>HG995242.1:15000000-17500000 GCA_905332985.1 Mimas tiliae
TCTTACTAGGTGGTAGGTCTCTCCTATGCGATAGGCTATGTGGGTTTCTACCATCGTTTTGTCTATTTCTGCCGACAAACAAGCAATCAATGTTTTGTTTCTGTGTGAAGGACATTAAACGGGTGATATTGCTGAGCATTATGAGACTTCACATCTTATATCTCGTAGTAACGAGCGCAATCCAATTCCATGCAGTGCTTTGTAATTCTAAGTACTGTGTTGTGTTACTTCTGTTTATAGGCAGGCGTAGCGCTGAACATCAGGCGAGTAACTTGCTCGTCTCGTCATTTAAGCTAATACAAAAGAGACCGTCACACTTGCGGCGAAGAAGGCCATCGTGGATTTTTAGTCGATATAGCAACGTAGGAATTTTGGTTAGGAACGCGATCCAGCGATCCTTCGGGTAAAGACAACTGGACAGACGGTTGGTGAATCCAGCGTAACCATACCTCCCCCGAGGTTGGGAAGATTCCCATGGGGAAAAAGCCCGTTTATGCTGTAGACAAAATTAAGTACAACGTGGCTCTCCGCTCTACCACAATTATTTACGATCCAATTATTGCTTTCATAATCAGCCACGTACAGTCAGGCCCTTACAAAAATGTTACAGTGCGTTTTTAGCAATTTGCGAAATATGAGTAAAGTAACTGCTTATTTGTTTAATTTAGATAAAACGGTGTTGCAAGGTAAGATTGGATCTGTACGCGTAATATGAGTGCCGCAGTTTATAACATCTTAAACTGTTCGCATGACGAATAGACGGAATTAGTTGACTCGCTACAACTACGCAATAGTATGGGACGTTACTTCTTTATAAAATTTATTGAAGATTTTGTTAAGTTTGATACAAGATTGTAAACAAATTATTGTTATTTTTTAAATTCGTTACAAAATATATTTTAAAGATAATAAATTACAGTTATATAATATTTGTTTTTTATATTACTAATTATCAAATTTCATCTGCCTCAAAGCCTTATTTCCATCCGTAAACGAATGCAGACTAATTGATGGATGGATAGAAAGATATCCGGATGGTAGCGCGATTCTTCTGCGGTTCAATAGGGTTCTGATGTGGGCTGGTCCTCCTTGCCTACCCCCTTGCTACGCCTATTAAAACACTATGAAGCAAAAGCACATGTATACTAATTTAATTTTACGCGTGATGTTTCCTGATAGTACTATTTTAATACAGTTTGTATTTTTATTTGGATCAAGTTGGGCCAAAATGTACCAAGTCAATAGCATTGATTTGGAGAAAATGCGTTTAAATTTTGACCTGTTATTGCTCATAGCATAACTATTATATATATAATTCGTTAAAATGCCAGTTTGTGCTCTTTGCTTTAAACCTTTGCCTGAATGTCAAAGATAACTTCTTTCTTCGAAGAATATATTCTGACTAGCAATATAAAACATTTTGATCAGTTTGATTTCATTAACCCATTTTTTATAAGTATGTGGGTGTACCAACATCTTAGGCCAAAAGCTAACCTTACCTGCATGTGGTACAGCCTGCTGATTAATGGACAAGACAATGGTGAAACTCAGTTCGCGTTGCGGGTTGTGGCAGACAGCGTGTCGCCCCAGATAATACTAAATCCACCGTCAAATCATGATGGGAAGGCGGACCCTGGCCGTATGCCGGGGTAACGCCAGGCAGAAAGAAAGAAGTTGCTTGGTATTGCTTTTTCGCGGGGATAAGCTATATATCAGTACCGCCGCATCCCGGGGGGAGGTGGTAAAGTTATATGGTGTAACTAAGTTCAATTATAATTCCATTGTGTCATCAATAGATAAATCAAAAGTAATTTGTAAAAATAATATGGTTTAGTAGCATACTTAACCACCGTGATAGGTATATCAAATATGTCACAAAGAGACTCATATAACATTTAAATACAATGGACCTGATAAAGGTAAATTATTAGTTATACCGTGGTTCGAATGTGGTTTTATTCGGTATTGATGACAAACTTGAAGGTATATCCATTCATACTTGGACATTATTTTATTATGACTTATATATAAGAAATAACATTTAAATACAATGAACATGATAAAGGTGAAATATTAGTTTTACCGCGGTTCAAATGTGGTTTTAATCGGTATTGATGACAAACTTTATTAGGTACCTATATCCATTCATACTTGGACATAATTTTATTGTTTTTTTATTTTATAACATAGGCATATGAGCAAGTGGGTCACCTGATGGTAATTGATCTCCACTGCCCATGTATGGTTACAATACCAACAGAATTATAAACGTGTTGCAAACTTTAAACGAAAGGACTAATAAAAAAATTGGGAAGGGGAGAGGAATTTGGGCGTCCAGATGTCGCACTCACCGTACGAAACACAGCAGCAAGCGGCTATTTTACGTCGGTTTTCAGTGAGACAGTGGTAACGACCCGGTCGAGCGCGCCCATTCATGCCATAGACATAGCTGTCTACAGCGTGGCTCTACCACTCTTAATACATTGTAGAGCCATCAAAAACTATTGCCAGTGGTAAATACAATATACTTTCACACAACTGATTCGCTAAATCGCCTCATACCTACCCCTCCGAGTATATACTCGTAGGTGTACCTAAGCTTTTATGATTCACTAAATAAAAACATTAATTGAAGATGAATGAACGAAAATGGGAATACAGTGCGGTTGCGGTTTGATTATTAGATTCCCTAGGTATAAGTGCTTCCCAATGACAGCATATAATATTATTATGCATTGTAAACTGGAAATACCTTAATTCGAATCGATTTTAATGCCCAGCTTTATGAGTGTTAGAGCCACGCTGTAGACACTTGTCTACAGCATGAATTGGCCGGCTCGTCCGGGTCGTTACCACTGTCTCACAGAACACCCACGTAAAGTAGCAGCTTTCTGCTGCGTTTCGTACGGTGAGTGAGATATCCGGAGGCCTAAATCCCCCTCCCATTCCCAATCCCTTAATTATCCCTTTCCTTTAAGGTCGGCAACGCGCCCATATTTTTTTTGTATTTTGGGCGAACATGGGCGTTGGAGATCACCTACCATCAGGTGACCCACTTGCTCGTTTGCCGGCCTATACTATAAAAAAAACTCGGGCAAAAATTTGTGCATGTTGATTTTCGTCTATTTTTTCATTATTTATTTTTTCATTATTATTTATTCAAAAAAGGTTCAAGCCACAGTTAATAAAGCTCAGAATAACACCTCCTTCCTCCTTAGTATTAATTAGAAAAGGATTGTAATATGGGCTAATGGAAGACCAGCATGCAGCTCGTTTTGGGCATGTGCTGAATGAGCACCTTTTGCACACATACTATGACATTGGGTACAATACACACAATTGCATTTATTATAATATTTTATCATGTTGTTGTTTTAATTTGTTATCCCCAGAGGAGTTGGCGTCAGACAAGCGGCCGGTTGTAAAAAAGCTACGATACATATAGATAGGTCAGAAAGACAGACAAAAAGTGGTCCTCTTTTATAAAAGCTGAGCCAAATCTCTTCTACAACGTATTTTTTTATAGCAGTGGCATCGAAATAAGATAACTAGAACAATAACTCTCATATGAATCTGCCAAAAATGCGGCTCCACTTACTTACACATGCAAAGGTAAAATCACAGGTAACACTCATACACGCAACAAAAATTAATGAACTTTCCAAATCAACTTTATTCCATAAATTTTAATGTCTAAATATTACATTTCTAAATCGAGATACGACGTTCTGCACCGCGCAAAAAATTAGACGTATTAAGTGTCAACTAAAGATCATAATATTAATAAATTTTTATGAATTGATGAATGAACGAGCTGCACAGTCTTTTCTAGCCTCGCCCCTTGCACAGAGTTTTGGTGGAGTCATATTTTGGCTTGAGTTACGTTTCTTGTCATCTTATTTCGATGGCAGAGGGATTTTAACTAATAATATTACGTACATTACACCTAACCCACACTAGAGTTTGATAAGGAAGGATGATGATAAGTATTCCTAATCAACCTATAAATTATGTCTTAAACCACAAGGTGGAACATAAATAAAGCCATCCGTGAGGTTACTACGAAAAGCATTTCGCAAAAGTTTATGCAACACGTGATGTCAAGGTTGGACCCAATCTGACCGATAATCACTAGCCTTATTTGAGATTGTAATCTGTATTTTAAGATGGTAAGGGGATTTTTATTTTGGCACGGTAAAATGACTACACAGGGACTGATGTTAAGTACAGTGCAGTCTAAATATAATGTCGACCGTCAACAGATATTGAAAGAAAGAATGAAAAAGTTTATTGTCACAAGACATGCAACATGCATAATGCAGTACACAATAGAATATTCAACTGACTTAAAATTAATATCCCAACTATTCTAGTTATGTGTTTGTTTGTTTCTATTAGTTCTATGCCTTAACGGTGACAACAGGAGGTCCATTTATTATTGCATCCATCGACGGTCGGCAGAATTATGCAGGCCTGATTTTTCTTAATATACCGACGGAAATAAGCTCGGCGAAATGTGGGTGTACTGGTGACACCTCTGCCTACCTCTTCGGAGATTACAAGCATGAGTGCGTATGTATGTACCAATTTTAGTCATGTTTATTTTGATATGTACCTATCCTAATATTATAATACTTTTCCTTCTTGATAAAATTAATTGTCACATAACATTTTAGAATCAAGCCACGTAGAATGACTGTAATGCAGCCATAGATAGACTTGCAAGGCTGGATCTACCTAAATAGGCTTGTATTCTGCTCATGCCCGGAGCGGTCAATCTCATTGTTTGATTTTCACAAGGATGAATGATGTATGATGTAGTAAATTTTAGTAGCCATTGTATTAAGGTAGTTCAGCTTTATTCGCCAACTAAAATAGATGATTTATGAGACCTTACAAACTATGTTTACCTATTTAGTTTTTGATTTTGAGGTTACTGTCTAATGATTTTTTACTTAACTCTCTCAGATCAAGCTGCTCGTGAATGTTTTCCAATAATAGCTTTTAACCCACGAAAAAAACAGAGGAGATTTTCAATTCATCTGTACCTATATTATGTATGTTTAAGCATAACTTCGCCAAATGTGGACCGATTTAGATAATTATTTTTGTATTCGATAGTATATTATAGTATAGTAGATAAAACTGTCTACAACGTGGCCCTACCACTCAAAATATATCATTATTCAGGTTTTGGATTATTATATTGAATTATGGGGAAGCAGGTCACTTGTCCGATGGTAATGTATTAATTAAACAATATGTATACCTACCAATAATACCTACATTATAAATACTGACAAAACCCAATACGTACACCATACTTAGAAGTTAAAAACAATAAGCAGTACGTTCACAGAATGCTTAATACAATTTTGACAAAGTAACATGTCAAACAAATCGATTGTGAATGTATTACAGATTGATATATTATTCAAATTGAACAGGTTAATCGATTTTACCACCTGTCTATTTATGAACTGACAAAAAAATCGGAGGAATATTTACAATTCTTACTCTATACAACGTGTTACAGAAAGCTGTGGTCATATTTACGGGTCCTTACATAGTTTGAGTGGTAGAGCCACGCTGTAGACACTTATAATTATTTTGGTATTGTGGGAGTACATGGGCGGTGGAGATAACTTACCATCAGGTGACACACTTGCTCGTTTGCGGGCCTATGCTATAAAAAAGGTGATAGTGAGCATATAAGTACTATCTTTACAAAATCTAGATATCCTAAATAACTATACATTATTTGCACTACCACTGCGCGCGTAGTAACGGCTTCATTTGTATCAGTTATTTATCATTTAATGTTGTCCAAAGTATTGCAAGTCAAATATCGGCATGTTACTCATTCGATAGAAAAGAAAATGTTTTATCTATGTCCCAACAATTCCATCGGATTTGGTACTACCATGGAGTGAAATACCTATCGTACACTATACGAAAATAAAAAAATTATACGTTGCTTAAATTTGACCACACCTTTCTGTAACACTTTGAATATTATATTGTTCATACATAATTCTGCCAAATCTGGATAGATTTGGATGATGTTTTTGTATTCGATAATCGGTACTTCGGTGGTGGTCGCATATAAAAAATCCACCTTTAAGGGGTCAAAATGAGGAAGAACGATTAAATCAAATTTAGTATTTACTATTTAACTAGTCTGTATGTAAAGGCAAGCCACTAGGAATAATAATATATCCTAATGTGAAGGTATGTTTTAAAAATAAATGTCAACATTCGTTTATTGTAGTAACCTCCAAGAATAAAGTAATTAAGCAATGCATGTGTGTTTAGAACAGTGTTATTTTTATTAAAACGACTATTAATTGTGTCACGGGAAGAAACTAGCGTCTAAGGCACAGGCTAGGCCTAGTTTAGACGCTAGTGCCAATCTTATTACAAGCCAAGACAAAGATTGTAAGGTAACGTAAGTTTAGACTTAAGATTAAAATGTACTCACTATATATTGCAATAAAGTTATATTATATTATATTATATAATATTTCAACAGTTTGCGACTGCTATGAACTCTAGTTTAGACCTTGCTTATATGGAGCGCAATGTAATGTCGTATTAATATTACGTATAGCGACGCAGTCCTCACGTACCGTTTATTAACATCGTAACTGAAGGTAACCGTATAGCTAGGAAGCTGACGGTTTCTAAATGTGTCACTTGAGACATACGCACTGCCCACTTCATAATATTATGTATGTGACGTAACATTAAGGTTGGCACCTAGGCGCGTTGGTCTTGATACAGCTTTAATAGTCTTCAAAAAAGAGGTTTTCAATTTGTCTGTACCTCGTGTGTTCATAAGTTTTGAGACAAAGTAAAACTTAAATATATTTGGTTGTTTTTAAATATTTGTTTATTGATTATATCAACTATTATTACTAATGACATCTAGAATAAATAATAATAATGGATAACTCAAAACAAACTGCCTTATTTTTAATACAGGCCTTCATACGCTCGGCCCATTCGTCTATCACGGCACGATTTTTTCAATAGGTTACGTTTCGATTCCTTGAGAAGCGCTTGTTTGAGGGGATCCAGGTTTGGGTGAGACTTTTTGTACGCTTTTAGTTCCAATTCAGTCCATAAGGAATAATCCAAAGGATAGTAGTCGGACCTAGACGACGGCCAATCTTCGCTGCGAATGAAGCCGGGCAATTTCATTCTCCAGCCAACGTTGGGTAGACTTAGCCTTGTGGGACTACGCAGAGTCCTGCTGGAAAACTTTTTGGTGAGAAAAGTATTCCATACCCGAGAGGCAGTACAAAATGCCTTTGAAGAGTTTGTTGCCTTCCGTCCAGTCGATTTCTTCAATAAGGACATAGATAAATTGCCACTGCGCAGGCAAAGATACATCCATAGCATGGGTAACGAAGTATCGTTTAATAGAAATAACAAAGTTGGAAATAAATATTTACTTTTACTGTTTTTCGCCCAGAACGGCAATTTCATGGCAATTTTACATAGTCCACATATAAAGAAAAAAATTAGCACAAAATTAATGTTAAACGAAAAGAATATTATAATACCTATACGTATTATTATTGTACATGTTATAAAAGCATTCGAGCCCAAATAAAACTTCCTTAACATTTAAGTTATATTATTTGTTGTGCAACGTTCAATATTATATTTCAAAACACAATCGCCATAATAATATGCAAATTAACATAGACGTCCATCAGAAAACACCGGGTTTTTTTAGTAAATATATGAACAAGGTATTTCTACGTGTCAAGTGTTATTAGCTTTGGAATATACTAGAAAAACTATGACCTTGACTCCGATACTTGAGCACATTTCAAATGTTAACCCAAATGAAGACACGAGACGTCACAAGACGTTAAAAGGAACAATATGTGATTATTTTTTCATTTGAAAGGGTGTAGTTTAAAGTTGGTCCCATTTCAAGTAAAAATTCCACCTATAACGACATTTATCCAGAGATATTTAATGATTCTATCACTAAAAATAGTAATATATTGGCATTTTAACAAAAAACAAAAAACAAACGACATTAAAGACACTCAGGAGTACCCTAAACCGACGTGCATGTATGAAAAATTTTAAGAGAGTGAAAGAGGCCACAGAGGTGTGTAAGGATCGTAGCAAATGGAAATCTGTTGTCTCTGCCTACCCCTATGAGAAACAGGCGTGAGTCTATGCATGTATTAAAGAAACGCTGAAAACAATCAATTAAAAGGTGATCTTTATCAATCATAGATCATGAAATTGCAACAGTACCGACGCAGCATTGATAAATTTTATTTTTAGCTTATAAGTTTTTTTTGTCTTTTATACTTTTGTTATCAACGACAGCTCAGCGATGAGTGGTAAACTGCTGAAACGAAAGTCGTAGGTTCGAAACCAACTCCACTAGCCTGCTCCTCTGACTTTTCTAAATTACGTGTGTATCCATTGTCAATTATCGCTTGCTGTGACGGCGAAGGTAACATCGCAACCTGAGATACCTGAGATACCTAGATCGCATACCTGAGAAGTTCTCTATAAGAATTTCGAAGGTATTTAAAGACCAGCATTAGGCGGCGTGATGGACTGAAGCCTAACCCTCTCATTCGTAGAGGAAACCAAGTACTTAGTACCCAGCAGTGGGACGTGGGGAATGATACAGGGCTGGTATTATATTATCTCTATATATTATTTCTCAAAAGTGTTTCTTATCGGAACGCCATAACTTGAAGAATTATTGTTCTTCATCAAATTTAATGATTCAGACACCGTTTTAAAGCTTGTATTTGCCGCTATTGACAGAAATAGATAAATGTTTTAAAATTAAAGGTTTTGCCAAAAAATATGAAAAATTAATAGTGCAATCTGTTGACAGTATAATCAATTAATTACTGACCACTATCGGTGCGAAGTACCTAGTATAAGTACGTATCTAGTACGAGTATAATATATTTTGGTTTTAAAATTCTATAGCTATTCATATAAGAATGTATAACAAATATAATTTATTAGTTTATATTTGTACACAACAAACACATATTCGACCCTGAATACATTGACTATTATTTCTTAATCTCATCACGCTATATCAAATAACCAAAATGTTGCAATTTCTTGTAGATTAAATTTTGCTCCTAACACGTGTTAGCAACATTTATAACTTGCCTAAGCACCGTCAAAGCAACAACTATAGAAAAAGGTTTCTTTATGTATAAATAAAATCTGTCTCGGCGCAGTTGTTAAGCGTACGACTTCTGTGCTGTGGTCTCGGGTTCGATGGTTCGGGTAAAAGTGATAATGGGTTTTATTATGACGAAATGCTTGAGTATCAGGCCGGGGTCTCGAATTGTGCCCGGAATGGCGATAGGCTCGTCCCCTATCAAATCATGGGACGGAAATAAGCTCGGAAATTGGGGTGTACTGGTTACACCTCTGCCCATCCCTTCGGGGATTACAGGCGCGAGTGCGTATGTAGTCTTTCTTTCTGCCTGGTGCCAGGATCCACCTTTTATTGCTACCATTGATTTGACAGTATCATAAATAAAATTGTTTCCAAGTGTAACTATAGTTAACTATAAAGCCTATACAGCCTCCGTGGCGCAGCGGGCGATTAGCCGGCTGCGAAGCGAGAGGCCGTGGGTTCGATTCCCGCACTGAGACAAATGTTTGTCTGATCCACTAATATTTGTCTCGGGTCTGGGTGTTGTGGGACCGCAAGTCCCTCGTAGTTCCTGATACCCACGATACAGGTTAACCTAGTGTGGGGTCAGGACTATGTGTGTGACTGTTGGGTGTATTTATTATTATTATTATTTATAAAAGAGGAAAGATTTTTTATAAATTGACAACTTTTTGCCAAACCCTTTTAGTGACACCCTCTGAAATGACCTTTTTATCTGTCAAATTACTCTATAATGGTAATTTTATTAATGATAGCTATTAGGACAAGTCTTAACATTACTAATATTCTTGGTTTTAAATAACACGTAAAATACAATTTACATACAGATGATATCCGTCATAACGTATATTCAGTGTTACTAATTATTGGATGATTTTGCCGCAACCCACCCTAAATGCGTTAAAGGTCACATTTCGGCCAAAAGACGAGGTTGCTCAATTTCGCACCGTGTTTCATCACAAACATACGTTGGACATGGTCACAATATGTGAATGTCATAACTATATTTGAATACAATAAATATGCTATCGGATTAAGGATGGGTTGGGATGGGTTAGGCCACTACAGCTTTTTTTTATTGAATACTATGATTTCATTCATGGAAATTCGAGTGTATGAAAGTAAAAAATACCTAAAATACGATTTATTTTACGAACGTAAGCTCAAGCCTCTATCACCGAAGGGGTAGGCAGTAAACTAGTACATCCCTGCCATGATGTGACAGGGGCGAACCTATCGGCATACTGAGTACAAATTCCAATCCAGATAACTTATGTGTGATTTCTCGAATGTAAAACTCGAACACAAATTGTAATTGCCCTACTTGGATTTGAACCGAGGACATCACGGTTTTTCAACGTAAGTATACTGCCACTAGAACAATAAGGCGATATGTATTTTAATCGTGTAGAAAAAAGCTGCTTCGAAAATAACAAACCTTTGACAAAAAAGTAAAAAAATATTATCAAACCATAGAGCCAAAGAGCATAAGGCTAACCAAATCCCGATATCTGAACGTAACTTATGAAAGAGATTATGTCACATCTTAATATCGTAGGTAATTATTCAACGCATATGCAAATAAAATGCTGTGCTAATTAATCTGTGTAAATGTGAGAAAAACTGCTTTATTGGCTCAATGTAAATATTCCAATTCAGAAAATTTACGAATTATTAAGTATTATAAGTTTTAGCACTGGTATACAAAATATTATGCCTACAGAAAAAGGAACTTCTCGGTAAAAGTTTACATTAGTGTAGTGTATAAATCCAGGCGAATGTTTTACATTATTTCCGAATTTTAACGGATGTTTGTTTAGTTTATTTCAAAAATAAACTTAATAGTTTTATTGTTACATGTATGTGTTTGTTTATAAACATAGTAATAAACTTACGTGTTGTTAGCGCGTTATCACTTTCCGCAGCCTCTCCATTGTGACAGACCACAGTCAAGCACAATACCAGAAGGGACAGCATGCAATGGCCAGCCATTGACATTTTTAATTTTATTCTTTTTATTATTTTTTAAATTTGAAAAAAATTTGAAATAAAAATCCTGACAATTTTGTTTTTTTAAATCAATCCATTCTTTAACCACAATAACTCATGCACTAAAGAAGTTCGTTTTTGAATTTCGAATGTATGTTTATTTTTTAAAGTTTATTGTAATGTTTTGACCGCGTGCGTTGTTCGGCGGTTAGTATCGAATAGGCACGTGAACGGGCGGTGGGCAAACTAGCGCGCGTCTCATTTAGTTTGAAGTGAAAGCAAGGAGCGATGTGTTTTATCGCGCGCAATTTTCGTCATCCCTCACTGGGCTCCCCACTTTTCCAGCAGCGTATTTCCCAAGGGCGTATCCAGGAAAGGTCGCGGGGGTCATACCCCATAAACGTATGAGTTAGTCATCGAAGCCTGGAAATAGAACACAAGTTTCATCATCGGTAATTAATAGGGACATTTTATGTGCATTTCACAAACACAAAGTGCAAGGTAATGATTGATTCAATTTGTTGGAAGGATTTCTACTGTCCATAAGTGTCTACTTCGCGAGATTTATTTCATTTAAGGTTATTTCGCTATAACATGTCATCGAAATACCAACTAATAAGACACATTATTATGAGTCTTTGACGACGTGTAAGTAAATGCTAAAAGAATGTATAACACATTAAAATACAAAAATCACGCTTACGGGCAGAAGGTTGTCAACTGAATACTTAAAAATCAGCTTTTTTAACTTTTTTTTATTGCATTGGCCGACAAACGAGCCAATGGGTCATCTGATGATAAGTGATTTCCATCGCCCATGTACGCCCACAATACTAGAAGAATCATGGTCGCGTTGCCGACCTTATAGGTAAGGGATTATAGGATTGGGAAGGGGAGGGGAATTTGGGCCTCCAGGTATCTCACTCACCGTACGAAACGCAGCAGCAAGCTGCTATTTTACGCCAGTTTTCTGTGAGACAGTGGTAACGACCCGGACGGGCCGGCCCATTCATGCTGTAGACAAAACTGTCTACAGCGTGGCTCTACCACTCTGAAAAATAATACTGACATATTAATGTTAATACTGATAGTTAAAGTCTAACCAAAGTTTGTGCAATGGACTCATAATCTACTAATGAAATAACCTTTTCGAACTGTTATTTAAACACCCCAAATACTTCCTAAATTCGTTTTTTTTTTACAAAATCTATATGTATAAATTGTAGGACATTATAATACCGTATTTTATGCTCTATGCCTCCATTAATACAGATTTACTTAACTGTTATGTCATGGATGTCTGTTACAAATGGGACATGTCTTGGCCAATGTCTATACATTGTTTTCTTGTAATATTATTGAGTGTTGGTTTTTCTAACTTCTACCATTCGTATGTGGGGTTTAGCGAAATTGAGCTTCTATGCAGAAAAACACGGTGAAATCTTACCATTATTCTTCTTCTTCTTCCACCTGCGCTTATCCCACTCGCAGTGGGGTCGGCGCAACATGTTTTTAACACATGTTACAGAAAGATTTGTAGTTTTTACGACCGGCAGCCAGCCTGATGTCAACCCCTCTGGGGAGAAAACACGCAGACTCAAAACAAATAATTTTGATCACAAAACATTTTGTCTCGGTGCGGCAGTTGAACCCGCATCTTCCGCTTTACAGCCCACTACTCCCCCACTGCGCCACGGAGGCTGTCTTACCATTACGTACTACCGCTCCGTGGCGTAGCGGGCGAGTAGCCGGCTACGAAGCGAGAGGCCGTGGGTTCGATTCCCACACCGAGACAAATATTTGTGTGAACCACAAATATTGGTCTCGGGTCTGGGTGTTGTGGGACCGCAAGTCCCTCGTAGTTCCTGATACCCACGACACAGGTTTACGTGGTGTGGGGTCAGGACTATGTATATGACTGTTGGGTGTATTATTATTATTACCTATTAAAAAAACCTTTGTAATCGTCAGGCTTTATTGTAATAAGTAAGAATATCAGCTAATATAATATGATTTATTGCAATGTTTATACTTTTCTATATTATCTGATTAAAGAACATAATATAAATTAAATAACAAAAACCATGTCTTTGTAGTAATACGAAAATTAAACTTGTGACTGCCTCGGTGGCGCAGTCGTAATGCGTATGCGTTAGGACTGAGGCTGACGCTGAGGTCTCGGGTTCGATCCCCGGGTCGGGTAAAAGCGATATTGGGTTTTTCTATTATGAACTGCTCAGTATCAGCCCGGAGTCCGGAATTTGTACAACTTTGAGTTTTCAATTCGAAAAACCACTCATTAATTATCCGGGATTGGAAATTGTGCCCCCTAATGATCACATAATGGAATGGAAATAAGCTTGACGACACTTTGGTGTAGAACTAGTTGCACCTCTGCCTACCCCTTCGGGTATTATAGGCGTGATCTTATGGCGTGACGTTATTTAACTTATTATCAATGCAAGAAATTATACTGGTCGCATGATTCGGACTGTAAATTAGTTAATAAGTAAACTATTGCAAACAACGTCATGCAGACGCCAGGGCTTGCCCTGTCACCTACGACCTTAAGATTTCATGTATGAAAGATAAGGCTCGCCGAACACTATCCATGAACTGAAGTCAAAAACTTCAGTTTATAATTTATAAGAATTAAGACCATTAGGAAGATGACTATATTAGGAAGATAACGATTTCCCATCACTCTATAAGGAAAAATATGTTATAATTATTTATTAGTATTAAGTACTTATAATGTATGCTTTCTCCTCGTGGTTTCACCGTTCATAAACTTCTGCAATAAATTCTTTAAATTATACTGAAAACGGGATATTTTTCGTAAAGAAATTTACATACAATCATAAATACAAATATATTAAAATCATAAGCATCTGCAGTTCACTACATGCGGTTTCAAATACGCAATTATATTTTTCAACGTTTGTTCTAAGACCCAGCTTGATAGGCAACAGTAATGGGGATTGGAAAGGGGGGGGAGAAGGTTCTGGGCCTCCAAACATCTCACTCACCGTACGAGACGCAACAGCAAGCTGTTGGTTAATGTCAGTTTTCTGTAGTACAGTGGTAATAACCCAGTCGAGCCGCCCGAAGAAAGTGCCTGCATGCATGGTTCTACCACTTATCGAATGGACCTGATGGTAATAGAGTGCCATCATTTAAAATCTAACCTACCTTAGGAAAACTTATTCTCACGCTCTTGCCAAAAAAACCCCTTCTCCGTCCATGAAATTGGATAAGGCCTTTGAAGAACAGTCGGACAAGGAGACTGATTAAGATAAATCTCTATAAAATTACATCAAGTCTGGCCTTGGTTGGACGGTATAATGAAAACCTTAGCTTATCAAAAGTAAGTGCGTGAATTATCAGGTATTTATATATTTTTCTCAGATTTCTAGAACGTAATATATACTCGGAATACATTGATCCGTAAAATACTAATATATTTAAAGAATACCTGCATGTAAAACGCCATTACTTAGTAATTGTCGGTTTATTTTTTTTATGTTTTTATAATGAATTTTTATACACAGTTATAAAAAAAATTATGTTATTAATATGTCATTAAAAGCGGTGCAAAAATGGCACGGTTTTAGTTTTTGATCGTCCATAATTTTTTTTTTTTTTCTTATGGCTTCGCACTTCTTGTGCATACAGCCAATGTCAAGTTTGGAATCGTCCATAATTAATCTAAATCGAAATATCGGGAACATTAATAAAAAAGATAGTCCAAATGAAATCTGCCACTTTTTTTAAATCGCTTAAAAGAACCACCTTGTTGGGACTATGAATTCTTTTCAATCCTTCCCAATTGTACAATTAGCTATATCATTTTGTCACGTGTTCAAATTATATCGATCGATCGTTCAATTATATCGATTCCACGCAAGAGATCAAAGTTGACACGTGATTTACTAAATTACAAACAACAACAACAAAAATCGTTGTTTTCGATAAGATTCTTAGTTACAATTACGTAGCTCTAAATTGCCACTTGCTTATTATAGCAATAATTAAAATGTGGATAGATACATAGGTGTTTCGCCAAGTATATTTTCTCCTCGATCATTGTGTTCTTTGTGTTCTTTTTCCATAATTTTGTCATTATTTTTTTTAGTCAGTAATTTTTTTCAGTGGTGGAGCCACGCTGTAGACACTTTTGTCTACAGTATGAATGGACCGGCTCGTCCGGGTCGTTACCACTGTCTCACAGAAAATCGATGTAAAGTAGCAGCTTGCTGCTGCGTTTCATACGTTGAGTGAGATATCCGGAGGCCCAAATCCCCCTCCCCTTCCCAATCCCTTAATTATCCCTTTCCTTTAAGGTTGGCAACGCGCCCATGATTCTTTCGGTATTGTGGGTGTACATGGGCGGTGGAGATCACTTACCATCAGGTGATCCACTTGCTTGTTTGCCGACATATGCATTAAGAAAATAAAAATAAAACTGTTTGGCGGGAAATAAATCAATACCCGAGAGTCAGAACAAAATGGCTTTGAAGAGTTTGTTGCCTCCCGTCCAGTCGATTTCTTCAAGAAAGGCATCGATAAATTGCCACTACGATATCAAGTGTGGTTATTTTGATTAATAGAAATAAAAAAGCAGAAGAAAGAAAATACTATAGCCAATTTCATAGGTAAAGACTTTATTAATATGTTTTTTTTATTTCTTTTTTATTGCCCTAGATAGACAGTCGAGCGGGCGTCCCACCTGATGGTAAGTGGTTACCACCGCCCATGGACCGCAGCACAGCCAGATCACAGCCAGGTTGCTGCCTACCGTTGTCTATGATTAAAATTTATTTACTGCTTTTTCAAGTTCCTTATGTTATTAAAAGTTTCTAAAAGACCTGTAACATTGATCTATTTATTTTATTCCTTGAACCTGTAGATAATATGTTCTGCAACAAAAATGTAATATATTACTTACTCTATAAACTACAGACTGCATTCCTTAAATGAAACATTATTTCTGCCGCCAAGCAACAGTGTGTAAGCACTATTGTGTTCCGGTGTGAAGAACATTGAAGCCAGTGTAATTACTGGGCATTATGAGACTAACACCTTATGTCTCGGGGTGACGAGCGCAGTCCAGTGTCATGCAGTGCTTTGTTATTTAAAGTTCTGTGTGGCGTTGCTTCTGTTTATGAGCAGGTGTGGCGCTTACCATCAGGCGAGCGACCTGCTCATCTCGTCATTCAAGCAAATAAAAAAAAATGAAGAAAGAAGTTAGTTAGTTAGAAAAGAAGAGTTTATCGCATGACACAAGCGAGTATGTGTCAGAAAAGTCTAACGAGCTCACGTTATGCAGTTCGAAGAAAGAATCGTGTGACGCGGTCCTCAAATGACAGTTTTCTTTTATAATCCATAGAAAAATTCTCGCGAAATACTCTTTTTTCCATCTAAAACACAAAATAACAAATCATGTCTTCATATTACAAAAAAGATCTTTTAAATCGATAGGTGGTAAAATTCTTAAGCTATAAAACTAGTTTATAGTAGTAACATGTTGTAATTACCAAACTTAAAAGCCGTAAAACATAATAAATTAAAATTAATCTTCTGTTTACTATTATCACGCTTAATGGTCATTAAAAATATTTATTATAGTTTTATCTAGTGCTGATATTTCAGTCGCGTTTATCTTTCTCGCGGTCATTACTTCTTGTTTCCACGGTTCTTCACAAACAATAACACGGTATAAATACTACTATATGATCCATTGCTTGATCTCATTAGGGAAAGTAAACAAATATTTATCATACCAAGCAACGTATTTCTTCCAACGAGATACAATCAAAGGTTAAATAGGTCGGCAATAAGTACTTAATATTAATCATAATAATAATGTACCGGCCATCCAGAATAGTTATCTTTCTTGAGTTAGTTTCACTCCCGACATCGGTGCAAAAGCTCAGTTTGCCGACGTGTGCAAAATGTAATTTTAATTTTATTGTGGTTGATTAAATTAATGCAATTAGGATATTATTCAGTTAAATTAATTTCATTTGATTACAATTTGAATTTAATTAAAAATGGGTTTCGATTTCTCGCGGAGACAGTGGTTAACGATCGTCGTGATATCAATTGCTGATTTTTGTAATGCAATATGTGTCGCTCTTCAAGCTCCTTTCTATCCACAAGAGGTTAGTATTTTAGAATATATGATCATACCAATAGAACTTACGTATATACATAAGCTCACGTCTGTATCCCTGAAGGGCTGGGCAGAGGTGCCACTAGTACACCCATAGTTTGTCGAGCTTATTTTCATTCGATGATGATATGTGACGAGCCTATCGCCATATCAAGCACAAATTCCAATACTGAACAATTCATGTATGATTTTTCGAATTGAAACCTCAAATAGAAATTGTGTTTGCTCGACTTCAGAATTGAACCCAAAACCTCACAGTTTCTCAGTTTGAATATGTTGCCACAATACTAATGAGGTGATATACCGGAGGGTAAGAGGACCGCTTCCAAAGCCGAAACAGTAATAAACACTACCTTTACATAAACGTAAAATATTATTATTTTACTATTTACTTGCCATTTTGGAAATGTAAGCCCCAGTAGTAAAAAACAGGGTCAATGACCAGCGCGCAAATACTCAGTAGGTACATCGAACCACCATGCCGCGCGGCGTCCCTGCGGTGCTGATTTTTGTATTAACTTTCTTCTTCTTCCACCTGCCCTTATCCCACTCGCAGTGGGGTCGGCGCGAAATGTTTTTACAGAAAGAAATTAATACATGTTACAGAAAGATTTGGATTGTAGTTTTTACAACCGGCCACCTGCCCCACGTCAACAGAGAGTTAAAATAAATTATGTAGATTTATTTCATGTTTTTTAGTATCTATAATCAGCAGTACTAGCACCTATCTTCGTTTTAGGAACCGTTTACGTTTTACCCGGTATATCTATCTTATAAAATCCCCTAAGATACAGATTTCCACCTAGTTCAAGGGATAGAGTCAACATGCAATAAAATATCCACAACCACCACAAGCACCGCATATGCTAAATTATATATTAATAACTATAGCTCTGTCTCTGTTTAGCTTAAGATACATTGTAATAGACTTTAAGTGGTGAGAAATAAACTATTTTATTTATATATGAAGTATACCTGTCTCTTGTCTACATATACATATTTTTCAACTTACAATGATTCATGGACTAGCTTGTCTTCTTATACAATATGTAAAAATACTCTGTTGGCCCTTTCCACGTCGTGAAGGTAGACATATAGATAACTTAATAAAAAAAAGTTAAACAAAAAAAAAAGCGAGATATTACACTTATAGCTTAAAAAAATATTATAGGCTCATTTTCGAATGCGAGTTATTTTATTACGTTTGAATATCGATTCTGAGTCAAAATCGATATTCTGACATCATAGCAGTGATAGCTCAGTGGGGAGTGGTATGGACTGTTGAAACGAAAGTCGCAGGTTCGAAACCAGCCCCAAGTGCATACACCTCTGACTTTTCTAAGTTATGTGTGTATTAATTGTTAATTATCACTTGCTTTAACGGTGAAGGAAACATCGTGAGGAAACCTGCATACCTGAGAATTTATTCATAAGAATTTCGAAGGTATGTGAAGTCTACCAAGCCGCATTAGGCCAGCGTGGTGGACTAAGGCCTAACCCCTCTCATTCAGTAGAGGAGGCCCGTGCCCAGCCGTGGGACGTAAATAATACAGGGCTAGTATTATTATAGTTAAAACGCCAAACATGGTTTTTGTCACATATTGTAGATCGCCTTAGTAGTAAATTCTCAGCTGGCATCTTCCTATTTTAGGAAAACATGAATAATGTCCTCAGTATTGAACTGAGATTATGTATTAGTTTGCGTTTCTACATTGATCTGAAATTGGATTTGTGTTCAATATGATGATAATTTCGTCCTCTATCACTTAAGAATGATGATAAACCTCCCTTCGAGGATATATTCATTCATATAATATAATGTTCTCAGCTTTGTACGCATATTGAGTTTAAAACGATCGAGCCTTAGAATTTCGAGTAATGACTATAAGCCCGCATTGGAGAAACATGTCGAGAGTTGCCAAATAATAACAACTTTTTGGCGGGAAACATATACCCGAGATATAGTAGAAAATGCTCTTGAAGAGTTTTTTGCATCAAGCCCAGCCGATTTCTTCAAGGACATCGATAAATTTCCACTGCGCTGGCAAAGATGCATCGATAGCGTGGGTGGTTACTTTGATTAATAAAAATTAAAAAGATGGAAAAAAAACCTTTTTCGTACGGAACGCCAATTTCATAGGTAAAGATTTAAAATATTTTAAAGTACACGTACGCAACAAGCCAATGCGCATAAACCCCAATTTGAGTCTGAAGCGAGTAACAACTCCGTAATACAACAACCTTGATGTTCCAGAATGATCCACAAATGAAATTTCAAAGAAAAATTTGGGTGTTTAAATTTTACGTAGTTTAAATTTTACTGGATGTATTGGCTATAATAAGTTGAATTATCAGCCATCATTCAGCGTGCGATAACCTTACGAGCAAAGTCGCAGCTGGTTATTGAACGGTAATCACTAGGCGCTGTATCATTATATGATTTTTTTACAAAAAAAACGAATTATATTTCATTGTTTTCCTTATAAAACTAATTCTATTACTCTTTGGATAAAAAGTAAAAAAACTACATTCAAGTTAATAAATTAAACTTAAATTAAAAAGAATCGTATTCTTAATTTCGTCAACGTGCCTGTGTTGATAATGTCTAGCATGAATAAACAATGAATTAAGTCAGATAAATAATCAGGTTTAGTTCTTAAGATATTATTTAATATGATTTTTTTCTAATTTAATACATCTTGTGTGTATTGTGCTAGAGATCTTAGAACTATTCTGACACATTCTATCTGTGAAAACTTTTAAATGGCCTTCTTATATTCATATTAATGTAACAATGCATGTATGCCAGCTGTAAGTTTTCCGAATACTTTAAAATAAAATAAAATATTTTAGTCTTATTTTATTTCAAAAAAAAATAATCTACATTTTTGGCTCTATTTACTCGTAGTCAATTAGTTATTGGAAAATTACATTACCTTGCTTTGTTAAAAATGAAAAAATAGAAATAATATAGAGGAATTTCTTTCAAGCTAACAAAAGCTTGGATAACAAAACGAGCAAGCTGCTCGCCTAATTGTAAACAGAAGCAACCCCACACAGAACTTTGAATTACAAAGTACTGCCTGGCATTGGAAAGCACTCTGTCATATTGCCTATAATCCCAATAAAAAGATAAATGTGAAAAGGGGGACAAGTTCAGTACAAACAACGTCCCGAGTTGTCGCCGATAAAAGTACTACATATTACATATAGCAAGGGGAGCCAAGTACTATAGCAGTTCCATAAATCATTGGTATAAGAATTTCAGCTCCGTGGCGCAGCGGTCGAATAGTCGGCTGCGAAGCGAGAGGCCGTGGGTTCGATTCCCACACCGAGACAAATGTTTGTGTGAACCACAAATATTGGTCTCGGGTCTGGGTGTTGTGGGACTGCAAGTCCCTCGTAGTTCCTGATACCCACGACACAGGTTTACCTAGTGTGGGGTCAGAGCTATGTGTGTGACTGTTGGGTGTATTATTATTATTATTATAACCTCTAATAGATTTAATATATAATTTGATGGAAGACAGACAAGGCCAAAAAATATGAACCCATGATAGACATCACCACTGACCATCTGGAAATCAACAAGGGCACTGACCTTATACAATTTGCTCGATAATTGGTAGACTTGAAACAGAATATTACGCAAACAGTCTTATCAGTTGGTAAACTAAATCCAATTATTCTCGAATGATCTCCCTAGTTGTTGGGATAGTACTGATCTCATTGTCAACCTGTCGACTATTATAATGTACGTAAGATTTATGATTTAGGTAGGTAGGTTCTAGGTTAGGTTTTTTCTACCTGGCGTTAACTTGGCTTAATACAAGGACCCGCTTTTCAATCATGATTTAACGGTGAATTCGATATTATGAAACATACCTGTCGTCTGACCCCCACATCCCACAACAGGAACTGAGTTTCACCGTTAGCTCGTCCTGTAATATTTTTTTTAAAGCTTGAATGACGTTAAGTTAAGATGTTAAGTCTCATAATGCCCCATAATTTCACTGGCGTCAATATCCTTCAAACCGAAACACACACAGCTGCTTAGCGGCAGAAATAAACAAAGCAATGGTACCAGCATAGACGGCATCTCGGGTAGGAGGTACCTAATACCTAGTAAAATATAACGCAACTGTAATATGTAGTCACTTTGCCGAGCTAGGATAAAAAACAAAAATGTTTACAATTGCGTAGTTATATTCAGCAAAAACTTTAATGAATAATACTACACGGGCTGTTTAGAAGAAAAATTGCGTCACATAACACGGGAGTTTGACAGCTCACAAACAGGGAGCACGATAAGGATTCTAGTTGAGAGTAAGCGAGATGGTAATATTGAGTTACGGTTAATTGACCTCAACCTAGTGGTACAATTTCTATGTACCGCGTAGCTTGTCTAGTAGTATACATTAAAGTCTTTGATATTAAGCCGTGTCCAAAACATCCTAGAATTATGAATGCATCATTAAGAGGACTATCACAAAATTTTATGCATGAGTTTTTAATCTTGACATAAAACTAAAGATTACTTTAATCATTAAAATAATAACCACCTCTTACCGCTATTACCTATCAATCTTCTATATTTATTTCCAGGCTGAAAAGAAAGGCTGCACAGCAACAGAGTATGGTCTAGTCTTCGGCATATTTGAGCTGGTAGTGTTTATAGTCAGTCCAATATATGGCGCACATCTCAATAAACTTGGACCAAAGCTATTGTTCAACGGTGGCATACTTACAACAGGAACATGCGCTATATTATTTGGGTAAGTTGTTAAGATCCTCGGTTCAGCATTCAGCCCTATTTGCTCATACAGGTTTTCGCACCTACATAAACCATAAATCTTACAGTTGAAACCGTGTATAATAGCAAAAAAACGAAAGTACCCTAATGAATACGATAATAATAAATACAGCCATTGAGGTAACTCGTCTTTGGGGGTTAATCGCGTCGAGGAAACTAATTTGCAATATTTGACTTTCCAAAATTAAGTGTTTATTCAATATCGCTCGCGTTGACGTTGAATGAAAACATCCTGAGGAAAAATGTATACCTACAAGAATACTACGAAAATTAGACCAACTTACGTGACTACCTCTTTTATTATAGAAGGCATGTGCCCAATAGTACGAGAGTACAATATAGGGTCGATCAAAAATATACTTAAAACCTCCAATGGGGTGAAGAGATCAAATTTACGAAGATAAAACAATAACACGGTAAAGTTAAAGTCGAAGTAGTGATAGCATTACAAAATTTGCAAAGGTACAATTTATTTCTATAAGTACTTAACTCTTTTACTAAAATAGATTGCAACCTTGTAACCATACAATTTAACTAATATTCTAAAACCACGGGCAATAAAAAGACAGCAACAAACCGAATCGTTGAATTTCGCAAATTTATGAAGCCTTACAAAACGTGTTATAGGGCCTAATGAAAGCAAACCTATTGAGAGTCCTTGGCGTTACACAAAAATTGTATGAATGAGTTTCTTTACGCAACCAAGGTTGAAATTGTTTCACAAACTTACTTGTACATCATTACTTTAAATTACTCACATTACCACGTGCCGAACAATTCTTAGACATGCATATGACGAAATGAAAACCATGTAACAGAAAATACCACTCTGACTTGACTTATACCTCTAGTTATATTCCATTTTATTGCGAGGGATTAGCAAGCTGCTGTACCAATAAACTAATCATATCAGCCGCAGAACGAATAACTGGAGAATACATGATCTTGAGTATACTGGCACTCTAAAAATGCAAGTTAAATGCCCTACAGCTAAGTTAGACGTCGATATCTCTAAACTTTTTTTTTTTTTTTTTTTTTTTTATCCTGGCTCGGCAAAGTGACTACGCTACACCTGATGGTAAGTATAGCGCAATCCATGAATACTGTCGACCAACGATAGACAATCTATCGCAGATCGGCAGAATTATGCCGGCCTGCTTAGTTGCTTCTTCACACTCCGTTTAAAGGATCCCAAGTTATAGGAAGGAGGAAACACGTGCGCCGGCAAGCTATTCCACAGCTTTATGGTCCGACAAAAATACGATTTTGCGAACCTCTTGGTCCGAGCCGAGATGGAAGAGACCACGAAGCTATGGTTTCGCAAGCCAGCACGCGTGGTTCTGTTAAGGAAAGGTGAGGAAGGAATAAGGTCAAACAATTCTTCAGAGCATTCACCGTGATACAGACGATAAAAGACGGAAAGCGAGGCAATGTCCCTACGCAGCTGTAGCGGCTCTAAATTTTTTGTGACGTCTGCATCATTCACAATGCGGACAGCCCGTCGCTGCAATCCGTCCAAGGCATCGAGCAAGTACTTTGCGGAACCGTCCCATAGGTGCGAACAGTATTCTGCACCCGGCCGTGCCTGCGCTTTGTATAAGCGGTAAAGCTGGCGGGTGCAAAAAACCTACGCACCTTGTTCAGGATTCCGACCCTGCGTGATGTGGCTGATATTACGTCCTCGATGTGGTTCCTTGGATTCAGATTGCAGCAAATATCCATGCCTAGGATACTTAGGCTATTCCGCATTGCGAGCGGGATACCCTGAAGATTGGGGAGGGGAGAGAACGGGGATTTTTTGCACGTAAACGCGCACACCTGGGTTTTCTTGGCATTGAACTCAACCAGATTCTTGGTACCCCATTCCGAAATGAGATCCAAGGTCTGGTTAAGCTCAATGACAAGATTCTCTCGCTGCCTCTCAGTGACTTCCCGGCTACCAGGAGGCTTACTGCAGTAACGCCCATGCACAGTGCTGTCATCTGCATAGCAATGAATGTTACCAAGTGGTAACATGTCATTGATATGCAGAATAAACAAGGTGGGCGAAAGCACAGAGCCTTGTGGGACCCCGGCATTAACTGACATGAGCTGCGAAGCGTGTCCTTCAACAGTGACACGCATTCTACGCTCATGCAGAAAGCCAGAGATCCACTTACACAGGTTGTCGGGAAGCCCATACGCCGGAAGCTTGGAGAGGAGGCCACGGTGCCAGACCCTATCAAAAGCCTTGGCAATGTCGAGACTTACGGCTAGAGCCTCGCCATGCCTGTCAGCCGCCTCCCCCCAGCAATGTAACAAGTACGCTAGAAGATCACCCGTTGATCGTTTAGACCGGAAGCCGTACTGCCGGTCATTGATCAGTGAGTGATCGTCCAGGAAGCGGACCAGCTGCGCGTTAACTATCCGCTCCATTACTTTGCACATCACTGAGGTTATGGCGATTGGACGGTAGTTGCTAGGGTCCGATCGATCACCCTTTTTTGGGATCGGTTGCACGTTGGCCTCTCTCCAAGATTGGGGCACAATACCGGAGAGGAAGGAAGAGCGGTATAGGCGCGTCAGCACAGGAGACAACTCCGCCGCACACTTTTTGAGAACTACCGCTGGCATACCGTCCGGACCACTGGCTTTGCGGGCATCGAGCGACTGCAGTTCGCGCCGAACATCACAATGCCTGATTCGGACATCCGACATAGAGTGTCCGCAATCAGGCACCGTGGGTGGCAGTTTATTGCCATCGTCGAGCCGCGAATTAGCCGCAAAGAGATTTGCCAGCAAGGTGGCTTTCTCCTGCGGCCCGTGAGCAAGCGATCCATCCGGATATCTCAGCGGAGGCAGTGAAGGTCGGCAGAAATTAGATTGGATGGCTCTGGCAAGGCTCCAATAAGCTCGGCTACTTGTTGGTTGATCAGCCAAAGCACATCCAATCTTGTTAACGCGCTGTGCATCCGCTCTAACGTAAGCCTTCTTACAGGCCTTGGTGGCTTGGTTATAGGCTGCCTTGAGAGAACTTACATTGGGATCCTTTTTGGCGCGACTCCTGATCCACTCGCGATACGCCGTCTGTTTCACACTAACAGCATCAGCGCATTCGCGATTGAACCAGGAGCGTCCTCGGCCACTTCCGACGACCTCCGAGGAAGGAATGTAGTATTCCATTCCTAATCGGATCTCGTCGGCAATAGCATCGGCACTCGCAGAAGGATCAGTGCCCTCAAAGCAGCGCTGCCGCCAAGGGATGGCTGCAAAATATTCGCGCATACCATCCCAATCTGCTGACGAGTAGTGCCAGATCCTGCGCTTTACCCTCACGGGAGGTGGAGGCAAAGCACGAGGCACCGACGATCCAACCAGGCAATGATCAGAAGTACCCAAGGGGGCACTTACCGTCACATTGTACCCAGCTGGATGACTCGTCAGCAGAAGGTCCAGCAGTGAAGGCGCATGACCTGCCACATCAGGGATCCTAGTGGGCTGATGCACCAGTTGCGACAAGTCATGAGTCAGAGAGAATGCATGGGCAGCACGTCCAGCATGGTCAGTCTTGGAGGAACCCAGCCACAACTCATGGTGTGCGTTGAAGTCCCCCAAGACCACCAGTTCCGCTGTCGGATACTGCTCCTGCGCGTCATCTGCCGCCTGGCTGATGTAGTTAAACAGCCGAGTTGTCTCGTCATCCCCGTCATGGGATCTGTAAAGGCACGCATAGATTCGGCTCTGCGTGCCGAGATCCACGCGTACCCACAGTGTGGAAAGGGAAGGATCCTCCATGCAGCGCAGACGGCGACAGCAGACATCCGACCGGACATACAAACATACCCCAGCTTTTCGCTTGAAGTTCTCTTCCAACGAATAGCCGGGATAATGTAGGTATGCCGTATCGGCCGGACGACAAAACCTGCGTCTCCGTCAGGAAAAGCATTGCAGGCCGGGCCGTCTCAAGATGGTGGTGGACGGCGCTTAGGTTCGAGTGGAGTCCACGGATGTTAGTGAACTCCATTGTGAACGCGGTGGTGGGGTTGTGCACCGCTGTAAGACCTGTTCTCTTTAATTGCGCTGTCATGTGAAAAAGGAAAAGAAGGGGGAAGAAGCAAATCGAGTGGCTTGCGATATGGCAGACTAATGACCGTGACGGGTACAGAGTCACATAATAGCCGAAAAGAGGCAGACTGACTCGCCGGACGGAAGGGCCCCCGTACCCTCCCGGGATAGGCCGCCGGGACCCCACATCCGGTCACCAACCGGCACGACGGACCTACCCAAGATTATGCGCGGCATGGTGAGGCAGCCTCTCGAGGTGGTTAACCACGATTGGGCCCCTGTACTATACCGCGGGCGGCCAGCGGAACAACCGTTTATACGGGTCTCCCTGGCCGGCGAGTCAATACACCTCTATCCAACAGTGATCCTATATACTCACCCCAGCCAGCAACCATGTCACGTCGCAAGCCTATCGAGAACCGGATATACACTGGCTGATCCTGGAACGCGATCCACATAATATTATGTGGGTCACTATGGCAGGTTTTACACCATGCGTACGGTGGTCGCTATCCGGGCGGATATGTAAATCCTACCACCAGCGGAGCGGTTGTTAGCTCATAGATCCCTCGGTCGCCTCTTACGACCCCCTCGGGAAATGTTAGGGGAAGCGGTTTGTATTCTTACGCCGCCGCTTCACGGACAAAGTACACTTGGAGTAGAACTCAATATAATCAGAACATCAAGCCATGTCCAGCAATGAACTGGCACATTTTGATGATGACCAAACCAAACCAAACTCGTACATTAAAGATTGAAAGATTCGAATGATTATTATCAATATTATTTTCCACAGGTTACTAGATAAAGTAGAAGATCACATTCCATTCATAGCGCTTAGTTTCACCATCAGAATCGTAGAAGCTATGGGCAATGCTGCATTCCTCACGGCTTCCTTCGCCATCATCGCTAAAGAGTTCCCGAACAACGTGGCTACAATGTTTGTGAGTATATTACTATCGGTATCGGTCATTGGAGGTCTGAATGATAATAATTCTAGCCAAGGAAAATACGTTATTTATAAATCGTTTATTACAGAATAGTATTTTTTTAATAAAAGTAAAATGTAAAATTTCAAAGATACCTACTCCAGTAGTAGGTAGGTACCCAACTTCACAAGGAACATTCGCACATACCGAGACCGGTAATAATTATATCAATTGACAAATCACACTCCTAATATGAGTTATTTCTTACATTGTTAATGTAGATAATTATTAAACATTACTTTAATATTGGAAGAAAACGAATCTCCTACTAAAATGTTGTCCATAGTCATCGCAACATAACTATAACGTTTCTTCCAGGCGTCACTAGAAACATTCTTCGGTCTAGGTCTGATCGTTGGTCCTACACTAGGTGGAGCTCTATACGGTCTCGGAGGTTACAGTCTGCCATTTGCCGTTCTGGGTTCAGCACTATTCTGTGCAGCTATCATGAGCTGCGTCGTGTTGCCTAGAACCCATGATGATGAAGACATGAGGCCCACAGGACGTAAGTTTTACAAATCATTTATTACTGACAATGATCAACTATATACCTACTAAGGCCCACTTTCACGATGATCTTAAATCGGGTTTTAACCCACGAAACTTATTTACTTTGTGAATTTCATATTCATACGGTTTGTTTATGAATAACAGAGTGAATGGTATCAAGAACTAAGTAACATTTAAAATAATTTCCCTTCGATCAATGTACGTTCCTCAGAAAACTTGTAGTAAGAATAAAAAAACATATCCTTGTTATTTCATTCACAGCGACGATGTTCACACTGCTAAAGATACCTGGTGTGATGCTCTCAGCAATGAGTATCCTATTGACCAGTATGAGCATTGGTTTCTTGCAGGCTACTCTCGAACCGCACTTACGACAGGTAAACACTTTATTGCATTTTAGATAAACAACTGCTAAACATCAAGGGAATAATTCCTTTCACAATATGAGAAGTGCACTACGGAACAAAACGGATATAGTTTTTTGTTAGTATAGGCCTGCAAACGGACAAGTGGTTCACCTGATGGTATGTGGTCTCCACCGCCCAAGTACGCCCACAATACCAAAATAATTATGGGCGCGTTGCCGACCGTAAAGGAAAGGGATAATTAAGGGATTGGGAAGGGGAGGGATTTGAGTTTCCAGATATCTCACTCACCGTACGAAATGCAGCAGCAAGCTGCTCTTTTACTTCGGTTTTCTGTAAGACAGTGGTGATGACCCAGACGAGCCGGCCCATTAATGCTGTAGACCAAAGTGTCTACAGCATAGCTCTACCACTCAAAATAGAAAATTTAGGCAATACTGCAACTCCCAGTGTAACGCCAGAATTTTGAATTCACCGTTCTAATTTATCAACAAAACCTTATTTCCTTGATCAATGGTGGTATGCACACATCAGTTTCCTCGTGGGGCTAAATGAACGATGTAGCCTATTTAATCTTCTTTTAGATTCGGATCTATATTTTTGGCCAATATTTTAAAATCAGTATATCCAAACTCACATTCACAGTTCAAGTTCTCTCCAATGGTCCTGGGACTTATGTTCGTCATCAACGGCGGTGTCTACGCAGCATCAGCTCCCGCGTGGGGCTGGGTGTGCGACCGGCCCGGCATGAAGCCCAAGTACGTCACAGCTATGGGGTGCCTCTGCGTCGCTGCCGGGTTTATGCTAATTGGCCCCGCTCCTTTCTTCGATGTTCCTACGTAAGTTTCTACTAAAAGCCGAGATTTTTATTCACTTTAGTTTTATTTCTTTTTAATTTATTATCTTGTATTATCTATTTGACAACCAATAATACTAGTACCTAAAGCCCATGACTTATTTGTGACCAACTTGTATTTCTATAAATTAATAAATTCTGTAAATTATTATAATATCTGTATCATATTTATATGTACCTACATACGTTATTCGCTTTTCTCAAGTTCTCTGTTTGTGCTTCATATTTCTTAATTGAAATTCAAAAGATTCCTTATACCTAATCTTTAAAAAAAGCTACAACATTCTGCCTATTAATATTTCAACAACTATGACTAATATTGATTTTAATTCCTTTTGTAAATTCCAGAACAATGTGGGTTGTAGTGCTGGGACTGATGTTGCACGGGTTAGGAATGGGCAGTCAGCTGGTGGCGTCATTCTCCGACGCTTTGAGTACAGCCATGTAAGTAATCCAATTAAAGTGATTGGCGAGATGAGTGGCGCTGTTCATTTTTTTTACAGATTATTCTGTACATTTTCAATTAGTTCCAAAACTTACCACCGCCAACTTATGATTGACCCACTAAATATAACGTCACAAGATAAGTTTTTTTTATAACAAAGGCAGTTGGTATGCGGAAGTATATATTGTACACCCTTGGTCCTCTCTGCGTGCTGTGTCGGTCTGTTCCATGGGGAGTGCTCTGAGGGACTGCTTGAGATGATCCCATCAACTCTTTTCTATCACTGCACCACTTGTCATCGGAAGAAAGTTCATACATTCTGCCTGGAACCGCATACCTCTAGTACTGTGCGTTTCCAGAGGTAATTTCTCGCACGCATTTGCATACTCTGGAATGAAAATCCTTAGCATGATGACATTTCCTTCTTCAAACGGACAAACGGATTTCACGGTAGGCAGCGGCTTTGCTGTGCCCTGGCATTGCAGAAGTCTATGGGCGGCGGTGACTACCATCAGGTGGCCCGTTTGCTCGTCAGCTTATTGAGGCAGTAAAAAAAAACGAGGTCTAAAAAAGTATTTCCGAATGGCAGCGAATGGCTCGACTGTGCTCCTTGGTACTGCTGAAGTCTATGGGCGACGGCAACCACTTACCATCAGGTGCGCCGTCAGCTCGTCTGCCTTCGAAGGCTCATAAAATACAAACCTGTTCTCATTAATTCGACAGTCTATGTCGACAGCCTCCGTGGCGTAGCGGGCGAGTAGCCGGCTGCGAAGCGAGAGGCCGTGAATTCGATTCCCGCACCGAGACAAATATTTGTGTGATCCAAGTCCCTCGTAGTTAGTTCCTGATACCCACGATACAGGATTACCTAGTGTGGGGTCAGGACTATGTGTGTGACTGTTGGGTGTATTTATTTATTCATTATTATTTTATAATTTTTCAGAGCAAGCGGCTTACCGAATGCTATAGAAACCTACGGTCTGGTCTCCGGGATGTGGACTTCTGTGTTTGCTCTAGGAGCCTTCATAGGTCCTACTGTATCGGGTTTACTGTACGACTCTATCGGATTCCGCAGTTCTACACTGTTCATTTTCATTCTGCATTTATGTTTGGTTAGTTGATATTTTAATAATTATAAGCTCACGCCTGTTACCCAAAAGTAGACAGAAGTGCAATTAGTATGAATACTGGGCATTTTTCGCTCCATTGATGTGATAGGTAGCGAACTTATCGTCATATTGGCCACAAATTCCAATCTCGAGTAACTTAAGTGTGATTTTTCGAATCTTGTGTCTCGGATTCGATCCCCGGATCGGGTAAAAGTGATATTGGGGTTTTCTATTATGAAATGCTCAGTATGAGCCCGGAGTCTGAAATTGTGCCCGATATGGCGGTAGGCTCGCCCCCTATCACATTATAGGGCGGAAATAAGCTCGGCGAAATGTGGGTGTACTGGTTACCTTTGCCTACCCTTTCGTGGATTACAGGCGTGAGTGTGTATGTATATTTATTTTAGTATCTGCTACAGTATTATTTGCCCCCGATCAGCATAAAATAATAATGAATCCACATTCCATTCTAGATGGTGTTGGTCCTCATGTTCCTGTGGACTTGTGACCGCGCGTACAAAATGGATGTATCGGTGTCTGCTGGTGACCTGCTGCAGCTCGATGGTACATTGGACGAGAGTGTACTTGTTGGAGATAAGTACATCGTACCGGAGAGGACTAAGAGGTACATAACATGGTCATCCTACTATACGAGTACTACTCATATACTATTTATCCTACTATCCTCTTTCCTACTATTATTGTAAATGTGGAAGTTTGGACCTCTGTGAGTTTGTGAATTTGGATGTTTGTCAGTTTTTGATGAAATTTGGCACACAGGTAGAGCATGACCTGGATTACATAGGCTACTTTATACGAGCAAAAGCTGGTAATATATAATTTTAAAAAGTGGTAAGTCCCTCGTATGCTATAGGCCGTTTGGGTTGGACCACCGCTTTGTCTATTACATTCTGTTTGATTTCGGTTTAGATGACATTGAAGCCAGTGAAATTACTGGGCATTCTGAGACTAAAAGCTCGAGAAGACCCTTCAGTAGCACTAGTCGTAGTCCGAGCTAGGAAAAAATAATAATAATAACGAGCGCAGTCCAATGCCATGCAGTGTTTTGTAATTCAAAGTTCTGTGTGGTGTTGCCTCTGTTTATATGCAGGCGTTGCGCTTACTATCAGGCGAGCGAACTGCATATTCCGTCACTCAAGCTAATAAAAAAAATAAAAAAGTCTAGTGACTTCTGCTACTCAATGTATGGAGAGAAAACGGAAATTGTCATCGTTTAAGAAAACTATTAAAACTTCCTAGTCCTAGATCTGTGGTGAATCCATCAACCATCCAGAATACAAATATTTCTAACTAAGGTTAACACCAAGCAGAGGTCCAATTGTAAATCTATAACCTAAAACTTTGCTGTTAAAATGTCACTTATTTAGAATCAAGATAGCAGTCTTTCTTGAAAGTTTACCTGGGAAGGTATCCACCGCTTTGTCTATTTCTGCAGCACTGTTGTGTACATTGTAGCTAGTGAAGGTACTCGTCACTATGAGAAACATCTTATGTTTCGGGGTAACGAGTGCAGTGCAGTATTATGCGGTATATTTCTGAGTAGTGTTGGAAGTATTTATAAGCAGCCGTTCTTATCCTAAGACGAGTGAACTACTGGTCTTCTCATTTAGTTGCATAATAGAAAGTAGGAAGGAATCATTTTTGTTTAAGTTTAATTCAACTATTTTATCATTCCAGTCGTCGCTGCGGCATCAGCGTAGAAAAATCTCGTCCTCCAGCTATGAACAGTCTCATCGCCTGCTCCAGCTACAAGAACCGCCGAAGTCCGTGGAGTCAGCGCACACCGCGCTACCGACCCACATACGGCAGCCTCGATCATCGGTACAGAGGCGCTTACGGCAAATAATGTTGATTATAAATTAAATGATCTGACTGTTACCTTGTTTCTTTTTTTATAGAATGAACGTAAATTTGATCACTAGCTCCAGCAATAGGGCTGGCGGTCCTATCCTACATATATAAACAACTTTTTTCCAGCGGAGAAAATCCCGATTACGGATAGCGTCCCAACCTCGGGGGAAGGATGGGATGGCCGGGCTGGTGAGTCCTGAGTGACTGGTAAGCAAGGCTTCCGACCCTGTCTGAACGACCGCTGGGTCGGCTCCGTAAGCAAGAAAATCCATATGCTGTTATACAGACTGAAAACCCCGCAGTGATCTTCTTAGTACAAGTGGAATGGTCCCCGGGGATCCTGAGTGTGCTCTGGATTGCTCCCGAAACCGCGCTTGCGCTCTTCTACTTCGTGTGAGCTGTTTATATATAAAAACTAGCGCAATCTACGGATCCAGTACACGCCACGCTACAGGCTGACTTACGGTAGCCTCGTCTATCTGTACAGAGGCACTTACAGCACATACGATGACAATAAATGGCTACTAATTATTTGGCTTTTGATACCAAAATCTTGACTTAGCTTATCAAAAGTTGTAGGTGTAGGTGTTGTAGTTGTATTATCTTCCTAATCTGCTCTTCATTTTAAATTGTACATTAAGTAAATTAGACTATTTTTGAGTGGTAGACACTTTTTTTCTACAGCATGAATGAGCCGGCTCGTCCGGATCGTTACCACTGTCTCACAGAAAACTGACGTAAAATAGCAGCTTGCGCAAATCCCTCTCCCCTTCCCAATCCCTTAATTATCCCTTTCCTTTAAGATCGGCAACGCGCCTATGATTCTTTGGTATTGTGGGCGTATATGGGCGGTGGAGATCACTTACCATCAGGTGACCCACTTTCTTGTTTCCGACCTATGCCATAACAAAAAGATAAGTTATTAAAATGCAATCACAATTATATTAAATGTCACTTTCTTAAAGACTCGTATTATTAAAACCTATGTCCTAAACGGTAGGTAACTTTACACAAAATAACAAGGAAAAGAGGAAAAATAATGCTAGATTGCTACCACGTTTTTTGAACATGGAATTTTAATTACCTCTTTTTAAAATTGGCAAACTCTTTATTTCCTTTACGTTTTCTTATTTCGTTTTTATTTCCACTAGTTCAAATGAGTATTTTAAAGGAATTATGTTATAAAATGTAGCTATTCCACTATTATTATCAACAGATGATCTTCTTTGACGAGGTTCGTCGAAGCTAAATGAAAAACCCGTCGTACCTGTCTTGTGTTTTAGTTTTATTGTTAAGAACACGAGCGCTAAGTAATTTGCAATTAGTCTAGCTCGTACGAGCACTTTATGTATTAGAGAACATTTTTTTATATATTTCAATTATTGTCTGTCCTTTACATTTGTTATTCTATAGGCCGATTCAATTTTCAAGTAAACGTTAAATAAGAGACAAAATGTAGGTAGAGTGCAAAATATAAATTATAATGCTGTCAATATATTATTATTGAAACCCCACTTGCCACATGAAGATTTCCCACGTCTCAGTTTCTGTGGGAAGAACTCCCTGTATGTAATAGGTGCGTTACTTTGTCCATCTCTTTTTGAATCTTCTTCTTCGCAATATAACCCTTTTAGTTTACATCGTATGACAGCATAGATGACATTTTACTTGTAAGTGGTACAGTCACGCTATATTCTCTTTTGTTTATAGCATGAATGAGTCAGTACGACCGGGTTAGTACCATCATCTCATAGAGCAAAAGCTTGAATTGTCAGCTTGTTGTGTTATATACGCGTATTCTTTTGTTTACAGCGTATATGGCCTTGTTCTGTTTCGTACGATGTTTTTTTATTTTTTTTGCATAGTCCGACAAACGAGCAAGTGGGTCACCTGATGGTAAGTGATCACCACCGCCCATGTACGCTCACAATACCAAAATAATTATTGGCGCGTTGCTGACCTTAAAAGAAAGGGATAATTAAGGGATTGGGAAGGGGAGGGGGATTTGGGCCTCCGGATATCTCACTCACCGTTCGAAACGCAGCAGCAAGCTGCTACTTTACGCCGGTTTTCTGTGAGACAGTGGTAACGACCCGGACGAGCCGGCCCATACATGCTGTAGACAAAAGTGTCTACGGCGTGGCTCTACCACTTATAATATGGCTGTGAAAAAAGAGATTGTGAGTTTGATCCCCGCACTGTGACCAATATTTTTGTATTGTAAAAAAGTGTCTCATGGTTTTCGATGCCAACGACTTAAGATAATCGTATCTATGGAGTCAGGACTGTATGAGCGACTTTTAAGTGTTATTAATTTGTCTATCTAGCTGTAATTGAGTTGCTTTAATTCCTATCAAATATTGTAAAGCCTGTACCCTATAAATAATTATAAACTAGTATTGAAAAGAGCAGCGAATTTCTTGGCCGTTCTTCTCTAGCGAAATAGCCTTCAGAACTGGCGGTAGAGTTTAGACGGAATCTAAACAATGTATAACATTTTATGGATTCAATAATTATTTTGATTTGATTTCTGTTATATTTCTATTGCTTTAAAATTGCCTAATCTTATATTGCGTTAAAATTTCACTGTCACAGTGATAAAACCTTTCATAACACGCGGTAGTTGCATTTGTGCTAACTCTAACCGGACTAGCAGACCCGTTCTATATAATTAAAATGCTTACAGTCTATTTGCCAATCCTAACATCTTAGAATTTACTATTTAAGGCATCTAGTTTGCGTTTTGCTTCATTTTCTCGATATAGCGCATTTTCACTCTTATTTACTGCTGAGTATTTGATATTCTAATTCTTCATAAAGTACCAATATTTTTCAACAGATGCAACTTTGTTTTACCGCATTTAATTTGCCGCATATAGCTTTGAAGCCAGGTTCTCATCAATTCCAGGTCAAGCAATGCTTCAAGTATTTTTATCTAACATAGTTTTCTCGAAATTTTATCTTGCAGAAGGGGTTGGATGAGTTCGATCAATAATAATCAAATCAGACGCTCCGACGGCGGTGTCACTAACGGATGACGCGATCATAAGTATAGGCATGACAATGTCGCAAATATGTTTGGGAATAAAGACTAAAATACGTACTAAATAAAATCCTAGGTAATCACGATGCCTATAACTCATCGTCGAAGCTCATAGGTTCATTTCACCTGATTATTGATTCACTGATTTCATCAGCAAATGAAAACGCAAGTTTCACTTATTAAGGTGAAACTCCATACCACACGAGGGTCATAAGATTTCTATTACTACTGCATAGAAACGCACTCATCGTCAAGATTATTGTATGTAACTCGTTTTTGCACATATCAGTACAGATATGTTATGTTGATATTATGCATTTCCTTAATTCAATTGAATGTTTTACCTGCCTCGGTGGCGCAGTTGTCATGCGTACGCGTTAATATTGGGGCCAACGCTGAGGTCTTGGGTTCGATCCCCGGGTCGGGTAAAGTGGTATTGGGTTTTTTTGTTACGGAATGCTCAGTATCAGCCCGGAGTCTGGAATTTGTGCCCGGTATGGCGATAGGCTCGCCCCCTATCACATCGTGGGACGGAGATACGCTCGGCGAAATGTGGGTGTAATGGTTACACCTCTGCTTACCCCTTCGGGGATTACAGGCGTGAGTGCATATGTATGTGTTTTCACTCGTCGGAAAATCGAAAGGCTCTAAAGATGTTTTTAATAGCAAAGGCTAGAACGAGTGAGTTGGTCACTTGATTGTAAGTAATTTTTACCGCCCACGAACATCCACAACACCATAGTAATCATATGCGCGTTGCCAACCTTAAAAGAAAGGGATTGGGGAGGGGGTGATTTAGGCCTCCAGACACTTCACTCACCGTGCGAAACATCACAGCAAACTGCCACTTCACGTCGGCTTTCTGTGAGACCGTAGTACTATTACAGTATAGAAGTATTCTCCCTGCGCCGTGGCTCACAGATGACCTCAAATGTTTAATGCGAAAAAAAGCTGCATCCAGGTCGAAATATAAGGGTCACCCCAATGATGAAACCAAGGCCAAATACTCTGCCCTGCGAAATCGCTGCAACAGGATGTGTAGGGATGCCTATCGTCGCCATATTCACGATTCAGTCTCAGAACAAGATCCAGCTAAAGTCTGGAAGTTCCTCAGGTCTCTGGGAATTGGTAAATCTCGACAAGACGTAATTCCGAATCATAATTTAAATCTTCTCAATAAATATTTCTCATCTTCTTTCCACATTGACGTGTCAATGAAATATCAAACTATCAACTTTCTTAATTCCTTACCAATTCCCAGTTATGCTCCTTTTGTCTTTAATCGATTTACCGCTAGTGATGTTAAGACAAGCATTCTCTCCGTAATTTCAAATTCAGTGGGTGTAGACTGTATCAGTCGTAACATGTTAATACCTATTTTGGATATCCTTTTACCCACACTATGCCATATTCTTAACTTCTCTGTTGAAAGTAGTAGTTTTCCATCTATATGGAAAGACGCTCAGATTATTCCTCTTCCTAAAAAATCGAATCCTAAATCTTTTTCTGAATATCGACCTATCTCTATCCTTCCTTTCTTATCAAAAGTCCTTGAGCGCCTTGTCCATTCTCAACTGAGTACTTTCCTTTGCAAGCAGCAGGTTTTAAATCCTTATCAATCTGGTTTTCGTCCTGGCCATAGTACAGTGACTGCTCTTGTTAAAATCACCGATGATATTCGCCTAGGTATGGAAAATGGGCAGTTAACTGTACTATTGTTATTAGATTTTAGTAATGCTTTTAATACAGTAGATTTTGATATTCTTCTTTCTTTACTTCGCTCGATTAACATATCTCCTACGGTAATCGATTGGTTTCACAGTTATCTGTTCGGTCGCCGGCAACGTGTTCGCCTTGAAGATAACTTTTCTTCATGGTGCGACACATCAGCTGGTGTACCACAAGGCGGCGTTTTATCTCCCTTACTTTTCGCGACCTTTATAAATTCCATATCCCAACATCTCTCTTCTTCCTACCACCTGTATGCAGACGATCTACAACTCTACTGTCAAGCTCCACTCAATGAAATAAATACAGCTATCGGGACTATGAACTCCGACTTAGTCCGTATATCTGAGTGGAGCGATCGCTTTGGTCTGAAAGTGAACCCTGCTAAAACTCAAGCCATAGTTGTGGGAAGCTCTCGGCAAATTGCCAAAATAGATTGGTCACTGCTCTCTCCGATAGTTTTTAGCGGGGTTACAGTTCCGTTCAGTGAGTCTGTTAGGAATCTTGGAGTGATAATGGACCGTAAAATGTCCTGGGACCCACAGCTTGCAGCTACGAGCCGCAAGTTGTTTGCGTCAGCTGCTTCATTAAAGAGACTACGTAACTTCTTGCCCACTGCCACTAAAATTACGCTTGCACAATCCTTACTTCTTCCCGTGCTTGACTATGCGGACGTCTGCTATCTTGACCTTACCCAAGTTCAACTTGATAAACTTGAGCGTCTTCAAAATTTCTGCATACGATTCATATTTGGCTTGCGTAAATATGATCATATATCTCATTTTCGCTCTAAGCTCAAGTGGCTCCCTATTCGTCTTCGTCGGAATACTCATATTCTATCCCTACTCTATAATATTCTCTTTAATCCTGCGTCTCCCCAGTATCTGAAGGAAAGTTTCAATTTCCTTCACAGCGGTCTACAGCGATCGCATGTTTTAAGATCGTCAGAGAATCTGGCTCTGAAGACTCTGGCACACAGCAGTGTTTTCTTTGATGGTTCCTTTGCCGTTCAAGCTGTCCGTCTGTGGAACGCTTTGCCGGTGTCTATTCGACAAGCTCCATCACTAAGTAGCTTCAAGAGACAGCTGAAACTATTTTACCTCTCGTCGCAACAATAGTTTGTTTCATTTATTGCATTCACATATATTGTATATACACATTGTTATTTTAAATGTAATAATATTGTTATTTATTATTTCAAAAGTTGTTATTTATTTTTATAATCATTATATATTATAATATATATATATATATATATATAAGTATGTACACCCCCACTTATTACTTTCTTTTGCCACTATTCCATCCTAAGGTTGTCTGGCAGAGATCGCTATTAGCGATAAGACCGCCTATTGTAACACACTTTTTATATTACTTTCCTTTGTATATATCCGTGCAAATGGTGTACAATAAAGAGTTAATAAATAAATAAAAAAATAAGTATTATTAAGTATTCTGTGGTAATCCGGTCAAGCCATCACATTCATGCGGTAGATTACAACGGTAGGCAGCGGCTTGACTGTGCCCTGGCATTGCTGAAGTTCTTGGGCGGCGGTAACGACTTACCATCAGATGGGCCGCCTGCTCGTCTGACTATCTGGGCAATAAAAAAAATAAAAATAAAGACAAAATATTTACAATATGGCTGTAAAAAAATATCTTACACACCATTTAATGCAACAGCAAGCTGCTACTTCACATCAGCTTTCTGCGAGACAGTGGTAATAACCAGGTCAAGCCGGGCCATTCATGCTGTAGACCAAACTGTCTACAGCGTGGCTCTACCACTTTAACTTTTCTTATTCCAAATCAATACGAAATTGATAATAGCGGTATTTGAAACGCGCCAAATTGCAATGCAAATAAATCATTAGAACATACCTTGGAGTGTATTATTTGTATCTAAATTTCCAATCAATCCAAATACACATTTAAGGCAAGTTATGCCAGAAGATATCCTTGCCCCGCGTAGTGATCAAAATTCAAAGATCTGTTTAATAGGCCTAGCGATTATGAGCAGAATAATTTTATCATTGCCTCGGTTGGGGTAGTTGTGATGCGTTCGCGTTACGAATGCTGTGCTGAGGTCTCGGGTTTGATCCCGGATTGATAAGGGACGGACATACGCTCGGCGTAATATGGGTGTACTGGTTACACCTTTGCCTACCCCTTCGGGGATTACAAGCGTGAGTGGTTATGTATGTATTTGTTCGTAGTAATCGCGTCGATCTGACTTATTTCTTCTTCAAACACTGCATATAACTAGGGCTCATGTTTCGCATAAAGAAGTATTGAGGTACTAGAATCATACGCAATAGGTATCACTGTATGGGATCTTAAACGTTTTAACCGACGCGAAACAACAAAGAGGTTATCAATTCGTCTGAATATATATAGTCTTCACGTATAACTCCGCCAAATGATTTTGATAATTCTTTTTGTATTCGATAAGGTTCCATTTAAATTTGAAGAAAAAATTCTACCCCTAAAGTGGTGAAATCGGGGAGCAAAGAATCAAATTTCGTCATATATGCACCTATTTGGAAGATTCTTTAAAAAAACTTTTTAACAATATGTTAAACCGATTCAAAAAATCTAAAACTTAGAAATGTTGAGTCGCTAGCATGAGTAACACTTAACTACAGCTGTAGATGCAACTCAAAATTGTTTAGTTTTATTTCTATTTAATTACATTCGTATTGGTTTTACTACAAGGCCAATTCCCAAATCATTCATAAATAAATCAAATTAACTTTAAACATTTTCAATCAACAAAAATAATGATTTCGTCTAATATCGTGATGCCGATGACATTGCAAAATAATTCGGAACGAAAATAAATTAGCCTATAAAATAAACACTGACTAATCTACACTACCACGTGCTATTGTGATAATTTGCAAACACTGTTAATTTCATTGCTTAGTTTAAAAGACTTCATTTAGGCTTAGCTGTAATAAACGCAGCAATGTAATTTTATATAGACTGTTCCGTACTATTTGTAGTAATTGGTGCAGCATTGGTTCAGAATTTTTCGAAAGCAAGGACGCGGCTTTATTGGTAACTGCAACTATTCAAATCCAGGGCAGTTTCTCTTGACAACAGATAACGTTAGTACGGGTAATGTATCGACTTGAATTATATTAGATATGCCTTATAAAATTATATAAGACATTGTATGCCTTTTTCGTAGGTAGAAGGGCATTAGCAAATGAATTATATGCGCATATGGTAAGTAGGTCTTTTAGTCACTTTTTACTCAGTATTTCTTTTTGTTTTTAATGTTATATTAGCACGGAAAACCCAGGCTAAAAATCTGAGGTTAATGATTTTCGCTTTACCAATATTTTTTATGTGAAATTAAGTTTGTTTATTAATATTAATATATATAGGTAAGAAAATGAAAACACCAGAAGAAATAAAAACTATCATTATTGATAGTTAATTGTATTCAATGTTAACTTATGTTGCATTCTAGGAAACACAAATTACAATATTTAAATACAATTCTTATAAGATTAGTAATTAAAATAGCAATGACTTCCATGTATATTACTAGACCGGCTGCGCTGTACTTACCTATCAACCGATAATTTAACAACATAAATAATCAACCATGATTCTAGAATAAATGACCATGAGACAAATATTCGCGTGCATCTGAAAGGAGTTTCCTTTGAAATCATTTTACTCAATAAAGGAAATCAGGATCGCGTGCCGGCGTTATATTGTCAATATTATTTCTTGCAATGTAACCTCGATTATTTATTAAGGAAATGTTAAACGCAATGTAATTCAGGAAATAATAAGACTAGCTAATATTAATTGCGATCCGATGAATGCAGTTATTTGAGGTAAATGTTACATAGAGTAGATCTCTACTCTATGTAATATAGTGCATGCGTGCATCTGCTCGCAAGTATAGCTGTAGTTAAATTTGTCTACAGCATGAATAGGCTCGACCGGGTTGTTACCACTTTCTTCCAAAACCCCGACGTAAAGTAACAGCTAACTGGTACGTATCGTACGGTGAGTGAGATACCCGAAGACCCAAATTGCCCCCATTCTCTTCTTATCCCTTAATAATCCTTTTCGTTGTGCCATCGCCGCTTACGGCTTAGAGGAAAGACATTGAATTTGCACAGAAGTGGTGGTTCTTGTGTGGTAGAGCCACAGTGTAGATCACACATTTTGTCTACGGATTGAATTGGTCTGATCGACTAGCGCCGGGTGGTAAATACCACTGTCTCATAGAATACTTATCCTAAAATGGAAGCTCATGTTATTAAGCAGTTTTTGTTTAATTATAATACGGAATTAATCTTGCCCTTTATATTCAATTTCAATATTATAAAATAATATCATCTCGACAGTCAACATCCTCTCTCAGCCTTTCTTTCTACCCGGTTTAATGACAAGGTCTGCCTTCTTGTACTCACCACAGATTTGACGGCATTTAGTATTATATTATATAGGACGACCCGCCATCTGACCCCCCAACCCACAACACAGGCTTTGGGCCTAAGATGATGGTGGCCCACTTGCACAAATGAGGGCTATAGGTTATACCATACTCTTTGGAATATATCTATAGCTCTATTAGCTCTGTTTGTCTATGAATTTGTTTTGTATGACGTTCTCCAATAAAAAAAAATATTAGATACTAACCATTATAAAACTTAATTTATTGTTGTGTACGGTTTAAATTATGTACTATTTATTTTTCAATAAGTACTTATAAAATACGCTACTTTGCTACAACAAACCGCACTTAACAACACAAATAAAACAAAAACAAATATTGACGCTCACTCACATAGACAATAAAGAATGCAAACATGAGCATAACCTCAAAGTTAGGCATTGCAGCGATGCATGTCGCAAAGGTTGCATTCCGAAAGCTTCCGGTCAAAGGGCACAGATCCACTTGACATCAGACCCTAGGCAACTCTGCTCATCTATTATTCATATTAATAGACTGTGAAAGTTACTTTTACTAGATGCCGGAATTAATTTCAAAAAGTAAATAAAAAAATGACAAATTTAGCAATATGTTTTTTTATCATGTTTTTCATTAAAGTAATTATACGCCTTCGATGCATATAAATCCTAACTATACGAATTTTATCGTGTTTTAAGCCAACCGGTGGCAGTCTTTCAAAAGGGCTTTGAGGATAACTCTTGGAACAAATAACCTTCCGACTTATTTGTTTTACAGCAAAAAGACGTCCAAACACGTCTTGTAGCTGCCTGTCATTCTAATCATCCGCCTGATGCTTGGCTAATGATCATCATTAATAATAATAAAAGTTAATATTATTTACCTACAAAATTTTTGTGAATGGTAGAGCCACTCTTAGACAGTTTTGTCTTCAGCATGAATGGGTCGGCTCGTCCGGGTCGTTACCACTTTCTCACAGAAAACCGGCGTAAAGTAGCAGCTTGCTGCTGCGTTTTGTACGGTGAGTGAGATATCCGGAGGCCCAAATTCCCTCCCCTTCCCATATTCTTAATTATCCCTTTCCTTTAAGGTCTGCAACGCGCCCATGACTCTTGGTATTGTGGGCGTACATGGGCGGTGGAGATCATTTACCATCAGGTGACCCACCTGCTCGTTTCGGACAACGGATTTCCACTTGCTAAGTTAATATTGTTGCCAATAAGCCTGATATTGTGGTAATAGATTGATTGGCGCGCCGAGCAATGCTTGTTGATGTCACCATAATGAGAACCTCGTAAAAGCCGAAAAAGATAAAATATTGAAATATCTAGATCTTTAGACTTTAAAATAAAGATTACTGTACATAAAAGTCAAAATCCTTATCAACGTAAATGATATTTTAAAGATAAAGCGCATGACGTAAGCGTATGCATGATTAATAATTGGTACTGCAAAGAAAAGGAAGCATGAACAATAAAAGAACACGGTCATAGAAAGAATAATAAATTGTTTGACAGATGTTTGGAAACCCGGAAGATCGGAGATCTATAATGTCGAGGTGAACTGGTGTCACTAGATTGAATCATGGAAAATATAATAATTAAGATTATAAATATAGTTTATGCTCATATCTTAATTGATTGACACTAAATTTATGATCTCGGAAATTAATTTAGAAGTAGATGGGTGGTATTAAATATTATACAATATTTTAATCACCTATTTATAGTACTTATAATATAAAGAACTAAAGTAAGTAAGTTTGTAAGTTTGTGACTTCATAAGTTTGTTTATCGGAGGTAATCTCTGGATTTGAAGTGGTAGAGTCACGCTGTAGACATTTTTGTGTACAGCATTAATGGGTCGGCTCAACCGGGTTATTGCCACTGTACGTTACGTTTCGTATGATGAGTGAGATATCCGGAGCCCCAAATCCTCCTCCCCTTGCCAAACCTATAATCATTCCTTTCCTTTAAGGTCAGCAACGCGTCCATGATTATGGTAGGTAATGTGTTCATGGGCGGTGGAGATCGTTTTTCAACCGGTGACTCATTTGCTCGTTTGCCGGCCTCTACTATAAAAAAGAACTAAGAGGTAAGTGATAACTAAAAGGTAGAGCCACGTTGTAGGTAGTTTTGTCTATACTCTACGACATGAAGACGGCATGAACTGGTCAGAAATATAAAATGAAGCACAGATTGAATTTAAAAATAATGTAACAAAAATCACAAAAGATGCGCGATGTGTGCTTAGAACGATGACGTCACGTGAAATTTGTGTTAGTCATTCATGGAACATCAGATGCTCCTTACTATGTTTAACTGTTGACTATTTAGTTACAGGCATTTCATTTGTTTTGCATACAATCCTACTTTTTGTTTGACTTTATCGCCCTATCTCTGACTTTGAAGATACGCGTGCAATGACTGTTAATTACCTCTTGCTTTAACAGTGACGAAGTCGTCTCTGCCTACCCTTGTGGGAAAAAGGCGTGAGTCAATGTATATTTGTGTGTAATCTTACCAGATTTTTCTTTTTCTTCCACTTGCTCTTATACCGCTCGCGTGGGGTTGGTACAACATGCCTTTTAACACATGTTACATAACTAATTGGCTTGTAGTTTTTACGACCGACGGCCCGCCTGACGTCAATAAAATTAATGAATAAATACACCCAACAGTCACACACATAGTCCTGATCCCACACTAGGTAAACTTGTGTCGTGGGTATCCGGAACTACGAGGGACTTGCGGTCCCACAACACCCAGACCCGAGACCAATATTTATGAATCACACAAACATTTGTCAGGGTGTGGGAATCGAACCCACGGCCTCTCGCTTTCACTCTGGGGAATATAATCTTACCAGAGTAACAAACTAAAAGTAGCGGTATAAGACTATTGATACATTAGCAAACAGATTAATATGTTTCAACATCATTTTATTATCGGGGGGGGGGGGTGTTAATTTGTTTACTATAGGAAACAACAACATAAGTCATTATGTTAATAAAACTAATTGCAACACTTAACATTTGCACTGAATGAACACAACAATTTTACTGCTATTTTCCTTTTTTTGTCAGAATCTAGTATTTCTTGTTTCGCCAATAAATAAAAATGTTAATAAAGAGAAATAAATGCAACCTATAGATACGAATCAACCATAAAATGCATTTATCTTAATTTTATGTTTATATAAACTAAAGCTCATTGAATAAAAAACTAGTATTTTATTCAAACAACGTCAATAAATCGAAGAAGTTGCACTGAACTGGCATTTAGTAATCTTTATATTTTTGGAAGATTTAAAATCTTATGTAGATTTTTTAAAATCCTGGCATTGACCTAATGGAAATTACAGTGCCGCCCAAATATAATGTCGACCGCTAAGCAACATTACGTTTCTTGAGGCTACCGAGGGGTTATAGTCAATACTCCTAGGAAAATTGGTTATGGCCCCACTCTAATAGTCTCTCGGATGTGAACTAGATCTGAACGTTGATGAGTCCGGCATAATCATCCCATCCTGGGGGTTAGGTTTTTTTTTATAGCATAGGCCGGCAAACGAGCAAGTGGGTCACGTGATGGTAAGTGATCTCCACCGCCCATGTACGCCCACAATACTAAAAGAATTATGGGTGCGTTGTCGACCTTGAAGGAAAGGGATAATTAAGGGATAGGGAAGGGGAGGGGGTTTGGGCCTCCGGATATCTCACTCACCGTACTAAACGAAGCAGCACGCTGTAGCCGCCGGTTTTCTGTGAGACAGTGGTAACGACCCGGACGAGCCGGCCCATTCGTGCTGTAGACACAAGTGTCTACAGCGTGGCTCTACCACTCTAAATATTTATAGATAGCTTTGGCTTAAATTATGAGATATGCACTGAATTAGTTGATTTGCTACCACTTGGTGATAGAAATATAGCTATAATTTTCGAAACATTTTCGCGTAGCAAAGACCTAGTAAAATCCAAGTAAAAATCGAATAATGTAAGGATGTAAGGAATTTAGTGTAATTAATGTAACTCCTTTTTAATGTAAGGAGAGGTCTGAGGCCAGAAGTGGGTGATATCATACATTTTAGTGATATAAAACAAGCTTAAACATACTCTCTGCGTGAAAGCTTCAAGTACCAGGACATAAGAAGAGCTAAGATATTATCATCAACGAATGCAGTTACGCAGGGTGAATGCACCTATCAGGGTCAAACGTTCTCTAATATACAGGTGAATTAGTCGGACTGATTTCAAATAAAAATATTAGTATTGAAATAGAATTAACATACGTGTGCATATTTAATTTATATTAAGTTGATGTGGAATTTAGATTTTTTATTGCCATTTTAGAATAAATATATATTCTTAAACAAATTAAGTCGTAAAATATACAGTATTTCTAGTGTCTGATCCGTATAATTATCTGATCTGTCAGTCGTTATTTATATAGACTGATAATAAAAACAGGTTTTTAAACTTACTTATAATCAGAATACCTTCTTCTTCTTCTTCCTTTACCTGTTATGGCTTATAGATTTGCTGGGTTGCTTGCGGCTGCCTGCCTGACGTCAACCCCTCTGAGGAGAAGAATTAGAATACCTTCTTTATTAGTCATTTATGTCATAATATGTCCAGCAGTTTGGACTAAGCGTTGAAAATTCAGTCAGTAAATAAGGATAATATATATTTATATACAGATAATTTTGTGGAATAAAAATCTTACATTGACCACGTACTGAGCTTGACCCACAGGGTAGACTTGTGTCTACTATAGTACGGTTCACCCTACAACTGTATTTACCAACACTAGTCTGAAACTCGTCGGACGGGGCTGAGTCACGACTCGCAGTTCAAATTTCGAGCCACAGGTCCTGAGACTAAATAAAGCTCACTCCATAAACATTTGAAATAAGGTGGAAAAAATTGCGCTGTTTGCCTTGGAATTTTATGTGCCCGTGCTTTTTAATGTAAGAATGATTTTTAAAGTTTTTAGAATTTAACGGTTTATAAAATAATATAAAAATTAACATTACATACCTGCTAGTCACGTGAGAAAATATTCTGACTAACAAACACCACAATATTCTTTTATAATCTATAATTTTTTTGAGATTCTATTAGCCTTTCTTTCTTTCTACCTTGTGTTATACGAAATTATATAGAAGTATAAAAGTATAAATAAATAAAATAAATAATTATGTATGACAAACAACGGACCAGCCAAAAACGTGTACAATTTTCAATATGAATAAATGCAAAAAATAAACAATAAAAAAGACTAATTAGTAAGTCATTATCAGCCTTTAGCCATTGTGTGAATGACTCTTTATACAGTTTTGAAGGAGATTCCCGAGTACCTGGTTATTCGGGCTATCATAAAACGCTACTTGTACGTCATCGGTGCTTATATTCACGCAACGAGCTTCCTTTCAGGAAATGACAACATTTGGTTTCAAAACACATAAATAATGTTTTATTTGAAATCTGAATTGGGAAATTAAAACAAACTCAATTTATAAAAACCAATTTATCTGTTAACAAAAAAACGGCGTTTTTAGAGCATAACTGACAACAAAAAAAATATCAAATAATATTTCTATATGCAATATATTTTCACCCAAATCTGTTTTTTAACAAATCACAATGACTATCTTATTAGCAAATGTATTTCGGCAAACGAGTTACAATGGAATTAAACGATGGTGGACGAAAATAATATGTCATAAAGTTCAGTGGACCGGTTTAACGGACCCAAATGGTTATAAGATCACCTTGACACCTCATAAGCAAATGCCATCTCGCTAGCACAACTCTCAATTTGCCATATAACGTGTTACGTAATTGGAATTATGATGACGTTTTTTGTATGATCATAACCGCCCGTGTCTGTTTTTACTAGATTTAATGACGAGACGAACGGTCGCTGATGGTAAGGGCCACGCCTGCCCATAAACAGAAACAACACCATAAAAAACTTTTAATTACAAAGCACTACATGGCACTGAATTGCGCTCACAGAACACTTATTTCTATATTCTGTGGCTGCGCTCGTCATCCTGAGACATAAGATGTTAAGTCTCAAAATGCCCAGTCATTTCAGTGGCTTCAATGACCCTCAAACCGAAACACTTGCTTACACACTGCTGCTTGGCAGCATATATTTTTTTTTTTTTTATTAGATTGAATGACGAGACGAGCAGGTCGCTAGCCTGATGGTATGTGCCACGCCTGCTCATAAACAGAAGCAACGCCACACAGAACTTTAAATAAAGCACTGCATGACACTGGACTGCGCTCGTCACCCCGAGACATAAGGTGTTAAGAAAAAATAATAAACAGAAATGTGGTGATACCAAACGACGACCTCTCGCATACGAAGGACATAATACCTAGTGAAGGTGGAGCAACAACCAACACCACCTACATAGAGTACCAATCTGAATATAGTGCCTACATAGAGTCTAATCGCCATACCCGTTCCAGAAATGTAAACAAATATCTACCTATTTGTCATATGATTCCTTTCTTAGACCCTTTTAATTACACCAAATGCAAAAGATATAATGGGATAGCGTCATGAGAATAGTTACAAAGTAACGTGACATAAAATTTGAAGTAGTATATACAAAAAATTTGAGTCGCTCTTACATTATTTCGTCAACAATAACCTCACCAAAGTTTCAACGCACTCAGAGGAATAGCATAGGAACGGATACGGGACAAAAAATAAACATGATTTTTTATAAAACTATTTCATTTCATTATTTAAAAGAATGCAAAAAAACAATTTTACGTCTTTATATATAAAAATGAATGTTTAAACAGTTTAGTGGAATAACGTTACAACATGACATCGCAATTTGTAATAACACAATGAATAAAAAAATGTTTGTAACCATTTTTGCCGATATTTTGTTCCTTTTTCCTTCGAAACCCAAGGAGAGATGACGCAATCAATTCAAGGGCACACATGGTTTTGAGAAACGATCCGATATCCGATATGGGCAGGCAGAGGTGTAACCAGTACACCCAGATTTCGCCAAGCGTATCTCTATCCCATGATGTGATAGGGGGCGAACCTATCGCCATACCGGACACAATTACAGACTCCGGGCTGATACCGAGCAATTCGTAATAGAGAAACCCAATTTCACTTTTATCCGGCCCGGAGATCGAACCCTAGACCTTAGCACAGCAGTCGTACCGCGTACGCATTATAACTACGCCAATGAAGCAGCCTCAGAATAGAATTTGAAGTTTTAAAATTATAATTATTAATTTATGCCTGATTCCTGAAGTTTTAGGCAAAGATACAACTGCCAAACCCAATTTCTAGAATTTCTAGAGTCCCAAAGTAATTTATTTATCGAGATTAATTACAAGGAATCTTCTCAGAGGGAGCCAATGATCTCACTCAGAGAATTATTTTTATTCGGTTGAATGCCGAAACGAGCTGGTCCCTCGCCTGATGGTAAGTGCCACGCCTGCCCATAAACAGAAACAACACTACATAAAACCTTGAATATCAAAGCACTGCCCGGCATTGAACTGCGACCGTCACCCCGAGAAATAAATTGTTAAATCTGCCCAATTCTGCCAAAATCTGTAATTCCAATGTCCTTTAAACTGAAACCCAACAGTGCTTACACACTGCTGCTTGGCGTGTAGCAACACAAACGTAAATGCTAAAAATGTCGGGCGAAGTGGAGGAATTTTAGTAGAAAGGCGGACCCTGGCCTGGCGCTAGGCCCGTAGAATACCAGGCAGAAAGAAAGAATTACGAGCAAATAGCAATCATCCCCGAAGTTAATAGAATACCTACCTACATAAATGTTGCTGTTATTTTTGCTGTTTTTATTTATTTTACAATTTGTCCTGCTCGCAAGCCGGAACGAACATGCCATTCGTTTATTTAGTGTAACATTTTATTTATTTGTAAAGTAATACGGATCCTGGATTACCCCTTAACACTTACAACACGGATTATAACTTAACATATACATGAGAAGTTTTTAAACACGTTTTGGAAGAAAACATCGGTCAGGTAAAGAATACTACCGGTTTTCTGTCATTCATCATGTAGGTTTGACATTCAATATTACACTTTACAAATTTGTTTCAAAGTCTAAAATAGCTTGATATGGTTTATGTGTTTGCTTGATCAATTGTTGCCTTCTAATGTTCATTTATCGTTTGTAGATACAAAAAATATTATTAATACATAAATTTGTTTTTTTTGCGTACGTTTTTGGCAATTTATATACTCTATACAACATCGTAGCCGTATAAAAATATCTTTCGGTATATCTATTTGAGATTATCCACTTTGTTGTAACTCCCTACTAGATGGCGTTATTGGTATACATCCGTTTTTTATGGCATTTGTTACATCGGTATTTGTGCAAGAATGTTTTTATATTTCTTTTATTTATAAGCCAATTACATTAAACTTTTCTTTTGTTTATATGCGATTTATTTTCGCTAAATTTTGATATTAGTTTAAATGATTTAATGTTGGTTCAATTATTATCAAACGGAATAGTCCAAAATATTATTCAATCACGTGAATTATTAATAAAAATAAATAATAATAAAATGGTAGGTCCCTCGTATGCGTGAGGCCTACGCCTCGTATTCTAGGTTGGTACCACCGCTTTGTCTATTTCTGTCGTCAAACAGCAGTGTGTAAGGACTGTTGTGTTCCGGTTTGAAGGGCATTGAAGGCAGTGAAATACTGGGCATTATGAGAGATGTTAACATCAAATATCTCGGGTTGACGAGCGCAGTCGAATGCCATGCAGTGCTTTGTAATTCAAAGTTCTGTATGGTGTGGCTTTTGTTTATGGGCAGGCGTGGCGCTTACCATCAAACAAGCGACCAGCTCGTTTCGTCACACAAGCTAATAAAAAAACCAGCACGTATAATTCGGACCTATCACACGATGGAAGGTAAATAAGCCGGACGAACCTGGGGTGCATTAGTTGTTCTTCTGTCTACCCCTTCTATGTGCTTACGTTATATCATGCATGTAACGTTAACACTCGAATATTAGTCATACAAAGGTAATGAATGATTTTCTCAAGGAATTACAATAATCACATAAAAACGTCACAAAGCACATGTTAACAAGATGATTCACTTCTTAGAAATAATATTTAAGTTATCAAAATCCGCCCCATTACCTTGCACCGGTGAGTCATAGCTAGGTCGAGCGTTCACCTTAAACCAAGGTTTCGTAATTATTCACATAGTTCTAATATTTGTTGTCAGTATGCACAACAGCTGTCAGTGTGATAGCCTCTATGGCGCAATGGGTGATTAGCCGGCTGTGAAGATTGAAGGCCGTTCGATTCCCGCGCCGAAACAAATAAATACACTCAACAGTCACACACATAGTCCTGACCCCACACTAGGTTAAACTGTATCGTATCAGGAACTATGAGGTACTTGCGGTCCCACAGCACCCAGACCAGAAACAAATATTTGTGGTTCACACAATCATTTGTCTCTGTGTGGGAATCGAACCCACGGCCTCTTGGTTCGTAGCTGGTACTCGCCTACTGCGCCATGGAGGCTGGTTTATGTGATCCACAAATATATGAGTGTTTACTCCCCACAGGGTTTGACGTCAGGCAGGCGGCCGGTCGTAAAAACTACAAGCCAAATATTTCTGTATCATGTGTGAAAAAGTTTGTTGCGCCAACCCCACTGCGAGTGGGATAAGGGCAGGTGGAAGAAGAAGAGTATGCACATTGTACCATTACAATCTATATATATAAAAGCGAAATACCACTGACTCACTGATTCATCACGATTTCTCAAAAACTACTGAAGCTGGGATCATGAAATATGGTCAGATGATAGTTTGTATAATGTAGACGTCAGCTAAGAACGGATTTTTGGAAATTTACTTTTTAAGGGGGTAAAAGAGGGGTTTGTCCGTTGTATGCAACTTTTTTATGGAAGGGGATACGACTGTGAAACTTTGCACGAACTTTGCTTATGACAATTAATGAAATATCTGATTCACATTTTTGCGAAATTTTATTTGGAAAAGGGGGGAGGAGGGGTTGAACTTACTCACTCACTCATTGATTAATCACGATTTCTCAAAAACTACTGCAGCTGGGGTCATGAAATTTCGCTAAATGATACTTTGTGTAATGGTGAGGCGTACTAATAACGGATTTTTGGAAATTCACATTTAAAGGGGGTAAAACGGGGGATTGAATATTGTATGAAACTTTTTTATTGAACGGAATACGACTGTGAAATTAAACACAAATATTGCTTATCATAAATAAAGAAATATGTGATTCCATTTTTGTAAAATTCCACTTGCAAAAGGGGGGAAGGGGGTGTTGAATTTAGTATGAAAGTATTTATTTTAACGTTTGAAGAACTTAACCGATTGGGGTTATATTCACACCGTACATTTGTTTTGTGGAGACAATGGTTTATCATCTATACTATATATCATCACGCTACGACCCATGGGAGCGGAGCAGTAATTTAAATATATTGAAGATAAATATCTCAAACTCTACTAAAGCTAGGATTATGTTTGGTCAGAAGATAGTTCGTGTAATATAGGGGCACGCTAAGAAAGGGTTATTAGAAATTTATATTATAAGGGGTAAAAGGGGAGTGATAAATTTTATATATTATTAATGTGAAAGTTTGTATGTTTGTAGATCAATCACGCCTTAACGGCTGAATGGATTTGGGTAAAATTTGGCTTACAGGTAGACCAAGACTAGAATTAGAACATAGTCAACTTTTATCCCAGAAAAAGACTTACGCGGGCGGAGCCGCGGGTAAATGCTAGTATATGTATATAATAACCCACAGATGACGAAGCACCGCGGAAATCAGATTTGTAGCGACAAAAAAATGACGTTCTGAATTCGACTCGTATATTTGGGTTTTATCTATATTTGCTATCGTCGCTAGCGATTTTACTAAGACAAATTCATGGTTGAGGCACTGAAATATATTTTTACCCAACTGGATAGCGACCAGCGTAGGTACACATGCTCGTTCAGGCAAGTTGTTTCGGGGTTAGCCATTCTATATTTACGAGTTAGGCACTCGTGAACGGGTGCTGCTTGTGTGGACTGGTCTACTCAGATTGCTTATTATTAATTAATAATACCATACCATATACCACCAATACCATAATTATCAATAATTGTATTGTAACAATTAATTGGTCTGCTTAGATTCGAATTACTTTAAGATCCCCAGAATGGGCACCTGTATTAATCCCAAATTGTCATTGTTTTTCAACGAACGTATTACTTATAACGTAAATTAGTAAGTTTTGTAATAACAAATATATATTATTAAAAAATGACAAACATTCAAAAGATCTACGGCTGAGTTTCTTGGTGCTTCTTCTCAGACCAGTGGGCATTTGCGAAGCACCGGTAGATTCCAAACTCGACGTGTAAAAGTGCCCTTGGCGGCCTAATTACTGAATAAATGATCTGATTTGACTTTAATTAATTAAGACCGAAACAATTCTGACCGCCGAGCGATGCAATATCTCCCATTAATTTTGTAGGATGTAGACAAAACTGTCTACAACGCGGCTCGACTTTTTCTCGCTATACGTCTTTTATTCAGAACAATATCTTTGTTGAGACAAAGAGTCGCAGTATGGCCTGACTCATATATATTCTACACTAGCATTTTCTCGCGGCTCCGCCCACGGGAACGGCCCTTTACGGAATAAAAGTAGCATATGTCCTAATCTGAATCATGATCTATCTGTGTGCCAAATTTCATCCAAAACCATGCAAACCTTAAGGGGTGATTGACTGACCTTCCTTCCTTCCACCTGCCCTTATCCCACTTGCAGTGGGGTCGGCGCAACATATTTTTAACACATGTTACGGAAAGATTTGACTTGTAGTTTTTACGACCAGCCACCTGCCTGACGTCCACCCCTCTGCGTGATTGACTAACAAACATCCAAATTCACAAAACGTCCAACCATTCATATTTATAATAGCAGTAGTAAGTAGGATAGTATGATTAAAGCACAGTTTGAAAATGGTGACGTCATCAACACTGTTACAAAAATCCAAACCAAGTGTTCAGGTAAGCCACATCAAGCAAGTTCCGCGAACCGCTACGGTCGCACCGGTTTATCAACTTTTGTTATCAGGAGCGTCGACTATTTGCCGACAGCCATCGCCGACAGCTCACTAAAATATTTGCTCAAACCAAATATGCATCTGCAGGTGCGATACCGATTTACAAACCGAAAATATTTGAGTGTGTCATGTATGTACGAAAATATATGTACACTGCAAATGTGGCAGTTGGGAACTAATAGCGAGTTTACTATTCCTGTGTTCTGTGATTCACATGGTTGGACTTTAGTTGATCAGCTGCTAAATCACATGCGAGTTGAACCATCTGAACAGACTTTCAATTGAATTGATCAACGAAAACAGTTTTATGCTATCATCTTCTAAGAATATAATCGCCGATCACTTATTGGTTGATATTTGTTAAGTGGTTGATAACATAACATAAAATTGAACCGAGTGGACCCGCTATTAGTTCAATTCTATATTGCGATTATATTCTTATTAAAGATGATACCAAAAAACTATTTACTGATTCAGGAACGAATATGTATAACAACAATAGAAGTGAAAATATCAAATTGTTGGTGTATCTGTACATTTTCTACAGAACAACTTATACTTTTGTTGTTAATTTAAATAATATATTAAAAAGTAAATAGTTTAAGTAATTAGCTTGTGAGTGGTAGAGCGACGCTGTAGATAGTTTTGTCTGTCTCACAGAAAACCGACGTAAAGTAGCGGCTTGCTACTGAGTTCCGTACGGTGAGTGAGATATCCGGATGCTCAAATTCCCCCCCTCCCCTTCTCAATCCCCCCATGATTCTTCTTGTCTTGTGTCTTCCATCATATATACAAACACGTAAAGACACGCACCGGCACAGACAAAATATTCTTGCCGAGAATCGTCATGTTCGACTTATAGAGGTTCTACTGTATATAACAGTAACTAGCATTGAAATAAAACTATTTTATACTGATTTTATCTCGGTTTAATTTTTATTTTATTCCCGACTGTTTTTTTTTAAATAATTAAAAATAAATGTATAATTTTAAATGTATAAAATGAAGGTAGCCATTGTAACATTAACTTTTCGAGACGACCTACACCTCAGTCTCTCCCGTGACCACGAAGGCTGAAAAGCTTTCGAATCGTTGGGACCAAATAAAAATTAAACCGCGATAAAATCCGTATAAACTAGTTTTATTTCAATGTGTAATATTCGCGTAAACCTAAGAAATCACTAAGTAACTAGCATATCGCGTTGTCGCGTTGATCTTTCGCAACCATACTCTGAAATTATTCATTTGATTGGTAATCGAGATTCTAATGTCATCAAAAGAAAAATGCCTAATGCTCGAGCAGTTCTGTCAGCTGTGCGCTGACCCTTACACGCATAATTTCCGAACAACGTATATACGTTACAATGACTCATCCGATTGCGAAACGTTTTTGTTCCCATTGTTTGTAGACATCTCATGGGATGGGTTTGAAGGAGTTTTTGTGTTGGCGGTTATCACAATGTATTTGATCTTAAGGTACCTGTGCGTTGTTTTTGTATTATTAATGCTCTGAATATACGTAAAATTTGATACTGCAAACATTACTTTATTATTATTAATTTTTATAGTAGAGGCCGGCAAACGAGTAAGTGGGTCACTGATGGTAATTGCCGTCCATTGCCAATGAACATTCACAGACCAGAATCATAGATGCGTTACTGATGCATTAAAGGAATGGCATAATTTAGGGAATTTGGACTTCAGATATCGATTTTCAGATATTTGCTTGAATGACGAAATGAGCAAGTCGCTTGCTTAATGATAAGTGCCACGCCTGCCCAACAGAAGCATCACCACACAGAACTTTTAATTACAAAGCACTGCATGGCATCTGCATTCATCGCCCCGAGACATAAGATGTTAAGTCTCACAATGCCCAATAATTTCACTGGCTTCAATGACCTTCGAACTGAATCACAATAGTGCTTACACACTGCTGCTTGGCGGCAGAAATAGACAAAGCGGTGGTACCAATCCAGACGGATTACAATGAATAGCAGTAAATGCACCATGACTCGAGTTTTGGAGTCGGTTTTTGGTTCGGTTCGATTATTTAATAAACACAGAAAAAAAAATATGTTACCCATTGAGGAAAAGGAGCCTAATATTCTCTTATCCGGTACAAAATTTGGCAGAAAAGATTTTAACAAGAACACCTGACAGCATATTTTTATGCAAGACACTCGCCCACGTGCATTACTTTACATCCATCTATATGCGCATACGACAGAACATTAACACGTTTCTGCATTCAACATTGTCAAGTAGTTCAACATTAATAAAAATAGAAAAAAAACATGGTATTTCCAATCTCGTTTTCCAATTTAATCACACGTGATTCATTCCAAAGGCCAGTTGGTACGTCTGGCTGGCTTTGTTCGCATGAAGTTTATGATATCTCGGAGAAATATAAATTCTAAATCATTTCATTTATATTAAAACGAATTAACATTTAATGAAATAAATCATTTAGGAATTAGGATTCATTTCTTACTATTATTATAAATATGGAAGCTTGTATGTTTGATAGTCAAACACGCCATAACGGCTGAACGGTTTTTGATGAAATATGGTACACAGGTACACCATAAACTGGATTAGGACGTAAGATACTTTTTATCCCGAAAAAGACTGTGCACGCGAGCGAAGCCCCGAGCAAAAGCTAGTTATGTAATAATTTCAATCGGTTATTTATTTTATAAATATAAAAACCTTTCCTTCGTCCTCTTGCTGTTTAAAAGACAGAAAAACTGCGTAGATTTATGAATAGGCTTCTGTTGCCAGCCTTTGGATACGAAACCCTGAAAAAAACTGGATTACACTATCTGTAAGTTCTTCCAATTAATACCGCACTCACCTTTACTAAATAGTCATCTTAGAAAAAAACTGCACGCATTCCATACTCATACATTCATAGTTTTACGCATACTTTAGAACAAAGTTGAAGTTCGAATACTTGAATAGTGATATCACGGCCAGAGGGATCCTCGTACATCCTTTCATTCATAAGAACAGGTAGTAGCTATACGTCGGAAACGGCTTGTGGGTTTTATTATACGCTCATTGTAGCGTTAAGCTTGGTGTATACGACGCCGACTTCAATGTTTGAGTCGCCTAAGGACTTATTGTCTTTGTTAAAAAGCTGTAACAGTAACTGATACTATTGACTTAGTCAAGTCATTACATTTATTGGGATTAAATAATAAATAAATACACCCAACAGCCACACACATAGTCCTGACCCCACACTAGGTAAGCCTGTATCGTGACTATCAGGAACTACGAGGGACTTATGGTCCCACAACACCCAGACATGTAATATTTATCGATCACACAAAACATTTGTCTCGGTGTGGGATTCGAACTCATGGGCTCTCTCTTCGCAGTCGGCTACTCTATCACAGAGGCTGTTAGATTATCTTAACTATTTTGATCTCGGGCAATGTCCCTTGTAAAGATCAAATATAAGTTACCGTATGGCTTACTAGCCGCGTTATCCCGGCTTAATAACAGGGTTTGTCTTTTCGTACCATAGATTTGACATACATCGATAGATTACATCTTAGGCCCAAAGCCAACCTCACCTGTAAATTGTACACTTAAGGACGAAACAATGGCGAAACTTGATTCCCGTTGTGGGTTGAGGGGGTGACAGACAGCGGATCGCCCCATATAATACTAAATACCGTCAAATCTATGGTACGAGAAGGTGGACTCCAGCATTAAGCCAGTCTAACGCCAGGCAGAAAGAAAGACTGATATCACAAAAATAATTAACCGGATGTGGTGCGAACAGGTAATAATAATAGCTTCATATTCCACCATAATTAACACAAAAAATATATTCTATAATTTTATGATGGTACTAATTCATACAAATATATACATAAACACGGAAAGGCCTTGACAGCTATTGGACCCCAATACGACGAAACTCGTTAACGTTTTCTTAAAATACACTAATCCGCTTTACTTTAAAACTGATACAATTTTTTTAACACTATAAAAAATCTTGACACTTGTTTAAGCACTTCTCATAATTGCGAGTTCTATTTTTGAACAGTTAAAAACTGTACACCATTCACAACTTATAAAAAATGCGCCGCACTTTCTTACCTGAATTCGAAAAAAACCGTTTCCCAGACCCAAGAATTCGCCCCGCGGCTCTGGTGTTGTGTTCCCACCCTAACTACTTAAGGTCGAGATGTTAGTGTTGCCACAGTATAGTTTATGTTAATTTACTATGACGCCTACGTTAAGGATTCAACTGTATAGTTACGTCAGGGATATTGTATAATTTAATTTTTGTATTAAAATATTTCTAAACAGTATTAATCATAGTTGTTTGTTAAAAGGTTTAATTTAAAGGGAAATTTGTCATTGGATGTGTAAATCGTATTGTACTGCTTTTAAATGAATTAGAACAGTAGCTGTTTTCTTTTACTATGTTTTAGTACATAAGACTGCTTCGGTGGCGCAGTTGTAATGCGTACGCGTTACGATTGAGGCTAACGCTTAGGTCTCGGGTTCGATCCCTGGGTCGGGTAAAGTGGTATTGAGTTTTTCTATTACGAAATGCTCAGTATTAGTCCGGAGTTTGGAATTGTCCCCGTAAATAGGTTCGCCCCCTATCACATCATGGGACGGAAATGAGCCCGGTGAAATGTGGAGGTACTGATGGTTACACCTCTGGCTACCCCTTCGGGAATTGCAGGCGTGAGTGCGTATGTATATATGTTTTAGTACACTAGTACGTAAACATTTTTATATAATACTTTCAGTGCCTAAACTTATGTAAAGAACCAACCAACCATAAGTTCTACGTAGTTAATCTAAAAAAAATGATTAATAAACTACAAAATGCACATTAAATATATTTACACTGTCTACTGTACCGTCTATTGAAAGAATATAACATTACAAGAAATAATGATCACTAGAATGAAACTTTTGAAAGACAAGTAAGCATTTAAACGACCGATAAGTAAATGCATAGCATACAAGAAACACAAGCCTTCCAAATAGAATTCCAAGAGGTAAGTTCTGCGAACGCATAAATCCATTGACAGACTTTACACAAAACAATAAAGTGTACGAATTGACTGAGCATCACAATACTAAAGTTAGACTTCAAAAGGTACGCGTAAAGTTTGACTTATAATTCGAAAATAAAGCCCTAAAAATTTACTTCTGTGCTTACACCGTATAATATTAGGGTACTCGTTATTATTCATATTTTAGCAGCATTCGTAAAAAGTAATGGTGGTATTTAATGACGAGATGAGCAGTCGTTCGCCTGTTAGTAAGCGTCACGACTGCCCAAAAACAGCAGATTCACCCATAAAAACGAATTCGAATTATGATGAACTGCATAGCACTGGACTGCGCTCGTCACCCCGACATAAGATGATAAGTTTCATATATCTCAGCCTGTTGCCGTCCACTGTTGGACGTAAGCCTCCCCAAGATAGCTGAGCAGCCCGCATTCAACCGCTACCCGCCATCTTTTTCAAGTCATCGGTCCACCGTGCAGGTTAATAATGCCAATTAATTATTTATTCGAAATTTAAAGCAAACTTCAAAAATCAAACTCCTATGTTTACTGCAATACCATAGGTCTGGCATCTTACGTAGATTCATAAGTATTTTCAAAAACATCATGTTATAAATTCAAAAATAGTATTCCAAAAAGTTAAAGACATTTGACACACTACACAGTGCATCATAAGACAGGGTCAGCACGTCTGCCGGTCGCGCTCCAGTGGCGAGCCCCAGTTGCGCGTCACCCTCGACGCTTCCTGTTGCACCGCATAGTGATGCCCTCACTCTTATGCTCGTCTATACATACCTACCTTAAGTATATCTGTGTAAGCTATACATGTGTGTGAACTCCATTCACCTATATAACATGACACCACTCGGCTAGTATTTTAAAGTATTTTCTTGTGTTTCTGCAAACGACATTGAAACATTGTTAGAACTGTTTTTTGGTAAATAATGACAGTAACAGTAATGGTATACAGTTTTTGAACTAGTCAGCCGTTTTGGATGAAGAAACTTTATATGTTTGGAATTTGTAAACTTTGTACTTTGTTTAGGAATTCTGACTTCTGATAATGGAGGCAATGAGGATCAGCTTCACTTCCTGGGTCACCTTAAATATCTTCAACATCTTAATAATAATACTAGCCCTGTATTATATACGTCCCACTGCTGGGCACGGGCCTCCTCTACTAAGTGAGAGGGGTTAGGCCTTAGTCCACCACGCTGGCCTAATGCGGGTTGGCAGACTTCACATACCTTCGAAATTCTTATGAAGAACTTCTCAGGTATGCAAGACAATGTTTCCTTCACCGTTAAAGCAAGTGATAATTAACAATTAATAGACACATAACTTAGAAAACTCAGAGCGCTTCTCCTTTTTAAAAGCGTTATATACTTGTAATTGTTTTATCTTGTAAAAACTAGCAGGTCGCTCACGTTACGGTAAGCGCCACGCCAGCCCATAAACAGAAACAACACCACACAGAACTTTGGATTACAAAGCACTGCATGGCATTAGACTGCACTCGTCACCCCGAACATTAGATGTTAAGTGTCATAATGCCCAGTAATTTTACTGGCTTCAATATCCTTCTAACCGAAACAGTGCTTACACACTGTCGCTTGGCGGCAAAAATAGACAAAGCGGTGGTACCGACCCAGGCGGCCTCTCGCATACGAGGGACCTTGTAAACTAAACTTTGTATTTTGCTGTCTTATAATTTATTATTAAAAAAATGTAATTTTATGAATCATTCTTTCCAAATATCGGGAGCACTATAAATTCAATACATTATTAATCATGATTATACAAAATTACCAGTGTCGGATATTTGAAAGCTTTCCATCGCTCCAACCGTGACTTGCGCCGACTCTATTACTGTAATTGAATACACAGCTTAGCATATATTATTATTTATTAACATAAACATACAGACAGACACGCAGGTGTCGACACTTGTCGCGAAGAGAACGAAATTTGAATTTAAACTCAATAAAGTAAGTTTCACCCCAATTTGACCTTCGAAGGTCTTCAATATATTCACCCCGAGCCCAATTTGATTTAACTAGTATCTAGGAATAAGTACCTATAGAAGGTCAAAGCTGTATCAAATATTTGTATAATTCACAAATGTTTATTTCAAGCTTAACAATGAAGAATTTAAAGTTCAAGATTGTTTTTTTCTATTAGTTAAAACGGTGATATTGTTAAGCCAATAATAATAATAATATGCGTGTAATTTTGCTTACAATTTTTTCTAAGTAAAGTAAAATGGCCTTAAAAAAGGATTTAAAAAACAACTGGAATAATGATTACTGGCTTCACACGGCCATTACAACGTCATCGAACAGGTTAAGGCTTTACCCAGCCACATTGCGTGTGTAACATTAAGGAAATTATGCGAAACCAAACGGAATTTTCCAAAATACAACAAAAAGAAGCGTACTGGTTACTTTTCGTCCAGAAATTCTAAGGAATGAATATCTTTTACAATAAATAAGTTTATGTCATGGTATTTGATTTATTGTTCAGTAATTTTTGAGTTAAGTTTTGTTCACATCTTTACAATGATTGCGACATTACAATAAAAGGTATTTTCTAGGTACGGTATAGTTCTACAATTTAAAAATATTTGTTTTTTTTTTAAATTATTCCAAACGATCAAGTGGCTTGGTCACCTCAAGGGAACTGATCTCCACTGCCCATAAATATCCAAAATAACAGAAGAACCATGGACGCATTTTTGACCTAAAGAAGTAGTTGAAGTAAAGGAATACATAAGGGATTGAGAAGAAGATATTTGCTCATCAAGTAACAATTCATTACAGATAAAAGTCAATTAACAGAATCATGACAATGTATTTAAGTTTAAGTGTACTTTTTTTTAATTATATTGCTCGTACTACAGTTAAAATATTGTTACAGTTCATTCACAGTCTATGATTAAGTAGGAATGTTGAAAACGTAAGAAAGAGCACAAATGCGAAGTAAATGATAATCACGCACAATTCCAAGTATAACCCCAGGCGATGCTAGCTTACCTGCCTGAGCTTTTGCCAACACCCGCCGCTCGACGACTATTACGCGGCTGAATAGAAAATCACTCAGCACAGTCCTCGCAAAACAATTGTCTTTCCGTATTCAAAATATCTTATTGAAAGTATAATTGGCGTGTCCTTGTTTTTTGTTTTATAAATCTGTTTGATAAATTAGAAAGGATTGGTTAAGGTTATATTTAGCCATTAGACTGGCGGTTTATTTTAATGACTGTGTTGGAATAAAGGTAGTTCACTTGAAGTTAAACTTATTTTAACTTGAAGTTTTAAAACGTTAGCCATATGTGATTGGGAAGTACCTGATCGGAAGCTAATGGGTCGAGGTTCCTTCAGGTAGAAAAAATAAAACACAAAGGAAGCGGAAAGGGGAAAAAAGTAACAGGGTGGACGTGCCTCTTTAATTCGGTCGGGTAACAGGTGTCGCCGGTCGGTGGTCGAGCGCACGTGACCGGGCGCCACTCGTGCGCGCACCGCGGACGCCGCCGCTTCGACTTTTGAATCCGGAACGTTAACCGTTCCTTTTTTGAAAATTTGAATTTTTTTCAAACAAAGTGTTAGTGGAACGAACTTCTTTGAGGATTTTGTGCCAGTGTTGTTTTGTGCCACTTTTTGGACAGGTCAGTATTTTTTATTATAATAAAACAGGTTAGTTATACATTTTTTTACATATATACCATTATGTGATATGTAGATGTAAGTATATCATCTTTTAAATATGATGTTTTAGACTTAGTTTACTTTTTGTCTGAGTAAGTATTATTCATAAGGCATGAATAAGTAAGATCGCCGTGAGCCTTAATAAAAGACTTCAACGAGTGTCGAGAATGCTAAATTTATTTTCATATGGAGATATAAAATATATTATTTTAACACCTGTTAACCCAGCAAAACATTATACCAACCATTTTTATATTAATTATTACCTATATATTATAAGAAACAAAAGTAATATCATACTTCCTAAAAAAACCGTTCTTCTCAGTATGGACATACCGAATCAGAAAATGTACATAAATTAAATTAATGATGGGATTTTTAAAAGATTATTTTTATAATAATAGCATGTGTTTTTCTGTTTAAATGTCAGCCGTTACAATCAACGACGTGATGAAATTTATTATAATATGGTGATGTAATCGCTGATTAATGCTTTACGACAGAATTGTAAAATATATTTTACATAATGAAACCGGATTGATCTCTACATCAAAATACTATTGTTAATTCCTGTTTAGACTAATAAAGCTGAATTTTCATAAAGTGGAACGTGTTGTTATAAAAATAACTATGATTATTCAAATTATATTCATCAAAAAATATTCGCATGAAATTGAGTAAACATTATTTTCTTTAATTATTATATATTATATTACTGTTACACATAGTTAAAGACTTTTACAAGGTGGTAGGACCCTCGTGTGCGAGAGGCCGCCTGGGTTGGTACCACCGCTTTGTATATTTCTGCATCCAAGCAGCAGTGTGTAAGCATTATTATGTTTCGGTTTGAAGGACATTGAATGTAGTGAAATTACTGGGCATTGTGAGAGTTAACATCTTATATCTCGGGATGACGAGCGCAGCCCAGTGCCGAGCAGTGCTTTGTAATCCTAAGCTCTTTGTATTGTTGCTTCTGTTTATGGGCAGGCGTGGCGCTTACGTCACGTTTACGAGCAACTTACTCGTCTCGTCATTCAAGTTAAAAAGAAGACTTTTATTGAGTATTTTTTCCATAGATTGTAATAACCGTGCATTGTATTAGTTTTACCGCAAAAGGCTTAACTCTTCGTACTCGTTTCAATTTAAATTGCCTCTATGCGTTGATAACGTGCTACAATCCACTTTGATCCGATGATGGATGAGCTAAAGTTTAACGACTCTACTTTTTTACTTTTACTACTTTTTACTTTTAAATTGCGCAGGTTTTAATATCTTATTGTCGTCAGAGATCTATTCTGTTACTTTTGTGAACATAAAACGTTAAAGGTTAAAAAAAAAACAAATATACGCGTCGAATTAAAGGAGGTTGTCCTTCGTTTTATTCTTCGTAGGTTAAAAGCATTTAATACCTATAGATTATCGTGGCTGTACTTTTTATCGACAATTGCCTATCTTATTAGGTAAACATTATTTTTTTCCGTAAAATTATAATATGGTTAATTAACTATGGGAATATACTCGATATAGTTGGAGTTGGAGTTTTAGTGAACCACCAACGTCTCAGGGTCAAAGCCAATTTCACCTGCACGTGGTACACTCTGCTGATTAAAGCCGCTACTCCACTATAATATTTGCATCATAGATATATGACGTCATATATGATCTTATGTATATATCTATCTATTATCTTATCTTATCTTATGTCTTTGCATGCTGTGAAATAGGACCATAGATATATGATCACAGAAAATATAAAGTTTATGTTGCTATTACACTGTCAAACATTTCTCATATATCTGTCTATAGAAGTAGGATAATTTTTTATGATATAGCGGTATATGTATGTTATTTTATATGGGATAGCGGCCTTACGGACGAGGCAATGATGAAACATGATTCCGACTTGTAGGGTTCAGGCGGCGGGTGGCCCCACATAATACCAAGTCCAACGTCAAATCATTATGGAAAGGCTGCCGCTGGCACTTAGCCGGGATAGCGCCAGAATGAAAGAACTATACGAATATACTTCAAACACTACTCTTTTTTCTTAAAGTCGGGTAAAAACATCAAACAAGTTGTGATACTATAATTCAACGATTTTATTGAAAAAAACAACATTGGCTTCAACTTATTGTAAGTGTATAGAATTACAAGTTTGACATTCGAATAACCTCAATGCTCATAAATTTGGGCCATTAGAATCGTTTATGAGACAAAAATTTAAATCCATTGCGGATTTCATTTATAATAACACATACTCTGTATTAATCTAAAATGAATATACCATTTTTTTTAAATAAAAAGCACTGATCCAAGGTGTTATTACCTATAATTCTATCAGAAAGGTGAGTCCATATTACGATAGCATAAAGAAAAAAGGAAGAAAAGACAGTTTGACAGTTAAAGTTAAAAATAAATCGAACACCGGCTAAGTCAATAATAAAGATCTAAAAAACTTATATACTAATTGAGTATAAATATATACTAAGATCATCAATCACTTCCTTACAAAAACACATCATACATTTTTTTCAATTAATTTACATTTAAAGTGATTTTGATTGAATTAACAACGTGACTTATCATCACCTGCCTTGGTGGCGCAGTTGTAATACGTATGCGTTACGATTGAGGCTGACGCTGAGGTCTCGGGTTCGATCCCCGGGTCGGGTAAAGTGGTATTGGGTTTTTCTATTACGAAATGCTCAGTATCAGCCCGGAGTCTGGAATTTGTGCCCGGTATGGCGATAGGCACGCCCCCTATCACATTGTGGGACGGAGATACGCTCGGCGAAATGTGGGTGTACTGGTTACACCTCTGCCTACCCCTTCGGGGATTACAGGCGTGAGTGCGTATGTATGTATGTACTTATCATCACGTTTATCATATCATAACGAAGTGAAACCGATAAGAATGATAATCGTAATATGTATTTTATAATGAATTACTTCTTCTTCTAATAACTTCTTTCGGTAATAAGTATTATATATTTTAGAGTGGTAGAGCTACGATGTAGACACCTGTGTCTACAGCACGAATGGGCCGGCTCGTCCGGGTCTTTACCACTGTCTACACAGAAAACCGGCGTAAAGTAGCAACTTGCTGCTGCGTTTCATACGGTGAGTGAGATATCCGGAAAGCTTGGCTCTACATTACCTCAAAACAACTGCACTACTTAAAAGCTCATTTAGATATTTGTAGGGAGATAATGAAAGATTAACGATGCGTTCGTTAACCTCATCCTGTTGTAGTTTGTAATCAGTTATGTATGTGAATGTGTGTGGTGTTTATTTTGAATCGGGTGTCACATGTTTTTTCGTTTAGAATCAGGTGTACCTCTTCTATGTTGGAAATTTTCCACACGCATACTGAACAGGTTTTATGGTTCGAACACATTTGACATTCGGCAACATTAAAATGATGCGTTTGATATATTACCTTCTCGTTCCCCTCTTCTTCCACCTGCTCATATCCCACGTGCAGTGGCGTTGGTAGATATGTTCCAATGATGGTTATTTAAATTCTACGAATTGTCATGATAATAACTAACAATATACTCTTCTATTTTTCAACCTCTGCTTATCCCACTTGCAGTGGGATTGGCGCAACATGCTTTAAACAAATATTACAGAAGACTCAGCTTGTAGTTTTTACAACCGGCCGCCTGCCTGACGTCAACACCACTGACATTTACACAAACAATTTTGTCCCAGTGCGGGAATCGAACCCTCGAACTATCGCTCCACAGCCGGTTACTGCACCACGGAAGCTGAATAACTAACAATATACATTTGTGTAAATATGGTTTCTTTTCGAATACTTGTTGTATGATGCTCTATTATGCAGTTGGGCTTAGGTGACAGAATTTACATGAAAGCTATTCATATTCACTTTATATGTTTATTTTTATCATAATAAATAAATAATAAATCATAAACAATATTGTTCTCAATATAAAATCAAATCAAACAAAACACACAAAAATACACATTGGCGTTGTTAAAGCACGTCATGTTTTGTATTATGATTCAGCCCCCACAAATGTGCACCCCGTAATGATAAAACATTGTAATAGGAAATGCATTTTTGCATTGCATTGTATCTATGTTTCCACTTTCGAATATTTACATTTGAGATAGATAAATTATAAGACATATACATAAACATAGGAAATTTGGCGTGCAGAAGAACGAAGGAGAATGGGTGCCCCGAGTCAAGTAAAATAGGAATTCATACTTTGTATTGTTTTGAACCAAAACTCCTCCTACTATTCGCGCCTGGGTGATGTAATTATTTTTTGATTATGATGCAACATAGTTAACGGGGTATTGCTAACGCAGTAGTAAAACGCTTCCATACATTAATAGGGCACTGAAGTAAAAATTATATAAGTTGTATTTCTCAAAAACATGAATAGTGTTGTTTCTCGATCAATATTTCTTCTTCTTTTATTTAAAATACAAATGGCTCCATCGAAATATCAGTGATGTCGCACAATATTTTTCATGTATTAAAATTAAAAGTGTTGTCCGTTATCATTTATGCTTTTTCTAATCAAATATGCAATTTGATTTTAGTTCCACCTTTACCATAAGTCATCAAAAGTGTAGGTGATTTTTTAGAACTCTGTTAGGATTCGTAGAACTTTGGTTAGGTAACAAATAGTGTTTCAGTAACTTGTAACAATTTGTAGAGGTAGTTAGGAATCAAATAAATTTGCACTGGAAGTATATTATTTACTAACATTGCATGCGTTTCGTCATGTGGCCCACGCGACAAGGACGGCGGTCGGCGCGACGTCGCTAGTGGAGCGAGAGGCTCGCGTTTCGGCTCTGCGAGGTACGAGCGGTGCAGTATGCGTTTTTACCTCAACATTTCTGCACTTAACGTTTGGTGCAAAGCTAAAACAATCAGCGATAACACTAATTTTAGTGTTGTCGCTGTTTATATAAGTAATTTTTTTTATAGTACAAGCCGGCAAACAAGCAAATGGGTCACCTGGTAAGTAATCTCCACCTATCATACCAAATTATCATGGAAAGAACTGAGATTAGGAACGGTACTCACCGTATGAAACGCAACAGCAAGCTATCACTTCACACCCATTTTTAGTGAGACATTGGTACTGGCTGGTCAAATCGGACTATTCATGTTATAATCAAAACTGTCCACAGCGTGGATCTACGACTTTAACTTTAATTCCACTTCTATTTATCTAGTCCTGAGAGACCAAGGGCGACAGATTTTTATTCTGGCGTCATAATGGCTATGAACGATATATTATCGGTTGTCAAAGTAATTGGCCCGATGATAAGCCTACGCATAATACGCCTGCCCATAAACAGAAGCAACACCACCCTGGACCGGGCTGCACAAGACCGGGATTGTTGGTGCATATTTAGGGAGGTCTATGTTCAGCAGTGGATGACAATAGGCTGATTTAATATAATACTCGTACGTATTATTTAGCCAAAAGACATTTTTTTTGGATAGTGAACCTATTACTAATGTCCTCACGGCAGCAATTAATGTTCCGTTACTGTTTATAAATATGAATTCATTTTTTTAATTAATCTAAAAACATGATGTGCATTCCACCCTATTATATTATACTGACCTTACTTTATCTCAATCACAGATGAGATTTTTAGGATCCATTTAAATTAATTATCCTTACAATTGCCAACGCAAATGAGTTAATTACTAATCGTAGTTAATTACGGTATTCATTATTTCATTTAATATTTGCAATTTCCATGCATAAATTTGCAAAGTTAAGGTCAAATATCGAATGAGGCTTATCCGAATTATAGTTGGTTGAATTATGTTTTAAATTAAATTAGTAAGTACTGCATTCTACATTACCCGGGATTTGTTATAGTTTTGGTAGCTGAATCGCCCCAAAGCCATTACACACCAGATAAACAGATGATCGACAAGATATAAGATCTTACGTAGTACGTAGAAGGCGTACGTGATTAATAAGTATTATTTAATTTAAAACTTCTTCAGGTAGAAAAATTCAAATACAGCACGATGTCAGGAAGTATAATTTAAGTTTATAAAATCATTCATAATCTTATGGACACCCCTTCACTTCTTCATCTTATTTATTTCAAAGTACCCCGAGGAGTTCAACGTCATTGCCGGAAAAAAGAATTATTTCACATACCCAGTAGTAGAACATGTTATTGCAGGAATATGTTTACAAAGCGTGCGTGTGCAATCTTTAATGAATATAATGAGTTAATTGATATGTTTAATTGTACAATTCCTTTATTGAAAAAAGCTTTAACCTAATTGAAAGAAAGGGATGAAAACAATACTAGTGTGGCCTATCTGAGGAGTGCCGTATTTTCGAGTCAATTTGTGAACTATTGAGTTTTTTGTACCATTTTTGATTTGTTTTTTGTAGTTCAGTTAGGTATATTGTATAATGGCTACTAGAGGAGCTAAGCTCAGTTGAATATATGGATACCTGTATGTAATAAAGGGAGCTACAGGTTTTTTTTGTTGTATAATGTAAAAACGAAAATGTATTTTTATGTAACCGTTTGTTTCTTAAATAAATGAAAAAAAAAAAAAAAAAAAAAAATAATTCTCAGATATATAGACCGTCCAGGTAAGGTACACACAATTTGAGAACGCGTTGAATACGTTGTGTACTTGGGGTCACTATCGCCTGGTTTCTGACAGGCTGATCATTGTAAAATTAACGAATTAATATGTCAAGTCGAAATTGAGTTGCTAGAAGCGTGGTCAATACATTTGATTTGACACACATGTTAGTTAACATAACTTTCAGACTAATATGATTTTTTCATGTCAAACGCTACTAAAGAGACATCAATATTTTTTTTCACTAAATAACGTTTCTGCAACTAGAATTGATTTGACAGCGGTGTCAAAATCAAAGTTCTGTTAGTTGAATGTTGATTTGATCAGCCTTTCAGAAACCGGGTGTATGCCTCTAACTTTATCCACAAAATCCTCTCGATCCTAAAATCAAAATTGATTCCAGTTCCAAATCGCCCATCGCTCACAATCCAGAGGCGTTCGTTAGACAAAAGCAGGCTTGCTGTCGGCCTTCGCGCGACCGGTTGGCGCGCCGCTTACTTTCGCATTGCATCCACCGCGCCGGCACGCCCGGCCCGCTTATTTCGTGTTATTTAATTATTGCCCCGAAACGAACACTTGTCGAATTGCAGCTGCTGTAATTTCGGTCATTTTTTTTATCAAACGCATAGTCAGAGCACGAACGCCATAGCAGTGAGTGCATGAAAGTGGGTTTGCACCCTTACAATTACAAATCAATTAATACATACATACATACACACTCACGCCTGTAATCCCCGACGGGGTAAGCAGAGGTGTAACTAGTACACCCACATTTCACCGTATCTCCGTCCCACGATGTGATAGGGGGCGAGCCTATCGCCATACATGGCACTAATTCCAGATTTTGGGTTGATACTGAGCATTTCGTAATAGCAAAACCCAATACCACTTTACCCGACCCGGGGATCGAACCCGAGACCACAGCGTTAGCTTAATCTTAACGCGTACGCATTACAACTGCGCCACCGTGGCAGTCTTATTATTGAACCAATTAATGCTGAACTAATAATGGTAAGGCACTAGTACCCTATTACGCCTATTCCATCAGTATTACACATGGTGTTTTTTTATGTATTGATGAAGAGAGAGACGAGCATATCACTTGCCTGATGGTAAGTTTCACTCTTGCCCCAAAATCGTAGCGATATCACTCAGAAACTTTACAAAATACTGCATTGCGCTCGTCACCCTAAAACATTGGAAGTCTTATAATGCCCTTCAAAGCAAAACAAAATGTGCTTGCTACGTTGCAACAGAAATAGTCAAACGTTCTACTTACACAGACGTTGTAGTTACACAGAGGAGTTGTATACGAAGAACCTAACATCAAGTACAATAACCCTTCATAGCCAATGATTTCTGCAAAATGCATACATTTATACAAGCATCCAGGATTTTAGTCTGAAAGCTGACCTACAATTGTTTCCCTTGGATACAAGTCTCTACATTTATCTTATAGAAAGTCTAGACGGCAAAAAACTTCTTATAATAAAAACAAAGAAATCAGTGACGTTAAACCAATTCTACGCATTAAACCATATATGGGACACGATTAAAGGTCGAACAGACTCGAACGGATTTCTTTATCACATAAACGCAGAAAACGTACTTCATATTTCATTTAAAATTCTTTGTCAAACCAGAAATAACATAAATAAAATTGTGGTACGCAGTTTTGTCGTCAATCGATACGTAAACAAGTCACCGTGTGCTATCTTTCGTTTGTGTCGTAAAAGCTTTTAATTTAAATAAGGAATATAGGGTGGGTAGGTCGTCTTCTCCGATGGCGCAGTTGTAATGCGTACGCATTACTTACATTCACCTTTAATGGAAAATATAATTACAAATAAATACACACATAGCTTAGAAAAGTCAGAGATGTAAGTTCTTGGGGCTGGTTTCGAACCTGCGACTATAGTCCCTACAGTCCGTACAACTCCCTGCTAAGCTATCGCTGATTGGATTTGACTGATTGGATGCCAAAAATTATTTCAATAATAAAGAGCTATATTATCCCATTAACGCCCTAGAGGGTTTGACGTTAAGCAGGCGGCCGGTCATAAAAACTACAAGACGAGTCTTTCTGTAACTTAAAAAGCATATTGCGCCGACCCCACTTGGGTTAAGGGTAGATGGAAGATAAAGAATGAGCTACATTAATAAATAAATAAATAAACAAATACACCCAACAGTCACACACATAGTCCTGACCCCACACTAGGTTAACCTATGCCTGAAACCTATTACATTATGCCTGAAAGCTATTTTTCATTGTGATAAAAGTAAGTTACGAGTAGGTACACCCAGAAAAGTATTTAAAAAATTATTTTAATAGTAATATAATATAAAACTTTTTAAAAGTATTTTTTTAAATCTACCTATGTCTAACTGCTGAATGACTCAAGAAATGGCTACAACATAAATAAATTTGTTCCGTGTCTGCAAGCGTCGTCATATGTCACGAGCGTGCTTTTGTGCGGGTTTATTTCCTGGCTGGAATAATAAATGCAATCATTCTTTATTCTAGTCGATCAATTATTAAGACAGGATGGTGCTTAAGCTAGTTTGTGTATAGGATAATTGCATTTAAGGATGGAACGACGCTTATCTACACTTGTTTACGTCTTTTTAAAACAAAATATGTAGAGTACAATTCAAAAAAGTAAATTATGTTGAAGCCATATAAACAAAAAAAAATATGATGGTACTTAAACAACCTATTGAATTTCATTTATCCTGAAATGCATATCAATCTTATAATTTACACAATACATTAACATAAAGTTTAAAACAACATGTTTTATTAGTTGATTGACGAGACGAGCATGACGCTCACCTAATGGTAAGTTCCAAAAACAATGCCACATATAACTTTCAATTACAAAGCACTGGACTACGATCAGTGACGATATAAAATTAAGCCAAATAATGCCACAACAAACTACTACTTATAGGTAAACTCCGGTAAGGAATATCTTTCTTTCCACTTGCCCTTATCCCACTCGTAGTAGGGTCGGCGCAGCATAGTTTTAAACACATGTTACACAAAGATTTGGCTTGTAGTAATTACGAGCGGCCTGCCTGCCTGACGTCAACCCCTCTGGGGAGAAAACAACACCCAAAACAAATATTTTTGGAGTACACAAATATTTTATCTCGGTGCGGTAATGGAACCCGCGGCCTCTCGCTTCATAACCGGCTACTCGCCCACTATGCCACGGAGGCTGCCACATCTTTCATAGTTAAGGAAATTAATTGAATGTTGTCCTCCTTCTTATCTGTAAGCAATATAACTTATGAATAATAACTATCTTTGTACACTGATATTTTGTATTACCTTTTGTGCTTGAAATGAAATGAAATGAAATGAAATAGTTTTATTCATCATGTAGGCAATTAAAATAGCGCTTATGACAAGTCAGTACAAAATAAAGAAACTTATGTAATTACAGAAATCATATCAGCTAATATATACATAACATACATAGCATCGTCAAATACACTGGGCAACTATAAAGTTTACAATATTTTTATATTAGTCCAGAATTGTTAAGTATTCTTGTAAAAATTACCTCATCGATATTGTTTACACAACAACAACTTCCGTGATTACTTTCCACACAAACTCTTACACTAAACGTATCTAGAACAATACCGTTACTCACAATATTGAAATATAGATCGTAATAATTTGGAAATCAATTACACAGCAATATGCTTAGTGGGGGTGTGTTTGAAATGTTTACTTAGTACTTTTTATACTTTGTAAACGAAGACTTTAATGTATACTACTAGACAAGCAGCGCGGTACATAGAAATTGTACCACTATGTTGCGGTCAATTGACCGTAACTCAATATTACCATCTCGCTTCCTCTCAACTAGAACCCTTATCGCGCTCCCAGTTTGTGAGCTTTCAAACTCACGTTATATGACGCAATTTTCCTTCTAAACAGTCTAGTAGGTAGTATACATTACAGTCTTTGATTGTAAGTAAAAAAGGCAAAATACATGAAGCGCCTACCACCTCTTGTCTCCCAATTCGGGTTGTGAAATCCATTTTCCAAATATCGGGACTTGAATGAAAAAAACGAAACAAGCATAAAAAACCGCTTCATCTGCCACCTGCCCTTATCCCACTGATAGCGGGGTCGGCGCAACATGCTTCAACACATGTTCCAGAAAGATTCGGCTTATTTTTACTACCGGCCGACTGCTTGACGTAAACCCCTCTAGGGAGAAAACACCAAGACCCGAAACAAATATTTGTGGATCCCACAAACATTTCGGTATGGGAATTGAACCCGCAGCCTCTCGTTTCACAGCTGTCTCATCGCCCACTGCCATGGCAAAGGCTGCCACATCTTTCATAGTTAAACAAATTAATTGAATGTTGTCCTCCTTCAACGCGTCATAACTTTCAGAACAAGTTATAGATCACGTTCTGTAGTAATGCTGCTCTAGTTATTTTCACCTTCAGTATAACCTTCAAATTCGACCCCACAATTACGTGATAATTCAAATTACATGCAATGTCACTTGATAATGTTGAAATTATTGTAAGATAAAATTATTCGGATAAAAGATAAATTCACTAAGTTTGTAACAATAATATGATTTGGAAAGTTCAGTTTCACATAAAACGAACTCTTTTGCCATTCATTGGCAATAATCTTTTAGATATATTGTTACTCCGGATTTTCTTAAGGTATATGTTTTTTCACCGCAACAGAGCAAGCCCTGTCGTTTCACAAAGATTCAAAGGAATCGAGGCTTTCTTTATTTCTGCCGCCAAGCAACAGTGCGTAAGCAAGTAAGTGATCTAGCGGCCCATGAACAATCATAAAATTAATTATGGACGCATTTTTTTTTTTGTTTATTTGAGTGACGATATGAGCAGGTCGCTCTCCTGATGTTAAGCGCCACGCCTGCCCATAAACAAAAGCAACACCACACAGAACTTTGAATTACAAAACACTGCATGTCATTGCACTGCGCTCGTCACCCCGAGACATAACATAAGAAATTAAGTCTCATAATGCCCGGTAATTTCACTGCCATCAATGTTATTTAAACCGGAACACAACAGCGTGCTTACACACTGCTGCTTTGCGGAAATAGACAAAGCGATGGTACCAACTCAAACGTCTCGCACATGAGGGACCTACCACATTGTAAATTGAAATCAGGCGTTATTAATTTGACTTTCAATCCTAACTTTCACATGAGATTGATGTTGTCAAATCACAGCAGTCATTAATTTTAATGCAAAGGTAAACTTATGCAAATGATATATTATCTAAGTATGACGTGTGAATTCCTTACATTTCCTCTTTTAGAATAATTGCATGATCAAGCATCAATTGCGAAGTTACTCATCAACTCATACATTTGTATGTACATTTATTAAATATAAAATATACATATTAAATTGATTAAGTTCTAAATTATGCCATGCATATATACTGTCAAAATCCCTATAATTTTTGCATAAATAATATTATAATTAATTCTGAATACTCAGTTACATTTTGTCTAATAGTATACTAGGCTAGTACTTCTAGTTTTATTCCAAGCCCAATAATATAGCATTCGGCATTTTTTTATAGCATAGGACGGTAAACGAGCAAGTGGGTCACCTGATGGTAAATGATCTCCACCACCCAGATGCCAATAGAATTATGGGCGCGAGGCCGACCTTATAACAAAAGTGTGAGATAGTGGTAACAAACCGGTCGAGCCGGCCCATTCATACTCTAGATAAAACTGGCTACAGCATGGCTGTACCACTCACAATGCAGCGTCCTTTTTTAAGAATTACAGAATCGTATCGTAGTTCCCGAGAATAATCTCGGGAAGCGGAGCGCAGTTCAGTACCATGCAGTGTTCTGTAATCCAAGAGTTCTGTGTGACGTTGCTTCTGTTTATGGGCAGGTGTGACGTTTAACATCAGGCGAGCGACCTGCTTGACTCGTCTTTCAAGCAAATAAAAACAAAATAAAAAAAACTAATGTGAATATTAGGAATCCGGTAACCATCCGTCCTCATAACTATTACAAGATTATGCATCGTACTTCCATCGTCATTGCAGCTGCAGAATGCTTGACCTCGTTCAGTCAACAGCAAAATTACGAGGCTATTTACATCCGTTTACATAACAAACGGTACATATATGATGATGGCGTTCCGGAATCAGCCAGTATATATCCAGTAAATTCCTATATACATACATACACACCTAGCTTGTAACCCCCGAAGGGGTAGGATGAGGTGTAACCAGTACACCCACATTTCGCGAAAATCAGCGCTGTGTTGTGGTTCACGCCACAGCACAGCAACACGTTGAGTGGTCACCTACCTGTCACAGTCACGACGCGCAGTTGTCAAAACCTTATTGATGGTGTTTAGTTAGTATTGTTTTACTGTAAATTTATTGTGATCTGTGACTAATAAATTGTCTTTTTTCTTTCTTCTTCTATTACCGTCCTATGATGTAATAGGGGCGAATCTATCACCATACCGGGCACAATTCCAGACTCAAAGCTGAAATGAAATGAAATAGTTTATTAATCATATAGGCAATTAAAATAGCGCTTATGACAAGTCAGTAGAAAATAAAGAAACTTATGTATAAAACTCATATCAACTAATGTATACAAACCATACATAGCATTGTCAAAATACACTGGGCAATTACACTAAATTATTTATTTGTTGTCTTTGTATTTTACATTAGTAACAATATTTGTAATATGGAAACCATTATGAATTATTAAATATTTTGAGTCGATATGGAATTTAAATGCAGTGGGCATTTGCCGAAACGGCACGTGTTTTAAAACTACCAACGGATCCAAAACGACCCAGCTTGAGAAGACCCGGCGAAACAAACTCAGTGGGCTTAATTTATCACTGGATTCAACGCGCCGCGACCCAAACTCTGAGAAGATCCATCTATTCAAACTCAGGGGGCTTGTTTTAGGTCCGTAATTTCAATAATTTATATTTTGGGAAATACAAAGTCAAAGGGAGATTAAATGCGGACCATGTGTATCTCCGAAGTGTTGTTTTAAAACTATACTGATACTGAGCATTTAGGGATCAAACCCGAGACCTCTGCTCAGCAGTAAATGCAAGCCCGAATAATTCTAGCGATCATCAAGGGACGCAATGTCTCATTATATTTGGACTGCGCTGTATTATCATCAGGTCCAGTGTAGTCACTATGCCAAGAGACGTTGCGTCCCTCGCGGCTCGCCCGAATAAGGCAAACCAGCCGCCTTAGAATGCAATAATAAAAACAAAATGTTCCATCGCGTCGACTAAGTAATACTTATCGTCTCTCGTTTTTTCAATACGAATCAACTGACTTGGTTTCCGTCTAAACGCGTTACATTCTAGCTTTATATCGTTTACCGTCACACGTTATTGAGTGGTAGAAGTCGGGCCTCGGGAATGGGCCGGCTCGTCTGAGTCGTTACCACTGTCTCACAGAAAACCGGCGTACAGTAGAAGCTCGGTGCTGCATTTCATACGGTGAGTGAGATAACTAGAGGCACAAATTCCCCTCCCCTTCCCAATCCCTTTCCTTTAAGGTCCGCAACGCGCCCATGATTATTATGGTATTGTGAGCGTACATGGACGGTGGACATCACTTACCATCGCCTTGCTTATTAGTCGGATTATGCTATAAAAAAAACGTTGGTCGCACGTCCAATCACAATCAAACTGCAAGGGAAGGTTCGTGTCGTGTTGCGTGCCGCATTCTAACCTCGCTGGAGTTATTGTATAGACGCTTCGTTTAAAAAATTGAAAAATATTTACACATAAACTTAACAAATCCATTATGCATACACATCAAACATTATGTTTTCAAATTATAGCATTGCGAACGTCGCACAATATTTCCTCGTAATAAAATGTGATTTCTAATGGCTCTGTCACAATACTTTATTATCTATGATTCATGTCAACACATTTCATGCATTTATTGAAACAACTTAATTTTACACAACACACATTTTGCACAGCAAACAACAAAGTCGTAATTCAAGAGATCTAGTTGCTGCAGACCAATATGTTATTTAGGATTGACCTAGTCCGATTTGCTCCTATGATCCTTTAAGCAACGTCAAATCGTATAAAAATTTGATAATGGTGCCAATTTAATTGTACGCCTCATTAAATTATACAATTTCTAAAATTCCCTAATTTTAGTTTAGAAATACGAGTATGAACTATGGTATTCTGTTGTTTTATTGGATTATTTTTTGACTAACATACGACTGCATTTGATTCTAACATTACTAGATTGAAATAGTACTTGACTTATTCAAATACATTTTTACAAAGAACTATATTCAGAACAAATAACACACTCATAAGCTAATATTTCATAATTTAAGCTAACAGTTGAATAACCTTACAGAAGCGCAAACAAATGTCAGAAACTATTATGACATGCAATGACATGTCATTAGTACAGATATGGCACGCAAAGTTGAAATCGGTGTATGCACGTACATTTCTTAAGCCGTGTGCACACCGCATTACGTATTCGTCGCGATTAATTACGTAAACGTGTTTTTCGGCGATCAGCGCGGACCAGTAGGTCAACAATTCATGACGAGGACACCCACTCTATTCACATTCGATTTGACATTTATGTTTGGAATTCGACATGAGAGCGAGTGCTCATGATGTAACACGATGGTGTGCGCTAACCTTGTAAGCTCGTTATTTACGGATTTTGCATAGGAATAACGGATTGTGTGTTCATTTTGTAGATGGATACACAAACATATAAGGAGAATCAGACCAAATATTACAACAAAAAAGCTATTTAATTAAATACGCAACAACTAAAATAATTTTTCTATTATAACAGTTGTCGCACATGATCCACTTCACTTCACCATTATATTTTCATGTTTTAGGCATTGAGGACGGGAAACGTGCTGAAATAAAGAAAAATACTAGGATGTTTATTTGGTTATGACTATTGTCACTTAACAACAATCTTGTATATACCATAATGTATCTTCATAATAAGGATAGTTTACCTCGCGTTCAATTGTGTCTGTCCGTGTGTAAATGGCGCAACAACGAATTGAAAAGAGATAACATAATTCATTTTTTGTCGGAGAGAAAGAAATCGATATACTAATTATTCTTATATATGTAAAACTTATGTTCCGTCTGCTACCTCTTATATGTTTGTGGATTTAATTAATCAATATGAATTACAATATTATATTTGCCTGCAATCGAGCCGTAGGTTTACAATTTATCAGATCTTAGGTGTTGAAACAATTTAAACGCAGTATCTTGCATACATTGTAATTGTGTACAACTGTAAACAATCAAATTCTATCAAAAACTAATTTATATCGAATTCATAGAAAGCACAAACTATTATGGACTGGTTGACATAATTGTGTTGTTTTTTTTTTTAAATAGCAATAGTCAGCAGACGTGCTAGCGGGTCACCTGATGGTAAGTGATCTCCACCACGCATGTAAGCCCACAATAGCAAAAGAATCATGGGTGCGTTGCCATTGGACGAAACTGACTATAGCGTGGCTTTGACACTCAAAATCAAAATCAAATCACTCAAAATCTAAATCTAAATCAGCTACGAGTACTCGTACCTTTCAATAATCAATATTCAGCTCGCTATTTGCCAGTAAACGAGCGGCAATACACTTACATTTAAAGGACAGTCACGTTAAAATAACCCTTTAAACCTTGTCCTATTGCAAATAAGCAAAATTGAAGTACTCGTATTGATCCTAAAGTACTAAAACCATACATTACCATATTACTCAAGAACAAAACAACAGAATACGAAGACAAATTGTTTTCAATAGACTAGTTTACTAATCGACGGCAGCGGGCCTTCGCAACAGTTACAATTACGATGCATCAGCGATTTATAAAATTCATGGATCTAGCACGTATTGCAACTGATTGCTTAGCATTTTTGTTTGCAATGCTCAGTCGTGCGTTACCCGGTGTTTGGTGTGTACGGTCCTTAAGTACCCAGTTGTAGTACAGATTTGAGTGGTAACCCTAATTTCGGCTTATGGGAATGCACATTAAGTGATTGTAAGTATGAGGTAATGGTGTTAATGTACGGACGTTAAGATATGTAGTATAATTGACAGGGAAATGAAGTGACCGATGAATATGTCATAAGCTAGCACGTACAGTTGCAAGTACCACAAAACAAACAATGATATAAAAATTGCTTAATTTTTTGACCGACTTCAAAGAAGGAGGTTGTTCTTAATTCGACGTGTATTTTAAGCCTAAAATTATGTTTTACGACAAAACAATATGCAGTAGGTATACGTTATCTTTTTAATTTGTAATTGAGTAACACTCTCGCATCATTTTACACACCTTAATTGGAATTAAAATGTTATTAAGTGGAACATCTATTGTCTTATTTGTCATTGCCATTTGTCTCATTGGTCTAATGGCAGAGTACTAAGGCTAAGAACCGTAGGGTGCTGGGTTCAAATCCCAAAATGGGATAATCCCAATTAATATTGAGTTTTAGTCTCAAAAAATAATATATGGATTGCTTGAAATTGTAATGTTTGCCAGGTATGGCGATAGGCTCACCACTGACCCACGGATCGCCGCGCTTATTCCCGTTCTATGATGATAAAAGACGAGCTTATCGCCATACCAGGTACAAATTGTAATCCCGGTCAACTCATGTGAAAATTTCCAAAACACAAATGAGTATGTTATTAATGAAATATATGAAAACTAGTTTTGCTGGTTTCACCATAGGTATGTTACTACCCTGCTCCCATTGGACATACATATAAACATTCGGGAATAAATTCTATAAATCATAGTGAAAACGGCATTCAAATCTGTAGCATAGTTTATGAAAAAAAACGCACTCACTCACGCCTGTAATCCCCAAAGGGGTAGGCAGAGGTGTAACCAGTACACCCACATTTCGCCGACCGTATCTCCATCCCATGATGTTATAGGGGGCGAGCCTATCGCCATACCGGGCACAAATACCAGACTCCGGGCTGATTCTTAGCATTTTGTAATAGAACAACCTAATAACAGTTTACCCGACCCGGGGATCGAACCCGAGACCTCAGCGTTAGCCTCAATCGTAACGCGTACGCATTAAAATTGCGCCACCGAAGCAGTCCATGAAAAATAAGCAGATAAACAGACAGATAGACCATGCATTGATGAATTTCAGATAAGAATTAACAAATTGACATTACATCCTCAAGAAGGACACACGTGACTGTAAAGTACTGTAAACAGTCCATATATCAATCGTGTTATTGACAGTCTAATCACCAACAGCGTGGCAAACACACCGTCACGATCGTGGGCACAGGAAGGTCGGTTACAAAACCAAAAATACGTTAAAAGCATCGTGATGGTGGATATCAATGAATTTGCACGTAGAACCTTCGAACAGATTCAACACGAATAAATAATGGAACGTGAGATAATCCCAATCTTAGCTACTGAATATTGTCTCACTGCTAGGCATGGATACATACATAGACTCACGGCTGTTTCCCATAGGTGTAGGCAGAGACAACGGATTTCCATTTGCTACGATCCTTGCATACCTCTTTGGCCTGGATGGCATGGATCTCGAAAAAATAGGGGTATTATAAATTTGACCCCTTTATCTGTCTGTGACATCTTAGTATCTTAACAAAACCGATTTTAATGCGGTTTTATTTTGAAAGATAATAATTATAATTAAGATGGTTAATTTATGATTAAGAAAACCTGTTGAGCCTTTTAAAAGTAACAAATGATTTTTTAATTGACGTCGGGGTTTTTTTAGCAAACAAGAAGGGCTATATGGCTTTCGTCCACGGAGACTTCACCTTCAATAATGTTATGGAGCACTCCCAGTTACGCAGGATTTCTCATAATTTCCTTCGCAATGAAATCGAGCGAGCAACAATTAATACATGTGTAAGTCAACTCTTTAGCATATTTAGGAGTTAAATCATCAGCTCACCTCTTCCATCACATAACAACTACATACTTTTAGGTAATTTGCAGGGTATATTTGGTATATAAACCAGATCATTATTTGTTACCAACTCCTGTGGTTACTAAAATCCAAAATATACTACATTCCATAAAATCAAAAGCAATGTTTGTATTACAAACACATTTGCTTATAGAACCAAACATCACGTTTGCAAGTGACGCATTTAAACCTGCATACTTGCTACTTCTCTTTATTCGTATGCAAATATTTAATTGCTAATAAATATACAAATATTGCATTAAGCCGTAAAAATAAGTGTTTATTATGATTGTTATTGATTTTATACTTAAGTAACTCGCATAAAATTAGATATTCTTGATCGCAAACTGGGATCGAGTTTAATCCCCGGGTCGGGTAAAGTGGTATTGGGTTTTTCTGTTACGAAATGCTCAGTATCAGCCCGGAGACTGGAATTTGTGGCCGGTATGGCGATAGGCTCGGCCCCTATCACATTATGGGACGGAGATACGCTCGGCGAAATGTGGGTGTACTGGTTACACCTCTGCCTACCACTTCGGGGATTACAGGCGTGAGTGCGTATGTATCATCGAAATAAGCAGTATATTCATCAAATTAAAGACGAGCATGCCATTTTATGCAAGTCCATATGTTTGTTAAAATAGTATTGTTCTTTTTTTAAACCTATATTTTTCTTGAAATAGTTTTGACCACTACTATTCAAAAACTTATATGTTTTCTTATCGATTGCAAATCGATTTAATCGAATATGATACCCTTATATTAAATTATAATTATATTTTTTTTATTGTTTCAGACAGTGACGGAGCTACCGCTGACTATACGACGCGACGTAAAATGTTAACATAAACGTTAAGTGCAATAAGTTTTTGTCTGCGTGTATAATCGACTTACTTGTGATAATCGACAATAGTGAAGTGAGATTCAGTGTCCTTTGCACGTTGGACGGAATTTTATATTTTGGCGGCATTGCATTGGTAAGTAATTTTTTTTATTTACTCACATAAAAGTAAGTTTAGTAATATGTACGTTATTCCTTTTACTATTTTTTAAAGTAAATTTTTTAAGATTAAAAACAGTATTCAGGTGAACATATAAACGCCACAAACAACAAATTTAACTTTTAAAACATCATAAGACCATTTCCACGAATGAGTCCTTGTGCCAGCATGCATAAATTAATATTCAACTAGAAATGTGTGATTGTTGTGTGTATTAATAATAATAAACAAACAAACAAAAATATCTATCCAAAATATAAAACGCATATTGCGAAATCTTATTAATTCTCATTATCTTTGTTTGAGTGTAAGTTTACTTATATTAGCGTTACACGTGATAAATGAATAACTGTATAATTTCCCGCTTTATTGCTATAGTGCGTATTAATTTGTTTCCATATCCTCTTTAGAAGAATGAGCGATGAGACGATGTTTTCTTTATAGCAAACGATAATTCACAATGAATACACACGTGCATGCTCTTGGTGCTGATTTCGAACCTGCGACTTTCGTCTCGGCAATCCATACCAATCCTGAACTATCGCTGCTTAAGTAATAAGATAATATTTAATAATCATTTTTTTGTTTTTTTATATTTGTTATAAAAATTCATTGAAAGAAATAGAAATACACCTACAAGTTTAAATGCCTGTATTGAGGTACGCGACCGAGACAGGAGACCCTGACACACGACGACAGCTACACGTCTGCTTTGTATGCAATTGTACAGATACGCTTTGAAGTATGCGACCGTTGCAATACAATTTCTTACGCGGACTTGTCCATATCGCCTGACTCAGGTAATGTCGCGGTCTCCCTACCTCGGTCAAGTATCTCAAAACGTGCCTTAAATGTATTTTAAACTGCCCTACGTTTTTCCTACTACCAAAATATCAAAAACTACTAGAAAAAAACTATGTTACAGCAATCAGTATTACAGGCAAAGCGGTAACGATGTCAGCATGATGGGGCTGTTCCGGCGTCGGCGTCGGATGTTATTAGCAACCATGGTCACAATATTCAAGGTCATGGGCATTACGTGTAATAGCCGCGCGGATTTTGACATGCGATTTGCCTATGGGAACATTAAAAACAAACTATCAGCTGATATCACGTTAAGGTTGTATACATCCATGATACGGATTGTTTTGGAATAAATAGAACGTATCCAAGTGAGATTTTCTGAATTAATTATTAAAAAAGCTGATAAAAAAGTTATAATCGTTGCCACCACAACTATTCGAAGTTCATAAATTAAAGTTTAGTAATTAAAACTGTATTAAAAGTACATTCATCTTTTGTGACTATTGTACAGTTCCGGAGGCCCAAATCCCTCTCTCCCCCAATCCACAATTGTTACAAGCTACAATCCCCACTCCTTTAAGGTCGGCTACGCATCCATGATTCTGATATTGGGGGTGTTTAAGTAGAGGTCACTTATTATCAGGTAAAGCAAATGTTCGATTGCCAGCCTCAGTTATAAAGAAAGTTTAGTCACAATATTCAAAAGGTATCTTCACATAAGTCACGAAATCCCTGTTGCGTTCAAAACCTCTTTCAATTGGGAAATGATTTTTCATAATTGTTGTTCAAAAGTCAATACTATCTTTCACAATAAATACGTTATGCGTGTGGTCCGCCGTCCGTGTAATGTACTCGAGGGCGAATAGTCGTGGGAGCGAAAGTGCGGGACGTACATTACTAATGCTTACGTGTATGGAAATGTAAGGCTTCAGGATGTCAAGATTTGATCCCGCCATATTGGTTTTATTCGGATGTGGCGGATGTCAAGCAAATTTCATATTGTTTCATCGTTAACAAAAAAAAAGTTAATCCATTAAGCTTGCGTGTTTCTGTAGATATACGGATTCAGGATGCAGATTGACCTGTATTCGGATGTTGCAGATGTGAATAAATTCTCTATATGCTATACCTTTATTGAGATATATATATAGAATATACCTCAATGGGTGCAATGTGGTGATAATGTTGCTCTCTGTCCATGTTGATATTAAATAAATACAGCAAACAGTCACACAAATACAATACACACATAGTCTTAAATCCACACTAGATTAACGTGTATCGTGGGTATCAGGAACTACGACTTACGGTCCCACAGCACACAAATATGACAGTGACTCTTGAACATTTTAGTTTCCTTTTACCTTACCTTACTGCATTTATAGCAGCACTACGTGTCGTTAAAACTGCTTCTTTTCACCGTAATGTTTTATTTTATTTTAATTCTTATGTACATGATCTTATGATCGATATTGCCTGAATCTTAGGTCTTTATAAATACACATAGCGTTTTTTTTTACATATTCATTTATTTACTAAAAAGCGCTCAAGCCTCTCTGCTATAAACTCAATTGGAATCAAACTTCCCATCGACGATTTCAAGTAAACGGGAATAAGTCCTAACATAAAACCTAAGAGCTTTGCAACCGGTTGCGAGTGGCGCAGCGGGAGAGCGGCAGAAGGGGCGGGGGGAAAGAACACTGCACACGCGCTGGAAAGCTTACCGACCCACTTCCAAACGTAACCTGTTCAAGCTTTACATAACTCCCACTCTCGATCAATTAATTTTATATCGATATTACTGCAAATCGATTTGAAGATATGGTGTATTAACCCTAGTCCTTACGGTGGGTGGCATCGACACAATTGACAAAACCCCCAATAAACTAATAAAGATAAAAAAACCCTAGTACAACTACAAACTAAAACTTCATGGAATTACTCTTACAAAGCAATTTATATCATAATAAACGATTCAGCTTACAAGAAAACTCTCATGGATTATATTGCTCTATAAAAATAACTATGCTATTTTAGCCTTTCATAATTTCATGTAAGAGGGGTGTATGCTTATTGTAGAGAAATCATGCTGATACATCCGTAATTATCGTACTGTACACTTTTACAGTAAGTAGATTCATATCAATATGATTACGAAAGGCAATAAATTTATTATATTATTTTGTTTTTACAAAACAATTCAGTCATTATTTAAGTATTTTTTTGAGCATAGAAAATCGTTGAAAGGTTTTCTTGTTTGTTGCAAATTAAACATCTCATCTAGTAGTTTGATGCCTTTATTTCACACAACCTCGCGTCTGAGTCCCCAAAGGAGTTGGCAGCGATGCAACTAGTGTGTCCACAGCACGCTGAGCTTATTTCCGTCCTATTGTGCGATAGGTAAATAATAATATGTGTTTATTTCCGTTAATATAATATCCAATATTTACATACATAGGCCTTTATCTCCGAAGAGGTAGGCAGAGGTACAACTAGTGCGTTTCGCCAAACTTATTTCCAATCCATAATGTTATAGGTGCATACAGCAAGCATATTGCTGTTATACCGGGCACATATTCCGATCTCGGGCAATTCATCTGTGATTTTCGAATCGCAAAACTCAAACAAATTGTGATCGCCTGACCTGGGAATTAAACCTATGACCTTACAGGTCTCAGCCTTAGTACCCTGTAGTAAGCTGGCCCTAGATCAATGAGGCAATTCATTTATTATTAATGACAAAACGAGAGGTGTTTCAGTGATAACTATACCTATGAATGTTTAAGTTTTATTTTTCATGTAAATAGGCTTTGTAAAATATTAAAAATGCTAATTCCCTACATACAATTAATCTTTTATATACTTATTAATCACATAAATAATGCCTTATTCATATTATTGATACGTATAGGCATATTAAACACTCGTGATATTAAAAATACATAGAAAACAACCTTTTTAGGTAAAGGTTAACGATTTTTAATGATACATTGACTAAATATGCCTGAAGATGACTGTTTAGTCGTGACTTAAAATTAAATCTGACCTCGGATTAACAAATTTTATCATACGGTGTTGCAAACCTTCATACCGAATTCAGAAATGCACCGTAATTATTTGAATCAAAAGACTCAACAAAAGAGTTGAATAAACAAAAGTTGTATCGTATTGGTAATCAATTCGATTGAAAGTTTGTTCAGACTGTTCAATTTAACAGTTGATCAACTAAAATCGAACCGAGTGAACCCGCCATAAAACCCCCCAGCATTGATACATTTCATAATTCTTGACAATTATTATATTCAACAAAATATCATAAGATTGACAAACATCGAATATAATTTCATTTTATCGATATTATATTTCAGTAATGTAATTAATCATTTTTATTTTACGGTGAAATGTTTCAATTTAAATAAAGTAATATTAAATCAAAATCAAGGATTATTTTGTTATATTCAGAAAGAATCAACAGTTCTGAATGGATTAATATTTTTAAAATACAAGAATAAAGTCGTATTTATTTGAAATCAATTTCAATGATCATTATAAAACACAGCAATGCTTAAACATAAATATTCAAACGTCGACGTTACGCATTAATGGATCATTTGTAGAAAGCTCGATCGACATTCCTAAATTTAATGGCCAAATAAATCATCAACGCCAAAATTGCGTAACAAAAACTTGATTTAATGTACCTAGGATTGGATACCAGGACATCAGAAAGTCGACGGCGGCTGAACTCCGAATATGGTGGTGCAGCTTTCCCGCCTGCCAGTCAGCCGGCTCAACGGGACACAACGGCACTTGAAAAACCAGTCAAACTTTATAAAAATACAGTCTGCTCAAGGTTTTTTAGCTCAAGGAAGATTATTATTTTTTGGTGTAAAATATTGTTCAACTTCTAGAGTTTCATTGACGAGGTTATATTTAACAATAAAATATAATTCACCTGAAGTATTTGTTTCTAAAATTAGAATGATTAAGCTATGGAGACTTTCGGCAGATTTGTTTCGACTAAGATCAAGTTATTTCGGCCTTTTGACTTTCAGATAGCGATAGGTCATCACTTTACGCTACCCTAGATTTAATATATAATATAATAATAAATAAAAAATTGTAAATATAATTTTAATTTGCTTGCAATATTAAAAGTAAGCCTAAGTAATTGACACTAACTGGTTTTATATAACTTAATAAAAAGGTCGTAAAATACGGTCATAAAGTTACCGCGCAAGTAAAGATGCGTGATCATGAAAATTAACATAACGGTACAAAAATATTACCACTTTATTACATACTAAATAAAACAAGGGCAACACGTTACACAAGATTTTTTTATCGTGAAACGACTAAATGACATGAATGCAAAAAAATTATGACCATTATGAGATCTCAACTCATCGTTCGCGCATTTGGAGACAACTCCAGGCAAGAACAAAACATAATTAATATTAATAACACTAGCAATAATTAATTAGGAAATAAATATTGAAATTAATAACCAAATTAAAATGCTTAATTGTGTATACTTTCTAATACGAGAAAAAATAATTTAAGCTTACATAACAATATATACACTGCGATAGTGTGTACAGGGATAGCCGTCGGGTTGGGCCTTAGTCAACCATGTCTGCTTAATGCGAGTTGGCCGACTTCACATACGATCGAAATTCTTATGGAGAAGTTCTCAGGTATGCAGGTTTCCTCACGAAGTTTCCTTCACCGTAAGCTTGTATAATACTTTAATTTTAATTAAACCACAATCTTAGTAAAATGCCAGTCGTCTAATTAGCCTAATACCCTTATGTGTTTACTTTTAACGTTTTCGATATTAAATATATTATTTCTCTCAACGAAACACTAAAAGCGTTTAATCAGTGCATTTACCATAATTGCCATAACTCACATGTCGTCATAGCAAACAAGATAATCACGAGTTTACACCACGATCCGTAGTTTTGTTTGCGATTTCACTAAACGTACCTATTTTTGCAATACAGTAAAGAAACTTCGGTGCCTTCACGAGTACTAACGTCACACTCTCGTGATTTACGCAACTGGCTTTTTCATTTCGCACCTGTTATATAATTGCAATAGATTCTTCACCAATACGCATGTAGATAGATTTGTCTACAGCATGAATGAGCTGCTAGACGGAGTTAGTACTACTATGTCACAGAAAACCGACATGAATTGACTGCTTGCTGTTCCATTGCATCCCATTCCATTGTACCCTACATCCTTCCCAATCCTCGTTCCTTCTCTTTAAAGTCACCAACGCACCCATAGTTCTTCAGGCATTGTGAATATTAATGGATGGTGGAGGTCACATACCGTCAGGTAACCCACTTGCGTGTTTGCCGGCCTATGCTATAAAGATAATCTATTAAAATGAAGATGCTAATAAGATTAATAAAGATGGATAGTGTATAAAAATGGTTCTCCATTACAAAAGAGAGAACATGTCTATATAAGACATATAAGAGACTCAAATCTGGGATTAATCATGTTATTTAATTCGAACCTCCTTAATAGATTGCCCAAACTGGAATCGAATCCATGATTTCACCATTACCATGACAAACGACGTACGATTAGACCTTCAGTAAAATCAATTTTCATTGGTAACTTAATATTTTTTTGTGATACAGTAATCTTATCGATCCTTCATTACAATGATGTTAGTCCGTATATACCTTACTAGAATATAATTTTCCCATAATTCCGCAATTTCCATTGTCAGCCTCGTCTATGTCATCATCTTAGAAGTAAGACAGGACACGATCGTTTTTCCTTTTATCTTCCTATTTAAATACTATTAATTTTCCTTTTGACGTCAATGCATGCACGCAATCAAAATACCCTTTTATCCTCCATTAATAAATCGTGGAAGTCATTGTTATGTCTATAATTATTATTACTGGCTAATGGTTGGTCGTAAAGAGATTGTTAATTGCGGAGCCATTCCGTCGATTCTCTTGTCACTGAAAGTCTGGACGTGGATTAATTACATCGTCGGATAATATCTGATTATATCTTTCTAGTGCTTGTGTGGATTGATTTTTAAAATTGGTGAGTAGACTTTAATAATGATCTATTACTTTGTTCGTTATTTTATGACAAATAAAAAATAATTTCAAGAATTTAAGCTTTCGCAGCATTTCTGTTTGTTAGCACCCACCCGCCCGTACACTTGCGTTTGCAACTTGAATTGCGTTTTATTTGCAAAATAAAACCTTATATCATAAATTTAAACTAATGAATTTTATCGAAATAAATTCAATATTTATAATAAAGTTTTAACTTGCTGAAGTCTGAAACTGTTTCATAACAACGTCCAATTATCAATAGTTATGCACAGTATACTGACGACGCATTTAATCTCGTTAATACCAAGCAGTGTAATATAATAATTGACTTAAAACACAAACAGCCAGATCAGAAAAAAATTTAAACAAAATAAGCATAAAAAGAATTTTACGCAGCAGTCAACGCACTGCTAATGCCGTTTATATTGCTGCCTGCAGGTGCTCACGGGAGACGATGACCGCTGTGTATAACCATTAGCTTCTTTAACCCTATTTGCTACTTAAAGGACTCGATTATGATTTTGTTTATATTTTTGTAACATAAGAACATGCCTAAACATTAAAAAAATGAACGCTTGTATATAATCTCTATATAGATGCAAAAATCTTATCGTATACTTGATCCATATCTTCCGAACCATCTTATATATTTTCATAATATTAGCTTTTGTTCACGACTCTGCCTGTATAAATATTTCTTTCTATTGTATCCCACGGGAAGTAATTTCGGGGTAAATGTATTATATATAATTGAGGTAAGTCAAAATTTACCCAAATATCCAAATTCACAAACATATAAACTCAATAACATCTAAATTTTTATATTTATAATATTAGTAACATTGTATGCGTTTTAAATCCGCTTCTATGCATTTCAAATTCCATAAAAGCATTACAGAATGTAACATCAAAAAAAGTCATAACTTTAGCTATCGAAAATAATAAATAAAAATGTTGCCTGTATTACAGTTGCGGACATCTGCTAATGCTTAAAGCGAAAGTGAACACATAAATAAGCACCCTTGCTTTTACTGAAGCACGCCTAGACTACCATCTTAATGTTACGAAACTGAATATAGAATACTAACATTTGCTCACGGATTCGCCTGAGTGATAATCTTTTTTCGTGAACAAACTAAACTGAACTAGCCTATGTCCTAGTCCAGGTCATGGTCTACCTGTGTGCCAAATTTCATCCAAATTCATTTAGCCGTTAATGCGTGATTGACTAACAAACATCCTAATTCAAAAACATTCAAACTTTCACATTTATAATAGTAGGGCTAGGATATACATCAGCAACTAATAACTACGCCATTTTAACATAAAAATATTTAAATAAAAACATTTAACATGTTGATATACTATCAACTTCGTTTCCTCTTGTTCAAAATTAATAAGGCGTCGCTAATGGAAATCTACTGGGGATATGTAAGTGAAATTAATTAAAAAAACACAAAATATCGATAACACATGATAAAAAGAAATGGGCCACTCAGAGATCCTGAAATGTTACACTTCTTGATTCTTTAAAGTTAAAGTTTAATGTTATTATAAAAAATGTCTCAAGTGACAACGTTGATGGACCTTCTTCAAGTATACACATGTATACGTGGAGCCTAGTTTGAATATCCCTTATCTGGTAACCTATTAACAAATATCTCCGCTCTTATATTGTAACAAATCTGTAAACAATTAATGTGATCAGTTTTTATTACATTTACAAGGCAATGTGTTTTATAAAAACGAACATGTCTATAATGTCACAACTTTTACACAATAAATTGTTACAAATATATTAAATAAATATATCATTTAAATATATGAGTAGAAATAAACTAGATTTCAAGTTAATATCCTTTTGATTTTTTTATTTAATTTGAAATATTGTCGTTATTTATCGATTTACACAATTAAAAATGATTATTACAACATTTAAAATCTTTATTGTACGGATTGGAATAAAAGAAATGAAATGCTAAATATACTGATTAAAGATTGTTTATTATTAATAATATTGTAATTTTTTATTTTATTGCTTATTATGATCCTCGTTGATCGAAACAAATGGCATTCATTTATTTATTACTGCTGTACTATCGAACGCAGTCCATTTCCATGCAGTGCATTGTAATTCAGAATTTCATTTTTTCATTGTTTCAAATTGATTCAAGCTAATTAAAAAGTACACTGATAAGATTCTTAATAGTACTACGTAGTAGTACCTATTAGGTATTCTGTGATAGTAATACTTAGTACAATTATAATCTGCTCTCCTATCACTTTATCAATCGATTTAAATCTTTAATTCAAACCACTTTAACGCAGAGACCACGGCACAACATTTAATTTGTTGAGAAGCCAATGACAGAAAGAAATCACAGCGGCGATAAAAAGATGCATCTAAAGATAAATAAACATATAGAACACAATCCTTTCTCTTAGCTTCCTCGTCAAAAACATATTTTAAAAGACATTGAACAAATAAAGAAATAAATTAAAAATAAACTGATTGAAACAAATTGCATGATGTTATTTAACTTAAAGATAAGTGTGTAAGTGAACGTTTATCATAATTCGATCTGTAATACAAATGCTTTCTTTGTTTATATATCAATAGAACATAAACAATACCTATAGAATAGGATTATTCTTTATCTTCTAAAACAACTTATAAGATTAAATTGTCTTACAATCGATCACTTATTAAATGTCGTAAGTAAGATGTCTCGCTTTTCGTAGGCTTTGCTTGATGTCTCATTTCAAAATATTTAATAACAAAAATGACTAAATGAATCCCATCAGCATTTACTAATTCTCAGAGGCTTGGTAACCATGTTCGTAAAACCTTCAAGCCAAATCTGATGAATCCCATCAGCATTTACTAATTCTCAGAGGCTTGGTAACCATGGTCGTAAAACCTTCAAGCCAAATCTGATTAGACAAAAGCATTTTATAGCAATCTGACATTAAGAGACATGACAGAGAAGTCCTTTAGTATTGTAGAGTTATTTATTGCCGTTCTGAAATTAGTTACTTCATCCACCCTCTATACCTCCTGTCCCCTTTTATAGTGTTTACGCACTACATTTCATCGGAATCCGAAAAATCGCAGTCTGAAGTAGCCGTAGTACTATTTGTATGACGGGTTGCGCACTAAATCCGAACTCCGTGTTTCAAAGTCTCCAATATCATAATCTCGATCATATAATCTCGGATTCGCATTAAGTGCAGTACGTTAACACATTTATACCTGAATATACTTATATTTGAGTCGGATTGAATCGCTAATTAACGTATAAGACATTATATAACACTATTTTTGAAAGTAGACAAGTACACATCTGTAGTAGTTGTAGAGCCACACTGTAGAAATTATTGTCTACAGTACCTTGCTGTTACATTTCGTACGGTGAGTAAGATATCCGGAAGCCCAAATCCCCTTCTCTTTCCCAATTCCATAATAATTTCTTTCCTTTAAGGTCGGCAACGTGTCTATGATTCTTCAGGTATTATGGATGTTTATGAGCGATGGAGATTACTTACCAACTGGTGACCCAATTGCACGTTTGTTGGCCTCTGCTATAAAAAAACTTATTTCTTCTGTCAGAGTGTGACTTTTGTATTTGAACGTGTTTTTACTTCAGGGGTAGTTAAACAGGGTGCTTAGTCTGTTGAAAACAATTACTGTTGCCCCGCTTGTGACTCACTTCAGAGCAGCCATCAATACTTACGATACCTGGTACTGAAATTCAATAATTCACGCCAAATAATCATTAGCAAAACCCGGATGCGATATAATGTATTATTTAGTAAATAAAGTAAAACCACTTAGCGCAAAGAGGCTAGTCGCATTGACTACACTAAATTGATTGTATAATGCAGTCTGTAATATTTGTTCGGTGGAGAGTACATGATGTAATAAGAACTTTCTACATGTATGATAATGGGGACGAGTTGTTAAACGTTCATGGACCATGCTATTTGACAGATTCATACAACACCACCGATTGGAACCGGTTAGGTGATCTCGAAAAACACGTGTAAAATCGATTGTTCAATTTTAAAACACTTATCCAACACTATATAAACCATAAATAATAATAATTGTATTAAAACGTTTAATTTTATACAAATAAAGTCAAAATATCGCTCAGTCTTTTTTCAATAATATTATTTTTTTGTTTTTAGAAAATAGACATCTGGCTTTTTAATGAAGTTGAGATTCTACTTATTATTTACATTTGGCAAACAAGCAAGTGGATTACCTGATGGTAAGTAATCTCCACCGCCCATGAACGGCCCCAATAGCAGAAGAATCATGGACGCGTTGTCAACCTTAAACAAAAAGGATAATTAGGGATTGAGAAAGGGTGGGGATTTAGACCTCTGGATATCTCACTTGCCGTACCAAACGCAGCAGCAAGCCGTTACTTTACGTCATTTTCTGTGAAACAGTGGTAAAAGCCCGGTCGAGCCGGCCCATTGCTGCTATAGACAACATGTCTACAGCATAGAGCCATGCTCCCTCACAAAGTTATGTACTTAATGTAAAAAAAAACATTTAAAGTTACGTACATACAATATATCGCAAGTTATATCATTTACACTAGTAATAAAATAAACCTTTGTATACACTGAGGTGCGCTTTGTCACATCCACAAACTGTATTGTTCTTCAGAACTCTTTACTGTTATCCAATCTACTCGAACATTGTACTTTACAAACGTATATTTTCACCTTAAAATGGTTTCCAACCTTTAAGTCACGTCTAAAAAACATTTCCTGGACTGCAAATATAAAATTGCTCAAGGAGTTGAAGCCTACAATCGGTGCAACGCGACCGAATTGAGACTATTCTATTATTTATAAGTTATTGGCGAGTTCCGTCTATTTAAATTCGCCGACTAATATAGCCAAGCCAGTACGGTTCATTGACCAAGCTTATTAACACTCACATTTGGTCCACAGATTAAATCGTCCGACTTTACTCAGCATCACAATGGTATTACTTCCTTTAGAACCGTTACCTACAAACTGGAACTGTTAATATCATCAGTAGAGGCCACAGTGAATGGAAAATAAAATATCTGCCCTGTATTAAACACTTGCCTACTGCTGGGTACACGCCTACTCTAGTTGAATGGTAGAGCCACGCCGTAGACAGTTTTGTCTACAGCACGAATGGACCAGCACGACCGGGTTGTTACCGCTATCTCACAGAAAACTAGCGTAAAGTAGCAGCTTGACATACTTGAAGTTCTTATGGAGAATTCTCAGGAATGCATGTGTGCACACAATATTTCCCTTTACTATTAAAGAGCACGATAATTATTAACAGTGAATACACACGTAAATTTCAAAAGTCAAAGGTGCATTCATTGTCTTCAGGTTGGTTTCGAACTCACAACTTTCACCTCGGTAGTCCATACCACTACTCCTAGGCTAAGTTAGCCATTTAAAGCCATTTTTAATAAACGATGTTAGTTTGGTTATCCGAATAGATCCCAAAAATCAACCAATCAAACTAAGTAATTTGTGCGCGTCATCTTTACTGTATTCTGATTGGCTTATTTGTTCGATCTATCCCGAGAATCAAACTAAGATCGTTTATTGATAATGGGTGTTATCGGTAAATGTCAGAAGCAGATCCAGGGGGGGGACTTAATCCTAAATTGACACTGGTCTAATGTCTAACAAATGCCACTAACAAAAAATACCTCTGGCTTGTCATGCAATGCCAAGTCCTTTTTCCAGATTTAATATAGAATATTTATTGTTAAGCATGATATGCGGAAATACTTTACAAATTCTTTGTATATTAATCGCCACATAAACTATGTATGTATGCGTTGTTAAATGAGTAAAATGCACGAGATTAATGTCCGTAAAAAATTAAAACTTGTTCATGTTCTATTAAAGGCAAAAAACGAACAATAAATATGGCATAAAGGAAACAATTTTTTCTTAAAATACAGCATAAAAACACATTTCCTTCCTTTATCTTAAAAATAAATGGCCGCCATTTTATGCCATATGTCTTAACGAGTGTTCCGACATTGAGAAAAATCTTGTTAATGGACCACAAGGTCGGAGCAATTCCGACAATGGTAATGGCGATCATGTCTCGTGATTTACATCAAGTTTTTTTTATTAGCTTTAATAACGAGACGAGCAGGTCGCTCGCCTGATGGTAAGCGCCACGCCTGCCCATAAACAGAAGCAACACCACACAGAGCTTCTGCTATATTGCTATTTCTTAGTTTGACAAACCGCTTCATATTGGTCTAGTGCCAAAACCCTTACCCGAGAAACCAGTGAGATCATGGGTTAAAACCCTTAAATCACAATTTGTGTTTGAATTAGCCGGGATTGGAGTTTATGCCCGACATGTGCGAACGGCGGTAGGCTCGCAAATTATCATATCATAGCACGGAAATAAGCTCGGCGAACTGTGTACTATTTGCACATCCGGCTACCCCTTCGGAGGCACAGGCGTAAGCTTGATATATGTTATTACAGTAACAACTATGGTAATAGTCTTCCATATAAACTGACTTCATAAAAGTGGATTATTTTTGCGTATAGTATTTTCGGGTCGGGTTTTATCGTCATCTATTATATGTATGAGAAATATATCTATTGTCTATCAAGCGACGCAAACGTCTACGAATATAATAAAATCCAATCAAATATATTTTAAACAATTAGACACACATTATTAATTGTTTACGAGTGTAAAATTCATTCAAGATATTCTCATGTGATTTTTTCGAGAGAACTGTATAAGACTTAAAATTTACAGTTGGGTAATATATTAAGTTAATCTGTGTATGTTTAACAGTTAGGCAGCCGCGGGTGTAGTCTCATGGTCACATGCCCACACACTCTCGATTTCATCACCATGCGTAAATAATCGAACCGACGAGCCTTCGATTAGAACATACAGTTACATGTGTTCGCTGATACATTTTTATAGCAAAGGCCGGCAAACAAGCAAGTGGGTCACCTGTAAGTGCTCCACCACCCATGAACACCTCGAGAAGAACTATGGATGCTTTGCCGGGCTTATATGAAAGGAGTGGTGATTGGAAAGTGGAGGGGGATTTGAGCCTCCGGAAAATCAGTATAAAACGCAACAGCGAGTTGTCAATTCTCGTTGGTTTTCTGTGAGATAGTGGTACTGCCCCAGTCAAGCCGACCCTTTCATGTTGTAGACACAACTGCCTACAGTGTGGCTCTAGCGCATAGATTTTAATAGTACTAATAATTCAAATTCAAAGTCAGGTATTTATTACATTTCTTTGTGGCTCGACAAAAAGATTACAGCAACTTAATAATTAAATAGTAAGATATAAAATTACAAGGACACAGAATATCATTATACGCTACTTGATACCGAATCGTAACTTGCAGAATTAAAGTAAAATGAACTGATTTAGTGTAATTGTCCAGTATATTGTTGATGATGATATATATGTTATGTATAATAACATCAGTTGATATTATTTCTGGTATGTATATAACTTGCTTTTATTTTTTACTGACTGGTCCTAAGCGCTAGTTTTGATGCCTTAAGAAATTATTTCATTAAGTTTTATAATATTAACGAATACTAAGTAAATAATTTCCTTGACCACTTAATCTATTACCCATTGCACCATAAAGTTAGTTATAAATATTTCTATACATAAACTTATTTTTAATGCCTACTTACAATTCTAATATTTAAGCTCCGCGTAGAATTCATATAACTACTGAAGAATGTTCACGGATTAATATCTTTGATGCAGTTAATTTAGGTCATCCCACGTAACATTTTAATTACTTATAAATTATTTATAGTAATAATTTTAATCCAAAATACACTATCACTTTTCATTACGCGAATATAGATAACCTGTTCAAATTTCAATTCACGTCCGGTTACAGCGGAAGTAACGGTAGAGCGTCGCGTGCGCACGTGTGAAGAGAACAGCTATAGATACCATCGATTAGTAATATCGATTAATATTATACCTACTTTGATATCGATATAGCTGATCTGCCAGCCTCGAGGTCGGTCCAACATAATATTGGTTCATTGTCAAGTAAAAGTTGTTACACAGGTCTGATTTCCTTATGCAACGTTATCATTGAAAGAAGATAAACGAAAAAATAGCCAACATAATTGTGTATATGTTATGTAAAAACTTTCGCGTAAATGAAATGGAATGAATTTTGAAAGGTTGGCCGCAAAATTATGTTAAACATCTCTCGAAAGGTTAATATTTATATTTATGAACCTGCGGTCGGTCGAATGTGGTTACTGGTAACTGGTTAGTCACCACCTATAAGCTGCGATACAAATATTCAGCTCGGTCCGCCGCAGCGCTGACTCAATGGGAGTTTTGGCCTTCGAGACTGAGACGGTATATGCATTAAACTTTTAAGTGTAATAATGTATAGTGTTTAAGTGTAATGTAATAGTAATAAGAACACATAATGAAAACCCCGTCATAGTGGCTCGTCCAGCCGCGTTCCGGGGTCAGCCAGTATAAATCCAATAACTTCAGGCTAACACAATACTGCCGAGCGTCGAGGAACGAAATGCATCTTGCCGGCCCACATTATATTTAGTATTGTCCAGTGTAGTCACTTTCCCGTGCCAGAATAAAAAAGTAAGTTTTCTTAAGTCGAAACTATGTTCTGTTCTGTATGTGTCAAGGTTGCAGTATGATAGGGAATTCGTCACTGCATTAAGAGGTCGGGTTTAGACGGACCTGCACGAGCCCGATTGAAAGCTCAAACTTGATCGAAAAAAGTCTTCAGTTAATACTCGTATAAGAATAATTTGATGAGTGTAAGCAATAAGGGCACGTTCCCAATTTAATATAAATGTTTTTTGTTATGATGTCAATTCCGATTATATCACGGCAGGTTCATTTGAGAGAGTAATAGATTCCATTGTATTGTGTTCGAGTCCGGAAGACGTGACCGCACCTTGTTTGAGATTCTTGTCCGATGATCCGACGGCTGGGAAGTGTCACAAAACCGCGACGCACCTTATTTCGGCTTAATAAAAACACTTTAATCATAAATCTTTAAGCGGATTTACAGTAAAGGTGGTAAAAATTATTTTTATTACACTTGTTTGAGATAAAAAAAATATGAATACTGGTTATTTTTAGGGCACTATAACGATATAAAAAAATCAGTAGCACTTAATAATAATAGCCCGGTAATATACAAGTTCCACTGCTGGGCACGGGTCTTATCTACTGAACGATAAGGATTAGGCCTTAGTCTACCACGCTGGTAGATTTCACATAACATCGAAACTTTTTGACCTTAAAGGAAAGGGATATTTGAGGGATTGGGAAGGGGAGGGGGGTCTGGGCCTCCAGATATCTCATTCATCGTACGAAACGCAACAAAACGCTGCTACTTTATGTCAGTTTTCTGTAAGTCAGTGGTAACGACCTGGACAAGCCGACCCATTCATGCTGTACACAAAAATGTCTTCAGCGTGGCTCTATCACTCAAAAAAAACTGTTTGAAAGTTTGTTAAATCGCGATAGTTCTTGCTAAGTTTGAAAAATGCTGTTTAAAGCCAGCACGACTACCTTCGAAGGCTAGCATAAAGCAATAAACACACTCTTAATTCCAGAGAATTTCGCGTACTTTTTTATGAAACATAATGCTATTTAATTAACTGTGTATATAAAAGCATGTAAAAGGAGTCACAACGAGAACTAGGAAGTATGGGAAATCACGTTCTCCTTTGTTACACTTCCTTATATCGTTGGAATGTATTTTATAACCAAAAATAGAGTGATCATAGTCATAAGGTCATATAAATTAATATACTCATTTACAAACATGCAACGATGCAGTATTATAATAAAACTCTTCACACTGGAGTCGCAGCCAATGGAGTGCTTAAATGTTTTTTGTACGACTGAGTAACTAGACGAGTAGGTTGCTCGCACTACAGTAAGCGTCACAACTACCCATAAAGAGTAGCACTTTTTGAGTGGTAGAGCCACGCTGCAGACACTTTTGTCTACAGCATGAATGGGCCGGCTCGTCCGGGTCGTTACCTTTGTCTCACAGAAATCCGACATAAAGTAGCAGCTCGCTGCTGCGTTTCGTATAGTGAGTGAGATATCCGGAGGCCAGCATCCCCCCTCCCCTTCCCATTCCCTTAATTATCCCTTTCCTTTAAGGTCGGTAACGCGCCCATAATTCTTTTGGTATTGTGGGCGTACATGGGCGGTACAATTCAAATAATTTATTCTGTAAATTGAATCATAAATATCAAATTTACATGTCAATCATTTTTTATACTACATAACATTTACGATATGATAAGATTAAGTCTCATAATGCCCAGTAATTTCACTGGCTTGAAGGTACTTCAACCCGAAACACACTGTTGCTTGGCAGAAAATGTAGACAAAGCGGTGATTCCTACTCAGACGAACGAACTCTTGCATACGAGAGACCCACCACCTAGTAAATGTTGTGTAGTGTACAAATAAAGTGTAAGTGTAAGTACGAATGAAGTGAGAAATCAAAAAATATTTCGCAAAGGTCCTGTTCCTTCGAGAGCAAGGTCAGCTCGCGTTCCGTTTGAGGCAGAACTCGTGATCGTGAACACGGTGGAATAGAACGTAACTGCTATGAACACTATTTATGGAATGCTGCGTGAACAAAGACTGAATATATTGCTTTACGTTTAATACCCATTCAAACATTATATTTAGATTTCTCATAGGTGACAAAATCATTGTTTTTACAAAAATGTAGATATTTGCAGAGTGCAAAACCGCCAGTTTTAAAAATATAAACTAATTAATTTGAAATACTGTAGCACGTAGCTGAATAAGGGCTCTTTTGGTTGGAGCAACATACTTATTTTGTTTTTTTTTCATTAGCTTGATTGACGAAAGGAGCAGGTCGTGATAAGCCAGGCCTGCCCATAAACAGAAGCAACATTACACAGAACCTTGATTAACAAAGCACTGACGAGCGCAGTTCATTGTCATGCAGTGCTTTATAAATCAAAGTTCTGTGTTGTTTTGCTTCTGCTTATAGGCAGGCGTTGCGCTTACCATCAAGCGAGCGACTTGCTCTTTTCGTCACTCAGGATAATAAAAAAAAATATAAGCGGCCTACCTCTAGTTACCTAGTCAAGTTCTAATTTACTCATATTGTTCCATTAATAAATGCCTTTTCTTTCGTTTCTTTCATAACATTAAACATTATTCGTGATCTTCCTTTGCTCAATACGTGGGGTCGGCGTAGCCTCATTTATCTATTACTATAACCAAATCATTTACCGCAGACAAAACCACAGGTGATATACGGCCGACAGCCTCCTAGTCACATCAGCCAATTTGCCGGATCGTAAAAACCACCGAGAGTACGCATAAAACGTGATTGAGTTTGAATCGAAGTTACTGACCAGTCGCTACTCCCACGACGTGCAGGTTCGTTTACCTCGACTACTTGGTCAATGGGAATCGTGCAAATCGATTCTCTAATATACGGTAAATCAGAAACTTTTATGATACACACATACTTGAGATTGCTTCGGTGGCGCAGTTGCAATGCGTACGCGGTACGACTGATTTGCTGAGGTCTCGAGTTCGAGCCGGGTCGGGTAAAAGTGATATTGGGTTTTTTTTTATCACGAAATGCTTATCAGCCCGGAGTCTGAAATTGTTCCCGGTATGGCTATAGGCTCGCCCCCTACCACATCACCAAATAAGCTTCGAGAAATGTGTAATGGTTACATCTCAACCTTCCCTTCAGGTGTTACAGGTGTGAATGCGTATGTGTGTATATAAACACATTATTATTAAGGTTACTATTTCATCCGACATATGTTACTGGATATACACTGGTTGATCCTAGTACGCGAATCGCCTGAACGAGCCACTATGGCGGGCTTTTCAACGTGTACCAGGATCAGATACATTTCTACCAGCTGGATTAAAGGGGCTAGCAAGTTCAAAAGATATATACATGCTACAATGAAAATCCTACTATCTAAAAAGGCAGCAATACACCGTCTTTGAACTGACAATTGATCCTATCTTTAAAATGCTAAGTTTGGAGTACATACAAGTAATTAAATAATTTTAAACAACGGCAAAAAAGTAAAGTCACTGTTTATTATCACATATTGTTTTTACATTGATTTTTAAACTTGTTCTTATTACTTTGCGGCTCTGCTGTGAGGTTATTAAAATGTGAAAGAGAATAGAGATAAAATTAGATACGACACATTGTCAGTCCACAATCGATTGATATAACGTAACATGCCTGCTAGTACCGTACATACAAAATTGATTGTTGACCAAATAAGAAAGCAATTCCGATCGCTTACAGAGAGTACAGTTATATACCTCCTGAGCACGATACCTTACAGTTACTCTACCAAAACTCGAGGCACCGAATCGCTTCCTCCTACGTGACAGCTCGGTAATGATTGATGATGATCAATCATCATTTCCATGACCAAAACAAAAACGAAGCCAATTTCCAATGATAATTTACAATGTATGGGAATCATCACTTTTTACAGAGTGCAGTCTTTTTGCACATCATGAAATTAAGTATAGTAACTGTACTTTAGTAATTATGTTTCATTTTTCAATATATTTTCCGTGCATGTAACTGTGGAAAAATGCTTTTTTACTATTTCTAATTAGTCTTTTGCAAACTGGACGTTTTTAACAAAATTTGCGTACGCATCAATCTATATTTCAAACAAAAATAAGTTCACTCTATACCCTACTAAGTAGGCAGAGGTGCAACTGGTACACATACGCTTCGCCGGGCTTATTTCCATCCCATTATGTGATTGGGGTAGCGCCTATTGAGAAAATGAAGACAAATTTCAAGCAATTTTTCATTGAAAATCTAAGCCCAAATTGTGATTATCTAATTTAGGATTTTAACCCAGGACCTCACCACTCACCAGTTTCTCAGCTTAAGTACGCCACTAGATCAATGAGGCGATATCCATATTTGTAAAAAGGGGTCCAAAGATTTCCCTTCACATTTTTATATATAGATAAGAATAACACCCACCGTATTTTCCTTATAATCACAACTTAGTTAAATTGATCCTAGTTAAATACTGGTTTACATCCGGTTGACCCGTAATGCACCACGCAAAACATGAGAATATGTTAATAAACATTGAATAATAATACGACTCAACTAAATCTAGTTTTCCACTGAATAACTTAGTCATTATTGTAAAGTAAAGCCACATTTAGATGGAAAGATTTTCTCATACGACACAGTCGAAAATTTTACAGAAAGCGTTATTTACGTCGACACGTCATATGATTCTTATTTTAAAATTGCATGTCGCGGCCTCGTTGACAGTTTCTGTCAAATTCTTGCTTCGGTCGTGCGATGGAGTCTAAGTTCTGACAGTCGTTTTGTCAACTTTTTTTTTAAATTCTGACATACAAATTCATTACAAGCGCCATATCACAACTTTGAATTTAACTGCATTTGAATAGGCAGCAATTTTGTGTCTTAAAGGAATTCCTATTACTCAGTAGTAAGAAGTATTTATACTCATATATCTTAATTTTCAGGGAGATATAGGCCAAATAAGAGGGCTTTAGGTCGCCACCACGAGTAAATTTTTGCTTCATCTATTTAAAAAGCAGTGATAGCTCAGCGGGGAGTGGTATGGACTGTGGAGACGAAAGTCGCAGGTTCGAAACCAGCCCCAAGTGCATACACCTCTGACTTTTCTAAGTTATGTGTATATTAATTGTTAATTGTCACTTGCTTTAACGGTGAAGGAAAAACATCGTGAGGAAACCTGCATACCTGAGAAGTTCTTCATAAGAATTTCGAAGGTATGTGAAGTCTGCCAACCCACATTAGGCCAGTGTGGTAGACTAAGGCCTAACCCCTCTCATTCAGTAGAGGAGGCCCGTGCCCAGCAGTGGGACGTATATAATACAGGGCTGGTATTATTATTATTTCAAAAAATATATTATAAAAATATCAAAATGTATAAACAATAAAACTATCTACTACAACTGTTAAAAAATATATTTAAGTATAAACTAAAATCCAGAAAAAATATGCATTTTTAAACTTCGTTGTTACATTTCGATTTATAGCATAGCAACCCTATTAGCTTTTGACGGTCTTCCATTGTCAAACGTATGAAAAAAACATGGAACTTTGGCTACGTCTGAATGCACGACGTAGTATAGCGGGGCCACGGACCCCGGATAATAACATATAAACTTCGTACATACCCCTTTCGCGTGCCGTAATTACGCGCAATATTCAGTGGAAGACGCCGACGCGCACTAATTTATTTATTTACTGCAGACTCACTCAACCTACGACGTACTGTGGCATATCTATATTATCTTAACCGAACCCATATTAAATGTTGTGTTTCAACCGATCGATTTGTTCCAAAAGAGTTAAACCGCTTGATAGCTCTGATGACAACTCGCTCTAAAACTCAAAGTAATATAAATTAAAAGTAATATAATACGCACTCACGCCTATAATCCCCTAAGGGGTAGGCAGAGGTGTAACCAGTACACCTACATTTCGCCAAGCGTATCTCCATCCCATGATGTGATAGGGGGTGATCCTATCGCCATACCGGCCACAATTCCAGTCTCCGGGCTGATACTGAACATTTCCCAAAACCCAATATCACTGTTACCCGACCCCAGGATCGATCCCGAGACCTCAGCGTCAGCCTCAATTATAACGCATACGCATTACAACTGCGTCACGCAGGCAGTCAAATTGAAAAGTAGATAGCTGGTAAACACCATAACTAGAAATGTAGCTCTAGTATCAATTGTAACATTAATACCTTTACTTGCAATAAACTGCGTCGTGATGAGTTTACTATTCTGCTGCATTAACATGCATAAAATCAACAGCAGCGTTTACTGGGAATTTGTAACAAAATATGTAGCTTTGACTTATTAACTCTTGTAAATCTTTGTTTATAATTGTAAATCATATACTACACTGCCAGAGACCGTCTATGCTGGTATCACCGTTTTGTTTATTTCTGCCATTAAACAGTTGTGTGCACTCTTTTTGCAATTTGAAGCTGATTGAGACTAGTGAAATTATTGGGCACTATGAGATTTAACATCTTAGGCTTAGTCAGTATATCGAGCTGTGGCCTGACGAAATCATACACTTAAATAATATTGAATTGTTCTTGAATCCCTTAAAACCTCCGCTCAATCAGTTAGAAAGGTTTAAGTGGTAGAGCCACGCTGCAGACATTTTAATCTACAGCATGAATACGCAGGCTCGTCTGGGTTATTAGCTGTTTTTCCAGAAAACTGACATGAAGTAGTAGCTTGAATTTCGTACGATTAGTGAGGTATGCGGAGGCCAAAATACCCCCAATCATTTAATTACAATTGCCCCCTTAGGATCGGCAACGCGTCCATGATTCTTCTGGTATTGTGGGTATTCATGGGCGGTGGAGATCACTTCCATCAGGTAACGTATTACCCGTTTACCGGCCTATGCTATAAAAAATCCGCCCATACGTTATAATTTTCAAGTGACATTCCTATGTCCAGTCAACACGGCACCTCTGGCCGATCCAATTCAAAGTCGCGACGAGGTCGGCTGGTCACGAAGTTTGCGACACTCCTTCACTGGCTTATTGAACAACATTCCACGCAAACTGTGACACTTTTACGAACACTTTATAACTTGAAAGTGACATGGCCGAGGAAAACAGAGGGAAAACGGACGCTATATCTGATCTCGGCCTTATTGTGACTAGCATTTTGTGATTATTTTTGGTTGTTAATTTTTTGAGACACATTTGAGATTTGATGTAAATGTAAATGTGTATAACCTTTACACCTAATCACTTTTCAATGGTTTCTAATTTAATTCCAACGGCTATTATAGCAAACATGACCAGTCCTATATTATGGTTTGCAGAGCACTTGCCCCAAGCGCCGACATCGGGATAGAGGTGCCTCGGCATGACTATTCTTAGAGTTCAGCTTTATATAGCTATAGCTTTTGCTCGCGACTCCGCCCGCGTTGGTATCTTTTTTCGGGACATAAAGTACCCTATTTTCTTCTCCAGGATATAACCTATTTATTAACCAAATTTCATTAGAATCCGTTCAGCCGGTTATCCGTGAAAACGTAACAGACAGAGTTACTTTCGTATTTAAAATATAAGAATGGATGAGCAAAGACCACATCATATTCAGATCTCGGTTCATAATATAATTAGTCTTTTACCGGTACTAAGAGTATATTTATTTAGTATAACAATCGTTACTTACAAAGTCCAATTAAGTAAACACCTCCAAAAAAACCTAATGAAATTATTAGGTAACCAAATAACAGCAACATTTAAAAACGTCTATAAAACAGCTTTCAAATTGTTTTATGTCGCACTATATTTTTATTTATAGCAATCACATTCATTTCTTAATAGTTTTTGACACCTAGGATTAATTAAATACTTAAGTGCTAATTAATGTTATAACATTTTCTTTATATCTAAACTGTTGATCTATAAGCCTAACCATGTTTGGTTTTGATAAAACGTTATGTCCTCGAAAGCTGCAGTTGGTATGTTGTGAAATAAACAGTCGTTTAATTTACTGCAGTTTTTATAGGACTCTACAAATAGTTTCTATTTTGTAATGTTCTTCACTTTGAAGTGAGGTTAATTCAGAAGATGACGTAGACTGGGAGAACTGAAAAAGACTGCGTAAGAAGTGAACCTAAGCACCAGTTCGCGTTACGGTCAGTCAAAAAGAAAACAAATATGTTCATAAATATTTTGCCCCTTGTTGATAGAACAGGGATTTTTACCAGATAAAAATACCATAAACTGTCGTTGTATAATTGAAAATTTCAATCGCTTTTCATACACGTGTTCACTTATAACTTTACTGAAGACAGTAAATCTCTGGATACCTATAGAATAACCTCATGGTTATTATCTCTACGTTTCCGAACTTCGTAATCTCGTTTCGATTTACAACATAGCCAACCTGATAGCTTAGCAATATATCATATTATTTGAAACAATGCACAAATATTAATAGTATAATGCAAATGAATCTTCATTTAAAAACATTTACCAAAGCTCATCACGCCCACTGACAAATATTTGAAATTGCATAAAATCCTAATTCAAGGTCGATTTCTCAAGCTGTAAGTGGGATGCGTGCGTGACTCAGGACTTCACCTACAAACTGGTTGCTATTGTTTGATACCACACCAACCTCTAGCCTTCTGTGGGTTTAGACCTTCAATCTGCAAGTACTCAAACAAATGATCTAGAATAACAAGGCTTGGAAACATAAAAATACCCTAAGCTACATATGTCACTTGTACTCACGCGTTTATATCTTTAATTTGTATCTTCCTCTAATGAATATAATAATAATCAATCTAAACGGATTTGATATATGGATAATGAAGGTATTTCCAATCCGTACAGTACTACGATAAAAGGTATGCGCTTCGGCAATCTTCGTTTTTTAGTATTTACTACGAATATGCATTCAGTCTTCAACCATCGGCACTTGGTCACGAACTCGAGAGAAAAATAATTACATAACCTAATATTGTAAAAAAATTAAGTCATCATCATTCATTATCACGCGTTCATATTTCAGAAATAGACAAAGATTGCCGAAGTACATTGTTTAAATCAAAGTACTGTATGTAATGGTATACTATAACATAGATGTTTAATATCTGATGTGCTATTTGTATTCTAAATACAGGACGCAGCTATTAGATTTATTAATTTAATTTATAATACTAATGTTATAAACCCTCACGTAGTTCTCATGCATATGCATAAAACAGGTGACACCGAAGCTCACAAACTGCATAATAATGCAAAATGTATTACGTAAGCGTATAATGATGTGAATAACACAAAACAATTAAGTTAGCCGAGCGAGGGCGACTGTGGGACATGTTCAGGATTATTAGCAATTAATATCTTAACTAGCCTTTTCTGTCTTACTTTCGTTGTTTCTCAAGGAATCATTATAAGAATAAGTTTCGGAAGTGCTACATAGTAAAGGCTCGCTGTTGCTGGCTGTAAACATAATCTTATCTAGAGCATGAATAAGCCGGCTTAACCGGGGTGGCACCAGAGTCTTGTAGAAATCCATCGTGAAGTTAGTGAAATTGTCTAAGGCTCAACAAATTCGTTCTTATCTTCCAATCCTCATTGGAATTCTAAATGCTTATGGACGGTGATACTTACAATCAGGTCGGTTTATTGAGTTGATTCACATCGCTCCAGTACCCAGTTAGAGTTTAGACAGACTCGGGGAGGTTCCTATACATCTTCATGTACTGTCAGATGACTCTCTCGATCGGCTTTCTGCTTTAAGTAAAAAGTCACAATTATCGAGGGTTGTAGTTTAGTCATCATTATCAGACTGTGTTAGTCCACTGCTGGACATAGGCTTCTCTGAAAGCATGTCATTGAGCCGAACCCAAGGCTCTCCTCATTCAATTACTACCAGCTATCTTGTTACTTAGTTTTGTCACTACTTACATTTTTTTTAAACAGACAGACGCGCTTTAAAGCAGGGCTTATTGTTTAAATAAAAAAATACTAGAACGTAATCTGGTAAGCTAGATTCAATGCGCGGACAATTCAAATAGATCCCACGCATGCTCTTGAGAACTGAGGTTACTCTTTAAATAACTGTTAGACACTAATTTAATTAAAGCATTCAAAGTTGTTGACGAGGTCAGACATTTGAAATCTCTACATCAAAGAAAATAAGATTGACCCACATTGATAGTTTTATCGTTGTTGATTCCGTGTCAGTTTTTAGGCTGCTTATCCTGCCATCTATCCTGTTTGTATCCGACCGGAGAATCATTGTACAGTTGCAAAACAAAACTAGCTCACCATGATTCGTTCCGATGATCTCGTTCTGGAATCAGCTAATATAGGTCCAGCGACTTCAGACATAATTCTGGCGACTGTCGGGGTACGCATTGTCTTTCGACTGTCGACATTATATTTTGATTATACTGTACTGTGTATGTAGTTGCGGTGTAATTTTATTTGCCGTGCCAAGATAAAGTGTTTACTTTTAAAACTAATTAGTATGTATTATACTTTATAACTCAACACTTGTTTAGTGGCCTTCGATAGTTCGTAATGGATGAGTTTATTTAGTATAGATGACCTAGCCTCAAACCCAAGGCATCATCCGGGAAAAACAAACCTCAATGCTATAACTAAAGTCCCTTTCCAACCTTCGAATTATACACTACCTAGTTAGTTAATTCTGTGCGTGTACCCACAAGGCCGTAGGAGGCGCGTAAGATCATACAAATGGCTTTAGTGACACCATACCATCAGAGATTCACGTCGGGCATGTTGCACCCGATATTAGGCAATTGACGATCACTTGCGCCATGTACCATCTGCATACAATTACTGAACGTTTCATGTAGGGTTGCCGCATTTGTGTTATTTCCTTACGTAGTTTTCATATTTCCTTGTCTGTCTTCTTCTTCCACCTGCCCTTATCCCACTCGCAGTGAGGTCGACGTAAAATACTATTTAATACATGTTACAAAAAGATTTGGCTTATAGTTTTTATTATTGAAATAAATATACATTTTTGAGCTAGAGTTTTTTGAGTTAGACAGTTTTGTCTACAGAATGAATGGGCCGGCTCGTCCGGGTTGCTAGGTACCACTGTATAGTTCCATCCGATCGCGTCGTCTAACGACCTCTTTGAAGGAATTTGTACCAAGACTTAAAAGATAATGGATCCTATTTCGGCATACATAATGTTCATTCGCCTTAAACATGTTCTAGTTAGTTATAATTGGAGGATTACCTATTAAATTGTGATATATGTCAGTAAATAGGTGGCGCAATTATTTCTTCTCTCGTAGCTAGAAAAAGGCCAGAGCCTCTGACCAGTAAAACTTACATAGATTGACAAATAACAATTATTACGAAGCAACACACACAGTCACGCCTTTAATTCCCGAAGAGGTAGGCAGAGATGTAACCAGTCCACAGTGCAGTCGCCGAGCTTATTTCCGTCCCATGACGTGATAGGGGCCTATCACCATATTGGGCAGAATTCCAGACTCCGAACTGATACTAAGCATTTCGTGATAGAAAAACTCAATATAAATTTTACCCGCCCCTGTTATCGAACTCGAGACCTCAGCACAGTAGTCGTACCGTGTATGCATTACAACTGCCCACCGAGGCAGGCCTAGTCAGTTATTATTGAGGATTACGTAAATCACATGAAATATCTACGCTAGCGATTAGCCTAATATTTCAAATAGTATTAATTTAACTTTATTATGTAAATCCAACGATAGAGCATTAATTTGAATAGCGCAATAAGTATAACGTATGTGTAAAATAAAGACATGTTGATGATTTGTAACGTGGGAAAAATCTTCGTAGTCTAGAAATAAGATATGAATTAAGTTAAATCAGTGAAAATATGGGAGTGTCATTTTACAAGAATGTATAATGTTTCATTATAAGAACCAAGCAGTAGTGTGTAAGCATTGTTGTGTTCCGGTTTGGACAATAAAAGCAAGGCAGAGAAATTACTGCGTGTTATGAAACTTAACATCTTATGTCTCGGGATGATGGGCCAAGTGCAGTGTCTTATAATTATTGAGTTCTGGATGATGTTGCACTGTTTGTCGGTAGGCATGGTGCTTAGCATTAGGCGATCTACTCGGTATGTTATTTAATATCGTAGTATAGAAACCATACTTAAAATACAGATTATACCAGCCCCCGACCAAACCTTTGAGTAGTATAAGGACAGGAGTATTATATAGTCATAAGTACAGGAGGACAGGAACATAACAAACAAAACGTAACCGAAACCTGTGCCTAAACACGATGTATCTACTATAAATTATCGAGGAATTTAAAACTGCAATGGTGTAACTACAGCAACAGGTCAAGGCAACCTAGGTAAGAAATCTCTCGATTAAATTAAGTGTAAAATAAAAAAAACCGCGTCCGAATCGGCCCATTCGTTCGCTGTAGAATCGTAGCCAGACAAGACATAAAAGGGGCAAACTTATAACACTCTTCTTATTTAGGGGATAAATAAACAATTTATTGCCTGTATCCACAGATAAACAACGTTTTTGAGAACGAGAAGTACATTGTTGTTTACACAACAATCGTCATATTTACTCTGCTTGATTGACATGCTAAAAGGTTCCTCGATGTAAACTCAAATGTGTTGTTTATTATACCTAACCCAATCCAACGCTCGTCAAGATCAGGAAAAACATTATCGTTTTGCGTTGTGATTTCATAGGGGCGTGAGTCGTAAGGATTTTTCCAATATTAAGTACATACGCACTCACGCCTGTAATTCCCGAAGGGGTTGGCAGAGGTGTAACCAGTACAGTATTTATGTGTGTAGACAAAATAAATGGTTTAAATTCCATATAGGACTCGATCATCTTATTTAAGTTTCCAAAATAAAATGTATTCTAAATTCCTCTTTGATAAGTCTTGGATCTGCCAATGAAAATCTGGACAAAATCCAGATCATCCGTTTTGGAGGTTAGCCCGGACAAACATACAGACACAAATATTGAAGAAGTGTGTTTTGGTTTTTGTAACATGCAAATAACTATCGCAACGTAAGAAAGAAAAAACTTTCATTTCAAAATTTTAAATGTTTGTAAGGTGAACATTGAAGCTGTTCTAATATTTTTCGTATTTAGTATAAAATATGTACCTGCAGTCGCAAAACATATTTTAATCCAAAAAAAAACAGTGAATGACAATTAAACTGTTACATATAATATAAACAATAAAAAGACACATACAAAGGCTCTGTGGGAATTTTTTACACTTTCACGATCTCACGAGAGATATGTGATGTCATCACTAAAGACTCTGAACAGAACCCGGATATCGAAATTGTCGATTGTACGCGACAAACCTTTATACAAGTGGATAAATATTTATAATGTGAACACCCAATAACGTGTGAATCTTGTGTCAATATAACGCATATTTCACAGAGTAAAGTTTGGAAAATTTCGATTTTAGAAACGCACTGGAATTCAAAATAAGTAACGCGCTATTGCTTAATTACATATGGAAATAACATGGGTAAAGAGCTGAACATTGAAACTTAATACATACAAATAGAGAATCGTAAATAACAAACTTAAACACGACATATATCTGTATAATTTATCATAATATAAATTGCAAAATTCTGATTGACTCAGGTCATTCGCTCAGCCAAATCCGTTGAAGATTAAAATTCATAATTTTAAGAGCGTGTTGATTTCATACATATTATGGTATCGCATTAGAAGGGATTTCTCAAAATGTAACCCCAAAGAGTGTCGCAAAGTTGATATCATAAGTAATATGTTTCACTCGAGCGAGGTCTCGAGCAAAAGCTAGTAAACAATAAGTTAATCCTTAAAATGAAATTAGTAATACTAGCCCGGTATTATACACGTCCCGTTTCTGGGCACAGGCTTCCAAACCTCTTCAGGATGAATCTTAAATATTATAGAATTTTAATACAAAACTTTAAATACTTAGTTTGTTTTGTACTTCAGTTAATTTCTCCCTTACTAGCGTAAAAATAAATGTAATGAGACTGAAGGACGCTAAACAAAGATCGTAGTAAGTGTAAATTCGTTGTCCTAGCTACCCCTGCGGGAAACAGGCGTGAGTCTATGCCTGTATGTATAGCGTAAATTACATCAGTATATTGAGCTATTTTGAATAGCTTAAATATAACATTTTGGATAGCTGCTTCTATTTCACGTAGACCAAAATACAAGCAAAAGTCGACATCCGCTGTTACCTTTCACTGTAACAGAACAATTGTAGACAAAATAAAATACGCGAACACGGTTCAATGAGCCCACATAATGCTGACCGCCGCGCCGCCGCGCCGCGTCGTGCCAAGCCACACCGCACGCCGCAGCTGCCATCTCAGAAAGAGAAAATATCATAAACACTCCATGTTTCGTACTGGACACACTGGTATATCAACTAAACATGAACACTTACTAAAATTACTAGGCATTATGAGACTCAACATCTTATCGCTCGGAGTGACACGCGCAATCCAGTGCCATGCAATGTTTTGTAATTGAAAGTCCTGTGTGGTTTTGCTTCTGTTTATGGACAGGTGTTGCGTTTACCATCAGCCGAGCGATCTGCTGCTTTCAGGCTAGTAAAAACTAGGTAATCTGCGAAACCTAGAATTCAAGTTTCAACCAAACAATTTTAGTGGCATAGTGTTCCAGTGCTTCAATTTTAAAAAATATGCATGGGTTGCCCGAGATTAGAACTTATGTCCAGTATGGCGATAGGCTCGTCCCATAACATCATGGGACGGAAATAAGCATGGCCACCCATTTAGTTAATGTAATGTTATAATTCCACGAAATATTGTTTTTCTTGTTTTTTATTTCAATGTTACGAGTATAAAAATTTATGTTGCATTACAGTTAAAAAGGCTGTATTAAAACACTTAAGTATACATTAATGTCGAAATAACAGTATTTTATTTACAGATAACTAGTTCTTACACATTATATTTTTATGTAGTGCGATCACCAGTAGATACTTACATAAATGATTGAATGATACCTTATTTCATTTTATTAGCTGCTCCCAAAGACTTCCATTTAGGCGGGCTGTTTAGAGAAATTACGCGACTTAACGAGGGAGTTTGACAGCTGAAAGACAGGGAACGGGAGAGGGGTTTTAGTTAAGAGTAAGCGAGATAGTAATATTAATTAATAAAATTAAAATTCATTTCTATGTACACCGCAGCCGGTCTAGTAGTATACATTGAAGTCATTGGCTGCACGTTTCCCCTTCAAGGTTAGGTTATAACAAAACGTAAATGTTATACAAAATACTTTTTCTTACGATTCCCAGTTCCTACGAATATTTTAGTTTAAGGGTAAGGCGTACCTGAGGCATATCTGAAGTCCCAGCTGGATGGATTTTCGTTTTTTTTACTTTCACCTTTTCTCTACAATTTGAAAATGGAAGACTGGCGGTGGGATATAAGGAAGGCACTATAAATCAAAAACTGAAATCATCACTTTTACCACAACAAATTTTTGGAGATGTCGTAAATATATTAAACGTTGTTTTTGCTCTTCTCTTGCGCTAAGATAACATTTAGACGAGATTAGCTCAACTGCGATTTAGTTTTTACAGTAACTCCGTGTCAACGACCTTCGGAATAGTACGTACACCTTAGATGTAATTTACCAAATCAGAGACAATTACTGGTCATTATTTTAATTTTACAATTTACTTGCGAATATTATTTAAGCTGCTCTTTTACAAATGATATATTTTCCCGTGAATAAGTTAGGTAAATATTTAAAACTAGCTTTTGTTTTATATTGAAAAGTATTAACACCTAATTCCCCAATTCTTTTTCACGTCTTTAGGAATGAAGTACTAAAAAACCTTTAATTGTTATCTATATTATAGGAATACGTTGTCAAGATTTAGCTTTCCAAACGTTTATGAATCAGTCAGTCAGGACATCCAACTCTATACTCTTTCAAGAAATTGGCGGCCACACTGCAGTGTGTCTAGATAAATATATTTATTAACTATCACAATAATTAGCTTTTCTTATTCTTAGTTTTCATTTATGATCATGGTTTAGTTACATTTTAAGGAAATCACAGGAGTACATCGATCGCAAATCCCACGAACAGTCCAAGAAGCGCTGGTTTGACGTACTCGTAGGTACTCGCATTACTAGGAGACATGAAAGCATAGGATGTTCAAGATCGGGCGAAGTAGAGACATTTTAGTAGAAAGGCAGATCCTGGCACTAACCGCGGACAACACCAGGCAGAAAGAAAAATCTGTTCGTTTTTATTCCTCAACACCAATTTTATCAACTTTGAAATCCCAACAACAAATCTACATTACCAATTAGCATTTAGACGTTAAAAACAACGCAGTCATAAGCACATGTCGAATGAGTTCAAAGTAGGCTTGTAATACGAACTGAAGAAGTCAGGATAACAAAGAATATCTGGAATTTAATTTTCTGAGTGCTAGAACCACGCTGTAGAAAGTTTTGTACAGCATATATGGTCAAGCTTAACAGCTGAGGCATCACTGTCTCACTGAAAACCGACGTGATGCAACAGATTGGTGTTGGATTTCGCAAGTAAAATTTCCGGAGGCCTAACTAACACCCAACCCTTCACAATCCCTATTGTGTACGTATCCATGGGTTAATGGAAATCGCTTAGCATCAGGTGACCCACTTGTTTGTTAACCATTCTCTGCTATAAAATGCACACCTAGTTGATAATAAATCCAAGTTTAACTAAAAATCTAACTACCGCATTGAGCGATGTCAATTAACTTTAACTGTCAATAAGTGACGTCGAAGATTTGGATTAAAATTAATTCAGTTAAATCATATTACCTAATAAGGTTTGATGAACGCAATTAACGTAACCTATAATAAGCACTTGGTTTATTATCTTCACTCAATTATCTTATAAAATTTTAGACATACATTGCACAAGCTATTAACAAAACATATGTTGTAGAAATAACACGTGTTAAACAGGCTGTAAATGTTATGCATTATAACAACGCGGTATAAGTATTTCTCAACGAAGATTCATGATATTATTATAACCCTTGTTAATAATAATACAGAGGTCTACATTACATACAGAGTGAATTTCTGTCTGGCGTTATCCTCGTTTAGTGCCAGAGTCCGCCTTCCCACCATAATTTGATTCGGATTTGGTATTATGTGGGGAAACCCGCTGTTTAACCCCCACACAACCCGCAACGGGAACTAAGTTACGAAACGCAACAGCAAGCCGCTACTTACGTCGGTTTTCTGTGAGACGGTGGTAACGACCCGGTCGAGCCGGCTCATTCATGCTGTAAACGAAATTTCTAATGAGACATCAATACCTACTACTATTATAAATGTAAAGTTTGGATGTTTTTGACTTTGTGAATTTGGATGTTTGTTAGTCATGAACGGTTTTGGATGAAATTTGGCACACAGGTAGACCATGACCTGGACTAGAATATAGGATATACCTTTCATCCCTGAAAAGGTTGTTAACGCGGGCGGAGCCGCGAGCAAAACCTAGTAATAAAATACGACAAAACATTTCACAGACTTTTGATCAATATCTTACAAAACCGAGTAAAATGCAAATTAATCACTGCATTTGCGCGGTTGCTCTTCTCCGAGAATTAATTAAGTTGCTTAAGTACACTAAAAGACTTAATAATACAGTCGTAAGCATTATTTTTGCTTACATTCTTGTATTTCTAAGCGGCCTTGAAACAATTTGTTGGCTGCTTAAAGTGTTGAGCATTAAGAAATCTGATGAAATTAACTACCACAGTTTTTTTTATTTAGATCTTTCTACCTTTGAGTTTAATAACTCTCACTATATTAGCTATATTTTAACTCTTAGAATTATAAGGAGTTTTAACTGATATACCTAATAGAAGTGTAAATGGGCCACCAACTTTTTAGGCCCAAAGTCAACGTTACCTGGGCATGGTATATTCTGCTGGGCAAGGCAACGGCGAAACTTGGTTCCTGTTCTGGGTTGTGGGGGCCAGACGGCAGGTCGCACCACATAATACCAAATCCACAATAAAATCATGATGGGAAGGCGGACCTTGGCATTAAGCCGTGATAACGTCAGGTAGAAAGATAGAATGAAAGATTTTTTAAGCGACCAAAAAAACGGAGGAGGTTCACTTTAGAGCATAACTCCGAAATGTGAGCCGATAAATGTGAGGCGGATGATTATTTTTGTATTTGATAGGATATAGCTCAAAATTGGCCCCATTTTAATTTCAACCAGAAATCATCCCTAAGACTGTGAAATCGGGGATGAAAGACTAAAACTTCGTCATAACATATGTATATACCGAATTCGATTTATCTTTCAGTACAATATTAAAATAATATTTTTTTAATACCGACTCAAAAAGGCTTAATAAAAATACTTAGTATTTTTATATTCGTGCTCCAATATTATCGCAACTAACTTATCTAAAGTAAATTATGTCCAAACATTGTACAAGGAGTTCCAATTAAGCATTATGCATGCTGAAACATTGGAGGCTGACTACCAATACTGCATTTCGCCTGTGAAAGTGCCGCATGCAATACTAACCAGTTTTGTCAGTGCTAGGAGCTAGTACTAACGTAGTTCTAATCTATACACTAAGGCACTAGCGGATCCACGGGGGGGGGGGGGGTCTTAGGGTCTCAAGCCCCCTCCAAAAGCATTTGGGTCCACTGGCAAATCTCAAATTATTCTTGATATTATCCTACTTTCTTAGTATCTATAATTTAATACCTACCTATAGTCTTCGCTTATTCCATTTTATGTAGTTATAATATATTTATTTTATTTTTTTATTTTGGGTCAAGCAACCCCCAAATCAAAATCCTGGGTCCGCCACTGTTCTAAGGCCCGTATTATAGAACAACACTCAAGTGAGTTCTTTGCTAAGTGTCGATTTCTGTACACGTGATTGGTCCGTTTTTGTTTGGCGCCAAAATTAGACCAATCATGTGTACTGAAATCGATACTTAGCAAAGAGACCCACTGCTAGATCGCTTGCGATTTGAACTGTCTGAACAACAAAAGAATTAAAGCTATACAACTTTTGTTGATTCAAGTCAATTGATCAACTTAAAACTAGTGTGATTCCCTCTATAACGCTGCCGCAGCTGCGCGAGCGAAAATCTAACACTACAATATAAGGCTAACACCCGATTTCTGAAAGACTGATCTAATCAACGTTCACTTAACATAACTTTGATTTTGACACCGCTGTCAAATCAATTTGAGTTGCTAAAACGTTATTTAGTGATTTTTTTATAATATCTGATGTCGCTCTAAAAGCGTTTGCCACACAATTTTTCATATTAATTTGAAAGTTATGTCAACCATAATGTATGTTAAATCAAAGGTGTTGATCACGCTTCTAGCAACTCAATTTTGACTTGACATGAGAATTAACAGTTGATTAGTTAATTTAACATTGATCAGCCTTTCAGAAACCAGGCATAAGAGTATTGGCTATATTGATTATTTTAAACATGTGAATGATGAGACGAGCAAGTCGCTCGCGTGATGGTAAAACCTTTTAGACAGTAGCAACACCACCCTGCCTTGCATTTTGCACCACTTTGAATTCCAACGTACTACATCGCCTACACTGCTATCGTCACCCAGAGATGTAAGAGATTTCATAATTCCTAAAAATTTTACTTGAATCAATTTCACACTAGAACACAAGCTGCTTACACACTGCTGATTGGCAGTAGGAAATAGACAAGCGGTGGTAACTACCTGGATGGACGAGATGAACTACGAAATACTAATAATGATTTATTTTTATACCGGATTTCTAGGACGACTAAATTACCATAAAAAAAAGGATTTGGAATATAATAATACGACTATTATGCAGAGAAACAACGTTTTATTTATGTTCATCTATGTGTAATATAACTCGTAGTAATCATTGGTATATTTTGTCAGCCATATTAAAAACAAAACGAAATACAGGTTATTTGTTATAAAATTAACCGGGAAGCTACAAAATTAATAAAACTAATATTTTTATATTTTAAAAGAGCCATGGTCATAGCTTAATAGCGACAAACTATTTAATTTAGTTATTTTTATATTCCTTAATGTAGCTATTAAATCGTAATATTGCATTTCAATTATAAAAATGTGTATAGGATATTTTTTTTAACAAATATAACACGAGTTATTTATTTTTATGTCTTAATAATTTATATGTCGAAAATGTTGTAAAAACCTGCTTCATTAGCAGAATATATTTTATTGTAATAAAAGATGTTGTGTTATGTTATTTTTTACGACAACAATAAAAATAAGCTACCAAATATTAATCTGTATCATGAATAGAAATGTACTACTTATTTGAATATCTACTGATTAAATGAATGGAATAAATATTTACAAACAATTTGCTCAACGCATATTGGCTAAGAAACACATCCTTGACATGACAGCATCAGCATTGTATAATTTAAAAAAACATTTCAAATAATCATCGACTACAGTACAAAATCAGTTATTTTAGTTTATTTCATATTCCGATATTATTCAATATCGGTTTCAGATCAATTTTGATTCAATCTAGTAATTTTATACAAATTGTTACTATACTATAAACTACAAACAATACTTATTTTTAACTGAGATTTATTTAAGACAAGCACTGAGATTAGACTTTTTATTGCGGTTCACGTTTATGACCTATTTGCAATCAAACAGATGGCGTCGAACATCAGCGATCACATTAAAATGCAGTTAGTCTAGTATTCGCTAACTAAGGCCATAGCCTTTCACAACAGGATGACTTGCATACTTGCATCACGGAAAATGAGCCCAGTTCAGATTTTGCAGATTACTTTTGAATCAAATAGTAGCCAGGTCTTAATAGATACGGTATTAATTGACTGTATGTGTGGTCAGAAGTAATTTTTTTTCTTAATTATATTCTGAGACTGTTATACAAAGGATTTGGCACACTACCACTAACCAAACCACTAAATAAAGAGTGCTGTTTTTTATAGCATAGGCCAGTAAACGCGCAAGTAGTTCACCCGATAGTAAGTGATTACTGATCGCCCAAAATACCAGAAGAATCATAGACGCGTTGCCAACCTTAAAGGAAAGGGATTATTAAGAGATTGGGAAGGAAAAGAGAATTTGGCCACCGGATATCTTACTCACCTTACGTAACGCAGCAGCAAACCGTTATTTTACCTCGGTTTTCTGTGAGAAGTGGTGGTCGTGCCGGTCCATTTATGCTGTAAATAAAACTGCCTACAGTGTGGCTCTACCACTCAAAACTCTGTTACGATTCCTTTAACAAATATCTGTTACAATACGCATAGCTTAACCTAACCGGCCTGAAGTAAAACACTTCAGACACCCTATGCCTCCCGTCACTTAATCCCTGATAACAATAGCTGCGATGTAGCTACGATCAAACTAGTAAACACTTCGTCAATAGTAACTGTGTACGAATTCGAAAACTGTGAACGTATTTGTAACTCATACTTCATACTCGAAAACCTAGACCTGTTCGACAATATCCAATTAAATTTTAACTCCCAGTACAAAAGAAAAGAATGGAAACCTCATTTATTTCAGACTTACATAACAGAAATACAATATACACGACAAATATAAGCATATAACGTCAAGAAAAATGTCACAACTCAGTATAAATCCAAAGTCATTAGGTAGGTTAGGTAGGTGGGTATTATAACGCATTAGGTATTTAAGAGATACCATTTTGACATTAGCTTCTATGTTTATATTGACAGCTTATATTTTAATATTGTATTTCGATATATTCTATTTTGCCTCCCAATTAGGTGATACCTAATGTTTATTCACTTGGACATTGTGACACAAGTCACTAGTGTCCTCTGGATTCCTTATTATATTATGTATCTTATCATTCTTATATCTCATCTTCACTTAGTTTATATGTCAATAGAGTGCGTGTTTGTCACGGTCAAATAGGTCTATGCGAAATTTCAATAAAATTAACTTATGTATAATGCAGTGAACGCATATTGTCCACCAATTATCACTTATTCATCAGTGTTGTGTGAATAACAGTGAGCTGCGTCGCGCTGTTATTCTTTTAGCATGAAATCATTACTGTTGAAAATATTACTGATACAGTATGATACTATTGTATGTAGTTTAAATAAATTGTCGTTATTGAATGTTCTGGGTTTTGAATGCTGGTTGCTTCTAAAGTTTTCAATGACTTAGTCGTTAACCTCAAGGGTAAAGAAACAACAGTTATATTGTACAGTTATAACTTCTTAAAACGCCTGACCTAGGATTTTAACCGAAATCCTCATCGGTTTCCCAGACTGAATATGATGTCGCTATACAATAGTAGCACTAGTAGTAACTACTACTTTACACGATTCTCTTTTGTATCAATATTTCCTTCGAGAAGTACTCAAGTCGATAGTTTGAATTATTATACGTTTGATTAAGTCTGATTATGAAATAGCGCAATAGAATTACAACGTAAAGAATTACGGAATTGAATTGTTCGCAAGTCACACGTAAGTAGCGGAAACTATTAAATTCCGCGGTCAAAATCCGCAATTCATATAAATCTAGGTTTACTGCCGGTTTTGCTTCAGTATTAAAATATTTTGAAGTGGTAACATAGGAATTACTTCGTGCACCTTTAATGTTCTAATATCACCTTCAACTCATATTAAACCATTATTGGGTTAATCTCTTCTCCTTTTAAATATTCTAGTCTGTGCTGCGTAATAAAGTTATTTTTGTAACAACGACCATATGGCCTGACGATAATCCTCTATTTTCAATAGCCATTGTAAGTAAATTACCTATGCATATTATAGAACATCATGTAGCACCCTCTGTACACGGCACAGAAGCAACAATATTATTGTTTACATGATTGTTTTCTTCGTCACACGAATGCACCGCGGTGTCAGTCAGCGCGCGCGTCAGTTCTATTATCGGAACAATTACTTTATTATTTTTTCCCACTTTGAAAATGTGTTTGCCCTTGTCTACGAGATAGGATGTGAGTAAGGAAGATGTCGGGGGGTGGGAATCTAATTAGATACGAGAGGTATCGAAAGGCTCCAAGGACCCCTCGCTCGACCCATGCAAGGTACTACTATACGAGATCTCTTGTGCTGGATAATACTAGGAAACGAATTCAAGATGATCTGAGGACAAGGTGAGAAGTGCTGGATTCATTTAAACATTACACTTCCATTTTAAAGAGAAACTTGTCTGCTTTTTCTCAGTGTTTTTGTTCGTGTTTTTTCTTAAATTACCAATAATTTTGGATGTACGCCGTGCTTATTATATCGATTGCTGAATTAGTTGCACTTGCATCAGTAATATTGGAATAGAATTTCGGAAATGTCGTTGATTTTAATAGCATTCATTGTTATTTTTCTCTTTCCTTTTTTGGTTTTTCAGAAAACTATTTTTGATTGATTGAAATTGCTATTACGTCCGACGCGTTTTTACTTCGAAGATTGTGAGAGTAGTTAAGATTTAATACGAGTAGAAAATATTTAAACACGTACTTGAAATTAGCGCTTAATGGTTCTTTTTGCTTCTTCTTAGATCTTATTCCGGTAGATTTTAAAGAATACGCGTAAAAGTGCTACTAGAGGCCTTAAATGCATTGAGAATTGTTTAAAAACTCATGTTCTAAATCTGATCGGTAATCTTCAATACACAATCTACGAATTAAAAATATTGAAGCTATCCAAATAAGGATTAGCAAATGTATAGTTGAGTAGAGAATCCAAGATTGCTTCACCGCAACGAAAAATACCGCAATTGTAACCTATGGGAAAGGTTACACCTTACCCAACATTCGGAATCAAAGTGTTATTCATCTGCCGAAGAAGAAGACCAATTACCTACGAAAACACGAAGTAACACAAGTAAATTTACATTTCATTTACGTTTTAAAGAGTTGTTAATATAAATAAAAGAACGAACTGACAATTCTTTCATTCGAATAATATTAAGAAAAACAGGTCGTAGGTAACTAAACATTAAAAACCGTAACCGCTATGAAGAGATAAAACAATTACCTACTATTCTTACTTACTTCTACTTCTACAATGTACTATTTTATAGTACAATTATTATCAGTAATAAATAACAGTTGCGAGGGTCCATATAACACGATTCCTAAGGCTTATACAATGGTTTATTGGTTTGACGCTCAAGATTTACAGATTTTAGTGATTGGGAATAATTTGACTGCCTCACTAGTGGCAGTGGGTATGCTTAATGAACCGGGAGATTCAGAGTTTTATTCATAAACTTTGTTCTTTCTTACATGACGTAAGTTATATTCCCCAAATAGGTCGACCAGTTAGCACCAAACCGCTGGTCAAAAAATAAATAAAAGTATTGTGAAATTTTCACTTTTCGCCACTGATTTTTGACCACTTTTAATACCAAAGAAAATACAGTTTAAGCTGAATGAGTAATTATCCGCCTCTCATTAAATAATAGATAGTTACAATGTTAATAATATGCCGGAACCCCAAACTATATTTAATAGAAGCCAGAAGGGGAAGATGTAGACTCATACAGCATTCTAACGTGTAATTATGTTACCTGGCAATTTCTATAATTGTTGGTCCCGGACCTTGGATCAAGTTTGAAAGATTCCAAGCCGGTGTTAGAGCAAAGGCAGCTGACCTCGCCGGTGACACCACCTATCGGGGGCAACTGATTTTGTAACTTAAATACTTACTACAATGTTAAAGATAATTCTGAACTTATTTTTTGTTTATAGATCAAGATCTCTTTTAAATTTTAAGTATTATTTTATAAATTGGTAACAACCTTGTAATTCTCAATTTCCTTATTTGGTCTACATTTAATTTAAGAATTGGTTTTTATCAGAAATAATAATTAAAGACAAAATGCTAAACCGTTTCCCAGAGAGGTTGACGTCAAGCAGACAGCCGGACGTAAAAACTGCAAGCCAAATCATTATGTAACGTGCAAAAAAAGTATGTGCCTACTACTGTGCTGAGGTCTCGGGTTCGATCCCCGGCTAGGGTAAAAGAGATATTGGGTTTATCTATTTCGAAATGCTCAGTATCAGACCGGAGCCTGTAATTGTGCCCGGTATGGCGATAGACTCGCCCCCTATCACATCATGGGACGGAAATAAGGTCGATAAATGTGGGTGTACTGGTTGTAACCTCTGCCTACCCCTTCGGGGATTACAGGCGTGAGTGCGTATATAATCAATAAAACAATAAGATATTCATAATACCAGAATGCTTCGCATACATATATATACGTAGATCATGGCGCGGTAATAATAAATACACCCAACAGTCACACACATACTACTGAACACATATTAAGATACGAGTATTGTGTCGTGGGTATCAGGAACTACGAGAGATTTGCGTCTTACAAGTACAGGGGGTCTACTCCCAAATGACGAAAAACGATGTTTCGGCCGAAAGTTCGGACGTTTCCTACTACAAACTTCATTCGGTCGGTCGGTCGGATCGGGCTTATCATTCAGTCCGACCTAACTTTATTTGAAAGCTATTTATTTATTTATTTATTTATTTAACACTTTATTGTACACTTATTAAACATAAAAAAAGAAACATAAAAACATACAATGAAAGGTACAAACGGCGGTGTATCGTTACAAATAGAACCGAAACAAATATCATTATTGATCACACAAATATTTGTCGTTTCACAAATCACAGTCGGTTACTGCCCCGCTGCGCCATGGAAGCTGTTAAATTATTATTAGAAGAATTTATATTTCACTTCTTAGCACATAAATTCCAGTCTAACTCAAAAGCAAATAAAAACAAGGACAATACACGTCTAGACTCCAAATTCAAGGACATAATAATAATTATAATAATTTGCATCGATTTTACATAATGACTAGAAATACTGCTACCTATTTTGTGTTTAATAAATTACTTGTATTATAGATTTTTTTTCATAGTAGCTGCCACTTTTTTTTGTAATAATAATAAACTTTATTTAAAACCTATATTGGATTAACATACCACGTGTTACAGATAGATAACTGTAACATGTGGTAGTAGCTTGTGCTTGTAGTTTTTACGACCGACTGCCTACTTGACGTCAACCCTCCCAGGGAGAAAACACCTAGACCCAAAATAAATTTTCGTGCATCATACAAACATTTGTCTCGGTGCGAGAATCGAACCTGCGGCCTCTCGCTTCACAACCGAATCGCCCACTGCGCCAAGGAGGTTGTCTTATTTGGTTTTAATGGGGTATATTATTGGGTAAAATATAAAAATAAATATTTATTTATTCGAGCATAACTACTAAATAAGTAACTACTTATTTAGTAGTTTTATTAATTAAATTAGACACACAGATAGACCATGACCTGGATTAAACATAGGGTACTTTCCATCTCGGCAGCTGGTTCGTTTCTAGCGCCGAGAAAAAATATTTTTGGAGAAAAAATTTGGGTTATTTATTGTGTAGGGAACCGTTAAACCTAATCACGTAAGCCGAGCTGCGGATAAATACTAGGTAGTATTTGTACATTTGTCTTGTCGATGTTAGACGTATTATATTATTTGATAAAAAATGGCTCATTGAGTTACTAAAATATGCGTAATACGATCCAATCAGAAAGTGACTGGCCTTGAACAGGATCCAGATCTACGGCTACATTTGGGTAAATAATATAACGCTAATATACGCAGATAATATAGATATTATCATAATTTTAATTATGCGAATCGATACGCTTAAAGAATAATTAGCAGGCTTATTTTTTAATTTTACGGCAATAATCTAAAATGAAAACTTGGAGAAGTAAAACATAATTTACATTGATTCGCGTAAGTAAAAAAGAATTATTATTTCGCCACCCATAATTATGGACATAAATGAATGGACTCTCCGACACACAATGTATGTATTTACATCGTTAAAGTAACCAAAAATTGCAAGTAGCAATAATAATAATTTGTAAGACCACCGTTCAATGCCACCGCGACGAATGCATTTCCCGGCTGGTTGGTTTAAGCGCTTTGCAACTCTAACTCCGAATATTCGCCATTATCATTAGCTCACGCCTGTATCTTCAAAGCGGTAGTCAAAGGTGCATTTATTTTACCAACGCGACGGTCCTAGACCTAATTTACAATGTCCAAATAGTGACACATACACGTCACTTCAATTCTTCATTTAGGCATTTGTAGAACCTGTCGTATAAATTTTGAATAAAATAGCTTTCGTTGAATATATTCACAAAGAAATTAATAAATATTACTCTCCATCTTGCCGATTATTATTGTTTTCAGAAATTATGATGTAATGTAGCAACAGTATCATAGAATCTACTGTAAAAATAGCCTTTCTCTTATTGTTGCCAATAACAAAAACGTATGTGCAACTTGACAATCAACATTAAACTTTAGAATAATGTTGTTAAGCAATTCTTGACATTAATAAAACAAAACCATCTCATATAAGTATATGTACGAAATGACTATCAGAAAACTATGTCAAATATAGTTATTTCACTCAGTGCTGTAGGATTAAAGATATAAATTGAAGTTTAGGCAATTCGAAGGTTAGTTTTAGCGCTTCGAGAAAGTTAACTGAATTGTTTTCAATATCGATCAATTATTACTTACATCGAAATTAATTATCTTACGTCGTACGCTATTCTCAGCTATGATCAAGCATTAGTTGTAGTTAAGCCAGATCACTCAAATACCCTTGATATAAACGGTAGCGCCAAAACTTCGCGCTATTCGTGGAGGGGCTTTCTTGCCCCCAAGTAAACGGGACGGGACGAAAAGGCAGCGCGCAGTTGTGATAAAGACTGCAATCTACGTATCTTCAGAATCCCCAGAACCGTCCCACTTTCTTCCAAGGAAACTAAGGCACGGCGTAGGAAAATTGGTTAGGTTCACAATCTCACTCACAATCTCACAATCGCACAGTCACTCGCATATAAACTAGGTCTGAAGGCCGATTATTCAGGCATAACCATCCCTCCACACCCAATGTTGGGAAGGTATTCAAATGGATTTTCCCCACAGCAAAAAATCACTCAAATACTTATTACCATTTTCTTTCCAGATGTCAGTCCGCTCCAAAAGTAATGGATAGCCACAGCAGATCGGCGTCGCCGCGCGAGCCTATACGGCCACAACATCGTCCACCGTCGCCGCCGTCCCCACCAGCCGCCTTCGACAACAGAGCCTATCAGCATGACGAATCAGACCCCAACCACAACGACTCCTTCACATCAAATGGACCACAGCAAAACGGACACACTAAGGAGCCAAACGGCGAAACGAAAACACTTGAAGCAGTCAATTTAGAACTGATAAATCTGACGCCGAAGAATGGGAACGCGAAAAAGAAGGATGTTGAGGTTGATATGAACGCGAGTAACCCTTACGATGAATACTTCGTGCCGGTCAATGAGCACAGGAAATATATGAGGTGAGTTTAGAAATAGTTTGTCAAAATATAAAAGTGAATCGATCATAGAATGATAGTTAGTGTATGTCGAAGGACGTAAACTATAAATAATTGATAAATACATAAGTTTTGATTCTTTGGCGTCTAGAACTAGAGTATAAACAAAATGAGATGTTAAAACTAGTAAACGTAAAAGAGTATAAAAATAAATTTATCTTGTCGGGTAACATACATGACTGTCACAAGTAAACATGTTCCAGAAACCTAAGAACTTAAAATTACTCGTCAAATAATTTGTCATTAAACACATCGAAATTTTATTTTGGATCAAAACATGGATAATAGAGACTAACATATTAATGTTAAGTGCATTATACATGTAGTGCACCATAGACAGTAGATACTTATCAATACAATCGGCAATACAAACAAAGAGCCATTGTTGAACCGTATGCGATTTGATTTTTTATAGTACAGTTATCCACAGATGCTGTTGGGTAGCAATTTAGGAAACATAGTTCTTCCGTTGAAGATGAATAAATGTTAAATAGGCAATGGAATAATTATAACTATTTCGGGTCTTGACTATGACAAGGTTGTTCAGTTAATACCACTGCCGAATATACTTCTTGAATTTTAAATAGTATTAAACATCTTGTTCTATCTGGCGTTATTTCGGCTTGTTTCCTGGATTTGCCATCCTACTTAGAAGCTTTGCTCGGTCTTGGGCATCTCCGGTAGACCATTGGCTTCTCATATCTTCCTCTAATACGTCAAACCAGCTCTTTTTCACTTGTCCACGGGATCGTAACCCTGATACAATCCGGCATATGTTTTTTGCAAATAGCATTAAACATATCTGACAAAACTATTATTTGACGGCCTCCGTGGCACAACGAGAATGTAGCCGGCTATGAAACGAGAGGCCGCGGGTTCGATTCCTGCACTGTGACAAATATTTGTGTGATCCACAAATATTGGTTTCGGGTCTGGGTGTTGTAGGATCGTAAGTCCCTCGTAGTTTCTAAAACCCACAGGTTAACCTAGTGTGGAGTCAGGACTAGATGTGTGACTGTTGGGTGTATTTATTAATTTATTTATTACTGTATCTCTTGGCTAAATTTTCCTTCAATATCAAAGTCACACAAAAACAGCGGTAAACGACATGGTGAATCATAAAATTGAAACCACAATGAGAAAAATTGTACGACCTACAGTTCACGTAAACATTGATGAATCGATTTCGATGTAACAAGTTGGGACCATATCGGCCGTGGCAATTAGTCACGACCCGCATTTCCGCGTCAGTAACGTCCCGGCGCGACGCGTCGGCAGAAGGCCGTTATCCCTTGTCTGCAAAATTTAAAATGATCGGTCATTTCCTCGGGAAAATACGTAAGAAAAATATCAGATTTGGATTTAAGCAAAACAAAACATAAGTAAGGCTTATATCGCCAATACAGTAGGCAGGGTTGCAACTAGTACACCCACGAGATGGATATTGTGAAGTTAACTACGCATATAAGTATTTTCTACGTAAGTGTGCTTCCAGTTAAATCGACTGTAGTAAAAATGAATATTATTATAAAGGCACGTTTAACTCGTCTAGACTCATAAGTTCATAAACACTTTTATTTCTTGTACTCATGCTAGAGTCTATGTACGTAGGCCACCTACACGTGGTACACTCTGCTGATTAACAGACGAGGCAATGGCGAAACTTGGTTCCCGATGCAGGTTGTGGGGGTAAGACGGCGGTTTGCCCCATCAAATCTATGGCAAGAGAAGGGGGACTCGGGTATAAACCGGCAATATAAACCGGAATAGCCCCAGGCAGAGAGAGCACACGTAACTTATAAAAGTCAGAAGTTCCTGCTCTTGCGGCTGATTTCAAACCAGCGACTTTAGTCTTGACAGCCGATACCACTCCCTGCTGAGCTATCGCTGCTATAAATTCATATCATATTTAATTAACTCATTACCGCAATCGTAAACCGGAAATTTCGAATTACTAATTGATTCGATTAATTACAAAAAAACGATTTCCTTAAATGAATGATCGGCAACATAGTTCACAACTGAAGCTATTATCGATAGGCTTCCCGTCATTCACTACCTTTCGTGCAATTGCGCTCAGTAGAAATCAGTTTATGCAATATTCGCTAAAAAGAAGGCCTTGTTCAGCCGCGCCGGCGAATGTACACAAATATCGTGGTAGTTTCCAATTTTAGAAACTAGTTTAGTAACTGAATCTGAAGCGAATGCTATTATTATACTTTACCCAAGTATCTGATGATATAATTCAAATTTAAACAATTATATTATTGTGAATATTTGGATTATTAAAAGTGAGTCTCCATTTGTGACATTTCGCCGCACTGAGAGGCGTGTCTGTGACAAACACTCGTGACAACATCTCATGTGTGAACGGTTGTCAAATGTTACGACCTAATGTCACGGAACGATCCGCTTGTTACGCAGTGAGAGTTGAGACACAAACTGATTTATAAATAAAACTTTATTTATTACACACTTTTCTGCCGCTAAGCAACAGTGTGTATGTAAGCACTGTTGTGTTTCGGTTTGAAGTACATTGAAGCCAGTGACATTACTGAGCATTATGAGACTTAACATCTTATGTCTTTAGTGTGACGAGCGCAGTCCAATGTCATGCAATGTTTTTAATTCAAAGGTCTGTGTGGTGTTGCTTGTTTATGGACAGCCGTTGTGCTTACCATCATCCAACCAGCTTGCTTCGTCACTTAAGCTAATAAAAAAAATGTGGTGTATATTCGGATTATTGAAAGTACCGCACTCTTATGACATATCGCCACACCAAGAGGCGTGACTGTGACATACACGCGTGACAAACTGTCAAGTGAGAATAGTCATCAAATGTTACAACCTAATGTCACGGAACGATCCGCTCTCAGACCCCGTAACATTTCGCTGGGTATGTCATATTGGGTTTTATAATTTTTTTCTGCAAAATGAGAGCGTATGTTATAATACCCATCCTCATTAGCGTAACAAGTTGCGTATTTAGATATCTGTTCAAATTTCAAATTCCTAATAAAAAATCTCCCCAGAGGGGTTGAAGTTAGGCAGGCGACCGGTCGTAAAAACTAAAATGCTTCGCCGACCACACTGCGAGTGATATATAAGGGCTGGTGGAAAAGAAGAAGAATTGTAGTATGTAAAACCTTATCGATTTAAGTACTTACATTACTTAAATAATAAAATTTCATTAAAACATTTGGTGTCGAATCACGTCGGGGCACAACGAACTGGGTTGATCGTGTCAGTTTCTGCAGAATGCGGTTTATTGTAAGGTTTATTGGTGGTAAGGTGGTAATTGGTGGTTTATGCAACGTCGTACCCACGCAACCGTCGCGTGGAACTGTCACAAATAAACATTATTATTAATTTTGTCGTATATTTGCTTATATTTAGTATATTGTGTTAAACGTCAGAAACACGTAATCCTATTATTTAAGTTATGCGCTGCTTCAATCTCCGTTTATCTTAGGAAACACGTTGAATGATAATAATGATCCTATATACAGTAGTCTTAGCATCAGATTATCTCCTTATTTTGATCATGAGTGCCTGATGAGGCCTGAGAAGCCTGACATTGTTTGCATATTTAAAACAAATTATAATTTTATTCTAGAATTTAGAAATTCATACAAATGAATACTTTTATTTTAACATAGTTGGATGTCGTGTCTCATGATAGCAAACATTACACATTAACAGTCTTTTATACTGAGATGTATCACGACATATCATTTGTTATTGCAATATACACTTTGTAATGAGTTTGGTGCGAATTTTTTGCACTAAAATTGCACGTCATACTTCTGTCATACTTCGGTGGCCCTAGTATGAAATTTCGAAGCAAACATTACAATCAAATTAAATGTAGGCCACCAATTTAGCAATATACTGAAGTTTTAAGCAATATTTTAGCTTATGCCTATGACATTATTTTATTTGTCTTTTTGTTTCCAAACACCAAATAAATATTTTTGTTTCTTTCTTTTATAATGAGATGTATTATGCCCATTCGTTTGTTACTGAAGTACTTCGTATAACACTTTGTAATGATTTTGTGGCGAATTTGACACGTGCATCTCGCGCCGTCTATCTACTTTGGTAGATAGACGAGAGGCCATGGTGTAAGATTTTCGATGGTTTTACGTAATCCGTATTTATTTACGAAAATATATAAGCTGATCCATACACTCACCTAATTGTACTGAAGAATATTAAATTCATACATTTTATTATGTCTCATAAACAAATGATGTAACAGCTCTCACTTGACATTAGTGTTAGGAGTAGTGCTATCCGTCGTATGAAATAAAAATAATACTTATTAAAATTAAAACATTAATTATTCATTAAAATTTAATAGGTAGTCTGATCAAAAACATATCTTGCAAAGTTTTTAAATTTTTACTAAAGACAATAAGACGTTCCAACTTCCAACACCTAAAGCTTCCCGCATGAGTGGCTCGTCCTTCACCTTGAAACGTAGCCACAAATTTAAAATTCCGACATGAATTTTATGGACGTTACATTCTTGTACCCCTTCTCTGAATTGCAAATGAGTATCAACCGACTCACCTGCGTGAGGTAAATCTTGGCTCAATATTTAAGGCACAAAAACATAATTCAAGTTTTAGTACAATGAAAACTGGTTTTAACGACTTTAAAAATATAGTTCAAAGCCGGCACGGGTGATGTAAGGATTGTGTGTATTTGAGTGGAATTAAATCTATCAGAGTATTTATAATACTAACGCACTCACGACCGTAATCCCCGAAGGTGTAAACAGTACACCCACATTTCGCCGACCTTATTCCCGTCCCATGATGTGATAAGGTGCGAGCCTATCGCCATATAGGGCACAATTCCAGACTCTGAGATTATTCTAAGCATTTTTATGATAGAAATACTCAATATCACTTTTACTCGACTCAGGGATCGAACCAGAGACCTCAACACAGCAGTCGTAATGATTACGCAATACAACTGCGCCACCGAAGCAGTCTAGTTATTTTTAAGTAGACCTAATACTGATTTCTTATGTTTACGCGAATATAACACATTGAAATAAAACTAGTTTATACGGATTTACCGCGGTTTAATTTTTATTTTAGTCCCGACGTTTCGAAAGCTTTTCAGCTTACCTACATTTTAAAACTATACATTTATTATCTTATTATTTAAAAGGTTAGTTGACACTAGTCCGATCTACGCAGAAAGAGCTCACGGTGTCTTAAGGTCTGGCATTTGGACTTTTGGATTCCGATTTAATTAGATGTATAATTGGATCCCAGGCTTGTGCAAGCTTCCAACCATCTTCTCTATTGAAATTTGGGTGTTTTTTAATTTCAATAGCCTCGCGAATCATCCTAGGTAGGAATTGGTGTTCTTTGGCAAGAATTTGTGGTTTGTCAAATCTAAGGTAATGTTTGGAGCCTTCCTCTGAATGTTAGAAACAACAATAGCAACTGCAGACTCCGTAGAGTGTCGGTGTTTAAAAGGTTTCGGAAAACGTCGGAACTAAAATGAAAATTAAAAGGCGATAAAATCCGTATAAACTAGTTTTATTTCTAAGACCTAATACGTTTAATGTATTAAGGAAACCGACTAACCAAAAAGTCGATAATGCATGCATAATTCCACTGGTACCGTGTTTATGGGCGGTCAAGTGACCCACTTGCTAGTTTGCCGACCTCTGCTATAAAATAGCCTATTTGAAATGTTTTCAAGTAAAATATTTTTGCAAACATACGTAAGAATCGTGCGCATACTACGTATGCGAGAGGCCGTCTGCGAAGGTACCACAGCTTTGTCTATTGCAGCAGTGTGTACGCATTGTTGTGTTTGAAGGACATTCAAGCCAATGCAATTACTGAGCAGTAGGAAACTTAGCATCATATGTCTCGGGGGACGAGCGCATTCCAGTGCCATGCAGTGATTTGTAGCCTAAAGTTCTGTGTGGTGTTCTTTCTGTTACATCTTATGGACAGCCGTTGCATTTACCATCAGGCGACCTGTACCTTTCGTCATTCAAGCTAATAAAAAATAAAAATGCTCATGATTTTGAGTGGTAGAGCCACGCTGTAGACACTTTTGTCTACAGCATGAATGGGCCGGCTCGCCCGGGTAGTTACCACTGTCTCACAGAAAACCGACGTAAAGTAGCAACTTGCTATCCGGAGGCCCAAATCCCTCCCCTTCCCAGTCCCTTAAGTATCCCTTTCCTTTAAGGTCGGCAACGCGCCCATAATTCTTTTGGTATTGTGTGCATATATGGGCGGTGGAGATCACTTACCATCAGGCGACTCACTTGCTCGTTTCCGACCTATGCCATAAAAAAAATGATTCTAGCAAATGAACTACGAACTACTCGCGCTATTTAAAATGTAATATTTTGTATTGAGTACTCATCCTTTCACATATTTATCATCAGTTACGAAACGGGTAACAATATTAATTCTGTATGTAGAATGTCAAATGCCAGTAACGTTATTTATTTCTGCGGTTTCGTGCTATAGTGCTTCCTATTATTTGACACTCCGTGACCTGTCTAGTGTCTACTCTACGACTAATAATTTATGGAAAACATTGATAGATGCTTCAAGAACTTTAGCGGTTGTTTACATCGTGTATTTGTCCGAAAATAGCAGGTTTTTAACTACAACTTTGAATTGGTTTGAGTACCAAAAACGAGCTTGCTCATGCGACATAATACTCAAGTAAACTGACATTGAATTTTATATTAAATTATCAAGCATATAATATAAAAAGTAATAATCAAAATCCTATCCTACTAATATTATGAATGTGAAAGTTTGGATGTTTGTTAGTCAATCACGCCTCAACGGCGGAACGGTTTTGAATGAAATTTGGCACAAAGGTAGACCATGACCTGGACTAGGACATAGGCTACTTTTTATCCCAGATAGGGCCATTTACGCGGGCGGAGCTGCGAGCAAAAGCTTGTATCATATAAGTATTAGTTTTTATACTGATTTTTGAATTATTACTATGAAGTATCATCTATTACTAACTATTCTTTGTAAATAGTACATTATTGTTTCAATTAATTAATTTATTTTTTATATGTCTGGTTGTTTATTATATTTAGTATAGTCTTATTTCTTTTGGAAATATGTTCATTTTAACATAAGTAAAAAAAGCAGTGATAGCTCAGCGGGGAGTGGTATGGACTGTCGAGACGAAAAGTCGCAGGTTCAAAACCAGCCTCAAGTGCATACACTTCTGACTTTTATAAGTTATGTGTGTATTAATTGTTAATTATTACTTGCTTTAACGGTGAAGGAAACATCGTGAGGAAACCTGCATACCTAAGAAGTTCTTCATAAGAATATCGAAGGTATGTGAAGTCTGCCAACCCGCATTAGGCCAGCGTGATGGACTAAGGCCTAACCCCTCTCATTCAGTAGAAGAGGCCCGTGCCCAGCAGTGGGACGAGTATAATACAGGGCTAGTATTATTATTATTATTAACATAAGTATAATTAATGGCTTAAATTAGTTGAATTAGCCGGCTCTTCACCTCTGCGGTTGAACGACTTGCTTCACGGCTAATCTTCCTCAAACATTTAACGTCTCATTGTTACACTATGTAAATATTGCGAATATGATTTCCAAGAACAAAGGAAACTGTGATGAGGATACACTAAATATCGCTTCCTGAAATTCCTTATCGTTTTTGTAATTAACAAAAAAAAATCACTGCTATAATTCGTTAAATCCTGTGTCGAATAGTATCCGTAATCGCCAGGTAGGTTATATACATCACTTGATTTCATGTAATGGGTGCAGTTATCGTTATAATTTCTTATTTGTTTATATTTTTTGTCACAGGCAAAGGAAATACGCATAGTAATAACCAGTTCCTTTTCCGGTCATTATACACTATTTAATTTAAGATGTTTCCGTAAAAAATAAACATACTTTAGATTTCAATGATAACGTTCTGTGACCATTTTAGAAAGATTCATAGCTATAAAGAAATAAACCTATTTAAACGTACCACTTAAGTCTTCAACCAGAAATTGCTAAATGTAGTAAAAGTTATCAGATGAGAATATTAACTCGCGTTAATGAAATGGCATCAAAATTGGTAGGCACAGGAAGTGTCACATATTACCGACTAATGGCCGTTCCCAATATTCTATCTATCGACAGATTTGCTTACTGGCGGTATAATTTTGACACTTTTTGTATGGAAGATCTGTCAAAAAACTATTGATAGTATGCAAACCTATCTATAAATAGAATATAGGGAACGGCTTTAAAGCGGCATAGTATCCCTACTTTAATCGACGGATTTGACATGAGTGAATGAAAGGAATTGACAAAAATTCCTTCTTCTAATAAAAAAATTAAAAAAACCTCATAAAAACACAACTAAGTGGCTTATTGTGTTATCACAGATCGCCATTTTACAGAAACATTTAAAAAAAACTTAAGTCTTCTTAGTTACCAGTGATCTTCTGTAATGCATTGCTTGTAAACTCAACTGTCAAGATATTTTCACCTAACACTCAACAGTCATTACTTTTTTTATGGTGTCCACGTCAAATATTGGCATACATACCTTTATTTTTCGATCACCTTGAACTTAGCAGGTATGACATTACCCTATTTATTACTTATCACTAATGATACAGCTTTGATTAAAAATATATCATTGCTAATACTTTTGCTATTTGAGATAAATATTTACGTTCAAGAGCACACATTTAATAAAACTCGGTTGACAAAAGATTTCATAGATCTACTTTACTCGAATATTATTTGACCACCCACAGCAACGACACTTTAGATGCAAGGTAATTGAGCCGCCTACGTAGCGTGCTTTAATCTAAGCCGGTCCCATTTATGTATATATGCAAACAACGTCGTTTTTATTGAATACATAACCTCAAAAATAATAGTACTAATATAGCTTAACATTGGAGTTATCTATGTCGTGAGGAAATCATTTATTATGGTTTACTAATCTAGACTGAATCGTATTACGCTACCAGAAGATTTAAAAATAAAATTTAAAAATACTAGTATTTAACTTTTTTTACAGTTCTAGTTAAGTAATTGACAACACAAATTATGAATGACATTTTTTTTTTAATATCGTAAAGGTATGTTCTGGTATTCGCTGGTTGTAGATATATTCTTCAATTTTCCACTAGGTACTCTACGTCTCTCATAGTGAAAAATCATCAAAATCGGTGCATAAATGACAAAGTTTTATTCTTTCGAACCCTTCGGTTTTCAAACCCGATTTAAGCCCTTTAAAACGGTTTTTTTTTCAAATTTAAATGGTATAGCATTGAGTATAAATTATTTATGCGATTGGGTATAACCCACATAATGTATAAAATAAAGAATTTCACTTTGTGAAAGGTTATACAAGTAGGTACGTGGTTATACAAAAAACAAATATTGAATTGAGATCCTCTTCCGTTTTCTTAGTCGGTTAATAATAATGCTCGTACCTGATACAAAAAAATACATGTATCATAGATCTTTCTGTATAATAACTTGTTACGGCTATTACCAAATCCCTTTACGACGTCAAATTAAGTTAAATGTCTATCAAAGTATAACCGTATCGAAGGTTAAATACAAGTTGCTTGTAAAAATGGCGGCAAGGTCGTTTGCTATAACAATCTAAAAGCTTGATACTGCTACGTTCACTTCGTGAACGCTCGTGTTACCTGAAAAGAAATTAATAGCTACTTAATTGATAACGTCATGATACAATTTAAAACAGAAATGTAAATGAGTCACTTAATTAAGATTGTTTGATTTCTGTTGTCAAACTGTAGGAGGAAAAGATGCAGTTTTAATACAAATCCCTATTAATATTGAGATATAAGGATTTGTACAAACCAAGCGTCCAAATACAATTGCAACGTCACCGTTGGCGTCGCGGTGCCCATAGATTTTATAGCATGCGCTGGCATATTACACGCGAAGAAAATACATAACAATTTTCAATAAAGATAAATTAAGAATACAAAGAATGTCGCTCTAGCTAGGTGTTATTGATGCAATAGTATGCTTTAATATAATACTTGCACATCTGCCGACCTCCTCGGGGCTATCCCCGCGTGATATATCGGGGCGTAATCTTATGTTAAAATAATTTGTCAAGCACATATCTAAGATATTTTAATGTACGTTCCAATAAATCAGGAAGGTGTTTACGCTATTTGTTCCTCGCCGTTCCATGTCCATTGTATGATGATTGCCATTCACCTGTCCCGGTACTTTTATATCACGAGCACAGGTGCCAGGAAACCATTACATCCTGGTTTCTATAAAAATACTATATTGATATTATATGAGTATATCATTGAATACAAATTACTAATAACACGCGTTTTAAACGAACTATAGAGTCAATTCGTTACTGTTCTGCCTCTTAAATTCTTCACATTAGCTGTTTTCAATAAAATACAAGTTACTAGCTTTTGCTCGCTTACCTACTCGCTCGTTTGTTTTGCTCATTTGTAAATTGCATTGAAATTGAGTCTGTTTTAGTTGGGACTAGGGCAACTTCCGTAGCGTATGGACAGTTAAATTTATATAGTTTATACCTGAATCGACTACAGGACCAACAGCGACCTTCAACCCGTATTGAGCTTTCATTAAGCACGGAATAAACTAATGTAATATACATATACGTATTTACAAAGCTGAGGACTTCTTAGCAATTAAGTACCTTAAAAATTCAATCGTGTCTTTGCCTTATTGATTAGAACTCGTCGTGAATTGTCAGTGTTTTCTATAGTGAGATTTCCAGAAGTCCAATTTAATCGTTTAAGGTTGACATCAGGTGTTACAGGAGTTCATAGGCAGTGGAGTTCACTTACCATCAACTGACGCATTTGGTCGTTTGTGATATTACATTAAAATAACCACATATATTTCTCAGCGCATTTATAGGTGTCGCACTGCCATTGACAATCAATAAATAATAAAAAGCTATCACCTATAAGTCCTAATGTCTTGATACCACGTCAGGTGAGTAATATGGAAAGGCCGGAAACGTAGAGGAAGTCTACATCACGAAGACTGTATTGTTATGCAACTCCTTGTTCATTAATGTACGACATACGCGGTCGACTTGCATTAACGATATCAAAGTCGCCGACAGTACACCACTCACTTATGTCACAAAAAGATTAATGTTATTGCTAATCCAAGATATTATGGCAATATTAGCTTGTCTGTGTTATAGTAGCGATGTCAGGGCGCAACTAGGTCCTAAAAAAGAACAAAAGTTATGTTTTTCCGGAAAGAAAATCACACGCCCTTAAAAATAATTGCCATAACTTAGTAGGAGATGCGGGACTAAGACAGTTTTTTTTTTAAATAAAACGCAAATTTTAAATTGGAGGCCATCACCATCTTAAACCCAAAGCCAGACTTTTCTGCACGTGGTAGACTCTGCTAATTATCGGCGAGGCAAAGGCTAAACTTGGTTCCTGTTGCGGCTTACGGGGGTCAAACGGCGCGGCGGATCGCCCCGCATAATACCAAATCTACAGACAAATCATTACGGAAAGGCGGACATGACATTAAATCAGGATACCAGGCAGAAAGAACACGGAAAATTCAAACGCGAAAATCTCACATAGGCGAACCAATTTCAAACATTACTTAAAGCTAGAAGATGAAGTAACAACAACACGTAACGTAGGAACTAACCCGCTTAAAATTATACTCAACACCAGCATACAAAACAATTCAGTCCCCTTGACTTTCAAAACACGTTACAGAAAATCAGTTTCAGGTTACACAACCGTTTGCTTGTTTCGAATCCGGCAGAAAGTTCTCAAAAACAACAACTGGCCGCACTGGTTGTAAACAAAAAATTGTTCCAACTATTTGTTGGTAGAAAGCGCTTGCATATTCAACGTAGCAGCACAAAGCAAATGTGTCGAGGTATGAAAGAAATTCATAACAATGGTTAAAGTGTATGTGACGCGGCCGGCCGGACCGTGGCGGAAACATTGACATTGCGTTTGAAAGACGTCGTTGTTTCTGAGTTGGAATTGTTCCCGGCATGTGGAACAAGGATAATAGCTATGGCTTACCTGTAGGATAAATGGTATATTTATGTATCTATATGTAACTAATACAACGAGATTCAAATATGGCGCCCCTTATCGCATTTTAAAATCTGTCTAAAGTGCCTATGTTAGATCTTGTATATTTTAAGACAGATTCACCTGGCACGAAAGCCGACGCATATGGCGTTCTTGCTATAAAAATAATATTTAGCGGCGACTAAGCTCAAGGAACCCTCGTAGAAGGCTTGGACCTCCACTTGAGCCTTCGCTTTGTTTAATCTAGTTTTGTATGAGTGAAACCTGGACTCTGTCAATTATTTGCGGAGGTGTATATCTCCGGTCAAGCGCCTAGAGCGGCAGCTCCGTTCACCATAGTAGAGCCGACCCTGACGGGTATAACTGGTAATAATTAATCGTCGCACATTAATACTCATTAGGGCGTATTTTGATAAAGGGCACTCAATAAATATTCCTAAAAAACAAAGCTCATATAATAATCAAACAAAAGCAAATGTTAAACTCATCTTTTACCATCACACCAAACAAGGTCAAGAAAGATGTTCAACTACATTTAAACTGCTTCAAATAGTTAATAGGTTCTATTCACATTTTGCCCCTCGGGCCACCACAGGCTTTGTACAAACAAAATTAATTACTGAAACAGTTAGTTGATTCGCATTAAGTGGCCAATAAGTGATTCAATACACGTGTGTGGGAATCGCGCTGTCCAAAACTGTACCGAGACGCAAACGAGAATATGAAACAGAGACGTTTGATGCCTCTTTGTTTGCCGAAATGTTGTAAGGACTGTCATGTTTAATACATCATAGTAATAGCATTTCCAAGAAATGGTCACTTTCGGGTTTCTGATGTCAAGGATAAAGTGCTATGCTCTCTACAACTACGGGAATTTGTATTTTGAGTTTGCGTAACTGCTTGTCATCATTTCTAGACACAACGCGATGATCTTTTGAGATTATTTGGACATTATTTGTCTGTTTAAAAATAAGTGTTGTCACATTTTCAGCACCCATATGATTCTTGTTAAAGTTTACAATTAGTGTTACAATGCAAATCATTATATTTCATTGTTCTGACAAATAGTAGTTAATATTACATTTTATTACTAATACAGTTAGAGAATAATATAATTAAATTCTACATAACTATAGCTACCTACTGCGTAGATATCTTTTTGAATGTAAACTAGGTACTTAATGTACAACGATTGTGTTACTCATGGGAATTAGGATTTCCTTTTAGATTTCCCAAACAAGAAGATCATTAATCACCTTCACTGACTGTCCTTTATCATCACATTGGTATTCAATGCAGGTGTCACGACTCAAATTCGTTCCATCATACCAGCATGTGGTACTTAATCGTCAATAGATCAATTTGTTTCCTTTACATACTTTTCCTTGATGAACTCGTATTATGGCTTAGTTTACAGTTTGTGCATCTTGAACACTGAATTCCAATCTGCTTGCGCATTGTTCCTGTCGATATGCACTATAATACTACTAAGTACTACACTAGAAGAACTTAGGTAGCTTATATGCTACATAGTAAAAAGAAAAGACTACACTGTCCGTTTTTGTATATCGTCGGTAAACTAACTTATAAGGTAGTATTATTCAAGAATAGTAAAGTAATCATGACAATAGCTATGTAGTGCACAATAATAGCCACAATATGCGCTTATGCATGTATGCACTGTAAGGTGGTTTTCGTGAAATGTCCAAACTACAGTCAGAACGTTTTCATCTGTAGGTATTATTACTAATAAAACTTTATATCACACAACACACGCGTGTCTTAAAGGATTTATTAAAAGTGTATAGATATTTTGTCAACGGACATTCCTATGACGTTTAGATATGGATGTACTTATTTGACAGCCTCCGTGGCTCAGTGAGCGAGTAGCCAGTCGTCAAACGTAAGGCCGCAGGTTAGAGACCCGCACCGAGACAAATGTTTGTGTGATTCACAGAGTGGTAGAGCCACGCTGTAGATACTTTTGTCTACAGCATGTATGGGTCGGCTCGTCCGGGTCATACCACTGTCTCACAGAAAACCGGCGTAAAGTAGCAGCTTGCTGCCGCGTTTCGTACGGTGAGTGAGATATCCGGAGGCCCAAACCCCCTCCCCTTCCTAATCCCTTAATTATCCCTTTCCTTTAAGGTCGGCAACGCACCCATGATTATTTTGGTATTATGGGCGTACATGGGCGGTGGAGATCACTTACCATCAGGTGACCCACTGGCTCGTTTGCCGACCTATGCAATTAAAAAAAAATGTTTAGAGTGAGTTTTGTTCTGAGTGTTTGGGACCGTAAGTCCAGATACCCACGATACAGATTAATCTAGTGTGGGGTCAGGACTATTTGTATGACTGTTGAGTGTATTTATTTATTATTAATAGCTTTGATTAATAGTATACTTGGCGGTTGAAAGCTTATGATCGTTAATTGTGACATGTAGTTTGTATTGTAATATTGCGTAAGTACAAATGACACCGTGATATTTGAGTCATTCATGATTTGAATAAGAGCAGTGTTGCACAATGACTCGCTTAGTGTTAGTTCATTGATCACACGCAGGAGAAATTAGGTCGTTTGTCGAGGAAACTTTTAAACACCTAACTAAAACTAAACAGTAATTTAGCAAATAGAATAGTTTCAACAACAGTGTCAATATAAACTATGACAACAATTATGTATAGGTACTTAAATCATGATGTTACTATTTGTAACTAATAGATTGTGATGATGATGATACATGTGATGTTGGAATAAATATAACTACAGCAATGTTATTAATGTAAACTATACTACTTAAAAAATTAATAAACATATTTATTTATAATTCTCAATTAACTTTTAATCACGTGCAACATTTTGACCGAAACTGTGTTGTTTCGAAACAATTACCTATTGCTGTAACTTGTTTGAAAGCATTTCTCATAAAATGTTTATACACAATCTCTTAGAAGTTATCTTAATTTTGTTTTAGTAATCATTTGTTGTTTTATCACTTGTTCTTACCTCACATAAACATACTTATTTCCAAATAAGTGCATTAAGTTTATTTATTTAATTAAACTTCTTATTTCCTTTTATGCAATAAGTCATATTAATATTACGGGTTCTTTTTATAATCAATTTTTTAAGCTCAGGTATATTTTTGTTCAACCTCTCAAAAAAACACGTGGTATAACAATATACAGATTGTTATGCGTGGCAATTTCCTCTTTCTTGCCAACATTAGCATTAGCGTGGTGGTGGCAAAATGCCACCAAGCGCCTCTAAACGACGGCCCACGTCGATCACGTCGAAGGCCTAGGAACCATAACAATACCGATTGTTCCGCCGCGAGCCACGGGAGGGAGGGGTGTGTTACCAGCACATAATTTATGTGCTGGCAGGATAACATACTTAGGGATTTTTTTAAGATCCATCAGATATGTGCAATGTTTATATTGACTTATCTAAATGAAAGCGCTAGCTTTTAAATATATAGTACGTTCTGTGTTCTAGTTCGACGTGGGAATAAAATATAATTTCATTTAAGTAGTGGTTCACAGGATATATGGACAGATGATGGGTCAGTGTGTCGCTAGAAGTCTGGAGAATCGAACATACCAATAGTAATGAAGCTTAAACTAATCTGTATATTAACAATTTTTCAAATCAGTTAAGTATTAAATCTACAGCAATTTTCATTGATATTTATTTACAGGTGTAGGCACTCATACCTTCGCATATAAAATCAAACATAAATCTTTATATACTGTCGAATCGTCCATAAATAAAGCGTATTATTTACAAATGGTAACACTGGGAAGTGTTTGCGAGCGCAGGAACAAAGCCCGGGCCATCGACCCGCAGCGCTCACCTCGCCACTCGCTTCAACCTGGATACCGACGGATTTTATAATAACCGACATGTCTTATTTCTATGCCTTTAAGAGTGCGACGCTCATTAAAAAAATGTACTATACCGCAGGTCCAAAGACCATAGATAACTATATTAAGTTGTACATAATCTAAATTCTATTTTAAGTAGTTACTAAAAGTTTTCTATGGCATAAACACGAATCCCTTGGCAATAGATACGTTCCATGAAAGGGAAAACACTATGGCTAACATTCTTTATTTCCAAGATAAACTAGACAAATAATGGCGATTATTATATGATGCAAACCTATTCCCTAGATTTATGACCGACCACTGACACGATGCAAATTAATAATTTTTCAAACATCTTAAGTCACTTTCAGATTAATTAAAACTTTATTTACGTTTTTCCCATTTCCTTCCTCAAAACATCATCTTTACCTTGCCTTTTGCGGAGTCAGAAACTAACAGGATTATTAGCTGTATCAATATTGGCTATCTAAAATTTAAAAGGGTCAGTAATCTGAATAAAATTCTAAATACACAAGATCTATCCTTATCTAGATCTATCATACAGATGCAAAGACCACGTTCCGGTGTTTTTTGACATTTATCCACCCAACACTGTTGTAAAATATTCAAAAGAACAGAATTTGCATATTTTTATCGTTCTAATAATATAATCATATATGTTGTCTTTGGTACATTTTTAGCTCTTAAAGCTGAACGAAATAAAAAAAGAAAACGTATTTGAATGGTTAGGTATATACCTACCTACTTAGTTGGTTATAATAGTTCCGCAATTTTGTTATTCATAACTTCAGTTTAGAAGTACGAGTATGATGGATTTACGTCATAAATATAACCATTTTGGATAAATAATATGATTATCTTATTTTCTTGACAGTTTATTTCAATGTATTATTTGATATTGTACCTACTTACACTCTTCTTCTTCCACCGGCCCATCCCACTCGCAGTAGGGTCGGCACAACATGTTTTTAACACATAGTCCAGAAAGATTTTCCTTGCATTGTTTACGACCGACTGCCTGCCTGACGTCAACCCTTCTGGGGAGAAAACACCCAGACCCGAAACATGATATTTGTGGATCACATAAATATTTGTTTATGTGCGGGAATCAAACCCGCGGCCTTTCGCTTCACTGCCGGCTACTCGCCTACTGCGCCACGAAGGCTGTCAATGCTACATACACATTATGAAAATTACCTACTTACACTCATCTTACACTATGTAAATTAAAAACCACCAAGTTACCATTTGCTAACCATACCCACTTACTTACTCTACATTAACTTTTAATTTTAGGTGCTATAACTATGTAGTCCTTACATCTATACTATCCCATGTCAAAAATATCATGAAAACAAACCCTAAACATTCACAAACGATTTACTCGTAATATCTAATATAGGTCGTATTAGTCGAATTGTAATTTGGACATAAAACATGTGAGCCACCGAGCCATACCTATGCCTCCCTACTTTTTTAAATAACTAAGCTTATTTGCATAGGTGCATTTAACAGTGCATCGAATAAAAGCGCAAGGCAAATGCACTATGAAGAAAAAGAAAAAAATATTTACGTCTGTTTAAAACATTTATCGCAGAAGTTATTTTATTATTTATTTTCATATTTAGATCATTTCCGCATTTAGTCTCTCTTGGCATTGCTAGCAATTGCTAGAGTAGGTCATAGGTATACTTATTTATAAAAGTCCAATTTATTCGTATAATTTTTTTTATACATTCCGTTATGTATTACTTTACTTTATCTACCAATATTTGAATTATACTGTCATGATTTTAGCACGTAAATAATTTTATGCAAAGCAATTTTCCGGTGGATGTTGACCGTTGCCTACACTTTCTCAAACCAGCGGGAGCAGCTGTAGTATGTTACACTAAGCTTTATGATAAGAATCTATATTAAGCATTTTACTATAGATGTAAATTGATACTATTGATTAGCATAAATCGATAATGATAAATCCGAGTAAGACCATAGATAAATAGGCGATTATTGACCGAGCAATCAAAAACAAATATCTGGAGGGTAGTATAATCTAAAGTTTTCTAACCGTCGCGTCGGGGCATCCTTTAGTCGTTGTTAGTTACCTCGCCGAAATGGAGGGTCCAGCAGAAGCCCAGCGTTTACTTAACGTCGACGTCGAAAGCGGCTCAGAAAAGTATGTACCTATTTACATAAATTTTGCCCTCGTAAATATCTATTTACAATTTTATTTTCATCTAGGATTCGCATCATCTCTAATATTCTCAACTCAATCTATTTTAATCGATTGCCGTTTATTCTATTGGTTACTCCAGAACTTTTGAACAGAATTAGGTTGTTTTTAGTTTACATCACATATGGGCAACCCCCGTCCCGCCACAAGTTATGACACGGCCCGCGGAACAATTTGAAATGAAACTACTATCACGTGTGAATATAGCAAGGTGAGCAGTTAGATTGATAGCGATACATTAACAGTTTGCGTTATAGTGAAAAGACTATAATCAGCTTCGTGATAAATACTTACTATAATGTGGACTAATTTTGTAGTGAACTTATTTGGACCGCGCCTTAGAAAAAACTGGCAATGTACCTACCTACTCGCGACAATGATCAGGTTGCCCATACTTACATACTACTGCGAAGTTTACGACCGTTCTCGACACTTATTTCTATTATTAATGATACGGAGGCATTACATCCTAAACGCCTGATAAATAACGTGAGTATATGAACGTAAAGTTGACGAAAACACTTTTTAGATATGTGTAATAATTCCACTGGTATGAAAGCACGAATAGGAGCTGGTTTATTGGAAACTGGACACTATCTAAATAAATTGCCTGGCGTAATTGCAGAATTACTCTCCTTTCCCTTGCATGTTCGCAGTTAGCCGATGAATGGCTGTATTATTTATTATCATTTATAATTAATCAGAACTGGGTGCTGGAGACATGTTTTATAGTAGGACATTGTATGTGGAGTCGTGAATATTTTGTTTTATACAAAGACTTTAATGTATACTACTAGACAAGCTGTGCGATAGAAATAAATTGCGCACTTAGTTACGGTCAATTGACTGCAACTCATTTTATCGCACGCGAGAGAGCGACAAGAGCAGTTGTTGTTGTTTGAATAGCTACGAACGTTAAAGTCGATAAACTAACACAAAATTGTTTATTGTGACCCATAAAACATTGTCTTTATTTGAGTGCATATATTATTCATTCAATTTGAAGTTATTTTACGGAAGTAACTTATATTATTTCTTGGTTTTGATCGAAAAGTCATTTGTTGTGAATGAAAACTAAAACCAAACAAAACAGCCGTCTCAATATTGCCATCTCGCTTGCTCTCAACTCCTCTCGCTCCCACGCCTTAGACGTCATTCCCGCCTCTCCGGCCGCGTATACAACAACATTTTACTTCTGAACAGCCCGTCTATGATATTAATAGTCTTTGGTATTTACTCTTTTGTGTATGTTTTTTAATATGTGTTGGCATCTTTACGCATATTGGAGTTTAGTAACAATACAAAGAAATAAAGCATTAATTCAAATTTAAAGATGACAAAGTATTTAAAACTACAATAGTAAAGAAAAAATCTATATTTATTTTTATTTTTTACAGAGGCGAAAAGCTTTACGTCACGGCCGACAAACGCGGCGAAAAAGGTGGTTGCAAGCGACCGCTGTGCTGGACACTGCTGGGATTGGTGGTCGCCGCCGTTGTAGCTGTCATCGTGTTAGCAGCCAGTACGTTTTTTTTTTAAGTTTTCTCTTTAGCACTTTATCTTTAAATTCAAACTCACGCTCCATTTGAACTCCAATGAGTTAAAGTATGTCTAAGTACATATACATAGAATTAGAAAGCGCTGTCTACTTCCGCCGCCAAGCAGCAATGTGTAAGCACTGTTGTGTTTCGTTTTAAAGGTCAATGAGGCCAATTAAATTACTAAGCATTATGAGACTTAACAACTTATGTCTCGGGGTGATTAATGCAGTCCAGTGCCATAGGTACAGTGCTTTACTTCTGTGTGGTGTGGGCAGGTGTGACGCTTACCATCAGGCGAGCGACCTCCTCGTTTTGTCATTCGGATAGTAAAATGATAAAAATAAATTAGGAATTAAGATTTCATGGTTGATTAGTCCTAAATATGTCACGTTAGGTATTATTATTTCTCTCAACAACTATATAAAAGAAGATGTAGCTACTGCTAACAATTAATTCGATATTTACGACTTCCTTCTAAGAAAGATTGAATGTAACATTGTTTTTTTAACAAAATAAATAACAGTCATCCATAAAGTTAATACATTTACACACACATTCAAGGAAAAATCCATCAATAAATTGTATAAAACAAAGTCGCTATCTGCGTCAGTCTGTTTGTCCACTTATTTCTTCAATACTGCCTACGCGTTTTGATGCGATTTCTCTATTATATGAAGAATTTCTTCCGATATGTTTAATACCTACATTCCAATTACCTAATTATTTTATAAATAGTAGAAGAGTCAATGATTTGTAATCAATTCTTTAAAAAAAATTGGCGCTTACATGGCTGACGCGGACTAAATCTTGTGAGATACAATCAGAATAATGCAACTCCTTAGAATTGTAGGTCTTAATTTTATTATTAGGTCATATTGGCCTCCAGAAAGCTGAGTATGCTCAGCAGCTCAGCAGAGCGAAACAATATTTCACACTGGCCTATCACCTATACCTACCTACCTACAGCTTTACCAGGCACGTCTGGTTTCACATGGAATTCTGTTCTAATCTCTGGGCGGGGCACCCCAGTAACAGCTTCTTCCATTTAACATCCAACGAGGAGTGGCTTTCCAATCGACTCGATCCGTTGGGATTACAGAGACTTTGTATTCTTTATAAAATCCACCATGGGGGGTGTTCCGAAGAATTGTTTGGAATTATATGACTTTTCCCCTCATGCAACGCCCATGTGGAATCAGCTTGCAGTCGCGGTATTTTAAGGCCGATACAACTTAAGAACCTTCAAGAAAATAACCTATTCTTTTATTGAAAGAATAGGCTCTTTTCTTTGTTAACCGATTTCTTTGTTATTGTGGATATACATAGATAGATGGTAGTGATCATTTACCATCAAATGGCCGACATGCGCGTTTGCCCCATCAATATTGTCAATAATACTACAATAAGGACCAATTTTGTATATCGGAATCAAGGAGTCATAATCAAACATTAGAATATAATAGAATATTTTATTAACAATATATATTTTGTTTTCTACATTCTATTCGTGAAACGATAAGCCAATACTTACGCCAGTATCTGTCGGCAAGAGTGGACGTGTCGATTAGGCGTGTTTTTCCGAATAAGTGATGTGCCATAGCCGACATTCTGCTATAAAAGATAACTTACTTTTCCAGCTGGTATACTGTTCACAAACTCGCCAACCACACTCGAGCAATACAACACGTCGATCAGCTCGGCGCGGGCGCTGGGCGGCATCGGCCACGACCACCACGACCATGAACATCATCACCACGACCATCCCGAACATGATCACACGATGCCTACTCAACCTGAACACGGACCAGAGACACAAAACGACGAGGCGCATGAGCATGAAATTACGTCGGATGAAAATGATTCGTCGTTGTATGGTGAGTCGTCTTTACTTCTTAAATATTTTTAGACATCGCGGTGGATTTAGAATAAGAAGTTACTTGCTCATATTGTCCTATTAATAAGAACATCCACAGCAGCGAAGCAGCAGACAACATGTCCTTTAAGGGTCCGCTAGTAACGACTAGACTAATAAGATCGCTCCATCATGCGAGATACTAAAGTCCGTTTGGTTCGCTCACTGATCTTTTCGATCTTCTTGTATGGATCGGAACAAATCATTAAGCCACTGCAACTGAAACTGCACGATGCAATTCACTTGGCCAGTGACAGAACCGGATGAATGGCCCTTACTAGCTCTGCCTGATACGGTCACGATCCTCAGCATTGAGGGAACGACTGGATGATGTAGTAACGACTAGCGGAACCTTTAATGCCATTCCTTACAAACGTTGGAGGGTGATTACACGTCGTATGTCGATTGTAATTGACCATGATATTGATTTATCAGACCATCATCTATGCTTGTACGAAAAATGAATTTGCAAAATCCATAGAAGCACAAATTTTCACGCAGTTTCGGGGGTAAATAAATAACATAAGAAGTATAACATATCCAAAACTAAATTCGTACAGACAAAGTTTATCCATCCATTCGTATAAATAAAATTTTGAATGGTTAAATTTAGGGACTTTTCCATAAAAATACTTATACCAATGACGAATTCATACATTTTTAGGAGCTCGATTCTAAAAATTCTTGTGTATTTCACTTTATCGTTTCACATCGCACGATGCTAGGATGAGATAGCGTGTGTTTTTGACGTTATACACTGTCAAATGCGAACCGTCGAATAGCGTACTTTTTAGGTGGCTTGGTTAAGTTTTAGGATGATACGGATTAGACGTCCACATGCGCTTTTTTGGTCATCTGGCGACTTCCTTGGACACATACCTTCTGATCACGGTGCATTTGCTGCATACTGTATAAACTGTCATTCAATTGCCTTTGACACATGCATTGTTGCTTGCGTTATGGCGCTATAAGCATGCAATAAACTCAACTTGCAAGTTGAAGGACCGCGAGAATATTGCTATAAGCTGCCTGAAAATGGTTGATTGGATACGAATCTCTTCAAGCTACCTAGCGACCCTAAAGCGTTGAAAAAGTCAATAAAATAGTGGAGATTTTACTAAATCCTACAATCTCACCCTTCTTGAGGTGTGATGTATGTCTAGCAAAGACTTCAACCATCATCATAGTATACTCGTACAAAAATACATTTTTATTTATAACCAAAGTCCGTAATTCTCCTAAAATGATCCAAGTTTCAATGTATATTATTAAATGTTCTAGTACCGAGAACCGTTGAAGGCGAGCTGAAGATCGACAACGAAGAATTTACGCCCATGCTAAAGGACTCCGATAGCAACGAATACAAAGAATTTGTTTCGACCTTCACCGAAGGACTGAAGCGCGCGCTTTTCGACAGAAACACCTTGGACTACGGCGATAATGATATCTTTATTGAAGTCGTACAATTAAGGTAAGAAATCAGAGCTTATTAAGTTCGCTGGTTTGTTGAAAACTACACAGTGAGTCTAATATTTGCATTTTTAATTACAGCGAGGGATCAGTCATCGTCACTTACAGGATCCACTGGAAACCACGAATCAAGGATCAACCTTCGGATGACTTGCTCACACCTAAAAATCTAGAAATGAAACTTCAAAATTACCTCAACACAAACGACAGAATGATTAGTAGCTATCACGTGGCCGAAGACAAGATGATTGCGCGACCGGTTCTTGATATCTGTCAGATTAACCAATACGACTGTGACCACGGATGTGAATTCAATGAACGTACATTAGACTTTACTTGCACATGTCCACCAGGTCTAATGTTGGACATGACCAACCCTAAAAAATGTATGTCAATTTTAGAGGGCCCAGTAGAACAACAACCACACGAAGAAGCAGAGAAGGTAAACGAGGCGCCAGATTCTAATCCAACTACAATGAAATCGATGCCTGAGGATGAAAAAGCTGCTACTGAACCACCACATGTTCATGAACATGAGAATACGTTTGATTGGAAGGAAACTCATCATATGATGCCGGTAACAACCACCGAGTCAGAAGCCGATGTCAACTTTTCACATATATTTGGCCATGAAAAAAATGAGCATGAAACTGAAAGTTATATAGAAACACATAACATAGAAGAGCATAATACTGTGAAGTCGGGACAAGAGACAGAACCAAAACCTGAACCAGAACCGACATCCGAACCGCAATCTGTAGAAGAACCTCAGCCGTTCCCAGAACCGCAGCCAGCTCCTGAGCCCGAACCCACTGCTGAACCGAAGCCAACTGCAGAACCGGAACCAGCACCCAAACAAGAGCCGGCCGTTGAACCAATACCGCCCACTGAAACCGAGCCGACTCCCGAACCTGAACCAGTTCCCGAACCAGAACCAACAGCTGAACCAGAACCGACCTCTGAACCACACCCTACTGCAGAACCTCAACCTGCCGAAGAACCTAAAATAATACCAGAAATACTACCAACTCACGACCCCCGACCGGCTGAAGAAACATACTCAGTGGAAACACACGCAACTGAAGAACCCCAGCCTGCTTCAGAACCGCAACCGGAATCAGAAATACAAAACGAAGCGCAGACTGATGCTAAGACAAATTCTGAACCTAATACAGAACCCGAGTCAACTTCAGAACCTTATGTAGAACCTGATTTAGAAAAAAATGAAGAACTTGAACATTCAGTTTACATGTTCAAACCTGAAATTGAGCCAACGGCTGAACCACAATCTAATGCTGAACATGAACCACAACCTAATGCTGAACCTGAATCAAAATCTAATTCTGAACCTGAACCACAACCTAATGCTGAACCTGAACCACAACCAAATGCTGAACCTGAACCACAAATTGAAACAGAGATCCAAACTGAAAATGAATCTGAGATGCACACAACAGCCAAACCACAAGCAATAGAAACACATACTATTCCAGAAGTACTAGTACATGTGACTGAGCATGAAGAAAATACAGGTGATAATACTGGTCGTGCTTTGGATCAAGAAAATAATATAACATCAGAAGAAAAACCCACTAACATAGATGAAAATGTAGAATCTAAAATGCTTACAACTACTAGTTCCATAGAAACCACTACAATGAGGATGTCTATATCAGAGCCAAAGATTATAAATGAGCCTTCATACGAACCCAAACCCGAAATTATTTCGATATTTAATGACAACAAAGATCTAGGGAATGGTCCTGTATTTGTTACAAGCGAAACTAACGAATCAACGACTAAAACTAACGATTGGCTTGAAAATAATACTCAAGGCAACATGAAAAACGGTGTTGGTGAAATAGAAGCAGAAAAAAGTACGGAATCGAATTTTCCCTCAAATTTAGACGCAATTATGAAATATCTTACACCGGACCATGGAGATGAATCCGAATCACGATCATTTAAAAACATCGATAGTGAGGTAGTATCAGAAACAACAACCGTTGCATCTAGTTCTACATCGCAGGAGAGGGTGCCAATAGATCTAATAACAAAAGAAAATGAAGTTCCGGTGACAGAGTCTATTGGAAAAGTAGAAGAAGAAACAACTAAACCTTTCGTTTCTATATTCCCTGACATCAATATGCGTGAACCTGAAAAAGATACAAAAGAAGAAAATGACCCTGAAACAACTACCACTTCCGCAAATTTTATACATGAACATAACGATCTAACAACAATCGCATCAAATCACAAGTTTGAAGAACCTGCGGAATCTGCAACTCAGAAACAAGAGGATACATTAGAAAATGAATCTAATGTTACTTCTTCTATCGAAGAAATAAAACTGTTAGATTCGAGGAACGTAGGACTAATCGAAACTACAACTCGGGAATCGGAAACAGTAACGGAATACTCTATAGTCCAATATCATCATGGCTCTGAAGAGGACAAACAGCTAATGGATGCACTCGAGAATAAAAAACACGCGGGATCTAATGAGACTTCTACCGAATCCAACGTTGTACCTGATGAAGGTATGGATATGATCACCTTCGATGCTATCAATCAGCTTAACGGTCGTTCATCAAAATCTATTGAAACGCTTAACAAAACTAATTCCGATGCACCAGAAGCAAACGATATCTTAAGCGATGTTGCAATCACAACAACTGAATCAGATTGGTTGTCTGAATCTGTAACCGAAACTAATTATGAAGAGGCAATGAATAAAATGGAAAAACATGAGACAACAGAGACAACCATAGCCAAAATGGACGATATAATTAATCATGAGCTCACAAAAGATGATTTCGAACCTGATTATTTAAATAATATGGGGCCAGGCAGTAAAGGTACAGAACAAGAAGAGCCAGCTTATGGTATGGTTCATGATTACGACAATGAAGATTCTAGAGTCAAAAGAGTACATACAGAAGTGACAACAGAGTCAAATGTCAATGAGCTTAGCGGCAACATGACTCAAGAAATAACTGAAACTAGTCGAGCTACAAACGTACCTATTGAAACTACTACAGTTAGTGAGTATATATATAAATCAACCGAACGGACTATAAATCAACCAGAGGAAGATACAATCAAACAAAACTCTAATGACTCTATTATGTCTGTGATATCTCATTCACCAGTAACTGTTGTACCAGCTCCTGTTTGGGAAGAATCAGAAGTTGATAAGGAGTTAGCAGTAAAAGAACTCGCGAGAAAGGAAAACGATGATATTACAACCAAACGCACCGTTATGATTGATGAAATTATTGTACCCACGACAGTAATGGCTCCTATGCCCACTACAACGTCTCTTGAAACCACTACACTTAATCTTGTAGGCACAACCATAACAGAAAATAAAATCGTAAATGACCGTGGCAACGAATTCGACACATTAGAAACAAGAAACGCCACCCAAATCAGTAATTTAAATGTGACTATTTACGAGATATCCAACCACAACAGTAATTCTACTATAGCATCGCCAAAATCAACGAATGCTAACTCAGCGGAATATGAGGATCATGAAACAGATATGAATCCTTTCTTGCCAGAAGTTGAAAACAATAAGAGCCTCGTCAAAAAATTGCAAGAAGGCCATGATATAGAATCGATGATAAATGAAACTCAAAATGAAAATGTGGAAGAGCACTTTGTCCCATCTGAAGGAAATTCTTCTTCAGGTGATAATTTGGCGGTTATATCTAAAGGAAATGAAGAGCCATCGATCACTACAACTTTATCCTCAACAGAAGGCGATACATCCTTCAATGAACTACTTATGCATATAAACTCGCATGAAAATGCAACCGAGCCTCCTAGAACCAACGCCCCTGAAATAACTACTAAATCACTAGAATTCACATCAAATGACGAAAATAACATGATGGCAAAGTCACACGAAAAAGAAATTTTGCCAGTTTCATCATTTTTAATGGATACCGATGACTTGGATACATATAAGCCTATTGCAACCAAAATTCAATCTGAAGGTAATACCTTTAGACCCGTAGGTCCTGCGAGTGTAAATAGTGATAGTGAATTTCTTAGTGTAGTGCCTATTGAAGAAGAGAGGAAAGAAGAAGAAGCACTAAAAGGGAATTATAAGAAGGATAATATCCAAGAACTTAATGCTATAAGTGATTCACCAAAAAAGAGTGATAGGAGGACATTAGATGAAACCAAATTTGATGCAGTAATTAATAATGAAGCGTAGTGGACACTTAACCTTAAGTTTACGTACGCAATTATGCTTGTATATTGCTATGTAGTTTCCTGTGATGCTGTCGATACTAAACATTTAAAAGTAACAGACTATTTTATACCAATGTAAATGCAATATTAAAACACAGATTTATATTAGTCCCACGTAAAGTGTTAACATAAATCACAAACACTGTATCTTGAACGTTTGCGAACAAAATTTCATTAGACTAGTCATGCTACGAAAGAGTCATCTTGAAGATTTCAAATTTATTTATTACTTCGTACCTAAAAAGAACAAAATATTTATAATTCCAAAATTATGAGTATAAGCATAATGAGTTCACGAGGTACACAAGTATCGTATTATAATTAGGTCCTCTTTTTCAGCAAGAATATTTAAAATATAAAGTTTTGTTACCATAGCTAAATGTATATCGTTATTATTTTATAAAAAAAAAACTTGAATCGGTTTACTCGGCTGTTGTTGAATATAGAAACGTAAAGTTTACGTGTTAAATTATTCTGGTGTGTTGAAAGAATTCGTGTTCTGCCATGATAGAATGTGATAAGTCTCATAATATGTATACATTCCACAAGCACTTAGATGTTTTAACTTAGTGATGTAATGCAGAAGTGAGGTCTGATTGTAAAATAATAATTAATTTAGTACTTGTTAACTAAGAAATATTTTGTATAAATGGTTGATATTGTAAAGAATTATGTTGTAAATAAATTTAAAGTTAATAATTATACTTTGTTTCTTTTACAAATAAACCACAGTCTTACTCTAAAAATATCTATTTTTAATACTAAATATCACATTGACATACAAATCTATTCTAAAATAATGAAGTGTATTTATCACAATTCTTAATTCTAAATTAAATGATAATATAACAGACTAAATCTCTTGTTTGCTGAATTGTCATGCACCATAGTTACACTACATTAAAATACTATTTGCAATGTTATATAAACCTAGTAATTTTGTATACATCTCAAAAGGAAATTATAAGACATCTCACTTAAAAAATATTTATCACAGTACTATGTAAATTGGGATCATTGGGATGAGGTACTATTTCTTCTATTTCCTCAGCAGTTACTTCTTGTTCTTCAATTTTCATTTTCATGCACAAACAACCCTCACCAATAGTTCCATTACCACTAACAATACAATTACCCAAAATAGCTTTGCAGCTATTATATGGAAAACACTCTACTTCATTACTACCAGTAACTTCTGGACTTTCAAGATAGTTATTGAAGTCTATATCAAATGAGTCCTTGATTTTAATAGCACCATTGATACCTATTTCAAAATTAGGGTTAACATTATCACTAGTATCAAAGAAAGTTAAAAATGATTGTTTGAATTTGGAATTACTAACTGCGCATATACTAGCACATTCACAAGTTTCACAATTGGCTGTACTAGGATTGCAATTGAATATACTGTTTTTAATTGTTTGGTCTTCTTTGTCAACAATAGGTGTTAAGTCATACTGTGGCTCTGTGTTTTCTGACATTTGTGCACACAAACAATTGTTATTATCAGATTCTGCTTTCATGAGGCATCCACCTAGTACAGTTTTACAATCAATTACATTTTTTATACATGATTCAGAAGCTTGGTTATCAAATTTAACTGGTGTAGCTTCTGCTCTGTTCACCTGTGGTTCAGTTATGGTTTCTGATGTGTTTGTTATTATTTCTTTTTTTAATTCAATAACATTGAAGTCATTGTCAAGAACTGTATCTAAAAGAAAAATATTATTAGATTACAAAGAAAATTGAAAGTAATAAATAATATTTTTTGTGTGGTAGGTACATTAAGTTTGTTTAAAAACCTAATTACAGTTATAAGAAATAATGGAGAGTATACTGAATCTTCGTAACATAACAAATATCAGTAAAAGGATAGATTTAAGTTTTTACTGCAGAATCTATATAACATACCTGACAAAGATTTGCTTGGTAGGGGTACAATGGTATCTATTGGACTAGAATTATCGGCCTTTGGTTTGACTTCTGTAAAGAAAATAATATTATAAACATACAATTTAACTTCGTCCCGAATGGCAAAATTTACAGTTGGTACAGATTTCTTACTGTGTGTGAGTAAGTGTCTCCTTCTTGCATATTCAGTGGTGAATCTTTTCTTGCAGTTGAGTTCTACACAGTACAGCCAACTGTCTGGATTATGAGAATTAAGATGAGCTTTTAGATGGTGCAGTTGTATAAAACCTGCAAGAACATAGAATAAATTTCTAAAAAAACGCATGGAATTGACAACCTCCTCTGTTATTAGTCAGTAAAAAATTATAAAATTTATTACACTCACATTTCGCCGAGCGTATCTCCGTCCCACGATGTGATAGGGGGCGAGCCTATCGCCATACGGGGCACAAATTCCAGACTCTGACTCTGAGCATTTCGTAATAGAAAAACCCAATACCACTTTACCCGACCCGGGAATCGAACCCGAGACCTCAGCGTTAGGCTCAATCATAACGTGTACGCATTACAACTGCGCCACCGAGGCAGTCTACTACTATAAGAAATATTTTATATGGTAATGAATTATATTAAATACCTTTTTTACACACATCACAGTAATGTTGTTTTGCATTGGTGTGAGTAAGTACATGATGTTTTAAGTGGTGATGGAAATTGAATGATTTTCCACATCCATCAAAATTACATTTGAATTTCCTTTCAGATTCAGGTTTGTGTATCTTCATGTGTGTTTGTAAGGCTGTCTCACTACTGAATGACGCGCTACACTTCTCACAATTGAATGTACCTGGAAAAACAATTTATAAGAAGTTTCATTTGATTTATAAATAAAACGTATTTTTTCATATGGATCTAATTAAAACCAAAAGTATGATTAATAATTGTATGTAATGAAAATGGTATGTAGTTAAACGAATACACAGTACTATAATTAGAATAATGCGCTTCGGCAATCCTGTTCATTTTGGGAAATACAAAGAGTGATAATATAGTTAACTATTTTTTTTTTATTAGCTTGAATGGCGAAACGAGCAGGTCGCCCGCCTAATGGTAAGCACAACGCCTGCCCATAAACAGACACGACACCACACAGAACTTAACTAACTTAACACCAGAGATGTTAAGTCTCATAATGCCCAGTAATTGCACTGGCTTCAATGTCCTTCAAACCGAAACACAACAATACTTACTGCTGTTAGGCGGCAGAAATAGACAAAGCGGTGGTACCTACCCAGACGGCCTCTCGCATACGAGGGACCTACCACCTAGTAAAATATTTGTAGATAGTTTTGCCTCAAGTATGAATGGACTGGCTCAACCACTTGAACCGACTTGAATTAACAGCTTGCTGATGTTTCGTACATGAATGAGATATCTAGACCCATATCCCGCCTACCCTTCCCAACTCCTTAATTGTCCATTTACTTTAAGGTCGGCAACACATCCATGATATTTCTGGATTGTGAATGTGCATGTGTAAAGATCACTTACCATCAGTTGATGCACGTGCTTGTATGCCGACCACTGCTATAAAAAAAATATGTTCCAATATAGGGTAACTATAACATTAGATTAAGTATTTATTTTATCATAAGATCTGTTACGGCACTTAAAGCTGGATATTGATGACATATTGATATTCAATCATTAAAAAAAGGTTGCTGAAGTAAATGACTTTAATCATTTAATTTTAGTAAATAAGCATAATTTCGACAGCCTCCGTGGAGTACTGGGACAGTAGCTGGCTGTGAAACTGGAAGCTGCGGGTTCGATTCCTGCACGGGGACAATGTTTTGTGTGATACACAAATATTTGTTTCGGGTATGAATGTTGTGGGACTGTAAGTCCCTTATAGTGCCTTATACCCACAATACAGGTTAACCTAGTGTGGGATCAGGACTATATGTGTGTTAGGTGTATTTATTTATACAATAAAATTATTTAAAATAATTAACAAAATTATTTAGTTCACTCATAATCCATTGTCTCTTTGTCTACGGAACACAGGCATGAATCTATGTATGTGTTATTATATTTATTTAGTTCCACCATTAAAACTTCACATATGTAGTTACATCTTCTGGACAGGTACAGTAGGCCTAGTATGAGTTACAAATACGTTCAGTTTTCGAATTAGTGATAAAATTACTATCATCGAAGTGTCAAACTAGTCATTCATATGTTAATAAAGAAAAGAATCGCTTGAAAACTAATTCCATATTCTATTATTATGAAATAAAATAAACCATGTAATTAATTTTAATTCATCATAGTTCCCACTAGTGGCTACTAATATTTGATGTATTGAGAGAAAACGAAAACTTTCATTGTTTTACAAAACTATTAAAACTTGTACTAGGCCTACAGATGTATTAATGAACTATTTACAAATCTTACTTCCTCTTTCAAATAGTTTTACTAGGTGGTGGGTTTCTTGTATGCAAACATCCATCAGGGTTGGTACCACCTCTTTATCTATTTGTGGCGAGTGACCTGCTTGTCTCGTAATTCAAGCAAATAATAAAGCAATGTAAAGTAACAGCTTGCTGATATGTTTCAAGTGGTGTGTGAAATCAAGAGGCCCAAAGACCAAATCCCTGTCCCCATCCCTTAAATAACATTGTTAACTCAATATTTACGATTACGTAACCATAACAGTCGTACCTCATACGCATTACAACTGCACTACCGAGGCAGTCGATTTACTATTATAATCCATACATAAAATAAAGAAATGACAGATTTCATTTCAACTGTGGTTTTGGGTACCTTTGTGTGCATAGTTTATGTGACGTTGGAGCAATACTTCATCTCTAAATTTTTTACCACATCCACAGTACACATTGTTTTTTCTATCATGCTGCTTCTCATGTCGACGCAGAGCTGAACTGGAACAATATAATAAATTATTAAGTATATGAACAACACAAAGTAAAAACATTCTTGCTAAGGAAAGACTTTAATATATACTACTAGACGGGCTGTTTAAAACTAAAATTGCGTCACATACGCGGGAGTTTGACAGCTCACAGACAACGAGCGCGAGAGGGGTTCTAGTTGGGAGTAAGCGAGATGGTATTATTGTGTTACGGTCAATTGAACGCAACTTAGTGATACAATTTCTATGTACCGCGCAGCTTGTCTAGTAGTATACATTAAAGTATTTGCCGCTAAGTAATTATTTTGGTTTTTTAGAACTGAGACTAATTGACTTACAGAAAACTGAACTTCTTAAAACAAACATCACATTGGAAATGAGGATAATGGCTTTCTTCGTGTCTTTTCCTCTCACTTTCGTACCTAAACCTTTTGGTACAATGTGAACACTTCAACTTCATATCTCGTTTACTCCAGACTGTACAAGCATGTACAAGTAGAAAATTCTATGGACACAAATGACAATGACTGCATTGATAAAAAATAACAAATTCCTTAATAATCTTGGGGCCCTAAGATATGGATTTCCATATCTAGGATAATACTCTTAAAATATGGATTATCAGTTTTAAGCGTATTATCTATGATTTGGACCATTCCGTGGTAAACAAGACATGACATTTATGACTAAAGCTAGGTACACACAGCAGCGACAATCACCACTACGCACGACGCCACGCGACACTGACGCGCGCGACGCGGTTCAACGTGATACAGCGATTTAAAGTTGGTACGTGCTCACTAAATTAGGATTACTCTGTGGATATCTGGACGTATTATAGAAGCAATTAATTATGCTAAAGTCAAAGCAGTGTGAAGGGACACTGCTGTGATTTTATCGGTAATGCTTTATTGCATCCCGCGTCCTCACCGCGCAAGCAGAAATGAAAATATTAAGCTCACAAAGAATATCAACAGTCACGCGATCAAATTCGCTACCGTGTATATCATTAGTTCCCAAAGTGGTCCAGGAGTCCACGGGAAACTTGAACTGAACTTTATCCATAGTTAGCTCTAATCTTCACTTTTTTTGTCGAGTTTTGATACGGTAGAAATGTAGCTGCAGGGGATCCGTCGGAACCAGCTAAATTTTGAAAGTGGAATATGAGAAAAAAAAGTTTGGGAACCTCTGGTGTATATTAATAGGTACTTTTTTTCTTTAAGGCTTCGCATTTCTTATTCGTATTTCTTATGTGGCGTTTATACGCAAAATTAAAAACTAAACTTGTCGTTGGCTGTATGCAGTATAAATGACAGAGTTGTATTGTATTTATGGTGGGGACGTTTGCGATTTGCACAGACGGGTGATCAGCTCACTTAAGTTGAACCATTTCACCCTTAATCCCAGTACGACAGAATTAAAAGGTAAGAAAACTTGAAACGAAAACGGATTTAAGGATTACGAGAATAAAATTTTGGATAAAAGGATTCCCCCTCCTTGCGTCGATTCCTCAATGCTGGGGGTCGTGACTCATCAAGGAACCAACTTCTTGCGTACGATGTTGTGCCACCTGCTCCAGCTTTAAAAAAAAGATAAAAGGATTTAAGGATTTACAAATTTTACTATCAGGAATGTTATTATGTTTATGAAAGAGATTATTATAATAAAACAAGAGTTTACACCTTAGAATAACTACTTGTTTACACCAAAATATTTAAAATACACAAAATAACAAAACGAAAGTATTTACACGGAAATTGTGATGGATACTTAGGATTATGAAAATGGATAATTTGCAATTTGATGTTGTTTTTATAAAAAAATAGGCATACATTTATATACTAGCAAATTATTTGTACAAAGAAGTGAGAGTGTAGAGCAAGGAAAAGGAGAACGGAGAAGCAGAAGGGATTTAAAAAATGTTGAATGGTCATATTAAGGGCATGAGAATAAAATATGATTCAAGTTGCCGACATCTATGCAATTGTAATTTGGGCTGCATCAACTTGGGCTGAAATTTTCAGACTGGCTGTGACTGCAAAGACTGTGATGGGTCTGTCCAATCACAGCCAGATAACTCGGATTGCCAATAAATGTTTTGCGCCTTTTGTTACAGCACCTGCGAATATGTCAGTCATTTCTGTTTATTTGTCGCGCTGATGAAGACCCGTCCGTCTCCATGCCCGACTCAGAGACACGTTCAGTGTCAATTATTGTGACGAAATTGCCCGCCGGGAGGATAAAGCCCCCCGGATCAGACGGCACATTCATACGGATCTCACTCTCTATACAATATATGCAAAACTTACCAAATAATGATGAAGAATGAAGTAAAGTAATTGAAAAATACAAAACTACAAATACACAATAAATTTAACTTTAACTGATAGGGAATATCTACAAGTAGAAACAAAACGAAAAAATATCTCAAATAACACGTCCGCCGAATTCCGAAGTTTCCCGTTCTTTTTTCAATACTTTATCTAGCCAGAAGTTTCAGAAGCATTGGCAAACAAATTGGACAAGCGTGTGGACATAGCATAAAATAATTCGTCAATATTTCTCTATGATTCAAATATCAGCTGTTTACTGTCAGTTGTCACTAAAGTGTCAATGTCATACTGTGTCATGAAAATAAAATTGTGTCTATCAGTTGATTAGAATAAAACAGCTCAAATTAGTTAGTGCAATGTAAATAAAACTAACAACACTTTTAATTGATTTACATTGTGTAGTTGCAGTGGAAACATATTTAATTTGATTAAATTAGAGGTTATAACCAGTGTGACCATATGTGACAGTTTTCTGCGTGAGTGGCAGGTTTACCCATCCATTATTTTATATTTTGACATAATATAAACGTTTTATAAAATTTGAGTAGTGTTAGGTTTGGGATTCCATTTAAAGAAAGGGCTCGACTGTACATTATCTGACGTCGAGTTAAAAGTTTATATTTTTTTCACAGAAGGGTCAAATTATAAGAAGTACTGACGTAAAATATTAAGATGAGAAAATAAATAGTTTTCGAGAAAAATATTTGATTATCGCAAAAATGCACCATTTTAGGTTATATTCTGCCACAGATTAAATAAAATTATTGTTACTTAACGTTCCGTTTCACGTACTATGCGTGCTAAATTGTTTCAATTCGTGTTTGATAATGTCACAAATACAAATAAACTTGTACTTTTCTATACTTTATTCGTTTTAACTGATTTTATTAGTTTTACGCTAATTTACGCGTAGTTGCACCGAATGTTTCCGACTGCGTAAAACATAACGCCATGTTTACGATGGCTGTAAGTAACCAAGTGGCGATAGAATAGGTTAGGTCAAATATTAATGCAAAACCGAATTAGTCAACCCCTACTTCATGTGGTACCTGTCTGTACTATCCCTATAGTGTTTATAAAGCCGGAGACGGGAAGGGAGAGCAGCCTCCGCCCGCTGAAACAAATCACAGACACTACATTATGGATGCCTGTGTTTTATTACGCAAGCGCGATGAGGCTGTACTTCCCGCAGCGCCGGAGATATTGCAATCCTAACATTGCAACTAACTTCTTATTAGCAAAAGTTCTGAAGAAAAATAGTAAAACTTACCTATCACGGGAGGGAGTCGCCCATTGAACTCAACCCTTTTCTCTACTAAAAATCGATGTTCGCATATTATGGTATTTTGAAAGTGAGGCTAGTTTACAAAAACCACCTTATCTCGGAAAGGGGGGTTTAGCAATTTTTCTTTTTTAGGGGGACTATACACATCCTGAACCTTATTTCACCAAAAACTTGGTATTCGGATGCAACGAAGGCTTGTCCCGCATGGAAGGCACCTGCGGCAGACTGTCGCTCAGTCACAACTGTAGTGCTTAGCGTTCTGCGAACAGGTGATGTCTGCAAAAGAAGCAGTGAAGAGGGAGAGTGAAAAGAAAAACACCCAACCCCTCACGGCATTCGAAACCGATGCCGGATAGATGACGGCTAACCTTCGTAAATTGGCCTGAAGGCGGTGGTCAGCCCGTCAATGAGCATATTATATGCCTTAGATAGTGGCGTGTGTCATGCATATGCTATTGTGATACGCCAGAGGTTAATTCTCTGAACGCGAAGGGTTCTGTATAAGAGCCCACTCCTGCGTGGGCTGCCGCTGCATGCATACATGTACCTCGTGGCTTCTGACATAGAGGAGGATTGCGGGGTTTTAGTCGGTAGGACCGTCAAGGTCGGTAAGTCCGTGCTCCGAAAGTATTACCGCTATCACTCTATTCTAAAAAAAAGTAACTGGCGCCGCCGCCGCTGCCAAAAGCTTGTCACGCTATCTCCTCCGAAACCGCTGGGGGTATGGGGTCGAGACCGATACCAATCGATGCAGAATAATGTGGGGAAGAAAGTAAGATATGTCTCATATTCGTCGGACTTTAAGTTTTTTTTATGTTTTGTGGCAAAATATTGACTTTTTCATGTACAGATAACTCGCCAAAAAAGGATCGTAGAATTTTGACATTTCTCCTTCAAACAAGACCTCATTTGTTTAAAAATAATTTAAAACAGATTCATATGAACCTCATTTCAAGTCTCTATCTTAAAATTTAGATTTTTAATTGAATTTTAAAGAACGATAATTCAACAGAAATCGGAATGAAGAATCGCGTCTTTTTTTGGTTTGTTTCTCCTCTTGGATTTTATACAACGATTGAGTCATTCATTCACTTGATTAATTCATCGCCCTTAATGTAAGAAACATTTAATTAGAGATCTTGAATTGATTAAATATTCTTCATAGTAAAACAGTTTTTCACTATATTAATTTTTTAATTTCGTTTGTTTACGTTAATAACGTCACGTTAATATCACATTGCAATAACAAATATTTTTTTGCGAGTAAGCCTTATTAGGGGCCTTTTACGAGTAAAATATTCTCTATTAAGACTTTTTACGAGTAAGCCTTATTACTTACTCGTAAAAAGTAAGCGCGCGCTCAGAGAGCCTAGGGGCGAAGCCCCTAGTTTGATAAGAAAAAGTTGACAAAGAAACAACGACTACCCGTGACCCGGGCACAGAACATTGCGATCGCGACGTTCACCCTGGTTGCTGGTCACACTACTCGCACAGATTATAATAACATATTAAGTTACTGGACAGTGCGAGCTGCTGGTATGTGTAATAGCTTGCAATTACCGTTGATTTATATTACCAGTAAAATACCAGTTAGTAAAATTCCACTTAAAGTTTTTGTTACCATTAAAGTAGTAAAACCGGTAATGGATGTATATTTTTAATTAGCTTTAAAGATAAAGTAAATAAACTGATTGGGTAGTCAAAAGTTACGATAGCTATATTTTAATTATTGGTACCGGTACTTACATGCTTTTACCGACACTCTTTTTTTCACTCTTGGGGGTCAGCAATTCATGATGTTGACAAAACTGTCTACAGCGTGACACTACCACTCGGTTTGGCAGGATTGTAGCGAAAGTAGGACAAGTTTTAAGTTTAAGTTGGTCACACTGGTTATATCACTGCAACCTGCCATGCAAAATTCACACCCAAGGATCACAATATCACAATGTTTACCTTGACTTCATCCAATCATGGACAGTGCCTCAGTACGGATCGAGCTGTCGACGAACAAGTTGTTTCCGATAACCACTACCGCGCGGTAAGGTCAAATTTTCGCGCCCATTTGAAATAACATTTAAAATCGTGCCAAAATGCAAAATTGGATGAAAGTAACACTTATTCTGTGTGCGTTTGGCACGCTGAGAGAGATCCGGCCATCGGAACCGTTCGTTTCTGAGTTCCTTCTCGGAGAGTGGAGGAATATAACAGAAAACCAATTAACCCGGGAAGTTTATCCCGTGGGAACATACTCATATTTGTCGCTGCTCGTCGTCATATTCCTCATAACAGACTTCTTCCGCTTCAAGCCTGTCATCATCTTGTCAGGTGAGATTTGACCTCATTTAATTTGTTGTTAGTTGTAACTAGGTGTTGGAAACCGGGATCCCGGAACTCGAAAATCCCGGGATGCCGAGCCAAAATGAACAATCTGAAAATCCTGGATTGATGTATAGATAAAAACCGGTATTTGTGGTGTTGAAAATTATGTTTCTAAAACTTGACGCCGACCAAATCCTAAACGAACTTGGTTGGTGGACACCCTCCTGCAGTTTCTCAGAACTAACCAAACCAGCTTATTTATACGATATTATATCTTTATTTTATTCCTAATAGGCTCGCGTTTGGCCACTATCACGTCTGATGGTAAGCGATGATGTGGCTTAAGATGAAGCACGCTTGCCTAGCAAAAAACGATTCACTCGCGACTTGAAGATACCCAAATTATATTTATCTGCCGCAGGTTCGACAGTTTTTTTGCTTTACAGATTACAGAATATTTTGAAATGCTCAATTGTTGCAGGTCTAAGTGGCATCACAGTATACGCCATCCTGCTGTGGACGTCGAGTTTAGAATGGTTACAGGCATCTCAGTTCTTCTTCGGCCTGTACATGGCAACCGAAGTCGCGTATCTCACTTATATTTACGCTCAGGTAAAAACTGTTTTCTTATGTTTAATTAAAACTTTACTTACTACTACTGACTCCAGACGCGCATATCTAGTTTTTTTTATATAGGATAGGTCAGCAAACGAGCAAGTGGGTCACCTGATGGTAAGTGATCTCCACCCCGCCATGTATGCCCACAATACCAAAACGATCGTGGCCGAAAATATATTTCGAAATTTGAATTTTAAAGACATCTTCTACTTTAATGTAGTGAAATTGATATATTTGGGTTCCTTAAACCAACTACTGTAGGAAATAAACAATTATTTATTAAATGTTGGTATAAGTCAACTATTAAGGGAATGGGAAGGGGAGGGGATTTGGCTCTCCGGATATCCCACTCACCGTACGAAACGGAGCAGAAAGCTGCTACTTTACGTCGGTTTTCTGTGACAGTGGTGACGATCCGGACGAGTCGGCCCATTCATGCTGTAGACAAAAGTGTCTACAGCGTGGCTCTACCACCCAAGAAATGCACTTTATAATCGGTAAACTATTAGCAAATGACACAACCCTTGGCGCGACCAGTCTATGGATGGGTGACTGCTTAGTCGTATTTCAACAGAGCGTCTCCGTGATTCGGAGGGCACGTACAAAGTCAGTCTCCACTTTTACCAAATGTCAACAGTCGTTAAGCCATGTCGGAGGCCTTCGAACGGGTCGAAAACTTAGACACTAGCTTGGCCACTAACTATTCGATATAATCAAAGACTTAATGTATACTACTAGTCGGGCTGTTTAGAAGTAAAATTGCGTCACATAACGCAGGAGGTTGACAGAGAGCGCGATAGGGGTTCTAGTTGAGAGTAAGCGAGATGGTAATATTGAGTTACGGTCAATTGACCGCAACTTAGTGGTACAATTCCTATGTACTGCGCAGCTTGTTTAGTAGTATAAATCAAGGTCTTTGGATATAATATGTAGAATAGAATATAACTGACTACTCTCGTATGCTAGAGATTGTTTGTGTGGGTACCACCGCTTCGTCGTATTTCTGCTAGTCTCATCATTAAGTTGTTTAGAAACTTAAATAAATAAATACACCCAACAGTCACACACATAGTCCCGACCCCACATTAGGTTAACCTGTATCGTGGGTATCGGAAACTACGAGGGACTTGCGGTCCCACAACGCCCAGACCCCAAACAAATATTTGTGGATTAGACAAACATTTGTCTCGGTGTGGAAATCGAAACCCGGGCCTCACGCTTCGTAGCCGGCTACTCGGCCACTGGGCCACGGAGGCTGTCAGAACTGTTAAGAACGTCCTTTTTTATATATGCGAGTTAAGTATACTCACAGTAGAGCGATATGTTCATGCGTCAAACGAATTGTATAAATTGATGAAGCTCAATCTATTTGTATGGACAACTGACGCGCCAATAGCGCTTAAATTAAATAAAATTAGTGGGTTAGACTTTGCGAACGCATTTAAAAAAATCTGCGCGTCTCAGATCTTGTTCATTGAATTTATTAATTGTATTTGTTTTAAAGTAGTAGTGCCACGCTGTAGACAGTTTTGTCTATGGCTTGAATAGGCCGGGTCGACCAGGGCTGTTGCCATTGTCTTACAGATAATATAGTCGTAAATGTAATATAGCTTAAAAAATGATTGACATGTAAAAGTGATATTTATGATCCAATTTACAGAATAAATGATTTGAATTTGATAACCGGCATAAAGTAGCGGCTTGCTGCTGCGTTTCGTACGGTGAGCGAGATATTCGGAGGCCATAATCTGCCACCCCTTCTTAATCTTTTAATTATCCGTTATCTATTGTGGGCCTTCATGGGCTGATTTGATTTGAGGCCCAAACCCTCTCCCTTTCCCAATTCCTCAATTATCCCTTTCCTTTAAGGCCGGCAACGCAACCATTATTCTTTTGGTATTGTGGGCTTACATGGTCCACACAAGTGTGGAGATCACTTACCATCAGGTGATCCACTTGCTCGTTTGCCGGCCTATGCCATAAAAAAAATGCCGGCAGATATAAAAAAACGCTATATTTTTGCCTGGCGTTATCCCGGTTTAGTGTCCAATTATTCATATAAAATACATACAAGCGTTTTGAGCGGATTTTTGCGCTGCGAACCGACATAATGTGTGCGATCCTTTAAGAGGCAACAATATCAGTCTTTGGTAAAAACAAACAGTTCGAGCATTCCCTATTATGTATGAAAAAGCATAAACAGAGCAGCATAGACGCTTTACTAGACAATATAACATTAACATCCGTCCCTTACAAATGAATGGGCAAGAACAGACCGTTTCGCATTACTAATTTACTATCGCAGGTGGATTCCGCGAAGTTCCCACTGGTATCGTCGTACACAAGGATCGCGGCGCTGACCGGCCGGTTTCTTTCCGGCGTCACCTCGCAACTTCTCACGCATAACGAGCTGATGGACTTCCGACAGCTTAACTACATCACTTTCACAGGTAGGTACGGTACGATATTATAATAAAAAATATATCCAGGCGCGGCAAAATGACTACACTAGATATGATGTTTACACAATGATTCCTACACAATTACAAATGCTGAGCTGTGGAGACTGTGAGAGATCCCTATACAACTACAGATACGACGCCGCAATTGGAATCGTGGATCGGACACACCTTGCGCAAACACCGTGACCACATTCCCAGACAAGCTCTGGATTGGAACCCACGGTGAAGGCGTAAGCATGGACGACCGAAAAACACCTGGCGGCGTTCAGTTGTATCGGAGGCGCAGGGAATTGGTCTAACCTGGAGTGAAGTGAAGCATGCAGCCAGCGACAGAACGCGATAGAGAACCACTGTGTCTGCCCTCTGACCTGACCGGGGGACATAGGAATACAATGATGATGACAGTGCAATCCAAATATAATCTCGTCCGTCAATAGACGTGTCCCTTGACAAGTCGGCAGAATTATGCCAGCCTGAAGTTATTGGCATGTTAGCCCTTTATCTTACCCCAGATTGCGACTGGCATAGCATGGCAATTGAACAAGCCACTACATTTAATTTATTTACGTGAATGACGAGACGAGCAGGTCGCTCGCCTGATGATTTTGATACCAACCCACACGGAGTCTCGCATACGATCACTCGTACGTAGGAAATTAGTAGTTTAAATTTATTTTAATTAAAAAGAACAGCTACAGGGTAGAGGCTAAGAACCGTGAAGTCCTAAGTTCAATTCCCAGGTCGGGCAATCACAATTTGTGTTTCAACTTTCGATTCGATAGATCACACACGAAGGTTCCACGATCCCAAGGTTGTAATTTATACCCGGTAAATCGATAGTGATAATGGGTGACTATCACATCATGGGACGGAAATAAGCTCGGCGAAACGTAGGTGCACTAGTGGCACCTCTGCCTACCCATTTGGGAATAGAGTGAAGAAATTGAACATAGCAAACCTCATCGGAAAATCATTATAATATCAGTAGCTTTGTTGAAATAAGGAGATCTAGCAACTCTGACCTTATTGCAACACTGCTGTTGTATTGACGGTCACATAACCGCCAATATAATGTCATTTTTGAAATTAAAAGATTTTTAAATGTCCATTAATTTAATATCTACCGCGGGATACAAAACGTGACTTGGTTACTTTTGATAAGCAGGCATAGATAAACATCTCTTGTGACTCGCATTTTTATTCAACACAGATAATAACTTAGCAAACATTTACTGTTTTCTGCAACAGTGCATATACAAAACTGTAAGAGTAAATAGAAAAAAAAACATCAGCGTCATCAAATGATGACTCGCTCGGTCTAAATATTTTGCTTAAAATAGCTAATTGTTGATGCAGCCAATATTTTATGTCAATTCGTTCACTGATCTCTATATTTATTTTTCAAATGTGTATTTTCGTCGGTACGCCATAACCAAAAAGCAGTGATAGATCAGCGGGGAGTGGTATAGACTGTCGAGACGAAAGTCGCAGGTTCGAAACCAGCCTCAAGGGCATACACCTCTGACTTTTCTAAGTTATGTGTGTATTAATTGTTAATTATCACTTTCTTTAACGATGAAGGAAACATCGTGAGGTAACCTGCATACCTGAGAAGTTCTTCATAAGAATTTCGAAGGTATGTGAAGTCTGCCAACCCGCATTAGGCGAGCGTGGTGGACTAAGGCCTGACCCCTCTCATTTAGTAGAGGAGGCCCGTGCCCAGCAGTGGGACGTATATAATACAGGGCTAGTATTATTATTGTTATTATACGCCAAAACCAAAATAATTCTTCATTAGATTTAATGATTCGAACACCATTTTAAAGCTATAAGCTTTTAAATGGTGTTTACCTTAGCCTTTACCACTATTATAGACAAATGCTTAAAAATTATAGGTTTTAAACCGACGTGCATGTATGAAAAATTTAATGAGAGTGAAGGAGTTACGCAAGGATCGTAGCAAGTGGAAATCCGGTGTCTCTGCCTACCCCTATGGGAAACAGGCGTATGTATGAATTATAGGTTTTGCCAAAAGAAAAGGATAAATACATATTTCTACTTTATTGACAGCCTCCGTGGCGCAGTGGGCGAATAGCCAGCTGCTGCAAATTTTTATCTAATCCACAAATATTTGTCTCGTGTCTGGGTGTTGTGGGACCGCAAGTCCCTCGTAGTTCCTGATACGATACAGGTTAACCTAGTGTGGGGTCGGGACTATGCGTGTAACTGTTGGATGTATTTATTTATTATATTACCTGACCAATATCGGTGCGAAATACTCGCACGTACATCTAGTCTGTTAATAACAAACGTGATTTTGTAACAAAGGTAGGCAAACGAACAAGTGGGTCACTTGTTAGTAATTTATTTAGACTACCCATAACACCCGCAATATCAGAAGAATAGATGTGTAGCCGACCTCAAAGGAAAGGCATGTAATAGAAAAGGGAAGTTTGAGCCTCCGATAGTCTCATTTACCGCACGAAACGTAACGGCAAGTTTCGTAGCTTCACGTTGGTTTTCTGCAAGACAGTGGTGTTACCCCAGTCGAGTCCGTTTATGCAGTAGACTACAAATAAAATTCTTCTTGACAAATTTTTGTGTGATCCATAAATATTTGTTTTAGATCTGAGTATTGTGGGACATAGTCCCTCGTAGTTTCTGATACCCACGGTATAAGTTAGGTAACGTAGTGCAGGTTTAAAAGTGGTAGACAGTTTTCTTTACAGCATAAATGGGCCGGTTCAACTGGGTCGTTACCACTGTCTCGCAAAAAACCGACGTAAAGTAGCGTGTAACTGCTGCGTTTCGTACGGTAAACGTCGTGAGATATCCTACCCCATCCCTTGATTACCCCATTATTTTAAGGTCGGCAACGCGTCCATGATTCTTCTAGTGTTGTATGCGTTTATGGGTGGTGATCACTTACCATCAAGCGACCACTTGCTCGTTAGCCGGATTATGCTTAAAAAAGATGTATATGTGCGTGACTGTTGCTTGTAAATAAAAGTTACTTACATAAAAACCCTGATATTTTTCCAGCACAAATACTGGCAACATTCTGGGCTCTGTGGTTACCGCCTGTTCCATATGGTATATATTTTCATAGAAGGAATTCGGGTGCAAGTACGTCCATAGAGAAGCAGCTACAACCGCAACAAAATAAAGTGAGTTTTAACTGTTACTATACTTATTCTATAACCATTTAGGTTCGACGAGTAGTAGAAATTATATGGATAAAAACGGTTAATCTAGTTAGTTAGTCTATCCAGACCCGGATCTAGGTGCTTTCAAACCGGGGCACCCGCCCCGGGCGGCAGTTTCAGGGGCGCCAAAATCATAATATAATATGATTAAAAATAAAAACCTTGTTCCACAAAGCAAAGGATGCCTGGTTGGCTCAACGTCGACTTGTATGAAAAAGGCGCCACGCAGGCCCACACCACAAGGGAAAAGTACAAATTTATTTAAGGGTACACGAAAAATGACAACTATTATATTATTATATTTATGAGTTTTTTTAAATAATTTATGTCAAACGCTGTAGAGGGGCGCCTCGATCAAGTTTCTGGCCCGGTTCAAAAACGTCGTAGAGCCGGGGCTGAGTCTATCTTAGTTAGGTACTTCGAAAACAGGGGACAAGCCAATTAAATTTCCTATGAACTAACGTATTAACGGTGTCCGTGGCGCAGTAACCGAGTAGCTGGCTGTGAAGCAAGAGGCCGCGGGTTCGATTCCCGCACCAAGAAAAACATTTCTTTCGGATCTGGGTATTTTCTCCCCAGAGGGATTGACGTCAGACAGGCGGGCCGGCCATAAAAACTACAAGACAAATCAAGACAACCGCTTCGATTTTCTTCGCATCAAAAAAGGATGAGGTTCTCAATTTGTTCTCAACGTGGGTTTTTTATTGCTTTTTTATGTATGTACTAGCTGTTGTCCGCGGCTCCGCCCGCGTGAATGCCTATTTCCAGGTTTAAAGTAGCCTAGTGGGCGACAGCGGTGGGCGTGGCGTGGGGGGTGATCGCATCAAGCGAGTCCTGTCACCGCGATCGGTGTGAGAAAAGCGCTTGACAAAAATACTAATATCGCTATTAAAAAATAGGGGTTGATGGAAGAAGGGTAAAAATTGTTTTGTATGTATTTTTTATGCCACATCATAAAATAAAATAAAAAAAATAATTGACAAAAAATAAATAAAAATATTATGGGTATCATTTAGGGGTATAAAAAATAGATGTTGGCCGATTCTCAGACCTACCCTATATGCACACATAATTTCATACAAATCGGTCCAGCCGTTTCGGAGGAGTATGGTAACTAACATTGTGACACGAGAATCTATATATATAAAAGCGAAATACCACTGACTCACGATTTCTCAAAAACTACTGAAGCTGGGATCATGAAATTTGGTCAGATGATAGTTTGTATAATGTAGACGTCAGCTAAGAACGGGTTTTTGGAATTTTATATTTTAAGGGGGTAAAAGAGGGGTTAGTACGTTTTATGCAACTTTTTTATGGAAGGGAATACGACTGTGAAATTGAGCGCAAATATTGATAATTAAAAATAATGAAATACAAGTCACATTTTTGGAAAAAACCACTCAGAGAAAAATCCATACAAAGTTCAACCCTCCCTGGGTTGAACTATGTATGGATTTTTCTTTATAGAGCGGAATACGACTTTGAAACTATGCACGAATATTGCTTATCACAAATAATGAAATGAATATGCGACTGCCTCGGTGGCGCAGTTGTAATGTGTACGCGTTACGATTGAGGCCAACGCTGAGGTCTCGGGTTCGATCCCCGGGTCAGGTAAAGTGGTATTACGAAATGCTCAGTATCAGCCCGAAGTCTGGAATTTGTGCCCGGTATGGCGATAGGCTCGCCCCCTAACACATCATGGGACGGAGATACGCTCGGCGAAATGTGGGTGTACTGGTTACACCTCTGCCTACCCCTTCGGGGATTACAGGCGTGAGTGCGTATGTATGTATGTAAATAATGAAATATGTGATATTTATTCCAGGTAACGTTCCATTCTAACCTAGTGAGAGCGTTTACCCAGATCACGCGTCACGCTCGCGCTGCGTACACTCGACCCAAAGTGTTGGCGTGGTCCGCGCTATACGCAGCCGCTTTAGCGCTATTCGTACAAGCGCAGACGTACGTGCAGCTCTTGTGGAGGGAGATACAAAGCGAAACTGATACTCCGGTGAGTTAACACCCCCTCCCCTTTTTCCCTTGTCCCCTTGTCCCCTACTACCTTTCTTTCTACCTGGCGATATCCCGGCTAGTGCCAGGGACCTTTTTAACACGCTTTTATTAGCTTCATACGTATTTATGTAACGGAAACTTTGAACATGATTTTGACCCCCCTTCAAAACGTCGGATTAACTCGAAATTTGGCATACTTATCAAGAACTGATGTCAATTCAAGAAATTAAATTAATATAATTTTAATTTGTTATTACTTAAATGTCGAAAATTACGCGAACGTTCACATTTGGAGAAACACGGTAGTTTCGTTGGTGGGGTAGAGTGGGGTGGTTTGGGTGGTAGTGTGTGTGTTGCACCACCACCACCGCTGCCTACCGTTCAAAGAGCATCCTATGTAGTAAGACCGTGAACTTGTCCTTTATATAAATAAATAAATACACCCAACAGTCACACAAATAGTCCTGACCCTCATACTAGGTTAACCTGTATCGTGGATATCAGGAACTACGAGGGACTTGCGGTCCCACAACATCCAGACCCGAAACAAATATTTGTGCATCACACAAACATTTATCTAGGCGCGGGGAACGAACCCAAGGCAAACTAACATTATAATGATAATGCAGAACAAATAGAAATATGAATCATTATAAAACAATAAGAAATAAACTACAGAACTAAACAGTAAACGGTATTTCCTTCACCGTTAAAGCAAGCGATAAATAACAATGAATACACACGTAACATGGAAATGTCAGGGGTGCATGCTCTTGGAGCTGGTTTCGAACCTGCGACTTTCATCTCAACGGTCGGTCAACGGCTCAGCTATCGCTTCATATAATCTACACTAATATTATAAAGAGGAAAGATTTGTATTTTTGTATGTAACGAATAAACCTAAAAACTACTGGACGGATTTCGGTTAAATTTGGCACACAGGTAGACCATGACCTGGATTAGGACATAGGCTACTTTTTATCCCGGAAAAGGCCGTTCACTCGGGCGGAGCAAAGGCTAGTCTTATAATAACATTAACAATACACACAGTGTCGTATCTATATGTTTCCAACATAATGTTTATCACGGCAAGCCTTTATCTCGATTGAAGAGATTACAAATTAAAATTTCTTTCTGTCTGGCGCTATCTCGGCTTAATGTCCAGGGTTTGCCTTCTCGTACAATAGTTTTTTTTCTATATCATAGGCCGGCAAACGAGCATGTGGGTCACCTGATGGTAAGTGTTCTCTACCGCCCATGTACAATACCAAAAGAATTATGGGTGTGTTGCCGACCATAAAGGAAAGGGATAATTAGAGCATTGGGAAGGGGAGGTTTGGGTCTCCGGATATATCACTCACCGTACGAAACGCAGCAGCAAGCTGCTACTTTACACCGGTTTTCTGTGACAGTGGTAACCACCCGGACGAGCCGGCCCATTCGTGCTGTAGACACAAGTGTCTACAGCGTGGCTCTACCACTCTAAAAACAGCAAAATTCAAAATCATCAACAAACATGAGGCAGCGTATGTCAAATTGCTAATTCCTAAATTAAATTTCTAATGCGTTATCTCGCGGTTAAAATTTAATCAGAAATTGTGAAATACTTAGGTCCATAAGGTAATTAAATTATAACACGCGATAAATACGATGACGAACTGATTACAATAATGCGGCTTGTGAGGGATTTACAATAAAACCATATTATGGAGATGGTAAATTGAGATAAGACGGTGAAAACAGCCAAATCATTGTTGTAACAAGATATATTTCATTTTATAGTAACTATGTCATTAATGTTTAAAGTAAACAAGTAAACAAAGTTGTACTTTTGACTAATCAAAAGTACAACTTTGTTTATCTTTCATAAATGTTATGACTGCCTCGGTGGCGCAGATGTAATGCGTATGCGTTACGACTGAGGTTGACTGTAAGGTTTCTCGGGTTCGATCCCCGGGTCGGGTACCAGTGATATTGGGTTTTTCTATTACGAAATGCTCAGTATCAGCCCGGAGTCTGGAATTGTGCCCGGTATGGCGATAGGCTCGCCCCCTATCACATCATGGGACGGAGATACGCTCGGCGAAATGTGGGTGTACTGGTTACACCTCTGCCTAGCCCTTCGGGGATTACAGGCGTGAGTGCGTATGTATGTACGTATGTATCATAAATGTTATCAAGATTTTTTCTGTTGAATGGTTTTCCTGTATTGAAAGCGCATTTAATTTATAAAGTGCTTTAGCTATCTGATAACCTTTTTTATTTTGGTGGTGATGGGGGTTCCACAGCCTCCGTGGCGTAGTGGGTAAGTAGCCGAGTATGAAACGATAGGCCGTAGGTTCGGGGATCGAGCATGATTGTGTGATCCGTAAATATTTGTTTCGAGTCAGTGTTGTTACAAAACGTCTCGTATTGTATACGACACAATAATTATGGGAAACTCCTCAACGTGTAACAGGAAACGCATCACGATTCAGGGTTTTAAATTGGTTTTAAGTTTTAAGCATATTAATATGATTACTTAATAATAATAATACTAGCCCTGTATTATATACGTCCCACTTCTGGGCACGGGTCTCCTATACTGAATGAGAGGGGTTAGCAGACAGACAGACACCATACGGGTTGGCAGACTTCACATACCTTCGAAATTCTTATGGAGAACTTCTCAGGTATGCAGGTTTCCTCACGATGTTTCCTTCACCGTTAAAGCAAGTGATAATTAACAATTAATACACACATAACTTTGAAATGTCAGAGGTGTATGCACTTGGGGCTGGTTTCGAACCTGCGACTTTCGTCTCGACAGTCCATACCACTCCCCGCTGAGCTATCACTGCATTTATTATAATTACTTATGTTACAGAAAAGTGACACAAACAAAATTGAAGTAGTTTTCCACGGCATGCAAAATATTAGCGAAATTCAGGTTCGGTGTTATATTATTTCGGGTAATTTTGAGTAGTTGAAGTTGATTATTACCACTCGATAATTTATATCAATGTACTTTAGCTGGGTTACGTTTTGGGAATATTTATATTGCGTAGTTATATACAACGTGCTACAGAAAGGTGTGGTCAAATTTAAGCAACGTATTGTGTACGATATAAGCATTTCACCCCCGTAGTATCAAATCCGATTGTATTGCTAGAACATAAATAAATAATTTTCTTTTTTATCGAATGAGTAAATGTCGATATTCGACTTGCAACTTTGAACAACACTATGATAAATACCTGAGCTTTTGTCTGACTCCAGAATTGTTATTCACGCACACGCACTTATTTTTATTTTATAGGGATGTGATCGATCTTATCGATTGTACTTCGTAAAACGAGCGATTAAAATTGGCGGTAAATTTTAATGTCTAGATAGATCCAATACACAAACACTCACTTCCAGGTATATATAAAGAACTTTAATTAATATGGCCACACCATTCTGTAACACCTTGTAAAAGCCAATCAGTTTCCACTTCACAAATAATGTATGTATTTTAGTCACTTGGCGGACAATAATAAATAAATGACTATTGATATTATTTTTCATAAGTGTTCTATAGTATATACGTAAGTGTTACTTTATATTGACAGCTGTAATGTAATAGACTAGTTGGGTGCACTTTGTCGTAATAGAAAATATAAAGTATTTTAGTATAAACTATTTAGAATGTTTATATAGAGTAGTGTTTACCCTTAGGTGCGTGTATAATTAGTTTATAGTTTCAGATATTAGATTTTGGCATCCCTTTTGAAAAAATCACTATCGCGACTGGATCATTAAAAAATCCTCCCATTACTCGGGTACTCCACTACCAAAATGAATGAATATTGAATTGCAATGAATGCCGAGCATTAGTAAGTTTTTTCATAGTAGAGGCCGGTAAACGAGCAAGTGTGTCACCAGCTGATGGTAAGTGATCGCCCTGGAGTATCCACAATACTAGCAGAATATTAATGCATTACTGACCACTAAGGAAAGGTAGGAGATAAGGAAGGTGAGGGGCGGTATTGTGACTCCAGTTATCTCACTCACCTTTCGTACGGTGCAATTGAACACTGCCATTTAAAGTCGGTTTTCTATGAGACAGTGGTTCTATCTCATATTCTTCTATTCTCACATTCTCTCTCTTTGAGTGGTAGACTGTAGACTTGTCTACAGTACGAATGGGCCGACTCGTCCGGGTTGTTACCACTGTCTCACAGAAAACCCTCGTAATGTAGCAGTTTGCTGCTGCGTTTAGTACGATGAGTGAAAAATCCAGAGTATCAAACCCCCTCCCCTTCCCAATCCTTTAATTATCCCTTTCCTTTAAGGTCGTACATGGGCGGTGGAGAATACTTACCATCAGGTGACCCACTTGTTCGTTAGCCGGCCTATGCTATAAAAAAACCGATTTGAATGCGGATTTTCCGGTTAAAATCTGCTTTAGTAAGTTACACTTTCTTGCTGTCTGGCGTTATACCGGCTTAATGCCGGGGTCCTCCTTGTACTATACATTTGTCGATTTTTGGTATAAGGCGACCTGCCGTCTGACTCCCACAACCCGCTCATAGGGAATAATAAATAATAATACTAGTCCTGTATTATATACGTCCTACTGCTGGGCACGGGCCTCCTCTACTGAATGAGAGGGGTAAGGCCTTAATCCACCACGCTGGCCTAATGCGGGTTGGCCGACTTCACATACTTTCGAAATTGTTATGGAGAACTTCTCAAGTATGCAGGTTTCCTCACGATGTTTCCTTCGCCGTTATATCAAGTGATAATTAACAATTAATACACACGTAACTTAAAAAAGTTAGAGGTGTATGCTCTTGGGGCCGGTTTTGAACCTGCGACTATCGTCTCGACAGTCAATACCACTCCCCGCTGAGCTATCACAACTATACCATAGGGAATATATATCATAGGCAATACCGTGAGAATATATATATTTTTTTTATATTATAAGCCGACAAACGAGCAAGTGGGTCACCTGATGGTAAGTGAACACCACCGCCCATGTACGCCCACAATACCAAAAGGGTCATGGGCGCGTTGCCTACCTTAAAGGAAAGGTATAATTAAGGGATTGGGAAGGGGAGGGGATTTAGGCCTCCGGATATCCCACTCACCGTACGAAACGCAACAGCAAGCTGATACTTTACGTCGGTTTTCTGTGAGACAGTGGTAACGACCCGGACGAGCCGGCCCATTCACGCTGTAGACAAAATTGTCTACAGCGTGGCTCTACCACTCGTAAAAATATATGTGCAGATAGCGTACAACGGTGCAGTGGAAGCTGTTCAGACGCTGCTGGGCGCGGTGGGTGCGTACAGCGCGTCGGTGCCGCTGCACGCCGCGCTGCCCGCGCCCGCGCTCGCCGCCTCGCTGCAGGGACTCGCCGTCTTCCTCGGTACATACGTGCCCAACGTGTTCGTCTCCTACACGGGATACATCGTCATGGGCACCTTGTTCCATTACACCATCACGCTCGCCAGGTGACCACTAGTTATTGTATTTTCCCACTGCTTGGCACGGGCTAAATTTATTATCTTGAGTGATGAAACGAGCAGGTTGCTCGCCTGATGATAAACGCTACGCCTGCCCATAAACAGACGCATCACCACACAGATTTTTGTAGAAGATTAAGCGGTGGTACCAACCCAAAAAACATCTCGCATACAAGGGACCTACCACCTTGTAAGTGAGCTCCTATATTAAATGAGGGGTTTAGTCCTGAGTAATATTTTTTTATATTATCTTAAATGATGAAAGGAGCAGGTCGCTCGCTTTATGGTAACCGCCACGCCTGCTCATAAACATAACACCACCCAAATCTGTGAATTACAAAGTACTGCACTGCACTGGTCACCTCGAAAGATGTTAAGGGATGGACCCCTGGAAATCTCACTCATCATACGAAACGAGACATTGGTACAGCCGAGCCGGCTCATTCAATAAGTATATAAAAAATGTACAGAATGACTAACAATTTTACGTTATAACAAGAAAAGTGAATGAGAGAGGGTATTTATAATCCTATTAATAAGTTCGCCAGAATGATAGCTTATACAACATGTCACAAAAACCCTGTTGGTCCTTTAGCTGTGTTATGAGAATCTATATTCAAACATAAGGAAATATCTCTATTGAGAAAAATCTAATATAAAAATGGGACAGATTGTGGGCCAGCAGCTCAATGAAAGTTGTATTTTAAATGAAATACTACTAAAAACTATAATTTGATGTGGTTTAAGACCGTATTAGTAAAGCGGCGACTCGCTGTAATAGTAAAAAGGTGCCGTACCGAGTAACTACGACTTTTGATAAAACACCGGGTGATCGCCAATCACGATTTTTATGGTAGAATTTTCTTCATTGAGATATTTCTTTACGTTTGAATAACGATTAAAAGGAACAACAGGGTTTTTGTTACATATTGTATATGCATACAGAACGTGTTACAGAAAGGTGTGGTCATATTTAAGGATCTTTACACACACCTACCTGACAGTGAGTGTTTATGTACCAGATCTTATCAAAATCCAGACATCCTAAAATTTCACACTAATTTTAATCACTCGTTTATGTATCGATAAGATCGATCACATCCCTATAAATTAAGTGAAGTGTGTGAGCGAGATTAACAATACTGAAGTGAGACAAAAGCTCGGCTGTTTATCATTAGTGTGGTCCAAAGTTGGAAGTCGAAAATCGACATGTTACTTATTCGATAAAAAAAAATTATTTATGTCCTAGAAATGCAATCGGATTTGGTACTACGCGGATGAAATACTTACCTATATCATACATCGAATAATTTGTTAAATTTAACCACACCTTTCTGGAACATGTTGTATAATATATATATACATAATAATATACTATGCTAGCCGTATTGATTTTCCGCACTGGCGTTGATATCACAAATTCGACGCGTGAAGCCGGCTGGATATACGACGTGTTAAAATATAGCAAGTTTTATTATGTTTATCCTCAGTGCAAAAATAGCCGGCCAACTCGGCGACGAGAGCTGCTTCGGACTAATCTTCGGCATCAATACACTACTAGGGACCGGACTACAATCACTCTTCACATTCATTCTCATACAAACCTTAAATATATCCATATACAGCCAGTTCTATGCTATAAGTGGACTGTTTTTACTACTAGCCTCGATATGGATACTCGGGTGGACGGCGTATATATGCCGGCAGAAACATACTATTAATATAAATAATCACTGAACAAAAATTATTAAAATATAATATTGTCTGTGGTAAAATGACTGAATGACAGTCGTAAAGCTGACTCTAGTTACTTGTATGATTATTGTTTTAAATTAATTAATAGTACAATTGCCAGCACGAATCGTGAGCACAGTTGGAATAGTTGAGAGTCCAATAGACGATAAGCATCAACTGACCAACCAATCGCGTGAAGCCACAACGCCCTCCGCCAATAAGAACTACTGTGCAGGTGAAGTTTGTGCTCATGACTCGTGCCGGTACCTATACTGTAAAATCGTTATATGGACCCAATATTTGCTAGAAAAGCTTAGCTTTTGTTAAAGAAATATTTGACATATTGCAATTTATTTTGTTAATATCTAAGGGAGCAGAAATTCTGTACAGTATTGAATATGTTAGTTAAGACACTACCATATGTAATTTATTGATCAAATTTTGGGATCGATTTGACATATAAAAGTTTGATCAAATATTACATTTGTAAAAAAAAATATACTTATTTAGCTCAGTAAAACTGACGACAAATGAGAATTTGACTATGCATTATATTATTTATTTGTTAAAGCCTACTTAATTAAGAATAATTTATTGCTTATTTATTATGGTGATGCTACATACCATAGACCACGGATACACAATATGTATAAGAAAACAATTTTTAGATTCGGCCGGTAGCATTTTTTTGGTTTTTAGACGGTCAAATTATGTTGCGCGTTAAAAGATATTTTTAAATCAATGCAAAATAAATGTACCTACATAATACAAACCAAAGCTGCCTCGGCCACTCAAGGTCTCGAGTTAGATCCCGGTCGGGTAAAAGTGATATTGGGTTTTCTTTTCCAAAATGCTCAGTATCAGCTAGGAATCTAGAATTGTGCCCGGTATGGCGATGGGCTCGCCCCCTATCACATAATGGGACGGAGATACGCTTGGCGAAACAATACTGTATGTGTACTGGTTATACCTTTGCCTACCCTTTCGGGGAGTACGTGCGTGGGTGGGCAGTGGCGAATCCATAATTTTGACTTGGGGGGTTTGACCCAAAATTATAATTCATAATATTGAGAATATACTATACCTACTTAAAATGGAATAAGTAAGGATACGCGATGAAAATTATTTTGTAGGTAGTACTAAGAAAGTAGGATAATATCAAGATTAATTAGAGATTTGTCAAATGCTTTGGGGGAGGGGGTGGGGGGTGCAAAGCATTTCTTCAGTCTTATGCCCAAATAGCCCAAGTATCCGCTAGTGTGGGTGCGTATATGAGATATGTTTATCATCATTTTATTTATTGGTTCGTTATAAAGTTGGACATCATATGAAATTTTTTGTTCAGCATAAGTAATTTTTTATTTGTATAGTTACTGATATAGATATTTATGAAATGTAAAAAAATGTGTTTATTTGGTGGATTAGACCTACAATGAAAGAAAAATACTGATTAGGTACCTACACAACTAACCAGTAATATAAATAAATAATAATATTAGCCCTGTATTATACACGTTCCACTGCTGGGCCTCCTCTACTTAATGAGAGAGGTTAGGCCTTAGTCCACCACGCTGGCCTAATGCGGGTTGGCAGACTTCACATACCTTCGAAATTCTTATGGAGAACTTCTCAGATATGCAGCTTTCCGCACCATGTTTCCTTCACCGTTAAATCAAGCAATAATTCCGTACCAATCCCCGCCGAGCTATCGCTTCATTCCACCAGAAATATAAAATATTAAAATTAATTATCACCCAGGGTCAAACACAATCCTAACCCCCCCCCCCCCACAGTGAGATACGGTTGTCTTGAATCATATCAGATGGGAATGAGGAACTACGGTCTACGAGAGACTTTCGCTGTCACAACACCCAAACCCGAAACAAATGTTTGTCGATCACACACACTGTGTGTCTCGGTGCGGGGATCGAACCCGCAACCTTTACTTTCACAGCTGGGTACTGGTCCACTGCGTCACGGAGACTGTCAACATTATTTTCTACTTTCAATAAATGGGCCTTGAAAACATTTATTTTAACCAACTGCAATGACGTTTGTGTACTTAAAAGTGTAACAATGTGAAGACTCGTACAATGCAATTTGTAATTCCATACAATACAAACATTGAAGTAATTAGTAATTCCCTGAAAAAATATTGTTTAATATTTAGACTGTGATATCTTATAGTTTATGTTAGTTGTAGCAAAGTTACATAGTAGTCATATAAGAGAAGCATTTACATACTCTTGTCAACTTTCGAAAAATGTGTAATGACAGAGTTAGTCCGGTCAATTTAGACATCCAAGGTTACAAAAATTCACACATGCCTGAAAATTGGTAGGAGTGTTCAAAACACTATTATAAATGAAATACCCCGAGTAATTATTTTTCCAGGTATCGATCGATGAGGACTTTTCACATTTCATTTATAATGGTGTTTTGAACAATCCTACCAATTTTCAGCCAAGTGTGAATTTTTGTAACCTCGCCCCTATTTTTTGGTCTAAATTAACCGGACTAAGTAATTACTTACTTTTAGGAAAATATTGTCAGAGGTTGAGTTTTTACATTGTGTAATAATGATAGTGGTAAATATTCTGTTGTACCTAAAACTAAACTATGCCATCTATTTATCAAGACTAAATTACATATCTTGTTGCCTATGTTTAGTTTGTGACAACAGCATAGACACAATTATTATATTTAACAAGCGCGCAAGAAAATAAGTAAGCAGCGCGGACGGGTTGGGCACGCACCAGCGCGGATCGGAGCTCCGGTACGTGGGGCTGTACCGGCCCGGGAAGTACCCGGGCGGTGCCATCAGCCCCCCGCCGGACTTCATCTTATCCGGCGAATACAGCGCACATGATCCGAAAGAGGGCGTCGTCCAACAGTGGCGTATTGATATTTGATGGCATACGACCGAAAGGTGGCTATTACGTACACCTTTTGCGTGCCATCTTTGTTATTTTATTATTTGCAGATTCCGGAATAAACTATATACCTATTGAGAATTATTTATTTTTATTTACAATTGTACTTCAAAACATTAACCAGGTATTAATTAAATATTTCTACATTTTATTTTGTTTTATATTTAGTAACATTTGATAAGTAAGTTAAATTAGAAACACCACCAATGTAATTTATAAATGTTTTATGAACTGATTTAGCATGGTGATAGCGTGTTATGGTATATTAAGATAATATTTATGGTAGGTATTTGCAAACAAAACGGCAAACTGCTATGGAACAAACACTTAGATATCAAACTGGAGAATGCCAGTATCTTAATCAAGCAGTGTAAATGTTTCTTGGCAGAACCTGGGGCTTACAAAATTGTCATGTGGCTATACATTGCGGTTATACGGCCATTGTCATGTGGCTATACATTGCAGTTATACGGCCAATCATCACTTACGACACCGTGGTCTAGTGGCCAAGAACCAAACTGACCACAGCTATTTATATTAGCTTTAAAGACGAGCAAGTAGCGAACTTTACCATCAGGCCACGCCTGCCCATAAACAGAAACAACGCCATTCATGTAATTGGACTGCGCTCGTCATCCCAGGACAGGATGTTAAGACTCATAATGCCCGGTAATTTCACTGGCCTCAATATCCTTCAAACTGGAACACAACAGTTTACACACTGCTGCTTGGCGGCAACTTTGAATTGCAACAAACCCTACAACGTAAACTACAAGTACAATGGCCCTATATTTTACGGGCTAAATGCGGCGAAAAGGAACTCACAATCAAGACCAAGATGTATTTTTGGTGTAAACCCTGATTTGTACAAGCGACCTGCTCGTCTCTACATTAACCGCCAAAAAACTATTGTGTTACAGAAACGTGTGGTCATATATTACATACATCTTACAGTGAGCATTTATGTACAGGTTGATCTTTTTAAAATCGAGACATCCTAAACTTAATATTATTTTTGCGGCAAACAAATTAATGCCCGAGAGACATTACAAAATGCCTTTGAATAGTTTATTGCCACAATTCCAGCCGATTTCTTCAAGGGCATTGATAAATTGCCACCGCGTTGGCTAAAACGAAACGATAGTGTGGGTAGTTACTTTCCTATTCTTCTTCCACCTGCCCTTATAGCACTCGCAGTGGGGTCGGCGCAACATGCTTTCAAGCGTTACAGAATGATTTGGATTGTAGTTTTTATGACTGACTACCTATATGACGTCAACCCCTCTGGGGACAATGGGTCACAGAACAAATTTACTCTAGGGAGGCAGTGGGTGGTTATTTTGATTAATAGTAATAAAAATTATGGAAAAAATACTTTTTCATACTTTATGGATAAAGAAGACCTTTTATACATCAACTAATAAGGCTCTATCAAGAAATATTAATTTAGAATATAAAGATGTTTAAAATTTTATGAATGGCATGAATTAGTTTTATTTATATCACTTATAAGTTATAACTCAAATGTATTCCACTATTGTAAATTGCAGGAAACTCAAATTGCAATCTAGTAAAATCTATTAATATATTCTACCTGTAAATACATTGATGCCTGTGTGCAGATGGTATTTACTTATGTTTTATAGAAACAGCTGTTCAACCATCAACAAGGTCCATCACCATTTAAGACAAATTCAAACTACAAATATACATATAATTACTTTAATATAATATTTTATTTACATATTTTTTTAAATATATTCTTCAACATGATATGTCTAAGGAATGGAATGTTTTGAATATACTAACACACAAAACCCCCTAAATGTTGCCACATAAATAATTCACAACCTTATAAGATAAGCCAACACCAAAACTCAAACTGTAAAACGGGGTGAATAGGAATGCAGGGAATCTTCACATACTTCTATTGAGATTATTACACAGATGGATGTACCAAATTGTAATCTCAAGCATAATGTTAAAAGTATAGTATACTTATTACTAAAGCTGATAACAGTTAAATCATTATAAAAGTGAAACCAATTTATTCCTATTAACCCTATTTTACCGTTCTGTGGCGGAAATAATTTATTAGTCTATACAGCAGCCCACACTACTTATTCTAGGTAACTGTTACGCGTACTGCATTGTAGTCGGTCTGGTTTTCACATACACATAAAAACATATCAGCATAAAAATTAACGCGCAAATCGGCAGTACCACTGTATGGATCTGTTGTCGCATTTTGGCAAATTCTTGTTTTCTCTCCCTCTTCTGTTTGGCCGTCTCCTTAACTGTTCCCTTGAGCGTTCTCATACTGTAATTTTAAATAAAATGTTGTAGACTTGTAGAACTTATTTCGTGTCGCACAAATTATCGTACTAAAACTAAAGATAGTAGTATGATACTAAAGACGGGATTTTATTTTAGATGTAATTAATCACCTGATGCGGGTATTATTGAGATAAATAAAATAAACAATATAATTAAAATTTTAAGAATTGGCCGCTACAAAACTACACGTCACAACACAAAACGTAAACGTTTGTAAACGTCAACTGACAAGTGTAGGGCTGCCAGTAGAGCCAACCTTTTAGAATCCCGCTGGGCATTCCGCTGGGTACCTGAAATAAACAAAATTCACATCCCGATTTATATAATTGATAAAGATCGAGGAAAGAGGGGTATGAATATAAAGTTTAGTATTTATTGAACTTACTTTGATTTTCTTTTGCTTGCGTATTCAATTAAACATAAGATTTCACGATTTATATAAAGTAAAATATAATCGACTATCTTATTTGTATCCAAATTCCAATTTTACAATCTTTAAAGCATAGCAACGTTGCCAGAAGGTAACTTTTGTAAATGTTTAGTTATATTGTAGGATCAACGAAATAAGATTTATTAATATTGTTCGTAAGGTAGAGTTGCTGATATTTTTTCGCCTGTTACAGTTTAATTCAGATTCAGTTATTATTAAAAAAAATACAAAATATATTATAGTAATTATGGATAAAAATAAAATAAAATATATATTTGTTTTTGCTTACTTCTGCAATTGCATATAGTTAAATTTCACGATAAATAGAGCATAATATCGAAAACACATTCACATATTATTTAGTTGTATCAAATTAAACATTTTGGCAACTCAATTCGTTAGATTCTACGATGTGTGGAAGTGTGGATCGCATACAGTGTTTCCAGCATTGGCTTCCAGACTCGCTCTAATTACAGTAGATTAGAGATTACATATAGTAATGAAAAAATACAGTGTAGGGATCTACTGTAATAAATTTCCTATTTAGAAATCAAAATCAATGCGTAAAACGATATGTAACATACTTGCTGTGATGGAAATTCCCGATGAATTACTAACAAAAACTGGTTGTCTCTGCCTTTTAAAGGAACAAAATATGATACATCTTTCTTCGAGGATTGAAGAATCGAAATGAAGACAATCAATTCTATCTTTTACCTCAATTCATGTTACAAGTACTATCTTTATAAATAATATTAAAACGAAACAACGGGACTCTTTGATCACAAATAACACTAAAGGAAACATGCTAGCTGTTGTCAAGGATGACCAATAAAAAAATATGAACGTCATGAAGAAAACATTATTTTAAAATAAACAAGGCAATATAATAAAATAATACATACATAGACTCGCGCATGTTTCCCATAGGGGTAGGCAGAGACAACGGATTTCCACTTGCTACGATCCTTGTATACCTCTTTGGCCTCATACAAAATAAAATAATGATTGTTTTCATTCAATATATAACCGAATACTTCCTACTGTACAATGTATTACAATCTAGAAATCTACTGTATTTTTTATTGAATATTATGTAAAGAGGTGCAACTCGGTTTAAAAGTAAAACTGTCTCTCTGCTCTATGACATTAAGAAAATATGGTTGTGTTTGATTAAGTACTTACTGCAAATAATAAAACAGAATAAAATATGTATCAGTGTTTATTTAAAGAACGATTACATTAGAATGCAGTATTGAAGGATTCTCCAACAGAAGGTTATGGGCACCTAAAGAAACTATATGAAGATTATGCAACAAAAACGAGATTAATATTTTCGGATAAAAATGGCGTGTTCTTTGTCATGTTCGAAAAAATTATATCCGCAATTATCAGATGGCGTAAATTTTTCAAATTGGAAATTTAGAGTAAAGCTATTACTAGAAGAAAGAGATTTAAGCTATGTCATTACACAAGATACTGTTGAAAAATCGAAAGAATTTATTAAAGATGACGCCAAAGCGAGGTCAATCTTAGTTCAATGCATAAGTGACAAATACTTAGATATTATAAAAAAGGCAACAACAGCAAAAGAAATGTTTAAACTACTTGAGGAAATTTTAGAGAGAAAAACGGTATGTAATCAGTTATATTTAAAGCGAAAGTTGAGTTCATTAAAATGTAAAAGTAATGAGAAAATTGAAGATTTTTTTTATAAAATTTGATTCGTTGATTAGTGAGATAGAATCAACAGGAATGTTATTGAAGGATGTTGACAAAGTATGTCATTTGCTGTCATCCCTGCCAATAGAATATGATCAAGTTGTCACAGCAATTGAGACAATGATTACTGATCAAAATGTGAGTTTAGAATTTGTCAAGTCACGTTTGTTGGATGCTGAGATTAAAATAAAATCTTTTAAAAGAGAAAATGATACTCCAGAAACAGCATTTGTAACCTGTTTCAGCTGTGGTAAGAAAGGACATAGAGCTGCACAATGCTATCAGAAATTTGAAAACAGAACATACAATTATCGAGGAAGAGGATATAATCATCAAACTAGAGGATACAATAATCAAACAAGAGGATATAATAATAATTTAGGAAGAGGTTACAATAATCAAGGAAGAGGTTATCAAGGTGGACGTATTTATGAACGAGGACAAGGACATGGTCAACAAATTAACAGGAATAACTACAGAGCCTCACTCTCCAGTGAACAAGAAGACTCGGTGGTACAAAGTAAAATGTCATTTACTGCATGCAGTGGTGTAGAAAGTATTTTGTCAGCAGAGGTACCAAATATAACTTTCGTTGTAGACTCCGGGGCTACGGAACATCTAGTACAAGAACAATATCAAGAATATTTATCAGAAATACAACACCTGGACAGAGATGTAAAAATAACTGTTGTAAATAAATGTCTTATGTATGGTTGTGTAAGAGGTAAACTTAAAATGATGTATAACGATATTCAAATTACATTACATGTTTTAGTAGTAAAAGGTTTGTTACACAATCTCTTGTCAGTAAAAAAATTAACAAAAAATCAAAATATTGTAAAGTTTAATGAGAACAATTTTTCTATTTCTGATAAAAATAACTATATCGAAGGTCGTTTACAAGGAAATTTGTATGTAATGTCTTGTAAATTATTATATGGTAACAAATGTTTAATCAGTAATAATAATAATTTGTGGCATCAAAGGTTAGGACATCTTAACAGGAAAAGTTTGGCTATTATGAAACTACCAGTTGGAGACACCCCTTGCGGACCATGTATTGAAGGTAAATCTACGAGATTAATTTTTCAACCTGTTAATAAACCTAGATCATACCAAATAGGAGAATTACTTCATACTGACATCGCGGGACCAATAACCCAGACAACTAATGAAGGATACAGGTACTATCAAACTATTATTGATGACTATTCTCATTTTACTACAGTGTATTTATTAAAAACAAAATCTGAAGCAACTGAAAATATAATGGATCATATAAGATATTTTGAGAATAGCACAGGTAATACAGTGAAGAGAATAAGATGTGATAATGGAGGTGAATTTACAGCTAGCAAATTAAAAGATTTTTGTCGATTTAGAGGAATAATTTTAGAGTACACAAGGCCATATTCGCCGCAACAAAACGGTGTAGCTGAAAGGATGAATCGAACATTATTTAACAAAGCTCGAACTTTAATTACAGAGTCACAATTACCAAAACATTTATGGGGAGAAGCAATTTACTGTTCAACATATTGTTTGAATCGATCTCCATCTAAGGCAATACATAATGATATACCAGAAAGAATATATTATGGATATACTGACTTATCAAGATTAAGAGTTTTTGGAGCTAAAGCATGGGTTGTAATAATACCAAGGAAAGACAAATTAGAGAAAAGAGCAGAAGAAATGCGAATGGTTGGATATGGAAAGAATGGATATAGATTATGGAATCTAGTAGATGACAAAATAATAATGTCAAGAGATGTACGTTTCGATGAAACACAGTTTAAATTTTATAAGGAAGAGAAGAAGGGAAAAGAAGACACCTATAGATTAATAGAAGAAGAGGAGAATGTAGAAAACGGAAGACAAACAAGGATTGAAAAAGATTCTAAAGATGAGGATGATAAACAAGAAGAGCATGATGTTTGTTTTTGTAAAATATGTATCAGTGTTTATTTAAAGAACGATTACATTAGAATGCAGTATTGAAGGATTCTCCAACAGAAGGTTATGGGCACCTAAAGAAACTATATGAAGATTATGCAACAAAAACGAGATTAATATTTTGGAAAAAAAAATGGCGTGTTCTTTGTCATGTTCGAAAAAATTATATCCGCAATTATCAGATGGCGTAAATTTTTCAAATTGGAAATTTAGAGTAAAGCTATTACTAGAAGAAAGAGATTTAAGCTATGTCATTACACAAGATACTGTTGAAAAATCGAAAGAATTTATTAAAGATGACGCCAAAGCGAGGTCAATCTTAGTTCAATGCATAAGTGACAAATACTTGGATATTATAAAAAAGGCAACAACAGCAAAAGAAATGTTTAAACTACTTGAGGAAATTTTAGAGAGAAAAACGGTATGTAATCAGTTATATTTAAAGCGAAAGTTGAGTTCATTAAAATGTAAAAGTAATGAGAAAATTGAAGATTTTTTTATAAAATTTGATTCGTTGATTAGTGAGATAGAATCAACAGGAATGTTATTGAAGGATGTTGACAAAGTATGTCATTTGCTGTCATCCCTGCCAATAGAATATGATCAAGTTGTCACTGCAATTGAGACAATGATTACTGATCAAAATGTGAGTTTAGAATTTGTCAAGTCACGTTTGTTGGATGCTGAGATTAAAATAAAATCTTTTAAAAGAGAAAATGATACTCCAGAAACAGCATTTATTTTAAACCGTTTCGTACAAGATCAGGAAGAGAAGTGAAGAAACCTAAATACTTGAGTGATGATGATATATACACAGTTTTTTGTTTATGTACAGGAGATCCAATAGACTATGAGGAAGCAGTTAATTCTAGTGAAGATTGGAAATTAGCTATAGATAAAGAAATTAATTCCTTAGAAGAATATGATACATGGGAAGAAACAGATTTACCCAAAGGATTTAGAGCAATTGATACAAAATGGATTTTTAAGACTAAGCAAGACGGACTCAAGAAAGCTCGATTAGTAGCTAAAGGCTTTCAAGCAAATTCTCAATACAATGTTTATTCACCAGTAGCAAGGACAAGCACTATAAGGTTATTATTAAACTTAACAGTACAAGAAGATATGAATATTAGACAATTAGATGTACCTACAGCATTCTTAAATGGATATTTGAATAATGATGTTTATATAAAACCGCCAGAAGGAGTAAAAGTGAAAGATGGAAAAGTACTTAAGCTAAAGAAAGCACTTTACGGATTAAAAGAAGCACCAAGGAGCTGGAATGAAAGATTTCATACATATGTAACAAGCATTGGATTTTCACAATCGAAATATGATTTTTGCTTATATAAAAAAGATAAAATGTGGTTGCTTATATACGTTGATGATTTATTAATAGTAGACAAAAACATAGATCATATAAATAAAATTATTTGTAAACTAAAGAAAGAATTTAATGTTAAAGATCTTGGAGAAATAAAACACTACTTAGGAATGGACATAACAAAAGAGAAGGAAAGAATCATAATAAACCAAAAGAATCAAATAGAAAAGATATTAAAGAAATTTAATTTAACAGAATGCACGGGAGCAAGAACACCTATGGAAATAAATTTTAACGCAGCTAATAATACAGAAATAATAAATGTACCATACAGGGAATTGATTGGTTCTTTATTGTATGTATCTACAGTCAGTCGACCAGACATAACATACGCAGTATCTTATTTAAGCAGATTTTTGGATAGACCTACTAGTGAATTATGGAGTGCAGCAAAAAGAATTTTACGTTATTTAAAGGCAACAATTGATAAAGGTTTAGTATATGAAAAGTCGAGAAATTCTACGCAAATATCAGTTTATTCTGATGCAGATTGGGCAGCAGACAAACAGGACAGAAAAAGTACAAGTGGATGTGCTATATTTTGTTCAGGTAACTTAATTGCATGGTTTTCCAAGAAACAATTAACGGTAGCACTATCAACGGCAGAAGCGGAATATGTAGCAGGAGCGCAAGCAGTTTGTGAAGTTATTTACATTAAAGGATTGATGTCTGAATTTGTCGAAATTGATAAAAAATTTGAAACCAAATTATACATAGATAATCAAAGTACTATAAAATTAATAGAGAACTATGAGAACAGTAAAAGATCTAAACATATTGATATAAAAGCTCATTTTATTAAAGATGTAATAAATAATAAGATAATAACTTTGAACTACATAAATACAAATGAAAACGTAGCCGATATTTTTACAAAAGCATTACTTTTTAATAAACATATATATTTTACAAATAAACTGGGACTGTATAACATTTATGAGTATTAATGTTACTTTGTAATACAAGAATATTGTAGTACATAATTATTGAGTTGTTATTTAACTTCAAATAAATATATTTGTTAATTTCAATTGTAAGACCATTGTGTAATGTTTAATGTAGTGGCATTAACTTAATAAGTTTCAGAATATGTTTTATGTTTTTTTTTGTTCTTACAATTGAGGGGGAGTATTGAATATTATGTAAAGAGGTGCAACTCGGTTTAAAAGTAAAACTGTCTCTCTGCTCTATGACATTAAGAAAATATGGTTGTGTTTGATTAAGTACTTACTGCAAATAATAAAACAGAATAAAATATGTATCAGTGTTTATTTAAAGAACGATTACATTAGAATGCAGTATTGAAGGATTCTCCAACATTTTTTAGCTGGCAGCACTATAATTTTGCTTTAGCGATCTGGAAGCACTGAATTCGCATACAAAATTTAATAAATTCAAAAATTGCAGATTGCACAGACCTCGTGGTGTCCCATTGGCATCACTGGCGTTTAGATCGCACCATCTCTGTGCGTGGCCTAAGGCTTTACGGTCGTCAGTACCAGGGTGGATTCGCGCTTTTTATTTTGTAAATAATAATAATAATAATAATAATTTATTTATTTGTCTTCATATTATATGCTTACAATAAAGGTGGATCCCCCAGCTCCTGAACTAGCGTCAGCTGTATCTCAGGAACTAGTGTCTTCCCCCGTTGGTTCACATTATTGTTATTTAACAAATAAATAGAAAAATTAATGACAAAAGAGTAAAAAAATGATTCATTATTACTAACACAAGATCATGCGCGCGCGCGCGCGCGCGTGTGTGTGTGTGTGTGTGAGTGTGTGTGTGAGTGTGTGTGTGTGAGTGTGAGTGTGTGTGTGTGTGTGTGTGTTGTGTGTGAGTGTGTTGTGTGTGTGTGAGAGTGCACGCGTGTATGTGTGTGTGAATGTGTGTAAACGTGTGTGGGTGTGTATGTGTGCGTACTTTGTTATCTATTGTGATATAAGATTTTCTAGGTCATCATAGCCATACTGTTTAATCCACTCCAACAAAATCTTTTTAAAGAAATTATTAGTCATCTTTTTAACTTGATACTTCTTATGCACAACATTATACATTTTTGGTGCCAAGAAATCAAAGTGTCTTTGTGCAGAGGAAGTGTTCACACGAGGAACAGGGCATTCATCTAAACGTTTAGACGTAGCAGGTAAGGTGGGTACTATTTTTCTGTGATACCTTCTTAATATTAAATAAAAATGGTATTTCCAAAAAATGCATTAATATGTGTGCAAACTATAAAAAATTTAAAGATATATCCATTCCTTATCTAAACCGACAAAAGGCACTATTTTTAAGGTTTATATAGAAGTTATGGGGTCCGAAACTTATTTTGAAGAAATGGTAATGATGTTGATTATATGGTAATAACTTTATTGTGAATGGTGATGACGTAGAGTTATCGGTAATGACAAAATTATTAATATCCTTGGTTTTAATTAAGTCAATTTGGGTATCTGGGAAGTTGTACATTAGAATTTCGAAGGTATGTGAAGTCTGCAACCCGCACTAGGCCAGCGTGGTGGATTAAAGCCTTAATTCTTTCATTAGTAGAGGAGGCCTGTATCCAACAGTGGGACATATATGTATAATACGGGGCGGGTATTAATTGTGTATCGAAAAATAATGACACGTTTACATTGTAACTCATTTTAATGTTCCGTAACGAAATAAGATAAAAATAAAGAAATAAAATAATACATACATACGCACTCACGCCTGTTATCCCTGAAGGGGTAGGCAGAGGTGTAACCAGTACACCCACATTTCGCCGAGCGTATCTCCGTCCCTTATGTGATAGGGGGCGAGCCTATCGCCATACCGGGCACAAATACCAGACTCCGGGCTGATACTGAGCATTTCCTAATATAAAAACCCAATACCACTTTACCCGACCCGGGGACCGAACCCGAGACCTCAGCGTTGGACTGCGTACGCATTACAACTGCGCCACCGAGGCAGTCAATAAAATAATAATATAGTAAGCGATGATGTGGCCTAAGATGAAGCACGCTTGTCTACCAAAAAACGATTCACTCGCGACTTGGAGACGCCCAGATTATATTTATCGGAGAACAAAGCCTCCGGCAACTTTTTCCACAATTTGGCAGTCTCTAAATGCTCAAGTGCGATTTCTTTTCGTTTTATCTTCATGGTTTATCTAAAAAGACTTAAAGCCTATTTAAATACCTAAAAAAACTGCGTGATAAAAAAAAATCAAATTCGAAAAGGATATAGAAATGCAGAAAGCGAGCGCTTTAAATGGCCATAGTCATTTCCATTTACATTAAATCATTACCATTTACACGTTGAACATGGTAATGATGATGATGGTAATGACGAATCCTTTCTTTTACAAGTTTAATATGTAACCTAACGCACTTACAAACAGCTCATGCCACCATTTTGAAATGAGTTTTTATCATATAAAAGTTGTAGAAGTTAAAATCTAGTAGTAGACCTTTTTAATCATGTAAACGGAGATGATGCAAAACCGTGACAAAGTATTTTACTAGACTGTTTTGGGGTAAAAAATAATGTTATCTGCGTAGCAACGTGACGTGCACCATAGTCCACTTCTTCGGATCGACCACAGACTACTATCGAGATGCTACGCATGGATCGACTGATAGACGAAGGGCGCGAGTTGCCACGTATCGTTGCACCCTGAATATTTGAGAAAAATAAATGTTGACGCTGCTGCGATGGAGTTGACGAATTTTCGTGACAAAAATTTAAGGTGTCTTTAATAATAGATGTAATTATTCAAATCAAACGATATTTTTGTATGCTACAGGTGATAATATGTATTTTTAATATTTATGTTGTAAATCGGTCAATTCAAGAGGGGTTTTAAAAAAAAATATGATCTTGATTGCAACTAGTATATTTTCTGCGAATGGTGCTGATATTTAGAGCGTGTTTACCTAAAATTTAGTGTTAATTAATTAAATTTAAAATATCTGAACTGTGGCACCTACTGCAAAAATATGTAAGTAATCGATCTGTTTCACAAAAATTTACCAATATAAACAATGTATTTTTTTTTAAGCTGGAACCAAAGACTTTAATGTATACTACTAGACAAGCTGTGCGGTACAAATTGCGCACTTCGTTACGGTCAATTGACCGCAACTCATAGTCGTCCGCGAGACAGCGACGAGAGCAGTTGTTGTTTGAATAGCTGCGAACGTTAAATTCGATAAACTAACACGAAATTGTTTATTGTGACCCATAAAATATTGTCATTATTAACGTGCATATATTATTCATTCAATTTGAAGTTATTTTACGGAAGTAACTACATTATTTCTTGGTTTTGATCAAAAAATTAATTTATTGTGAATGAAATCTAATACCAAACAAAACGGCCGTCTCAATATTGCCATCTCGCTTACTCTCAACTTCTCTCGCTCCCACGCCTTAAACGTCATTCCCGCCTCGCCGGCCGCGTATGCAACACAATTATACTTCTAAACAGCCCGTCTATGGTATTAAAGTCTTTGGCTGGAACATGATTTTTTACAGCTTTCGCGAATCCACCCACCAACCAGCCCCTGAAATTCAATATACTTACCTATTTGTTTTTTTTTTGAGAATTGCATGTCGATATTGTATATAAATATGGATAAAATTGATTTTGCGCAAATAATCACAATGTTTTTTATTTTTTTACGAGCTTTGTTAATAATTACCAGAGACCGTCCGAGTTGGTACCACCGATTTGTCTATTTACGCCGCCAAGCAGCAGTGTGTAAACACTGTTGTGATCCGATTTGAAGGATATTGAATGCCAGTGAAATTACTGGGCAATATGAGTCTTAACATCCTATCTCGGGGTCACGAGCGCAGTCCAATGACATGCTTACATTGCTTGTTTAGGGGCAGGCGTGACGCTTACCATCAGGCGAGCGAGGTTTCGTCACTCCTACTTATTAAAAAAAGGTAAAAACTTTCTGGTTCATTTGTGCGTTGGGCGGTGGGATCGCCAATCAAATCGACGTAGTGGATAAATTCTTTTTAATCACGTGTTGAATGTTGGAAAGAATCACATTCAACATCTTACGTCAATAAAAGTATTTTTTTTTGTAGTTAAACAACACTTTATTAAACTAAAAAATCTCACAAACACAAACAAATTAATAATGAAGCTATTTAAATTTTTAACTAAATATAGTTAATAAATCGTTAACTAAGGTTTTTACCTACATTCAAAAGAAATTACTTAAAGGCCTTTCTTTACCTTAGAAATTACCGTTCTGTATGGAAAAAAGGTTTCATTCAGCTGTTTTTTTCTATTAATTGCTATCGATGCATCTTCGCTAACGCAGTGGTAATTTATCGATGCCTTATTGAAGAAATCGGCTTTCTTCGAGGGCATCGATAAATTGCCATAGCACTTTAAAAAAATAGGTTTAACAAAAAACACTTTCACGACGGCAATATCATAGGTAAAGACGTAACTATTATTTTTGCTAGGTAATAAAGTAGGTAGTAGTATACTATATGCAATAATATATCGGGCTTTTTTATGTAAAATTGCGCCACATGACAACGCGGGAATGCGTGTAAAGTGGGGGAGCGGGAGGGGGGCTACTGCAGGGATAACCAAATTCTAATCGCCCACTCACAGCTAAATATTAGGAGTTGCGATCAATTGACCGTAACACTGCGCAACAGTCTTTGGTAGGTAGTTACATCTGTACCTATAAGTATCTATTTATACATGTATACCTACAATCGGTAGGTACGTACTATTTGATTTAACTGTTTTGGCAATTTTCGTTTATCCTGAGAAATGTGCCTACCCACATATTTTTTGAGTCACTGTAGAGGTGCGGTAAAATGGACATTGTTTACTTATTTAGTCCTAGTTCTCCTAGTGAATCATAAAAAAACAAAGCGCTTAACTTTAATCGTAGTGGTACATTATTTTGAATACATTAAATAGTTAGTATTTGGTTAGGTACTACTTTTATCACAAATGTAGACATTAGACTCTGATTGCAAATATGTCCCATCAAAGAACTAAACACAATTTGCTGTGCAAAGTGAAGACTAATCTCATAGTTCTTGCTATTTTAATGCGCATTTATGCATACAGTTAAGTGTATTTAAAATTACTTACAACCATATCGTTTTAAGAATTACAAAATGTATAGCAAGTACTTACTGATTTTTTATATAAATCATAATATTTGAGGACAAGTGCCTAAGTTATATAAACCGAGTGTAAGGGAAACGGTTTCGAAAACGTGGTAGTGCTAGTCCTTACAGACGCGAAAACATAAAAATCGGGAAATAAGTAACATTATTTTATTTATTTCTCAAGCACAGCCTTGTTTGGACCAATAAATACAATGACGTTTTATTCAATTGTAATTAAAATCGTATTTTTCATAACGTAATGTAAAGCCAATAAAAAAAAAACTACGCACGGAATCAGCTGTGTGGGTCCGCTCACGGCGCGATATACCTACTGAATATTGAAGCGCGGTAATGCGCGCGGATAATTGACCCGACTTTAGCATTAGTACGCTTTACATTGCGGGCTTACGTTTCCAAAATGATAAGTAAACAGCAAAGAAATGGCGTTTTCTTGAATATTTTAAGATAGTGTTTTATTACCGTTTCGGCTTCGGAAGCGGTCCCCTTACATTTTTTTTATTGCATAGTCCGACAAACTAGCAAGTGGGTCACCTGATGATAAGTGATCACCACCGCCCATGTACGCTCATACTAATAGTGTTAATATTTCTTCTTTAAGGTTTTTGATCAGAAATCATACTCAATATAAAATGATTACATGTACTTATTAAATGCTTAAGTAAGTACAAGTAACTAACATACAATTACTTCTTACTCATTTAATAATTTATCCAAAGGTAAATTTAAACAATTAGAGATCACTTTTCTTCACACAAATATGTCCAGTGATTTGATAAAAAAAAAAAAATAAGATGTTAAAGAGGAAAACCGGTTTTGACTGGAGACTAATTTAAATCCTCAGTATTCATAATTACACATGAAACTCTCCACCATCAAGTTTCTCATCGGCCAACGAAGACAAAACACTTGCAGATGTGCTTTGAGAAAACCAAATGAGGGACATAAACAATCCTTCCAATACACCGATACTTGCACCAGCTAAAACATCTAGAATATAATGCCTTTCAGACAACACTCTTGATAAGCACACGGCCGTAGCCCAAGCCACAATTGGAGGGTAAAAGAATATTGACACTGGATCTAGACATATTAATATAAATGCGATCATCACGGCTCTGCTAGAATGGCCAGATGGGAAGGAATATTTGTCCGGTCCGACAGCCAGCAGCTTGTTCATTGGAATCGGTCGACGTCTACGAACTATTGCCTTTATTACCGCTATAACTATTACGTCCAAGATTAATGCTGAAAAATAATTGAGCATTTGGTTACAATTGAGTTGAGCACTATAATAGGTAGTGGTGAAGGAACTCATAGTGAGAAGTCGTCTGGGTAGATGACACCGCTTTGTCTATTTCTGCCGCCAGTGAAATTTCTGGGCATTATGAAACTTAATATTTTATATATAGGAACACAGAACACAGTCCGGTGCCATGCAGTACTTTATAGTTCAAAGACAAAGATTATGTCTACCATCAGGTGAGCGACCTGCTCGTTTCATCATTAAAAAATCTCAAATAAGGTATGAACAAATTGAGTGAAAAAGTTTATCCACCATGACACAGCTGTATTGGCACTATATTGTTATAGAAAAGGGAAAGTGCTGGTATAGATTTTATTTTATTTTCCATGAAACTACCAGTAGGGCCATCGGTAAGCTTTTCCTGACACTTACCAAGCTAGCAGGGTCAAACAAACGTGCGAGCAGAGTGTGCTGAGGGCAGTGCCAGAATAGATTGGGTACAGGAAAATCTAGCGTCACAGGAAAAGCTATATTATCCATGACACTATGGGTAGTTTTACAAGAAATAAAATCAATCTACAGTACTACTGGTAGTGCCAAGCAGTTTTCATTGGGGATGGTCATGCAAATTGTAACACAAGTAAATCTATGAAATTAGTAACATGCATGACCCAATTTTCTTTATTATTTTTATCAATTAGTATAAAACAGTTTGTTGGCAATACATGCAAAACCACTTTTGTCAGTCTCATGATAGCCATTTACCCACCCTCTGTGCTTCATGTCACCCTTTAGTCTCTGGAAACAATGGCTTCAACACCACTTGTGACTAATTTCAGGGTGGTAAGTAAAATTGTGTGTATTTTAAATACTTATGAATAATGTAGAAATATTTTTCTCAAAACAAAAAACACTTACCAATGAACATGTTAACTTGCAATTGATATAAATCTTTATTATTGAAAAGCCATATAAAACTAAGCCAGCCTGCAAGCCACACAACCCCATGACAGGATACCTTAAAAAAATATTTGTTTTAATTAGTGTTATTGATATATATTGGTGTCCATTCTGATGTCAAACTAAACTATAGTTTATAACTATAGTTAGACATGACAGTTTGACATTTGATATAAGTAAACTTAAAGGAGTGCTAAGCAACTAAAATTACACAATACAGGTTCTTAGGTGATAATATGTAAAATACTCTCTCACGGAATAAATGACAAGTAGCCTATTATAACTACTAGTGTACCGTAACAATAATTAGCCTTCCAATCAGACAGATATATAAAATGTAATCATGTATTTCCATGGCGCAGCCAGCGAGTAGCCAGTTGCGAAGCGTGAGGTTGTGGGTTCAATTCCCGCACCTAGACGAAATGTTTGTCTGATTCACAATTATTTGTCTCGGGTCTGGGTGTTGTGGGTCCGCAAGTCCCTCATAGTTCTTGATACCCACGATACAGGTTTACCTAGTGTGGGGTCAGGACTATGTGTGTGACTGTTGGGTGTATTTAAATTCTAATGGAGATCCTCTCAAGTACCTATATAGGTTTCCTCACAATGTTACCTTCACCATTAAAGTAATTGATAATTAATTAACAATATATACACACATAAATAAAAGTCAGAGATGCATGTTTCTAGGGTTGATTTTAAATCTGTAACTTTTGTCTCGGCTGTCCATACCATAGACTTATAATAGGGCTTATTGGCATAATAATTTCATATACCTCCAAAAATTTGGCATGATTCCTCAATGACCTCAGTGCAGTTGTTTTGAGTGCACCTTCAACAAATCTCTTCGTGATTTGTACATCTAATTGTAACATTTTCTGCAACATTGGTGGCACTTTTCTCTTTGACTCTCCTTCGTTGAACTGAAAATATTTGTACCTTTATTGTAATGAAAAAAGATCTTTTTATGTACCTTTATTGTCCTTGTTTTTTATATATATTTGCAAATATTATAGGGTAGCTGATTAATATTCACCTCTATTTGAGGCATAATTAATAACATGAGTGAAGTTATTGACTCATTTGTGTTATCTATCCCGAGAATCAAATTAAGATGGTTTATTGTAGTTGTATAATTAAAATTTTACCTAGATAACACTAGCCATGCATATGGAGTGAAATCATCAAATACCAATACCTTAACAATCTCAGCCCCTTTGGAAAAAGACTCTCCAACTACAAAATACTTTAGAAATTGTGACTTGTTACGCCCGAATACTGAAATGCTAATAATGGGCAGACTATGTAATGGCTTATTTTTATAAAATTTTGACACTTAATAAGTCCATAACATGTTTAATGTGACCTTAAATACTTGATTTGCGTTTCCGTCTGCGGGCGTAAGTCTATTTCAATAAGTAGGCATGTAAACAACGACAGACATAAATTATGCAAAATGTATGACTCAAGCAACTACAAATAACGATTATGATATTAGAAACAAGGAAAAGTTAAAAGTTATCTTAATTCTTACCATATCCATACTGAATGAATTGCGTGAATAATTTACAGGGGAACAAAAGCGATCACTTGTGTAAACGGTGTTAGCAATGATAACATTAATGTCAATAACTAGCACAATAATATATTATGGACTACAAAGCACTAAATCAGTATGGCACGTTAATATGGAAACGGGATTGGAACTCTATTTATATAGTTTTATAAAATACTTTCGCTTCGTAATCCTCTTGTAATATGTACAATATTTCAAATATACAATTATTTCAAATATATAATGCGGCAATATTGTAATTTTTTACGTTTTTTACATTATGTGTCAAAAAATGTGAAATGACCAGTGCTGCCAGTAAATCCAACATATTTTATACCGCTGGGTTCCTAACTTCCTGTAATCACTTAAAAGTAATAAGACTGCGGTAAAACGACTATGATGATTCATGGTTGTATTTCTACTATTTGAGGTGTTTTTTTTTTTAAATGCTGAGGTTTTTTTTTGTAGGACAGGTTACAACTGTCATATTATAGAAAACTGACGTAAAGTAGCAACTTGCTGCCGAATCTCGTACGGTGAGTGAGATATCTGGAAGCCCAAATCCCCTCACCTGCCCAAACCCTAATTATCCCTTTATTTTATTTTTTACACTTAGTTATGCACCTGCCTTGTGTTATCTCTGCATCACCCTAAGGTTGCCTGGTAGAGAATGCCTTTGGCATTAAATCCGCCTTTATACATTGTATATGAAGTGTATAAATAAATAAATATTTTAAGGTCGGCAACGCGCCCATGATTCTTCTGGTATTGTGGGCGTATATGGGCGGTGGAGATCACTTACCATCAGGTGACCCACTGGCTCGTTTCCCCGCCTATGTAAAAAAGGATAATTCTTCACATTCTTATATTTTAAAGGGCCAATATCTCAATCTTAGTATCAATATTATAAAAGCAAAATAGCGCGTTAAACAGTAAATTTAGAACGTACTGATGTAATAATTAAATAGGACGCTTCTCCGCACTATATTGACAGCGTTCTAAATATTGACAAGAGTACTGTAGCGCAGTCGTAATAACTACGAGGTAGACCCTGCGAGTACATAGTTCAAAATTCAAACCCTCAACCCACAAAATACTTTTTTCCTCCGTCCTGCGAGTCCGAAGAACTCCGAAAACTGGATGAACTGAACTGAACTGGAAAAAAAATCAATTCATGAATTATTGAGGGAAATAGAATAATTAAATATTTTATGTTGTTATTTTTTGTATTTACACCAAATATAGGTAATTATGCCTGAAATATACTGACTGCCTCGGTGGCGCATTTGTACTGCGTACGCGTTATGACTGAGGCTGACGCTGAGGTCTCGGGTTCGATCCCCGGATCGGGTAAAGTGACATTGGGTTTTTCTATCATGAAATGCTTAGTATCAACTTGGAGTCTGGAGTTGTGCCCGATATGACGATAGGCTCGCCCCCTATCACATCAAGAGACGGAAATACGCTCGGCGAAATGTGGGTGTACTGGTTACACCTCTGCCTACACCTTCCGGGATTACAGGCGTGAGTGCTTATATAGGTAATTAGTTAGATTTAGCTTGATTTTTAAAATTAGCGATTTAGAAAATTGTGACGAGCAGGTCGCTCATTTGATGGTAAGCATCATGGTAAGGTGTTAAGTTTTATACGGCACAGGAATATCACTGGTTTCAATGTCCTTCAAAATAGAATACAACAGTGCTTCCTTGGCAACAGAAATAGACAAAGCGGTGGTACCTATCTAGACGGCCACTCGCATGCGAGGGAACTACCACTTAATAAATATGTGTAGGTATGCAATTACAAGAGATTTCACTATACAAAGAGTATACAATCGACAACTCGATTATATGGTTTTTGTATCAAATAATATAATCTGGTAGCCCTGTCAATGACACTTGAGTCAAGTGACCTGACAGCACGGGTCATGGAGCTTTTGTTCCACAGGGAACCGGCTAAGATCAGAGACCATGCTGCCAAGTCATTACTTATTATTTTCTTATTTTCCAAGAACGATGAAACACGGATGTGGCCGATCTCAAGGTCTTGCTGGAGTTTTGGTGTTAATTCCTTCCCAGTACGATGCTTCTTAGACGACTTTCTTCAAGCGGATCGAACTCACAAAGTCGACCAATATAAGGATATTTTATTAATATCAAAAATGACCTAAATTAACTTATTTCATACACTCTTCATCGTTAATGTTTATTGCACAAAACCACACCACTTTTATAAAGCATACACAACTTTAAACTAGTTTAGGAAATAAATAAAACAGGAGAGCCACCACACTATCAGAGTTCCCGCCTAAACTCCCGATCATAGACCATCTAGCACAGACTAGACTATTTTAAAGATGCTACTGTACTGTATAAGACTTGTGTCTATGATCGATGACACCATGGACATAATATAGACGATTATTCGTTATAAGTTCGTCAAAACGAGGCTTTCTCTTCATGCTAGGCCAATCCACTTGCTTCAGCATGTGTATACTCTGGCAATCGTTTGCCACAAGGTTCCCGTGTTTTTTTAACAAAAAGAGACATTATTTTTAAAATTGGGTCGGGTGGCACGGCGCAGTGACAAGCTCTTGTAAGCTTATACAAGTCAAACCAAACACCCGAGCCACATGTTGAAAACTGCATAGGCTTGGCAAGTCCGTGGACTGCTGCGACTTGCATGGGCAACTGTTATACGCAAAGGCATGGGCCTAGGTAGTACTACAATTTATTATAAAGCGCTCCGACGGTTTTCGTCCATTTCGGAAAAACTAACTCATAATGATCATGATCTACAGATCTGTTACAGGATAAAATCGTAAAAATAACGAAGATTAAAAATTACGTAGTACTACGTCTGTGTAGGTACTTTAATGTAAAACGGGTTGAATAGGGATGGCAGGGTGTATCGAGACGAAATTTAAATAGAGTCTATTACATAAATGGATCAACCAAAATGTTATCTCAAGCTTAATTTTTGTCCAAAATAAGTAGTAGTTTTATAGTTTTTAGTTTATTACAGTTTATCTTATATTATAGGTGTAAATAAACAAAACCAGTTTTGTCTCTATTCACCCCTGTATCCCTATTCATCACATTTTACCTTACATTTTACCGTACTGTGGATGGTACTGTGTTTAATAAAGGAATGAGTTTTTTATTACAAATTTTACAAACTATTAAAGGTTTTGGAAATATATTATGAGTAAATATGTGACGTAGCAAAAAAATGACGTAAATATGACATAGAAATTTGTAGTACTTTTTCCAAAGAGCTTTTTACCACTGTTTACTACTTTTTAAAGTAAAATAAGTGCATATTTAATGAAGATATGCAGAAAAATAAATAATTTAAAACACTTACAACATAACAATAAAATAATACTAATTATACTTAGTATGGAATTTTTTGGGTATACTTTATTAGGTCCGCAAAATTATATAAAATGTATTATGAGGAAAGAATATTGCGAACCGATGTTAAAAGGAGATGTGAAACCATTTAAAGAAATAGAACAGCCCGCGAAGGTATTGTTTCTACATACTAATCGTCCGAATGTTGGACTAATATATATATTCATCCTACTATTTCGTTTTTGTTCTTGTTAATGCTTGTTGACGTATAAAATATTCACTATCTACTAGACTACTAAAGTTTTAAGCTAACTGTTTCAAGCATTTTTCAGGTAACAATCATGTTTGCGTGTTTACGGCTTAAGGGTGGCCCATAGGCCGGCCACATCTAGTGCACCGTGACGTACTGTAAAACGGATGAACTTTATTATGTTAATTGCATAACGTCCCGCAAATTGAGGATTGATAATGTTGTATTTGACAGTTGAGTGGTTCGCACTGTGTATTATTCTTAGAAACGCTGCAGTGGGATGAATAAAAAATATATTTACATTGGTCTGATAGTCGGGTTACTATCCACTTCCGAATAACTATGTTTGGTATTCTCTAGTCATCCAAGAATAGCAATAAATTTTAACCCTCAATTGCTGCAACAATATCAGTCGATAAGTAAAGAAAGGACGTGTTATTGCAGCAGTATGCTAAATTGCATATCTCTAATACCTATAAAAATTAATTAAAAACAAAAGTTGAACGATAACATCACGGCAGTAAAGGAGGGCAGTGCCAATCCGAGACTAATTTTAGGATGGAGCGAGATCAACATATGGTGCTCCTTTTCCGTGGTTTGTTAGGTAGAGTGCTATAACCATAAGCTGGAGATATGTTTTGGGATAATTGAAAATATACATAAAGTATAATCCGTCACAAAACAGCGTAAAACAGGAAATCACCCAATGAGTAGATAACAACAGCGCCACTCATCTCACCAACTTATAGTTGTCGCACTATCTAACGTAAAGCTTGAATTCAACGAATGGACATGCGGTGCCACCTATAAGTCTAATACTGCTATAATACTATTTGTTTTGCTTCTCTTTTGGAAACGTTTGCTGCAGAGTACAACAGTCGAATTATTTTACTACCAGATTTTTTAGTACCAGAGGGGTAACGTCAGGCGGTCATAAAAACTACAAGCAATATCTTTCTGTAACATGTGTTATTATAAAGCATGTTGCGCCGACCCCATTGCGAGTAGGAGAAGGGCAGGTGGAAGGAAGGAAGAGTAATATTAGTGGAATTTCTTTGTCCTGATGATTGACAGTGGCGTACCTAGGCTGAGAACTGATAACCGTTATTCACAGATAGAAAGGCCCAAGACTGAAGTTATCAGGGTCATCGATTGTTATATTGGAAGAGTAAATGGATATGCTTATGGTTCCAAACAAAGATTAATTACAATGAAACGCAAAGGAGTTATTAAACCAGTTGGACCCTGTGACATGTACAGATTCCCACCAACTTCCTCTATAGAGGTAGATATCAATATTTTGGATAATATGCATGTGTCCTGCGGGCGCAATGATATAATTTTTTTATTTGTCAATCAAACATTATTCCATCACCTATGCAGTAGCATTTATTATTCTGTTTGCTTTTTTTTATAGATGTTGAGTTAGCAGATAATTAGCTGTAACTTTAGTCAATCGTTTGTATTATTTTGCAGTATGGATGGTGGCAACATGACCCAGTAGTCACTGATAGCACATGGTACCATACTTATCCGAGGCATCCCCAACCAGCTTCACCAAACACGTTAATATTGAACAAAGTCAGAAAAAATAATAAATACGCATCTCTGTTTTAACATATTATGTATAAAATATAAAAATAATATGAACCAAATATTTCTAAGATTGTTTTTATTTAGTTTTTTAATCCATATCTTAAGATTTAGTCGATTAGATTAAAATCGACTAACAAACAAATTAGTAACATATTTTAGTAGTAATGGTACTTACTATTCAGGGAATACAACCCTATCATCTGTCTTTCATTCATTTGACGTCGGTGTGAGTGGTCGATCTTCGTAAAGATGTCGTAAGTTAATCTGTATTTATCGCAATAATCTTTAGTATTTCAGTGATTTAGAGATGTAATATTTGATAATTCAGAAACTGTTTGCTTACTCACGTGCATTTTTTAAAATTCTATGGGTAAACGTCAACATAACCTTAAATGTTTCTAGGTCTAAAGTATCTCGAGATACACTCTACGAGTGCGTAAATGCCGTGCTCCAGAACTCGAAAGACAAGAAACGTAACTTCCTGGAGACTGTGGAGCTACAAATTGGTCTGAAGAACTATGACCCCCAAAAGGACAAGCGTTTCTCCGGCACCGTCAAGTATGTTTACCTGGAAAGAGCATTTTAGTGGGATATATTTTTTTGATCTAAATTCCACCAAAGTGAATCTGGACAGGGAGTCGGCGAAAGCTGACGGGACTCGACCCAGAGTCTTTAAATAACGGGTAGGCAAGCCTCGGCTTCCCAACTTTTACGACATGTGAAGCTACTTGGTGAGGTATGCTTCCAAAATAAAAGTTCCTTGTACCCTTCGATATAAAAAAAACCAAGCTTGTAGAAAATTATTTTCTCCCATGCTTGATCCTCACTACAGATTTTTGTACATTTCATTTGCAATTATAACCTTTAAATATAGTTTCCCCATAACCTTAAAAATTACTAGATTTCCCAACATAACCTATAAATATTTTTTTTATGTTTTTCATTTATGATAACTTTGGTCTTCCCTAAAGTTTCCTTTAGACCATGTAATAAAATGTGATCACTATGAAATGATGTTCCAATATGCATGTATTATCAGTTGAATTGATGAAAGAATTTTCTCTGACTAAAATCCTTTTATATTTGTCATTTATTTTGTGTAATGTTAATTCTAAATATATTATGTTAACTTTCAGGCTTAAGTACATCCCTCGCCCCAAGATGCAAGTGTGTGTCCTTGGAGACCAACAGCATTGTGACGAGGCCAAACAGTTGACTGTGCCCTGCATGGATGCAGAGGCTCTTAAGAAACTTAACAAGAACAAAAAGCTTGTCAAGAAACTGGCTAAGAAGTTAGTAAATGCATTATTTGTATGGTTAAAATTAGTTTAAAAAGATAAAGGTGGATCATGGTATTAAGCCGGAATAATCCCAGACTTGCGATAGGCTCGCCCCCTATCACATTGTGGGACGGAGATACGCTCGGCGAAATGTGGGTGTACTGGTTACACCTCTGTCTACCCCTTCGGGGATTACAGGCGTGAGTGCGTATATAATCCCAGACAGGATAAAGAAAGCAGATAAACTGTAGCCCTAGTACAAGTTTTGATACTTTTCTAAAACAATTAAAGTTGTTGTTTTATCTCCATATGTCAAGTATCAGTAGTCAACAGTGAGAACTATGATGAATTAAAATTGATATGGTCAATATGGTTTATATCATATTAGTCTAATTTGAAATTAGTTTTTGGGTGTTTTTTTACAGTATGAATTACAAGTTTGACAATAGTAATTTTATATGAATATAAAAACCGAATGTGTTTGTAACTCTTACTAGACCTACTGTTATCATCTAAAATAATAAACTGTACATTTTTGGACAGTTATAAGAACACCGCTGTTATTGTGGATAATTTCTGTAATAGGATTATTAATAGTACTAGTTATAAATTTTACTTTATTTGGAGCAAAAGAAACATAAAAGCCAATAAAAAAATGGAACATGCAGTAGTAGAAAATAAGTTGTCTATTTAAATCCATGATCTATGCATTGAGTGCACACCTGGGAACCTTCGGTGCAAAAAGTGTAATATAAAATTAAATTACTTATGACTAATCAAAAGCATTGCAATGCATGGCAAACACATCTAGTTTTACAATAAATGCTGATCAAGTTTAATCTATACTTAATATCTTTATCTCCTTTCAGATTTGATGCATTCCTTGCATCAGAATCCTTGATCAAACAGATCCCACGTCTATTAGGTCCTGGTCTGAACAAGGCAGGCAAGTTCCCTGGTCTGCTCTCTCACCAAGAATCCATGACTCAGAAGATCGATGAGGTCAAGGCCACCATCAAATTCCAGATGAAGAAAGTAAGCAAGTTTTTACATTATTTTTATTTTACCTATGTAAAAAGAAACCATCACTGAAATTGCTGACCTTGAACATATCCATAGAAAACCTTGTAATTTTATTCTTGTCATGACATACATATGACCATAGCTGTATCCTCTATTCTCGGAAGGATTGTGCAACTAGCCCACAACCCATGGATGGATTGTCCACAATTGGTTTGCAGAACATATTTTTGTCTAATGATGTGCCAAAGGTGAGCAATTGGCATATCAGGCCCAAAAAAATAGAAGTTCTCATGACAGTTATAAATTAATATGAATTTGAATTTTGTCAAACAATTTATCTGTGAAACTACAGTCTATAAGGGGGTAGTGCATAACTGAGTAAGCTCCTGCAGTAGTGGAGCAGAAAATGGTCACACAATTAACGAAGTATGACAAGAATCGTAACATAACAATTGTGAATTCTAATGCTATAATTCTCTCCCCAGGTACTGTGTCTCTCAGTGGCGGTGGGCCATGTGGACATGACGCCTGATGAGCTTGCACAGAACGTGCATCTGTCGATCAACTTCCTTGTATCACTACTCAAGAAGCATTGGCAGAATGTGCGCTCACTACACATGAAGTCCACCATGGGCCCGCCCCAAAGATTGTACTAAGTTGACGCAATAAATCTTTAATAATCTATATTACTGTGTTTGTATATATATACTCATGTCAAATACGTCTCATGTGAATACATGGCAAGCCTGGAACTAAAGTGGTATAATATTATGTACCAAATATTTCATCCATTTGTTTTTTCAATATTTTCTTATTATATTGGACTCATCTTATTTCGATAATCGGACTACTATAAAAATAGTTCCATTCCACCATAAATGAATTGAATGAATTTAAAAAAATATATTGAAAAAAAGCCTTTTTGAAGTCTATTAAAATAGAATAATGTCGACTTGCACGACGATTCGAGATATTTGGTGTTGCTTAAACTGGTTTAATGGGTTAAACTCTTTATAATTGTCGCGCAAGTAGGCCGAAGTGAAGAAGTTACAGCAGTTTTTTTAGCTTGAATGACTAAACGAGCAGGTCCCTCGCCTGATGGTACGCCTGCCAATACAGAATAGAAAAGCACTGAATGGCACTAGACTGCGTTCGTCACCCCGAGACGTAAGATGTTGAAGTCTCATAATGCTCAGTAATTTCACTGGCTTCAATGTAGCTTCAAACTGAAATAACAGTGCTTACACACACACTGCTGCTTGGCGGCGGAAATAGACAAAGCGGAGTGGTACCAATCCAGACGGCCTCGCATACGAGAGAACCTACCACCTAGAAAACCCAACCTACTAATGTGGCTACTCTCAGTGACTCACTCGTTAACTATCTTATACGGACGCACGAGAGCTGCAAAAAAAGTATGTTATTGGTTATAACGTAACTGAAAATTTATTAATCCCCTTGGCTTAACTTGTATAGCACAATCTCTATCTCTTCACCCTATCACACACACGTAAGTACACATGTTTGTATTTTTGAAAAAGGAGTAAAGTTTGAAACCGGGTTTGCTTCTAAAGTTTATTCTCTTACAAGCCATTTTCAATAAACGATCTTAGTTTGATTCTCCGGATAGATAGCACAAATGAGCCCATCAAAATAAAGCATAAAGGTTACGTGTACTTAGTTCCACAACCAATCAGGTTGGTTTCCGGAGTCTATCCGGATAATTTAAGTAAGGTCGTTAATTGAAAATAGCCCTTATTAAATTTGTACCAAGTCTCGTATTTGAACACAAAAATATTTATGTACTTCCGAGAATTGTGAACAATGATGGTGACCTAAAACACAAAAATAATTGTATACTGCCTGATGTAAGACAATTACATCAGGCACTATACAATTTTTTTTCTGTTTGAATGTACTTAAAATGTTTATTATTATTAATGATTTACATTATAACTTCCACAACAATACCAACTTTCGAATAAATTCTAGGTACACTGCATGAAGCTATTTGGCCCCTTAATGCGGCTCTGCCACAAATAACTTTCGGAAGTGAAGTACGCTGTATGACCAAATTCGAAACCATGATGAATAGGGATTAGCTTTCCAAAGAAATTTCAACCGTTTTGATATTAGGTTCTTTTCACTAATTAGTTTGCCGATAACTGCATTAAAATTTTATATAGTATGTATGTGAAATTATCCAATTTTATTATAAGTACCTATGTGGAATCATGGAATAATTTAATTAAACAATTGGAAACAATTTAACAGTGTAATAAAATATTTATACAATGTCACTTATCCTACCTAGATCGGAACTGATATCATCATCTGTATTGTCGCTTTCATCTTCTAGTAGCTGCTCGTCACATTCTTCGACCGACTCTTGGTCAACACTTTGTTGTGACTCTATAACTTCGCCATGAATATCTTTATTCTTAAGATTCCCCATCCAAAATGCTTCAGAACAATTATTTGCAGCAAGAACAGCTTTAACTTTGTAAATCAATGTTTCAAGTAAATGCCTTACCGTCGGAACTTTACTCATCAGTGTTTTATCTTTCTTTAAACGGGAATGACAGCACAAAGACTGCAAGAATCGTGTGGACTGTTGCATTATTTTCAATATTTCCAATACTTCTTGCGTCGCGTTCTTGAATTGCAGTTCGAATATAGGTATTCCTTGGGACAAAAACAACTTCAATATTGGTAAAGATTTTTTGAAAAACGCCGCCAGATTATTTCTGTTTTCCACAGTTTTGGCAATATCCGACATATATTTCAAAACAGTGGCCACATCTTTCCAAAGGTCGAGATGTTCAGAATTAGTCAAACCTTTATTCAAACGGGTCTTAGTAGCTTCATGTAAAGATGTTCCCAGATTCCTATATAGTATCGGAAAATTACTTTTCGTTATACTTTTGAATGTGCTCAAATGATCATTTCGTCCTTTCAACAGTTTTACGTCGTTTGTTAATTCCAACGATAAATTCTTCAATTCTAAAATTTCGTTATTTATGAAATACACTGAAGCCAAACAGTCAACACTCTGATTAAAATGTAACCCAGTCTCTAGAGCTCCATCAGTCGTTCTCCACTGTTGGGACAAAAAGTGTTGGGATATATTTTTTAGAATTTTTAATGTGACTCTATTATCACAATAGTTTTGTATAGTTTTGAGCAGATCTATTAGCGCTACGGCAGTTGATAATTGCAAGCAGTATTTCTGATGTATTTTTAAATTCTCAAACACTTTCATTACTAAATCTTTTAGAGAAGTAGCAGCATTTACGTTCGAATCAGCCACTGTCCTTAATGAACTTTTTAATAATGCATTGTGATGGTTTCTAAAGCCGATCCATTTAAAAAATATAGTAAGTGTGTTGTATATGTATTCAACACATAACAGATAATCCATAAAGTCTGAAGTAAACAAGAAATCACTTTCATTTTGAGTATTTTCAGAACTATGATTTTCTATGTATAAAGTCACAGACTTTAAATGTTGTATTAATTTAGGTAGTATTTCACTGACTGCGTTTGCACAATCCTCGCCTTTTTTAGGGTCGTAAATTACATTATCTTGTTTAGACAGAAATGTTACCCTGTTTATTTTTGATATCAAAATAGTTTCCAGATTGCTATTAATACAAATTATTAAATATTTTAAAGATTTTATATTTAATTCATTATCTGTTTCATTATCTTCTGAAAAAGTAGTGTTTAGCAATTGTAGTAAGTTTAAGCATAACTGCCTGTAAGAAAGATTATGAAAAACACTAAATATATTCTTTGTTGTTCCAGAATTGTTTTGAGTTGCTTGAGATCTTAATGTTTCAGGAAGTACAGTATCATCTGGTACTGGTTTTTTTGATACTTTCTGTTTAGAACTGTGAGCTTTATTTACTCTTTTATCTATATTCTCTCGTGTATATCTATTTATATTTAATGTACTAATTGGTGGTTTATATGATATTTTACTTTTAAACAATATTTCATTAATAAGTGATTGTAATTTATCAACTTGGAGAACTCTTTTCAGAGTTTTTGTTTTAAGTGCATCATCTTGTTGTGTAGCAAACGCATTTAATAGTTCTCGAAACCAATTTACAGTATGAACACAACAATCCAAGATGTTAATTACTTTGGCTGGATCCATATCTTCAATTGTGTCTATATCATACTTAGGCATAATTACAGGACATCCTAACAATGCATCAATGCTAGATAAATTACCATCATTCTGCCTAGAATGCAAAGTCTGAACTAGTTGAAATAGAGGTGATAGGATACCAATACATATTTCTGTTTTGGGTTGTAATGTCAATCCAGCTATGTTGATGGCAATCACTTCATTCATTTCACTATCTGCATTAATACAGTATTGCATTGCCACTTCCAAGTTGCATATCCTGTCAGTATCAACAGAATCTACAATGAAATTTTGTTCTAGATCATTTGTAACTGCATCAGTCAGCCATGTCATGAATTTTTTATTTATATGAGTTGCGGAAGATATAACATTAGACATTTCATCATAGAAGAAAGCTATCATATCTGGGAACTGTGTTGTACTGCGACTGATTAACTCAATGATTTGTGCAGCTTCACGAAGATCACCTTCAGGTAGTTGTGAGACTGAGCCATAGCTTATATCATTTGTCATGTCTCTTGTCTGATCATAATCAGTATTTGATGTCATAAGATATTTTACTGCATAAACCCCTGCAAGAATTCCTTGAATCTTAATTTTTGGGTTTGAACTGCTCAACTCTTTTCTAATTATCATATGTATATCATCTCTAATGAGGGAATTTTCATAGCTGTAGGCAAGGCCACATAGTAAATTCATAACAGCTTTAATTTCAGGCAGTGGCATATCATCCATTCTATCTAGTAATATCAACATTTGCATACTTTGCGGTTTTAACAGAGACATGTTCTTTTTTGCAACATTGTTTAATATCATTAATATGCTCATGACACATTGTTTAGAATCTAGACCCAGTTGTAAAAGTTCAGCAACAATTGTTTGGCCGCAGTCTTCAAGTTCAGAAATCATTAAAGTATACATATGAGATGCAAATGACTCTATGGCTGGATCACCCTTAGTCTTCAATAAAGAGTTTGTGAGGTTAATTAAATTTTTCAAGGAATCTTTAAGGATAGGTTTGAATTTTTCAAATGTCTCATCCAGTAACTCTTCCTTCAAGGTGTTTAGTTTGATCTGTTTTCTAATTAAATTCTCCACTTGTTTCTGTCTCTCTTCTGAAGTAGAGAAAGATATTAGAAGGATAATAAAGTCTATAGACTTGTGATCAGTATGTACTTTACACATAGAAACTGTTTTTAACCATGAGTTAGCTATTAATTTTGATGATACCATAGAGTTTCTCATTGCTGAGGCAGTTAACACTTGACTTGTTGCTATATCCTGAGGTATTGCTAATGTAGTAGACCAGCCTAATGAATTTCTTAAGCCAAGAACAGCCTCAAAGTATGCATTATCGCTCAAACATCCAGGAATTAGAAGAAATTTTACAAAATTAGGAAAGTAGCTGAATTTTGACAAACTTGAAAGTATGTTGAGGGTCCTCTTTTGTAGTTGCTCATACTGTTCATCAGATAGGCATAAGTATGTGAGGCAATCCAAAATTGCAGGAATCAAATCATGGTCCTCACTAAGAATCCTGCTCATTTCTGTAGCAATATTATTGTGCTCTTGATCTCCAATAATATCAGGTATAGCTGTAATTATTTCTAGTTTGACCATTTTTTCTGATGTAACATCAAGCAGGTTTATGATATTTGTGGCAATATTCTCACTATCAACTATACTGTCTAATGTAGAGAAACACTTCAATATCATTTGAATCCATGGCCCACAAGCTGATGAGGCAGCAAGGTCTATAGCCTTTTCAAATATATAATCAATTAATTTAGTCTGTAAAATAGGTATACTTAACAGTATTTTCATAACGCTGTCACTAATTGGGTGTTCTTCAGGGCACTCGCCGGCTACCATCACAATATTTGGATACAAGTACTGCTTAAAAACCTCCATATCTTGGCATTCTTTTTCCAAATTAGATAAAAGTTCAGCCACGTTACGAGGGTACTCGAAATGCTTCTCAAGATTTTTCTTTATTTTACCAACTATGTGAATTGTTTCGTATGAAGCGACGCACTTTACCGGTGGGTGATTTAAAATAATACCGCTTTCTTGTAAAGTTTTATGCAAACAATTATGTTTGTCGATAGTCTTTAACTTCTTACTCTGACTCCCGGTGGTACACGATTTCTGCGATAAACTTCTTTTATGAGACATAATTATAAAATGAGGTATCTAATCTTGCTTGAAACTGCTTTTCACTGACCAATATTAAACTGCTTTTTGTATTTTTGTTTCAATAACATGTCAAAAATATTTTTTTATGGGAATGCAAAGGGTTGTATGTCATACATCCTCGTCATATTGTCAAAAATGACAATTTCAGTAACGGACTACTTAGCAGTTAGCGGTCGTCCGATATTTACTGTACCTAAATACATACGCACTCACGCCTGTAATCCCCCAAGGGGTAGGCAGAGGTGTAACCAATACACCCACATTTCGCCGAGCGTATCTCCGTCCCATGATGTGATAGGGGGCGAGCCTATCGCCATACCGGGCACAAATTCCAGACTCCAGGCTGATACTGAGCATTTCGTAATAGAAAAACCCAATACCACTTTACCCGACCCGAAGATCGAACCCGAGACCTCAGCGTTAGCCTCAATCGTAATGCGTACGCATTACAACTGCGTCACCAAGGCATATTTACTGTAATAGTGTATTTTTAGTAACGCAAGTCTATTAAAGATAAACCTTAACTTTGGGAATTCCTTGGGAACCAACCACAGCGTGGCCGACGGCCGACCGAGCCGGGCGGTTAAAATGAATCTCTTTTTCTCGTGATTGGCGGATTTCATGACGCATCTATAGAATTCTCTATCTACGGAGATCTACGGTCTGTGATGTGGTGGTAAAACAGATTAAATGTACTATGTACTGCTTTAAGCTGTTTGAACTTATCGATTTTTCAGTATTTCTACCGGTAGAACATACCGATATCTCTTTGACCGAATAAAACGTAAAGAATTTTCACGATTTCGAAGATTGCAAGGAAATTCAGGAGAATTTTATACCGATGTTGAGAGAAATCGAGAGAAATAGATACCCTACAAAACGTTTCATAGATTCAGTGTTACCTTTTGGTGAAAACCCTTGTCAATATTGCCACATTTTATGGGCTATCTCAAGCTCCTTCGCTTGCAAGTAAATAATTGACAGATTTTATTCTTTCATTCAATAATCGGCTGATTTATATTTTTATAGTTGGAATATTATAGTAACACAATTCCTCGGATTACCGATACATGAATACATCGAATATTACTAATATGATATGGGATACTAATATATCCGTTTCACGCTTAAATTATTAATCTTTGATTTAGGGAAAGACGCTTTATGGGACACAAGTCTTTCCAGCATGGAGAAAATTTAACAAAAAAAGGGACACAAGTCTTCATATGTTCATAAGCAGCGTTGGTGTAGTCAAACAATTTTAATTTATTATCATATTTTGGGTCCAAATCTACCGATGTTACTGGGCCGATTTCGTATTTTGAGTTTTGACATTCTATGGTATTCTCATTTCTGTGGGAGTTTTGGCGGGAATTCTGACAGTGCGGTGGCTTTCTTGTTTTAATTATTTCCTAAACTGGTTTAAAGTTGTGTTTGTTGTATAAAAAGGGTGTGGTTGTGTGCAATAATCATTAACTCTGGTGAATAGTGTATGGAATCATTGAAATAAGTGTATTTAGGTGATTTTTGACCAAGGGTATCGATCGACCTTGTGCGTTCGATCCGCTTGAAGAAAGTCGCCTAAGAAGCATTGAACTAAAAGGAATTACCACCAAAACTCCAACAAGAAATCGGCCACATCCCCGCTTCATTGAAAATTCGTTCTTGAAAATATAAGAAAAGAATATAACTAATGACTTGGCAGCATGGTTTCTAATCTTAGCCGGTTCCGGAACAAACAAATAAAAAAAACATTTCTGTGGTTTGAATTAGAATTTTGAAGTTTGCATTATTTTGATTGATGGTCGATGGAGCAAGTGTATATTTTATTCTGAAAAGATAATACCAAAGAATATTTTATACTCTCTACGAGAGGATAAGACAATCATGAATTTGAATATTTCTAGCCTTGGAAAGTATGTATGGAAATCGCAAAGTCTAGCTGGTTATGGAGTAAGTGACATCTCAATAAATCACATAAATATGCATACTACTAGTGTAAAGCTATTTATAATAATTAAATACCTACTTTTTTTTAAATAAGTATGTAGGAATATAATAAAATTAAATCAATATCAACACAAATAAGTATACATAATTTAAAAAAAAAACAATATATAACCTATAAATTTCAGTATCAGCAAGTACGAAATAAATGGGCCAACTGGATGATGGTTCGTGATGTGAAGAGACGACGTATGAGCGCTGAGAACTTTCTAGAAAGAACTAGAATCAACGCAATGAGAAAAAACGATATACTGCCCATGGAAATTAGAGAAATGGCTGACAAAGATATTAATAAATTTGAATGGAATGCATCTCCCATGAGAATCAACAACAGATGCGTTATAACATCAAGGTATGTTGTACCAGCCCACTATCTTCTCACCACAAAAAATAAATACTTATATCAGGATGGCTTGGCCCTATGGCTTTTGATACCGAGATTTGTATCAATCTAATGTTTCTTTTTACAAGCTCACATACTGCCTTCATATCAATGCACCACTTTTATAAAGAAGTTAGAAGTACTTATTGGTGGCCGGCCAAATGGCCTGGGCCAGCCTGACAATTTCAGCCTGGCCCCTTCAGCATCACAGCTACTACAAAAGTACTGACATTGTATTGTGCCAGAAGTAATGTACTCTTTAAATTGCGCATATGTACGGCATTCTTCAATATTAACTCGATATCTTAAGAGATATAGTAAATTGAGGGCTGGGCTATACTGGGCCGAAACAATTCAGATAGCTTTAAGCCATATTACTTACAAATTGATATCTGGCACCCCCGTTGACAAAAATAGTAGATGCAATGTTAGCATTGATTAAAGTGACCACCATTCAAAATCGATATCTGGGATTCCACGTAATTGCAAATAAATGAATCCCAGAATCATGAACGCATTGTCGATCTTTTTATTATAGCATAGGCCAGCAATCAAGCAAGTGGGTCACCTGATGGTAAATGTATATAAATACAATACCAAAAGAATCATGGGAGCATTGCAGACCTTAAAGAAATGGGGTAATTAAGGGATTGGGAAGGGGTGGTGAATTTAGACCTCCGGATATCTCACCGTATGAAACGTAGCAGCAAGCTGCTACTTTACATCCAATTAAATTAATAATTATTATTTTCAGACCCAGAGGCATAGTGAAGGAGTGGCGTATGAGCCGTATTGTGTGGCGCCATCTAGCAGATTACAACAAGTTGTCGGGAGTCCAGAGAGCCATGTGGGGATAATGGTTTACTTGTCTAATTGTTATGTACAGTAGGAGTATATTGATAAATAAATTTTAGTTCGATTGGTTTCAACTTTTTTTTAAGTATTTTTGAATAGATAAGACACTGATCATTTTAGGGTATTAAAAAACCAACACTATTCTCATTCAGAAGCTTTCCCTGTAGTTTTTGGAGATTAGTATTGTATTGTTGAAAGCTCACAGTGCGTCGCGTACGTAAGGATTGAGGGTTCATAACTATCAATAACACTAATGATGACAAGATTTTGTTGTAAAAGTGATTTATATAGGTTTTTATTACATTTAGATGACGAGATTAGCAGATTTCTCGCCTGCTCCTGAACAGAGCAACACCAATCAGAACTTCGTATTATGAAGTACCGCATGTTATTGAACTGCGCTCGTCACCCTGAGACATGGTGTTATAAAGACCAAGCACTAGTCCCGCAACTTCAATTTAAATGTTGGGTTTTTGAAGATTGCAGCTCGATCCCTCGGTTAAATATGATTTATCCATGTTGATTATTTGAGCAATATAATCTTTATTCATATTTAATAGAAAGATCGTGCTGCAATTTAAAATAAAAAACAAAATTGTATTTCGCGAATTAGTGCTAATCTTTCAGATTGTCTCATAAGCCCGTAATATAGAACAACACTCAAGTGAACTCTTTACTAAGTGTCGATTTCAGTACACGTGATCGGTCTATTTTTATTTTATTGGCGATAATGGCCCGTAATTTTACAAACCGGAACAAGAGTGTTTACACACTGCTGCTTGGCGGCAGAAATAGACAAAGCGGTGATACCTATCCAGACAGGCTCTCAGGATCCTACCACCTATTAATTAAAAGGGTGTCCCTCAATCCTTACTTTAAGGGTTAACTTGCAGTGGCTTTGAACATTTTTGCTAATTACGTCCAAATAGACGTTTTTAGTGGTAGCCACGCTGCACTTGTGTCTACAGCACGAATGGGCCGGCTCGTTACGACGTTCTCACAGAAAACCGGCGTAAAGTAGCAGCTTGCTACTGCGTTTCGTACGGTGAGTGATATCCGGAGGCCCAAACCCTTTCCTTTAAGGTCGGCAATGCACCCATAATTTTTTTAGTATTGTGGGCGTATATGGGCGGTGGAGATCATTACCATCTTACCATCAGGTGACCCAATAGCTCATTTGCCGGCCTATGCTATAAAAAAAATGTGTTGAAAATTCATTAGAAATCAAACAAATTTCAGTGTTTAACCATTTATAAAAGTCATTTTCTTATAACTAAAAGCTTCACAAAAGCCGAAATGGAATTCTGTTGCTTCAATATAAAGCTTTTTAGTCAAAAAGACCTGAAACAAAACAAATTGAATGTTAGCATTTCATAAACAACCCAATATTTAATGTTGGTAAAGGTGATTTCTCAGTAGAAAAATTGTCAGATCATTATTTTTCTGAAGCTAATACATGATAAGATCAAACATCATTGAGTTTTGTTCTATGATAAATATTATCTTGGAGGTCATATTCATAATATGTTTGTAGTGTTGAGATGATGGTTCATGCTGTCCTGTAAAACCTTAAAGGATAAGTAAAATATACAGCAAAATGCCTAGGTGGAATTGTAACAAGTAATAAATACTTCTAATAATTTAAAAAACAAAGTGTTTGCTGCAACCTTAAATACTCAACAAAATCTTTTCTATATAAATTCATTTATACAAAGTAGTTTGTATTTTACAAAAAAAAACAATTATAATTTACCTATGTTTACAACAAAGAAATTGCCAACTTATCATTTGATCAATATATTAATTAAACACTGTTAAATTTCTAATATTGTCACTTAGCTAACAATACTGCATAAGTTAAATTGGCTTAGTTTCCAGGAGAGACAAACTGAATATTTTTTATGAACATGAGTGATGTAACCAATGAATTGAGTGGTGACAAAACTATTAGAAGATCATGCTTTGTATGGTTAATTAAAAATTCTCTGTATAATTATTGGATATGTGATATTGTTAGCAAAGCAACTATATGTAATATAAAGGCTTCTCAGTAAGACACTTGCTGTTTATATGTATGAACAATAAACATAATAAAAAAAATATTGTTGAGGGGAATAATAAAATTCTTTCTATTGCGAATTATTGGCAATGAATGCTATTGAAAAATCATAAAAAAATACATACATCAAATTATAAAGTTATTGAAGTTTTGAGTAATATGCACATAAATCTATGAGTAATTTCTCCTACACTACAACCATATGTGATGTTCACTACGTCAATTTCAAAAAACTAATATTCTTTGTAGTTGGATAATAGTTCAATCATTTCATTCATTACCCATGTTTGCAAACATAACCTAAAAACCAGCAATGTTTATTAGCATCAAGGTATAACCTAAAAATAGTGACAACTTACCGAAGCCCATGTCATCGTCAGACTCCTCGGGTTCTTCCTCTTTCTTCTCCTCTTTAGCGGCCTCTGCTGCGGGCGCGGCAGATGCAGCGGCGGCAGGCGCTCCCGCGGCCGGTGCAGCTCCCACACCCGACCCGATGTTGGTAATCAGGTCACGGACGTTAATGCCTTCGAGGGCCTTCGCGAAAAGACCCGGCCAGTAGGGCTCGACGTCCACGCCAGCAGCCTTCAGGATGGTGGAGATTTTCTCACCCTGTCAACATACGTATAGCTATCATCTTTCGCGCCACTACAATATGTTATTTAGTATTAAAATACAAGGACATTCACATTCCTAGTGGTATTTAAACACGATTTCACTGATTTTACCACGCCAATAACCGACAATAACGAAGATGTAACTGGATAATCAATCACAAAAATAGCCGAACAGTTTTTCTGTGAAATACTTACAGTTACGGCGACATCATCGTCAACTAAGATGAGAGCGGAGTAAACACAAGCTAATTCAGCCTTTGATGCCATTTTTAATTATTATACGTGCAAGTTGCCGAAAGGCCTTAGCTCGTAGAGAACAAGCACGTTTGACTTCTGAAAAGGAAGAGAAGGAAAGACCCTATGACAGCTGTCAGTTGACTCGGTTGTTGACGTTTTGTTGCTGCTTTGAAAATAGTTTTGACTCGTGTTAACTTAGCAATAGCAATCTAATCTCAACAAAGTAATTTAGGCTCATATCTTTTTATCTTGCAGCGGATAGCAAATTTGAACGCGTACTCATTTTTTCTAGGGTTCTTAGCAAAATACGAAGATCGTTTCCTAGTGTGTGGTACGACCTCTTAAAAAATAAAGATTGCATCACTGTGGTGGATGCTGTTGAGTAAGACACGGATTTTAGAGGAGTTTGTAAGAGTACCTCCTTTTTTTATACTGAGCCAGTACAACGTCTCTTCAAATGAGGTGTGGCGTCTTGACGTTGAGTCTAGCCATGGAGTTAATATGTACTACACGTTGAGGGAGTATAACGTACTACAGTACATATTAACTCTATGCGTCTAGCCCATTGTCTAGCTCATTCGCACTCTTTCACGCACGCAGTCCGCGTCATGGGAATAAATGTGGGAATAGTAAAAGAGTGACGCGACATAAAAATTGAGTCACTCTTACATTATTCCGTCATGTACGGGACAAAATGAGTTGTCTTGTATGCCCTACTCATTATTAGCTGAAAAGAATCGCGGCTGTGTGTAGCGATCGCAGATCCCAGGATAGCGGCTAGAGATCGCGACTGTTGGTCAAAGGCTCTATGATATAATTGATTCCAACAAATTAATTATTCGTAGCCATCACCATCCAGACAAAATTGTTTAGCAATGTTGATTATTTCAAATTAGTTTTTAAGAATACTTACATGAGTTCTAGTAAAATAGATGTCCATCCAACTAAAAATATTCAGCAATGTTCAGTATTTCAATTAATTGTATTTTTTTAAATACACAAGATTTAGTAAATGAAAGAGGTTTACATCAAAGTTTACATAATATTTATAGTTGTATTATTAGGTACATGCTGATTTAGAATAAAATTTTAATACTAAATTGATTACTATGACAGCCTCTGTGGAATAATGGGCGAGTAGCTGGCTATGAAGCGAGAGGCCGCGGGTTCGATTCCCGCACCGAGACAAATGCTTGTGTGATCTACAAACATAGGTATTACACAAGGCATTAAGTACATCATAACTCACACTGGAAATTGCACATATAGGTTGATATATACAGTATGTAACAAAAACCCTGTTGGCCCTTTCTAGGTCGTGAAGACAGACATATAGACAGCTTAATATAGTTAAATTAAAATAATAATAAACAGAACAACGAGATATTATGCTTACACAGGTAGCTTAGAAAAATAATCATATTTAAAAATATATATATCTGAAAAGTGATGAACAGCTGACTCATGTGACGTACTGACGTAGACGAGCGCGCACGCGGTGCGGCGCGTTTGATGCACGTAGAAGCCGCAACTTGCTTTCTCGCTCTGGTTCCGAGTCATCGCTCTTGCAGAGGTAATCAATCGAAATACCGTTCACAAACAATACTATTATAAAAAATAAATATGATTATTTTTATAGTCTAATATTCGTATGCGAGTTTTTTCATTACGTTTGAATATCGATTCTGATATCACAGTTAAAACGCCCAACAGGGTTTTTGTTACATATTGTATAATAATAATATACAGAAGCTAAATTTTGAATAATTAAATATTGCTATGAATTACAAATCCCAGGAAAACAAGTGGTGTTTTACTAGCATGTCTCTTACACCTTCCTTTAATGGCTGATTTTGTGTATCTTTTTTTAAAGGTAATTCCCAATCAGGGTTTAGGTTGAATCCAAACTGGGAGAGAATTCTTAGCTCACATTTTATTTGGACCCATCCTGGAGAATTTATGAATGACCATGGATGGTACCATTTCTGTACAACATCCACACAGGAGCATAAAACTTCCAACCATAAGTGCAGAGCCTCTTCATTTAATCCCATACAAATAAGTGTGCGTAATTTTACATCCATTTGTGCATGAGCATTGTCATGTGATAAGTTGATGGCTTGTACACATCTGTACAGTAGTTCTTCTGGTGTTAGAACTTTGCCATCTTCATCCAGACGATATGTCTTGCATAAAACCAATCGACTGTAAACCGAGTTAAAATCTTTTTCCACTTCCCTTGATGATGCTTCTTCTATAAACAACCATGGATGACAAGGTCCATCAAGGAAACTGGGTCTTTTGATACCATGCAAGAGGACTCTTTTAAATGCAGGTGCTAACACACCTCTTACAAGATGTGCTGCTTTTTCTGTGACAGAATCATCACCAGCTCTGCTGTATTTTACTCCCTTCTCATCCAATAGTTTTACAAATCTTGCTGGAAACCATCCTCTTAGTCCATTTAGCTCCCCAATCCAGCAGTGTTCATCCCTTGAACTAATCACTTCTATTACATCATTTTTTCTGAATCCCAATTCATCCCCATCCCTCCTCTCAAAGTCTAAAAGAGCTTTAGCCCTGCGCCTCTTACTTCTTGATACATTGACATATCTTTCTCGGTCTGCTGCATGGCTCTGCATTGTGTAATCAGCTGTCAGCTGGACTTCAGAAGCAAGTTGTGGTTCCAGAGCTAAAAAGTGTCTAGCAACTTGTAATATAGCTTCCCGGAGGTCAACTAATATTTCTGTTTGCTTCACATTCTTAGAAACAGCATCTTCATTGTTGCTGTCCTCTCCAAATAGTATTGTTTGTATAACAGACTTGTTTTTCTTTATTTGACGTCTTTGGAGTTGTTGTTTAGGTAAATTGGGGACAGCACTAGGATTGCCAACAAGAGCACCTTGGTCAGCCATTAAGTAAGCCAAATGCCTCCTTCTGTGTGTATCAATTAAAGCGGGACTTAAAGTATCTCCACAAACTTCATAAATAGTTTTAATAAGTAAATCAACATCATCTATTTCCCTTGGAATGTCTGATAGTGTATTAAAAATCTGAGCTGAGTTAGATATCTCAGTAAATCTATTCTCTTTTATCTTTAACATAGCCAATGTAACTTTGAACAAAACTACAGAACCATCTAAGAAGAAGAGATCCCAAATTCTAAGTAAAATTTTCATATGTACAATATTAGCATATAATGTCAGAAACCAGTGCATTGTTATAAGAGATAATTCAATGTCATGTGCATTTAATACCTGGTCAATGCCAGGCAGATAGTTTGCAATCAAGGTTCTCAACACCCTCTGATCAGCTTGAATGCCAATCAAAGTTGAAGAGTAATATGAAGCTGGTAGGAGATCCTCAACTGTTGTACACATAATCCAGAAAGCATCTTCCTCTTCTATCAAGAGCAGAAGTGATGCTGCTATCATTCCAGTTCCCTGACAGTATCCAATGTCAGGGTACAGCCAGGCTAAGGCTCTCAATATTCTACGCAGCCTCGGTACCCCAGTGCTTGTTGGGTGTGAGAAACACACATTATTTGGTAATATTTGTACCAAGTCCTTCTCTATTTGTTTGCTTGTCACCAAGCCATCATCACTTGAAGCCCTTACTATATCATGATATGTAATTTCAGTGGATGCTCTCTTTTTGTTGGCTCCACACAAGTTCATCCACACTTGGGGCCTAAGGGAGTGAGGCACACCATCCTTGACCATTTTCTGCAGTTTATCTGTCTTTTCTAATTTTCCTTCAGTCTCAGAGAAACTTATTTCCTTGCTGTAGAATTCCCATTGAAGTCTGTGTTGGTCATCTTCAACAAAAGCATTAGCCAGAAGTTTGTTTGAACTTTGTTCCGGTCCATCTTCTTCTTCGACACAAAAACCGAATTCGTCGAATCTATAATCTGGTAAGCCGCCCCCATGTCCTTCAGATTCAGGTTGTGCCAACTTGGCCATAATGTCTTGTGGGACCATGCTAGGGGTTAAGGCGGAGAAAGGTCCACCAGGTGCAGGAAGAATTTCATCGGCAATGTTAAGTCCTCGAATTGCATCAATCACATCTTCTGGGTCGTCATCTGCTAGAGCTGCGCTGATTTTTCTTTCATGATCTTCGCGGCCCACATAACCGACGTGGTCGCGTGAACTAAACAAAGATTTCGCTAAATCCATTGTTTACGAGTTCGTTTTTGCAACATTCAATGATTCTTGATAAGACTTTCCCTTTGGTATTGATCACAAAATCATAATAAATAAAGGTCACACGTCAACCTTCCATTTTTTTTTTTTTTTTTTTTTTTTATTCGTCCAAAGGACAGGCTATAGTCTTTCGACCATACTGCCTAGTCTTACGTGTAACTCTTTACATTGTTTATGTAATTTTTAACATTGTCTTTCGTAAATATTTTCATATCCAGTTTCAGATTATTATGTCATTCATTTTACAATAGTCGTCAAATCCAAGATTAAACGTCATTTCAGTACTATTCAAAGTTTAAATTTTCTAGTCTTACGTGTAAATCTTTACAGTAATACACTAATTTTTTACATTGTCTTTCGTAAATATTTTAAGATCCAGATTCAGGATATTAAGTCATATCATTTACAATATTCATCAAATCCTAGATTAAGTCATTTCAGAACTTTTAAAGTTTGAACTTTAGCTTTACTGAACCAATGCTGACAGCTGAACTTTGTCAAACGCTACATCGTACATCTAACATCACATGTCGTTAAATTTACAATACTCTTTTAACAAAACTTTCTTCTTAGAAACAATTATTTACAATGTATTTAAATAACAATTATCATATATTTTTTTGTTTTTTCGCTAATTAAATATTTTTTTATAAAGAAAAGAAAGTGTTAATCAAATTATCAAAGTAGTAAACACAAGGGAAAAACATAAACAGCTAAATATCATTTACAGTCGCTAATACAAATTTGTACAAGTTTAGATAAGTTGAGGCATTCATAAGCAACTCTTTTAAGCATTGCGGGACCTTATCAGGTTTAATATAAAGTTTTAAAAGTTCACCCGACAACACAAGGCGCTGAATGTTGAAAGACGAACACTCGAAGAAGATATGTTGAAGAGATTGAATTTTTTGCGAATTACAATAATCACAATATGGAGAACTGGCCATTTTAAGACGATGAAGATGATAATTTAAACGATAATGACCGAAACGCATACGACTAATAATTGAGTAGAATTTTTTATTTATAAATTTATTATTTTTGCAGAACCACGGCGTGGAATTTATTTGAACATCTAAACTAGCAAACCAAGCACCTTTATTTTCAATATGGGTGCATTGATAAGAATGCCTCCCCCATGCTTGACACATACGCTGTCTGAGAAAACTAACTGCATCTGTGTGTGGTATGGAAACATTCATATCCATGCCAGGGTTCGGAATTAATTCTTCCAACTCAACAATTTTTTTTGCCAAATAATCTGCTTTTTCATTCCCTACAACACCAATGTGAGAAGGTACCCATACAAAATGAACTACAATATTTAATTGGGACAATTCAATCCATAGCTGTTTTATTAAATAGATTATATAGTTAGTATTAGCATGCAATTTATTATTTGCTATGTTTTCCAGTACACTCCTGCTATCACTAACCACTATCCATTTACTATGTCCAGAATAATAATTTTTTATGTGTTTTAAAGCACTCAAAATGGCGACCGCTTCAGCTGTAAAAATGCTAGCTGCTTTATCAATTTTTTGACCAATGCCTATATTTGATGACGGTTCATATATGGCAAAAGACACAGCTGTATTGTTTTTGGAACCATCAGTATATACAAATTTATGATCTGGCCACCTTGAGTCCAACATTGCATTTACTTGCTCTTTTGAAAACAAGTCCTTTTTTTGGTTTAAAACAACATTAATAGCTGGAAATTTACTAATGAAAGTTCCTTCATAACAAGGCAGAATATATTTTGATTGGTAAATGTTCATATCTTTAATCAAGCTAAAGAATCTTTGAAGACCTTGTATCATATAAAGTGGTTTAAAAGTAAAATGGGTAACCGAATGTAACAAATTGTTCAAAAGACTATTATTCGATACACTATAAAGTTTTAATATGAATCTTTCTTTCAGGTAATTAAATCGAATACTTAATGGTGGAACATTACATTCAATCTGCATTGCATTTGTGGGAGTGCTTTTGAATGCCCCAGTTATTATACGCAAACATTTATTTTGAAGGACATCTAAGCTATTTACAATTCTCGAATCTGCAGCAAAGCAATAGAAACCATATTCAAAGTGACTACGTACTAAAGATTTATATAATAATAACAAAATTTTGGGGTCTGAACCCCAGTATGAGCCAGCCAAAGACTTAAGTATATTAAATGCTTTATTTGCTTTTGTAATTATATGTTTTATATAGTTATTCCATGTTAAATTATATGAAAAAACAACCCCCAAAAATTTCACCTCAAGTGATATGGGTAATGAACATTTATTATATAGCACATCAGGCACATTATGACACTGTTTACCAAACACAACAACTTTGGACTTGGATGGATTAACACTAAGATCAAGGTATGAAAAATATTTATAAAGATTTGCTAGTGCATTGTTGACAACTTGAACAATTTGCAAAATATTGCTCCCAGATGTATAAACAACCAAATCATCTGCGAACTGCAGATTTTTAACTTGAGGCCCTAAGATTAAATTTAGTCTACGTATATACAGTATAAATATTAAAGGTGATAATATACCACCTTGACAAACTCCTTTTGATGAAAGTCGAGGTCCAAAAAGATGTCTATTAAATTTAGCAAATACTTCCCTACTGTTTAGAAAATTTTCAACCCAATTTACAATTTTTCCAGGAATCCCAATTTGTGACAACTCAAGACATAGAATGTCTATGTTTACACTGTTAAAAGCTCCTGCGACATCAAAGAAAACACCAACCAGATTTTCATTTGCCAATAACGAGTTATGTATATCAAGCTGCAATTGACAAACACTTTCTCTAGCAGACCGATTTCTACGGAAACCAAATTGATTAGAGGGTAATATACTGTTTTTTTCCACATAGAACTCTAAACGTTGTTTTAGCAATTGTTCAAATAGTTTGCCAGCACAAGAACTGAGGGCTATGGGACGATAAGAATCAGGGCAAAACTTTGGCTTATCAGGTTTTAAAATTGGCACTAGACAATCTACTTTCCAGTCTTGAGGTATAATATTGTTTTCCCAAAGTAGATTTAAGACTTTTATAAATGTTTCTAAACTTGTGAAACTAAGTTTTTTAAATAAAATGTATGACATTCCATCAAGACCATAAGTGGTATCTCTACGGGAGGAGATGGCTGATATTAATTCGTTTATTGTAAATGGATTGAGAAGAAAACTATTGCTGGAATTTATATTATTGTTAAATGATGATGAATGAGCGTTATGTTGCACAAAGTCCGGAGTGTATTTCTTTAAAAAATCTGATACCCATAAGTCATTTTCATGATTATTAAAATTATATGTTTTATTATATTTACGCATAAACTTCCATATGACAGATAATGGCGTGCATCTGTTGAAAGTTTCACAAAGAGACAACCAACTTTTTTGTCTTTCTATTTTTAAAGTGAGCTTTTTAACTGCTCTGAGCTTTTTGAATTGTAAAAATGTTTCTGATGATGGATTATTTTTAAAATTGATATATGCAGTTTTGAAATTCGATACAGCCTCTGTACACTTTGGATTCCACCAAGGAAGGGAAGGTCCTTTAATGTTATTTCTATGTTGCGAATGACTGATGGTATTTGGGTTCACATAAGAATTCGAACAATTAGAATTTGGAATAGACTTCGCAGCTGCTGTGCGTAAAATTGTACAAAAATGGAGGTATGAATTAAGAGGAGTTGTGTTGTCTATTGTAAAATCAAATAACAATAAATCATCAACACAGTTGCTATACATTTGCCAATCCACCAATTTGTAGTTTGGATAAATGGGCAAATGTTCAGCAGTACATTTATCATACATTGTAGGATTATCATTTTGACCAACCATTACTTTTATCATTACAGGAATGTGGTAACTAGTACCAAGAGGACAATCATGTACAAACCACTCACAATTAAAAGCCAGCGAAGAAGAAACCAACGACAAATCCAGAGCATTGGGTCTCCATGTTAGAGTGCCAACAGTTGTTGCTTGACCGTCATTAAGCAGAACCAAATTATTTTCATCAATAATCTCTAAAACATTTCGACCTCGTGGACTATCAGAACCACAGCCCCAAGAAGTGTGATGAGCGTTAAAGTCTCCCGCAAATATGAAAGGACCAGGAATAGATTTCACCAATTTATCCAAATTATCTTTACTGAAAGTTGAATTAGAGTTTGGAGGGCTATAAAAACTGACTATACATATGTCTTTATTATTAACTGTTATATTTACACAAATATTTTGTAAGGTATCATCAAAATAGGTGTTAATCTTAGTGTAAGAAATACTTTTATGAATTATAATTGCAACACCATTATGTTTGTTACCACAATCATTCCTTTCAATATTGTAATTTTTTATTTTAAAATTTTGCTCAGGTTTGAACCATGTTTCACTGATTATTGCAATATGTATATTATGTGAATAAAGAAAATGTATAAATATGTGCTTATTACTATTGAGACTTTGGGCATTCCATTGCATGATATTTATATTTGACAAATCCATTATGAGGATGATGGAAATTTATTTCTAAAAGTTGTTTTGAGAACTTCTTTAATTGACGTTGAGTTAATAGGCACATCTTTATTGCTTACTATTTTTAAAATAGCTTCTACTAGAGAAGATAAGAAGTTTTCAGATTTCATTAAATTATTAATTTGTGTATCTAAAGTACGAGCCGAAAGGGCTGGAAAAGCATTGGCATCAAAAAGCTCTGAGTATGTGGCACTTCCTGATTTTATTTTGTTTTCTTCGATTTTCTGTTTTTTAATAGGACATACTGAAGAAATAGCAATATGATCACCTTTACAGTTGGCACATTTGGCTTCTTTAGGGTCAATCTGACAATTTTTAAAATTATGGTTTAATGAGCAGATTGAGCACACCTCCACATTACGACAGAATTTTGCAATGTGCCCATATCTCAAGCACTTAAGACATTGCTTAACAGGCGGAATATATTTTTTCACCTCGTGACGCCATGAGTCAAGGTATATATAATTGGGAAGGATGGTGGAGGCAAAGGTTATTGCAACTGCTTGTGTCGGAGCAAACGTTACAACACCACTATCTCCTCTCGTTCTACGCATAAAACGTCGGACCTGTATAACATTTTTGGAGCTGCCAATCAATGAAAAAATTTGCTTATTCGACATGTCTACAGGAACTGAAGTGAGGACTCCAGTAACCTCCGTATCTCTGGCGGGTATTGATGCTGTTAGAGACAGTTGATCAAGCAGTTTTTTATTTTGTAAAAACATATTTGCGTTGTTGGGCAAATCAAACGTTATGCCAACCTTATACCTATTTACAGAACGCAAGTGCATGACACCAGAGACACCATGCTCCCGTATCCCCTTAGATAATGCCATGCGATCCCTATCGCTAAACGAAGTGTTTTCACTATGATGGGTCAGGAAAACGATAAGCTCAGTTTTCTGCATATCCTCAGGGTACTTACGCGTATACCCTTTTACCTTATAAATACTGTATTTCTCCTTTGAATCATTATCTTTAGCATCTCTATACTTGGAACCTTGTGCTACCGTAGACTCTGCCGAGTCCGAGTCCGAGGATTCGAAAACAGATTGCTCCGGATCCGGGGGCTTTAGCTCGTCCTTTCTTCGCCTCTTTCTCCCCATTTTCGAATGGTAGGAATTGATCTACACACTAACAATATGTGTATTTTATAAGAATATTATACGAAATATGAAGAAAAAACTTATTTGCAGTTTATTTTTGTAAAAGCGCGCCTTTCACTTTTCACAGTTCCCGCCTTTTTTCGTCAACCTTCCATTATCAAGTATCAACACTAGAGAGGTGTAATTTAAATAGTGGATGAATCATTCATTAGAGTCTATACTCAATGAGTATTTATAAATCGACTACATACTCCATTTCAATTTTAGTTTTAGAATATTGTACTGATCCCATGGTGAAATATTGGTCCATTGGCGTTTGAGAAATTTAATGAAATTGACCAAAATTAGTTGAACAAATTAATTAAATTAATTGTAAACTAAAAACTAAAAGAACAAATCGTATGCACCATAAAAAACTCTATCAAATATCGAGTAATTATCTGTCATATTTTAAATCCGATTTATTTACGATTATGGTAACATTGGTATACTACGGTCAATTGCGGTTCAAATAGACATAACTATATTTTTTAAGCATACATATTTCAGCATCTCTTTTCCACGTGTGAGTTATTGTATATAATTGTTTCATAATCAATATCTGGGATAATATCGGAAATATTTGCAAAAATAAAATGTCGACTTGAAGCGGTACAAAAACAGAAATCGTAAGCTGGGGATGTTAATTAATAATATTTAAAGGCCGTGAGTCTAATAATTGTGACAATAAACGTGATTGCAATCATCATTTCAGCCACAGGTTAGTACACTTTCTTCTTGTATATGCAAAACTACGGATATAATAATTTGTCAATATTATGTATATATAGCTTCCATCGTCTTTATTGTATCAATAACATAATTAGTATTTTTAATATAAAATATTGTATATAAGATAGTTTTTCATAGCATCAAATGCTAAGCTCTGTATGCTATTTCATCATAACATAAATATCACAGTTGTATAAACCAGACTTAAATACTTTATATTATACTTAAGTCTTTGGTATGAAAAAGTAAATAAACTGGTGGCAGTACTGGGTTATTGGTGGTAGAATGTTTACTTTCTTCAAATTCAATGTGAAGATTCCTATTTAATGTTAATTAGGCATTAATTCACAGGGAAATGGTCTGTTCCCACTAGATTATAAGATATAATTATGTGTGATGCAGGTACACCTAGTTTTTAATTATGTAATATGTTTGGCACCGATATCGAGGAAGAACTGTCGAGACGAAAGTCGCAGGTTACAAACCAACCCCAAAGGCAAGCACCTCTGACTTTTCAATTTTATGTGTAAATTATCACTTGCTTTAACAGTGACTGATACATTTTAAGTAACCTGCACACCTGAGAAGTTCTCCATAAGAATTTCCAAGATAGGAGAAGTCTGCCAAACCACATTAGGCCAGTGGGGTGGACTTAGGCCTAAACCCTCTAAAAAAAAATGAAAAAAAATTGTGGGACCCATATTGTTAAAAGTACGCAATATGTGGTAGGCCCCCTGTATGTGACAGGCTGTCTGGGTAGGTACCAACTCTGAATGAATGCATCATTGAGTTCTGATTGAAGTCATTAAAATTACTGGGCATAATGAGACTTAAAATTGTATGTCTTGGGTGAAGAGTGTAGTGCAGTACCATGCAGTATGTTATAATTTTGCTGCTACTGTTTATAGGCATATTGTAACCCACCAAGACCACATCTAATTATGGTGTGGGATGCAGATCGTAGATTGTATATGAAATGTAAAAAAATATTTATGGCTAGGAGTGGCACTTACCACTAGGCATTCAACATGATTGTCTTGTCATTCATGCAAATAAGAAAACCTATACATTTATGACCCTGTAATACTAGTTTCTGACACAAAATTCATACACTAGGATGGCTGTAAAATACTGTTGCGTTCAAACGTGTAAATCCTGCTCAACGAGAAAAGAGGACAAAGGTGTCACATACCACAGATTTCCAAAAGATCTGGTTTTACGTAAAACATGGATGTCAAAAACTTTATGCAAAAATTTCGACTTGCCAAAGTATGTGTGTTCGAGACATTTCTGTAAAAATGACTTTCAAATGTATAAGGACTCTAAGTACATACTGAAGTCAGGTACTTACATATACTTGCTTGTTGGGTTGTTGAATGGTTGTCACAATTAGTTGTTGTAGTTATTTGCAGCATTGTGTCTTAGTTTGTAATGTAGTTCTCTTTATCAATTGCTGTTTTTATATTGTTGATGAAACTGATTAGTGTAATGTAATATTTTATTTTAGAATAATTTATGTATGACATTCTTCTGTGACCCATATGGTTTGTTTTCTCATTCATTTCCTTCCATTCATTGTAATGAACTTTGTAATTTTTGCCATAGCTTTGCATTACTTTGTAATTCATATTCTTTGCCTAATGACTTCCATAAATGTAAAAAAATTGGAAACTATTAGAATTTTAAAAATTGGTGTTACTATATGACTGCCTCGGTGGTGGCGCAGTTGTAATGCGTACGCGTTACGACTGAGGCTGATTGCTGAGGTCTTGGGTTCGATCCCCGGGTCGGGTAAAAGTGATTTGGGTTTTTCTATTACGAAAAGCTCAGTACCAACCCGGAGTCTGGAATTTGTGCCCGGTATGGCGGTAGGCTCGCCTCCTATCATATCATGGGACGGAGATACGCTCGGCGAAATGTGGGTGTACTGGTTACACCTCTGCCTACCCCTTCGGGGATTACAGGCGTGAGTGCGTATGGTTTTATTATATCTTGACATAATTTCACAAGAATTTCCAAAATTCCTTTTCTAGTCGAGAGCTCAGGAATGTTACATACTGCTTATTTATTTTCACATACTGTTTTTATTCTCTTTTGCATTCTGTGGTTTTTTATTTTATTGTTTGTTCTTGCTAGTGACGTAGTGGCTCACAATGAAATGTTTTCTTTTCTACTTGTTGAAGTATAGAAATGTTTATGATGACACATAGCCTAATTTCCAATCTATATATTTTGATGCATTTATTTAAGACTGAAATGGGTTGGTTGCAGCTTATGATTCCATAAAATCATTGACCATAAAAATAATATATTATGATCCTGTAATTTCTGACAATGATGTGAATGTTTCCAGATGCAGTGCCCTCAATTTTTCCATGGACAAAATCTGATATAACTGACACCATCAAGATGGAAACTGTAGACACTAAATTAGAAGATAATACTTCAAACCCACAGGAGATGCAAAGAGACTTAAATATCTCAGATAGTAGTAGTAAAGAGTCTGAAGAAAATCTGGATGCAATAAAAAAATTCATTGAAGATCAAGACAAAGAATTGCAAGAGAAAGATGTTGCTGTTAATGGTACTGAGAATGTTCAAACTGAAACCAACAGTAACATTGTTCCAAATAATGACAATGATGAAAGTGCTAGTAATGATATAAGTGTCAATGAAGAAAATATTGGTAAAGATGACAATAATGAAAATACTAGTATGGATGTAAATAATGACAATACTGAAAATGCCAGTAATAATGGAAATAATGACAATGCTGAAAATGAAAGTAATGATGTAAATAATCACAATAATGAAAGTAATGATGTTTCAAATAATGCCAATGAAGGGACGGTGGTGGTTGGTACCAGTGTTATGGATATGATATTGGATGAATCAGAGTCGAAAATAGACGACAAAAAGAACTTAACAGTGACTAAGTATAACTTAAGTCCTGATAAAGGTAAATTCTTTGTATTCTATTGCTCGGTTTTTGAAAGGCTGAATGTATAAATGTAATGTATATTTAACTAATCATTTGTCAAATCTCATGTCATTAAAATTAGGAAGTGTGATCAACGCTTTTGATTTGACAGACCTGATAGTTAACACAGTTTTCAAATAATAACGAAAATCCTATTTCAAATGCTATTTTAGATTTCTGGACCGTTAGTGAAACCTTTAACATAGATAAATAGACTGTCAAATAGGGTGTCAACCATTGAAATAAGGACTATGTGTGTGACTGTTGGGTGTATTTATTGTTTTTAGTTGCCAGTGGCAGCATTTCTCTATCAGTCGGTTCAAGAATAGAAGCCAAAGATTTTGGTGATGAATGGCATCCGGCGCAGATAGTAGAAGTCGATTATGATGAGATGGAAGTCCTGGTCCGTTATGAACCATACAACAAGAGGTAAGTTTAACGTCAACTATATACCTAATATGATAATAAAGTTGTTGTGTCTCTTTAGGAGTCGTTGACCAACACGGAAATAATCACAATAAAAAATTACATAGCATTCAAAAAGTCTGAGCATAGTATTAATGAATCAATGCGAAATAAAAGTTTAATACCACAGCATTGAACCCACTTTAGGAAAATGGAAATGAAAGTAGTTGGGAGAAATGCAACATGCATTTTGTATTGCACTCACGTATGCCGAATTTATTTCTATTGTTATTACTCTATTCTGTATAAATTACAATAAAGGTCTAATTAAAAATGATACAACCCTAATGGATATTGAAAGCGTACATTTTACACAAATACTTTTTTAACGAGCTCTATGGTAACGTAGGTCATCATTTGTTTTTAATGAGTGACAGAACGTGTTTTAAACAATGTGTGAAATTATCGCAAACTGTGTCGTACTCGTGCAATAATTCCTGCCGCCTACCAATTTATAAGTGATTTATAAAAATGTATCCGTACGAAACACGGTACAGAGCGGCGCGTAGAGTATCCAGGTAACCATAACTACTGTTTGTTTTGGATACCATGGGCGTCGCATTCGTAATGTAACCAACGGTGGAACGCTTTTTATATGTTATCATTGAATTTTCCGTTTTACAGTTTTAGTGCGTGTTAATGATTTATTTACCAACATTTTCAATAAAGTGGTTGCTTTATTTCGTTAGTATTGTATTTTTCATACATTTTCATTGATAATAACTAAATGACAGAACGGTGCTTGGTTTGATTTCGAAACAACTCTATATATTCCAGATTTTCTTTTGGTTAAAATAAATATAAGTAACAATATATTTTGATAATAACATTTTAGTCATGACCATGTAGACACATTCCATATTTAATGAAAAATGATAAATAAAAATGACTAAATTAATGAGTATTTTAATGAAATATTAGGAAATTATAATAAGTAAGTACTTATTTACATACATTGAGTACTTACATATTATTATCAATGTATTATTTTATAATCTTGTGGTAGACTACTTAACCTGAGAATCCATGTGGTCATGGTTTCATACCTCAGGTCGGGCAAACACAATAATTATGCTTGAGTTTACGTTTTGAAAAATCACACGATTTGCCCGGTATTGTAATTATGTGCCCGGTATCGCGGTAGGCTCGCCTCCATCACATCTTTGGTCGGAAATAAATTTGGTGAACTGTGGGTGTTGCACGAGTTGCAACTTTGCTCTTACCTCTTCGAGGACACAGGCGCGAGGTTATGTTATGTTATATGAGACTTTATCTGTCCAACATAGGCGCATTAGGACATCCTCCGTGACGCAGCGAGTAGCCGGTTGCGAAGCGAGTGTCCGTGGGTTCGATTTCCGCACCAAGACAAATGTTTGTGTGATCCACAAATAATTGTATCGGGTCTGGGTGTTGTGGGACCGCAAGTCCCTCGTAGTTCCCGATACCCACAACACAGGTTAACCTAGTGTGGGGTCGAGACTATGTGTGTGACTGTTGGCTGTATTTATTATATTATTTATTCTGTTTAAAAATCCATAGCGTTTTTTCTTTCAATTAAATTTTCTTTCAGTATATCTAGACATGACGAATGGATCAACGTGAGTAGTCCACGCTTACGACCAACAACCGGCGATACTAAACTTGAAACAAATGTAACAGACAAGATGCCTGAACAAAAGGCACCAGTTAAGGAAGAAATCAAAGAAGTAAAGGTAGAAGAGAAGGTCAAATTAAGCTTCGCTGTGGGAGAGAGATGTTTGGCTCGTTGGAGGGATAATAGGAGGTTTATTGCTACGATACAAAATGATTTGGGTGATGGTAAGTGTACATGTCACTTAAATACGTACCTATAACTCAACTCTGGTATTATACACTGTATATGCCTCTTGGTCTAGACTCTAGAGGATCTAGACAGCGCATTTGCGACTCGATCGTGTCAGCTCCAGCCAGTACGCGTGTATAGTATATTTATATAACATTTGTAAATTTTACTTAGTAAGTTACAGGTTTACGTAAGGTTATGTAAGTGGCTCAGACATACACGTTTGCGCATGGACTAACTTCTAGATCTGACATATTGTTATTATGTTACAGCTAACGTAATTTGACTGCCTCGGTGGCGCAGTTGTAATGCGTACGCGTTACGATTAAGGTCAACGCTGAGGTCTCGGGTTCGATCCCCGGGTCGGGTAAAGTGGTATTGGGTTTTTCTATTACGAAATGCTCAGTATCAGCCCGGAGTCTGGAATTGTGCCCGGTATGGCGATAGGCTCGCCCCCTATCACATCATGCGACGGAGATACGCTCGGCGAAATGTGGGTGTACTGGTTACACCTCTGCCTAGCCCTTCGGGGATTACAGGCGTGAGTGCGTACTAACGTAATTTCATTATATTTACAGCTTACTGTACTGTATTGTAGTGGCTTACCACTTAAATGTTAACATTAGTAATAGCTTAGGGACAGTCTATGTACCTAAGACGCGACCCGTCAAGCGGATGAATTACTCGGCCAATAGTTATGGACCGCTTAAGTTGTACGTCACGTGTATTTGTTCGGTGGAATCATTTAAATTCGCTTCCACTGCGTAATTGCGATGATGTTTTTATGTTAAACTTAGTTACATCATCACCGCTTACCATCAGGCGTGATAGTGGCCTAATCGAAGCGAGCCTATTACGTATATAAAAAAAAATTGTTTATGGAAACTAAACTTATGTCAAGTATCTAGGTTTATTAGTCTGTGTCATTGTCTAGGAATAAATTTTCTTCTATCCATTTTTGCCCGACATTAAGGCTTATGAATGTGTTTGATCAAGCTGTGTCATAATAGTAATTTAAATGTAGATTTGGGCCCAGTCGACCCCTTTATTTATTCATCCCGTTCGATTGTCTGCCAACTATGTAAAGTGTTACAAAAGCAGTTTCTTTTATCCATAGTTCATGTCATGCGTGAATGATCTTAAAAGAATACCAGATGATTAATGCATAAATACCGGTTTTATTATTAGGATATTTCATAATTTAAACTAATACTATTAAATCAGTAATGATTAGTCATAGTTATCTAATTACGTGCATTTCTGTTCTTTTGAATACGAAATATAGCGACAAAGATGCATGTTTTGAACTTGTTACGGCATGCCATATTTGTATTTCAATTCCTCCAAAATTTACAAAATATTGTATCCTACAGGTACATATGAAATAATTTTCGATGATGGTTTTCATTGGAAATGTAACGTATCGAGGCTTTATAAGTGGAAACCGACGGGAAAGCAAGATGTTCTTACCGTAGATACATCCTTACATTCGCCAACCGGAGCCCCGTCTCCCATACAAGTTGGTGGTCCAAGTACTTCAGTCCACCCTACCACGACAGTTTTCCACACGCATTTATTTGACCCCACACGAGATTACCTAAGTTCTAAAAGTGAACGACGTGAAATGAAAAGGAAATTGAATATAAAAGAGATATTTAATATTGGACAAAAGAGGCAAAAAACGAAATCGGATAAAGTCGTGAGAAAGCCAAGAATCATAAGGCGCACTCCTAAAGTTAAAATAGAACCTATAATTAAAAAGGAACTGAAGGTTGAACTTAAAAGGGAGATACCAGGTGAGTTGGTCTTTGAGATTTATTCTGCAATAAACCTTGACGGCGTTTATGTCGGGTTAAATGAGCAGCAGGCTATGTGTGATATGAATGGCAAGTCAAGATGTAAAAGACTGTTGGATCTAAACTTATCTATAGAAATATTTTAAAAACTAGAACAGCATTCCCGAAAAAGATATTCCCGGTTTGGCATTTTTTCTTAAACTATAAGTCTGTCGTCTACAGATTACTTATTAAAACGTAGGACTCCATTATTTTAACAATAAATCTATACATTGTAGATGCTGTTGCTTCTATCATTGGTATGGTTAATAAAGAAGAGCCTGCGATAACAGAAATTACGAGTGAAGATATTATCGAAGTTAAATTAGAAGAAATAGACAAGGATGATATTGAAATCACAGATGTGAAAGCGCCTGAAATTGCTAACACACAGGTAGCGGATAGTTTTAAAATGGATCCGTTTAAAGCAGAAATAGACCCTGTAAGTAGTAATAGTAGTGATTTAATTGGCAGATATTATGATTAAAGATATTTTGCTTTTTTCTGATGTTGTAAAAAATCGTGTTACAGATATTATTTTGTTTTTTAACTCAAGAGATTTTTATTTCGATGCATCCTTCCTTAGTTATTATGTTGCCTGTTTAGTTTGTAGTTTGTAATAAAATGCTCGTGTAGTCGTATTTAGAATCATAATTAAATTATGCTTATAAATAGTATTTACTACGGGATTTTATTTGGCACCTTTTGAAAATTATGTTTTTTGTGGTAATATTCTAAGTCCATACATAAACATATATTTTATAACACACTGCAACTTGGCCTCTGGAATCTGCACATGCAAAGATCAATGGTTAAATTGTATGGACTCTACAATTCTCCACCAGTGATAAAACCTATGTCATACTAAAGCTTTTCGTGTGCACTTTATTGTATTCCATAACAGCTAGGTTGGAATCGAGCGAGAAAATGGCGTTATGCCGCATTATAAAAATATTATCGTACACTACTGTTACAATTATATACGATCTACCAATCCTCCAATAGTGACAAAACCTATGTCATACGAATGCTTTTGGCTTGTACTTTATTTTATTCGATAGCAGCTAGGTTTGAATTAAACCCGACAAAGGTGATTTGTTGCATTAAATAAATATTCATTACTGTCGCCTTTATATAGACTGTACCAATCCTTTAATAGTGATGAAATCTATGTCACACGAAAGCTTTTGGCGTGTACTTTTTTATATTTATGGGAACTGGGTTCGAGTCGCGCGCGGAAGTGGTGTTTTTCTACATACAAAAAAATATTCTCGTACAAGTTTCTTTCTCGGGCACGTTTTAAACTACCAATCCTCTAACTATAGAATAAAAAGTATATGATTATACCAGGTCGAATTTCTACCACTACGCGACCGCTAGTATTTAATGTAACAAAACACCATTTTCGCGCTCAATTTAAACCTAGCTCTGATAGAATGAAATAATGTACACATTAAAAACTGTATGACATAGGTTCCATTAATGTTGAAGACTTGGTGCAAAACGCCCGTGTTCCTTTTATGGATAGAGTAATAATTTAATATGAAGTGCATGTATCGTTACATTTATTATTAAACAATAATTGTAACGTTTAGGTACACGAAGAAGATGTGAAACTTGAAAAATTTGATAAACAAGATGACGGTAAGCATGAAGAAGTAATCGATAGAATTAAAGAAGTAATTAACAAACTGGAGGGCGGTTTGAATGAGGAAAAGGTGAATTCTCCCAAAATAGAAACGAAAGAAGAAATTTCTAATAAAGTTGAATCGGTAGATGATAAACAAGAACCAGAAGAAAACGTAGTGGTAGACGTCAACGCAGTCGCAACTACTGCACCAAAAATAAAATCCAAAACACTATCAAAGATAAAGAAAGGTAAAAAGCTGAGAATGTTACAGGAGAAAAAGGTGAAGAAACAAGTTCAGAAAGTGAAAAATGAACTTGAAGAAATGAAGAGGCAAGTGGAAGAGATGCGAAAGCAGATGTTGTTGAAAACGCAAGAGCTTTCGAAGGGACAAGCAGAGATGCCGGATAGCTTTCTGTTGCCTGGTGAATGGTGTTGTCGGTGGTTGAACGGACAACCTGTAGGAACGGTCAGCGAGATTGTGTGCGAGTCTAAAGCCGATGGAGACGGGAAACTGGGATTGCCGCGGCGTAGCGTTCAGGTAAAATAGATTAGTAGTAAGTAAAAGACATAAAAAGGTAATTAAGATGTAAAATTATTGCATAATAACTCATAGTGTTAATTTGTTGGTTTGTAATTTGTTGTATTTGTAGTTAAATTTGTATCTGTATGTTTTGAATGTATTACGCAGAATAATAATATTTTTTGTGCCATCTTGATGTTATGTAATTGCATTAAATAATTTTTCGTAAAGGTCGAAGATAAGCGGTTACCTGCAGGCTGGACGAAACACATGGTACGAAGGAGCTTGGGACATTCAGCCGGAAAGTGGGATGTTGTGCTTGTTAGGTAAGTGCCGATATATGGATTCATTTATCTTTTAGATTGGAATTAAACAACTTCTTTAAAACACAGCTTCTCTATTGATGATTTTTAAACTCATTGTATAGTTCTCGTCAATCTTTATGTCCGCTCTGAATGTAGGCCCGATCCACTGCGCGAAACCTAAAATTATGTATTAGTGAGACGTAGAGGGGCACAGGAGGCGGGCACGTCACCGCGTCCGCTCCAGGCGTGCGCATGCGTAGATGCGTTCCGCCCCTTTTGGGATGCACAATTTGTTGCTTTGAATCCATTTTTTGGATCGTATGCTCTTCAATCGATTGTGTAAATATCATTTCAAAGTTAGAATTTGGAATGAATAGAACACGTCTATATTCATATTACTTAAATGATACTAATGCCTTAATTGCAACCCCCATACATGAATATATGTTTTACTAATGCCCAAATCCTAACATTCTCTTCGACTTCAGTTGTAACTTATCATCTAACCATGACAAATAGTGGCCAAAGTGGGCTTATGCTTATAGATACGATCTAGATGACTGGTATCGCCTTACACTTAATTGATCTTAAATAAAATATTCGAATCAATTACGATGCACATTACTGCATCCCTATCTCTGGTAGTACAGTCGCGTTCAGTATAATTACATTGTTGTCAGATCCTTGATATTGTGATAATTGTTTCTCATTGCTTTCCTAATATATTTCACTATGTTTTTCTCTTAATTTTTACTCCTAGTTGTTACTGCTATCACGCCTTTGCTAGACGTATTATGACGTTTATGACACTTGCGTGAAAGTTAAAGCACAATGTTTATCCAGGTAGCGGGTTCGAATCTCGTCCCGAGAAAAATATTTTTTGTTAATAACGTTTGGGGTACCCACAATTTTATTGTTGTTTAAGTATTGTGTACCTATGTTACAATCCCGACCCTACCAACATGCCCTATCAAGCAAACGGAGCTACGGGCAACATCTATTATAGAACATGGTAACAACGTAACAAAAAAAAAATGAGATTCTTAATTTCCAATAATCATTACATTATTATTGGAAAATTACCAGGTTGTCTGGTAGAGATCGCTTTTAGCAATAAGACCGTCTTTTGTATCAAGTATAATTTAGTTGTTCTTAATGTATAATTTTATTATAAGTGTACAAAAAACAGTTATCTATCTATCTATATTATGTTTATTTGGTTATGCATTGCCCAAATCCACTGTACATGCGCAAGTCTAAAATTGCGCCTATGTTTAGAGCGGCCATACAATTTAGACCTATTATAGCAATATTGAATTATGGTTTAGATTTTTTTTGTTTCATTGATAAATTCCTTATTCGCAATTTATTTTACAGCCCTACAAACCGCCGTTTCCATACAAAAACGGACATGCGTAATTACTTAGAAAATAATCCTGATGAATCGCTAAAGCAGTACGAAGCGGCGTTGATGGATTTCGGGGTGCATTTAAAGTTGGCCCGGCGTATGGGGTGGATCACGACGACTCCGGGTGGGATGGCGGATGGGCCATCGTTACCATGTGGCACTTTGCACAGTACCTCGCCTTTGGTTAAGAAAAAGAAGTTAAATCTTAAAAAACCGGAAAAGAAAGTTCGGGTGAAGAAAAGCAGGGACAAGAAGAAGAAAATTTCTTTTAGGATAAAATTGGCTTTGCCTTCTCAGAATGTAAGTTTTATTGGTACTTTAGAAATTTACCAGTATCCAAAATAAACCTGCACCACCTGCAATTATCACATTGAAACTGATGTAATGTAAAAAAAAATTGCCACCGTACTTATTAATAATATAAATATAAATATTTCAACACTTGGGGCTAAAATAATATATTATGTATATTATTGAGAAATTCTTGTTTGCAATTTACAGGCTGTTGATGAGACCGTAATTATGGATAGTTACAATTCTGTTGCGACGACCGAACCTGCGCTTGACACTCTGGCTTTAGAAGATGGTTATGGTAAGTCCATTAGTTGTAGTTTATTAGTTAATATCATGTTGTTGGTAATTAAAATGTTATTTTATTCTCACAGTGTACGTCGGATCCCTTAAAGTTCAAATAATAGAGAATCTTCTGCGATGTCCAGCCGACGGTTGCTTTAAGAATTTTCGAAACAACACGCTATTGCAAATGCATATCAAACATTACCATCGAGAGTTGAGAGAAAAGTTAGGTGACACCCCTAAAGTTCTAGACCTGGCATATGCCAGAACTATGCCACTGGTGCCTGACCCGCCTCGACAAGTAGATTCTAAAGTAATAAAGGTCAAATTACCAAAGCCGAAGCGGGAAGAGCCTAAACTTGAACCTATTGATATTAATTCAGATATACTAATTGATACTGGACCTAAAACACCACTTAGCCAAGATGATGATAGTGTTCCAAAGACACAAGATTCACCTAAATTGCGTGATGCGTTGATTACCAAGCCAGTGAAAAGACCAAAGGTTTTACTTCCCGTTAGGAGACCGGAGTTCGACCCAGAACCAACTAATGTAGACGATTATGAAGAATTTCCAGAAATGCCATGCGATGACAGTACGGTAGAGCCATTAGATTTTGAAACTGCAATCTCAACTCATACTGTGACTAAGCCTATTTGTGAAAAGGGAAAGAAAGGCGAGAAAAAGCGAAAATCAATAACAATAATGTCGCAGAAGGCGAGTGAAGACGAAGAATGGTACGGGAACTCTGATTTTGAGACGCAGTCCAGTTTCCCGCGGTCTGGCTCGCCGGACCAGTCAGCGGAGATGCAAATAATTAAGTCAAGAGCTTTAACGCCGGAGTCTGCTGAAGAGCACAAGGAGACGCAGAAGTACACGTATACGGAGAGTGAGTATAGCTTTATATTTATTTTAATGTACTAAAGGGTAGTTGTATCAAAAGTTGTTAGTAAAAAGATTATTATAAATCTAACCCTATATAATATGTATTATGATCATCAATAAAATGACCTTGTCTCAATAATATTTGTTTGCCCCTCCCTAATCTCATTCCCTCTCTTTACTGAATGCCGTAGTGTTTCATAATATTGTGCTTGTTACACCTTCCCAATAATAACTCGGCCGCACAATGTTCAAATTCAAACTGCCTCTATAAACTGATTAGGTTTTCTTGCCATTTGTGTCATTGCAAACTTTGTTAGTGGCAGAATCAACATTGATGGAAGCCAATTTTTTTTAAAGAATGAAAAACTGAATTGTCCTTTTTGTTTTTTTTTACTACCGTTTATTTTCGATCTAGAAATACTCTTACGCCTTGGTGGCTTTTTTATCAGATACAGGACAAAGATATTAAAAATAATTGTATTAATATTTGGACACTTTTTGCAAGATGGCGAACGTGTAAAAATAGTGCATATGAAGCGAGAGGAGATCATCAATTGCCACTGCGGGTTCCGTGAGGAGGACGGGCTCATGGTGCAGTGCGAGCTGTGTCTGTGTTGGCAGCATGCGCTCTGCCATAACATACAGAGCGAGGCACAGGTAAAAATGATTTTCTTTCCATAACAGAACCACACGTGCTGGCTTGCAAAACATAGCTTCCTGGTCTCCATTCGGTTCGGACCAAGGTCCAAGAGGTTCGCAAAATCCTACTTCTGTCGGACAATAAGGTTGTGGAATAGTTTGCCGGCGCACGTGTTTCTTCCTTCCTATATCATAAGATCCTTTAAACGGAGTGTGAAGAATCAATTAAGCAGGCTGGCATAAATCTGCTGATCTACGATGGATATAGTGTCTATCGTTGGTCGACACTATTCTTGGATTGCGCTACAATTAATATCAGGTGTAGCGTAGTCACATTGCCGAGCCAGAATAAAAAACAAAAACAAATAAACTAATATCTGATCCACTGCCACTGCGGGTACTGTAAGTCATGGATATTGTGGACGTAGGTGTGCGTAACCTTATATATCTAGAGGTAGCCGACCGACTCAAATGGAGATGCTGCCTCAACCTGAATTTTCTTATGTGGCAAATTTCGTGGTACTAATGATGTATCTTAACGGTTTCTCGTTTAGAGGAGCCTCATTCGTTTAGTAGAGATGGACCTATTTGTTTGAGCAGCCTCAGTTTTGAGTCAACGACCGGCACACCGCTGTGGATCGTTAGTGGTCACGTTTACATCAATAGTGATTACTGAGAAACTTACCTAAGGATATGAAATTTTCCACTAGTCACTATAGGTATTTATTTGGTTGGTACCACCGCTTTGTTGTTGCTCTCGCCCCCTATCACATCATGGGACGGAAATAAGCTCGGCGAAATGCGGGTACTAGTTACACCTCTGCCTACCTTTTCGGGGAGTACAGGCGTGAGTGCGTATTTATATACGACTTTTTTCAAAATCCTCCCAGGTGCCAGAGAAGTACACATGCAGTATATGCCTGAATCCCCGTCGCGGTCGTAGATCTCAGCGGTTCCTGCACGATCAGGATCGTCTGTATGAAGGGTTGCTGCCGGGCGCCAAGCCGTGCGATCTGTTGCGACGTTCACACGAACTGTCCGGCAATCTGTTGCGGATACAGGACGCGTTGCACGCGCTCAGGGTCAAGTGCTTTGTGGCCTCGTGAGTATATTTATAATTTTGATTTATCAGGACTGGTTTATGTAAGATATTAAGAAATTACTTGTATCAATGATAATTGTTTTATTAAGAAATTACTTGTATCAATGATAATTGTTTTATGAAATAACTTGTATCAATGATAATGTACGTATCTTGTACGTATGTATGTATGTGATAATTGTATGTACGAGTATGTAGTTACGCAAAAACGATCCAAGTAATAGCATGTTCAGATGGATATTGGTGCTGATAATATTGATATTATTTTGCCATATTATATACCATTTATCTTTATATATATAATACTACTGTACGTGTGTATGTGACTGAACTCCTCCTAAACAGTTGGACCGATTTGAACGATTTTTTTGTATGCGTCTGGGTGGCGCCCTGGATGGTTTAGTTTCACAATTGGACCCGGTAGGTGGAGCTGCTGTAGTTGCGGGAGAAACCGCTCGGTACAGCTAGTCTGTTATATATTTTGTCTTATCTAGGGGTTTTACAGAGCTTGTCGTCTTTTCGATGTCTTTACCATAGAAAAAAATGTGTTTTTATGGCCTTTCGTGTTTTTTTTTTAAACCATCACACATTCATTTTGATATAAAAAAAACCCTTTTCAGTAAAAAAGACCATCCAAAATTGTACCTATGGGCCAAAGACTGGGAGCAAGCTGAGATATCTTACACTCAAGAGAAACTCAACTCTGACTACTCAGACCTGAACATAATGATCAACACAGTGGGCAAGGAGAATATGCCGATTAAGCCTGAGGACATGAAGGACATGCAGCTCGGATTGTCGTCTGATGATGCCGATATTGACAGGTCAGTAATGATTCTGGAATTGTGGCATGTTCAGAAAAGAAATGTGATTATTCTTCATGGTCGATATTTTTAGTATTTAAAAAAAAATACAAATGAGAGTATTTTACATACATATTTTAAATACATTTCGAATGTGTATTACCACCACCTTGCAATGGGCCAGTGAGGTGGTCGAAAGGCCAACCCTCTCATTAGTAGAGGACACCTATACTGAATAGTGGGTGAGTATATAATATAGAATGAGGTTTGGGTGATTTTTAGGGCATCCAGCAATCTCCGCCAGTGTGGCTTTACAGTGTCATGGTTCCCAAAGTTATATGAGACACGCCTCCCTGCTAAAGAAAAAAAACACACATTGACTAATCAGGTTAGAAAAACCGATCAAGGGCGAGTCGAGTTGGACTAGGAGGATTCTGTACTTATACTATGTTAATTTGCGGGGAAGATTTCATTTTAAGTTCTAATTCAAATCAATTTTAAGTCTTAATATTTAGTCCATAACTTTTACTTTGCAAATAGCCACGCCACTGTTTGTAACTCGCTGCCCCCCATTTTTAAACCCTTTGCTGTACAGTTGGCCGTTGATTACTATTATACATATATTCTTCTGGTTCAACAAAATTAATTTTGTGTTGATCAGGTTTTCGCAGAGAGATAATCAACTAAGCTCTAACGTGTTGTTGAACAACTTGTTGTCAAGTCCGGGCGGTGCCTCACTCGACCTGCCCATAAGTACCTCGGAGTTGGAGACGCTGGCCAAATCTGTTCAAGGTAAACTATAGTTATAAGCGAAATTGGTGTTCCTTTTAATTCGACGACAATAAAACGGAGGAGATAATCAATTCGATGTTTTTGTTGTATGGTATAATCACTCATAACTCGCGTCAAATGTGGATCGATTTGAATGATTCTTATTTCATTCGGAATAGTTTAGTTCATGAGTTGATCTCATTTAATTTCAAGAAGAAGTTCCACCCATAATGGGGGTGAAAGAGTCGTAATTTTTGCGCCGATTTTGATAATTATTAAACAAACCGTAAAAAATAGAAAACTTAAAATAAAAATTAATAATTTTGAATCTGTGCTTTTAACTTATAATTGTGCATTATTTAGCACTGACTCAAAATTGGAATACTTTTATTTATAGCTTTATAGTTTTTCTTTGAGTTGGTTTTATTTTTGTTAAAAAGTTTTTATTTGAAGTAACATGTCGATAATATGCTAAAAATATGCTAAGACTATGAAAGTTGCACAACTCTAATGAAATGTTTTCTTGGATTGTAGTTTAATAGCAGTGAGATTTCATATTGATGAAATAACTGCCATCGTCAATAACCTACAAACATTTGATTAAAGTTTGCAATCCATGCTAAACGATTAGAAGTTATGTTAACTGCAAATATAAATATGGTAGAGCCACGGACCGGAATTGGTCGGCCCGACCAGTTACCCTTGTTTCACAGAAAACCGTCGTGACGTGGCAGTTTCGTACGTTGAGCGAGATATCCGGAGGCCCAAATCCCCCTGCCCTTTCTCAATCTCTTTCCTTAAGGTCGGTAACGTATCCATGATTCTTCAGATGTTGTGGATGTTCATGGACGGTGGAGATAACTTACCATCAGGCGACTCGCTTGCTCGTTTGCCCCTGTTCACTATAAAAAGAGTTTTCTTGTTTTCACCACTATGTTTGATTTTCACCATGGTCTGCGACGAATAGGTATTAGATACTTTGTGTACTAACAGTATTATACTGTTTATGTGTATCAGAGCAAGAATGTGGTGTGGCGGGCGTAGAGGTGGATGTGGGTGTAGATGTGGGCGTGGGCGCGATGATGTCCGTGCCGTCTGTATGCGCGCCGCAGCCCGAGGCGGCCATCGAGAACGGAGCGTGTCGCGTGCGTCTGCTGCGCCATCTGCAGCGATGCCACGCGCTCGTCGACGCCAGGCTCGACTCCATCGAGGCGCAAGTCGCAGGTAAATATATCATCCATCCATCCATCCATCCGTCCCCTCCATCCATCAGCCTGAATTCATCCTCTGGCTGGACATAGGCCTTTCCAAGTTCGCGTCACCTTTGAGGGTCCTCCGCTTTTCTCATCCAACCAGGCAAATATATATTATCTTCCCAATCCCTTAATTATCCCTTTCCCTCAAGGTCGATTCTTTTTGCATTTTGGGCGTTCATAGTCGGTGATCACTTACCATTTGGTGACCAATTTAATATTAGATATGGACTATGCTATAAAAAAACAACTATTCGAAATTGCTAAAACCGGCACCAATGATCCGACTCGAACAGGTTGTTTCCACTGTCTCACATAAAACTAACGTGAAATTGCCACCTCACGGCCGTCACGTGGATTGCAAGCTGCCTTTGCTACTGCGTTTCGTCCGGTGAAATATCCGGAGGCCCAAATCCGTCATCCCCTTCCCAATCCCTTAACTTTAGGCTAGTTGTATACGAATAATGACATATTGTTTATAGAATTGGAGTCACAAGACCCATCATTCGAAGACGACGAGACGCCCGACTTCTTCCCGCGAACTAAGCAGACAGTACAAATGCTGTTACGAGATCTGGATACTATGGAGGAGTTGGGGAGCATTACATAAATACCTAATTATATAGCTATTACCCAGTGTATTCCTTAGGCGAATGCGACGCGTTCAATAAAATATATCATTATTCCTGGCTATTACATACCATCTAGTGGAGACCAAAGCTGTGTCGAAACCGGTCGAGTAACTTCACAGAATAGTCACGAATACACATTACACAAGACAGCTTTGCATAATTCAATTTGCATTGTAATAAGAAATCATAGTAAAATCCCTACATGGTCCTTATTATTTATTAGTCAGTTTCCATGGTAGTTTTATTAACCTCTGTCAAAAAGAGGGATGTCATAAGTTTGACCACTTTCTTAGTCTGTATAGATATTTATCTGTTATAGTAGTGCTTAACGAATGTACCGATTTGGATGAAGATTTTGAAATAGAAAAATGGCTCTTAGGCCCGTATTAAAGCACGATACTCAAGTGAGCTCTTTGCTAAGTGTCGATTTCTGTACACGTGATTGGTCTATTTTTGGCGGCAAACAAAAACAAAACAGGTGCCCCGGTTTGACCCCAAGCCCCCCCCCCCCCCCCCCGACCGTAGATCCGGGCCTGTCTTATTAGAGCTAGTTCAGATAATAATGTTCTATGCGGATCCTGTTATGAGAAAAACCAACCCTCATTGAGTAATTGAGTGGACTATTGAAACTTAGTTATTTTTTTGCATAACGCTGTCAACCCACATTGAATGCCTAACATTTGGGTGGGCTCTTTTAATAAGGTTAATGCCTGTGTGAAATCACATATTTGTAAATATATTAAAGACTAATAAATGATTTTCCTCTACTATAATTTGTTTTATTACTGTTTTAGGTATATTACATTATAATATTTAGGTTGGCAACACATCACTGGCATGGACTGCACTCCTCACCCAAGACATATTTTAGTTTAAAGTCAAATTTTATTAGTTTTTATAAAGTCCAGTTATTTCACTGGCTTCAGTGTCTTTCAAACCGGAACACAGCATTGCTTACGCACTGTTGTTGTCGGCAGAAATAGACAAACCGGTGGTACCATCCCAGAAGGTCTCGCATACGAGGGACCTATCACCTTGTACATACTGTTAACTCTAATAGAGTTACTCTATACATTCGTTCAGAACTCGCGTAAGACCCCGTATGTATCTTCGCCGGTACCTCGACTTAGTATTCTAAACTATCTAGATGGCGTTACTATACTAGTTGAAGTCATAGACAAAGATTATAAAGGCACAATCAGCCAATTCATCTATGCCATCAGGCAGGGTTTAAAATTATTTCATAATTAAAACAATATTTTATTGGAACAAAATTTTTGTTTTGCATTATGTTTAGAATTGATGAACAGATGCTTCTTGAAAAGTATAACATACAATGAAACAACTGGTTAAAAGAAACACAACCCTCAAATTTAATACAATTTAATTACCTTATATAAAATGGAAACATTCAACCCTCATAGAATTTAGGCAGCTGATCGCCGAGGATGACCGAGCGTTCTACTCCAGCTTCAGTAATTACTCCGAGACGCACCACACCACCAGACGAGCCGTCACGAAGTATTGCCAGTGTCAGGGTGTCTGTGACAAACTTCATGGCTTCCTTTTTAGTCATGTTGGGCTTGAAGTTGGCGTCTACATAGCCATAAACATAAGTGGATCCAGACCCACCGATAGAGACAGCTTGACGCTGCACCATACCACCAATTGGTACAGAGTAGATTTGTGCTGTAATATAAATCACATTACATGATGGGACGCCATTATGTGAAACATATTTGCGGCACTAGTCGTACTTCTCACTAGAGAATTACACTTGAGTATTACATACAAGAGGCAGTACATTTGTCCCCGAACATGATATGTAAGAGCGGCTCAAATAATTTACATGAACTATGTAAAATTTTATGTTCCGTTTGTCACATTCTATACCTATGACGCGGGCTGCATGAAAGAGTGAGAACGAATGAGTGAGTTCCAAGCCGCCTCGCCTCATTTGAAGTGGTACCTTGTCAGAACAAGTCAGTACTAAGTTCAAATAAGAGTTTACTCTTACATACTTATTTAAAAATAGTGTCCTACTCAACACTACCTCTGACTACTTCTTCAGGGATAACCTTATAAAAAAACTGTGATCTTTTAAATAAATTATAAAAATATATAATAATAAATATTTTAATAAATTATTTCAAAGTTAGGTATCAGCTGTTTTAGTAAATCAAAACATTTTGTTTATATCTTTCTTCTGTGGGTCCCAGTCATAATAAGTGTAATAACTGCATTTTTAAATAGAAATTTTGGTAGTGTTTAATGCTGACCTCCTTTTTTCTTGTCCCAACCAGCAACAAGGATACCAGCTACAAGTGAGTCACGGTAGTTGTAGCACAGCTCACGGAATATCGCCGCAGCTGTCTCTACTAGTGGTGGCTCTCCCAGCTCCATCTTGTGGAAATCTGAAAATGTTTACTCTGTACTAAAGGAATTTCATAGGGATTACCAATTTTATTTGTGATCGAAAAAACACATGCCCAATAGATAGTGAAGCAATGTGACAGCAAAAACACCCAGGTAATACAAAGTTATTACTACATGTTTGAACAATCACTGTTAAATTAATTGGATACTGGGTATTTATGATACATTAATTCTAAAAAATACAAATAAATAAATAAATATACCCCACAGTCACACAGTCCTAACTCCACACTAGGTTAACTTGTATCATAGCTATCAAGAACTATGAGGTACTTATGGTCTCACAACACCCAGACCGGAAACAAATATTTGTGGATCACACATAAAATTGTCTCAATTGAGATTGTATTGTTAAATAGTACATACATACATACATAATGACTCACGCCTGTAATCCCCGAAGGGGTAGCCAGAGGTGTAATCAGTACACCCACTTTTCGCCGAGTGTATCTCCGTCCTATGATGTAACAGGGGGCGAGCCTATCGCCATACCGGGCACAAATTCCAGACTCAATACCACTTTACCCAACCCGGGTATCGAACCCGAGACCTCAGCATTGGCCTCAATCGTAACATGTACGCATTACAACTGCGCCACTGAGGCATTTCTATTATGGACAATTGTATGTATTTATGGTGGAGACGCCTGCAAATTGCACAGATAGGTGATCGGCTAATGTTCATGGAACCATTTCACCCTTAATCCCAGTTGAGGTGTTGCTGCCTGTATAACATCGGCTTAGAGATCTCCCAGACCATCTGGTCTCCACCATTGAGGTTTCGGCTGCAGCTCAGACGTATGTGGGGCATCGTGGCCAGTTCTACCAGATTTACACCTTGCAGAGTTGTCCACTACTGCCCAGCGCAGTCCACCCATTGATAGCCCCGCCACAGACGATCCTTAGACCTGCTGCGTCATGACCGTCAGGGCGGCCCGCGCTCAGCCAATTATGGACACTTAAAAATACTGTATACTTACTCAAATGATAAGTAACTATATCAGCTATGGCTTGAGTATCGGCGGCAGATCCTGACCGGCAGCAGTATATATGATCGGTAACCCTAGTCAGCTTGTCGGTCACTCTGTTAGCGATGTATGCGCCCGTGGTGGTGCGGGAGTCGGCGCCGATGACCACCCCGCCGTCGAACTCGCACGCCATGATCGATGTGCCCGTACTGTGAGGCGCGTTCATCCATTCCGGCAGGCACGGGTCTGTGTATGTGTTGATTACTGATGTCGCCATTTTACTGGAAATGAGATTGCCGAGTGATTTATGACCGTTCCCTATATTCTGTCTATTACGATTTGCTTACTATCGGTAGTCTTTTGACAGATCTTCCATTCAAAATGTGTCAATTTTTTTCTGCCAGTAAGCAAATCTGTCGATAGACAGAATATTGGGAACGGCCATTAGATGGGGCCTGTGGGGTGTAGGTAAATTAGGGGTCCTTTTGTTGATTGTTGTTGTGTAGCGTCATACTAACAGGTTAGGTTAAAATCTTATTATAATAATGATAAATAAGTTGAGTGGCACAAAATCACATAGAATAAAACGATTTTATACTTACAAGTTTTATTTCTTATTAAATTAAAGTTGTTTAAGTTTTTTGAAAGTCACGATACAATTCCGGCGACAAACTGTGCTGCCAAAGTCAGGGCTGCCAGTAGTGCAAACTTATTTTATACAGCTGGGTGAAATATTATACAAATGAATTGGCTGCAAAATTAATACACTATACAAAATTAAACAGTGGTAAAGAATTTTATCAAGTAAAATTATTATGTATTAATTTTATATTTACGTTTAAGTTCATTTTCATTTTGCTTACGTATTTAATTATACTAAAATAATTATAAAAAAGCAGTGATAGCTTAGCGAAGAGTGGTTCGGACTGTCGATATGAGAGTGGCAGGTTCGAAACCAAATCCAAAAGCATGTACTGGATGACTTTCCTAAGATCCGTGTGTATTAATTGATGATTATTGCTTGCTTTAACGGCGAAATAATCATGAGGAAACTTACATACTTGAGAATTTCTCATTAATAATTTCGAGGTTATGTGAAGTTTGACAACCCTCATTTAACATAGTGGACTAAGGCCTAACCTCGATAGTCAAATTATACAGATTTTGTATCTATTTGTACAATTTAGCAGCCCTGTGTCAAAGCGAAACGTCAAATGAAACCGTCAAATCATGCCTATTACTGTTCCATTTTATGCAGAACATAAAGTCCTCTTAATCTTATTTCAAGTGTATGGTTTTTAATTTTAATTTAATAAATGTTAATACCTTTTTTATTATATTTCACATATTAAGTGCATTTTGAGGATATGCGGATATTGAATGAATATACATTTACAATTAGTTCCAAAACTTACCGCCAAGTTATGGTTGTGGCCTTAGAATGTTGTTGCCACTAACCTCTACTATATACCATAGTACAGATCAGTGCTTGTGGCCATAGACTACTTAGAAAGAACTGGTTGTGGCTCTCTTTTCGATTTGTTTATTTTTCTCTAACACAGGGAAATGTAAACAATTTTATGACAGACGCCGTTGAAGGAGGTGCAGAGAATTTGCCTCTGAGATACCGGTACCATTTTAACGTTAGGCAGCGGCTTAGCTGTGCTCTGGCATTGCTGAAGTCCATGGGCAGCGGTAACCACTTACCATCAGCTGGGCCGCCTGCTCTTCTGTCTTCCAGGGCAATAAAAAAAAACACGGTCTGGAACACTAAGCAACCTGAAGCAACCTGCGGGACCTCATTTATGTCATTTATTAACTCTTCGTAGAAGAATGCTTATTTTAATTAGGATGTTTGTAGAGCATTCATGATATATCTGTTTCATGGTGCATTCCCCTCTGAATCTAAGTGGATGTGTCCTGGATTCATACGATGTCGAAAAAATCGTCTTAAGGTAGTCGACGCATCAATTATATAGGAAATAGGTACCTACTTACCGAAGTCCCGCGAAATCCAAGCTGATAGAATTCTAAATAGGTACCTACCTACCTAAATATTAATTTATCCCATTTTATAATTATTGTATGAAAGTTTGGATGCTTGTGAGTTTGTACGTTTTGGATGTTTGTATGATTGAATTCGATCTTTGTTATCCAACAGCTGGATGGATTTGGAAGAAATTTGGCACACAGGTAGGTATCATGAGAATTAGAACTTGATTAATACGTATTTTTATGCTGGTAATTGCAATGTTCCCACGGGATATAATATAAAAAAGACATTCACGCGAGCGAAGGTTAGGGCAAAATCTAGTTAAATATTATAATTATTCATAATATATTTACCTAAAAGTGCCTACAACACTCACTAAAGAAGTAAGAACTATTGCTGTCTAAAATATCTTTCCGCAATATTTGTGTCTGGCGTAGGTAGGTATTATGGTTACCAGTCATGGAGTATTTGCTAAGTAAAAATGTCTACTCATCGTAGAGTGTGGGTGTCCCACTCATTAGCTTCCCTTGTCCTGCCAAAAAGGTTTTACAAAAAAAGTTATATTCGCTACGCGCTATTTTGTACAACGATGTTTATTTAAAAGTTATAAAAGACTCGGCTGAATGGACGTGCATGATAAATCGCCTTTTTATTCGACATTTTTATTCAAAAGGAATATCGAATTTATATTTATTCATGAAGTTTTCGATTCGCCACCGTTGTTCACGATAGCACACGTCTTAGAAAAATATGTGACAGTTGCTTATGTGTGTGATTTTGATACTTGGCAAAATAAAAACATCCTTAAGCTTCTTTTGGACACAAAATAGTAAAAGCGATAAAGTCATATTATATCTTTGCTTTATAAGTATTCAGTGCCTGATGACCCAAAATGTATGCACGTAAAAAAAGAACCATAAAGGAGCTAAAAAATGATTCTGATTTAGAGTAAATTTCATGTAATATCATGTTTTTAAACAGTCACAATATTCGAACACACCTCTTACAAAAATTACATTTTACAAATAACTACCGACTTTTTAAATAACTCCTTTGTTTACATAGTATTATGTAGGTACCTTAATGTAAACTGGATACATTAATTGAGTATTTTTCATATATATCTCTAGGACAGGTGTGGCGATAAGACGTTAAACCAGAGATATGAATTGATGATGGTTCGTAAAATCAACACATAGGTTTATATTTATTTTACCAAAGTATCAAAAAAGTTTAGGTGGGTAGCGCGTTGCTCAGCGGCAATAAGTAGGCGTATTATTGAAGCTCGCGAGCGGGTACCGCAGGCCTATGGAAGTGCTTGTCAATCGCGCTTGAATAATGACGCGTGCGGTGGCGACGTTTTGTTATTTATTTATTTTATTCTACCTTCGAGAATAATCATTTGCAGATGGGATACAAGGTGCATGGAGGTCGATACGAAGCATATTTGTGCATACGTATGATTATTCGTATGAAGTAAAGTAGTTTTCTGTATTTAAGTCTTATGCTATATTATTATTTGGAAGTCTCTTATTAACTTAGAATCATAAGCCAATTTATTTATATGTTTAATTTTATGATATAAGAATATATTTTGTGTAACGGAATTTGTAAAATTAAAACTCTCGGTAGAATTATAAGAATACTAATAGACTTAATCTAAGATTTGGCTAACTTTTTATCATATATGCCCTTTTTTTAGAGTTATGTATATAGTCAATTCAGTAAGTAAAACGTGTTATAGATACCTATAATTCAGGAATTAGTAAAATATGTGAAATCAAAAATAAGGAATTCATTACAATCTTTGAAGTGTTATGAAGAAAAATTGCGATGTTGCAAATGCGAGATTGTTGTGAGATGATTTAAAAATGGTCCTATACATAAACTAAATATCGTAGAACCCGGAAAGTACTGTCATATCTACGCATAACTTAATCTGTGTCCCTACACCCCCGCGACAGAGTAGACAACGGCCAGATGTTGATATTTTTTCCAACATTACAATGTATTTTGAGTTGTGATAGTCGCGGGATCATTGTTGGCTGATGGCTGTTTCCGTTGCGCGGACACCCTCGGTGACCCAGTCAGCTGAAATGTCAATTCGATATCAAAGACCCATGAAAATAACAAAAAATTGGGGTTTAATACATTGACATACTCTGTTTGATATTAACGGCTCAAGGCCGTATGGTTTTGTAATATGTCGAAACTGAAGCTCATTGTCCACTTCTAAAGAGTATTGGTAAGAAATAGTTGGATTGATTGGATAGGATAAGTGACATTGAAATAAAACTAGTTTATACGGATTTTATCGTGGTTTAATTTTTATTTTAGTCCCGACGTTTCGAAAGCTTTTCAGCCTTCGTGGTCACGAGAGAGACTGAGGTGTAAGGTCGTCTCGAAAAGTTAATGTTACATTGCCTACCTTCATTTTAAAATTATACATTTATATATAATTATTTAAAAAAGTTAGTTGTCCCTAGTCCGATGTACGCAGAAAGAGCTCACGGTGTCTTGAGGTCTGGCAGTTAGTCTTTTGTCGGGGACGTCGGGACCAAAATAAAAATTAAACCGCGATAAAATCCGTATAAACTAGTTTTATTTCAATGTGTAATATTCGCGTGAACCTAAGAAATCACTAGGATAAGTGTGTTTGTAGGTCCTTCGTTTACAAGGTGGTAGGTCCCCCGTTTGCGAGAGGCCGGCTGGGTTGGTACCACCGCTTTGTTTATTTCTGCCGCCAATCAACAGTGTGTAAGCACTTTTGTGTTCCGGTTTGAAGGACATTGAAGCTAGTGAAATTACTGGGCATTATGAGACTTAACACCTTATGTCTCGGGGTGACGAGCGTAGTCCAGTGTCATGCAGTGCTTTGTTATTTAAAGTTCTGTGTGGCGTTGCTTCTGTTTATGAGCAGGCGTGGCGCTTACCATCAGGAGAGTGGCCATTCAAGCTAAAAAAAAAAGAAAAAGGTGTAGAATGTGGTCTAATGACATATTCACAACTGCACGCCTGGTGATGTTTTTAGACGATCTGCCAGAGTAAAAGACATTTTCTTCAACAATAACAAGGAACACTTCCAGTACGACTCTGATAATATACAGTATAAAAATTAACTTGGCCGTGGTGAAGTTAGTCACTTCACCGGCGTTCTATACCTCCCGTTACCCTTTAGTGCCTGAAAAATAATAGCCGCGGTGTCGTAAGGGATTAATTTCAGGACCGCCAAGTTATTTTGCACGTAATGTGTGTTTTTTACTCAAAACAGATTTCTATAAAACATTTTACCTAAGATAAGGTTTAATACTAGGTGTTTTTATGTCAATACTATTGCCCTTGCCCATATTTTTCAAATTATGGAAGAGAAATAAAAAGATAAACAAAAGATAATTTGTTTCATTCATTTAATTTCGGTATTCTCATTTGGTTTATAGAGTTAATTCTTCTTCTTCCACTGGCCCTTATCCCACTCGTAGTGGGGTCTACGCAACATACTTTTTTAATAAATATTACAGAAAGATTTGGCTTACGTTTTTACGACCGTCTGCCTGCCTGACGTCAATCCTTAAGATTAATCTACACAAATATTTGTTTCGGTGCGGTAATCGAACCCGCAGCGTCTCGCTTCTCAGCCGTCTACTCGCCCATTGCGCCACAGAGGCGAAGTTACATAGAGTTAACTGCGTAACGAATTATTTTATTCAAAATGCATTTTCAATCATCGTATTAAATGCCCTTATGGTAAACCTAATATATTCGTCTATTATTGTTGAAGAAAACACATTTTATTTTATTGTATAACATATTAATTTCTTACTTAGCATCTAAGATTTTTGTTGTATTAATTGTAGCAGTAAAATAGAGTGAAATAATGTATATTATTTGGCTTCCGTCCGAGTATTTGAACGGAATATAACTTGGTACTGAAACCTTTTCAAAGATTTAGTCAAAAGAAAAGGAAAAGTGCGTTTAATAACTATGAAAGAGCTTTATTTCATTCTGTGTGTTGTGAGACTTCGCTCCTTCCATAAAGTTATAAGTAGTGTAGGTTTATACTTTTATCCTTTAAATTATATCTAGTCGTTTCACTATCATGCAAAACTATATTTTTATGGAACACAGAGTAATATATTTTACAGCCTCCGTGGCGCAGTGGGCGAGTGAGTAGTCGGTTGTGAAGTGAGAGGTTGCCGGTTCGATTCCCGCACTGTGACAAATGTTTGTGTGATCTACTATAAATATTTGTTTCGGGTCTGGGTGTTTTCTCTCCAAAGGGGTTGAGGTCAGGCAGACGGCCGGGAATAAAATTACAATCTAAATCTTACTGTAACATGTGTTAAAAGCATGTTGCGTCGATCTCACTACTATAAGTGGTATAAGATCAGGTGGAAGAAGAAGACAGAATAGTATACTTAGTTGTAGAGATTAAAGAAGAAGGAACTAAAGAAGTAGATTAATAATTTCATCTTTGTATTTAATTGTCCCATTGCTGGCCACGGATCCTCTTTACGATTGAGAGGAGTTAGCTTTTTCGCATAGAGGAATAATGTTAATTAATCCCACGTAACCAGTATGAAAATTCCGAGGTGCGTGTCCTGGGATCAAACCCAGGCTCTTCGTCTCGGTAGACCGTTGCACTCCCGTAAGGCTATGATTGTTTTTTTGTGTTTATTCTCTACTAGCGTTTTTTGCAAATATTTGTAATTTTTTTGATTCTAATACAATTATAAAATAACTGGCTTGGTGGCGCAGTTGTAATGCGTACCTACGCGGTACGACTGTTCGATCTCCGGATCGGATAGAAGTGATATTGGTTTTTCTATTACGAAATGCTTAGTATCGCCCCAGAGTCTCGAATTGTACCCGAAAAGGCGATAGGCTCGCCCCACTATCACATCATAGGGCGGCAATAAGCTTGGCGAAATGTACTGGTTACACCTATGCCTACGCTTTATGGGATTACAGGCGTGAGTTCGTATGTATGAAACTTAAATTCTTAATTCCATTACAATTATAAAATAATAATATGCCGCACTCATAGTAGCGACTACATTCCGCTTCCCTAAACACATCCAAACAACCCTAACGTCCGCGTCCGGGTCCATTGAGACGAATCGAAGTGAATCAAAGGAGTTTTTTTCCTCGCCCGTGCCAACAAAGCCACTTTTATATAAATTTCATACGATATTTTATAGCGCATTGTAAGCACGCGCTAGAGCTCGTGTATTTTATATTTTTTCCACATATTTCGGCTCGTCTCCCCATGTGGGGTGGGGCGGCGGTAGGTGACGGCCGGCCCCTAAAAAGTTATGTATTTTTTTTCCTCTTTTTTCCCATCGACGTGATGAAACGGCGAGCGATATTGATCCGCCTCGCACGCTCGTTATAAGCGCACGACCTCTCATAATATTTCTTCAGATTTTATATACGCAATGAAACTTTTTAAGATGTTTTTGTTATATTTCATTAGTTGATTTGTTTTTGTGATTTGAGATTGTACAAAACGTAAATCTATTGTAAATGTTTGAAGAAATAAATAATCGATTTTTTTTGTCTTATATAAGAAATAATCAAAGTTTTTTGTCTTATATCTCTGCTAATTACTCACGCTGAAGAAGTTAATACTGTTTGAATTGTAACACATTATTAGAAATATTCAGCTAAAATGGATTTAAGCTTTTTCTTTCTTTCTGCCTGGCGTTATTTGTCCACCTTCCTACGCCTTTACTTTGGCTAATCTTGAGCATCCTCTGAAGTGAGACCATGCTCTCTATCTCTAGAGTAAGCGGTCTAAATAACGTAATTTTATTAGGTAGACTGTAGAGTCACGCCAATGAATTCGACCAGTTTGATAGCACTATCTCACAGAAAACCGACGTGAAGTAGGTACTCGTATACCTATAGCAGCTTGCTGTTGCGTTTCGTACGGTGAGTGAGATACCCGGAGGCAAAAATCCCCTTGCCAATCTCTTAAATATCCTTTTCCTTTAAGGTCAGCAACGCATCCATGATATATAATAAATCATTTTCCATCAGGTGACCCACTTGCTCGTTTGCTTACCTCGGCCATAAAATGTAAATTCGTATACGTTCATTAATTTTTCACCAGAACTTTATATAACAATAATGAATATTATTAGAAATGAAAATAATATGTATGGTTAATTTAAGATTGGGTTACACTCACGGTAAGTTTTTATGCGTTTTTGGGGTAAGCAGGTGTGTCGCATGGTACAGCGGCATGCGTCCATCCCTTTATAAAGCGCACGGCCATGGGGCAAGCTGCTGAATCCATTGAGTGGGCATCATGCTCATTGTTAGTATACAGGGTGCTTGATCGGAAAAATTTCCATAAGTTTTTACCACTAATAGACATGTCAGTAAGTATGAATTATAGAGTATTTTAATAAAAAAATCTATTATGAATTACTAACATTTCGACACTACTGTAAAACAAAGTTACTTGCCTGTCTACGTAAATGTCTACGTAAGCGTTTTAACTTATTCTATAGATTTTTGATCTTAAAATTAAATTGATATATTTGAAAATCATTCATAGTGTTATCGTTCCGAAAAGTAGATTTTGCAAATTTCGACGATTGTACAAAAGTCAATTCGCAGGCAAAGGTAATTTATAAAAAGTGTTGATTCCTTAATAATAAAGCATATAGGTAAGTACTGTATACTTTCATATTTATTTGATCGCATCAAGTTTTGTTAAAAAGGCTAGAAAAAACATGTTTTCGCTAAAAGTTGTGTACGTAAATAGATGAGTAATGAAGGTTTAAAGAATAAAAATATGTTTTATAATTATGTAGGATAAAAAGTAAATAAATTTATTCATAATTACTCATATTCTTTAATAAAATTGAGACAATACAAATACGTAAATAAAGATGGAGTAAGAGTTTTGGTGATTATATAAGAGTGCGTCAGACCGACAAAAATATTCGAATTCATGAACAAAACTTGTAACATATAATTTCATATAAACCATTAATATCACTGAAAAACTATATTGGTTTTTATATATTAAACCTAATGTTAGAATAAACAAAAAATGTGTATAAATTAGTAAGATAAAAATACTATATCGACATCGATTAAAACAGACTTTTTTACACTTGTGTCTATATTGTTTTCTATTAATAATTATTTCAGAGCAAAATACTTTGTTTATATTGAACATACTTAGAAATAAATAGTATGACTTATGTGTAAAAACAATTAATTGTTCTTTGTAACAAATGTTGGTATAACACGGACGTAACAATTTTGCTTAGGTATGTGACTCTTTAGGCATGTGCTGTGCATTAATCAGCGTTATGTGTGTGTGTGTGACGATATTACGTGTTCAACAATTATAAATTTGAATTTACTAAATAAATACATCACCAGTAACACACATATTCCTGACCCCACATTAGGTGCATCTGCATCTTAGGTATCAGGAACTACGAAGATCTTACAGTCCTACAATTCCCAGACTCTGAACAAATATTTGTGGATCACACAAACATTTTTCTAGGTGCGGGAAGCGAACCCGCGCGGCGGCCTCTCACTTCACAGCTGGCTACTCGCCCATTGCGCCATGGAGGCTGTCGAATTTAATATATGTATTTTGTTTTCATGATTAAGCAACCTTACATTAATTACACTATACATAGGTACATATTTTAGTCAACTTTTAAACGCTGAGAAAAATTATAAACATCAAATTTAGTGATAAATTCTTTTAATTTAACGGATCACGCTGTAGAAACACATAAAAATTACGTGCCAAAAATTCACGATTTAATTTTTTTCTGTACATTTAAGTTTTGTCCGATTTGATGGCACGCATTCGGGACAATTCCGAACACTCTTTGGGGTCAGTTTTTGGAGATTATTACGCATTGTACGCCGAAGTCGAAAAAGGTGGACAAAAGGATGAGGGCTGTTGACTGGCCGGCCAAAGGTATTGGTTTTTGTGCAAGCCATGCAACGGTCGGAGCAACGGATTAGGTACATCTGATGGGGATCGGTTACATCTTGATCTGAGTTAGTAGCGCAAAATGGACTGATACTGATCTGCAAATTCACGTCGATGGTACGTGAAATTGATTTTGGAGATGCTAACTCAATTGAGTAGACGCGTGTCTGGCACGCGAATGAAGTTACGGCTATTGAGATATCTATAGTTTTTTTGTTTCACCGAGTCTCCGAAATATGGGAGGTAAGGCAGCTGTAATGTGCAACACGCATGTTATAATGAACACACGTTTTATGCATGCCTCCTATTGTATTTATGAAAATAATTTGAAGTTAATATTTTTTTAAGAGAGTGAAGCAGGCCAAACAGGTGTACAAGGATCGTAGCAAGTGGAAATCCGTTGTCTCTGCCTACCCCTATGGGAAACAGGCGTGAGTCTATGTATGTATGTAATTTGAAGTTAAGTCAAATAAGTTTAAACATCATAATATTATTTTTAACACGTCCATCAGAGGTACTTTTTTTCATGCCAAAAGCGTATTTTACTAATTGTAGATGGTATGCTCTTGTACTTTTGTTTTCCTTTGAAAGCCAAAATATAATCAATTCAATTCAGCGCTCTTTTAAAAATAACTAACAATAAAAAAAACTAAACTATTTTATAAATAGTTGTGTTGCTATCGACTGGTTTCAGTTCCTGACATCTATGCCCATCACAACTAAATATGATTTTATACCCCTACCTATCCATAGTAATGATATTACCTCCCTTTAATTCATAGTTCAATAAAAACATAATAAAACGTGATCCCTATTTAACCTGTAATCCACAAGGTGGCACCATTTAGTACACGCTTTCCACAAAAAAATGGCGCGATAAAAAATTCCCTCTATTTTTTAAACATCTATATCTTAATTGCCCCAGGTTTTGTACAAAAGGGATCTTTTTGTTGAACGCAGATTAGTGTTGACGGAAGTATGGGTGAGGTGTTAAAACAAGCCGTTTTTGTTTATAACGCTTTTGTAAAAAATAACGATGTGGGAGACCGCATTTTTTGAGGATAATAGTTACAATTACCTGCTCTTTTAGTTGATAATTATTTGTACCATGTGGATAGTTTCTATACCAGAGTCCCGACAGATCTTCATACTTTTCAAGAGAGAGAAAAAGAAATATATCGAATTTTTAAAGTTCCATACATTTATCGCTCGAAAAGTTTTATTCATGAGATTCGTCATGCAATTTGAAAATAAGATTTTTATGACCCCTCAATTACAATTTTCCGTGATGTGTCGCTTGTGAGAAAATGTCTTCGTCTAATTAGAGTTTTTGAACCAATATTTCAAAAACTAAACAGACAAAACAAACGCATTCAATCGTTACATCGATAAATAAACAATCTATTAACCAACCGCAAGCAATAGTGTTACAACTTAAAAAGTAACCAAGCATTATTCTATTACCGAAAAACCGCAAAAAACGCCCCAATCAAAACATATTGTGAACACGCGATCACAATTAAAAGTGTGTTTTATGAACAAAAAACGCATCAAAAAGCGTGTAACTCCCCTAACTTCCGTTCAGGGGTTATTATAAAACTTATAAATGAACAATTTGAGTTTTTTGGCGTTCGCGTGCGTTTTAAACGCGGGGCGTGTGTTAAGTGCGTTTTTTGTGTCTCTTGTTAGTCGAGGGGAACTTGAACACTCCTTTTTGTAGACTCCCTCCTTTGAGGTGACGTTTCTGTGTTTAAGGTTTTATTTACTATATTGTATGTTCCAAGATGTTCTAGCAGTCATCGACATTGTAGCTATCTATCTATCTCTTTTAAGGTTATGTATGGTAAATGATCTCTACCACCTAAGAACATCCATAATACCCAAATAATCATGGTCGCATTGCCGACCTTAAAGCAAAGGGATAATTCATAAATACAAAAAACCACCCAACAGTCACACACATAGTCCTGACCCCACATTGGGTTAACCTGTATCATGGGTAACAAGAATTACGAGGGTTTGCGGTCCCACAACACCCAGACTCGAAGCAAATATTTGTCTCGGTGCGGGAATCGAACCCAGCACAAATCGGTGCAGCCGGCTTCTCGCCCACTGCGCCAAGGAGGTTGTCATGTTATTGAAGGGATTGAGAAGGGAAGGGGATTTTGGGTCTTCAGAATTCGGATACTTATATCTGAATTCCGAATAACTTATTATTACAATAACTTAATATTGTAACAAGCAATGATTCACGTTAATTAAGTTAAATTACCTTGGTATTTTTTTTTCAGCAGTATTAAAATGTCAAATGTGTAGATGTAGTCAACCATTGCTTGTTACAATTCGTTTGGGATTTTACAATATTAAGTGCCGATTGTTCCAGTCTACGAATAAACGTCATACATACATCAGATAAAATTTATGACGACAAAAAATACAACATTATTGTGCTGGCAATATTAGTATACAACATGTTACATAAAGGTGAGATCATATTTAAGAGTCGTTACATACACCTTATAGTGAATGTTTATGTACCGAATCTTATCATAATCTAGACTTCCTAATATTTCATGCAAATTTTAATCATTTTTATTTATTACGATCGATATGATCGATCACATGCATTTAAATAAAGCAAAGTGCGAGAGCGATAATAACAGTGCTAGAGTGTGAGACAAAAGCTCAGCTGTTCATCATTTATGGTCTTATTCATAATACGTTATCGGAGCTTTATAAGGCCAATATTAGATGATTGATAAAAATTGTTATTCATAATCGTTCAATAACGCTAAAACGCTCATTAACTCTCCTTTAAAGTGTCACTATTTTATAGAAGCTATAACCCTTCTATAAACCTATTATAAGCGTTCGATAGTGAAAAACATGGCCGACATCGGTCAGCTGTTTCATAATTGACGTTTATTTTTACGTCTACTGTCATTTTTTTAAAAATTTATGTCTTTTTCTTTATTTATATCGGCTTCGCCCTATTATACATTTCGCCAATGACAAGTACTATATTATATATTTTTAACTCTTCCCAAGAACGACGAAATATCAGCGCAGCGGCGCGGCGCAAGCACAAGGTCGATCAATACCCTTGATCAAAAATCACCTAAATTCCCTATTTTTAATGTTTCCATACGCTATTCATCATCGTAAATTATTATTGCACAAAACACAACTTTAAACTAGTTTAGGAAATAATTAAATCAAGAGAGCCACCGCACTATCAGAATTCCCGCCAAAACTCCGTCAATTTTCTTTTTATTCAGTTTGTTTCCAGTCTTTCCAGAGACAAACCATATTAAAATCATTCAATCAATCAATCATTTTCTGTAAACTGGCAACTTTGTGTATGATAAACCTATTTTAGATAACGGAGCTTTATCAAACGATTATGAATAAAGAATTTTATTGAACGTTCGATAGGCTTAAAATACGTTTTAACTAATGAAGGTTTATACCTTCGATAAGCGTTTTATTATGAACAAGACCCTTAGTGTTCTCCAAAGTGGTAAGTCGATGTTACACATTCAATAAAAAAGAAAACTTAAATGCCCTAGTAATGCAATCGAATTTGGTACTACGAGGGGTGAAATACATACACCGAATAAATGTTGATAGATTGTTTAAATTTGACCACACGTTTCTGTAACACGTTGTATATAGAGAATTTTACCTATGTTTCTTTCCAATTGCTTCCTATGGAAATTTATGCTATCGTTCTATTTATACCACGGTAAATAGGTATAGTAGGTTTGATTAAAATTCATTAGTTGACCATGACACTATTAATATTGTTTTTTGAGTTTATTTATTAATTGTCTTATAATTGACTGCCTCGGTGGCGCAGTTGTAATGCATATGTGATACGACTGCTGTGCTAAGGTCTCAGCTTCGATCCCCAGGTCGGTTAAAATTGATATTGGGTTTTTCAATTACCTATTATTTCCATTATCAGCCCGGAGACTGAAATTGTGCCCGGCGATAGGCTCGCACCCTATCACATCATGGGATGAAGATATGCTCGGCGATATGTGGGTGTACTGCCTACCCCTTCGGGCATTACAGGCGTGTATTTTAGTTGCGGTGTGCGTTGGAGCAGAATACAATTTTCTTTAAACTAAATATATATATATTTTCTTTTTTGTGGCATAGGTCGGAAACGAGCAAGTGGGTCACCAGATCTTATGTGATCTCCACTGCCCATATACGCCCACAATACCAAAGAATCATGGGCGGGTTGACGACCTTAAAGGAAAGGGATAATTAAGGAATTGGGAAGGGGAAAAAAACAAAATAACAACACACAATTTCGTAACACACATTACTCTAAAGTAACACATTATAACAACCTCGGTTTTATGGAGAAGGTATTATTGTGTATCTTAATTTGAATCCAAAAAAGAACAAACTAAAATATACAAAAGCAGAGTCACGTTTTGTCATTTTAACATGAGGTCAATGTTGCGAACTTCATTGATAGTCACGATGTTTTAATGTAAAAAATATGCAATGACGTACATTTCGCAAAAACTACTATGATCATTAACAGTTAAAACAACATTATTTGGATGTCGGTGGCGAGGTTTGCATTCAAGAAGAAAATATACACGTATTCACTTAAATATTGGTAACAAATTTTACGTAACATTTATTTACATTTGACAGGTCAACGGAATATAACAATGAGAATAAACTACAATAAACTTGGTAAAATAAGTCTCTGTGTTTAAATCCATATAAATAAAATTAAACTGTCTGTGAAATTGAAATAAAAGCTTATCAGAAGTTCCGATGGTTATTTGCACATTACAAAAATTCAAATATGCTTTAAAAAAATGTCCGGGAAAATCTTTGGCGGGGTTGTCCATTGGCAGATTCAGGGCTTTTCGAGAGTAATTTAGGCTTTTTTTGTTTTGGGAAATGTCTCAAACTCCCACACGGCCGGTGCTGCTAGCAGACGCTAGTAAGAGATAAATTCCGTTTCATAAATATTTAACAATTTTTATGTAGTTTCTATCTTAGTTTTGGTTATTTCTTATGGATAGTATAGACGTATTTTATAATAAAATTATGTTGGTATGATGTTTGAAGGAAAATGCCTTTATTTAGAAGAAAGAAGATTCATAAAAATGCTAAGCTACGATAAAACATCGCGAAAGGATCTTAATTTTTGGCGAGTATAATCTTATTAAGAATGGAAATTAAAATAATCCGTGCTTAGAGTTTTTTGTAAGAAGAAACTTTCGGAATGTTGAAAGTTAGAAACTAAAGAGCCGTTACTCAGCTCGGCCTGAGTAAACAATGTTAAAATTAATACCATTGTCCATTAATCAAGTTAAAAGGATTTCGTATCGCAAAAACTTCACCGACTTTTAATGTCCAACCCTTTTTTTACCGGTTCTTCGGTACCGTTACCTCGGTAAAATGTAGAACAAACTCCATTGTCTTTTTTCTAAGCTTTTTACAGTCCACGATGTCGGGCGTAGGCCTTTTGTATCCTTTAAATTTATATTTGCATATTCAAAGAAGATTTGCATTTTGTCCCCGCTGTCTGTTTACGGGTTAAATTTTTATGTCAGCCAGTCCAGAGCGACAAAGACTTTAAATAATAAAATGCAAATCAATAGAAAACTCTGCTTTCAATTTTTGAAATATGTCTCTTAATGGTTGGACCGATATAAAGAAACAAAGGGAAATTTCTTATTTAGGTAAACATATTTACTCATAAAACAAACAAAAATGTAGACAAAAGAAATGATAATGTCGAGATGATTTGGATCTGGCTCATTTCTTAATGTTTGTATTTCTCACAATGTTATCGGAAATTAACGGGATCCGCGGTCAACACTACGTAATTACACATTTTACAATTATTGTAATACACATACAAACTTTGTCTATTTATTGTTTGTTTTAAAAATGATTGTGCCCTAAATAAATAATCATATTCTTGTTTATTTATTTGTAAAATGTGTCGTAGACCTTGTGTTTACGTTAGAACTTCCTTGAGAGTGTTCATATAGCTAGAAGACTCCGTAGATTTTTAATAATGTTGATAGTTGATAGTTGACTTTTAGCACCCTGCTTAAGAATATGCTTATCTAGGAAATAATAATATATTAAGCAAGTAAAATTACTGGGTATTATAAGACTTAATATCTTATGTCTCGGGATGACAAGAGAAGTCCAGTGTTATGCAGTCCATACAGTGCTTTGTAATTCAAAGTTCTGTGTGGTGTTGCTTGTATTTATCGGCAGGAGTGGCGACATGCTCGTCTCATCATTCAAGCGTATAAATAAAAAATAATAATATTACTTATCACAGAACATTATCGTCTTTAACAATGTGTTACAACTTTCAGATGATTTCCCAACCTCCTTTTGTACCAAACAGGAAAGGTTTTTTGACATGTCTCATAGAATCAGCGTGCACAGCGTAAAAGGATTAAAATCTGAAGCATATTTTTACAATTGCAATTTCTACATCTCGACCGGACAAAGAGACTTGTGTACGACAAAAGGTTTTTTCGCCCAGCAATGATCGATATGAAATGTATTTTTTTGATGTGGCAATCACTGGAATAACATTTAAAAATGTGCATGTGGCTGTAAAGGGACAGTGGCGGGCAGGTACACGCGTTTTTGCATTTCCTTTCCATACTTTTTACAATAAAAACTTTCTTTTAAATAAATAATCCCGACTGCGTTTGACAGGGATTCATCTTAAAATAATTATTGCTGAATGTTGCCAGTGGTGTTTCTTTTTTAAGTGTATGGTTGAGGGCTAAAACCTAAAAGGCAAATCGTAGTTTATATATTAAATATAATAGATATTTGGTGGCTAAGAGATGGTCCACGTAGCCGTAGTAGACCACTATTGAGACGGGTTGCTATTCAGCAAAGACATGCAGTAAGATTAGTTCTACATAGAGTGTAATAGCGTAAAAGGGAAGAGGCTTAGGTATTGCAGTGGGGGCTAAAAGCTGTGATGAGAATAATAATAAGTATATTAAAAAGGTATCATTACAAAAAGATTACCTACCGTGAGTGGTAGACGTATACGTGGAAGACGTGGTAGATAGACGTGGAATAGTAGTAGACGGGCCGGCTCAATTGGATCGTTGCCACTGTCTCACAGAAAAGAGAGTGTCTCGTAGAGTAGCGGCTTAATGCTGCTGCGTTTCGTATGGCGAGTGAGATATCCGGAGGCACAAATTCTCCTCCCCTTCTCAATACGTTAATTTATCCCTTTCTTTAAGGTCCGCAACGCGTCATGATTCTTCTGGAATTGTGGGAATACGTGGGCGGTGGAGATCACTTATCCAAGTGAACCGTAGTCGTTTGCCGACCTATGCAATAAAAAAATTACTTTCGTGGTAACATTAATTTCGTCAAAAACACCAAATAAACATGAAATTGGGATCAGTAACCATAACTGCCAAAAAATACAGATCACAATTAAGTGAGCAAATTGAGAGTTATGTGTTAGGTTTTTTTTTGTTATAAACACACCCAACAGTCACACACATAGTCCTGACCCCACACTAGGTAAAACCTGTATCGTGGGTATCAGGAACTACGAGGGACTTGCGGTCCCACAACACCCAGACCCGAAACAAATTTTTGTGGATCACACAAACATTTGTCTCAGTGTGGGAATCGAACCCACGGCCTCTCGCTTCGTAGCCGGCTACTCGCCCGCTGCGCCACGGAGGCTAAAACCGCATCTAAAATCAGCAATTGTCATGAAATCCACATGGAGTCACGAATGATCGCTTGTACTGAATAAGTACATATAAACAAGGAAAAGTAGTTACATCTGTGTGTTTAGATGTAAGAGGGCGAAATGAAAGAGAGGGTGTGCGCGGCCATAAATCCGGCCAGTCTCATTTGAATTTCCAATCAGTGCATTTATTACAGCCCCTGGCAAATGGAATGCGCGATGGGATTCGTTTACGAAAAAACTCTTTCTATACGTATTTGGGACGTTTTATATAACATAAATGTTGCGAGAGCCTTAATTAAGACTTAAATGGCTAATTTCTATGTAAATGTACGAACAAACAGAACATTTATGGATATTGCAAGTAGTTTTCAAGATGTAGGTTAGTAATACCTACTCAATCTTAGGCCAAATGTTCTTGTAAACATATCTAATAATAATGTTAACGGCCTAGGTTCTGACATGTTCTACAAATGTTTTTGATACATACATACGCACTCACGCCTGTAATCCCAGGTATAACCAGTATACCCACATTTTGCCGAGCGTGTCTCAATCCCATGATGTGATAGGGGGCGAGCCTATCGCCATACCTGGCATAATTCCAGACTCCGGGCTGATACTGAGCATTTCGTAATAGAAAAACTCAATATCACTTCTACCGGACCCGGGGATCAACCCCGAGACCTCAGCGTCAGCCTCAGTCGTAACACGTACGCTTTGCAACTGCGCCACCGAGCCAGTCTCTAACATTAGTTCTAACATTATCTTTTTTTTAGAATTTAACATGGTTTGTTACCTGTGAATACAGATAGGATCAGTTGTATTGTATGTACGTTGCCACAATCCCGGTGTCGATTGCGATAGATATTGGTATTAAAATTTTCGTCTTCTACTAATGTTTGCAGATTAAATGTTACGGAAGAATCATCTATAATCTCGAATTTATATATCTTATGTTTAGTAATGTTTTAATTGCATTTAACCTCTATTTTCTTTTTTGATTTTGACTAATGCGAATATTTATTTAAACTTACATTGATGTTATCGAATATTTGTACGTATATACGTTTTGCTTATTTTAAATAGCAAAGCGTACAGACATAGAACATTTTCTTCTTCTAAGGTTGGAGAAAAAAAAGCCACCATGAACTACATCGTTCCAAGATTGGCATTTACGTCACTAAAAATCTCTTCCTATCTTTCATTCGACTTACCACCGAGAATATGAAGTAACAAAAACATTGTTTATTTAAGAAAACACAAAAAACGGAAGAGAACTTGGAACACGTGTCAGGGTGAAATAATAGATCGGCATGTGTCGCCGCAGATTAAGCAAGTGGGCTTCCTAGAAGGCGGCAAAATTGATTTTAATTCTAATATCCATCACGCCCGCTTGTTTTGGGGATTACAGATGAAGGTTTCTCTAATTTTTTTAATCCCCGAAATAAAATAGTCTGTTTTGCACGCGGCGAAACGTGACTCGGCTTAAAAGTTGTTTTATGATACCAGATTATTTTGAATTTATTGTAAAAAGTAACGGATTATGCGGAGTAAGGCAGGTAATGTCTGCATAAAAGTGTCTGAGTTCTATGATTGTCTAGTTTTTTTAAAAATCTATGTTCAATTATTTAGAGACTTTCGATCAACAAGATTACGCCAGCCTCATCGTAACTAAAATATAACAAACACAGAAAGAGAAAGATTCAGTATTTAGTTTTTTTTTAAAGTAAATTCCGTGATCAATAACGCCGATCTTTGCATTTACGTTATTTACCTTTACTATACACCTTTATTATATTTCCTAGTAAGTTACCTACTGCCTCGGTGGCGAAGTTGTAATGCGTATGAGTTACGACTTAGGCTGACGCTGAGGTCTTGGGTTCAATCCCCGGGTCGGGTAAAACTTATATTGGATTTTTCTATTATGAAATGTTCCCGGTATGGCGATAGGCTCGTCCCCTATCACATCATGGGACAGATACGCTGAATGTGTGTGTGGTGGTTACACCTCTACCTACCCTTTCGGGAATTACAGGCGTGAGTGTGTATATATGTATTAAATAATGCAACTTTCATAAACTTTACTTGCCTGTAGTATTAACATCTGCCTACTTCATGTCTTCGAATCACTTCAATCGTGGTATCACTTAACATGCCCCGGCCTTTTTGAACAAAAAATTGGACACTACGAGTGGTCATCAAACAACAGCTGGCTTCTTGGCAAAATGAAAAAATCGCACATTTTGAGGTTTCGAAGCGTGCCGCCCAAGTACCGCCTATCGGGTTTTTACCTTACAATTTAACTTTTTATTACTACTGAGAAGGATCGGCCCGTATGAGAAATTGGTCAGCCATATGGCATTGCTATTGGTAATGGTCATGTGGGAAGTTGTGGGTGATGGAATGGTAAAAATCCCCAGTACTGTTTGCATTTAAATTGGACATGATTTAATGAAAATCTTTTCAGAAATATGTCATGTAAGATACGAGTATAATGCAGTTTAAATGGCTTCTAGCTATTTGTCTTTATCTTTATCATATTACACATGAAAAAATAATTCTTTCCTCTTTATAACTCGTGTGCAAGTCTCACCATACCACAAATCAGAAGCGTTAGATGTGACTGGCCTAAGGTCTTTCCTTGGTCTTCCATTTTCAAAGTGTATTAGAAAATTCAAAATAAAACAAAATTGCAGAACCTTTACAATAACTTATACTTATTTTATGTTCAAAATAAGAAAAGTTGATAATAAAATATAAGACAAAAAAACTCAATTCTTTGCGAAATGTGGAGAAGGAAGATTGATCATTTCTGCAATTCATTTTTTAAGTTTTATATTTCTAAATGCAGGGGTGGATGTGTGAAAAATCACAAATTATCTGGCAATTGTTGTTCACTTTAAAGGTTCTGTGGCACTTCATCGCTTGAACCAAATGTGTTCTTTTATGGGCGTATTTTTTAACTAAATTATTAAACATAATTATAGGCATGGCAAATTCATAATTTTAAAAGTTTCATTTTATTCAGTTTCTTGACCTTCTAAGGCGGATGAGCTGATGATCCATATTTTGGTACGTGTTTTCTGTTACCTATGGAGTATGGACTTCAGAAGTGGCAGAGATAGAGCAAAGTCGCTGTCTACCGTTGAAGCAAGCTTTGTTTGTACAAAAAAATGAATGTCATAGCGCTGAGGAAACACCATAATATTACTGTAACATAGTTTAAAAATGTATTTTTGTACTAGCCTGAACGACGAAACTAGCATGTCACTCGCCTGATGGTAAGCGCCACGCCTGCCCATAAACAGACCACCACACAGAACTACAAAGCATTTGCTGGCTTCAATGTCCTTATAACCAAAACACAGTGCTTGGCGGCAGAAATGGAGAAAGCGGTGGTACTAACCTAAACGGTCTTTCTTAATTGTCTAAGAATATATCTAAAAATATTTTTTTCAGTAATTGTATGCAGTAGGTATATAATATCCTAACATAGCTCGAAATACAGTTGCTATGAAATCTGGTATTCTTATTGTTTATTTTTTATTGAAATGTCCCAGTTATCTACCTCTATATTTCTCGTAAGCACCCACAATCATGAATGTATGGGTCCACTTATTGTTATAGAATGCATGTTTTATGCACATCTCTAGTTTTTTTGGGAGCCACCTGCACTGGCACGGACCTTGCAAAACTCATTGTATAGATGCACCGATTCATGGATTTTCAAAAATGTGTGGATAAACAGGAAATCTGTGGAGTATGTTATATAATATATTTTTTGCTGCAATTAATACATAAATCGTACATAAATCCATTGTTCTTACATTTCTCCAAATTTCTGTGATGCACCAAATTCAAGCCTATTTTTAACATTCCCAGTTCAGTTAAGTAAGGAGATTCATACTCGAATTGATATTATATCGTAAAAATATGTATATAACACTATATAATACACAATATTTACACCAATTTTATATGTTTCAAACATTAATTTATGCTGAATATTGTTATTGATTGATTTCTGTCCAATATTGACTCATTAAGACAACATATTGAACAAATATAAATAGTTTATATGTATTGCTATATTGCATAACTTGTAGAGCAATTCACTGTAGCTGGAAAGTAACACTTGGGTATTTGCCGGTATTCAAATTTAAATTTGCTACAATTACCACAGCAACTAAAACTGAAACATTTAAATAAAGTATTAACAATTCGTTGACATAAAATGTGCGTGGCTATAATTAACTTTATATTGATACAGATGCGTGTTATCAAAGATTGTTTTTGTACTTTAGGTTCTATTTTGGTATAAAAACGGCAAAGATATGCCATTTGGCGTTGTGTTGTTTAAAATACATGGTACGAAGGTGGTATATAGTTATTACAATACCAATTATTGCGTAGAACTTCTGAAACTATCTACTAAACTATCTGAAATTGTTGAGTTTCGTGAGTATATTATTATTGAAGCATATATTTTTCTTCATTATTTTTTGTGTTATTGTTTTTATTTGTGTTTTGTTCTACTGTTTCTAACAAACATTTTTCAATATACTATTTTATTAAACCTTAAAAAGAATGATGTTATATACATACCGTACCCGTCTACCAGTGCCTCGTTCGCGTGCACGCACATTTGTATGTATATGAATGTCTGTGTGCATGTATACCTGTTCTGTGGCATCTTAGCGCCTACACCAATTTGCATGCGGTTTTTGCTTAAAGCTTAATCGAGATCATTCTTAGCTACGTTTGAAGAATACCTGTTCTACCTTTTTGGAATCATACATGTTTTCCTAATAATGCCGGGATTTTAACGCTTATTTTTAGGTTGTCAAATATAAACTCGGAATTCTTAAGTACAAGTAAATTAATTTAGAAGTTTACCACCTTTTATGACAGAAATAAAAAACAATACAGTCTTTAAAACAAAGAATCGACATTAAACACATACATGTATGAGTAGGTACCTATGTAAATTCTATTTTTAGAACCGTATTGTGACACGAATTTAATTACACGCTTAAAATGTAATTACTATTATAATCAAATACATCGATAAAATATACCTGTAAGTACTACAACATGTACGGAAACCAAGCGTACCGTAGGCTGACGATATTCATACGTAATACGGTACGTATTACTTAACTGGGTGTAAGGGGAACGCTTCCAAAAACTAAGACAAGTGGGCACACTATCACGCTGCTGGTGACACACATGATATCGCAAAAATCACGAAATACATCAACCAAATCATTGAACAATCACGCGCACGCGCCGCTCGAATGTGTCTAACGGCCGTTAACCCCGAGCGTAAGCTGATTTTTTACTAGCGTTACATATCTCTATTTAAAAAAAATATTCAAATGATTATTTTAACGATATTATATGAATATCCGTTGTATTTATCTATATACGGCAATACTTTGTATTTCCTATTAATATTGGGACATATTAATAGGAATATTAATATGCATTTATAAGTAGTTCTGGCACGGTGGCAGTATAGCGGGGAGTGGAACGGACTACTGATATGAAAGTCACCGGTTTGAACTCACCCCAGGGCACACGACTCTGACTTTTCGAAGATATGTTTATATTCATTATTAATTATAGCTCGTTTTAAAACAACATTGTGGAGAAATTAGTATGTACATCATAGTTCTCTTCATGAATTTCATAGGTATGTGAAGCCTGTCAATCTACATTAAGCCAGTGAAGTACCCAGCAGTGAGACAGTGGATTGGTAAAACAAAGATAACTAAATCTAATATTGATAGAGGTGCCTATATGATTTCTTGACGGCCGTCATAATTTTGTTGGCCTGGTTAATTGATCATGCTTCATGGAGGCTCTATATTGTACTTAGTAGAAAACACGATAACCGTTATGCTGCTTTGAGACCTTAGCTCTTTATTCACCTGCCCTTATCCCACTCGCAGTGGGGTTGGCGCAACATGCTTTTAAACACATGTTACAGAAAGATTTGTAGTTTTTACGACCGGCCGCCTGCCTGACGTCCACCTCTCTGGGGAGAAAATACCCAGACCCAAAGCAAATATTTGTAGATCACACAAACATCTTGTCTCGTGCGCAGGAATCGAACCCGTGGCTTCTAGCTTCACACTTAGCTACTCGCCCACTACGTGACGGAGTAGCTGAAGCGTTTAGTGAGACCTTACTTAATTTATTATTTTTGTTAATTAATTAATTGGTATTTAAGTTCCAGTTATTTTTATTTGGTATGTTATGTCATTGTACTCTTGGACTCATAAAATGGTTAAATACGTCAGGCATTGTACCAAGTACATTTTCGATTTGCGCGTTTAATTAAAAAAACTTGACCATGAATAAAACATAAAACCATATCATATTTTTATAACTAACGATTTTTTTACCTGACATCCGCATAACAACTCAATAATATGTACAATAAAAAATGTTTGCAAGTTTTTTATTAACTTGAATGACGAAACTAACAGGTCGCTCGCCTGATGGTGAGCGCCACGCTTGCCTATGAACAGAAACAACGTCACACATAACTTTAAATTACAATGCACTGCATGGCACTGGACTGCGCTCGTCACACCGTGATATTAGATAATTTTCGCTGGGTTCAATGTCCTTCAAACTGAAACACAAAAGCACTGCTGCTTGGCGGCTGAGATAGACAAAACGGTTGTACCAACCAAGACGGCCTCTTGCATAAATCTAATGACTGTAGTTAGTTATTAAATTAAGCCTTTGCGGACGACTTATATATTTCATCGTGTTTTTTTAAGGAATAATAATAATAACTTGTAAAAGACGATTAAAAGGAGCGAAGCCACTTTTTAATTCTAGTATAATTTATAGCTATTAAACATATTAAATAAAATAAATGTAATAAAAACAGCGAGTACATAAAAAACAAGACGAAAATAAAATATAAATAAATAAATAAATAAATAAATTTTGGTACACAGCTCTACCCCTTCTCTGTTCTACATATAATATAAGCCGAATTCTTTTTATGCATTTTTTTCAAAAATCTTTTCAATGACTGCAACATCCGTTGGATTTGGGTCAGGCGACAATCGCGGCTGCGGAATGTAGGCGTCAATAGTAATATGGACTAGTAGAGGTAAACGGCGATTGCTTAGCGGAGAGCTGAACGGACTGCCAAGACAGATGTCCTGGGTTCGATACAAACCTTCAAACCTCATACCTCTGCCTCGACCCAGCAGTCACTCGGATGACAACTGGACCATAAAGCTGGTGAGTCCGGCATAAGCCGGGGACTGTGTATACTACAGAACTGATTAAAACATTTTATGTAGTACCTTATATTTACTATACAGATATGGCTAAAGGATCCATCGTGTAATCAACTTTATGTTACAAAAATAGATTATTTTTTAACCGACTTCTTTAATAATATAATACGTTTTAACTTTTTTATGTAGTATTTTGTGTTGTGTCGATGGTGTAACGAATTCAATAAATAAATAAACTTGTCTGAAACAAGTTTGTTCCACCATAAAATAAGAACCAGTTAAACATAAAAAAATTACACCTTGTATACTTATTATTAGTAGTTAAATGAGGTAATTGTGAAGACAATTAAAAAATATAAGTTATTTAATGTGATTTCGAAAGACGTCATACAATTTTTTATTTCCCTAATTAAATCTTTTCCTTAAGCTAGTTTCACAAGGTGGTACGTCCCTCGCATGCAAGAGGACGTCTGGATTGGTAGGTACCACCGTTATGTCTATTTCTGCCGCCTAGCAGCCGTGTGTAAGCTCTGTTGTGTTTCGGTTTGAAGGGCATTGAAGCCAGGGAAATTACTTATGTCTCGGTGTGACGAACGCAGTCCAGTGCCATGTAATGTTTCATATTTTAAAGTTTTGTGTGGTGTGGCTTTTGTCTATGGGCAGGCGTGGCGCGTACCATTAGGCGAGCGATCTGGTCATTTCATCATAAAAATACCTCATCGGTTGATCGTTGACACTAGCCCAATGATACATTTTATATATTTGTACAGCATAAGATACACATAAAATATTTTTATTTTAAATTATGCCCTTTTGTCTTCTTATATTTAAGTAACACTTTGTTATATAATTCACAAATTAAGTAACATTTATTTTCTATTGTAATGAATAAAATGTCGATAATAATATGGTTTTTGTTGCCAACTGTGTGGATGGAATTTTCCATAGTTTATCTATAGTTTTCATTAACATATCAGTTAAGTTTTTCGTGTCACTTAGTGTTCAGTAGGATTCGATTTTTAAATAAGTTTATAAGAGTAGCCGCCTCTTTACTGATCCGGTAAAAGGTCCCACTTCAAAGTACCTATTGGGTTCGTTGAATATTTTTTTTATGATTTTAATTAATAGCTTACATTGCTCATAATTCATAATTTACTAATCTCCTCAAAAATATTTAAATTATACGTTATTTAAATCTGGTGGAGGGCATGCCTGTAAAAACACATGTAAGAATGACAATAAAAAGATGTACGCCATGTACGATGACGTCAACCTATACGATGGTCATATCGCGGCGCACGGCTGTGAGGGAGATAGCGAGATGGTTCCATTACTCCATCATTATATTTCACACGCATTTAAATCAAGTTTTGGAATATTATAATCATTTTCCAACCAATTTTGATTATGTTTTCGTAATAGAAACCCTATTTTGTATTATTTTGTTTTTTGTATCTATTATTTTCTATTGCGTTTACATTAATGTTCGAATTCAAGTTCATGCATCAACCCTATTCTGATACCATTCCTTAAAGATCAAACACACCCACGGTTCCACATTGTTGGTTCATGGGCGGTGGTGATCACTTACCATCATGTGCCCCATTTGCTCATTTGTCAGTTTTTACGTTAGAAAAAAACTCATTACAAAGATATTTCTATCAGAGAACGAAATCTCGGAAAAATATAATTAGAGAGCTATGTTGTCTGAGACTGTACAGTGTAAATAGTACCTTTGGTATATATACATCCTGATTTTTATAGTAGAAGCTGGCAAACAAGCAAGTGGGTCACCTGATGGTGAATTATCACTAGGTACCACCCATGAATATTCACAGTAGGTATCTGAAGAATGCTGTTTGACATTTCCAAATTTTCTTTCTTTTCTATATGTGGGGCGACCCACCGTCTGACCCTTGACCCTGACAACCCGCAAAGGAAACCAAGTTTTGCCATCGCTTCGTCCGTTAATTGTTGATGGCCCCCATGGTTACATGTTGGTGGCCCCCTTATATACTTCTTCCTTATCTTCCACCTGCTCATATTCCTCTTGCAGTAGTATCAGCGCAACATGGTTTTTAAGATTTGGGTTGTTGTTTTTACGACCGTTCGCCTGCCTGACGTCAACACCCAGACACGAAACAAATATTTGTGGATCACATAAACATTTTGTCTCGTGCGGGAATCGAAATCGCGGCCTCTCGCTTCACAGCCGGCTACTGAGACACGGTGCCCCACTTATATTCACAAAATACAAATTTATTTCCTGGAAAAATAAACATTCAGTAGGTAGCAACGGAATTGGCCACCATATCTATGCAAAACAGTGTTAAATTTAAACACGAATATATAAAAGGTACGAAATACCTTTTTTAATTAGACATAATTGTCAGTGAAATGACGAGACGCAACTGACAAGAAAAAAATAGTATAAGGCTGTATTCAGACACTTTTTAACCGACATCAAAAAAGGAAGAGTGTACCGATTTTGCTGGAAAAAAACTCATTCGATAGAGTTTAGCTGCGATGTGGTCCCATATAAATTTGGTTAGGATCTGATGACAGAGTACGGAGTAAAAAAATGAAACTCCTCAATGAACAACAGTGCACTCGTGATTGGTTATTATATTGGAATTTACATGCTATTGCTGCAGCTACAACTAAAAACTGTAAAATAAAATAAGTTGTAACAAAACCTTCAAGAAATTGTTATTTTTGACTTTTCCGTGTTTTTATTTTGAAGGCGGTTTCTAGGTTTTGGAGAGGGATTTAGGCCTCCGGATATCTCACTCACCGTACGAAACGTAGCAGCAAGCTGCTACTTTACGCCAGTTTTCTGTGAAACAGTGGTAATGACCCGGTCGAGCCGGCCCATTCATGCTGTAGACAAAACTGCCTGCTCTACCACTCTGAATATAATATATAAAATATGCCATAACCCTCAAAGGACATTCCATTTAACACAATGTTTAATATTTTATAAGTATATTATTAATATTGAATACATAAAACGTCTGCTTACTTTAAATTTTTACCAAAGTAAGTTAAAAATAAGTAATGTATGGAGATAGGTATTTAGCGAAATCAACACATGAATATTCATACCAGAGTTTTTAACCGTAACGGTGACATAAAATTGCATTGTTCGGTTAAAAAACAACTGCGGTTCATAAATAATAATTGTGTTGTACAAAAGAATATGTTATTTTTAGACGAAGCCCGCTACTGTCTCGGTTGCCTTTGTTTTCAATTGTTAAGTGTTAATGTATTTAAAAAAGTATTTATGAGTTTTTTTCGCAATTTGTTTCTAGTTTCCATTTGCGAACGGTTTATCTTAATCTTTCTGCAATTTTAATAAGAGATTTAAGTAGTTATTTATCACCATGTGCTTGATCCATCGAAATAAGATAACTAGAACGATAAGTCTCATACGAATCTGCCAAAAATACGGTTCCACTTACACATGTAAAGGTAGAATCACACGTAACACTCATATATGCAACAAAAATTAATGAATGTTCAAAATCAACTTTATTTCATAAAACTTAATCTTAATCGAGATAAGACGTTCTGCACCGCGCAAAAAATAAGACGTATTATGAATTGATGAATGAACGAGCTTCATAGACTTTTATAGCCCCGCCCCCTTCCACAGAGTTTTGGTGGGGTCATTTTTTGCTTGAGTTATGTTTCATCTTATTTCGATGGTTTGATCATACGTTATGGTTAAACGATTTGATGATATCTTCTGTGAAATGAAATAGTTTATTAATCATGTAGCCAATTAAAATAGCGCTAATGACAAGTCAGTACAAAATAAAGAAACTTATGTATAAAAATCATATCAACTAATGTATACATAACATTCATAGCATCGTCAAATACACTAGGCAATTACACTAAATTGTTTATTTGTTGTCTTTTTATTTTACATTATTAACAGTATTTGTAATATGGAAACGTCCATTATTAATTATTAAATATTTTGAGTCGGTATGGACCACTGCATTTACCGAAACGGCACGAGTTTTAAAACTACCACCGGATCCAAAACGACCCAGCTTGAGAAGACCCGGCGAAACAAACTCAGTGGGCTTAATTTACCACTGGATTCAACGCGGCGCGACCCAAACTCTGAGAAGATCCAGCTACTTGAACTCAGGGGGCTTGTTTTAGGTCCGGATTTTCAATAATTTATATTAGGAAATACAAAGTCCTATAGTTAACTTTAGGGAGATTGAATGCGGCCCATGTGTATCTCCGAAGTGTTGTTTTAAAACTACCACCGGATCCAAACGCGACCCAGCTTGAGAAGACCCGGCGAAACAAACTCAGTGGGCTTGTTTTTTGTCCGCTTACTATATTCTTGAAAAGCATGACTTGTCTTTTAAAAAATTGCCAATTTTCCGTTATGTATTATTTATTCGCGATCGGTCGTCTTTTGTTTATTTGATATCGTTTTTTTTTTTGGTTTAGGTAGGTATTTTATGTTAGGAAGCATTTCATTTTAGCTTGCTCGTAGCATGATACAACTCATTGGTCAATTTATTTAAATCTTGGTTACTAAAACATACATTCTATTTATAATTGTTTAATTATCTCATAATTAACCTAAGCTACAGGGCCCCAGGAGGTCACAGTATGCAAGGAGGAACCGAACGCCAAATGTAATATGAAATATATTGTCATCACAATTTTCTTTATTGACATATTGGTTTTGGCAGAATAGTTAAATCTTGGTAGTTTCACATGAATATACTATTAGTACTAAATAAGATTACCTATGACTATGACCTCTGAAATTATTTTTAATACCAAATATGTAAAACAGTTATGCAGAATAATTTTCTTTGTTTTTATAGAATTCATGGAATTTAAGTGAGCCATCAACATCTTAGGGCAACCTCACAATATGCACGTGGTTCACTCTGCTGATTAACGGACAAGGCAATGGCGAAACTTGGTTCCCGTGGCGGTTTGTGAGGGTCAGACGGCGGGTCGCCCCATATAATACCAAATACCGTCAAATCTATGGTATGAGAAGGCGGACCCTGGCAGAAAGAACGAAGACATAATAATCCATATTTTTAAGTAACAGTAATTTAACTAGTCTACTTTTCTAATCTTATATTGAATTGTTTAATACATGACTGTGAATATTTCCTGACCGTCTTCTACGTTTATATTTTGATAAGTATATGATTTTCTTGATTACGACAGTGCATTTTGCATGTTACATAACTTTAGTGGTATTAAAAACTATTTAATTTAATAATTTTACTTTATTCAACTTTTAGTGCGATTTTGATGTTTAGATATTTGAGATTTTAAAAATTATTACGTTTATTACGAGACAAGCACATATAAGGCTTAAAGGAACGACTATGTTGGCCTCTCTTATAAAAATATAGCTAAAAGTATTTTCACGAGAGTCGAACAGACATTCTGTGAGAGCCGTGACGCATAGTTTTACTATTCACGCAATATAAATATGGAATATTTTTTACTTTGATACTTTGCAGCGAGTTGTTTTGTGATTTTATTCCAACAATAATGACTGCGAAAATAATTGCCATTACCTGAATATCATTAATAATATCAAGAAATAGTTTTCTACAAAATGTGACAAATAAAAATAAAGTACGTACATATAAATACCTATAATATTGTATTCTTTAAAAAATATGGTTATATAATAATAATAATAATAATAATACACCCAACAGTCACACACATAGTCCTGACCCCACACTAGGTAAACCTGTGTCGTGGGTATCAGGAACTACGAGGGACTTGCGGTCCCACAACACCCAGACCCGAGACCAATATTTGTGGTTCACACAAACATTTGTCTCGGTGTGGGAATCGAACCCACGGCCTCTCGCTTCGCAGCCGACTACTCGCCCGCTGCGCCACGGAGCTGTCTGCCACCATCTTACAAGTAAAAAACAGAGAGAAATTAAAAAATAAACCAGTAGCTGCTAAAACGCCAGATAAATGTTCTTTTGTAACAAGTTGAGGACATTTAAATTATCTAACTCATGACCTGTAGAATAATGAATAAATTCAATATTATTTCTATTTGAACTAATGGAACACTATTTGTTTTTGTCAGAAGTTAATAGAAATAGTTAGTTAAGAATAGTTTTTAATTTATATTAAACAATTGACGTCAGATTATTTAAAACACAAAAAACTTCACGAAATTTTTATTATCTCATTTAACTCATGTTTACGATTCTGCGTAGAACCAAGTATAAATCCAAATATAATATTTTATAAATTTATTTTAACGAAATATAAATGGGATATAACAGGAAAAGTGAATTATAAAACACATGAAAACATTTGTGATAAAATTATGTCTTTATTGTTTTGTATCCTGCACACAAACATTATTCACTTAAAATAAAAATGTTATTTATATATTATGCGGAAAAATCATCCCATTATATGCGTGGTATTTAACATTCTCAACCATTTTTTAAATTACAAAAAACATACATCGCATGAACTTATTACATACACACAAAATTATAAATAAATAAAAATAAAATCTTTATTTCATACTTGGTACCATATAAATACATTTGAACTTACAATATACATTAAAATAATAGAGTGCTAATATGACGTGCTAATACTCGTATTATAACAGACAGATTAACACTAATAGGTAACATCACCGTTGTTTTTGTAATGTACAGCCTTGTATTTTCTAATTCGCCGATAATGCAACACTTTTGACAGTTCTACAAACTACATGTCACCAAAACGTTTGACATTCTAAAATTACACGGGGACAGGAATGTACTCGTGAATTGTCAAAAACGCTGCGCTACGACGACGATACTCTAATTATAACTAAGACACTAATATAGACGTGATCGAACTGAACTTTGCTTTGTACTTATTTAAGATATACAGTCTTGTTTACACATTGGTCACATTTTTCTCATGTATCAAATCAACACAGGTTTAAACATATCGTGTACTTAATAAGGAGGTAGCGAGCAGTGAATAAGAATACAATCACCTTTTAAATTATATCATATTAATAGTTAAATCAATCTGGCGTCGCGTCATGAACTAGACACACCAATACCTCCTACACTTGAATATATTTGAGTTAATTAGATTCACTCATAATTAAATTATTCTGCGGTGCAGACGGAACAATAATTTCATAAAATGTTGGGCTCTAGACAAACTAATTGCTAATAAAACCGTCATAATATAATTTTACATAACAAATTTGTATTAAAGTGGTGAAAGTAGAATAAGTATATCCCGCCACTGCACACTGTATCCTTATTTCTACTGATTGTTTATATTTTAGTATTTACATTATTCTATTCTACTGATCGAATGATTAACGAAATTGTTAAGTTGCAAAAGCGAATATATTTGAAAACGTTATGTAATGATGTGCCACGTGGTAAGGAGTAAATTCTCTCAAGATATCTTAATTAAGCTCTGTACATATAGGACTAATAAACGAATTGTTAAAGACATTTTATAACAATAAAAATTGTTTCGACATTCGCCTTTGAAAGTTAACAATTATTTGATACAATCAAGCGTTTCTTTGGCCACGATAAAATCCATTGAATAATACACATAGAATAAACTAGAATAATTTAGTTTTTATAATACACTACATAATACCGTCTACACAAGTATTGCTAGAAGCAAGCTTTGACTAGGGTCAGTTAGGTACGCGGAGGCTCAGCTAGGCGTGTTGCGCGCGGCCCAGGTGGATGAAGAACGCGATGCGGTCGGGACTTCGCTCCCCACACTTGTTACACATGAATGGGTCGTTGTACCCGTGGAATCCCATGTGGATGGTGTGCATCGTGAGGTCCCCGAACGTTATGTCGCAGAACTGGCACGTGTACGAACTGGGCGCGCTTGTAGACGCCACCTCGGCTGACGCGTCCGATTCAGAGTCTGACCCGTCTGCATCTCGCATTTTCTCGTCCTCGTGTTGCAATCTCAACGCAGCTGGTTGAAGTTTGAACGCTCGACCTTTTCTCCTGTTTTTCAGCGCTGTGGTTGGTGTTACTGGTGTGGATCTTTCTGTGGTCGGGGGTGGCGTACCCGCTTCACTTGTCTTTGTGTTGGTGAGGTCAAGCGCAGCGTTAGCTTGCTCTGTTGGGAACTCTCTGTGAGTTGGGGTTTGCGTAATGCTTGCCGGAGACTTGGCCGGCGGAGATGTCGTGCCGGACTCCATAGGCCGTTCAGTATACGACAATCTATGGTGCAAGATTGAGGCTGGAGGTGACATTGGTTGAGGTTTTTCGGTTTGATACTCTGGGTTTTTTGGAGAAGTTCTTTGTTCGTAGTTGTTGTTTGGTGGGAATAAGAAAGAGTGAGGTAGAAGTGGCGGCAGGTACGGTAAGTTGACTGGGAAGTGGTTCCCGAAAATTGGGTGCGTCGGCGGCGGCGGCTGCGGCTGACTGTTGTTGCTGACTGGGCCTTGTGGTTCGAACATTTTTGAAAAAGGCTTTTGTTTGGGTCCACGCCGTGTGCCATAAACATCGATGATAGGTAGAGGGTTTGGTGTACCATCTAAATTCAGTACCATTGCCGGATTATGTTGATATTTGCGAAGGTGCAGTTTTAGTGAATGGCAGTATTTGGTCGCGTAGTTGCAGTCCGCGCAACGATATTGGTATACGTTTGAATGTGACTTCAGATGCGAATTCAGCATGGATTTATTGACGCAGGAGTAAGAGCACTGACTGCATTGGAAAGGTTTTGAACCTAAATGATTCCTCATGTGGTATTCAAGATGATGTTTGTACTCAGTCACGAAAGGACATTTCCGACAGCACAACATCTTTTCTGGTTTGATATGTTCCTTGCTGTGCTCCCAGAAGCTGAGTTTTGTCACGGCGACAAATTCACATTGTTTGCATTTGAAAGTCTTAACTTTTCCATGAGAATTGACAGCGGGCACTCTCAATCCCGGTTCATCATCAAAATCATCGTCGAAGCCCGATCCTTCGCGGCCTTCGTCACCGTCGGCTTTGTTTTGACCGACGCCGTCAAATCCGGAATCATGGAATCGTTCGAACGACCGTCTATCGTGTTCAGGTGATGAGGGTGTTCTGGGCGATTTCGGTGGCGTGGCGTCGGCACGCGCTAATGGTGTAGACACGTGCGCAGGCGGCGCAATACTTCTCGGCGAGTAAGATTCATAGCCCGGGGAAGGTTCACGTCCTTCATTCGCACGAGGCTCAAAACCCGGTGGTGTGAGTAGGCTGTATGGTAGACTATTACGGAATGAGTCCAAATGCATTCCAAGGTTGGCTTTGGCTTTTAAAGGCATATTGTCGTAGAAGGGCGACGGCTCACTGGCACTGCCGACGCTGCGCGGAGAATGTCCGTTGGAGTCTTTACTTGATGATGATGGAGACGCGCTGTGGAAGCCTTCCGAGTAAAAACCACTGGTTTGATCCTTCGAGAAGCTTCCTTCCTCCATCGGTTCAGATTTCTATAAAAAATTAAGTTATTAAAAAAATGCTTAGAAAATGTAAGCAGTTTATGTTATGATATGTAGTATTATATTATTTGTAATTATTATTCACACTTACCACAGTGGGTGGTTGTAACAGCGAACCCCAAGCTTGGGGATGGGTGGAGTGGGCCGCAGGCGTCATGCCAGCGGGGGAGGCGCAACTTAGCATACCTAAAACAAAAAATTGAATTTAGAATAAAAATGTTACTTGTAAATCTAAATGATAAACATGGCATGTCAAAAATTGCTTACATCGTAAAAAAATTATTAAAAAATGCGGAACCGTATTTTTAGTCACGTACGTTGCGAAAATGCAATACCTACCATTAGATGACAATAGTTTTTAAAACAATTAAACGGATTACGTTGTGGGCATTAATAAACAAACAATCGTGACATAACGCTACTGTAATTATTAATTAAGTTATAATAGTTTTTTTAGAAACTGTTATCTACTTCTAACTAAACCATTTTGAAAAAAATGTGACCTGTTTTAATTAAACAAGTTTTTGGATTAAATTTATAAAGATATCCAAAGCATTATAAGTATTTAAATGTGAATTCTGTAATAACAATGCATTATCTAATTATTTAGCTTCTGAAAAAAACATAAAATTTAAATGTGCATAACATTTTATGAACTCTTTGAATGAATAATGTTTAGTAGAAAGCAAAATTAATGTTTAAGGTCAGACGAAATGCAAATCAGCTCCACCGAGTGCAGTTATAGCAAAACATTATAATTTAGCGTTTTCTTTTGTATTTTTTACACAGTACGTAATCTGTTGTAGGTTTCTTTATCTATTAGTTAGGTATGACGTGTAAATATAATTTCGGGTTTTAAGATTTAAAATATTTATGTATGACCTAAATACAGTAGGTCTTGTGATCCTTCGAGATAGAATATTTACAGGATTTCAACACAATTATCTTAAACGCTGTAATATATTAATAAATAACGTGTTATTGCTTATTGTTTCGGAAAACACAAAGTAAAATATTATGTTTTCCTCAATTCATAAAACAGTAAACAATAAATATCACAAAATTGTTTTCGTATTTTTTATTAAAACAAAAATACTATACAGAAAATATCATTTTAAATTATTGTTTCTTGCTAATTAGGCATTTTTTACAAATGTTGATTTAACGTACCTTCCCCTCAAATAACAGCCAAAGTTCTAAAACACACAACACAAATTGTTTTAAACTAAGTTGTTTACATGAACTTCACTTCGATTCGCTTTCACTTGCAGTTTTCATACACGAACAGTTTTATTTCAAACGTAATTTTTTAATGGGACAACCCTTCAACGCGGTGGTCGGGAGCGATGTGCGACCGCTACCACCTCTCACACTGTACTGAAAAAAATCTGTCAATTTTTATGCTCCAAACATCGATAAAGTATTCTACTTTTAAAGGCGACGAGTTTTCTAGTGAGAGTGAACGAGCTATACTGTCGCATACATGCGTCTCTATCGCACGTCCATCTCTCTCCACAGCCTATTTTTACACGAACCAATGCGACGCGAGCTACTGTGGGTGGGGATCTAGTTATTAAGTTATTGTTTATGCTATATTAATAATAAAAAAAATAAGCATCCCTTGATACTTTAGCGGTTGTTATTGTAATAAACCATCGGCGTTGTATACGTTATTAGACAATAAAATAGCGGCACCCATAGAAATTAGATTGTTTTTGTATTGTGTAGCGGGATAATGCGATCTTTATGTTTGTGTCTTTTAAATGCCTATTTTGATATTAACTAATGATACAATGCACGTAACAATGGTTTGTATATAAACATACCTATTAATATGCGTGTGGATTATATAGTCAGCGTATTGAAAATAGAAAATTTATATAACAAGTGCTTCATATTTCCCCTTGTATATTTTATAGATAAAAATGCGAAAAAACGACAAGGCAGGCCCGTGAAGGGGCCGAGCTTTTTACGCGAGTCATTCAACCAATGGTAGTCGCGCGATCGAAAAAAGAACGTTGTTTACTTTTTTTTGGCATCGACGCGGTAACCAATTAAAATCATTTTCTCCTTTTGTAAACTAGGGTATCGTCGTGTCTTGATAAAGGATTTTAGGACGATGTACTCTTCGTACACGCGTATGTTTTTTACACCACCATTTAAGGGTTAGAGATTATTTTAGTTAGTGACTAGTAAGTAGATGCGTGCAATTTTTTTTAATAGTATAGGTCGGCAAGCGGGTAAGCGGGTCATCTGATGGTAATTAATCTTCATCGCCCATGAACGCCAACAATACCAGAAGAATTATGGACGCGTTACCGACCTTAAAGGAAAGGTACAATTAAAGGATTGGAAAGGGGTACGGGCGTTCGGCCTCCGGATTTCGCACTCATCATACGAAACGCAGTAGCAAGCCGGTACTTTACGTCGGTTTTCTGTGAGACTGTTGTAACAATCCGGTTGAGCCGGCCCGGACAAGACTGTCTACAGCGTGGCTCTACCACTTTAAAATGTAAAGGAAAATTAATAATTAGTATTAATGGTGAAAAAATCGCAGTACTTATTTTTCTAGACCTTTCTATTTTATGGGCGCTATAATTCATAATATATATTTTGAGATACATAGATAGTTTGTATAATAAATGTATATTGGAGTGATGTATACACATAGAATGTAGAGTCTAATTGCCATATATAGAAACGTAAATAAATACCGACATACCATTCAAATAATTCCTTTAGGACCTGTCAATTATACTAAATAAATACACACATACATAAGCTCATGCCCTTATCCCCGAAGGGGTATGCAGAAGTGCAATGAATACTGCGCTTACGTGTCATAAATTCCGATTCCGGGCAGTTTATGTGTGATTTTTCGAATCGAAAACTCTAACACGAATTGTGATTACCCAGCCTGGGAATTGAACCCAGGAGCTCACGGTTCTCAACTTTAGTACGTTGCCACTAGACCAATGGTGGTAATTGAAATGTGGATGGATCTGAAGTGAATTTGTTTGTATTTCTCGAATAGGACGTATGGCGATAGCATATTAATTTTATCTTGAAGTGTTACTTACAGATATTTTTTTTTAATATTCTGACTGACGAAACGAGCAGGCCGCTCGTTTCATTGTAAGCGTAACGCCTACCCATAAATAGAAGCAACACCACACAGTATTTTGTATCACAAATCACTCAATGACACTAGACTGCGCTCGTCATCCCGTGGTAATGCTGCTAATGTAAGACGTTTCAAATCGGGCCACATTTGGCGGAGCTATGCGTGAACATACATAACAATCTATATAATAGGTCTGTACGTATGAAATTGACGTTCTGTACGAAAAAAGTTAAAGTATTTTTTATTTCTATTAATCAAAGTAACCACCCATGCTATAGATGCATCTGAGGTCCCTCGTATACGAGAGGCCGTCTCGGTAAGCCTAGGTAGCCTAGGTACTGCCTCGGTGGCGCAGTTGTAATACGTACGCGTTACGATTGAGTCCAAAGCTGAGGTCTCGGGTTCGATCCCCGGGTCGGGTAAAGTTTTTCTATTACGAAATGCTCAGTATTAGCCCCGGAGTCTGGAATTTGTGCCCAGTATGGTGAAAGGCTCGCCCTCTATCACATCTTGGGACGGAGACACGCTCGGCGAAATGTGGGTGTACTGGTTACTTACATCTCTGCCTACCCCTTCGGGGATTACAGGCGTGAGTGCGTATGTATGTAATAGTTGTTTGTGTGACAAGACACAGTTGACCTGTGTTACGTGTCTAGGAGACAGTTCCCTCTGCATATCACGTACTAATTATATTTACTTATAACATAAATATTAGCTCTGGTTGACGCCGCTTGGTATCATTGTTAAACAAATTGTTTTTCATGTTTGGTCAAACCAGTGTCAATAAAAAATTGGGTTAATACGAAACGGGAATCATCCCGCGCGAATTTTGTGTCTAATTAATTTTAATTAATATCAGCGCTGTATAAATTATTCCTCTACTTTTTTTATTTGCTTGAATGACGAGACTAGCAGGTCGCTCGCCTGATGTTAAGCGTCACGCCTGCCCATAAACAGAAGCAACGTCACACAGAACTCTGGATTACAAAGCACTGTATGGCACTGAACTCGTCATCCCGAGATATAAGATGTTAAGTCTCATAATATCCAGGAAACAGGCGTGAGTCTATGTAAGTTTGTATGCTTGTCCAGTAATTTCGCTGGCTTCAATATTCTTCAAACCGAATCACTACAGTGCTTACACACTGTTGCTTGGCGGCAGAAATAAACAAAGATAGAAACAAAGAGATTTCTAATGAGTGGAGTTAACATAATATGGTATTTCAATATTCCCTATCGAATAAAAAAATGTTTCATCAAAATCAGTACACATTCGGCGGAGAAATTGAGGTACGTAAGTATATACCTTAGAATAATTACTTATAGAAACTAAGTACACGTACGAAATGTAAGCCGTTTAATTGGAGCCATATATGACTCCAAACTACGAGCACCATACTAATAACTACTCACCATATTATGTTAATGTTTCTCATTTATAAATCAATGTATGAAACACATTTTGCGCATCTACAAATTACCAATTTTTTTAGGAAAACACATTTTAGCTGACATTTATTTTGCTTTTGTTTACTTTAACGTCACGCACACTTTGCGAATTTTCAGCTTACGATTGTGAGTATGCGTTGTTTGGACATCTACCTTCTATATATAATAAAAAGGCAACAACATAAAATATACACGCCGATAGAAAAACTCCTCAAACTTGACTTAGAAGTCGGTTAAAAATGGCTTGTTAAGGTGACCACTGGCAATCAGCGCTATGTTGGGATACGCGCCACAGCATAGCAGTACGCTAAATGGTCACCTACCTGTCACAGTGAATGCCCAAACCATCAATAGTTTTACTGTAAATTTATTGTGATCTGTGACTAATAAATTGTCTTTCTTTCTTTTTCTTTCTATGTACAATTATGATGGACGAATGTAGGTCTAAATCTCAGTCGAAGAGCGATTTAGCGCGATTTCAATTGGTGAACCTTATTATCCTTTCACCTCATAGAGTCGTTGTAAAACAGGTATGCTATGCTGTTGTAAGTACACACTACACACCTGATTGTCCCACGAGGTTGATTGAGGTAAACTAGTATTGAACCGACGTTTCGTCGAGCTTATTTCCGTCTCATGATGTGATAGGCATATATTTTATGGTTGTTAAACGACATCTTTTATTTAATATCTAGTCAGAGTATAAACCAGTAGAAATTCTACCACAGACATCATAATCATTGTCATCAATATCCACCGGTAAAGATAATAATTAATGAAAACAACGTGACTGAGTCGCCATGAAAAAGTGAGGGAATAAATCTATTTATAATTCGTAGAAAAGTGTATCTCAAAAGTTCTTAACGTTTTATTACATTTGAATCCTTGCTTCCTTTGTTTATTCTGGATTAATAGTATAAGCGCCAACTTCCTCAATACTCAACACTATTGTCGATACAAAAAATATATTCAAACTCCTTCAACATATATAGACGATAAGCAGACTAAATATTTACAACCTAATTCCACATAGTAACGAATTACTATTATGTGAACATTCGATAGCTTCCACAGATTTTCTAATTGGCCGTCGAGTTTGTCAGATATCGATGTTTGCCGTCTGCCTACGTGACACTTGTCTTATGTTAAAAATTATACAAAGATAATATAATTAATATTTATGTAAACTTCAATTAGTGTGGCGCCAAGTTTATGTTTTTTATTATTAAACACCTATCAACCAGTCTGCAAACTTATAATTGGCTGAGTGATTAAGTATTTTTTAATTATTTTTTTTGTTCTTCTACCGGCTAGTTAATGGCGTCATTAGAAGTATAGTTGTGCTGTAATGAATAATTGAGTAATAATCTTTTCCAATGAAATTGCGGTTCTGTACGAAAAGAGTATTTTTTCCTAAGTTAATGTCATAAATAAAGACTTATTATCAAATAATAAAATGTTAAGTAATGGAGTTAAGGGGGCCACCACATTTAAGACCCAAAGCCAACATCACCTGCACGTGGTACACTCTGCTGAACAGACGCTGAAATTTAATTACCGTTGCGGGTTGTGGGGGTCAGACGTCGGGTCATGATGGGAACGCGGACCCTGGCATTAAGCCGTGATAGCGCCAGGCAGAAAGAACAATGAAATAATAAAATATTAGATTCCTTTTAATTTCAAATTATTCGATTCGATAAATCACACATAATTAATGTCCGATGCAGCTATAGATTCTCCAGCTATCCAATCATGGGATGGCAAGTTTGCCAAACTGTGGTTTTACTAGTTGTACCACTCCTCTGCCTCGGGGATAAGGCGTAAACCTATGTTATGTTACGCGTAAAATTAATTTGAACCATATCAAAATTAAATTTTTACATCCATTTTTTTAAGAATTCAATATTGTAAATAACAATACCATCGGTTATAATTTTATAAATTTTAAGGCTATTCATTATTTTATGCTTTCCTTTCGTTCTCAAATTATTACCTTCAAAGAACAGCTTAAACGTATTGTTGTACAAACAAGCTGAATACTCGTTATAGCGATAAATTAAACGCGTGAAACTCTAATAATATATATTAAGAATATATATAACACCCAAGGTAAAATTCATGTTACACAGCCGATGCGCATAATTCTGAGCTAGTAATGTTTATACATTCTGCTCCCCAACGTAGCCTTTTCCCGTTAACATGTGTTTTTATGTAATTTCCTTAAACTTAACATGCCTTGAGAATTACATCACTACAAAGAGCAAAGTGCGTAAATTATATGGCTATTTTTGTACTATGATGTCTCTTACTAGTAACTAATCAGGACTAGTAAGTTCAAGTCTCTCTCCATACAGTCTACATAATATGTTTTACCACTCCAGCCTACTTAGCACGAACGCCAGGAAAAAATCTTTATACCTAAACTGATTGTATTTGGTTAGCTCTGCATGTGTATTGAAGGTAACACGGGAGCTTAACATATGCACCTTGAGAACATTTTGTCGCTAAATAACCAATTATAATTGGCATTTTTTTATGTCTTTGGAAGCTAAAGTGGTTACGCCAAAAGATGAGAGAGGTAGAGAAAATAGTACTTTTTACTACTCTGTAGTATTTTGTCTACGAACCCTAGCATGACGACGTAATTTTACAGATTGTGACACTTTTACCTAAGATTTTTGTCGTCGATAGTTCTCTAACTTGAGCATAAGATATCTTATCGGCTGACGGCTTAGAAGACTCGACTGACTAATATGTCAAAAGTAGAGAAAACAGTAATTTACATAGGTAGGGTAGGCAGAGGTGTAACCGGTACACCCACTTTTCGCCAAGCGTATCTCCGTCCCATAATGTGATAGGGGGCGAGCCTATCGCCATACCGGGCACAAATTCCAGACTCGGGGCTGATACTGAGCATTTCGAAAATAGAAAATACCAAACATCGCTTTTACCTGACCCGGGATCGAACCCGAGACCTCAGCGTCAGCCTCAGTCGTAACGCGTACGTATTACGACTGCGCTACCGAGGCAATCCTTTTTTATTATTTGAATAGTGTTTGTGTGATCTTAAAATACTTTATTCGGGTCTCGGTGTTTTCTCCCCAGAGGGGTTGACGTCAGGTAGGCAGTCGGTCGTAAAAACTACAAGCCAAATCATTCTGTAACATGTGTTAAACATCATATTGCACCGACCCACTGCGAGTGGGATAAGGCCAGGTGGAAGAGAGGAAATTTTGTCTACAAAGCCTAATGCCCGTTGCAGACTATGCGCAATGCGAGCTGCGCGGGGTTGAGCCGGCCTAGCGGGGGAAAACAGGTAGTACTGGCGCAAGGACCAGAGCGAGTACAACTAAGCAACTTGCACTCGCACTTTTACTAAGCAAAGAATGTTCACACGATGAAACTTTATGCACAGTATTAGTACTTGCGCATCGTCTGCAACGGCCATAACATTACGATGTCATTTTATAAAATGTTGACACTTTTATTTGAGACTAGATGACCCGGTGAACTTCGTATCACCTACATATATTCGTGTAAAATGTGGTCAAAACTTAAGCCGAACAAAACGAATTAATAGGGTTAAACTACAGAAAAATCAAGTGAAGCGCAAATTAACATGAAAACGGAAATTGGTCACTTCATCAATCTCGGATGAAGTAACTTTTCCAGATATAAATATAACCCCCGAAGAATTTAAAGAATTGGAAATGACCGAAGCCGAGCTGGGTTCTAACAACACGCCGGGTTCGCCTTCGCCGTCAGATTACTGCGGTTGATACTCATTTAAACGTCAATCTTTATAATATGGCAAGATCTTACTTTCCATCATACCTATATACACACTTAAATTCATACATACATACATACGCACTCACGTCTGTAATCCCCGAAGCGATAGGCAGAGATGTAACCAGTACACCCACATTTCGCCGAGCGTATCTCCGTCCCATGATGTGATAGGGGGTGATCCCAGCGCCATACCGGGCATAAATTCCAGACTCCGGGCTGATACTGAACATTTCGTAATAGAAAAGCTCAATATCACTTTTACCCCACCCGGGGATCGAACCCGAGACCTCAGCGTCAGCCTCAGTGTCAACGCGTACCCATTACAACTGTGCCACGAGGCAGCCACACACTTAAACAATAGCATGATTCTTATTCCATCATGTCACACCGATTAGGTATAATTACAAAATAAAGTTTGCTTAATCTCGCTAAAACTCGAGAATGGTGGGACCGATTCGGCTAATTTTGATCTTGAAATATTTGGTGAAGTTCAGGGATGTTTTAAGCGGTGAGAAACATAAACAATATGTAAATGAAAATACTAAAAACGGCAATTTAATTTTCCCATACAAATTGTTCCTTAAACCTTTGATGTCCGATCTCTTTAGTCTGTTTTGTTGGAATATAAAACAGTTCTGTTTCAGAAATAAAACAGGTGTAAAAATATTATACGTCACGTGTTCGCGAGTCGGAAAACCATCATCTTTATATATTTACGCACCGCAAAAAAGACAAAAAATATAGTATATCAGATTCAGAAAGCTTTAAATTAAGTGTATAAATGTGTCGCATTTAATGTAAATATTTTTTTTGTATTCATTTGAATTGTTAGCAAGTTGAAATTAAAACTGTGTAAGATATAGTATGCTGAATGTGTGTGAGGGTGTGCGTGTGAATGTATGTGAAACTATATGTGTTGTTACTAAAACATATTCGTCCGAAATAAAATTCAACTCAATACAATTCAAATAATTTTATTTTAACGAACAGCAATTCATTTTTATATACCTATATAGATAGATAGATATTGTTTTTGTTTATAGTTTTCTTACTCGCACGCCAGATATGTCGTGACGTATATACTAGGCCCACAGGCTTATGCAGGCTGCCGGACGGCAAGACGGTGGTGTTCAAACTAAAGCCAGAGTTTTAAATTGGAATCAAGTTCCAAATGGAATTTCTGACGCAGCGTGGTAACAAACGACGACGCGATGGTCTATAGTTATTAGCAAATAGTTTGTCACTTTTCATAAGATTTTCTCTTCAATATTAGTCAAGGAGAAACAAAAATGCGTTTTAACTAAGCCCTCAATCCTGATCACCAAACCTTCAAGAATTTTATGAAGCGTAATATATGGTTATTTTAATATCATGATAAGATCGGCGTGCCAATGCGTTCGGACATAATCGGCCTCGTGTCGACGGTCGTAAGTCCAAATTCGCCATTTTCCGGTCACCGGCCGCCGCGCGCAGAAATATGCGCCGCAGTTAGGGCTCCGGAGAAAACCGCCCTTATCGCGTCGTGTAAAAAGTAATGCGTCCAGCCTTTATGGCAGTTTCGAGACACGCTCTTTATTACGTGGGGCTGGACCTAACGGAAAGGTTTGGGGTACACCGGGCCAGTCGTATATGATTGTCTACTAATATTATTGTTAGATATGGATTATATTATATTATTCAATATAATATAACACCGAGAACAAGTCAAATATTTGGCAGTTGGTTACGCACTGACATTTATTTTAATCCGACGCGACGTGGCCAGTAGCTGCTACTCTACCAAGCAGTCTACAACATACTTAACAATTATAAATGTGACTGTTTGGATGTTCTTGAGGGCTGAACAGATTTGGAAGCAATTTGATATACAGAAAGACCATAGCTTGGACATAGGATACTTTTATCCCGGAAACACAGATTCACTCGGGCGGAACTGCAAGAAAAGGCTAGCAAAAGAATAAATGAATTAAGATTGATGTCAAGCTGACGATCGGTCTCAATATTATAGGTGAGGAGAAACGCCGTAACTCTACATCATGAATTAAAAACAAAGTGATGTATTTCGGGTTGGACTAATAGCTTGTTATTTATTTTAATTGTTTTGTTATCTAAATTTGAGTAATTAACGTATAAGTAAGTTATTTTTTAAAGTACTTAATAGACACCTTTCATCAGGTATATATGTCAGAGGGTGACTTCAGTATTTAGAATATGACATATTTTATATATGTATATGTATTTATAATCAAGTAGCATTTACTCAGATTTGATGGAACAGGCGCTAAATATCCTGATCTTGGTGTCTCCCCGGCCTAACAGCGCGCCAGCATTATTTCCCCTCGCATAAAAAATGATTGTACCTTCAAATCTATCCCGAGCGGAGGGCAGCTCCCTCAGGTCGGCCCCTCGTCTCCCCGCGCCCCCGGCCCCTACCTCACCCCCTCCCATCGCCTCCCACTGCCACCATTCCTATAAACGACTAGAATGTATAAAATTATACGTTCAACCTTCGGGTTATGTAATGGAGTAGGTTAAAAAAGGAACTAAAGTTTTTTTTGTATTTCATGTACTAATAAATGTTGTGAAGGGCAGATTTTTTAAAGTAATTTATGTATATTTTTTTATGTTTTCTCGTCAAACATTGCTTGTTTACATAACTTTAATCAAAGGATGGTACAATCCATACTTAACAAATAAGCTATAAGTATATGAGATAATACCGTCTAGTTTTGTCCTGAAAAAACAGTTTTACCTGGTTATCTCTATATGTCTATCAAAACTTACATTGTTGCATAGAATACTTGACTCGTTATGTCAAAAGTAGAGAAATTAGTACTTTCAACCTCTATGTGGTATTTTGTCTATGAACTCTAACATGACGCCGACATAATTATATCGAATGTTGACACTTTTATTCGAGATATTTATCAATATTTATCATCAATAGTAGTTATCTCGAGCGCGAGATATGTCGTGTTGCATATGCTTAGTCCTCTGGCTATGTTATATCTTGCCACTATATGGTAGAGTACGTATTTTTTATTAAAACAATACTGCTAAATATTTAAATATGTATTAAGTACGTGCGTCAAACCGTCTACACTTGTGTTTGTTAAATGTTGCTGTCGCACACACAGAAACGGACAATGTGGGCCTTGAAATATAGTTTGACAATGTTTTATCTTTAAATTATTATTTTACTTTTAAGTCTTGACTGCTTAGGTGGCGCAGTTGTAATGCGTACGCGTTACGATTGAGGCCAACGCTGAGGTCTCGGGTTCGATCCCCGGGTCGGGTAAAGTGGTATTGGGTTTTTCTATTACGAAATGCTCAGTATCAGCCCGGAGTCTGGAATTTGTGCCTGGTATGGCGATAGGCTCGCCTCCTATCACATAAGGGACGGAGATACGCTCGGCGAAATGTGGGTCTACTAGTTACACCTCTGCCTACCCCTTCGGGGATTACAGGCGTGAATGCGTATGAATTTTAAGTCTAATAGTACAAAAGTGATCTCTCTATGTTATGCTGTATGAGAGGGGCCTTTATTTTTTCTGATGGGTCTCTTTCTAGGCTCTGACATGTAATCCAAAATTTTGACGGTTGTCAAATCCATTTTTATAGTAGAGGCTGGCAGACGATTAAGTGGGTCACCTGATAGTAACTGATCTTCTCCGCCCATTAATACCCACAATACCAGATTGGTACCACGTTGATTATTGGTTTAAGAGAATGCCATTTGCAATTTTCTTGACGCTGAGACTGGATCGGAACGATATTTTGAACATTTAAAATTACTAGAATTGGCCTTCAGGAGAGTCATGGTTGCGATGTCATAAAGGACAGGGGTAATATGGGAATTAGAATGTGGAGAGGATTTTGGGCCTCTGGATAAATAAAGAGCCTTTGGTATTCCGTCATTTGTATATACATATAAGTGTGAATGGGTAGTTTTTTTAAAATAAAAATACGGAAAATTCTATGACGCTTTTCGTGTGATAGTTAAACATTTTTTGTTTATTATATAATTCTGTTTACTCTCAACTCAATACTAAAAATATTTTTGGAAATATCACAATTTTTAAAACATTATTCGGTCAATTTTGTACACTTAAATAATTCTGAGAACTTTTTTATTTTTCTGACAGTTTGTATTTGTGAATTAAATGCATCGAAATAAGATAACTAGAACGATAACTCTCATATGAATCTGCCAAAATACGGCTCCACTTACTTACACATGCAAAGGTAAAATCACACGTAACACTCTACACGCAACAAAAATTAATGAACGTTCATAATCAATTTTATTTCATAACAGTTAATGTCTAAATATGAAATTTCTAAATCGAGATACGCAAAAAAAAACGTATTAAGTGTTAACTAGAGATCATGAATCAATTTTTACTAATTGTAGAATGAACGAGCTGCACAGACTTTTATAGCCCCGCACAGAGTTTAGGAGCGGTAATTTTTTTGCTTTTGTTACGTTTGTCATCTTATTTCGATGATTAAATGTATATAAAAAAATTACTCATTTCAATTACCAGAATAAATTAAGTGTAATTAATACCATTTACCTACATTTACATACGTACATAAATACGTTCGCAGGGACAATTTTAAACTTCATGAATCTACAAAGAGTTTTCCATATTGCTATTCTCGGATAAATTTTCTGGACCCGAATAATATAATCCGGAATTAATATACAAAATTGTCTACATTGCGGCTCTACCATTTGTGCAGAGTGGCGGCAAACAAGCATGTGGTTCACGTGGTTGGTAAGTGATGGCCATTGTCCATAAACATTCATAATTAAGCCACATTTATCCGGAAAGAGTATCTTGTAAAACATGCGCGATAGACAGAAAACTGTGATCTACATATTTTTTAGTCAATTTATTTGTTTTTATGATACAGCATTAAAAATACATACAACCCTAAATTTTCACCCTTCTACCATCAACCCTTATTTTTTAATAGTCATTTTAGTATTTTTGTCAAGCGCGTTTCTCACGCCGATCGCGATGACGGGACTCGCTTGATGCGACTAGACTACTTTAATCCTGAAAATAGGCATTCACGCGGGCGGAGCCGCGGGCAACACCTAGTAATGTATGAAAACAAACTGATTTATGTAGTTGCCTAGTGTATTAGTATTGATGATGCTATGTATACCTACATAAGTTGCTAATATGGTTTGTGATACCTTAATATGTTGCTTTTATTTTTGTACTGACTTGTCGTAAGCGCTATTTTAATTGCCTATATAATAAATAAACGATTTTACCTATTATTTGTTTTATTTTTATTATAAATTGCATGACGCGGCCTTTTAGGATTCCGTAGCTAAATGGCAAAAACAGAACTTTTATAGTTTCGTCATGTTCATCCGACCGTATATCCATACGGACTATTGAAATACGCACTATAGATGGTAATAGTTATACTATGAACCGCTACACAAAGGTGTAGTGAAATTAAGAAAAAACTGTTTGGGGTAGCTCTCCATACATGTTACTTAAGGATGCTTTTTTTCCATTGCACATAGTGTAACATGTGTGGTTTGATTGGATAGGTCCTGAAAATAATTTTTAATGTAAGTCATTACGAGTAGCTTGTGAGATATGCGTGTCCAAACTTGTGTAATATGTAACTAATAAACTAACTGTTGAACTACGGGGTGTCTTTGAGAAATACAAACTTATATAAGCTGCCAATAAAATAAATATTGTACTTAGAATGTAGCCCCCTTTTTGGGTATCCTGTACTTGTTTAAAACTGTGAATATTCATCCTGACTACGGATCCCTACGGACCAGTCTCTGCGCGTGGTCCGACATGCACTTGACTGTTTTATTATATACCTCCTCCGTGCGACAAACTTTCTTTACCTGTATGAGAATTTAATATGGATTAATCATGGTTGCGGGTGCGTTGTCGACGTTAGAGGAAAGTAATAAGCATTTAAACTTTTTGCCCTATTTAGAATGTGTTTATATCATAGTTTTGTGATTGTTTTAATTACAGAAACAATATTAATTTTCTGTAAGGGTTTCCTTAAATAAATTCAGTTTCACGGATATTTTTGTTAACATTAATTGCAAATTATCCGGTTAAAGTTGCGACCAAAATTAACCAAACATCAAATTATAATTGTTTTCCTTGTTGACTGAATAAAATTACTGAAGGTACATCCCATGAAACAAAATCAATACTCTGTGTTTTTCCTTCCGGTTCAGACGAGGCTTATATAATATTTTATATTCTCTACTTATTTTATTAATTTGATTTGACCTGAAAGGAAAGATATAATTAAAAAATGGTAGGGTGATTTGGGTCTGTGTATATCTCGCTAACTGTACGAAACGTAGCAGCAAGCCGCTACTTTACGTCAGTTTTCTGTGAGACAGTGGTAATAATCCGGTCGAACCGGCCCATTCAGACAGTGTGGCTCTACCACTCAGGAAGAGTCTCAGAGTCTACGCCAGGCCATATAAAACGTCCATGTCCACAATGAGTGGAAGGCTATTTGTCGCTGTTTTCCATAAATATTACATACATACGCACTCACTCCTGTAATCCCCGAAAGGGTAAGCAGAGGTGTAAGTGTAGAGGGTAAGTCCACCTACATTTTGCCGAGCGTATCCCCGTCCCATGATGTGGTAGGGGGCGAGCCTATCTCCATACCGGGCACAATTCCAGACTCCGGGCTGATACAGAGCATTTCGTAATAGAAAAACCCAATATCACTTTTACCCGACCCGGGGATCGAACCCGAGACCTCAGCATCAGTCGTAACGCGTACGCATTACAACTGCGCCACCGAGGCAGTCTACTACTCTGGTAATAATACCTTCCGATGTTTTATATACATTGTCACTTGAGCAAATTGTTTCAGACGCGGGAAATAATAAAACAATCATATTATATGAAAAATACAATGTTCACGCCAGCTCAAATATTTCGATGAATAGGTACAGTGACACTTGGGTAAACAAGTTTTTGACAATTTATCGTATTGTCTTCTATGACGTCGTCGTTTCAAATATTGTTAGCAAAAACGTTATTCATATTTTATTTTTAACACACTGTCCTTGCACATGTATATTATTATAATAATTAATGTAATTATACTTTGAATTATTTGCTTAAAACATGCGGAATATACATTCCAAGTGGTAGACGCTTTATACAGTTTTAACTATAGCAATGGCCCGGTTCAACCGGGTTGTTATCACTGTGTCACAGAAAACCGAAGTAAAGGAGCAGCTTGTTGTTGCGTTTCGTACGGTGAGTGAGATATCCGGAGGCCCAAAGCCCCTCCCCTTCCCAATTCCTTAATTATCCCTTTCCTTTAAGGTCGGCAACACGCTCATGATTCTTCTGGTATTGTGGCCTTGTGGGCGGTGGAGATCACTTACCATCAGGTGATCCACTTTCTCGTTTACTGAACTATGCTATAAAAATACCTTCAACATTTTTGTAGAAATCTCTCAGGTATAAAAGATTTTTCATGTTGGTTTCCTCACTTTTAAATAGAGATATAATAATAAAAAAATAATATACATTAAAATTTAGCTTCGAAATTTTTATTCGCTTTTTTCATTAGCTTTAGATGACGAGACGAGCAGTTGGCTCGCTTGATGGTAAGCGTCACGCTAAACCATAAACAGAATCAACACCAAACAGAACTTCAAGTTATGAAGTACTGCATTTTTTTATTAGCTTGTGTGACGAAACGAGCAGGTCGCTCGCCTGATGGTAACACGCCTGACTATAAACAGAAGAACACCACACAGAACTTTGAATTACAAATCATTGAATGTCACTAGACTGCGCTCCTTACCCTTACACTTATGTCTCAGGGTAACGAGCGCAGTCTAGACTTTATCTTAATATTAAGTCTAATAATGCCCAGTAATTTCACAAACTTCAATGTCCTCCAAACCGAAACAAAACAGTGCTTACACACTGCTGCTTGGCTTGAAATAGACGAAGTGGTAGTACCTACACAGACGGCTTCTCGCATACGAGGGACCTACCGCCTAAAAAAAGACAGATACTAGGACTAGTCTGTCTTGGGATCGAATAAACAGTACAAACATTTTTTTTGTTAAATATTCTCCATGAAGAAAAAGGCAAAGGTTCTTAACCATGCAGCCTAGTCTGCCGTTAGTTTGAACAGAACATAGACATTTGTCTCAGCCACCTAGTACTGTGTAATATACTGCTAGTCTCGGCAGTTCATTCCACTCAGACTACTCCCCGCTGGTGTATGACATATGCTTGGGTATTTTACTAAAAAGTTAAATTTTCTCCATGAAGGAAAAGGCAAAGGTTCTTAACCATGCAGCCTAGTCTGCCATTAGTTTGAACAGAACATAGACATTTGTCTCAGCCACCTAGTACTGTGTAATATACTGCTAGTCTCGGCAGTTCATTCCACTCAGACTACTCCCCGCTGGTGTATGACTTATAATAATAATAAATAAATACACCCAACAGTCACACACATAGTCCTCACCCTACACTAGGTTAACCTGTATCGTGGGTATCAGGAACTACGAAGGACTTGCGGTCCCACAACACCCAGACCCGAAACAAATATTTGTGGATCACACAACATTTGGCTCGGTGCGGGAATCGAACCCTACGGTCTCTCGCTTCGAAACCGGATACTCGCCCGCTGCGCCACGGAGGCTGTCGTTTGGGTATTTTACTAAACAGTTAAAGCGGCTAGATGAAAATAATATGTTTGTTGAGTATAAAGCTATATTTAGATTGATATACATAAGAAATTAATATCCTCCTACACATTTACAGGAAAATGTGAGATCGTATGGACTATGGCCGCCGTTGCCGTTATTTTTAACCTCCTACGTAAAAAGGAGTGATATTAATTTGACCCCTTTGCCAGTCTGTGGTATCTTAGCGCCTAAACGAATGGACTGCTTTGAATATGGTTTTTTTTTTGTTTTAAGCTGGCCTAATGCGGGTTGACAGAATTTACATACCTTTGAAATTCTTATGGATAACTTCTCAGGTATGCAGGTTTCTTCACGATGTTTCCTTCATAGTTAAAGCAAGCGATATTTAACAATGAATACACACGTATCTAAGAAAAGTCAGAGGTGCATGCTCTTGGGGCTGGTTTCGAACTTGTGACTTTCTTCTCGACAGTTCATGCCAGACCGACGTATTTCTAACTGCCGATTAAATTATCTACAAATGGTAGAGCCACGCTGTAGACAGTAGTGTCTACAGCATGAATGAGCGGGCTTGACCTGGTTGTTACCACTATCTCACACAAAACGAGCAAGTAGGTCACCTGATGGTAAGTGCTCTCAATCGACCATGAACATTCACAATACCCAAAACATAACATTAAAAAACCATGGACCCGTTGCCAATCTTAAAGCAAAGGGATATTGGAATTGGGAAGGAGGAGGTAATTTTGGCAATATCTCACTCACCGTTCGAAATGCAACAGCAAGCTACTTGCGTGCTACTTCACGTCAGGTTCCTGTTAGATAGTGACATGGGTTTCTTGACAGCACTCGTGGCACTGTGAAGCGAGAAGCCGCGGGTTCGATTCCTACAGCGAGACAAATGTTTGTGTGTTTTCTCCCCAGAGGGAGTGCCAGGCGGTCGGACGTAAAAACTACAAGCCAAATCTTTCTGTGACATGTGTTAAAACATGTTTCACCGACCCCACTGCGTGTGGGATAAGGTTAGGTGGATGAAGATTAGTAGTGACATTGGTTTTTTTGATTTTACTGCAAAGTATTAAAATGTCAACCACAAATACTAGTAGTTTATATTTAATATTATTTTTAAAGTCTGAGAAGTTCTTACATACATACATATTACATACATACATACCCATTCACGCCTGTAATCCCCGAAGGGGTAGGCATAGGTGTAACCAGTACACCCACATTACGCCGAGCGTATCTCCGTCCCATTATGTGATAGAGGGCGAGCCTATCGCCATACTGGGCACAAATTCCAGACTCCGGGCTGATACTGAGCATTTCGTAATAGAAAATCCCAATACCCGACCCGGGGATCGAATCCGAGACCTTAGCATTGGCCTCAATCGTAACGCGTACACATTACAAGTGCGCCACCGAGGCAGTCCTTTTCATCCATAAAATAGTAACAGCCGCCACGTGGCGATTTTTCGGTTCGTATCGCCTATGCCGGAAGCAAAAAACAGGTAGCAAAAAGCAAGAGTGCTCGTAAACGGTTTTGTGTCTAAAATAAAATAATTTATTGCGAATCTCGGGACCGATTGTTTCGCAAAACGGGTGTTCGCCCGCCGGCCGCCGCGCTGACCATATTTTTTGATGGTCACCACCTTTGTTTGTGTCCACGTTTTATTGTTACGCTGTTATAATTTTATGTGATAAGTAGCTACACTTTTGTAACAGTAATTCTGTCATTTGGTGTCTTTTTTATAGCAGAGGCCGTCAAACAAGCAAGCGGGTCACCTGATGGAAAGTGATCTTCACCGCTTAAGAATAGCCAAAACACCCAATTAATTATGAGCACGTTGCTGACCATAAAGGAAAGGGACAAATAAAAGATTTGGAGGGGAGGTTTTGGATATCTTATAGCGAAATATATTATTTCTAACGTCTTGGCCTTATGGTACGACTTGATATCGTCAAGCAATATTATTATACAACTAGTTAAGTACTACATGGTATTAAAATGCGCTCGTCACCAGGAAACATAAGATGTTAACTCTCATAATGCCCAATAATTTCACTGGTTTCAATGTCCTCCAAACCGAAACACATCAAACACTGGTGCTACCAATCCATACGGCCTCTCTAATACCCGGTTCTATATCAGACTATTATTGTTACAGCTTGTAAAAACCTAATATTTAGTTATTAATATAGTTAATATGTAAAGAGAACTTTGGACCCCTTTTTATATGGAGGAGGAGAACAGAAAGTTATTTATATATAATATTTGTAAAACATACATTAAATGAAATTAAAAAAAAAACGTTTATTGTTTACGCTCACACTGACAATGTCTGAATGTCAAGTCTCGCAGCTGACGTTTAAAAACAAAAATTATAGGGTTATAGAGGTCGAATTTCGACCACTACAGGACCACTGGTATAAAATTAATAATACTGGCTGCAAATACACCAATGCTCATAGGGAAAAAAACAAAATAGAAATCAAGATGACCAACGAAACTGAACTAGGTTTTTTTTCCTGACATCCATTGATTTCTGTCAATGTATCCAGCTGGCTAATATAAATCAAGTCGTGGACAATTCAGTAGCCCTAATTGTAGCAATGTGGCGTTACTTATAACGTACGAAATGTCAATGTTTCAGAACATGCAATGAGTCACATAATATACTTAATGGTTCATATTGTTTTAGTACAATATTTATAAATACATATCGCGTTTTTTGAAAATATTGTGTCAGAACTGCCAGACTTTGAGTTTGAGAAGAGAGTTGTGAGTGCTCGCAAACATCGGCGTTAGCGAATCGGTAGCCATTGTAATTGCGTACGATAAGAGGAAACGTGGTCATATTTAAAATTTGTGGCCAAATTGAAGATTCAAACATAAATTCTGATTGCCTGACGTGGAAATTTAACCTAGGACTTAACGGTTGTCAACCTTATAATACTCTAGTCTAGAACAATGAGTCGACCGTCAGTAATAAAAAGTAAGAAATCAAGAAGTCAAATTATTTGTTTATTTAATTATTTTAAACTTATCCGTTATTTTTCCAGGTACGATCCTGGCCTAAAATATCAATCGTATATTGAAGTACATGTAAGAAAACATGTGACTGTCATTCTCAGTTCGGCATTTGAAAAAAATTGTAACGTTCGAAAAACAAAAAAGATGGAAAAAGTCATTGGCAGTGTACAAAAAGTTCAGCACAAGCGCGGCGCGGCGGCACGAGGCGCAGCTGCCGCGCTTCCTCTTCCGAATTTATGAAAAAAAAACAAAATATGGGTTTTCGTACGTTCAAGAAGTTGGTGTAAAGAATACTATAGGAAAAATACATTTTGCTGTTTGTGCGGGCTAGTTTCAGAAGATTGAGAAATTAAGATTTTCACATGAAATAAGCATTTCCCAAATACAGGTGTGCGACAACCAGATTTTTAGGAATTTAGAAGCATGAACTTGATATACTTTATAATTTTTGTATGTGTTTATTATTTTGGACTTAATTAAAATACATTAGTACATTAGCAATACATGTTTATCAACAATGAAGTCAAAAAACTCTACAGAATGTAACAAAATATATAACTAATAGGTAATAAGTATTGTTAAAAAAAATGTGACAAAATTAATCAAAGAGATTTAGAGACATTTATTTATTGTTTGCAGAAACCCAAACTATATTTGTTAGTCTAATTTTCACCATTAGTAAAATATTTTCGTTTTGGTAAACCAACCTACAGTTCAGTAAATAAAATTTAAATAACAGCTACAATCAATTTTGTTTCGAAGATCTTTGATGTCAGTAAATGTGGAGATATGAGAAGATAACTTAATCCCAAAAAAGATTTTTGCAAATAAATGAAAGCGTATCTTAGGACCTTTTTGGTAATTAAAAAGCATGCAGTAAATTGCAAGACGTTTTTGCATATTAAACAAAAGTAAAAGCTTTGATTTTTTATTCTTTAAAACACCATTGTATTTCGCAAATCAATTGTGCTGAATGGTAACTCGGTAGCAGATTTTATGCATATTCCGGGAAGGGCTTTGCACAAAAACTTGAAAGCGAACGCTACTGTACTGCACTGTCACATTTTGTTACAACCTAAAAAGAGTTTTTAGTGCGACATTAAAAATGGTACCATGTTTTTTTGTATCAAATTCTTAAATTATAATGGGACAGTGTGGTGGAATATTGTAAAATCCTGGTGTGAGCGATTTTATAGTTATGGAACGCATATACAACGTGTTATAGAAAGGGGCGGGCAAATTTAAGCAATGTATAGTATAGTGTATAAGTATTTTATCACCCATAGTACCAATTCCGATTGCATTGCTAGTACAATAATTATAGAATTTTCTTTTTTATCGAATGAGTAACATGTCGATATCGACTTTTAACTTTGGACAACACTAAATGATATTAAAGACCTCCTTTCATTTAATTATTTTATAATTAAAAAAACATTAAAGAGTTGTCAAATGTCAATATTTATTTGACGCAGTCAGTTTGGTAATTTCTGATTTTATGAAGTATGTTTACGAGTTCAAAAAATATGTTGTATTTGACTAAAAATAAGTATTATGTATTGGTACTTTGTGTTGGTGTAACTGATAACAGGATCGTCAACATTTTAAGAGGATCGTCGAATGTATTAAGCCAAATTCATAGATGGAAGACACGAGAATGAAGTATTTTTTAAAATACTTCTAGAGGATGGTACCAATATTGTCTTCAGCACACAATCTCTTTCAGATGTTATTTTGTGTTTAAATTACAAGTTACGTACGTATGTAAGTAGAATTACGTACAACTTATTCAAGTTTATTAAAAAGTGAGTGTCGTTCATAATAATTAATAGTGATGTCACCAATCTTATCGATCTTAATAAACGAGTGATCAAAATTAATGTAAAATTTTTGGATGTCTTGGTATTGAAAAGGTCCGGTACATAAGTACTAATTGTAAGGTGTATGTAATGACCCTAAAATATGACCACACCTTTCTGTAACACGTTGTATATACTTTAACTATGAGTACATATTCTGTAATATTCGGTGATATATTATTGTTTTTATACAACTTCTTCCACCTGCCCCCATCCCACTCGCAGCGGGGTTTATCGATGCCCTTCTTGAAGGAATCGGGAGGACGGGAGGCGACAAACCCTTCAAAGACATTTTATGCTGCCTCTCAGGTATTGATTTCCTTTCCCGTAAAAAATATGTACAAATTCTAGAAAAAGGAGAATTCTATAGGCGCATGGTCTGGTGAGTACGGCGGATGACGAAGAGCTTCCAACCCCAGCTCTTGTAGCTTGGAGATCGTATGTGTGCAGTATGTTGTACTTGTTGTGTATGTTGTTGTTGTAATACGCGTTGTCGTGCAGACCCAGCGGAGACGAGCGATTGGCCAAAGCTGGCTGCAGATGCGCGAGCTTCTCCATCAGCTCACAAATAACACAATGAATACGGTAAAGAATACGGCAATTTCATTTACCTAATATATGTTTCGGGCGAAAGTCTTGCTCAGAGAATACTATTATTGCATTGCCCCTACCGGACAAAAGTATTTGTATATAAATGAACATTATATTAGGCACACATTTTAGTAATGTTCGAAAGTAAGTAATGTTCCACTGGGCATTCGACTATAATAATAGCCCCAAGTGCATAAACCTTTGACTTTTCTAAGTTATGTGTATATTAATTGTTAATTATCACTTAACGGTGCAGGAAAACCATCGTGAGGAAACCTGCATACCTGAGTAGTTCTTCATAAGAATTTCGAAGGTATGTGAAGTCTGCCAACCCACATTAGGCCAGTGTGGTAGACTAAGGCCTAACCCCTCTCATTCAGTAGAGGAGGCCCGTGCCCAGCAGTAGGACGTATATAATACAGGGCTGGTATTATTATATCATTCGACTATACTTTTTATTTATTTATGTTAGTTTATTATTAGTCTAGGCATAGACACATTACTTTGTATTATGTATCTATGGTCTAAGGACTAAACAGAATAAATTATTTAATGCGTGTAATCGAGCAATTGCCAGCCCGGCGCTATAAGATTTTTAATAGTGGTAGTGTTTACATCATGAATGGGCCGGTTCGACCGGCCGGCGGCATAAGTGAAGTAGTAGCTTGCGTGAGATATCCAGAGGCCCAAATTCCCTTCCTCTTCCCAATTCCTTAATCATCCGTTTTCTTTAAGCTCTGCAACGCGTCCATGATTCTTCAGGTTTTGTGGATGTTCATGGGCGGTGGAGATCACTTACCATCCGGTAACCCACATGCTTCTTTGCCGGCCTCAGCTATAGAAAAAAAGGGATTAAGATGGATTACCGCTACTACAGTTTGCTAAACCGATGTAGGTACTGATTGATTTTGACGACAATTCCGCATCATAAATTTTATGCTAACTTCTAAAAAGAATATAGCAATAAAAACAATAAAAAGTTAATCTTTAAAATCATTACCTAATTCTTTAGCGGAAATTATAATAAAACACACCTAAATAAAATTAATCTGAAGCTTATTTTGCAATAAGCTTAAAAACAATATAAGTAAATAAAAAGTTTATTATTTTCTCAGCATTTACTTTTCCGTTGGTATATTTCAATATAAACTTATCCTTTTGTTTGTACACGAGGATTAAATGATCCTTGGCAAGGGTTTTAGGAAAATTATAATCAACTAAGTTTACAACAAAAAAATGTATGAAAAAATGTATGAGAGTGAATGAGGCCAAAGAGGTATGAAGCGTAGCAAGTGGAAATCCGTTGTCTCTGCCTACCCCTATGGGAAACAGGCGAGAGTATGTACGAGTGTGTATGTATGCAAGAAATCCCAAAAAGTACACGTATAAAAACCACGGCTATTAAAAAATATATAAAGTCACGATAGAGATCCGATCACAGGGATTTTAGTCAGGTAGATAAAAAGGGCAGGATTTTTCATATTGTTAAAACGATTTGCCGCGACCCGCGAATGCGTTGTTTGGGGTGATTTTTTGTTATGATACCGATTACTCTCACGTTTTTTAAAAGGTTTTTATTCGATCGCGTAAATTCCACTTGATTAGGGGATGTTTACGCGTGTTATCGTTTTTATGGTGATTGATATGGGTAGTAGTTTTTGCTTATATGTGATTTGCTAATAAGAGATTTGATATCAAATTGACTTATAGTGTTAAATTTTTTATAAAGGCGAAAATTAATATACACAGCCTCCGTGGCGCAGTGGGTGTGAAGCGAGAGGTGGTGGGTTCGACTCCCACACTGAGACAAATGTTTGTGTAGTCCACAAAAAATTGTTTCAGGTCATGGTTGTTGTGGGACCGTAAGTCCTTCTTAGTTCCTGATACCCACGATACAGATTCATCTAGTATGGGGTAGAACTACGTATGTTACCGTTGGTGTATTTATTTATTTGGTGAAGGTTCATTTCAGCTATTAGGTAGGTTAAAACCTAGTCTATAGGCCCGTTATAGACTATGAATGTAAGCACTTACCATCAGGTGACTCGCTTGCTTGTTTGTTGCCCTCTGCTATAAAAAAATAGGTGTAGACGATGTATTCAATATTTTTAAGATTTAACAAACATAAAAAATGGACTAGTGTCGCATTTAATATTCGTCTTTTTGACAGGAGCCATATTATATATTTTATTTCATAGAATGGTTCACGGTCAACTTAGTGTCAAAGTTTTCAAGTCGCTCGAAGGCCTCTTGGCTTAATGAATGCTGTCAGTTGATAATAGGCGGTACCGACTTTTTACATGCCATATGAAGCACGGAGACGCACAGTTGAAAATATAACTGTGGTCACCCATCCATGGACTGACCGTGCCTAGGGTTGCTTAACTCGCTAATCGTTTACCGATCAGTGAGTGCTGGCTATGAGCGCCGCATTTAAACGTTATGTCCGATAATTAAAATATTTTTCATTATTTTTGAAATCAATATAAACTCATTCAGTCCATCTGTCTGTATTGTACATGTAGCTCGCATCTCTTTGTGAGTAATTTATAATTTATGTTGTCCGTGCTGGGTTTGTAATTGGTGTTATTATCACGGGTCAGCCGGCGCAAGACGCTGGCTCTTTGTTGTCCCACGTTGGGGTCAAAATGGTCGGGGGTCACGATTTATTGCGTTTTTACAAAAATCTGAACCATAACATTGTCGTTAAATTGTGAAATGTATTATGATATTGTATTTGTCAGCGTTTGGTGTTACATTTTAAATTTTATATGTCAGTTATTTCACTTGGAAGCCAATTAAATTACTGGACATTATGAGAGTTAACAACTTATGTCTCAGGTTGACAAATACAGTCCAGTCCATGCAAGGCTTTGTTAAAGTTCTGTGCAGTGTTGCTTCTGTTTATGAGCAGACTTGGCGTTTACGATCAGGCGAAGAACTGCTCGTTTCATCATTCAAGCTAATAATAAAAAATGTATATATATGTCAATATAAAACACACAGTTAAAATAAAAAATAAACTAAAAACAACCTAAAATATTATAATAATAATAATTTAAATACTGTATATGCTATTGTATTTTTACAACATAAGTAGAGGACTACCTAAAACTGTAAAGTCATGATTATAATGGAAAATTTTGTTCTGTAATAAAATAACACTTGTGTATACATTGTTATATGTTTTAAATTATAAAACATATGTTCATGTCACATGACACGTGTTGACTTTTTAGCGTAACTTAAATATTGTTTAATACTAGCTTTTGCTTGCTGCCCCGCCCGTGTGAATGTATTTTTCCGGAATAAATACTCTATCTTCTAGTCCAGGTTATGGTCAACCTGTGTACCAAATTTCATCTAAATCCATTCAGCCGTTAAGGCGTGATTGAGAAACATCCAAATTCATCATCTAAAATGCACAAACATCCTAACTTTCACGTTTATAATATAAGTAGGAGGTAGAAACGAAGGTTAATAGGATGAATCTAAATTTAAGAGCTCGGGGTCCCACAGATATCGATTTGTATTAAGGCCTTATCTCTGGAACTGCTGAACCGATTTTAAAAAATCTTTCACTATTAGAAAGCTACATTATCCGTAAGTAACTTATTTTCCCTTGATTACTGTGATTTGTGACCACGGTGTCCCCTAGATATCGATTTTGTAGTCAATGTGAGGAGTATTCTCTGGAACTACGGATCCGATTCTAAAAGTTATTTCACCACTAGAAAACTTAGTATCCTTACCTAACATAGACATTAGAATTGAAAGAAGTGGCTACCATTTCTTTGTTTTAAAGCCGATTAACTTCAAAATCGATATCTGGGACGACCCATTGGCAAAAATGGTAGATCCAATGATAAGATTGGAAAAGTGGCCACCATTTTCTTTGTTTTAAGGCTGACAGACTTCAAAATTGTTATGAGACACTCCATAGTTACATATAATAGATCCGATGTTAGAATTAAAAAAAGTGGCCGCCAATTTACGTTAAGTCCGATTGCCTTCGAAATCGATATCTGAGACGCTCCATAGTTACATACGCTAGATATGATGTTAGAATTGAAAGAAGAGAACGCCATTTTATTTTTCTTGATTTTATAGCTGATTGACTGCTAAATCGATAACTGACGCAAATAAATTTCTGGGGTACTATGCGTACATAAAATTACGTTTTCCATTTTAACCAAGGTTGCTACGCGGGCGGAGCTGCGGGCATAAGCTAGTATTATTATATAAAAATATCTAAGCGATATGAAATAATAAAATATATTAAAATGTTAGAGTACCTAATGCTAACAATGCGCCGATAGAGCAGTCATTAATTAAAGTACAAGTACATGACAGCTCCGTGGCGCAGCGGGCGAGTAAATGGCTGCGAAGCGAGAGGCCGTGGGTTCGATTCCCACACCGGGACAAATGTTTGTGTGAACCACAAATATTGGTCTCGGGTCTGGGTGTTGTGGGACCGCAAGTCCCTCGTAGTTCCTGATACCCGCGATACAGGTTTACCTAGTGTGGGGTCAGGACTATGTGTGTGACTGTTGGGTGTATTTATTTGTTTATTTATTTATTCGACGAATTTGTGGTATTAATGGAAAATATAATGAGAAGACGTTGTCAAGACGGACCGTTAACCTTTGCTCAAAGCGTGCGACCTCTTGACCGTTACATTCAACACCACTGTTGAATTTAACCCGGAAACCAATATTTTCCCATCCCGAACAATTCCATTTCGAAAATTTCGACATAAATCACAGTTCGAACACAAGATAGCTTGGACACTTAAATTGTCAAATGGAACGCAACGGTCGCCGGACAATGCGTCTACTGTTACATTTCATTTTGCAAAAATGTAACAATGCACAACTGAAATGATGGATAAAGGGTAGATTTTAGTAATCTCCTTAATGGCGTGTGTGAAAAGATTATAAATTAAGTTTCTGCAACAAATAAATGTGACCCGGGCTATTGTCGGGGCGTCAATGTGGTGTGACCGCCCCATTGTGTGGTGACCCCATCGGACTTAGCGCCAATTTGCGAACGGTACGGCCCTGATCCAAGGATTTTGGATTCGATGTCATTGTAGCAATGTAAAATTAAAAGAATAGAATTGTTACTACTGCGTGTATGTTTTGATACAAAGCGAAAGTGTAAAACGATTTTATTGTACTTATGTACGTGCAGGCTTATTGCTTACATTTATAGATTTGAAGCTATTATATTTTGCTTGGTAATCTTGTGCTATTTCTTGTGTAATTCCGATGATGGCAATTATCCTTTGGTAAAATATATTATACAATATGTAACAAAACCCTGTTGGGCATTTCAACTGTGATATCAGAATCGATATTCAAACGCAATGAAAACTATAAAAATAGTCATATTTATTTTTTAAACTTGAATTAATTTATTGTTTGTCAACCGTATTCCGATTGATTACCTCTGCAATACTCTGATTTGGAGCCAGAGCAAGATAGCATGTTGCGGCGTCCACGTTTATCAAACGTGTCGCGCTCCCGGCTTCGTCAATCCACACAGACATTCAGATGCAAATAACATTTTTTAAATATGTTCATTTTTAAGTTATCTGTTCAAGGATAGTATCTTGCTTCTGTTTTTTTTATTAAACTATTTTTATTAAACTGACTATATGACTATATTCACGACCCAAAAAAGGCCAACAGGGGTTTTGTTACATACTGTATATTTTAGGGATTGAATGTTGTGTATAAAAATTATATTTGTGATATCGTTATTATATTTTAAGTAAAGAATGATACGATACATTCAAACTTTTCTTATATATAAATAATGCGCAATTTATAGGTCTGTCTACGCTAATTTGAAGAACCAATAAAGCACATGAATTTTGTTTGTCCTGATATTAAAAAATCGTGGCATGGAGAGCTGAACTTATATAAGTTGTTTCTTTTTTAGAAATAAAATTGGGAGAAACGTAATTGTAACAGAAAAGGAAATTCTTTAATGCCTTTACATTTGCTCTGCCATATTTCAATTTCGTCCCGAAATGTCGATTGGTCATAAAACGCACTCAACGGATGGAAGTAAATTGCCAAAATCGCATTGTGAGCTTGACCCCTCGGCAAAAATAATGGTCAGGGGGCAGATAAATTAAAAATGGCTCAAAAATACCCCTTGATGGGTCACGGGCGATTTATTGTTGCATTTTATATGTTCCTTTCTCATTTTAAAGGGCGGGTGAAATGTGTGTGACTAAGTATGACCCTTATTGACAGGATATTGTGTTACTATGTATCTTTAGGTTTATACATATGGGTTATATAGCAATGGTAAAGTGACTTGGTTCGCTACGTCATAGATGAATCTTTTCTATCTGTCAATGCTCGTACTGAGCTAAGAGAAAATAATAGTGAGGCAAAGGTTGTGAAACTTTTAACTACAACTCGTATTTCTGAAGAAATACTTCTTTATGCGCGTGGGGTGTCTGCATGCTTATGACCTAAGCGTATCGGAAACATAGGGAATACATTTTTTATTTTTTTAAGTATTCCTTATGGTATGAAAGAAATAATATTTTTCTTTACTCTTTAAAGTAGGTAAAGGTTTTTCTAAGCGTAACAGATTAAGGGGAAATTAACAGCTATATATTAAGAACTGGAATAATGGAACATTTAAGCAGCTAAAACTATATTAATAAGAAATTTTAAGAATAGTGTTGGGCTAAATTGAAATGGCTGAATCACAAGAGGACTTTCACACATTTATATGTTATTTATGTTAAAGCATGTGCCGTCAAAGTAGCAAATGGGTCACCTGATGGCAAGTGATCTCAACTGCCTATGTATGTCCACAATACCAGAGAATCATGGATGAGTTTTCGACCTTAAAGGAAAGGGGTAATTAGGGAAAGGGATAATTATAATTAGTGGGCAAGCTGCTACTTTACGTTTTTTGTGAGACAGTGGTAACGACCTGGACGAGCCGGCCTATTAATGCTGTAGACAAAAGTATCTACAGCGTGGCTCTACAACTCAAGTAATTAGACATATTTGTTGAACATTATGGTACCGACCTGGTCAAGCCGGCAAATGCTTGCTGTAGACAAAGCTATCTACAGCGTGGCTCTACCACTTAAAGTAATATTTTAATTAAGTTTTACTGTAAATTATGTCAAAATTTATTTACGGAATTAATATTTCCAGACTAACGATTTATGATGTACATGATATAAATTTATCATCGTATTTTAGGACTTATCGTCCAAAACCTTAGGTCTATAAAAAATCGATATATGAAGGCGTTGATAAATGATTTAACGTGGTGCCTGTCGGTCTACGTGACGCATGTAGGCCGTAATAAATCATCTCAGGCATGGTGGCCATTTACTTGTCAAATGTGCGAATATTTGGAAATGTCCACGCAATTACCGGTAATAGATATGTTTTCCTAGCGCCATGCTGATGCATATCTTATAGTATTTATTATATAGTATAGTATTTATAGATGCATATTTTAGAGTGGTAAAGCCACGCTGTAGACACTTGTGTCTACAGCACGAATGGGCCGGCTCGTCCGGGTCGTTACCACTGTCTCACAGAACACCGGCGTAAAGTAGTAGCTTGCTGCTGCGTTTCGTACTGTGAGTGAGATATCCGGAGGCCTAAACCCCCTCCCCTTCCCAATCCCCTAATTATCCCTTTCCTTTTAGGTCAGCAACGCACCCATAATTCTTTAAGTATTGTGGGTGTACATGGGCGGTGGAGATCACTTACCACCAGGTGACCCACTTGCTCGTTTGCCGGCCTATGCTATAAAAAAGAAAAAATGTAGGGCTGCTTTAATTAAAGCCTATTTCATAATGTTCGTTTATTATCCGCCAGTTATCGCATTATGCAGCCAATTTAACCAATTTGACATTCGCTACTATTTAGCTCTTTGCTATTTGATACGTATTGACAGCGTAATTTTTTTTCTATAGCATAAGCCCGCAAACGAGCAAGTGGGTCACCTGATGGTAAGTGATCTCCACCGCATGTACGCCCACAATACCAAAAACATTATAGGTGCGTTGCCGACTTTAAAGGTATTGGAATATAATTATAGGAAATAGAAAAACTGGATTGATATTTCAGAGATTTATAATATTCTATATACGAGTACGACACTTGAATGACAACAAAACAGAAAAGAATAAAACGAACTAAAAAGTATTCATACAATTAAGTTTAGTTTACATAATCTAACACCTTCCTTTAAACTAAACAGTCTTAAAAAAAAAAAACGAAATTATTCTAGTACATTACTGAACAAAACAATCTTTAAACCAAGATTAGAAACACAACTGAAATGTTTATCTTTAGGTAAGGATTTGGTTAAAACATCTGCAGGCATGTTTTCACTAGATAAGTATTCTAACTTAACTATGTTGTCTTTTACAATTTGTCGTACATAATGATGTCGTATATCAATGTGTTTACTTCTACTGTGATTAATTTGACTATTACATAATTTTTGTGCTGATTGGCTATCATTATACAGGTTCACTGAAAAATATGTTCCTAAACATTCATTTAAAAAACTTCTAATAAACTTAGCTTCCTTTGCTCCTTCACACAATGCCATGTATTCAGCTTCCATGCTTGAAAGAGCCACTGTTCTTTGTTTACGGCTTTCTTTCCTTCAGGCAATAATGTTAAGGTCCATGCTTTATTTTTTTCAAATGACTCATATTCGTCGATGATGGCTTCCTTCCATTGATCTTTTTCAGGTCCCGATAGTGCTTCTTGTATCGTTTGTGGTTCATCAGACTGATTCGTTGCTAACATGGCAATCGTAACATTTGAATTTTCTACAGGGTCTTCATAATCACTCGAAACTGGATCCAGGGTAGTATCTGGAGTCCATGTTGAATCATTGGGGTCATCCATAAGACTAGAATCAGAAGCAGTTGAATCTGATGCCTCTATAACTGGATCTACGTGTCTATTTTCAGAAGTGATAAGATCATCCATTCTAATACTACTGACATCTATTGAGCAATTACCAGTAGTGCAACCTTGCTGATTTACTTTTAAATCTTTATATTTTTTATCTTCTATGAATTGTACATCCCTTGACTTAATACATTTAGAAGGGTTTTCTGGATCAATTAACCGATATCCTTTTGATTCGGTAGAATATCCTACAAAGACATGCATCTTACTCTTTGCATCTAATTTTTTACGTTTCTCATTAGGGATCATCGCATATGCAATACAGCCAAATACTTTTAAATTAGACAAATTAACCTTATTACCAGTCCACAATTCTTCCGGTGTGGTGCTTCTTACTGCCTTACTTGGTGACTTGTTCTTAATAAATATTGCCGTGTTTAGTGCCTCCGCCCAAAACCGCTGGTCCATTCCAGCATCCTGCAGCATGCATCGCCCTGCTTCGACGATCGTGCGATTGGCTCTCTCTGCGACACCATTCTGTGATGGAGAATATGGCACAGTCATCTGATGCTTGATACCGTGCTCTTTCAGTAACATCTGAAATTGTTTGTTTACATATTCTCGACCATTATCTGTTCTTAATGCTTTAATTTTTAAATCAGTTTGATTTTCTACCATCCTTTTGAAAGTTTTAAATACTGATAACACTTCATCTTTGGTTTTAATAAAGTAACCAAACGTCATTCTTGTAAAATCATCAATAAATGTTAATAGATATTTAGCACCACTAAATGAGAAAACTGGCATAGGTCCACACAGATCTGAGTGTATAAGCTCGAGTTTCTTAGTAGCTCTAGTATAAGACCGTTTCGGGAATGGTAATCTGCTTTGTTTTCCCTCAATGCAAGCTACACAGGGGGTATATTTACTATCAGTGTAATTAATTCCACTAGCCATACCTTGTTTGAGTAAATCCATACTTCGTTTATTCAGATGTCCGAGTCTGCGATGCCATAACTGTTGAGATAACTTTTTATCACATAGATTTGCAGTTTCTGCTTGATGATCCTCAGTACACTGTGTCTCTGCTTGACGATCCTCAATGAACTGTGCTTCCGCCGTTGAATTATGCACAACTATTGACTGACATGTCGTTGCCAGTTCGCTTTAATAAATGTTGACTCACTGTGTCTAGTTGATATACACCATTAGCCTTTGTAGCATGAGCAATAACAGTCTCACCACAGTAAATATTGCACTCTCGTATGTCAAAACGTACTTCAAGCCCCTTAGCTGTAATTTTTCCAACAGAAATTAAGTTTGTTGACAATCCCGGCACAAAGACAACATCACATATCTTCGTAGTTTGTTTATGGCCTTTCAGCAAAAGCTCTACATCACCGCGTCCTTCACTATGCATTTTTTGATTGTTGGCCACTGTTATCAACCGCGGAGTCTCAACAACATAGTTTTGTAGTACATTTTTGTTGTTTGTCATGTGACATGTTGCGCCGGAATCTATGTACCAAGCATTTGAGTTAATGTCTACTGCTAATGCTTTTAATAACGTCCCGTTCCATGCCTTTTCACATTCATTAGTCTTCGTCCGACAGTTATTCGCATAATGACCAGGTTTTTTACATATGAAACACTTTACCTTTGTAGAATATCTATTTACACCTGCTTTAGATCGGTTTGTATACATTGCATTCTCTTCACTCCGGTCAAAATCTCTGCGTAAATTTTCTTGCAACAATTTACTTCTGACTGTTTCACTGCACAGTTTAATGTTCGAATTTTCTAATGTCATTATTAGTGGATCATAATCTGGCGATAATCCACTTAACATCAAAACTGACAGGAAATCATCATCCAATGGAGCGTTTATGTCTCGTAGTTGTTGATCTAAATCCGTGATCTTCAAGAGATACGCTTCCATGTCTATAAATTGTTCCAATTTCAATCCAAACAATGTACGTAAAAGTCCAAGACGTCTACAAAGTCCTTTGTCTTCATAGGCCGTTTTTAGGTTGTTCCAAGCTTTGTACCCCGTACTGGCGTTTCGTAGATGACAAAATGACGACGGTTGCACCATCAAGCATATTTTCGCAAGCGTTTTCTGTTGTTTCTTTTCATCAGCAACTTTGGGGACACCAGGTTCAGACTCATCTATACAGTCCCATAAGTCTTCGTGTACTAAGTACATACGCATGCAAAATTTCCAATTTCCATAATTAGAAATACCATTGAGCTTCTCGAAATTAATGGAGATTCCAGAATTCGTTGCCTGTACGTTTTTGGTTTCCATTTTTTTATATAATATATTTTATAGACTAATAATTACGTAATAATTGCGTTTCTGGGCCCATAACCTATTGGAATATAATTATAGGAAATAGAAAAACTGGATTGATATTTCAGAGATTTATAATATTCTATATACGAGTACGACACTTGAATGACAACAAAACAGAAAAGAATAAAACGAACTAAAAAGTATTCATACAATTAAGTTTAGTTTACATAATCTAACAAAAGGAAAGGGATAATTAAGAGATTGGGAAGGGGAGGGGTTTGGGCTTCCTGATATCTCATTTACCGTGCGAAACGTTGCAGCAAGCTGCTACTTTACGTCGGTTTTCTGTGAGACAGTGGTAACGATCCGGTCGAGCCGGTCCATTAATGCTGTAGACAAAAGTATCTACAGCGTGGCTCTACCACTCAAGTAATTAGACATATTTGTTAGACATTATGTCAGTGTTAAGTTAGGAGCGTAATAATTGTGGTAATTTTCTATTTTGTGTACCTCGGTGGCGCAGTTGTAATGCGTACGTGTTATAATTAAGCTAACGCTGAGGTCTCCGGTTCCATCCCCGGGTAAAGTAGTATTGGGTTTTTCTATTACGAAATGCACAGTATCAGCCCGGAGTCTGGAATTTGTGCCCGCTATGGCGATAGGCTCGCCCCCTATCACATCGTGGGACGGAGATACGCTCGGCGAAATGTGGTACTGATTACACCTCTGCCTACCCCTTCGAGGATTACAGGCGTGAGTGTGAGACATATGTATGTAATTTTCTATTTTCGTGTCTTCTTTTGTTTAATTATGGCTTCGCAGTAATAGACATTTCGCCAATGACAATTAGTATTTAATTTATTTATTTATATTTGCAAGTCTTCACAAGAACAATGAAACACTGGTGTGGCCGATTTCAGTCTTGTTGAAGTTTTGGTGCCAATTCTTTCCAGTGCGATGCTTTATAGATGATTTTCTTCAAGCGAATCGAACGACTAAGGTCGCTCAATACTCCTGGTAAAAAATCACCTAAATTCACTTCAATCAATTACTGTCAATATTTATTGTACAAACCCACACCACTTTTATACAACAAACTAGTTTAAGCATAAATTAACATAAAAGATCAAGTGCACTATCAAGATTTCCGCCAAAACTCTATTTTAGTGGATTTTAATTTATTTATCAATATTTACAACATAGTGAAATAGCCCATAATTGGCATTATTATAACACGGAAATAGCAAGACATTATTTATAAGTTACTATTATACGATAAGAATGTATGCCGTAAGCTAATCTTCAAATAAGGACATTCAGGTATACCTGATGAAGAAAAAAACGGTTTTGCTCCATAGATAAAGCCAACAATACTTTTTAAACACCACAATGACGTAAGATTGATGCGTTTTTTTATCTTTTGCACAGATTTTTTAAGTTGGCAAGTGTTCATTACTGCAAACTTGAGTAGTATTCGAAAAAGAACTCTAATGGGCGGTATTAAAAACTATCTGGCACAAAATGCATTCTGAGTTTTAAAAATCTTTTTAACTCGTGTATCTTTTGTGATATTTAAAAAGGACAAGGCGATTAGGTGTGTCCATTTTGTCGTGTTTTATCGTGCGATATAACTTCGGTAATAACTGCCACGAATGATCGATAGATGTATTTGCACCTGCATTCCTTGAAAACTATAGTTGCGCTTTTTATGCCGGCAGCAAATCGTTTGGTATTACGTCAAATTGTAAGATTTTAAAGAATAATCCAACAGTTGTATTTGTACTTTGGAAATTTTAGTTAGTGCTTATTTGACTGCGTTTTGTTTTTAATATATATGCTTTTTATTTTATAGGAAGCAGCGATAGCGCAGCGTGGTACGTACTATCGAAACGAAAGCCGCAGGTTCGAAACCAGCCCCAAGAGATTGAACTTCTGACTTATCAAGTTACGTATGTATTCATTGTTAATTATCGCTTGCTTTAATGATGGAGGAAACGTCGTGAGGAAATTTGCATACATGAGAAGTTCTCTATAAGAATTTCAAAGGTATATGAAGTCTACCAACATGCATTAGGCCAGTGTGATGGACTAAGGCCTAACCCCTCTCAAACCCCTCTCAAATCCCTCTCATTAAGTAGAGGAGGCCCGAGCCCAGCAGTGGGACGTGTATAATACAGGGCTCGTATTATTATTGTATATTATAGGAGGTTAACGAGCAAGCATCAACACGTCCATGATTCTTCTATTATTATGGCCGTTCAGGGGCGGTTGAGGTCACTTAACATCACATGACCCACATGCTAGTTTGCCAGCCTGATAAATAAATATACTGAACATAACCGTTACGTCCGAGGTAGTTTGACCTCTGCTGATATACACAAGGCGGACAAATAAAAAACTGTTTACAAATAATTTGAAAACCAACTTCAAAAAATAACACTGAAAAGTTAAAAATAATAATTTCTATAGGTAGGTCTCTTTAGAGTCGGTGGTGGTGCAGCTGCCGGTCAAATGAAATTCAATTGTTATAAAATTTGAAGTCGGTTTTTAGGGTTTGTCATAACTTATTTTGTTTTTTAATTTTTAGTGGTAGGTACAGGTGTGGTATGTAAATTCCACAAAAATGACACAATCTCAATGACTATATATAGTATTATCCGTTTTTTTAACTCAGTACTCCATCATCAGATTTTAACTGAATTGATATGGGACCACGTCGCAGCTATCGAATGAATTTCTTTCCAACAAAATCAGTCCCCAATTGGAGGTGAAATCGATGCACATCACACTAATATTATAAATGTGAATGTAAGTTTGTTTGGTACGCATTCACGCGAAAACTACTTAACCGATCATCATGAAACTTTGTACACATATTCTTGGAGGTATAAGAAGTAACATACTTACATTACAGGATACTTTTTATGAAAAAAAAACTATCTATTTGTTTGTTACGCTTTCACGCCTAAATCACTGAACCGATTTTGATGAATTTGGATGTAGAGATAGATGGGACCCTAGAGACGGTTATAGGCTACGTTTTATTTCGGAAAAGTCTATTTACGCGGGCGGAGCCGCCAGCAAAAGCTAGTACATAATAAAACTCGCCGAATTGAGAACCTCCTCCTTTTTTGAAGTCGGTTAAATAAAAAATAAAAGCACCTCAAAACAATTGCCGACTAACGTTAAAACAACAATGCATACTAATGAATATTCTTTAAAAATGTATGAGTTAAACAGCGAAAATACATTCACAGAATCATTAATTGGACATCGTATTTTAATTGCAATTAGATAATAAAAGGAATATTTTGAGTTGGCCTCACTAGGTGGCGCAGTTGTAACACGTAAGCGGTACGACTGTTGTGCTGAGGTTTCGGCTTCGATCCCTGGATCGGGTAAAAGTGATATTGTGTTTTTCTATATCAGCCCGGAGTCTGGAAATGTACCCGGTATTGCGATAGGCTCGCCGCCTATCACATCATGGGATGGATATAAGCTCGGCGAAATGTGGGTGTACTGGTTTCACCTCTGCATATCCCTTCGGGGATTACAGGCGTGTCTTAGTTAGCTGTCGTAGAAAGCCTTAGAACTGCTGATATTCTATCAAAGCGTACATTACAACTCCCAGGCTCGAGACATGATATTTGTGGATCAAACAAACATTTGTGAATCGAACTTGGTTCGGGAATCGAACCTGCAGCTTTTCCCATCACAGCCGGCAACTCTCCTACTGCGCCATGGAGTCTGCCAACCTCGTTTAATATAAAAAGCAAATATATTTTCGAAACAAAATGGAATCAAATAAGTACTGACTAGAAATCGTTAGGTCTTTAGTTCAAATCCCAGGTTCGGTCATCACAATGTGTTTGGTTTTTCTATTCGATAAATCATATACGTTGCCCAGGATAAAAAAATTGGATAAAAAAGTTATATTGCGTTTTTCTATATCGAAATGCTCAGTATCAGCCCGGAGTCTGGAAATGTGCCCGGTATGGCTATAGGCTCGCCTCCTATCACATCATAGGATGGAAATAATCTTAGCGAACCGAGGGCGTACTAATTGCGTATCCTGCCATAGCTGTAATGCTCTGCCTACCTTTTTGGCGATACAGGCGCAAGCTTTTAATATGTAGACGAAATTCTAGTAGGTACCTCATATTTATCCTCACACTACTGTCTACACCGTCGGGAATACAAGCGTGACGGTACTGTTTAACGAAATATATTTATTGAGCGGCGTATTATCAAAATGTTCCACAGTAATTGATTTTTAATACATTTGATATAATATCATCGGCCAATAGTAACACGTTTAGTCGAATCAGAGGATCTATTTATATACATGCCCATGATTATAGCATAGGCAGTTGCACCCACTGATTGGTAAACGATTAGCGAGTTAAGTAAACCTTGGCGCGGTCAATCTATGGATGGGTGACCGCTTAGTGATATTTTTAAACTGAGTGTGTCCGTGCTTCGGAGTACATGTAAAATGTCGGTCTGAGTGTTGTCAACTAACAAGACTTAAGTCAAGTTGGTCTTTGGGCGGCTTGAAAACTTTGATCCTAGGTTGGCCACTAACTATTAAATATAGCTCCTCCGTCGGCGTCCCAAACATGTTTTGGCAGATTCCAACGACTCCATCACAGTCGCTATTGAAGCAGCACTTTCCTTGTCCAACCCGAATCGCAATAATAATACGCGACCCCAACATAGTACACGCCTGCAAGTCAAAAGAGCTCCCACAACTGGCCCTCGGCATAATGATGTGCAGAGGCGGCCCTAAACTATACTCCCCAGCGATTGCTCAAGCTGAGGTCTGAGCCTTCTAAAACGCGCCTCTGTGCTTAATCGCTACTAAATACACTATACATATTTCTTGCTAGATTTCCGTAAGCCCCGGCTTTATTGTCAGGTGAAGCTGTAAAAGCAATATAGGCTAACAGCACAAATACATTGGAAAAAAATCGATATAGATAGATTAAAGCATTTTCTACAATGAATATGCCTTTTTGACCCACGAAAACCACGGAGAAGGTTCTATTTGCGTTTACTTTTTGTACGTATACAAATAACTCCGCCAAGAGTAAAGGTTGAAGTTGTTCCCATTTTAATTTCAAGAAGAAATTCCACTGCTAAGGGGGTGAAATCGGGGGTGAAGGAGTCAAATTTCGGTATTTATGCACCGATTTTGATAATTCTATTGCAATCGTAATCGTGAATTATAGGTAGAAAACATTAACTATTGTTTATTTTGATTTTTACCTTTTTTTTATCGGCTTTTTAAAAGTTATGTGTATATTTATTGTTAATTATCGCTCTCTTCAACGGTGAAGGAAAACATCGAGTCGAACCTGCGACCTTTTGCTTCTAAGCCAGCAACTCGCTTACTGCGCCACACAAGCTGTTTTTATCTTATTACTTTTATTACGCAGAGGATTATTACTTTTACTATAAAATTAATCCTACTACTATTATAAAAGTGAAAGTTTGGATGTATGTGAGTTTCTGAATTTGGATGTGTGTTAGTCGATCACGAACAGTTCACTGAACAGTTTTAGTAGAAATTTTACCAAGTAGGCCATTATTTATTTATTTAAAACTTCGTATACATAACTCTATAGAGGCGGACTTAATGCCATTAGGCATTATCTACCAGCCTACCTTTGAGTGATGCAGAGACGAGATGATGTGGGTGTATATAAACTGGCCAGCCTAGACTAGGATATAGGCTACTTTTTTTTTGCCTACCCCTATGGGAAACAGGCGTGAGTCTATGTATGTATGTAAAGGCCGTTCACGTGGATGGAGCTGCGAGCAGAAGCTAGTTATTTTTATAAACCGCTTCATGTCTTGAATATAAATATTACGTAACCCACGTAATTGCAACTATTTGGTAAGAGTTAATGTTAATGTTTATTGTATAAAATAAAAATCTTAATAAACATAATATAAGAGTATATAACAAAAAAGATTTGATCTGGACCTACGATACGAATCCTGATTTGGTACGTACGCGGTATGAATAAAAGATAGCTCGTCTGACAAGGGGTGGCAACCCTTTCTCTGTCGATTTTATAAATGTTCCATCGCCCTCTCCCCACGGCTTTTTTTGTGACAATTCACTCGAAGGGGTTGCAGACAGAGGGTGTCTGTTATATTTTTTTACGTTTGCACATTTGTAAATGAAAATTTTGTGGGTTGAAATATTATTATTATGTAATATTAAAAAGAAGTGATAATACTAAATACTTGTAACATTGGTAGGAAGTTGCTACTGACAAATTCATTAGAAATGCGTATATGATTCATACTTTTTAATCATCGGCCAAATGACTATGCTTCACCTGAGGGGCTAGCACGGAAACTTGCGAAAAGTTATTCGAGCTGTCATCGACAACAATTTCTATGAGATTTTAGTACAGCGCCTCTATCGTACGTAAAAGAAACTATAAACTATGGAATATAGACCAATAATATTTAAGGAATTATCTATCGAGCCCTCGATACCATTACATTATGATTTCGATAGTTTTCCGTGCTCGCCCCTCTGATGGTAAGTGTAGCGCAATCCAAGAATAGTGTCGACCAACGACAGACGATGTGTCTATCATAGGTTGGTAAAATTATGCCGACCTATCTAATTGCTTCTTCACACTCCGTTTAAATAACCCCATATTATAGAAAGGAGGGTACACGTGTGCCGGCAAACTATTCCACAGCTTGATGGTCCGGCAGAAGAATTTACAAACTTTTTAGGTTTAGCCGAGATGGAGGAGATCACGAAGCTGTGGTTTTGTAAGCCAGCACGCGTGGTTCTGTTAAGGAAAGGTGAGGGTGGGATAAGGTCAAACAATTCTTCAGAGTATTCACTGTGATACAGACTTTTTACTTTCCTTGCGTCCTCTATTAATTAGAGGAGCTAGGCCTTAGTCTACCACGCTGGCCTAAAGCGGCTCGGTAGCCTTTACATATCTCGAAGTTCTTATAGATAATCTTAGGTACACAGGATTTGTGACGATATTTTTCTTCACAGTTAAAGCTAATGATATTTTTAACAATTAATATACACATTCCTAAGTCAGTGGTGCATGCCATTAAGACACTTCTTGGGATGATGAGCAGCATGCAGAAATTCGTAATTTAAAGTAATGGATGATGCTGTTACTATTTGTTGGCAGGCATGGCGCTTACCATCAGGTAGCTTACTCGACTCGTCGCTTAGTAGTGTAAAATAAAGAGCTAGGAGTAGGTATCATAAACAATACTTGCAGATAGGTACATAAAATTTGTGATGACAATAAATATGGCCGTTCATTGAGATACATAGACCATTATTTTTCAATCTCGTTGAAGGGTTGAAACGAGGGGTGTCATACAAAAGAGTTATCAGTTCGGATTAAATCCTTTTGATGACATATCGATCGTGTTCGGTTTGTGTACTTTTTATATAGACTTTGTCAAATAGATTCACTGCTCAAGAGAATAAAGTAAAATCAGTCTTTGTGTTTTGTTTTCATATATAGCATTTCCGAATCAATAAAGGTATGTAGTTGCTTCTAATGCTGCTTTTCCAGCAGAGATGTACGAGGTAGCTAAACTATAAGCGAAGGCATAGCTAAGTTGCGAAGCTTATGTCCATTTTAAGCAAGGCTAATACACACACCCACACCCACACCCACCCACACACACACACACACACACGGTTGCAATCATACACGCAAATTGTAGTTTTTAAAAGATATTAATTTTGTTTTATAGATTTTTTTTATTTTACTTGCTTTATATTGGAGCAGTAAGTCCTAATCACCCCGCACAACACCTAAGGGAGTCAGGAATGGCTGAAAATCAGCGTTGCTTGGGGTTCCCGCCCTAGGCAGCATCAGCTGAGCCATGTCCTTTTGCCATTTTTTTGTTTGTTTTGTCTGTACTATTTTTTTAAGATACCTGTATTATTCAATTTTTTTTGGCAATAAACAACTTTATTATTATTATTATTATTAATATGAGATAAGCTCCGAAAGCAATTAATTCTATTGGTGGGTGTCACACGCATCCTTCGATATGAGATCCTCACAAATGTCTGGTTAATAGGCTAATCTCAGGTTAGTATACCTAGTGATTATCACTACTAACTATTCTAAAGTAAAACCTTTTATATAATTTTGTCGATGGTGATTTCAAATTAAAAAGCATATTCTGTATGTTTAGACATTATGTAGATGCAGGTTAAAGTATACATTTTGTATTAAGTTTTTTTTATAGAATCAGCCGTAAGTATTAGCAATTCGTAGGTACCTGAAGTTTTTAGTTTTTTTTAAATAAATGCCAAAGTAAAGGATCCACCAACATCTTAGGCCCAAAGCCAACTTTACTTGCACGTGCACTCTGCGGACGAGGCAACGGCAAAACTTAATTCCCGTTGCGGGTTGTGGGGATTAGACGGCGGTTCATGACATATTATACCAAATCCACTGTTAAATTATGATGGAAAGGTTGACCCTGGATAACGCCAAGCAGAAAAAAAGAAAGTGAAGGCATAAAAGCCCACTGCCTCCATTTAATTAAGTCTCACCTTAATAAGTAGCGCTTACAAATTTTACTAACCTTTATTAACCCTGATTATATGCTCTACAGTGAAACGCTACAATTACAACACAATTTACTAAAATGATTTGAATAGGTACATCAATCCAGAACATAAATAACAAATTGATAAATGAAAGCGAAATCGGAAATAACGAGGATTTTCGAACGCAAACAAAAACATCAGCGAAAGTATATCGTAAGATTTATGAACCGATATGACTTCAGATTTCTTTTTCATATAACGCGTAGGCACAGAACTTCCCTCGCGCTCATAATTTTAGATTCCCTCCGAGGATATTTTTTCCCGCGGCCCGTGAGAGGGATGCTCCTATGTGACGGAGGGAGACCGCCGCAAAATCCATACTTATAATATTTGCAGGCTCCACACTCGAGACGCACACATACGAAACACGATTTAGCACTCCGCCGAGAGTTTCGGACACTATACATGGTGTTTCGAGATTGGTAATGCTGAAGAAAATTGGAATTTGCCTTTGAAAATGCTTTGTTGTACTCCATATCCATCCAAGTTCGGTTCGATGCATCGTTTTGCATATGTAGCAGGAAAGATTTTGTGCGCTATTTTGTTTGTTTGTTTGCAACGTCAATTAGCCTAGCCTAAGGAATTTAATCCTTCCCATACATAATTAAAGTGACAGATCGGACAGATGAAGTGCGAGCTAGTGTTTTGAAAGTATATCTTAGAAAATATTACAATTATTTTTGAGTTTAGTTTTCTAACGGTTCAATAGATACCTTTTTCAAGCAGACTACCGTTATTCAATTTTCCAAAGAGTACCTCAGTACGATTCCTCAGTAACGTTAATCCTCAAAACGAACTGACTACCATATTTAATCACCCTGTTTATACCTCACACGCCCACCATCCCGCGTTCGGGGGCGCTCGACGTCGCGGCGCTCTGAGGAAAAAATGTACGATGCCATAAAAAATCACCGTCCGTTCGCTCCCGTAATTTTTACCCGTTTTTTCCCCTCGGAGGGTCGCCGGTTGCCATGACAACGCCCCCGCCCCCCGCACGGATTCGCTAAAAGCTGCATCGATATTTTTATGGCGATGAAACTTTGGTGTAGATGAAAAATGTTTATTTTTGTGTTGATTGTATTGTAGACAAAAGTAAGTTTTATACCTACCCTGGTTTTGTTTGAATGCTGTTGATTAGCATCGCTTAGTTTATATCAAAAATAATATTATACGGTACGCAGCTGTTAGGCTTTGTCCCTGGTAGTGCTGATGTCTACGGGTGGTACTAAAAACTCACCACTATACTGAGGGCATTCAGCACAATTCATCATTCGGAAGCCAATGAAAAATATCACGGTCTGATTAGTGTCTGAACGGAAATTTATTAAAACCGGATAAACTAGTAAATATAAGAAAGATGATAATGTACTTCTCATAGTTGAAATTTATTATTATATACATACATATGCACTCACGCCTGTAATCCCCGAAGCCAGAGGGTAAGCAGAACACCTACATTTCGCCGAGCTCTTTTCCGTCCCATGATGTGATAGGGAGCGAGTTTATTGCCATACTGGGCACAATTCCAGACTCTGGGCTGATACTGAGCATTTCGAAACAGAAAAACCCAATATCACTTTTACCTGACCTGGGAATCGATCCAGCGACCTCAGCACAGCAGTCGTAACTCGTACCGTGTACGCATTACAACTGTACCCAACTGCGCCACCGAGGCAGATTCAAATAAATTATTATACATTATATACCTACTCTGAAACCCAAGTGATTGGAGTAGAAATTGTCATTTGTAATTTTATGAAAGTAAGGTACCTATACAAGGTATACGCACAATGGATAAAATCGCGAGTGTGTGTTCGCATATAAACAAATAAATTCACTAATAACTAAATAAAGGAATATATCATTTCGGCCAAAGTGGTCGACATACAAACATCCACGATTGCCGGTAACTTGATATTTGGAAATCAATTATCCAAAAGAAATATTTGTCGGAGACGGAATATAATAAGATTAACATAAGAAGATCATATAAATACGAGGAATGAAGGGGCATGCAATTTCTTTTTTCCGGAGTAACCTAGCTAAGATTGTATCGGGATATTTACTTATTATCGAAGGGGCGCAAAGAGGTCGAATGTTGATAGCGAGTAGCGACACGATGACTTTCTTTGTGTTATTTGTTATATAATTTTAAAAGAAACAAAGCATGTTTGTCATTAAGTTTTTTTAACAGCAACGATTAAGTGGGTCACCTCATGGTAAGTGGTCTCCATCACCCATGAACATTCACAATATTTGAGGATTATGAAAGGAATAATTAAGGGATTGAGAAGGGGAGGAAGATTTGGGCTTCCAGATATCTTACTCACTATACGAAACATAACAGCAAATTGCTACTTTACGTCGGTTGTCTGTGAGACAATGGTAGCATCCCGGTCAAGCCGGAGTTCACCGGACTTAACCTTTTGAAATTTGGATAGTGCCATAAAGTTCTAAATCAGAAAGAATACTTTATTATTATGTCAATATAAATGCGTCACAAATTTAATACTGTGTGATCTCGTATATCTACTAAATAGTAAAACTACATAATATCTGGTAAAAAAACATGTAGACACACCCAATATCACAACATACTATTTACGAATGATCAACGCCTCCTTTCTATAAAAAACTTATACATACCGATCGTATATGACTAAAAAAACTCCCCTATCTTTTTACCATTATAAAAAGTCCGCTGATTGGCTGCGCGCCCCTCCGTAAAAAAGTTAAAGACGCGTGCTGCGCGCGCGTTCTCCATTCAAAAATGGAACGCACGCGCGCAAGTAAACGCGCGACTGCCAGTTGCATTACAATGCATCCATTTTAAAAAGACATTATATTGCATTTAAATATTGTTCCGTAACAGGTCATAGTAACTTGGTGGCTGTTAAAATAAGACGGGGAAAAAATATAAAATAAGTAGGGAAGTATTTTAAAAATAGAACGGTTCCCTTCCGAGGGGAGTGACTCGCTTGATATATTGCTGGAGTTACTTGGGATTTTAATAATACACTGCGTGTGTTGGTTCACTGAGGCCGTAAGATTTGTCAATATGGCATTCTGTGGGCGCTATTTTAGGTCGGTCACGTGTCGCCCCAATGTTCATATCAAGTTTCTAGACATTGTTTACACGGCGTGGAGGACGTCCAACTTACCGGTTTCCGGTTCCCGCTAAAACTAGATATGAAATATGCAAAAAACAGAATAAGTACTGCAAATTTCTTTTATCATTTCATATTCGGTAGAAAACTTTAACACAGCCTCGTTGTGGTGAATATTAGATAATCTATACTTTTAAATAAGAGTACGTGTTCTAAAATTTACGTTATTTAGGAATTAGGACCAAAGATAATCTATTTTAGTATTCATAAATATAGATTGACATTTACAAAAAAGTTCACTTCTATTTTCCTAATCAACGGTATCATTAAGTTAAAAACAACATAAAAATATATTTGAACAGTAAATAAACAACTACCTATATTTTGGACATAGCATTCTCTTTCGGGTTAAATGGCTGAAATAAGTGCAACGCCAAACAAAACTATTCTATCCGACTTGATTTGGTATAACAACCAAACTTGTTTACATTAAACTTATATTGCCTTGCCCCGAACGCCGTACAAAGAATTCGCTTCCACATAACACACGATCATAACTGGAAACATAAACAAAAAGACAAAAATAAGGATCAATTTAATTATCATTACTCACACGCTCCAAAGCCCGGTTGAAACCGACAATTTATTATTATGGACCCGTATCCAATTTAAAACAACGCACGGCCAAATGGAGTCATTTTGGTGGGGGACATTGTTTTGGTACGGAACGGAGAACAGAAGGGGAATCCTTGTGGAGGAGAAAAAACAATTTAAAAATAAAATGTAATAATTATAAAAGGGAGGGAGCGAGGCGCGTGTCAGTCCGCTCTTATTTATTTGAATCTTCAGCTGCCGTTTGAATTTCGAACGCCCTACGCCCAACGACATGTGGTAATTACAAAAAAGAGCATTTCTGTGTACACCTACACCAAACGTCACCTGTAGCATACTGTTTTGGCACAATATGTTCTATTTTTAAACGTAAGTCAGTAATTTATATTATACTAGCTGTTGCCCGCGGCTCCACCCGCGTGAATGCCTATTTCCAGGATTAAAGTAGCCTAGTGGGCGCATCAAGCGAGTCCCGGTGAGAAACGCGCTTGACAAAAATACTAATGTCGCTATTAAAAAATAGCGGTTGATCGTAGAGGGTTGAAAATTTAGGGTTATATGTATTTTTTAATGTTGTATCATAAAAAAATAAAAACAAGACTTTTGTCTAAAAAATAAAATAAAAAAATTTAGGGTTGGACCACCCTTAACATTTAGGGGGATGAAAAATAGATGTTGGCCGATTCTCATAACTACCCGATATGCACACAAAATTTCATACAAATCGGTCCAGCCGTTTCGGAGGAGTATGGGAACGAACATTGTGACACGAGAATTTTATATATATAAAGATATATGATTTAGGTAAAACCATAATACTGGCCATATATGCCAATATTGAAAGTAGTTAGCTTTTTTAAATAGCTTGATCTACCGTGCCGTTAGATCTGCTCTCGTGCGAAATTAAAGGCGGGAACACAACACGTGAGAATCATTTCGTTCCAATTAACTAAAATCTATTATGTTTCTGGCTAAAGACTTCTAAAATAAGTATCATATAATTTTCAATACGGGATGCCATATTACATGATTCAGTTTGTACTAGATAATATTTGAAATATAACACATTTGATAAATATACAAAAGCCGTTTCAACCTAAAATTACGTATCTACCGAATTAGAAAAAATCGTATTTTTATGAATGTAGACATCAATGGCATATGCGGGCATAAAATTAATTAAATTAATAATCAGAATATAATATGGCTGCGTGCAATTATGTGTTCGTTTTTGTAGTGGTTTGTGATTTTTACTTCTGATAAGAAATTATCAATGGTGGATTTTGGTAGAACAAAAATTCTGATACCAAATACATGACAATTTTTTTAGGATTTTACTTCAATACGAGCCACATATCTAAAAAAAACACACACATCGTGGTTATCAGGAATTACGAGAGCTGTGAGACTTTCGATCTCACAGCGCCCAGACCCGAAACAAATATTTGTGGATAGACAAATATTTGTCACGGTGCGGGGATCGAACCCGCGGCCTCACGTTTCACAGTCGGGTACTCGCTCAATCTCCTTCTTCCCAGTGTGGGGGTCAGGACTATGTGTGTGAATGTTGGGTGTATTTATTTTTATTTATTTGCAACATATCACGTTATAAATCTTTCCAGTTTTTGTTGTGTTTTATGTGTATATAGGAAAAGTTTTAATCGTTTTTATTTAATACATACACACGCATTTCTTTCGGTTGCAAACTTCTTTAAAACTATTTCAGGTAAACAAAATGTCGCCATAAAACGCATTGTTCTCGGGCGCATATTAATCTCTATCTGTCAAACAGGGTGGTAATTTGGCGGTTGGACGCTAGAGGTGGCAAACGATACAGATCTTGCCACCTACCAGCTCTAAGAATTGTGTTAACTTACTTTATGATGCAATTATGGACCACCCTAGCAATATTTTTTGTGGATAGTTTCACGCATAGATAGTGTTTTATCTATTCTTTTTACTGTAATCTTTCTTAGATTTAGTCATTTATTACTAATAGTTCATTAACTTCTTAAACGTATTAAAGTATCAGAGACTAAGTGAAAAAAATTAAACGTTCTAACTAAAAAGAAATATCTTTCAAAATCAGAATGCATCATGATAAAATAAATGATATCTGATATTACAGAGAGATGTGATTTAGGTATTACGTGGTAGGCCACTCGTATGCGCGAGGTCGTCTGGGTTCATACCACCGTTTTGTATATTTCTGTCGTCAAGCATTTGATTATACTTACTTTGTTACACCTACTTTGTTTCTTCTCTGCATCACCCAAGGTCGACTGGTAGAGAATGCCTTTGGCATTAAGTCCGCCTTTATACATTTGTATATAAAGTTAAATAAATAAATTATATTATTATATTTCTAGCAGCAGTACGAAAGCACTGTCGGGTTTACGTTTGAAGAATATTAAAGCCAGTGAAATTACTGGGTATTATGAAACGTAATAACTTACGTCTGGGGGTGACAAAGAAGTCTAGTGCCATACAGTACTCTGTACTTCAAAGTTCTGTTCTGTGTTGCTTCTATTTATGTGCAAAAGTGGCGCTTATCATCAGGCGAGTATCTTGCTCGTTTCGTCATTCAAGCTAGTAAAAAAAGATATACCTAAATAATGTTGTTTCATAAAATAAAGAAACCAAAATAAATGTTTGTTGTTAGATACGGCTCAAGACGAAAATCAGAATAATTGTATGGTAAGTAGTTAGATATTACCTAGATATATTATTTTAGTTTACACCATGTCCTATTTATTGTAAGTTTATAACTGAACCCTAAAGTTTGACCACATTGATTACTTATGTTTACGCGAATATTACACATTGAAATAAAACTAGTTTATACGGATTTAGAGCTTTCAAAACGTCGGGACTAAAATAAAATTAAATCCGTATAAACTAGTTTTATTTCAACACATTTTTAATGTAAAATTTGTGACTACAATTGCTCTACATTTCACTAACGATGTTTTAAATCAATGTGTTTTGATGTTTCAAAAGAATAAATGTGGAAAATGTATTCGGCGCCCATACTTGGTTTTAGTGACACAAAAACCATTATATTAAAATAAATATGGTTTATACATAATACTTTATTATTATAGATGGGATAACATTTGTAAAAAATATATTGTAGTTTATTAAAACAGCTAACGATAAATTTCGCCTGTTCCATGAATCGATGGCCAAATGTGGTGTGAGCCACGTGGCGATGACTATGTTACTAGTTTCGTGGACGTGGTCTGTCAACGTGCACCCTCGTCATCCACGATACGCAAATTCACACCACGTATAGATGAAGAGTTTTTAAATTCTTAAATAGTTTTTGGAATATTTGAAATGCAGACTATTAAAATTTGTTATTAACTATTAAGATGGCAATAAGAAAAAAAATAAGATTTTGAATTTCTTAAAGTAGTGAAATGTAATTTCTGAAAATATTTCGGAAAAGTCAGAAATGTTTGATCCCATATAGAATTGTAATAGTGACTACTTTTCCTTTAAGTTAAAAACAACATAAAAACCGTACTCAGTTTAAAAGTTTGTTAATGTTTTACTTTAAAATTGTTTTATAAATTGTTTTATATGAGAACATTTTAGGAACTTACTTTGAACTACAAAAATTCTTTGTTTAGTTATAGACACAAAATTTTCTACGGTATTTAGAGCACATCGACTGTTATTTACTTCATGCTTTGATCTGCTTTTAAGTCAGTCTTCGCTACAGCATCCAACTAATATTATAAATGTGAAAGATGTTTGTGAGTTTGGAAGTTTATTAACCAGTCACACCTTGACTGCTGAGTGGTTATGCATAAAATTTAGCACACCGGTAGATCATGACTAGGATTAGAATATAGACTTTGTATCTCGGCGCAACATATACACACGGGAGGAGCCGCGAGCTAGTTAATAGCTAGTTAGCTTACCATATTTTTTTTCGAATTAATTTGGGCTGTTGGCCTAAATTGCTTCTACAGCTCCACCTGACAATAAAACCGGCCCTTATGGAGCTCTAGCCAGAAGTATGTATAATATATTTAGTAGCGTTTAAGCAAAGAGGCGCCTTTTGGAAGGCTAAGACCTCAACTTGAGCAATCGCTATGGAGTATAGTTTAGGGCCGACTCTGCCCATCAATGTGCCGAGGGCCAGTTGTGGGAGTTCTTCGGACTCGCTGGCGTGTCCTATATCGGGGTCGCGTATTATTATTGCTATTCGGATTAGGCAAGCAAAGTGCTGCTTCGATAGCGACTGTGATGGAGTCATTGGGATCTGCCAAAACATGTTTAGGACGTCGACAGAGAACGACCATTTAATGCGATACAAAATCTATTGAAGATTCTAAGACATTGTTATATCTTGTCTTAGAAATTATGATCGTTTCAGTGTACCAAACCGTATCATTACTTCTAAACGAACTATACCACACCACTTATGTCCAGAAAATCGCGCATAATGAACGTTTTTTATCTTCCAAAAAGGTCTTACCAACCGCTCTCTACACGAATTGGCATAAAAGAGCATTTTTTTACCATTCCATCTGCAACTGGACACCGAGTAACCACAATGCATGCTGCCATATAAATCACTTTCCAGATAATTTACAATTATTTTAGGCTGGTTTTTATTCGGACATTATTATTGATCGTCGTGCGTCCACCCACGCATCATGGCTTCCATTGTTGATAAAAAGAGTGAATTTTTTCTGGTCATTTTGGGGGCTATTGTAAAAAGATGTGTCCCAAATGGGGGACATTTTTACGTTAGTAGTGTACAGCTGATGCTTTTGTTGTTCGAGTGGGGATTACATGATCAATGTACGGAAGTCTGATGTATTGATAGCCTTATATGATTATCAAGACCAGACTGTAGGGCAGTTCCATAAAGACCTTTAATTCAGTTTTGGGGATATTACTACTGTTTACGGGCAGGCTTAAGTCTCATCGGACTAGTGGCAGTGTACTAAGTCTGAGAACCGTGAGATACTAAGTTCAATTCCCAGATCGGGAATTCACAAATTTTGTTGAAATTTTCGATTCCAAAAAATCACATATGTATTGCCCGAGATTGGAATTTGTATGGCCCAGTATGGCGATAGGCTCGCCCCTATGACATCATGGGTGGAAATAAACTCGGCCAAACGTGGATGCACTAGTTGTCTCTCTGCCTACACTTTTGGGAATTAGGGCGTGAGCTTATGTTATATGGGGTTACCATCAGGCGAGTTATTATCTCGTCTTACGCGCGAATAAAAATTTCTCATAAGTTATTTGACGATATTAAATTCCTACTGTGTCTATAAAACATAAGTTAACTTAAGAATCGAAGCCATTTCGGAAGCGATAAGACAGCCATATGTAAATTTGGTTTTTTACAGTTTGCTATAATGATAGGCATGGCCTAGTAGTAATTAAGTACTTAATAGTTATCTATACATGTTCCATTTATAGGTTTTTGGAATACTAAAACATTCTAAAGTAATTAAACATTCACTAATTAAAATAGTGTTCTTTAGTTCTTGGAAATATTCATTTAAAAACGTTACACAATTTCAAACCGAAATTTCAAATTTCCGACTGCCTCGGTGGCGCAGTTGTAATGCGTACGCGTTACGATTGAGCCCATCGCTGAGGTCTCGGGTGCGATCCCCGGGTCGGGTAAAGTGGTATTTGGGTTTTTCTATTACGAAATGCTCAGTATCAGCTCGGAGTCTGGAATTTGTGCCCGGTATGGCGATAGGGTCGCCCCCTATCACATAAGGGACGGAGATACGCTCGGCGAAATGTGGGTGTACAGGTTACACCTCTGCCTACCCCTTCGGGGATTACAGGCGTGAGTGCGTATGTATGTATGTATGTAAACAGTTTCAAAATGTTTTTTTTATTAGCTTTAGATGACGAGACAAGCAGGTTGCTCGCGTGGTGGTAGGCGTCACGCTTGCCCATAAACAGAAGCAAAACCAATCAGAACTTCAAATTATGAAGTACTGTATGGCACTGAACTGCCCTTGTCACACTGAGAAATAACCTTCAAACCGAAACACCACAATATTAGGTCCCTCGTATGCAAGAGGCCGTCTAGGTCGGTATCACCGCTTTGTCTATTTCTGCCGCTATGCAGTAGTGTGTAAACACAGTTGTATTCCGGTTTGAAGGACACTGAAGCCAGTGAAATTACTGGGCATTATGATACTTACAACTTATGTCTCGGGGTGACGAACGCAGTCCACTGTCATACAGTACTTTGTAATTTAAAGTTCTGTATGGTGATACTTCTGGTTATGGGCAGGAGTGGCTTTTATCATCGGGCAAGCGACTTTATCGTTTAGTCATTCAAGCTAATAAAAAAACATAGGTAAAGACGTGTTATTCAAATTATGTACTTATTTTAATCAATATTCTAAAAGTTACAATAGTAGCTTGTTAATTATTAAAAACCCCACATTTTAAAGAAGTTATTTCCATAATAACTACATAATCCGTTTAAATTATATCACATGTGATGTATAGTTACGTTAATAAGGGTTTTAAGTTCCATGGAGCCGAACACTAAACTATCTCCGTCACATGCAATGAAGACGAACGACCCGGCTAATCAACGTGAACGTTCTGCCATAGAGTAAAATAATAGAAGCGCTTGTAGTCATTGGTCTGTTGCCTATTCTTTAGAGAAATTAATGTGTCTATGAGATTTTTTTTAATAACATTTTTATCATGCTAGTTTCATTATTAGTAATATTAAATGGTCGTAGTATACAATAACCTTTTTAATATTTTGTATCTACCAGCCTCTAAGATGTAAATGAATATAGGTAAAAATTATAAGCAAATAAAATACATTATGAATATGAATCACTATTATGCGGTTTAAACTTATTTATTGTTGCAAAGAGTTAATAATGCTTGTAATTTAAACAACTGGGGAAATAAGGCCAAACGATTGACCTCAGCAGTAGTATTATAAGATGCATTATTCCAAATAGAGGGACAAGGATGAAAAAAAATGGGCCATTAAAAGTACATAACAATGTATAAGATATTTAAATTACTAAAAAACAAGAAACAATAGATCACTCAAGCTTAACATGTAGTAGCTATTCTAACACAAAGTTTGTTAATGTGCCAAAATTAACTAGGGTCAAAAACCTTCTGACTGGTGTAGATCCTCTCGCTTCCCATAGGAGGTACCTGTGTCGTATAGCCGGAGGTGAGTCGACACACCAATGTCACAACTGCAGCTGCGTCGAGAACACCGCGGCGTATACTTTAAAGGTGTGCCCCGCGTGGGCAGAGACCCATCGCGAACTCGTCGCAGAATTGGGGGCCGACCTCTCGTTACCGGCCGTGGTTAAAGCCATGGTGAAAAGCAAACTCGTGAAACGCGATAACCACATTCTGTGAATCAGTTACGTCGCGAAAGGAAGCGGCGGAGCGCGAGCAGGAGGATGCGGGAGGCACTTGTACCCCCTTGACAGAGGCCTGAGCGCGGACACGTAGAAGTCTGTTATTGCTATTGTGGGTGTGCTGAACCCACAGTAAGTTTCTGTCATATACCAGATATTAATTCTGCAACAATACTATAGCAGGTTTATCTGATATCTTCATGGGATTGAACTCTTCATCAGATTAGTCAAACAAAATAACATATAATTCAGGTTTGTGAAACGTGTGTCTCATCTACAAGTTAATATTCATTTCGCCGGAACGGGTGTTCGTTGTGTGCACTTGTTTCACCCGCGTCGGCGCATGTAGCAAACTTTTTATCTAAGTTTTTTCGTAAACTATAAAAAGCGGGTGTAACACGAGCCGACCGGTATGCGGATGTCAACCGATGATTCTCTCCACAAGTAAGAAAAACATTCACTGGAGTTAGTTTCCATGAAATGTGTAGATAAATAATCATGTGTTTTTATTATTTCACATTGTGTTACATTATTTTTTATTTCAACAATACTTGGACTATATTTTTAATTTTCCGAGTGGTAGAGCCACGCTGTAGACACTTTGTCTAAAGCATGTATGGGCCGGCTCGTCCGGGTCATTACCTCTGTCTCACAGAAAACCGGCGTAAAGTAGCAGCTTTCTGCTGCGTTTCGTACGGTGAGTGAGATATCCGGAGGCCCAAACCCCCTCCCCTTCCCAATTCCTTAATTATCCCTTCCTTTAAGTTCGGCAACGCACCCATGATTCTTTTGGTATTGTGGGCGTACATGGGCGGTGGAGATCACTTACCATCAGGTGACCCACTTGCTCGTTTGCCGGCCTATGCCATAAAAAACGCTTTTTAATATTATTAGCCCTGTATTACACGTCCCACCCCTCTCATTCAGTTAGAGGAAGTCAATTAGACCTAATTGCAGGTTGGCATTATGTTATAATTATGAGGGAAAATGGACTGTCAGATTAATGATAATGAATAAAAATTATAATTAGGTATCAATCTGTAAAGTACTTAATTAATCCAGAAACCCTTAAGTAGCTAAAATATTATAATAAATACCATAATATAATTTGAACATATTAATATGGTTTTAATTATTATTTACGCAATTGCAATTAGAGAAAAATTCAAATATAAATCATAAACTGAATTGCCATTATTCACAAACAAAAAAACTTTCGTTGCGCAAAGCGGTGTCTGTATTTTTGTGTATTTTTTTCCGGAATTCCTTAAGGTTTGCTGCGAGTGCGCTCTAGCAGGAAATGATGTTCAGGAATGAGGATATATTCTCGTTAATTTGCACCATAAATCATCGAAAATGTTACGTTTTGTGTCGCGGCTGTGTTGCGGCCTTTTTGTCGTTGCGTTTTGGAAATCGGCAGATATCGAATTTCTAATAGCTTCTGGACTTTTTCACGGTGTCGGTTTTTGAAGATATTTGTTTCTTTAACGAATGTATTATCTAATTTACTACACGCATAGATTTATCTGACGTCGCATGGTACATTTATACTCAGATTTTTCAACTGTTTTAATTTATCTTAATATTCTTATGGCCTCACTCCTCTGATTCGTAGAGGAGGCTCATGTCCAGCAGACAGTATAATATAGGGTTTAATATTAATCGACTGCCTCGGTGGCGCAATTGCAATGAGTGCCCGGTCTGGCGATATGCTCGCCCCCTATCACATCGTGGGACGGAGATACGCTCGGCGAAATGTGGGTGTACTGGTAACACCTCTGCCTACCCCCTTCGGGGGATTATAGGCGTGAGTGCGTATGTATGTATGTATGTATGGCTCTACATTGCTCAGTCATCATCCCGATACATTAGATGTTAAGCTTCATAAAGTCCAGTAATTTCACTGGTTTTAATATCCTTAAAACCAGAATACAACAGTTCTTACACACTGCTGCTTAGTGGCAAAAATAAACAAAGCAGTGGTATACCGGCCTCTAGCGTATGAAGTTCCTGCCACCTAGTAGTCAAAATAGTAAGTAGTAGATCAAAATCAATGAATAATTGACATTTCTGAAGAATAATAGAATTTTAATAAATGGCTACTCTAATACTATACTAATGGCTAATACACTCGAACCTTATTAACGTCTCTCAGTAAGGCAGAGTCTTTTATTTTGTGTCAATAACTCACATCATCAAATTATCTTGAACTGTCAATCCTTAAATCTTTACGTATAATTCCATGGGAAAATGTCTAAGGATTCGGGATAATATAACGATTGTTTTGGGAATTAGCCAAGTGGTTCCCGATCTTGACTCATGTGACCCCCGGGACGCGCCGGAACTTCCAGACTGTACATATTAATGTAGGACATGATTTATTGTTTTGGGACACCGTAAAAAATATGATTTCGGATGTCCTAATGGCAGTGCGGATAAGGATTAGCTGAATGTCTTAATCTCAAATGGAATCAAACTGTTTCCACAAGATGTCTTTGGTAAAACACCTTTTCGGATTTTTCCAAAATCTTTTAGCAGATAATTTCAAAATAATTCAATATTTTGAGGGGCTCGCAAATATTGAAAAACATTTAAAAACAAAATAGGGTAGTTTCCTATATTGAATTTTATACATTATTTTATAAGCAACAGAAAATGATACGCAAAAGAAACCCTTTTATTAAAACACAATCATAATTGGTTCAGAAATGTGCCCGCAGTTATGATTTTAAATATTGGTATGAGGAAAAGTGGGTGCGTAGTAGAGATATCTCACTATCTCGCTTGCACGCGTGCACCATAATGAACATTTTACACAGTCACGTCAAAGTTTGCGTCGTCTGGCATTTGACAATTACCCTTTCTACAGGATTTGAATAGCTTCTAACTTATTTATTTATGGTACGATTTATAAAATTCTTTCTGCCATAGATTTTGGGTAACGTAACTTATTGATTTAAATAATAAAAGAAATCTAGTCAACCACCCTATTGAGGTCGATTTGAACACTTGAAGAACAAGGATCATCTCCTTGTCGGTTAAATTTGTATGGCGCGTGACAAAATAAGTTACTGTCAGAGAACGTTTCAACTCTCAGTAGTCCAGTGTAATGGTCCATTTCACAATGTCGAGTAAAATTTATCCACCGAAAATAAGTATCTAGAAGACGAACTTAGTAATCGTCATTCTTTCGTTAGATATTTCAGAACGTGACTTATGTATTTGAACGTATTAAATGTTATTTGGTAAGTAGCATTTACTCAGAGGTGGTGAAACAGGCACTAAGACTAATACAATGCGACCACAGGCCAGAGCTTTGTATAAATAATTTGTATAATTTAATTATTTCACTTATAAAAGGAAAGAATAGTTTTTTTTTATATTTATTTATTGGCTTGAATGACGAGACGAGCAGGTCACTCGCCTGATGGTAAGCGCCACGCCTGCTCATAAACAGAAGCAACGCCACGCAGAACTTTAAATAACAAAGCACTACTTGACACTGGACTGCGCTCGTCACCCCGAGTCATAAGGTGTTAAGTCTCATAATGCCCAGTGATTTTACTGGCTGCAATGTCCTTCAAACCGGAACACAACAGTGCTTACACACTGTTGCTTGGCCGCAAAAATAGACAAAGCGGTGGTACCAACCCAGCTGGCCTCTCGCATACGAGGGACCTATACCACCATAATTTTACAAAACACATGAGAAACCCATTATAGCGGTTCGTTCCGCGGTCACTTAGTTTATAATATCCAGTAACTTTGAACGGGCATATTTCTGTCAACCGTTGAGGGACGCATCACAGAACGACTTCTGACAATCACTCGACCGTACTGTACTTACCATAATAGTCAGTGTAGTCACTTTGCAGGATAAAAACAACATTCTGAAGGTATTCATGACCATCATTCATAGGCTCATCTAATTGGCGGGCGTTGGTCCCGCGGAAATGCCTGGCGGTTCAGAGTTCGCGTCCCGTGGGACCTCGCTCATTAGCCGTACCACCTGCGGCAGCACGTGGACACTTGAAACTTTTTGCCCCTACAGGATTTCACACTTTCCTGCCAGGCTTGTTCACACTTTGTACCAATTTATGGTTCTTAACTACGATTGTTGGATTAACGACTTTATGTTTTAAAATTAGAGCTGGTTTTTAAATGTCATTGTGTTGAACGTTTCCTCGGTGTTGCGTAACTGCCATTGTTCAATTTCAGACTTTATTAGTTGGAGATATAGTTCGTTTGTGAGAGCAAGTGGGTTTGTGGTTTGCTCGTGTTAGCTGTTAAGTTGAGAGCGTGGTACATGTGTACTTGAAGTCATTGTATAATGTCTGTCGTATGTTTTGTATACAAAGCAGTATTAGACTTTTGTAGGCTTACTTGCTGCCTAAAATTCATAAGTCGAATAACTCGAACTATTTTCTGATAGGTTATGGTATTTAAGTACTAGTTCACAATATTCTAGTAAGATTTAACCACTAATTTACGTATAAGAGAGTGGTAAAGCCACATTGTAGACAGTTTTGTCTACATCCCTTAATTAACCCTTTCCTTTAAAGTCGCCAACGCGCCCATGAATCATGTACGGGTGTACCAGACCATATACACCCGTACATTGTCGGTGGAGATCATTTACCATCAGGTGACCGACTAACTCGTTTGCCAGACTATGCTATAAAAAAAATAACACAGCTATTTTTTTAAGTATGTCAGAGTGTGATTTTTATATATGAACGTGCCATATTTTATTTGTTTTTTTTATCATTTACCTAGAGGTGGTGAAATAGGCCCTTAATATGGAAGATGCCGGAGCTTTATGTATTTTAGAAACAGACAGTATCACCGATTTTATCAGTGATTTTACGCATTATGGAGACAAAGAGAAATATTCAGGATTAAGGGAGTTGCAATCCACATGGATTAAAATCTTTGATATTCTGCGATATATTAGGCGGGGCGTTTGCTCGTCTGTCTATCCATCATAACCGTCATATTATAGTTCATCAACATGCACTTTTGTTTGGTTATTATTACACTGCAATGTATTCAAACTTCTTGATTTGTTACGTTTAAGACCTATTCAATGAAAATATAAAAGGGTGTATCGCACAATTGAGGACTACTTGTATTTTTTCCCGCATCAATAAAAACACCTTGCGAAGACTCATACATTATCGCAATTCCATAAAGTAATATCTAGTTCTACACAATCCTTTGCATCCATCGTTTTTTGCCACTTTCCTTTTGTTGTGGGACACTTGCGCAGGCGATTATTTGACAAAAATCTTTCACTGCACATATTTGCTTACCTGTGAAAGGTGTAGGTCTTGGATAAGGTGAAAACACCTATTTTCGACGTCTTGATAAATGTATTATTACCACTATTTAGGGGCTAGAGGCTAAAATTCATTATGCATCAATTTTATCATTACATATAGTGGCAACACATTTAAGATAAATTACATATAACATAATTAATTAATGCAGCGATAGCTCAGGTGGGAGTGGTATGGACTGTCGAGACGAAAGCCGCAGGTTCGAAACCAGCCCCAAGAGCATACACCTCTGACTTTTCTAAGTTACGTGTATATTAATTGTTAATTATCACTGGCTTTAACGGTGAAGGAAACATCGTGAGGAAACCTACATACCTAAGAAGTTCTCCATAAGAATTTCGAAGGTATGTGAAGTCTACCAATCCGCATTAGGCCAGCGTGGTGGACTACGGTCTAACCCCTCTCATTCAATAGAGGAGGCCCGTGCCCAGCAGTGGGACATGTATAATACAGGGCTAGTAGTTGTACATATAACATTATAATATCGCTGAGATATTTAGTTTGTAGTTACAAATTATAATATCATACTTGTTTTGATTATACATACACTATATTCAAAATAAATCATTTTATATTACAGCATTACGTAACATAAGCTAATGCCCCTATATCTGTATCCCCGAAGGTGTAGGCAGAGGTACAACTTCTGTATTATATTACACCTATTCAAGCATTGTACAAAATAATAACTATTTGAAACTAACTGATATCACTACATAAGTAAATAATATGTTATATTCTTGTATACACAGAAAAGAAAAAATAAATTTGTAATTTTGTGCCAAGCAAGATATAAATATGTCTGTATTGGGTACTTTTACCTTACTATCGGTCGAAAGGTGCATAAGGACGGGTTAGTGATTATATATTAGTAAGTTTTTGTAGTTAAATATGTGTTCATGTGCCAATACACATCTGCATTTAAATGTTTAGGAAAAAAATAATAGATTCAGGATACATTTGAATGAAACATATTTTGCTTTTGCATAATGTGTTGTGATTTACAATGAGGGTAGTTGGTTCTTCTATTGGTCTCTTTTGACGTAGAACAACATAGAAAACTATGCCTAAGTACTTACTTAAATAAATGATGTAGAATAAAGAATATTTTTATTTGCCTGAAACGAACTGAAGTGCATATTGTCCTACTTCCTACTACTATTATGTGAAAGTTTGTATGTTTGTGATGTCGGATATTTGTTAGTCAATCACGCTTCAATGGCTAAATGCTTTTGGATGAAATTTGGCACACAGGTTGACCATGAAGTGCATAAGAACATAGGATCACGTGGGCGGACCAACCGAACAAAAGATAGTAATGAATAAGTAAAACTTAAAAGTTATACTTAAGCTGATTTTTACCCTGACAAAGGGATGTTATAAGTTTGCTCCTTTATCTGAGTGTGCATGTGTGTAGGTGTGTGTGTGTGTCTGTCTGTAACATTGTAGCTAATAACCGAATGAACAGATTTCTATGCGGTTTGTTTTTTTATTGAAAGCTTATTTAATCGAAATGGTTCTTAGTTATGTTTGAAGAAAATGCATATAATTGAGAACTGCCTTTTTTTAAAGTCGCTATAACCACTATTCATGTGCCAGTGAAATTACTGGGCATTATCGGACATAACATCTTATACTTCGGGGTGTAGAGCTCAGTCAAATGCCATGCAGTGCTTTGTAATTTAAAGTTCTGTGTGGTATTGCTTCTATTTATGGGCAGGCTGTGCGCTTATCATCAGGCGAGCGACATGCACTTTTCGTCATTCAAGTTAATAAAAAAAAACCTACCCAGGCGGAATCTCGAATACTAGAGTCGTACGACCTAGTAACATGTTCAGTTTCTTCATTAAATTTGCCATAGGGATTACAACTTATGAGATCTATCTTATTAACTTCATTGTAGTTCTTAGACTGAAATTACCTCTACAGATCATATCATCAAGATTATTTGCGATCCACTGTTAAATAGGGAAACAAAATATTTTGTTTTTACAAGTATACGAAAGCATTTACAGAAGCTTAGCACAATAAAAATAACTGTACAAAAGTATTAAGTATACATCATCTTATTTAGCCCTTAACCCTGAAATAACTGCTTCCTTTCACTTGTAAAATGTTGAATTATTGCTCTTTTTAAAATAATTTCCATTGTCTTTTAGAGAAAGCAAAAGTTTGGGACAGAAAGGCCCATTGATTCTGTTCATTTAAATTGTATTTCGCAAATTGAAAAAAGTGTAAATAATTGGCTTGAATATCTTTTGACAGTAATTTATTGTAGTCCACTATGCAAATTCATACTGAATGGTATGCAATGTTTTACGTCCAGTGGTAACAACCCTACTAGGGAGTTTACTCCCGGTCAGGCCTATTCCGCAGGCTAACCATGAGCTTGTCACGGTAAAATCGCTAGCGCCGACGTAAGATATTTATATGAAAAACTCATTTTACCGAGACAAACTCATGGTTAGCCTGCTGTTTCTCTGAATACCTGAAAGTACTACTACTAACGTGCTGACGGTACTCTATTAATCCTTAAATCAACAAAGCGCCCGTAGATCCTCCGTCGACGTCTCAAACATGTTTTGGCAGATCCCAACGACTCCATCACAGTCGCTATTGAAGCAGCACTTTCCTTGTCCAACCCGAATCGCAATAATAATACGCGACCCCGACATAGTACACGCCTGCGAGTCAAAAGTGCTCCCACAACTGGCCCTCGGCATAATGATGTGCAGAGGCGGCCCTAAACTATATTCCCAGCGATTGCTCAAGCTGAGGTTTGAGCCTTCTAAAAGTCGCCTCTGTGCTTAATCGCTAAATACACTATACATATTTCATATACTAAAAAAAGGTTTTACGTACGCGATCGAAACAACCGCGATGCATGTCGCGAGTTAGGAGAGAGCGACACGTCCGCTTTGTATGAAAACGGTCGCGCGTCGCGATCTCCTGGTTGCATAACTAGGGGCTTAGCATATTTATGTAGTACGAGATGATTTTGTCGACTCATTCAAAAACCAGTTTAACCTGGTTATCTCTTTAACTATATAGACGCTAACATGCTACCATAGAATACTCTACTCGCTAAAACTAGAGATAAGGTAGAGAAAATAGTGATTTCAACCTCTCTCTGGTATTTTGTGAAGCGTGTATTTGTGAAGGAGCAGTTTACGAACTGGGCATTAAGCTTTAGCCCGTAAGCATTGATCATGTTAAAGGATTCGAGAATATATCTTTGGATTAAACATACCTTATACAATCTAACCGTAACAAACCTTCGAAATCAACTAGAAAAAGTTTAGTAATTTGTAAATGGCTGAACTATCTTCAAACATGGCTAAGATCTATTTGGATTAAACTAGCTATCAAATAAAACAACTGCATTCAAAACGGTCAAATCATTTAGGCGCTACGATGCCACAGCCATCCAGGCAGACAAACATGATTCAAACTTTTATGAACTCAAAAAACTGGTACTTATTTGAGTGGTAGAGCTACGCTGTAGACAGTTTTGTCTACTTTTTAATGAGTAGATATATGAAGATAAAATGTAGCATGCCTTTGTTGGTACTACATGTTATCTCACCAACAGTCAACCAATAATTCTAGACCGCTATATAGCCGTAAATCGGAATATAAAGACTGTAACAAAACATCTTTTAGACCACATTATCAAAGTACATACAAACATACGCACTCACGCCTGTAATCCCCGAAGGGGTAGGCAGAGGTGTAATCAGTACACCCACATTTCGCCGAGCATATCTCCGTCCCTTATGTGATAGGGGGCGAGTCTATCGCCATACCGGGCACAAAATCCCAGACTCCGGGCTGATACTGAGCATTTCTTAATAGAAAAACCCAATACTACTTTACCCGACCCGGGGATCGAACCCGACTGGACTGGACTCAATCGTAACGTGTACATATTACAACTGCGCCACCGAGGCAGTCTGTATTATCAAAGTACATATTTAATTAGTTTGGGTTATAGAATTTCATGTTACAATTACCTGATTGATGCTATTTTCAATAGAACGCAAGGTAGGTCTTGCTCTAGATATTCCCACAACTTTTTTTTGAGAGCCAGGGAATTTTTTTTGCAATACAAAAATGATGGGTTGGGTGAAAGTTTTGTACAAAACTCCGTCCACGAACAAACATTTTGTGTCTTTTTATGTAGATATTAGCAAAAAATCTTTGTTCGGAGAAAGGTCCGTTTCGCCACAAAAGGGTTTTGGATTTCATAAACAGATGTCTTTTTTTTACATTATGTGATTTTTGTTTGTCTATGCCTGTCTATGCTATGAGTCATCTGAGAATCAACAATGATTTTTGCAAATCATTTCAGAATTTATATTTTTTATTATTACTTAAGTACCTAAATTCCAATAATTGTTTTAGATTTGGCATTTGATTTATCTTTTTTGGGTTTTAGAATTTAAAATTTGGGATTAAGAATTGCTAAAATTCCTTTATTTTCTTTGTATCTATGTTTATATGCCTGCCTCGGTGACGCAGTTGTAATGCGTACGTGTACTGAGGTCTCGGGTTCTATCCCCGGGTCGGGTAAAAGTGATATATTATTCTATTACGAAATGCTCAGTATCAGCCCGGAGTCTGGAATTGTGCTCGGTATGGTGTTAGACTCACCCGTCTATCGCATCATAGGACAGAGATACGTTCAGTGAAAAGTGGGTGTACTGGTTACACCTCTGCCAACCCTATTCGGGGATTACAGGCGTGAGTGCGTATGTATGTATGATCTATGTTTTAGTAAATAATAAATTTAGGCCTAGTAGTATCTTAAGAGAAAACTTTTTTATGCAATATGCGCGCACGGAGGAGTGTGAGTTTTGATATAGTTAAAGTTGATATAGAGGAGAAGTGCAGGGAGAATTCAATTCAGAATATGATTCATTAAATTAATTGACCATTATACTAAAAAAACATAATTGCTAATGAACTGCCATGAATAGTTGACTAGATTTAAATCAATAAGTTACGTTACTCAAAATCTTTTGTAGAAAGAATTTTATAAATCGGACCAAAAATAAATAAGTTAGAAGCCATTCAAATCCTGTAGAAGGAGTAATTGTCAAATGACAGACGACGCAAACTTTGACGTCACTGTGTAAAAGGTTCATTATGGTGCACGCGTGCGAGCGAGATAGTGAGATATCCCTACTACGCACCCACTTTTCCTCATACCAACATTTAGTCATAACTGCGGGCACATTTCTGAACCAATTTTGATTGTGTTATAATAAAAGGGTTTCTTTTGCGTATCATTTTCTGTTGCTTATAAAATAATGTATAAAATTCAATATAGGAAACTACCCTATTCATAGAACAAATTGCTTTTTTGTGAATTGCGCAAAGTGGCCGTTTTAGACCTACAGAAAGCTATACAAAAATAGGTTATATTCCACGTTTGTTTCAGAAATTTGGCAAATAGGTTTAAGTATTAACTGCGCATTAAAGGTACATGAAGTAACTTCCGTATTTTTCTTGTAACGAGTAATTTTATTAATAGAATGTAGTTGACCTGAGAACTGACCCATACAGTTAAAATATAGCGTATTTGTAATAATGTAATGTAGATTATTTGGCAAACAAAAACGTTTTAGTTTATTTAGTAATTTATGCGCATACGAATGCATACAATAGTTCTTGATTTTATTTATAAGCTAGCTGTTACCCGCGACCCCGCCCGCGTAAATGTGTCTGTCTGGGATAAAAGTACCCTATGTTTTAATTCATATATTGGTCTTCTTGTATGCCAAATTTTATACAAATCCGTTCAGCCGTTAAGGCGTGGTTGATCTACACACATCCAACATTTCACATTAAGATTACTATCACATAAGATTCAACCTCCCTTTTGCCCCTTAAAGTGTAAATTTCGTACGGTGAGTGAGATTTCCGAACGCCTAAATCACCCTCTTCCATTCCTTAATTATCCCTTTCCTTTAAGGTCGGTAACGCGCCCATGATTCTTCTGGTATTATGGGTTCATGGGCGATGGAGGTTAGATGTCAATATAGTGTGTCTTTTTAGCACATTCCTAAGGTTGTTCAATAAAACTAGAATTATTTTAATAGCCATTTTACGGATTACTGTTATTCTGTAGTAGTTTTCATAAATATTTTTTTTCATAGTTAAATTGATTATAAAATTCAGTTAGACTTTTAGTTGGCAGCAACTCTTCTATATATACAGTTGTTTCCTGCCCGCTACGTCATTAGCATCAATTAATTATAACTATTAACTTACATAATATATGGGAAGAGTATCCTACTGCATAAATTTCATTTATTTTAACATAGACACTTTAGAAAAGCAATTATGTATCTATGATTTTATACATACATACGCACTCATACGCACTGGGTAGGCAGAGGTGCAATCAGAACACCCACATTTCACCGAGCGTATCTCCGTCGCACGATGTGATAGGGGGCGGGCCTATCACCATACCGGGCACAATTCCAGACTCCGGGCTGATACTGAACATTTCGTAATAGAAAAACCCAATACCACTTTACCCGATCTGGTGATCGAACCTGAGACCTCAGCGTTAACTTAATCGTAACGCGTAAGTACGCATTACAACTGCGCCACCGACGCAGTCAGTTAACTAATTAATTAAAGATGGATTCATTTTGTAATGGTGTGTATCTATTAGTTGTTACGATAAATACATAACATAAATAATATCTCTTATATTGTAAAAATCGGTATTTTTAAGAAGTTGGTAATTTATGTGATACATATACAAATCAAACATTGATTTAATTGTCCATTGCGAATCTTTAAATTTCGTTGTGCATAAATGATAGGGTTTAAACAACTAGCTGCATAAAATTATTATTATTAAAATAAAATAATAATGTGTTCTAATATTTTTGCATTTGGACATCATTATGCATATTTAAAGTTAGTTTTGTTTTAATTAGGGGGTGGGGTCAGGACTATGTGTGTGACTGTTGGGTGTATTTATTTATTATTTTATTTAATTTGTTTTTTGTTGTTGTAGTTTTTTGTGTAAGCATATTATACACAAATGAGTTGCATAACTAGATAGTAAAGAGCAGAAATATAGCGTTATAATTATTATTATATTGCTCAATTACCTCTAGGCCTCATAAACCATGATATTATAAATTTTAAAAGCATACATACCGCATTCATTGCTACCCTATTTAAAACGTCTTGTATCGCGTGCCACACAATGCGGTATTACAAATCATTCAATAAAAATCATATCAAAAATACATCGATGACAAGAAAATTACGCATTTGAAGGTTTTGATGTGTGATGGACATTCACCTTTGCGAGTATTGTGTGCGGCCCCTCAGCACGCGCGACCTTTCTTGCGTTCAATATTCATGCAATAATGGCTGATAATGGCAATCTATCTGTCGAGTTCATAACTAGACGGCACTTTTAAAAAAAGAATGTCGGATATTACATTTTTTTATAGTATCACGTATGTGGCTCGTTATGTGGTCTGATATTTATGTTTTCATTTTTAATTATATTACAGCCAGTATTAAAAATGTATGCTATTTAATTCGCACAGGGAGTTTAGGTTGGTTTTTAATACGTTGCTATGGCAAATTTCAAACTGTAACGAAATTTTTAAAAAATAAATATAAGTACATTGTAGGTGCGGGAAAAGTTTTAAGACACAAAAACCAGAAGGCCAATTCTCTTAATGAAAAATGTTCAAAATATCATTCCGATCTAGTCTCAGTGTTAAGAAAGTTGCAAATGGTATTCTCATAAACCAAAAATTAACGTCAAATGTGAACATAGATCGAAATGGGACCGAAAATAGGTGATAAGATAACTGAAGTCAAAACGGAATTTTGCTAACATTTGTAAATGACACATGTCCTTATAAACGTCAAAATTGTGACAAATGAAATTGCAATAAGATCAAGATGAGATCATATTGAAACCTGAAGAAGACAGAACTTCAAGAGGAGCAGAATACCATTTTTAGTCAAATCACAATCTAATCTCAGTTCGGTTAAAATTCAGTCGTAGTGTCAGTTAAATACGAGAATTGGCTTTAGCTACTAAATAAACTGTCTCCAAGTTTTAATTACAAAAATTATGTCACGAGGAAGTCTCTACTCATTTATTTGAGATATTATGTATGATATTATGTAATGCTGAAAAATTCAAAAGAGCGTCTTAAAATAAAACATCGAAAAAATATTTAAAAATGTATTGTCATTAAAACTAAATCCTAGAGCCATAAATAAAACAACCTAGAACTTATTTAAACGTAGTAAATGCAAGATACAAACTGGACATAATCTCAAAAGGCAAACATACGTAATCAATAGTTATCAATACATACGTAAATTACTAATCTAAGACGATTATGATAAACTGTGTAATCATATCTAATAATATGTAATAAAAAAATGTAATAATGGGCTCTCCAGTACTGAAAAGGAAATCACAAATGAAATGTAGGCCTTTAGTTATATTCCCACAACTTTTTTAGTTTTAATAACGTCTTAATAATTGTAAGTCAATCTTTACTTTGGCCTCTTTTGAATTAGACGTTTTAGCTCTTTACTGTATGACTTACATATTGATTAGGCTTTTGGGTTGCATCCCTAGAAGGGGTAGGCAGAGGAAACTATTGTATCCATGGTTGACAGTTAATTTCCGGCTCATAATATGATAGGGACACACAAATTCCCATCATCATTAACTGATGTGTTGCAACACAATTTTTTTATTGACTGATCTGGGACCTAGGTCACTCAATACCTCAACAGTTGACTCTCAAACTGATTTTAAATACATTGCCACAACAACTATAAGGTATAATTAGATTTTGTCATTAAAAGTCTAAATATAAGTTTTCCAAGCTGTAATTACACAATTTAGTCAATCGTTAAGTTGTCATCTAAAAAGCTCGAGCTAGCGAGCTTTATGGACGAGAACAAGTTTGCTACGTAACATACTTAAAACTAAAGACTATTCTTACGTTTTATGAACGCAGCAAACGCCCTGTTGATTTTACCAAATGCCTGAAACACCTTGTGTACAAAGTCTTATGAAATATCTTATAAACGAGTTTAAACTTAATGCTAATGTTAGTGTGATGGCAAGGAATGATTAAAAATGGAATATCTGACAAATGACGTCACTATTAGTTATTATATCAATATCTACTGTTATTAAGAACAGAAATAAGGTAGGCCTTATATAGCCGCATTATCTCTACTGTATTAATAATAATAATATAACAAAGTTCACGCCTTTATCCCCCAATCGCAGAAATGCAACTAGTGCTGGGTGCACTAGCTCTCGACGACTATTTCCGTCCAATGATGTGATTCATACCATACTGGGTACAAATTCTAATCCTAGGAAATTCATGTGCGAGTTTTCGAATCGACAAAATACAAATTGTGATTGCCCGATCTGGGAATTAAACTCAGTAGGTACGGTTCTCAACCATAATACGCTGTCAATAAGGAGATTAATAATAATAATTCAGAAAGCCCGGAATCGGAAACTAACAGCAGTCAGAGGCGTTTGGACGGTTTCAAAACTTTGACACTAGGTTGACCACTAATCATTCGATACAGAATATACCAGAAGTTACAAAACGACCTTGTCGTTATTATAAATACTTACTAAAATACAACACATTTATACTAAACGCAATCTATGAGTATTAAAATCACGTGTATTGTATTTTTAATGGAATTTAAAGACAATGTGAATAAAATGATATCTGATTTTCATTAGTTACCTAAATATTAAAGTAATAATAGTTGTTTGGTTTTGTGTAAATATGTACGGCAAATGGAGTTGATGATAAGCATTGACTTGGATTAAAACAATGGTTTCATACAAACAAAACACATCAACTATGGTTGATGTACCTAATCTGAAATTCCATGCATAATAACGTCCTTTAACATATCAGCAAATTCTATTAAAAATACTAACACCCGAATACTGAAACGCAACTCAAGCATTTACGATCGTGTTAAACATGATTGGATCATATAACGCTCAAATACTGAAACGCAACTCAAGCATTTACGATTATGTTCAACATGATTGGATCATATAACGCTCAAATACTGAAACGCAACTCAAGCATTAACGATCGTATGAAACATGATTAGATCTAACTCTTGAATACTAAAACGCAACTCATGTATATATTTATACGTGAAGAGAAAAATTCGGACGTCCTTTTAAACATATTACGCACACGACGGACTGCGAGTTTTGTCAATGTTAAAGTTTATATGGAGGAGGAGTGCTGAAAGCTATTTATATAATCCAATTAAATTAAATAAATCATTCATTGTTTACGTTGACACTGACAATGTCAAATCTCGCAGATGGCGTAATAACAAAATAAAAAAAAAATGTGTTTCGACCACTACGCTACCACTAATGCTTACCAAATCGTATTAAACTTGTAAAGACCCTTATAATTGTCAAAATTGTGGCCGTAGACAGTCAGCCATGGAGTTGCGTTTCAGTATTCGAGCGTAATTATATATAGAAGTCGATTCTGAACTTTAAAATCACTCAAACACTAAAATTACATTGACTGAATGAAAATCTTATGTCTAGTACAGTCTTCTAAATGTAAAGGTCGAAGTCGAATGCCCCACCGCCGCTGAGGTAGTCGTAGAGGTACACCTCCATCTCCTCGAGGGCCTCCATGCTCGGGTCCCGGAGCGGAGTGTCGCGGATCGAACGGCTAGACCGAGAGTGCTTGCTGGAATAATAATATTAAAAATAAAATACGCACTCACGCCTGTAATGCCCGAAGGGGTAGGCAGAGGTGTGACCAGTACACCCACATTTCGTCGAGCGTATCTGCGTCCCATGATGTGATAGGGGGCGAGCCCATCGCCATACCTAGCATAATTCAAGACTCCGGGCTGATACTGAGTACTGGTACTGGGATCGAACCCGTGACCTCAGCATCAGCCTCAGTCGTAACGCGTACGCATTACAACTGCGCCACCTAGGAGGTCTTAATTGATAATTTATAAAATACAAATATCAAGCAAACTTACTCAGAAAGTATGTATGTACTAAGCCGTGGCCAACTTACAGTCATTTTCAATAAACGACCTTACTTTGATTCTCTGGATAGATAGCACAAATGAGCCAATTTTGTGAGTGGTAGAACTACGCTGTAGCCCGGAGGGGGCCTCTGGATATCTCACTCACAGCACGAAACGTAGCAGCAAGCCGCTGCTTTACGTCGGTTTTCTGTGAGAGTGGTAACAACCCGGTCGAGCCGGCTCATTCGTGCTGTAGATGAAACTGTTTACAGCGTGGCTCTACCGCTCCTAAAAGTGTTTTAATTGAATCTAGGTACTTACGCAAAATCTGATGTGTCAGGATCAAACACGTAATCCTTGGGGAAATGTTCGGCGATGTCCTTCATGATACACGCCTCCAACTTTTTGTGCTTTTACCAAAAACAAATAAATATATTAATTTCTGACGCTTACCATCAGGCGAGCGACCTGCTCTTCTCGTCATTACTACTACTACTACTAGCCCTATATTATATACGTCCCACTGCTGGGCACGGGCCTCCTCTACTGAACGAGAGGGGTTAGGCCTTAGTCCACCACGCTGGCCTAATGCGGGTTGGCAGACTTCACATACCTTCGAAATTCTTATGGAGAACTTCTCAGGTATGCAGGTTTCCTCACGATGTTTCCTTCACCGTTAAAGCAAGTGATAATTAACAAATAATACATACGTAACTTAGAAAAGTCAGAGGTGTATGCTCTCGGGGCTGGTTTCGAACCTGCGACTTTCGTCTCGACAATCCATACCACTCCTCACTGCGCTATCATTGCTATTCTATACTTCTCCTCATTAACGGTAGTAAAAAAACTTACCTTATAGCAGCGGAAGAAGAAACTGGATCTGATCTGATCTTGAGTGTGAGGTTTCATATCGCGGTTTTCCTCTGGTATGCATTGCTGTCGAAAAATGCACCGTTTAGTCAAATAATGATTGGAGTTTGTGCCACGCATGGCGATAGGCTCTTCCTCTATCACATCATGGGACAGAAATAAGCTTGGCGAAACGTGGGAGCAGCACTAGTTGCGCCTCTGCCTACCCTTCCGGGGATAAAGGCTTGAGTTTGTGTATGTAGGTAAGATATAGAGCAAAAAAAATCAAAATCGTTGTTGTCTAACTGAAAATAACTTGTAAATTCATAAAGTGAATTGACTGGGCCTTATGAGACTTAACATCTTATGTTTCGTGGCGCTTACCATCAGGCGAGCGACTTGATCGTTTCGTCACTTTAGCTAATAAAACAAAAACGCTTAATCTAAATAATTGTAGATAGCTTTGAGAAAGTGACTGAACTGATCTTGATGGTAATTACACGCAATCGATAGGACAGTCATCTGGATAGAACTAAGAACAGTTACCGAGCTCGACAATGGCCGTCAGTACCGACCTATGTTTAGTTGAGACAACTAATTACATCATATATTATCCAATCCACGGAGATGACGTCCATGTAAACTTAATTCCAAAACTCATTGAGTACTAGCTTGAACTTTGGAACTCATCGAGGTAGTCAAAGATTGACAACTAACTGAGACGTTGCCCGATGCTATTGTAGATAGACTCGCGCCCGGTTTCCAAAAGGCTGATCAATGTTAAATTAACTAATCAAATGTCAAATCTCATGTCAAGTCAAAATTAAGTTGCTAGAAGCGTGATCAACACCTTTATTTTGACACACATGTTAGCTAACATAACAATGAAAAATCGTATGTTAAACGGTACTAAAGAGAGATTAAATATTATATATCTTTTCACTAAATAACGTTTCAGCAACTCGAATTGATTTGACAGCGATGTCAACTCAAAGTTCTGTTAGTTGAATGTTCATTTGATCAGCCTTTCAGAAACCGGGGGTCGGAGTTTTTATTAATGTAGACTTGCATAACAAAGGTGCTACTAAGAACCTATGGATCATCAGGCAAAATTTACAAGCTAAAACTCACCGAGAACTTCTGACAGAACTGAAGCCCGTCTTGAATGTTGGACTTGAGGTCATCAGAGACTGGCAGCCGATTGACGCGTTGCCTGATGCTCTCGTAGTTTGGTTCAGAGTTTTGATCGATGTAGTCAATCTCTCGCATGACGCAGGTGACATTGTAGCTGTTGGGCCCACGAGGAAGCTTGAAGCCGATGCGGCCGCGGAAACCCATTTGGCGCTGAAGAAAATTGAGCAATATACATCGACGTGATTAGACAGCCTCCGTGGCGCAGCGGCTGGCTGTGAAATGAGAGGCCGCGGGTTCGATTTCCACACCGAGATAAAATGTTTGTAAGATCCACAAATATTTGTTTCGGTTCTGGGTGTTTTCTTCCCAGAGGCGCTAACGTCAGGCAGGCTGCCGGTCGTAGTAACTACCTACAAGCCAAATCTTTCTGTAACATGTGTTAAAAAGCATGTTGCGAATGGGATAAGGGCAGGTGGAAAGAAGATACATCGACGTGATTATTAGAGATAATTTAATTAATAGTGCGGCGTCATATGCCTAGATTTTTTAAAAATGCTTGCCTCGGTGGCGTAGTTATATTGCGTACGTAGTACGACTGCTGTGCTGAGGATTCGGGCTCAATCGGGTAAAACTGATATTGGGTTTTTTTATCACGAAAGGTTTAGTGTCAGCCTAGAGTCTGGAATTGTGAGTCTCATCACATCATGGGGGATGATAAGCTCGCCAAACAGTAAATAGTTGCAATTCTGCCTATCCCTTCGGGGTTAGAGGGGTGGGCTTATTTTTATTATTTGTTATGATATAATTGGTAGAACCACAGTGTATGTGTCTACAACATGAACGGGCCGGCTCGAACAGCTTGCTGTTGCGTTTCTTACGGTGAGTGAGATATCCGGAGGCACAAATCCCCTTGCCCTTCCTAATTCCTTAATCATAATGTTCCCATCGCGTCCTTGACTTTTCAGTTATTGCGGATGTTAATGGGTGGTGGAGATCACTTGCCATCAAGCGACTTACTTGTTTGTTTGTCGACCTCTGCTATAATAAAACCACTTTCTTTATTATATTATTTAAATTTTTAGCGGATTATCTATTCACTATTAAGGTTCAGAAGATCCATTTAATGTTTTGACAGACAAACAGACAGACCGATGGCGTAGAGTCAGTAATAGAGTTCCATTGGTACCTACACCTGTGGGGTACGACACCCTGAAAACAGTTCTAGAAATATAATGACAAAAGCATACTTACCGACGCCCGACTAGATCCGAAGTAAGGCTGCTGATAGACTTGCTGGTACGGGGAGTAGTAAGGATTGTAGGGCATTTGAGGCATGTATCCAGAGTAAGGGAACTGGTAGACAGGTGCAGTGGGCCCATAGAAACGGAACTGTGGCGTCGTCGGCATCATATACGGCGACATGCCGGGTTGCGGGAATTGATTCTGAAATAATAATTGCAGATAAACAATAATTAGGTATATAAATGCAGATAAATTCTAGGAACAATATGAGCCTTGTATGATACTGTCGCATTGCTGGGCACGGGCCTACGAATGGGTTAGGTCTAGTCCATCACTTTGGCCTTATATACGTGTTTCTAGGTAGGTAGGTCTCCTGAATTCGACAGTCCGTCCAGGTATATAAGTAATTTGTAAAAGATGTGTTGATGATGTGTTATTTTCTAGATAGGAATAAACTTTAATAGATAATGTATGAAATGACATTGTTATGTCTGTTTCTGTACGTGTCTGCCACGTACGATGTCTGTAGATATCCGTCGTAAATGTAATATAGCATAAAAATTATTGACATATAAAAGTGATATTTATGACCCAATTTACAGAATAAATGATTTGAATTTGATATGAATGGAGCCTATTCAATTAGTCCGCACCAAGCACAACGTACGCACGCTATGCAACGGATTTCGGTTTACGCGGGTTTTGGATGGTACGTATAGTTGATGCATATAAAGCGAACGGGAGTCTTTTTTTTATTGGCTCGAGTGATGAAACGAGCAGGTCGTTCGCGTGATGGTAAGATCCACGCCTGCCCATAAATAGAAGCAACGCCACACAGAACTTTGAATTACAAAGCACTGCACGGTATTGGACTGCGCTCGTCACCCCGAGACAAGATGTTAAGTCTCATAATGCCCAGTAATTTCAATGGCTTCAATTTCCTTCAAACCGGAACACAATAGTGCTTACACACTGCTACTTGGCGGCAGAAATAGACAAAGCGGTGGTACCAACCCAGACGGCCTCTCGCATACGAGATATCATTTTGTAAAGTCTGGTAGGTGTCGTGCGTGCGTTGCACGTTGCGTTGTGGCTGGTCGATACCAGTTAAAGTAAATTGCGCGGCGTAAAAAAATATTGATTAAATCTATAATAATAAAGAAGACAATAAAAAATTTCGATAAGTCTTTCATCGCCTCTTTAGCTCAGTGGTAGAGCACTGGTCTCGTAAACCAGGGGTCGTGAGTTCAATCCTCACAGGAGGCATCGTACTACTTATAGCATTATTTTGCTTTAAATTTTAATTATAATATAACAATTTTTTTTACCGGTTGCGGTCTGAAAGCAAGAACTCCTCCAAGTGGTTTCTGTTGTTGGTCTTGTTTTATGTTGTCATTTTCTTGATTTGGTATAGCGCCATCTAGCGGTTTATGCATGCTTTGCGCGTTGAAGTCCATCGGAAAGCCGGGTGGCAGCTTGTCTAAGAACATAGGTTGCATTGACGGTTTCGGAGGATCCGGTATAGATGGCGCTGCTGAGCATTTTACGTACGCGTCGCTCAGTTCCTTGGCTATTTGTTTGAGCAAGTCGGCGCCGAAACAGCTTTCGTAAATCTGCAACATCATTGATAGTAAAATAATGATTTTAATAAATTATTGTTTTTTTATTCAACGGTAATTTGTCATGATGAATAAATCATTTTGCATTCTGAGTTAATAATATCAAATGTTGATCATAAGTATTATTCTATTATTAAAAACGGTGTACATTATTTTTAAAATTAGAAAATATTACTTAAAATTTATGAAACAAATATAAATATTATTAATTGCATATATATTTCTATTTCGTTCATCAGGACGGAGCAGTCGTGGCCGAGCGGTTAAGGCGTCTGACTAGAAATCAGATTCCCTCTGGGAGCGTAGGTTCGAATCCTACCGACTGCGAAAAATTATTTTTACTTACTTTTAACAAAGCGTATTCTTTAATGAATTTGTTGTCACTGCTGTCCAATCCTCTAGCGGCGGCGCATACCAACAAAGCTATCAGGAGGTGTTTCTGCATCTTTTACTGTAGACAAGTTTTTTAATATAAGTACCTAGTAGAAATGGTTTACGTATCTACTGGTTGCTGGTTGGTACGTTGCTGACATGCTTTGGGGTGTATATCACATTATTTTTCGTAATAAGAAATTTCTTTTTATTTCAGCTCTGTACCGTCATCTTATTTCGATGACTGTACCTTATACTCATTTTATATATCTACTTTAATACAGTGCTAGAATGAACTGTAGTTTTTTTTAAATGTTTGCACCACATTTAGCAGCTTCCAGCGGTAGTCTGGAAACCACAATTCACTCACTTGACACTTCCCACTGAAATAGGTAAGTGCAATTATAAACTTACTAGCTTTTGCTCACGGTTCCGCCCGTGTGAATGGCTTTTTTCAGGATAAAAATTGATTGCTATGTTCTAATACAGGTCATGGTCTACGTGTATGCCAAAATTCATCCAAAACATTCAAACTTTTACATTTATAATAATAATCATAGGATGTATGTCACAATTTATTGATAGCTCTATAATTTTGACTGCCTCGGAGGCGCAGTTGAAATACGTTGTACGTACGCGGTACGACTGCTGTGCTGAGGTCTCGGGTTCGATCCCTGAGTCGGGTAAAGTGATATTGGGTTTTTCTAACATGAAATGCTTAGTATCAGCCCGGGCCCCAACGTCTGGAATTGTGCCCGGTATGGCGACAGGGTCGCCCCATATCACATCCCGGGACGGAAATAAGCTGGGCGAAATTTGGGTGTACTAGTTATACCTCTGGCTACCCCTTCGGGGAGTAAAGGGGTGAGTGCGTATGTATGTAACTCCACAATTTTGCTCGATAAATTCTCATTACCTCTAAGCAACGCTTATTTTAGCGTTATTAGAACTTGTCTTACCAATAGTAAGACACAGACACTCCGAAACACTTGTAGGTACTAACACTTCCTACCTACTAAATACAGTATCTTCAAAAACATATTATGAAGCCGGGCTTTTATTAGAAAATATGTAACTAGGCGGAAAAATATTGAAATAATTCAAACCATCCATCGGGGTGCTTTTTGTCACAGTTTCAATTGTTTGTTTTCTAGAAAACGTGTTAGGCTTAATATAGCAAGAGATGAGACGATCCGAAACAACACACATCACATCGGTTAAACCGACGTTTAAAAAAGAAACAAAAGTTTGAAAACAATAATTATTCATATGCAGTGCAGTTCATACTTCGTAGGAGTTTGTACAACTACCTACGAATCGTAATTCGTGGCCGACGAATTAGCATAGAAATAATTTGTGTATTCTATAACCAACATAGCTGTTGTTTAGTGCGTATAAACGAATTCAAGCAGATTGTATCCAAGACAACCAAAGAAGATATTTAGTAGGGAGTAAGTACGGATAAAGTATAGTAGAGATCGAATGTCGACCACTACTACTAATGAGTGGTAGAGCCACGCTGTAGACAATTTTGTCTACAGCATGAATGGGCCGGCTCGTCCGGGTCATTACCACTGTCTCACAGAAAACCGGCGTAAAGTAGCAGCTTGCTGCTGCGTTTCGTACGGTGAGTGAGATATCCGGAGGCCCAAATACCCCTCCCCTTCTCAATCCCTTACTTATCCCTTTCCTTTAAGGTCGGAAACGCGCCCATGGTTATTTTAGTATTGTGGGCGTACATGGGCGGTGGAGATCACTTACCATCAGGTGACCCAATTCCTCGTTTGTCGGCCTGTGCAGTAAAAAAAAAAACTACGGGACCACTACCGAGTAGTAATAATATTTTATCCTATAATTGTATTTCCAGCATACACGTAGGCGTCTATATGGTGAATCAAATCCATCTTGTAGTTCGTTAACATCAGAGGTGGCGCGTCGCGTCGGTGTTAAACTAACCGTTACGTTTCAACTAATGTATGAAATAAATTGCGCGCCCGCTAACTCTGTTATGCTCGATGACTACACGTAATTTTAAGCAAACAACATTATTACATTTACACTAATTACATAATTTTCCACAAATATTAAAGCAGATAGTATGGCATATCTTTAAGCAGTAAAAAGTTACAATTATTTTCTAACTTAAATTAGTAATTGTTATTCATAATTAATTTGTATGTGGTATAACCTGCACCCTGTAGACAGATTTGTCTACAGTATCGAGTAAGCTCGACCAGGGCGGTACTATCACTGTCTCACAGAAAATGAGAAAACCGGTGTGAAGTAGCAGCTTGCTGTTACGTTTCGTACAGAAAAGATTTCCAGAGATCCAATTCACCGCCCTTTTCACAATCCCCATTCCTTTCCTATATAACATGTATATTCCTTATACAGTTGGGAGGGGAAGGCCTCGGCGAACTTTCATAGATCAAGTTGGAGATATTCTCGAGAAAGGCTAGGTCAGGAGTATCCTAAACCGACGTGCATGTATGAAAAATTTAATAAGAGTGAATGAGGCCAAAGAGGTATGCAAGGATCGTAGCAAATGGAAATCCGTTTTCTTTGCCTACCCCTATGGGAAACAGGCGTGAGTCTATGTATGTATGTATGTATGTATTCCTTATACATGATTATTTTAGTACTTTGGGTATTCATGGTTGAATATCACAGAACACAACCTTATTCCTGTGTTCTGCGACCTTATCTTAAAGTCACATAATCCACTTTCCCGAGTGCTTGCCTCTGCTTTAAGAAAAAAACTCATGAGTTTTTGCACGCTTGGTGAGGGACGATAACTCGCAAAACTCGGAATTTAATGAGCAGATTAGATTCACACTGATAGAAAAAGTGATTTACGTAATGATTTCATTATAAAATATATTACAACATGTGTATTTTCCTGTTAAGAAATAATTTACAGGAAACAAGCGTGCTGTATACTCGTACAATAGAATTCATTAAAACATTAGTTATCTATAATAGAGGTTTTACTAATTCACTAGCCTTTACTCGCGGCTATACTCGCATGAATGGCCTTTTCCGGGATAAAAAGCCTTTATCCTATTCCAGGTCATGGTCTACCCGTGTGCCAATTTTCATCCAAAACCGTTCACCCGTTATGGCGTGATTAACTAACAAAGATCCAAATTTACAAACTCACAAACATCCAGCATCATCATCATAGCAGTAGGATATTGATAGTTCGATTAATTGAACTCCACTACAATATGTATAAAGTCGATAATTATCAGGTAATAAATTGTTTATTTCGAGTCATATTGAAGTTTTTGGAATGTTTTGCTACTGTTTATGGGCATGCGTGGCGCTTACCACCAGCCGAGCGACCAGCTGGTCTTGTCAATCGATCTAATATACAAAAGTTAAGAAACCATTTACCACGATTGTAAGCAGTTTTCCCATCGGCGAACTTTCTCAGATCAAGTCAGCAATATTCTCAAGAAAAGCCAAGTCTGAAGTACCCTAAACCAAAGAGCATACGTGAAAAATTTAATGAGAGTAAAGGAGGCCAAAGAGGTGTGCAAGGATCTTAGCAAATGGAAATCCGTTTTCTCTGCCTACCCCTATGGGAAACAGGCGTGAGTCTATGTATGTATGTAAAATAAAAGAATTATATTGATTGAAGAATAATCGAAAGAATTAGATCCATGTTCCAATCTATTCCAGGTCGGGCAATCACATTATTTATTATAATGTTTAAATTTTTCAATTCGGAAAATTACACATAAGTTGCTTAGGATATAAATTTATGCCCGTATCGCAATAGGCTCGCTCCCTATCACATCACAAGACGGAAATGAGCTCGACGAATCGTGGATGCAGATTTAGTTGCACCTTGATACAGGCTAGAGCTGATGTTATGCCCAAAGAATATCTGTTCTTGAGCTGAAATAAATTGTAGAGGTAATGTATGCTATATTACGTAGTGATATCCTGTGGGACCACCAACCACCAACATCTTAGACCCACAGCCAACCTAATCTGCACGTGATACACTCTGTTGATTAACGAGGCAATGACTTGGTTTCCATTACGAGTTGTAGGGGTTAGACGGCGGGTCGTCCCATGTAGTACCAAAATATCGTGAAATCTATGATACGATCATACATTCTCCGTGGCGCAGCGGGCGAGTAGCCGGTTGCGAAGCGCGAGGCCGTGGGTTCGATTCCCGCACCTAGACAAATGTTTGTCTGATTCACAAATATTTGTCTTGGGTCTGGGTGTTGTGGGACCGCAAGTCCCTCGTAGTTCCTGATACCTACTATACAGGTTTACCTAGTGTGGGGTCAGGACTATGTGTGTGACTGTTGGGTGTATTTATATTTATATTTATATTTATATTTATATTTATATTTATATTTATATTTATATTTATATTTATATTTATATTTATATTTATATTTATATTTATATTTATATTTATATTTATATTTATATTTATATTTATATTTATATTTATATTTATATTTATATTTATATTTATATTTATATTTATATTTATATTTATATTTATATTTATATTTATATTTATATTTATATTTATATTTATATTTATATTTATATTTATATTTATATTTATATTTATATTTATATTTATATTTATATTTATATTTATATTTATATTTATATTTATATTTATATTTATATTTATATTTATATTTATATTTATATTTATATTTATATTTATATTTATATTTATATTTATATTTATATTTATATTTATATTTATATTTATATTTATATTTATATTTATATTTATATTTATATTTATATTTATATTTATATTTATATTTATATTTATATTTATATTTATATTTATATTTATATTTATATTTATATTTATATTTATATTTATATTTATATTTATATTTATATTTATATTTATATTTATATTTATATTTATATTTATATTTATATTTATATTTATATTTATATTTATATTTATATTTATATTTATATTTATATTTATATTTATATTTATATTTATATTTATATTTATATTTATATTTATATTTATATTTATATTTATATTTATATTTATATTTATATTTATATTTATATTTATATTTATATTTATATTTATATTTATATTTATATTTATATTTATATTTATATTTATATTTATATTTATATTTATATTTATATTTATATTTATATTTATATTTATATTTATATTTATATTTATATTTATATTTATATTTATATTTATATTTATATTTATATTTATATTTATATTTATATTTATATTTATATTTATATTTATATTTATATTTATATTTATATTTATATTTATATTTATATTTATATTTATATTTATATTTATATTTATATTTATATTTATATTTATATTTATATTTATATTTATATTTATATTTATATTTATATTTATATTTATATTTATATTTATATTTATATTTATATTTATATTTATATTTATATTTATATTTATATTTATATTTATATTTATATTTATATTTATATTTATATTTATATTTATATTTATATTTATATTTATATTTATATTTATATTTATATTTATATTTATATTTATATTTATATTTATATTTATATTTATATTTATATTTATATTTATATTTATATTTATATTTATATTTATATTTATATTTATATTTATATTTATATTTATATTTATATTTATATTTATATTTATATTTATATTTATATTTATATTTATATTTATATTTATATTTATATTTATATTTATATTTATATTTATATTTATATTTATATTTATATTTATATTTATATTTATATTTATATTTATATTTATATTTATATTTATATTTATATTTATATTTATATTTATATTTATATTTATATTTATATTTATATTTATATTTATATTTATATTTATATTTATATTTATATTTATATTTATATTTATATTTATATTTATATTTATATTTATATTTATATTTATATTTATATTTATATTTATATTTATATTTATATTTATATTTATATTTATATTTATATTTATATTTATATTTATATTTATATTTATATTTATATTTATATTTATATTTATATTTATATTTATATTTATATTTATATTTATATTTATATTTATATTTATATTTATATTTATATTTATATTTATATTTATATTTATATTTATATTTATATTTATATTTATATTTATATTTATATTTATATTTATATTTATATTTATATTTATATTTATATTTATATTTATATTTATATTTATATTTATATTTATATTTATATTTATATTTATATTTATATTTATATTTATATTTATATTTATATTTATATTTATATTTATATTTATATTTATATTTATATTTATATTTATATTTATATTTATATTTATATTTATATTTATATTTATATTTATATTTATATTTATATTTATATTTATATTTATATTTATATTTATATTTATATTTATATTTATATTTATATTTATATTTATATTTATATTTATATTTATATTTATATTTATATTTATATTTATATTTATATTTATATTTATATTTATATTTATATTTATATTTATATTTATATTTATATTTATATTTATATTTATATTTATATTTATATTTATATTTATATTTATATTTATATTTATATTTATATTTATATTTATATTTATATTTATATTTATATTTATATTTATATTTATATTTATATTTATATTTATATTTATATTTATATTTATATTTATATTTATATTTATATTTATATTTATATTTATATTTATATTTATATTTATATTTATATTTATATTTATATTTATATTTATATTTATATTTATATTTATATTTATATTTATATTTATATTTATATTTATATTTATATTTATATTTATATTTATATTTATATTTATATTTATATTTATATTTATATTTATATTTATATTTATATTTATATTTATATTTATATTTATATTTATATTTATATTTATATTTATATTTATATTTATATTTATATTTATATTTATATTTATATTTATATTTATATTTATATTTATATTTATATTTATATTTATATTTATATTTATATTTATATTTATATTTATATTTATATTTATATTTATATTTATATTTATATTTATATTTATATTTATATTTATATTTATATTTATATTTATATTTATATTTATATTTATATTTATATTTATATTTATATTTATATTTATATTTATATTTATATTTATATTTATATTTATATTTATATTTATATTTATATTTATATTTATATTTATATTTATATTTATATTTATATTTATATTTATATTTATATTTATATTTATATTTATTGAGTCATAACGCCAGGCAGTAAGAAAGACTATTAAGTATTCTGTGCTTTAAGTCCAACGCTACCAGTTGCCATATCCAAGTTATCAGACAAAATTATCGCCGAGCCAGACACAATTTACGCGTAAATGCCGCTCTGTGTTTAGAAAATTCAAATTGGTATTATAATGCGAGTAATTATGGTCCATTGGTATAATTATAATGATAAAGTTGGACGTTGGAAACGGGCCGTAATAATCACCTATTAGGAAGGTAACAGTATCTGTTTTCAGATAATAAGCGAAATGGTTTCTTTGTTTCAAGTACTTGTAAGAATGGTCGTATTTAACCGCAGCTAAAAAGAAGGACGTTATAAGTTTGACCCGATTGTCTGCTGATTGCCTGTCTATAGTTCTGTTTGACCAGAGTGTGAGCGTGTCTGGCGTGGATCAATTCGAATGCCGTTTCTTTTATTTGAAAGCTGGTTTAATCAATGGTTCTTAGCTATATGGCGTGTAGTCGGCTGCGAAGTGAGAGGCCGTGGGTTCGATTCCCATACCGAGACAAATGTTTGTATGAACCACAAATATTGGTCTCGGGTCTAAGTGTTGTGGGACCGCAAGTCCCTCGTAGTTCCTGATACCCACGACACAGGTTTACCTAGTGTGGGGTCAGGACTATGTGCGTGACTGTTGGGTGTATTATTATTATTATTATATTTGATGAAAATTCGTTCATCCGTTTAGTAATTACAGATTTTATTTGGTTGATGGTTTTACCGGTTAAGTTATTAATAAACCTCGCTGGGAAGGCATCGTTCAATACTTTTATTTGGAGCATACATTTAATAGCGATGCTAAATGAACTATTTGCTTTACGAATTCTCCGTTTTTTATTAGCTTCAAAAGCGAGACGAGTAGGTAGCTCGTCTGATAGAAAGCACCACGCCTGCCCATAAACAGAAGCAATGCCACACAGAACTTTGAATTACAAAGCACTACGTGGCAACTGGACTGCACTCGTCACTCCGAGACATAAGATGTTAATGCCCAGAAATTTCATTGGCTTCAATGTCCTTCAAACCGGCTCAAAACAGTGCTTACACAGTGCTGCTTGGCGGCAAAAATAGACAAAGCGGTGTTACCAATCCAAACGGCCTCTCGCATACGAGGGGCCTACCACCTTGTCACCAAAAAACTTACATCTTAGCCTAAGCGGTGTGTTGAAGATTTTAAGTTTCAAACATTTCCAGTTGTCGATTTGGTCGTAGTTAAGAAGCGTATATTCTAAAGCGCTTGTTGAACTAAAATATTCAGTTATTTTAAATGTCACGTAGAAAACTGATGAAGTTACGAGTAAATACTAAATCAATATATTATTGGATGTTTATGGAATCAGTTCTTACGATGGATATGAACAATAACTTTTTGCAGTCTATCAAGCAACCGTTGTAACTTTATTTGTCATTTTACATGTAACAAACAATATTACAGTTGAAGAGACTACGTGTGAAAGCTCTATCGTATTATAAACCAAACAAAATAAGTTTAACTAACCGCACCACACGCGTTAGGTCTGATGCATTTATTAAAACACCAAGTCAAACAATCACAAACAAAACAGTTTTGTAATCGACTACGATTGTAGTTGTAGTTTGAGTGGTAAAGCCACGCTGTAGACACTTTTGTCTACAGCATGGATGGGCCAACGCACCCGGGTCGTTACACTGTCTCAAAATTTCTTGCGTTGCTTATGCTAAGCCCTCTGAAATAGCAAATCAGGTCGATTTTGGTCCTCGTATCCCTTACTAATTTCGATTAGCTAGAGTATATATACACCCCAACAGTCACACACATAGTCCTGACCTCACACTAGGTAAATCTGTATCATGGGTATTAAGAACTACGAGGGGCTTGCGGTCCCACGACACCCAGACCCGAGACAAATATTTGTGAATCAGACAAACATTTGTCTAGGTGCGGGAATCGAACCCACGGCCTCACGCTTCGCAACCGGCTACTCGCCCGCTGCGCCACGGAGGCTGTCAAAGTGTGAGTACTCTTATATATGGCATTATGAGAAATAATTTACTAATGAGATCCTTAGTTAATCATCCGCCAGGTAGTTCAGGTCCAAAATAAAACTAGTGTGAAATTCCCTCCTATAGGATAGGCGACTAGTTGCTCGGTCATCGGCCCGCTGGCCTTGCTCGCAGGTATGCGCGCATCTGCTACTTGCGTAATGAGCATGCCGGGAGCCGTAAAACATTTTTCTTACTCTTGCATACTTCGCCACCTGTCTCCAAGGAGGAATGTTGAAAATTGGAATGATTTTGGAGTGTATAAACTCACGGAAGATTTCGCAATTTGCAAATTCGCCCATTTCGCTCATGTGAATATTACGGGATAAAAAGCCTATTTCATGTCAATGTCAGGACCCTTCATAAAGTCTAAATAGATTTTTATGGACATTGTGATGACGTGAGTAAAATAGCTGTAGAATAGATGGTAGGTACATGTGTTCTTGTTCGATGGTTGTGGTAGATATTTTAATCTGGAAGTTGTGGAACCGATAGTTCTTTGTTAGTAGTTCCCTACTCCTAGTTCGTTAAATACACAACATAGTTACAGTTTTGTGTATTAATTCCAAATGTGTTTATTTATCCAATATTTTTACTGCCGATCTTCGTACTAAGGTCGCAGGCTTGTATCGCAAAGATCTAGGAGTGGTAATATAGTTGTTTAAACAACATAATGTCAAAATGCATGTGCTGATCCTACTAGGACTGGGATAAGGGTAGGTGGAAGAAGAAGATAAATTCAAATTAGCATTGTACTCTGTACCGCATTGTAATACATTACTTAGTAGATAATGGTGTTGATTATGTAATTATATACGATTTCTAGATAATTACTATCAACCAATTGTTATTACATAATTGTTTGTTATCCCAAATAAATAAAAAAATAACTGACACAATATTATAATGGAAAATGATTCAAATAAGGTAAGTAGGTTTATTATAATTTCTAAATTGGCGTATTATTATCGTAAGAAAAAGTGTGTGTAAAATTGTTGATGAAATCTACAGATACAATAAGTGAACCGTTAAGATATTTAAATAAATGCTTGAAACACAGGAAATGTTTATAGACATCGGAAATTATCCTTCATTATTATTAATAATGTTGCCAAATCTCTAGAAAGTAAGTGGTTCTACCGGGTTGTTTAGATTTTATGACAACAAATAAACTAATAGGTGCATGCATATTATGAACACCGATTTACATTTTAATGTATCATCGCAAAGTAAGCCATAAACACTATGATAATAGTACATAATGATATTCTTAGCTGTGAAGAAAGCTATAAAACTATTCTTAGCAGTGGAGTAAAAACAGTTTTCATAATAATGTTTCATTTTATCAACCACTCGTGATGACTTTGCAATTATAGCTAAATGAACAAAGAATTATGTTGTTACTAAAATGTAACTATCTAAGGGGCTAGCACGGAAACTTGCGAAAAGTTATTCGAGCTGTCATCGACAACAATTTCTATGAGATTTTAGTACAGCGCCTCTATCGTACGTAAAAGAAACTAATATATATGGAATATAGACCAATGATATTTAAGGAATTATCTATCGAGCCCTCGATACCTTTACATTACGATTTCGATAGTTTTCCGTGCTAGCCCCTCAGTAAGCAAGTCAGGCTGTATTTATAACTAGAAACCTATTTATAGCACCTAACCTTTACTGTGTCCGGTATGAGAGAGTGTAATATTCCATAGTCATACCATAGTTCATATTCCATGAGTAAGTTAGTTTCGGGAACTTTATTAGCTAGAAACGTCATATTTGGAACCAGGGAGTTTAGGTCTACTAAAATCTTACTTCGAATCAATGACGGTGATAGAGGTTGAAATAAGACTAAAAACTAAAAATAAATGTACGTACGCTAACACAATATTGGAAATTTAAGAATGTGAAAATGTATTTGAGAGAATTAATGATTCGTTAATCATTACGAAATCTCCATTTTTTATTATCAGATACATAGTAAATTGTCATCGATTTTGGCATTAAGATCCATTTTTATCATTCTGCCATCGTATATAGTATTGTAAATATTTTTCTTCAATCATAAAAGCACACACATTTATCATTCATTGAAACTCAGAAATATCTTCTCTAACCACTAAACCACTTAAATAGAAATAAAACGCACAATAAAACCGATAGACAGTAACAGTTTAACACATACAAATGACGAAGACCCAAGGCATTACCAGGCGAAACAATCCGTAACCCATTCATACAATAAGCTATTTCAATTTTATGGTGCACTCGTTACTGCGGTGCGGTACTAACAATCGAATCTGGAATATAAACCGTGGGCGTGGACCCCCTACTTAGTTTACTTTAGTCATTTATGGAGTTGATTAAATCATACGTTTAGGTTTTAATAAGAAAAGACTTGATACATTTTGGTTTCTAATAATAAAAAAAATAAGTATAGCTTAAATTAATAACTCACTCCTACCTATGTGTCTATGCTCCTATATAAAAGTAGCCTACAAAGTTTTATTCCTACCATTTTACCAAACCCATTAAGTCTAGAAGAATAGTAATATTATCCAAGAACAAAGACAATCCTAGATATTATTGCTGGTTGACGATCCATGAGATCTTTGCTTGAGATATGGACTTTTACAATTCGTGTACCGTTGCACAGGTTCTTTACTTTTATAAACGAAAGAAACGTACTCCCAATCAAGTTCCACGAATCCATCAAAACAAAAACATATATTGCTTTCTCTGTCAAATAAATACAAAATATTCAGGAGAAATAAACTCGAGTTCTATTTATCTCCCATTATAAATTTCTGCATTCGTCTATCGCTGGTTTTATTGCTACAAACTATCTCTTCACAATGTAGCATTAACATCACGGCAAACTGGATCCATCGTGAGATTGAGCAGTTAAGTGTATTTCTTTTCTTTAATCATGGGAAAATAAGGCTTTTATGTATGGCCTGGGTTATTGGCGCGTGACATCGTGTTAATATGAAACTACGGTAATTTTAAGTATAGAGCTTAAAGGCAGTTTTTTTTTGTACTAGTGATATTAAGGCCCTTTCTCACCTTTTTGCTTTTAACCAAATAACGCATTAGACAGTCAATAGACTGATAACATTTTTTTGTACACTATGCTGAATATAACAGTAAAAAAACCAACAATTATTAATTAACAATAGGCGGTCTTATCGCTAATAGCGATCTCTACCAGGCAACCTTTTCACAAGTCAATGTTATGGAGGATGTCATAAGATGATGTTAGACAGTACCTAATTTAAAGGCACGATGAAAGCATAAAAGATCATAGGTAATTTTAAAAAGTATAAAATAAAGTCAAATATGATGTAATATTTGATGAGGATATATGATTGGAGATGAATAAAATACACGAAATGTATGCGCAATGTATAAAAATGTGTAAAAAAACATCCTCAGCGAACCTCATTCAGACTATAATTGAATATTATAAACAGACGAGGATATCCAACAAGGAAAGTACTGTCAGCGACGAAAGCCATCTTTACGGGAGACAGATCTGACATTTATATTTCCATGCTCAACGTTCCAACGATTGTGTGGTTTCTCAACAGTGTGCATCAATCTTCATTATTAATTGACTGTGCCAACACAATCAGGGAATTATGAGGAAAATCTCGTTCCCGAGGCACAGATTATATTGATTGCTTATAACGAGCAGCTCAATTAACTTACAATACTAGAGCAGCCGTAGATGGTGAATTAATTGCGGATGTATGGGTGTACTTAGTGTTCTTTTTATTGATTACTAATATGGGAGGCAAATTAATAAGAGTGCAAGGGGAATCGTAAATTATGTGAAACGATCTGCTAATTACATCTTATGTTTCATTGAAATCAACGATAGTCTAATATTCATTTCCTAGACTAGTTTTTGATTGCAATGAATACATTTAACGCAGTTATTTTTATTACTATCTTTTTACTTACCAAAAATTAATTATACCTTATATTGTTAAACGTATTGAAAAATATTCAAATACAACCAACCATATTTTTAGATAGGTAATCCGTAAATATTTTAATTATGCACATATTTTTTTTACAATTCACTTTTAAAGTTTTATTTATTATTTTTTTAGGAAATTAGTTATTGCATCATAATACTGGTCGACGTATACACAAATAATATTTGTAACTTGCTACTTCTGAACATTAAAGTAGTTCTGACTCATAATTTGACCCACAATGTTCCCAGAAGAAAGTTCATTGATAACCAAAACACTGATACAGAAAGATTTTTTAAATCCCAAGGTTAATATTAATTTACTATTATATCTAACTACTAGATAGCCTTCATCGTGAGATTTTGCTACTAATCGGCTCATCAAAAGATAGTTAAAACAATAACAACTTCTCATATCTCACAATCTAATGTTTTAGAACAAGGTATAATTATAACTGTTTGTAAACCGTTGTTTTAAATGAACCTTTGGTTGTTGCAGCATTTTGTTTGACATCTTAATGTCTGTCTTGTGAAATGAACATAATACTATCAACCGTAAATTAGGAACTTTCATTGAATTGTCCTTTAACAATTTACAATTTTGACTTTTCTTATTCTCTTGAACACTACCAAGTTACTACTTATTATGACCTATGTTCTTTGATATGTTTTGGAGATCAAATGTTTTGTGAAGAAGTTGTTTCAAATCACCTCATTGATCTACTGGCAGATTGATCTACTGTACTAAGATTGAGAATCGTGAGGTCTTCAGCCTTAGTACGGGTTCAATTCCCAAGTCGGGCTATCTCAATTTGTGTTTGAATTATGATCCGAAAATCACACATGAATTACCCGGTATTAAAATTTGTGCCTGGTATGGTGGTAGGCTTCCCCCTATCTCATCAAGGGATAGAAGCATGGAAATATGCTCGGTAAAAGTCGGTGTATTCGTTGCATCTCTGCCTGCCCCATCAGGGATAAAAGCATGAGTTTATGATGATATTATATTATTACTAGCTGTTGACCGCGGCTCCGCCCGCGTGAATGCCTATTTCCAGGATTAAAGGAGTCCCGGTGAGAAACGCGCTTGACAAAAATACTAATGTCGCTATTAAAAAATAGGGGTTGATCGTAGAGGGTTGAAAATTTAGGGTTGTATGTATTTTTTAATGCTGTATCATAAAAAAATAAAAACAAGAATTTTTGTCTAAAAAATAGAAAATAAAATTTAAGGGTGGACCACCCTTAACATTTAGGGGGATGAAAAATAGATGTTGGTCGATTCTCAGACCTACCCGATATGCACACAAAATTTCATACAAATCGGTCCAGCCGTTTCGGAGGAGTAAATAAATAAATAAATAAATACACCCAACAGTCACACACATAGTCCCGACCCCACACTAGGTAAACCTGTATCGTGGGTGTCAGAAACTACGAGGGAGTTGCGGTCCCACAACACCCAGACCCGAAACAAATATTTGTGGATTAGACAAACATTTGTCTCGGTGTGGAAATCGAACCCACGGCCTCACGCTTCGCAGCCGGCTACTCGCCCACTGCGCCACGGAGGCGTATGGGAACGAACATTGTAACACGAGAATTTTATATATAAGATATTGTTAGTAAAAATTAACTAGACTGACTCTTGAATTAGAATTTCCTGAATATCAGTGTCCAGGAATCAGGAGTCGTTCTCCTAGCTATTCCATTGTGATCATCTTGCCTGATTCGATCCAGAGTTTCCTAAAACTTTGCAGTTGAGCAAAAAAAAATATATTCATAGTATTTTGTTTCGATGAGTGACGATATCATTATACAATCGTGTGTAACTTAAATGATGTGGATTCCAATGGTAATTTATTGTGTATCAGACAAACATGCCAACAAAGTCATTTAGACATTTCTGCATAATATTTTAATCATTTAAACACCATAAGTGATTCCCGTGGAATATGAAAGGACCGCAAATATTCTCGTTTTATGGGAACATGATACCAAGTGAATATAACTGTTATTTTATGAATACAACTTTCGCACCGTTTCCATGAATCAATTAGACAAAACACATAAAACGTTTACTGTTATAAATATTGGCGTAAGGTATATGCGGTCAGTTTTAGCAGAACAAAGTTTCTAGTGATTTCTTTATTTTAATTTTAATATTTATATATCAATATCTTATCTATTTATCTATAGATACATATATAAAAGGTAAAATCCTGGAGGACTCGTCATCGCCCAGCCAAATGTTCGAAATTTTGTAGGTGTTGATTTTATATTTTTTTATGAAGGGATTTTTCAACATTCATTCAATTCATCATGGCAAAAAAGGGTTGCAAACTTTGTATGAGAAATATTCTTGTTTAGATTTACTTCGAAACTGCGAGCAAAAATAAAAACAAATTGAAAATGTACCGCTTACCAGTCTATATGAGTCATACTGAAGTGAAGATTCAAGTATATCTCAAATTTAAAATCCCTGAATTTGGTCTCTTCATACTTTCTGCATACTTGATATTTCTCAAATATTACGCTCTGCGACCAAATTTCAATAAAATTAGGTACAAAATTATTTTGATGATTCAAAACATTGGTGTGATGGGTAAAAGGATGATCATTTGATACGTTGTTTCTGATAAAAAATCTCATTGATTCCAAATACATATATGGCATACCAATAAAATGACTGAAAACCCCGGTTTCGGTTTGAAGGACATTGAAGCCAGTAAAACCAGTAAGCCAGTTACCGGGCATCATATGTCTCGAGGTGACGAGCGCGCAACTCAATGCTTTGTACTTCAAGGTTCTGTTTAGTGTTGCTATTTGTTAATAATTGTTATATATACAACACAAGATATAGTCTTGTAGGTGTAATCAATGATACATACAAGACTTTTTAATATTGTACGTGTAATCAATGATATATTAAGAAGCTCTTTGTGTGTAATAGTCGTCAACTTATATTTTCTGTAGTTAAGTTTTATAGCACTGATGGAATTTAGAGATTGTTAGACCAGGTTTGCGACTACATTCTGAATAACAGTGGATGTTAGCTGAATATGTATTCAGCCCTTGGCGAGAGTAATGGCTGGGCGGAGTATCACTGGGTAGATAAGAGATAGTTTATCGAACCGTAAAATTACTTAATTGAAGTAAGCAAGTTGTATATTTGTTTACTAGTTGGTCTCTCTTATGTATGAGTTCCAGGAGTGTTTAAGAATTGTTGTGTTCCAGTTTGAAAGACATTGAAGCCAGCGATATTGTTCCGGATTAAGATAATGTAGTATTGATCAAAAAACTATTAACATATAATTAAGATTTAAACATAACGTCACTTCACAAACGATGTCTCTGGTTAATGAGCCAGAGTCCAGTGCCATATAGTAGGTAGCCTATTACCTACCTTATCTAATTCAGAGCTCAAGTGATGTGTACTGTTTAATAGGTAGATGTGGCGCTTACTATGAGGAGAGCGATCTGTTGTCTCGTATAAAAACATAGAATTAACAACGTGTAGCACTGTTTTTTACTTAATTTGCCATACGGCTAAATCTCTTATTTTTTGTTTAATGAACACCTACTTGTGTTGCCATCCTAGGCTCAAAGATTGCTAATATACGAGCCTTGATTAATTTTAACATTATCAATTCCTATTACATAATTTATTTCTAGCCAATTTTTTTTGGTTATATTCCGTGCTTCCCTTTTCATTACGGTATAGTTAACAAACTCAGTAAAAAAAGTCGTATTAAAAACCGAAGTACAGTCATCAACGGAAACAAGTAATGAAGATTACCACACAGCAAAACGTAATCAACGTGAGTGTGTAGACTGTATTTTTGTTCACGCGAGAAAAAGTGACTGCCAAGTGAAATTACCATCACCGTTATGGCAACTATTACGTATAACCATCGGCAAGTCCGGAGTTGGCGTTGCTTAACCATTGTCTCGGAGTGACTTGGTTTTTTTTTCTGTTAGCTGTGATTGGAAATTGATAAGATTTAACATGTTTTTTTCTGGTCAAACTAAATTACAATAATGCAAAAACCGGTCAAGGGGGAACATGAGGGTTCCATACCACTAAAATTTGACTTTTTGTATTTCTATTATAGCAGAGGCTGGCAAAGGAGCAAGTGGGCCACCTGATTGTAAATGATCTCACCCAGCCATTAACATTTACAATACCTAAAGACTCTTAAAGACTTAGGATATTCGCTTTAATAACACATATTATGCTGTGAAAATTTAACAAGATACCTATTATTCTACTCCTACTACTATTATAAATTAATTTGGACATTTGTGAGTTTGTAAATTTGGATGTTTGTTAGTCAATCGTGCCTTAAAAGATAAACGGTTTTGAATGATATTTGGCACGCAGGTAGACCATGACCTGGATTAGGACATAGGACATAGGCTACTTTTTATCCTGGAAAAGGCGAGGGCGGAGCAGCGAGCTAGTAATTTATAAGATAGAGCCTTTGAATTTTAGGACAGAGAGACAATAATAGGGCTCTGTAATAGGATTCTGTTGGCATCCTCTCGATAAGGAACCCTAAAATGTTCCAGAAGGCAATTAAACCAGCATGTTCGACTTTATTTAGAACCTTCACTTGAGCCTGCGTGCTAAACATTATGACTTAGTGACTAGTGACCAATTATTCGAAATCTAGCGTGTTTTAATCTAGAATATGAGATCTCGTTCCAAATAACAACTAATTGATTTTGTATAAATTAATCTAATCGAATTCATCATTTCTATTCACGGAATTTTATCTGCGTTAGTTATCGACTACGCCTCCCATTGATCTACATTTTTTAAATTGCATTGTATTATAGTTTTTACTTTATTTATATGGTAAAAACAAAAAGACAAACCGTCAAATATTACGTTTATTTATTAGTCTGAATGACGAAATTAGCAAGTCGCTCGACTGATAGTGGTGAGCATCATAGCTGCCTATAAACATAAGTACCACCACCCAGAACGTTGAATTACAAATCACTGCATGGTGCTGGATATTGGTCTCGTCACACCAAGGCATAATGCCCAGTGTTTATACACTGCTTTTTAGAAGCAGAAATAGGCAGCGGCAGTACCTACTCAGACTGCCACTCGCATACGAGCGTCCTACGGTGGTATCATCGAAATAAGATGGTTGTATAAGATTTTCTGTTCAAAATATACACTATTATTCCTAATCTGAAATGCCTACTTTACACACAGCACTTGTTGCTTTTTTGTTTGCAATTAAAGTAACGGACACCTGCCGAACGTATTTCATATGCCGTTTGAATAAAATTACATGGTCACGCTTCCGACTGTCGACATTTGAACTTAGAAACAAAATGTCGTTGTTTTGCTTAGCAATTTCTTGTTGAATATTCAGAATGAACAATAAAATAGCATTACAATTTTTTGTCAGTTTAGGTCCGCCGTTCCGATTTATTTATGGATTTGTACTCGTAGGTTATAAACCTATACTTAGTAGCAACTAATACTTGCGGACAGCCGACTTTATATCGTAAAAGAAATGGAAGGATGATCTTAAACCTTGATGTAAGAAAGTAGATTACATCCACTAGGGGGATTCCCCGGGTTCTAGATAGAAATTACAAATTGAAAGTGTTTTGTCTCGGCAATTTATCATGGTTTTTATATTACTTTTTTACTCCTGGCAATACAAAAATGATGGAAAAATAAAAACCCTAAACGATGATTATAGCTTAAAGACAGTGTGTGACAAAATTATAATTATGTTATAATTTAGGTGTTGTAGCACCATGAACAAGACAATAACAACCAAACTCGAAAATTAACACCAGATTGGATTATTAACAAAGTTATTCACATTGTGGTTAAGTTAAATTATCACGGGGAAGTTATTATAAACATATTTTAAACTATCATAAATCATATTGTCAAAATCTAATTTCTGAATCCCATATTAACACGACGATCCTAAATCGAAATTTACCATTTGAATTTGAACTTATTTACTTGTATAAATTTTTTATACGATTTGCCGTTTCTTAAACTGTTTTAGTGGGTTAAACTCGATTTAAGATTTACGTGCATGTGGGCGATTTATTGATAACGATAATTTACAGATAACGAACAGTAATTTTGGATTACTATAATTTAATACCAAACGATACTGTAACATTTAATAGTGTTTTCATTGATGTGAAATAACGTAATCAAGTTATTATGGAATAGAGTTGTGAATGTAAATGTACAATCAACAATGTAAATCACAAATACTCAAAAATGTAATGATAATGATATTCATAGAGATGTATTGTGCAAACATCTACAACTGCGTAGAGATGATAGTAGATCACGTCTGCAAAAAGTAAAAGAACTTATGGCGAAAAAATTCTTCATTACCATGAACTAAATATACAAAGCCTTATTCCGAGTATAATAAGAAAAAATGTGAACGTTTTGATAGAAATGATCAGAGTTGCGTTTGTAAATAAGAATCGGTCACGTAGATAAGTATTTATATTGACGTTTTTACAACTCGATGAAGATTGACTGTTGAGGAGTGGTTGTTTTTTGTGCTACCACAGTTGCTAGTTAAGTTCCCATGTCATATTCTAAAATAAATAACGGATATATATTACTATTGATTTAAGTAAGTATCTACGATTAATTGTGTATGTAAGTATATAGTTTTAATGGAATATTTAGACTGCCACAACACATTTACACTACATTGGCATGTCTTTCACACAGTCATTCATCTATTCTTTAGTGACCCTCTATACTTGTATGTTCCATTAATTCAAAAGTTGGATATACAATTTAAAGGAAAAGTGTCTTTGACCTGCTTCTCCTCTATAACCTTTTTGGGATATATGCTAATATAATTTTGGAATCTGATCCGTAATGAAACTGTCGGAAGTTAGGAATTCTTTACTTAATTAACTGTTGGGGCAATAACCGTTTAATATGCTGTTTATATTTTTTTAATAAAAGATAATGACTTTATAATTATGCGTTGTAATAAAAATATGTAATACTATGAACTAGACGAAACTTACGTTAAAAGATGGATAGATAATTATTGTTTTTTTCTGCGACGTTGTAGAACAATTGTAAAGGTTTACGAACTTCAAACCGATACATAAACATACGCACACACGCCTGTAATCCGCGAAGGGGTAGGCGGAGGTGTAACCAGTACATTTCACTGAGCTTTTTTCCGTGCTATGATGTAATAGGGGGCAAGCCTATCGCCATACCGCCATACCGCAATTCCTGACTCCGGTCTGATGCTGAGTATTTCGAAAAAAAAACCCAATATCACTTTTACCCGAATCGAACCCGTGACCTCAGCACAGCAGTCGTACCGTGGACGCTTTACAACTGCGCCACCGAGGCAGTTTGAGAGTCTGTGAGGTAAACTGATTAATATAATCTGCATTACGTTTATACTTAAACATGTATATCCAAAATATTATGGCTTAAAGTTGTAAAATTTGAAAGCGTTTATATGTTAAGATAGATTTCATCACAGCTTGTATACTCGTAATTCGTAACATAAGCAATACATTTTAAAAGGCAGAACGTGTTCATGACAACAGTAATTCACCTACATATATCCTGTTTTGAGTGGTTACAAATTAACAACAATTTTTACACACACTGTACAAAAGAAATTACACATGGCTGTGACTTTACTCAGTGACTTTATTCTGGCTACTCAATTACAGGCAACTTATCCATTCAAAGTAGGTACTAACGACTCATGTTATAATGTTTTAATTTCATCTTCGTGACTTTCAAAAATCTAATAAAGATCTTTTGCTTGCATGGACTTTGTGGTAGGTAAGTCCGATAGTCGAAATGGCATTCAACCGTTTGCAAAAACGACAAATCGATAAAAACATTTCGGATAATGTTTTGTAAAAACATTGCGATAAATAAAATGTATCGTGCTTTCTGATAAAAAGCTGCCTTTTGACAATTGTTAGTACTTCCTTTTTGTGTGAATTGATTTGCTGTTTTGTTCTGTTTTTACTCAGAAATAGATTATTGCTATCACACTTTTTTGGCTATTGATTTTGGTAAAAGTATTACATTATCGTAATCGTAAATGATTATCGATCTCTTTAAGGAGTCTAAGGATTATATTTATGTTTACATTTAAATTCTACAATAGTTGCGAATTCGTATGTTTTCATTTTCTGGTTTAAAAATATACACACTAAACTATTGATCATGTATCATCGATTAGGTATATATTTAATGTTAAAAATTGCTGTTTTAAACCAATTAATTTATAGAAGCATATATCTTTATACGACAAAAACTAAAAGGAAATATGTTGAAGATTAGATCGTACCAAAATTCTTTACATTTTATATCCTTTTTGTTGTGTTCAAATAAAAAAATACGCACGTTGTGAATAAATCAAAATATCACTAAAACTCAGAACATGCAGATAGTGTTCACCATGAGCTTTTTATTACATCAACAAAGTTTTTTTTTTTGTATATTAAACACCGTTATCCTGCATATTTGTATTAAAACACAAAACCTACGCAAATAATTCACATCATCAATTTTTCTATGGTTTTATGCACATCTTGAATTTAGAAACTTGATGTATATTTAATCTCAGTATGATTTTAATAGCCCTTTAGGGTTTTGCAGTTTTGTGACAGGTTGAAATATTCAAGTTTAAGGACATATTTTGAATTAAAATAATAATAATCAAGTTGTTTATAATAGAAACACAGAGCAACTCACCGTTGACAGAACACCAGGCACTACACGGAATGATGGTATGATGATATGATGGTACGATGGGGCGGTGGACGCGAGGAGCAATGACTCTGACGCTCGCACTTGACCTTGTGGCCGGCGAGTAGACGCGAATCAACGGCTCCTACCCGTTTTATACTCGCTTTGTCAATGATACACAGAGACTGGATGTTTATTTAACATATTTAGCTCATATAAGTGCTGTCTACACGCTACAAGCACAGCGACTTAATTGATGATACCTGGGTACATTTCGTTCCTCGGAATTGCTAAGGCTTTTTGTCGTTTACTCCGTATAATGGCACTACGATTTGTTCAATCTAGTGAACTGAAAGAAATTGTATCTTAATGATATTGTTGATATTTCTGGTTCTATTTTCTGCTTGCTACCATATGTGCTGCCCTTTATTTCGAGCTTAACTTTTTCCACGGCTTAAATTCAGAATCAATTCGTTTCGTATTTCATACTACCCTACATCTTTTATTTTAATTAACAATACGTCTTTTATCTTATATTCGCGTGTTATTTTCTGCAGTTTCTTTATAAAAAATAACTAGCACCAACCTCTAACAACCGGCATTATTAAATACTGGAAGTATTCATTATTATTTATGAATTACTTCGAACTAGCTTATGCGCTCGGCTCCGCTCGCGTGTACTGCCTTTTCCGATATAAAAAGTGATCTGTGGTCCAATCTAGCTCATGATTTACTTGGATGCCAAAATTCATCCAAAAACATCCAAATTCACATTTATAATATTATTAGGATAGTATATCGATATGAAGGTTAATTATTAACTTCGGTCACTAAATGTTAACAACCGAACATGTTTGTGAAAACAAATTGACCAATCTTAGCCGCCGTGTGTGATGGAACTATCCAGCTCACACTGAGCTTCTCCACCTCGATGTAAATAGGCACAACGGAAAAAGGGACTGCGCTATCCGAGTGCGCTGGTTGCTTTTTATATTAGTATTTCTGCAGCGCTTACTTTTTATGCTAACGTCTTCTTGATCTCCAACAATTTTAATTACACTTCCCCGAGGAAATGTAACTTTTCCAACGTTGCTTGTAATTGGCGTTTTAAGTTTTGATTCGAAAAATCACTTAAGTGTTGCCTGGAATAGGAATTGGCGATCTAAGAGTATACTAGTTGCACCGCTGCCTACCACTTCCGGGATACAGGGGTGAGCTTATGTTTATGTATGTTACCACTGCTTTTAGGGAACTTTTTTTTTTTATAATCTTGAATAACGAGACGAGCAGGACGCTCGCCTGATGGAAGCGCCATGCCTGCCCATAAACAGAAGCAACACAACACAGAAGTTTGCATTGAAAAGCACTGCATGACTTTGGACTGTGCTCGGCACCCCGAGACATAAGATGTTAGGTCTCATACTGCCCAGTAATTTATTTTTATTTATTACACTTTATATACATGGAGTATAAAGGCGGACTTAATGCTAAAAGCATTCTCTACCAGTCAACCTTTGGGCGGTGCAGATATGTATAAGGTAGGTGCAAAGAAAAGACGACAGGATACACAAATAACACACGAGTCTAAATAGGCATAAATATACATATGCATAATAGATACATGAATAACAATAAAATATAATATATAAATATATACATAAGACAATAACTAATGATACATAAAAATACATATTATATATGCTATAATAAAAAATAAATATATATAAATAATCTAATGTGATGATTCTGCCACCTCGCTCAGCAATAGTTTCCCTGGCTTCAATGTCCTTCAGACCGAAACACAACAATGCTTACACACCGTTGCTTGGTGGCAGAAATAGACAAAGCGGTGGTATCAATCCCAGACGGCCTCTCGCATACGAGGGACCTACCACATAGTAAAACTTGGTTATATGCGTACCTATAAGCATGACACGAAATCTTTCTATTACGACTGCAAGTTGTTTCATATTTGGGAATCAGATAGAGCAGCATTTGCTTTTGAAGCCGATCTATTATTATCCATTGCTATTGTAAGAACAATTATGTCTTTGTGGTTGATATTGGACTATACTGAAATATATTTTCAAGGTGATATAAATAAAAAGATTTAGTATATAGAAGTAACATCAACTTTGCCTTTGACCTACTTTGTAAGATCGGCGCTTCATAATATCTACACTTATAATTTTAGCAATATAATTTTTCTTGAGACTAGACTTTATTTAGAGTAGTAGAGCCACGCTGTAGATACTTTTGTCTACAGCATGAATGGGCCGGCTCGTCCGGGTCGTTACCACTGTCTCAAAGAAAACCGGCGTAAAGTAGCAGCTTGCTGCTGCGTTTCGTACGGTGAGCGAGATATCCGGAGGTCCAAATCCTCCTCCCATTCCCAATCCCTTAATTATCCCTTTCCTTTGGTATTGTGGGCGTATATGGGCGGTGGAGATCACTTACCATCAGGTGACCCACTTCGATCGATCGCCGACCTATGCAATAAAAAAAATTAAAAAATAATAAAAGGGTCGCCCCTGTCACCTCAAGAGACGGAGATACGCTCAGCGAAATGTGGGAGTTCTGGTTACATCGCTGCTTACCGGTTCGGGGATTACAGGCGTGAGCGCGTATGTATGTATGTATACTTATTCGTACTTTATTCAACAACCGCTTGGATCCGGGTTTAAAAAGAACAAAAGTTTCCATGTGTGTCAATCGAAGGTGAGACATGATGGTTAAACCACCGTTATATTCGATAAACTAAACAATTGTTTGTGTCAGATGCAAAACTATGAATATTCAACGACCATCATTATTCTAACACGATTCAGCAGGCCACAATCATACAGCTCTCTCCACAACGTGTTTTGGAAATGCACTTCCGACATCTATAATATAAATCTTTGACCGTTTTATATTGGCCGATATATTGTAGAATACCGGAGAAATGCGAAGGCTCAATCCCCATTCCCTTCCTAATTATTTTGGTATTGTAGATGTTCATGAACAGAGATCACTAAAACGCACGCACTCACGCTTGTAATCCCCAAAGGGGTAGGCAGAGGTGTAACCAGTACGCCCACATTTCGCTGAGCGTATCTCTGTCCCTTATGTGATAGGGGGCGAGCCTATCGCCATGCCGGACAAAAATTTCCAGACTCCGGGCTGATACTGATAGTATTTCGTAATAGAAAAACCCAATACCACTTTACCCGACCCGGGGATCGAACTCGAGACCTCAGCGTTGGCCTTAATCGTAACGCGTACGCATTACAACTGCGCCACCGAGGCAGTCAGAGATCACTAAAACTTACTACAAAAAATATATTTGGCTTACATTTAGGGATAGCTCAAATTTAGATAGGATTGTCTCAGGCTAAAAAGTTTGCAGTGCTTAGTTTGTCTTACTTCGGAAATATTGTTTTTAGTCTGGGTATTGTGAGACCGAAAATCTCTCCTAGTTCCCGATACCCACGGTACAAGGCTCGAATCTGAGTATGGGGTCAAGAATGTATGTGACTGTTGGGTGTATTCATTAATTTAAAATTATGTATATATAAATCAACAGAATATAAAAATCCAAAAGGTATTGTTCAAGCAGGACATATCTGCAAAGAGACGTTGACGCTTTAATCGAAGAATTTACCTTTTATAGAATAATAGTTGGTGGAACTTTGTATTGACATGTTCCTTTAACGTGTGAATGGATAGACTCCTAACCATTGGTAGATCGGCTCTTTGATGTTCTATGGGCAATGTACAGTACGCTTTATTTTAAAAGGTTTTTTTACATAGCATGCAGAACTACCGGAGTGTTAATGATTAAGAAACACAATAAAAACAGATATGCCAAAGTGGGAATAGGTACTTACCTATCTAAAGTGAATTTTAGTAGGTGAAAGGCAAGTGTGATGTTTGTGTTTCAGATATTGGATGGAAATAGTAAATTTACAAAAATGCCGATTTACATACTACGGTATTGTAAAAAATATTCTCAAAGAAAGTGGAAGTCTTCTGAAGGCATAAAAATAAAATAAAGTAAATAATAAATCCTTTTTATTTATTTCTTGTTTCCTTACATAAATACACCATACAGTATAATTATTGAAATTCACTTACAACATTAATAACAGTCGTATAATTACTCTCAGAGACAAACCGGAAAAAGGCAAAAATCATTATAATGCCACTTCTGCGTGAGCGTCTACCTAGTTACTGTATTTACTCCCCTGTTTGAGCTGTCAAACTCGCGCGTTAGGTGACGCGATTTTACCTTTAAACGGCCCGTCTAGTTATAAATTAAAGTCTTTGGTTTAAACAAATGCCTGGGATTGGAATTTGTGCCCGATTTGGCGTTAGGATCGCCATCTATCGCATCAAGGGACCGGATAAAGCGCGGCGGACCGTGGGTGCGTTAGTTGCATCTCTGCTTATCCCTTTAGGGATTCAGGTATAATCGAAATTAACTGAAAACCAAGTAACTTATGTATGCGATGTATAGGGTTTATGGAAATACATATTAACGTGTTCATCGACTTTTGGTGTAGATCGTACAATAGCGTCACCAACCAATAAGACAGAGATGTGTGTTGTGAAGTTACTCCGATTCTTTCTTACGAACGTGTGAAATATGAAATGGTATGTATAAGAAATATTTTCAAGTCTCTAGGAGCCTTGCTCTCCCGCCTGGCTTCGCCTGTGCTATGGTATCAGCTTGGCGAAAATAGAGTAGTAGACTAGATAATTTTTATTATTTAAATCAATAAGTTACGTTACTCAAAATCTATTGCAGAAAGAATTTTATAAATGGGACCAAAAATAAATAAGATAGAAGCCATTCAAAGGGGTAATTGTCAAATGATGAATGAAATTCAATATAGGAAACTACCCTATTCACATCTTACAATACTATAAACATAATTATTTAAATACTCCCGGGTCGTTATATAAGCATCAGACGTGTGAAGTGCAATTATCCAGGGCTAGTAATTTATGATTACCCTCGACAGTCGCCGGCCCGAGGCGACGCATCTAGACATCATAGTTATTGTTGCCGCATGTGGAATGCTCTACAGAATGAAGATTGCTTTAGAACAACTATTTGTGTAGGTAGTTATTAATGTTGTACGTTGATTTAATTTTGAAACATTGTATGCACATAATTGAGGAAAGCCTCCGTGGCCCAGTAGGCAAGTAGCCGGTTGTGATGCGAAAGGCGGTAGGATTCCCGCAAATGTTTGTGTGATCCACAAATATATGTTCCGGGGTTGGATGTTTTCACCAAAGAGAGGTTGTTCTGAGGTAGAAGGCCGGTCGTAAAAACTACAAGCCAAATCTTTTTGTGACATGTGTTTAAAAGCATTTTGCGCCGACCCCACTGCGAGTAAGATAAGGCAGAAAAAGAAGAGTTAATACATACATACACACTCACGCCTATAATCTCCGAAGGGGTAGGTAGAGGTCTAACCAGTACACCCAAATTTCGCCAATCGTATCTCCGTCCCATGATGTGATAGGGGGCGAACCTATCGCCATATCGGGCACAATTTTAGACTCCGGGTTGATACTAAGCATTTCATGATAGAAAAACCCAATATAATTTTACCCTACCTGGGGATCGAACCCAGCGTCAGCCTTAGTCGTACCGCATACGCATTACAAATATGTAATTACAACTGCGCTACCGAGGCAGTCAAGAAGAGTCAAGACACATATAATTATAATTATTCTACCTTTTTAGTGTTCCGTACCCAAAATATATTACTAATACGACCCTATTACTAAACGTGTGTTACGCCGTCTGTCTGGTGGCTCTATATTTTGAACTGCAATAGAAAGCTGGTTGAAAATTTATAGAAAATGATATGGCGTTGAAAATAGAATTTTATTGCGGATATCTTAACACGACTGCCTCGGTGGCGCAGTTGTAATGCGTACGCGTTACGATTGAGGTCAACGCTGAGGTCTCGGGTTCGATCCCTGGGTCGGGTAAAGTGGTATTGGGTTTTTCTATTACGATATGCTCAGTATCAGCCCGGAGTCTGGAATTTGTGCCCGGTATGGCGATAGGCTCGCCCCTATCACATAAGGGACGGAAATACGCTCGGCAAAATGTGGGTGTACTGGTTACACCTCTGCCTTCGGGGATTACTGGCGTGAGTGCGTATGTATCTTAACACATACTTAACACATAAAATAAGAGTGATACGGCATCCGCGGGCATAAATCCGACTCACACTTGACTGATGTTATAGGTCATTTTGTAGGTACTTCGTTTTGTATATACAGCGCGGCGCTACGTATTATGTAAATGCAACATTCTTTTATAACTTTTTCCGCCCCTAATTGCATGCTAAGTTCATGGGCGCCAATTATAGTAAGAAGGGAAAAATATTTTTTCCCGCAATTAAAATCTACGGCTCTACTCGAGGCGCCGCAAAGACAAACGCAAAACATTTTTATTCACAATAATTAGCACCCAGAGACACCCAAGTTTACCTATTCTATAGACCGTTAAAATGACCGGAAACGTTGTATCCTGAAGTACAGTTGGCAATAAAACATATCATAATATAAGAACAGTCGCACACAATCTTGTTTATTGCTTGTGTAACTTAGTGATAATAACGGGGACGTGTGAGTACAGTTAGGGACATAAGGTTTTTACTATGTATATTTTGGAAACCTTTTTTTCTCCTGGCATAGCATTCCATTCTTCCAGGATATATAAAAATAATAATAAGTGAAATAAAATGGCTTCATTATGGAACTTTTAGGTTTGATAGAATTATTATGTGAGTGAAATTTTAGTCTTTATAGACATTTCTGTGACTTAAATAATTACTGATTATTTTCGAATGGAATTTATACTACCACTAGCATTTACCCGCGGCGCCGCCCGCGTAATAGTCTTTTTCTGGGATAAAAGTTGCCTATGTTCTAATTCATGTCTTGATCTACCTGTATGCCAAATTTTATCAAAATCCATTCGGCCGTTAAGGCGTGATTGATCTACAAACATACAAACTATCACATTAAAAATATATAAAAAAGTTTATATAAAAAAGGTCTATAAAAAAGTTTCATACAATATTGAAACCCCCCTTTTACCCCCTTAAAATGTGAATTTCCAAAAATCTGTTCTTAGTACGCCTCGCCATCACACAAACTATCATCTGACCAAATTTCATGATCCCAGCTTCAGTAGTTTTTGAGAAATCGTGATTAATCAGTGAGTGAGTGAGTAAGTTCAACCCCTCCCCCCTTTTCCAAATAAAATTTCGCAAAAATGTGAATCACATATTTCATTAATTATCATAAGCAAAGTTCGTGCGTAGTTTCACAGTCGTATTCCGTTCCATTAAAAAAGTTCCATACAAAGTTCAACCCCCCCTCCCCCCTTTTGTAAGTGGAATTTTCCAAAAATATTACACTCATAGTTCATTATTTTTAATAAGCAATTGCGCTCAATTTCACCGTCGCATCCCCTTCCATAAAAAAGTTACATACAACGGACAAGCCCCTCTTTTACCCCCTTAAAATGTAAATTTCCAAAAATCCGTTCTTAGCTGACGTCTACATTAAACAAACTATCATCTAAACAAATTTGATGATCCCAGCTTCAGTAGTTTTTGATAAATCGTGATGAATCAGTGAGTCAGTGGTATTTCGCTTTTATACAACGTGTTATAGAAAGGGGCGGGCAAATTTAAGCAATGTATAGTATAGCGTATAAGTATTTTATCTCCCATAGTACCAAATCCGATTGCATTGCTAGTACAATAATTATAGAATTTTCTTTTTTATCGAATGAGTAACATGTCGATATCGACTTTTAACTTTGGACAACACTAAATGATACTATATACCTCCTTTCATTTAATTAATTTATAATTAAAAAAACATTAAAGAGTTGTCAAATGTCAATATTTATTTGACGCAGTCAGTTCGGTAATTTCTGATTTTATGAAGTATGTTTACGAGTTCAAAAAATATGTTGTATTTAACTAAAAATAAGTATTATGTATTGCTACTTTGTGTTGGTGTAACTGATAACAGCTTTTAAGAGGATCGTCGAATGTATTAAGCCAAATTCAGAGATGGAAGACACGAGAATGAAGTCTTTAAAATGCTTCTAGAGGATGGTACCAATATCGTCTTCAGCACACAATCGCTTTCAGGTGTTATTTTGTGTTTAAATTACATGTTACGTAAGTATGTTCGTAGAATTACGTACAACTTATTCAAGTTTATTAAAAAGTGAGTGTCGTTCATAATAATTAATAGTGATGTCACCAATCTTATCGATCTTAATAAACGAGTGATCAAAATAAATGTGAAATTTTTGGATGTCTTGCTATTGAAAAGGTCCGGTACATAAGTACTAATTGTAAGGTCTATGTAATGACCCTAAAATATGACCACACCTTTCTGTAACACGTTGTATATATAGATTTACAGAAATTCTATCCAGACTGAAAGTTTGGAGGCATATTTCACCTATCGTAATTTTTATAGATCAGATACTTATTGAAAGGTCTGTATAAGATTTTTTTGCATACGTCACTTTTATAATTTAGCCCATATTACAGCTTTAATTAGAAACTATACCGTCAATTTCTATAAACAATCTTAGTTTGATTCTCCAGTTAGATCCTCAAATGAGACCATCAGAAAACAATTTGAAGGTCGCTGTACAAATAACTTAGTTTGATAGCTTGATTTCCGGGAACTATCAAACTAAAATCGTTTCTTGACATCTAACCTTAATGTACCTACTCCGTAACTAAGAATACCATCCTGTTATTGGCTGATTGTTTAGATTTACGACTAGCGTCTTTTATGTTCAAAATAAACTTATAATACAATACAATACTCTACAGTACTTATAATAAGTAATGTAACTGCACTGGTGGCTTAATGTATGACGTTAGTTAATTTTGTACTTCCTTGTTCTAGATTGTTTGAAATGGTCTCAAATGTGGGTTATTGAACACGATTGTATTAGCATGTGAGAGAAAATATGTACCAACTTAAAATATATTGTTCATAATTTTTCAACTATTGTTTATTCAAGTCCAAAGGTTTGAACTAAATTTAAAAGAGCAGGAAGTTCTCAACTATTAAACTGTATTTCGCGATACTTCCACCGAATCGAGTGATTGTTTTATCTGCTGGTGTTTACCGTTATGGTGGTCCAGATTAAATTTTGTATGGTTAAGTTCTTCATTAAAATAATTATACTAAGGGCCTTTTTCATAATGCACAATTAAATATTTACTGCCAGATAACGTATTACACATCCATTTTCGAAGTATCAATTTGGTGTCTTATTAAGTACCGCTTACTTGGACATTGTGGAACAGGCGCTAATTCTTAAAAAAAACAAACAAATTCTCTCGTAGATTGTACATGCATGACAAAAAGGTTAAAACCGTACCCAACGGTTAATTGAAGTAAACGCTCTCGTCAACATCCGACAGCAAAAACGAGTTGTCTTCCGTCGACTAGATATGTCCCTGATACGAGTATAATGCATTCTTGCAATAAAGGTTACCTACACGTCATGTAGTCAGGGTTGATGTACGTCGAAGAAAATGTAAACAAAGCTAAGATAAATCAAAACATTCATAGTTAAACCGCTGATATTTTTTTTTAAGAATGCAGTAATATTTTTTTTATATGTTAAATACCTAGTGGTATCAATTATAATATATACCGGATGTAAGGGAAACGCTTCCGAAAACGAAGACTGGTGGTAGTGTTGGTGATTAGACACGATAGCACTAAAATACGAGAATAATATCGACATATTTCTTTAAAAACATTATGGCGTTGATGAAAGGAATAATTAAAATCCGATTTGTCATAATAACGTAATGTAAAGCCAATAAAAAAACAATTGATGCTCGGAATCAGCTGTACAGCATAGCGCGGGATATGCCTACCAAATATTGAAACGTGGTAATGCGTGCGGGTCATTGACCTCAACTTCAGCATTGGTACGCGTTTGGTAACTTACGTTTCCAAAATTGCAAGTAAATAGCGGAAGAATAGTGTTTTCCGTTTATGTTATGGTGGTGTTTTATTACCGTTTCGGCTTCGGAAGCGGTTCCCTTACACCCAGTATAACTCTTGTTTACATTCTAAACAAAGTTCGATGTCTCAGACTATAATTTTAACTACTAGACCAATTCTGGAAGTAAGATGATTGGTTGGACAGTGTTTAGAAAAAGTGGAATCGATTAAAATAAGCCGTGATTTTCTATCATTGATAGGGATGATTGAAAAACGTACCGAGATGTAATTGGGAATGCGGAAACATGGCTGTTTGACTTGCTATGAAAGAACACTAAAATAATTAAGCCAGCTAAATTTGAACACCATTATTAAAAGAAGAGTTTGGTTGCTACACCTACTGTTTTAGAAAGTTAGTTGTTACTTAAAAAATGTCTATGTTGCCAGTTATGGGTAACTTAGAAAAATAAAATTCTTTGTCGTGTAAAGAGAGATCCCTAACATAACAATAAGTACCTACTTCTGGTACAGGCATATTAAAGCCTATGTATTAAATTATAGGCTATAAGCATATATTGGGAAACGAAGTATAGATATAGATACCATAGATAGGTAACTGGTAGACCCTGGTATGCGAGAGGCCGTCTGGATTGGTTCTACCGCTTTGTTTTTTTCTGGCACCAAACAACAGTATGGAAGCACTATTGTTTCAGTTTGAAGGCCACTGAAGTCAGTGATCTGGTAGTCAGTGGTAGGTATGTATCTTTCGACATAATAATAATATTTTATCGATACATATTAATTTTGCGAAAACAATCACTGTAGGTATATCTCTTCTTCGTCCACCTGCCATTATTTCACTCGCGGTGGGATCGGTCGTAACAGGCTTTTAAACACATGTTACATAAAGATATTTTGGCCTGTATTTTCTACGACCGGCCGCCTGCCTGACGTTAACCCCTCTGGGAAGATAAAACCCGAAACCGAAACAAAGATTTGTGGCTCATAAAACATGTTGTTTCCGTGCGGAAATCGAACCCGCGGCCGCGGCGCGGCTTCTTGCTGCATAGCCGGCTACTCGCCCACTGCGCCACGAAGGCTGTCAATCTGCTATTCATCTACTGAATAATAATCTATCAACAAAGCTTTAAAGATAGGTACAAACTATTAATAATAATAATAATAATGATTTATTTATGCAAAGTGAACATGGTACATTTCAAACACAAGGTCAGTGGCTCTCAAACTAGGCAAGCCTGTATCTTGAGAGCCTATTGATTTATTTGAACATTATATAACTCTAAAAGCAACATTTAAAGTTTTCATTGTTATTATTCTGTGTCGGTATCCAATGTCAATATTTGCGGAAAATCATTTTTGCCGATATTACGTCGAAGGATCGAGCTGAGCAATTTTTTTTTTATATGTACTCGTTGTATTTTGTACTCATCACTGACTATAATATAAGAAATTTTTTAATCGATCACATTTTTTACAACTAATTTTATTAAATTATTTACGTCTGCTATGAGGCTGTATAGTTTTTATACCTTAGCCCAAAAATTTAGTTTATGACTATAAATTTCCGTTTTGTTTTGACATTATCATTTTGAGGTTATAAAATAGTAAATACAACCAAATACAACAAACAAAAATAAGGATTAATCAATTATAATATTTGCTTACCGATACAACACAATGACCAGTAAACCAAATTCTAAAAGAACGATATACGTGGGTGGTTTAGCCGAGGAAGTTGATGAAAAAGTTTTAAATGGAGCATTCGTGCCGTTCGGCGATTTAGTGGATGTACAAATTCCTTTAGATTATGAAACAGAAAAACATCGAGGATTCGCTTTTATTGAATTTGAAAATGCCGAAGATGCTGCCGCTGCCATCGATAATATGGTCAGTTGAATTCAAATTGAATGTTCGATGTTTTTGGAATATTTGTTTGTGAGACGGCGTAGTTAGCTTAGTAGTTGTAGTTAAAATAATAAATGTGTTTTTTTGATTGTGCTAGACACAGTCCCGTAAGGTTCCCTTAAAACTAATCACGGAAGCAGAGTTTCAGTCAACACCCTTTAATAAATAATATCACCATTTTAATTCCAGAATGATTCAGAGCTGTTTGGTCGTACAATAAGAGTGAACATTGCAGCACCTCAGAGAATCAAGGAAGGCTCTACTCGACCTGTCTGGTCTGATGACACATGGCTACAGAAACATGCGGGAGAAACATTAAAACTAAACAAAGATGGAGCAGAAGATGATGCTGAGAAGGAAAAAACAGAAGCTGGATCAAATGTAAGTTGAAAGAGTATTTTGAAAAATACATTTTCACAGGGTACATACAGTTTATTGAAAGGTAGAGCCGCACTGTAGACACTTATGTCTACAGCATGAATAGGCCGGCTTGTCCGGGTTGTTGCTACTGTCTCGCAGAATACCGGCGTAAAGTAAGCTTTCTGCTGCGTTTCATGTGGTGAGTGATCTCACTCTGGAGATATCTATCTGGAGGCTAAAACCCCTCTCCATCCTAATCTCTTAATTATCTATTTAAGGTCAGCAATGCGCCCATAATTCATCCATTACGCTCATAATGTGGAGATCACTTACCATCATGACGTGACCAGTAAGTGGGTCACCTGTTTCCCGGCCTATGCTATAAAAAAAGTGTGTAAGATTTTTTCTGTTTTGGAGCAAAACTATTTGTTTTATAATATGACTTGACCATTCAAGTTACCATCCCATGATTGGACACAGTTAATAATATTACTATGGAGTGGATCATAACTCATGGAAGTCCATATGACTAACAAATAACAAGTTATTGGGTACCTACTGTTAAAATGAATAATAGGAATGTTCTCAAATTATTCTTTTGGTTTTATTAATAAAATTAAATTCCTTGCAAAAATGAACTACATGGATTAATTTTGCTATGCAAAAGGAATGTCTGGGTAGCTACAGCATATTTAGACTGCTCATTTCTGCCACTAAACAGCGGTGTAAATATGAGGGGTTTATGAGGCTTAAAAGTTAAAACTATATGTTTTGGGAGGCTTAGCGCTGTGCAATACAAACATGTAATTAAAATGATGCCATTCTTATTTCAGGGAATCCCAGAAAAACCAGCAGAGAAGCGAAACCCACAAGTGTATTTTGATATCACAGTTAATAAGCAAGAGATCGGCCGGATCATAATGATGCTCAGAGCAGATATAGTGCCCAAAACAGCAGAGAACTTCAGAGCTCTATGTACACATGAAAAGGGCTTTGGCTACCAGGGCAGCAGTTTTCATAGGATCATACCGGAATTTGTATCCTTTTTAAAAAACATACATTATTAGAACATCTGAATTTGTTATGTTCACTTGTGTAAAGATTCAGGACATTATTTCACAACCTTAAAAGCCTCAAATAGATAGAAAGATGTCTAATTTGACATGTTTTATTAACATTAGATCATGTATTCCACACTTAGATTCCAAATAACAGCCTGACATCCTCTGTGGCGCAGTGAGTGAGTAGCCAGCTGTTTGTGTGACCCACAAATATTTCTTTCCGGTCTGGGTGTTGTGGGACCATAAGTCCCTCATAGTTTGATACCCACGGTACAGGTTAACCAAGTGTGGGTTCAGGACTATGTGTGGGACTGCAGAGTGTATAAAAAAATTGATTTTTATTTAAAATACAATTGTTTTATCCATTCATCGTCATTTGTTCGGACTTAGCTTTTAGTTAATTATTATTACTCATTTCATCACAAATTTTGAATCATAAACTTCCTTAGTAAACCATATAGATGTGTCAAGGTGGAGACTTTACAAATAATAATGGAACAGGCGGTAAATCAATATACGGACGCAAGTTTGAAGATGAAAACTTTACGCTGAAACACACAGGCCCTGGTATATTGAGCATGGCCAACTCTGGCCCCAATACAAATGGATCACAGTTCTTTCTATGTACTGCCAAGTAAGTCACATATTCTGCTGCCCTTACCCTGCTTGTGGGAGAGGTAACTGATATTCTTATCTGACTGGATAGTCACCATCTCACACATGGTTAAAAACCATAGCTTGTTTCAGCAAGTCATATTCCAGGGTCAGTCGATGTGTATTACATTAGGCCGGCATAATTCTGTGGACCTTAGCTTTCTAACGCAGCATATCTGACTCGAGAAAACTTGTACGTTTTCAGGGGTGAAAAAAGATATCTAGCTTGCACTTATCTCGGAAGACTTAGTAGCTAGGTTGCGCAGGTACCGCCATCTGTTAATAGAGTTGAGTACTACCTGCTTACGAAGTTAAACAATTATTATATAGATGGCGCTGCAATACAGTAATGTATGAATTTTCCGCCAACCGCTGTTTTAATTTGAACGACATTGAAACCAGTGAAATTAATGGGCATTATGAGACTTAACATCTTATGTCTCTATTAGTACTTTGTAATCCAAAGTTATGATTGATATTGCTTCTGTTTTTGGGCAGGTGCTTACCTACCATCAGGCGAGCGTAATGTTCATTTCATAATAGTGGGGATTAAAACAAATTCGTTAGGTAAATAAAATGTTAGCGAATATTTTTCTCCAAACCGTCTGTTGAAGATGGTTGAAGATGTTATTTAAATATTTTGATTTCAGAACTGAATGGTTGGACGGCAAACACGTGGTATTTGGTCATGTTATAGCGGGCATGGATGTCATGAAAAAGATGGAACGATACGGAAGCAAAGGCGGGACGGTTTCAGCCAAAGTTGTTATAAACAATTGCGGAGAATTACAATAATTTCGAATTATCTGTTGTTTTATTTGTACTTAGTAATATTAGAGGAATAGCCTCCGTGGCGCAGTGGGCAGTATCCGGCTGTGAAGCGAGAGGCTGCAGGTGCGAATCCCGCCCCGAGACACAATGTTTATGTGATCCAAAAATATTTGTTTCGGGTGTGGGTGTTCGCCCCAGAGGGGTTGACGTCAGGTAGGCACCCGGTAAAAATTACAAGCCGAATCTTTCTGTAACATGTGTTAAAAAGCATATTGCATCGACCCCACTGCGAGTGGAATAAGGGCAGAGGGCAGATGGAAGAAGAAGAATGCCAGAGGAACAGAATGTTTGTGTACGTAGTGGTTAGCGTAAGTAGTAGTTAAGTACTTATTGAAGTACTCACTACTTACGCTACCGTGAAAGTAATTCTTTGAGAATAGATTATTTAAATTTTGATGAGTGAGTTTGCGAATATCATAATAATTCGACAAGTGGTAAGGCCACTCTATAATGCTTTTGTCTTTTTTACTAGTCTGAATGAAGAATAAAATAAACATGCAATAGCACACGGAACTTATGTAGCCGAATGAGAGGCTTATTGTTGGCGCAATAATGGCGTAGTACTTGATATTGTAATAATGTGTTGTGGTTTTTTTTCACCCTGTAATTATTGCTCCAATAATAAACTTCTTTACAGGGTTACAACATTCCTACCTAATCATAAAAAACTACCACCGCGTCGCATTTAGAATAATAAAAATAAAAAATAATAATAATAAAAAATATTTTAAATCAAATATTTATTATGTTAGATTTAAAATATTTTTTATTATTAGGAGTAATGAAAAATTTCTACACCTTATTTATGGTGGTTGCTAGTGGCGGATCCAGGATTTTGGTTATAGGGGAAAAATTACCAAATATTTGATACCAAAATTAACTTTACCCAAAATTAGAATTAAAAAATTTGAGAATATACTATAACTAGTTAATAAGCAAGGTTATGCGGAGAAAAATATATCAAAAAGTAGGATAATATCATGATTAATTTGAGATTTGTCAGTGGACCCAAATGCTTGATCTCCTTAGCCCCCCCTGGATTCGCTAGTGGTGGTCCTTATCATATTTTTCAAAAAAATATTATTTTTAAGATTGACTAAAGCTTACTAAATCAAAAAACACTCATTCTAATGAAAACACAGCTTCAATGGTTGTAACCACTAAGCGTCTTAATTTACCTACACACTAAAAAATAACGGTTTAGAAATGAAGCCAATTTCAATCTTCACCTTGATTTAACACTTTTTGTCACATTACTCAGGCTCCTTTATTTACTTTTAATGTAAGGACTAAATTTCGTATTATGAGTGACCTCATTCTGTGAAAGCGTAAAAGAGACTTCAGAAGGAATATTGTTTAATTTCCTTTCGGGAAGACAACAATTAATTTGGAAGGTCCGCTGTTTTATTTAATGTTTATTATGAATATAAACTTTACTGCGGGATGATGGAACTTTATGGGTAATTTATAAGGCTACGTGAAATTATTTTGAGTCTAGGTAGAAAGGAAATGTAAGATTTCGGTAATATTAAACGTATTTGACTGCCTCGATGGCGCAATTGTAATGCGTACGCGTTACGATTGAGGTCAACTCTGAGGTCTCGGGTTCGATCCCCGGGTCGGGGAAAGTGGTATTGGGTTTTTCTATTACGAAATGCTCAGTATCAGCCCGGAGTTTGGAATTTGTGCCCGGTATGGCGATAGGCTCGCCCCCTATCACATAAGGGACGGAAATACGCTCGGCGAAATGTGGGTGTACTGGTTACACCTCTGCCTACCCATTCGGGGATTACAGGCGTGAGTGCGTATGTATGTATTAAACGTATTTATTCCGTATCATAGATTTGAAGCCATGAAACTCAAGTGTTTATACAAAACATTATTTGTGTGCAAAGACTTTAATGTATACTATAATAGACGGGCTGTTGAGAAGTAAAATTGCGAGACCAAACGCGGGAGTGTGACAGCTTGACAGCTCACAAACAGAGAGCGCGATAGGGGCTCTAGATGAGAGTAAGTGAGATGGGAGTATTGAGTTACGGTCAATTGACCGGCTTTAACATTGTAGGTACCTACCTACTACTTCCAGCATGAGGCATGAGCTATGATAGCACCGACTCAAAATTGGTCAGATTAGATTTGGACTTATTTTATTCCTTTAAAGTTTTTTATAGCATGTGTGGTGTAGTAAGTCGGTCACCATTATCTTGGACCCAAAGCCAACCTCACCTGAAGGTGGTGCACTCTGCTGATTGACGGACGAGGCAATGGCAAAATTGGTTCCCGTTGAAGATCGTGGAGGTCGGACGGCGGGTCGCCCCACGTAGGTAATACCGAATACTGTCATATCTATTGTACGAGAAGGCGGGCCCTGGCGACGCGACGTTAATATCAAATCTAACGTTGCACTTTTCAAAACTAATTTACATTTCTGCTATATTATTATATTATTGAGAAAGGGATACTGAGATGGTTTGGGCATGTAGAGAGGATGGACGATAGAAGATTGTCGAAACAAATATACATGGCGAGTGTGAATACGGTACAGTTGGGAGGGGAAGGCCTCGGTGAACTTTCACAGATCAAGTTGGAGATATTCTCGAAAAAGGCCAGGTCAGGAGTAGCCTAAACCGACGTGCATCCCTCTATTCTAAAAAAAGTAACTGGCGCCGCCGCCGCTGCCAAAAGCTTGTCACGCTATCTCCTCCGAAACCGCTGGGGGTATGGGTACCGATACCAATCGATGCAGAATAATGTGGGGAAGAAAGTAAGATATGTCTCATATTCGTCGGAATTAATTTTTTTTATTTCTTTTTATTTTATGTTTTGTGGAATAATATGGACAGAGCCCCTAGTGTATGAAAAATTTAACGAGAGTGAAGGAAGCCAAAGAGTTACCTATGCAAGAATCGTAGCAAGAAATCCATTTTTTCTGCCTACCTATATGGGAAACATGCGTGTCTATGTATGTATGTATATTATTACAATATACCTAATTTGCATTTGAGCAGCTCAATATGCCAATGAGGAATGTTATAACATAAAATAATTAATTATAATGATTTTTGTACATGCTCCTAATATAAAAATAATGAATCAACACAAATTATAGACAACTAATCAGTCGAAACTTCACAAGTAATAACTTCTAGTTCTATCACGTAACTTCGGCGTAATCAATCTAAATTAGCCGCTTAATGCTTGTACGCACCTGGCTCCTGGCAGAGACACAATTATTGCGTTAATTGGATCCGTACACCCGATACCAATGGATTACGATACACGTATTGTTACCTGCCAGTAAACGATAACGCACATTCAGCCTTTGTTCGAGAGAATTGACTTAACTATTCCAAAGACTTTAATGTAGTCTTTGAACTGTTCACAATCTAGTGAGTGTGTGAGTGGGTGGAGGTGCAGGGGCTGGGTGTTTGTTATTATTGTTTATATATTTTTTTATTAGCTTGAATGACGACACGACCAGAAGGCCAATTGTCGTAATTTTAAATGTTCAAAATATCATTCCGATCTAGTCTCAGCGCCAAGAAAGTTGCAAATGGCATTCTCTTAAACCAATAATTAACGTCAAATGCGCCTACCACTGCTACTGCTTAGCAGTAGCATTATACCGTTTTGGCTTCAGTCAACTTTTATTCTACATTTAATCTCATTACGATCTATTTTCACATTTGACGTTGATTATTGGTTTTAAGAGAATGCTATTTGCAACTTTCTTGACGCTGAGACTAGATCGGAATGATATTTAAAACATTTAAAATTACGTGAATTAGCCTGCAGGTCGATCGCCTGATGGTAAGTGCCAAGCCTGCTCATAAACAGAAGCAACGCCACACAGAACTTTAAACAACAAAGCACTGCATGACATTGGACTGCGCTCGTCACCCCGAGACATAAGGTGTTAAGTCTCATAATGCCCAGTGATTCACTGGCTTCAATGTCCTTCAAACCGGAACACAACAGTGCTTTCACACTGTTGCTTGGTGGCAGAAATAGACAAAGCGGCGGTACCAACCCAGCCGGCCTCTCGCATACGAGGGACCTACCACCTTGTTTAGAATAACAATGGACTACCCTTAATCTTTGGGCCCCTCCATATTACGATTTTTATTAAATGGTAGAGCCAGGCTCCCAATAAATTTTCGGTGAAGAGAATAAAAATAAATAAATGTAAAATTGGTACTGACTTATTTTTGATAAATCCCAAAGTATTTCTTACTTTTCAATACAATTGATACCTTTCAAATACAGAGCCTCAATTAAGGTAGCAATAGTAAAGATGTCTTAAGTTGTTGCTGAAAGTTGCCAACATTTTAACGAACGAACGTGACGAAAAAACGTGGCATCTTAAATTCGCTGGCATTTTCATTTCAGACTCAAATTGAGTTCGGAATATAAAATGTTTGGATATAAATGTTTAGACCAATCGACTGTCTAATTTATGTATCGTACTTACAATATATGCTCTGACTTTTCTAAGTTAAGAGTGTTCATTGTTAAAATTATTACCTTTTGCTTTAACGGCGAAGGAAACATCGTGAGGAAACCTGCATACTTAAGAATTCTCTGAGAATTCGAAGTTATATGAAGTCGGCCATCCGCATTAGGCCAGCATGATGGACAAAGGCCTAGCCCCTTTCGTTGGTAGAGGAGTCCCGTGGCCCGCAGGGAGGTAATATTCTAGTGGTCGCGTATTAGTATCAACAGCATCTAGATAAGAAAAATAAGTATGGGATATTAAACAAATTATTGTTTCTATTCCGATGTTTCTGATGATTCAAATCTAAGATTTCAAAGTTTCGAGTCCGAATTAATTCAAAATTTGTATTAATTACATATTTAGTTCCGATGTAATGGAATTTTATTTTAATAGACATAACACCTAATATGTATTGAAGAAACGAAATACTTATAGTAGTGTTCAATGATGGCGCAGTCGAATTACGAGAAGCAGAATTTATTAATTAGTTGTCACTAATCATGAAACTCATGTCAAGAGTTCAATGTATTTTCGGGGGTTCAAGAGGGTGCTTTTTAGAATAGCCAGTAGATGTAAGGTTTTTGGACCAAGTATATTTTGGATAGGGTGCTTTTTGGACTAAAGCGTTTTAATATGTTTTACTGCAGAGGACGGCAAACAAGCTAGTGTGTCTGTCACCTGATGGTAAGTGAGTTACCGCTCATGAACATCCACAATACCTGAAGAAACATGGACGAGTTGCCGACCTTAAAAAAAAGGGATTATTAAGGGATTGGGGAAGGAGATTTGGGTCTACACATATCTTATTTACCGTAAGCAATAGCAAGCTGCTAGCTACTTCACGTCAGTTTTCCGTGAGGCAGAGGTAAAATCCCGGTTGAGCCGATCCATTCAACACAGAGACAAACAATTAAGTATTCTTATTTTCCAATATGTTTCGATTTTCACTTGCTTTAAAATATAAATTCTAATCTCCGTACACCGTTGTTACAGAAAAAGAAATAATTGAGAAATGAATAGATATTTGTTTACATTTCTGGAACAAGTATAACGAACAGACCTTGCAAGCCAATGTGTTGCATTATTCCCAGAGAAGACCAGCTTGTCCTTATAAATACTATAATTACATTATAAAAAGATCCAAGTAATGTTTTTTTTCAACGACGTACATTCTGAAGACTTTAATTATTCAAAAGTGTCTTTTTTAGTCTTTGAACAAAAGAGCTAACACTGAGGGAAATAAAGAAAGATTAATTAAAAACCTGACATTTTTCGCAATGTAGGTACAGATTTCTTATGCAAAGGTATTTCCTTGAGCGAATGATATTAATTACTTTTATTTAGAAAAAGTTGTCAAACGAAAAAAAGAAATAAGAAATTATCTCACCAGTGTGTAGGAGTTTCTGTCTCGAGATCGATCTTGATGCCTTCATCAGAAGCGATTCTGGTTGTATTTAAATTAATCCCTCATTTTTTTTCTGGAACAGGACTTAATTTCGCTTCATGCCAAGTATATTGCAGCCCAAACATAATGTCGATAGTCGAGAGACATCTTCTCTTCGACAACTGGATTGTATTGAACTTGGATGTCTTGCGACAACTGGATATACAACATCAGCTAACCCTGGTACGCGACTCGATGGGACGAATCATTGTGGTAAGTTTATCACCATGTGTGTGTGTGTGGGGGGGGGGGGGGGGGCGTTATCCAGTCAGGCACAAAATGAAATATGAATCAGGTGCCTTTCATTCAGTGAATAGTATTTAATTAGTTTACCGGCCTTCAGGAGCCGCTTAAAGGAATACTTTAAGAAATATTAAACCAATTGTCCACCACGTGTACCACGTGTAAAATTCATTAAGTACAATGTATTTGCATAATTAAATTATAAAATAATATTGTAAAAATTGCCTAATGTATTGTTGATAAGTATACATAATATGTCGCTAGATTTCTGCAAAATACTTATTCCTCTTTTATTTTTGTACTGACTTGTCATAACTGCTATTTTAATTGCCTACATGATAAATATTCCATTTCATTTCATTTCATAGGTTGGTAACCCCGAAATATCATCATTCTCTCGGGACACTAAATAGACAGGAGTCAATTTTTCAGTACAAAATATCTCTTTTTCTACAATTCTCTGTTTAACAACATTTTATCTGCACGTTATTAAGTTTAAAGTTGTTGCTTTGCCAAACAGTTCTTTAATTAAATTCACCGAATGCTCAGTTTATTGCAGGTGCACTTCTCAGTAAACACCTTTTACACGGGGGTACGGATGAGTTAAGAGAATTCCCGACATCGTCAAGTCTCAGACGATAATTCTCCTAAAGATATTGCTATAGTGTATTAGTCAGTATCTGGCTATATTAGACAGTTAGTGAACTCGTAGTAAAGTTCATTAAACCATGTTTATGAAGTGTGCAAAATAAATAAATAAAGTGAATGCAAGTTCAGACTACGTTAGAACTTACGTTAATTTTGTTACTGAATTGCTTTATAGTTTTCGAAATATTGTCTCGCCAGTTTTTTAAATTTTGTATTTTTTATTTTTAGATTTCCAACTACGCTTCTATTTATTCGATCAAATCGGACAATAATCCTACTATATTATTATAAATGTGAAAGTTTGGATGCTTGTGAGTTTGTGAATTTGGATGTTTGTTAGTCAATCACGCCTTAAAGGCTGAATGGTTTTGAATGAAATTTGGCACACAGGTAGATCATGACCGGGATTAGGAGATAGGCTACTTTATATCCCGGAAAAGGTCGTTCACGCGGGCGGAACCGCGAGCAAAAGCTAGTCTTAATTTTTAACCGATATAGCGATTTCCCCCTGTCACATCATGGAACGGATATAAGCTCAGTGAACTGTATAGTAGTTGTACCACTGTCTGCCCCTTCAAGCTTTCAAATGTAAAATTATGTATGTTTGTAAAATCATTTAAAGGACTTTATTCTATGAGAAAGTGAAGATACAAGACAACAAATTTTAATGTTGTACGAACTATTGAAACATCTTTATTGCTAATACATAATGAATGGCGTGAGTAATGCCCATTTTAGCGTTATAGTAGGTGAAGAATGCTCCATTAGGTAGTTAGCACCCTATTGCTTCGTCTATTAGTTCACATGTAGGCAAGCAATATTTTACTATGAAAAAGGGGATACATTTTAGGCTTTTGAAATATTGTGCAATAAATTGCAGGATTCATTATTTTTATTTTAGTTAATGAAGCTGTCACATGCATATTTAATTTAATAATTGCTTACTCATTTGAGCGATAGCTCAGTGGGGAGTGGTATGGACTGTCGAGATGAAAGTCGCAGGTTCGAAACCAGCCCCAATGAGTATAATGCACCTCTGACTTCTAAGTTATGTGTGTATACATTGTTAATTAACGCTTGCTTTAATGGTGAATGAAACATAAGCAAACCTGCATATCTGAGAAGTTCTCCACAAGAATTTCGAAGGTATGTGAAGTATGCCAACAAGTTTTATGCCAGCGTGGTGGACTAAGTCCTAACTCTTCTTTTTTGGTAAAGGAGACCCTTGCCCAGCAGTAAAACGTGTATATTATATACATACATACATACGCATTCACGCCTGTTATCCCCGAAGGGATAGGCAGAGGTGTGTACACCCACATTTCGCCGTGCGTACCTCCGTCCCATGATGTGATAGGGGGTGAGCCTATCGCCATATCGTAATAGAAAAACCCAATATCACTTTTACCCGACCCGGGGATTGAACCCGAGACCTCAGCGTCAGCCTCAGTCGTAACGCGTACGCATTACCAAAATTACTGTCAAACACACAATGCTAATTACATGTACAAAACCACAACTTTAGATACAATATGTACTAAAAAGTTAATATTATTTTGTTTACAAGACGTTTTTATTAATACGTGAACTTGAGCGTTTCCTTCCGTCGTCAGATTCATCTCGCAGTTTTCCCGCCAGTTTACACCCAGATGTCGAATGCTGTGGACGCGTCGCCCGCCCCGATGTCATCCCGCGCGATTTCCCAAACAAGTTCAAATTTGGAATGTGTGCATGACAATTGAAATGTTTTGTTTTTAAATATTCGGCTAGTGTTTAAAAAACGATAAATAACATTTGAAAAAGTTTTGTTTTATTAGTGTGTGTAGTTGTTTGTGGTCTAGTAAGCAGAGGCTTTAAAGATTTAAAAAGGTAAGTGAATAGTAAAATAACATAAAATATTAATAATTTATGTTTTCTTCACACATGGTATAAATATTTGTCGAATTTATATTCGTAACAATATTTCACAATTATCTTTTTATTATACTGTATATTTCAATAAAATTGTTAAATACTTATAACAATTTAAATAAATATGTACATATTATTAAATTATTGCCAATTTCAAGAGGTACTTTCTAAAAAAATTATAAAGTTATATGATGAGGTTAATCCGGATATTTGTTCTATAACAAATTAAATTCATATATTGTGCACTGAAATTAATAATAAAACCGAACTTGATAATGATTATAAAACTAAAAAGCCTTAAAGATTTAAATAAGGTGCAATTAAAATGGAACACAATATATTGACATAAGGTCGATAACGATATTCAAACATCAAAATAAAGAAAATATATAAAAATTAAAAGCTAAAAATAACCCTAAACCATTTGATTCGTTGGTGCTGCAGTTTAATAGTCAATGATTAATACCACTGACTCATAATTATTGCTCAGGGTTTTTTTTAGCTTTGTCGGTTTAGATTTTTGTAATTAAAATATTTTACTATTTTTATGCATTTCAGAACCAAACAATCGGTGCATATCTAAATGACGATTTTATCCTTGATTTCACCCACTTAGGGTGGAATTTCCTCCTGATTTTTCGGACAGCCACTGAAGTACACCTTATTGATATAAAAATAATGATCAAAATCAGTTCACATTTGGCGAAGTTAAGCGTGAACATACATAAAAAACAAGAACTGAGAAGCTCTTTGTTTTTTTTTTGCGTCAGTTAAAAGTATTTTACCCATGTACCCATGATTATAGAAGATTTTTTTACGATATTATTCCTTAACATTTATAAGTTCACATCTATTGCTCTAGGGGTTAGGCAGAGGTGCGATTAGTACACTGACAGTTACCCGAGGTTATTTTTGTCTCATAAGATGGCTAGCCTATCGCTATCTTAGACAACTCATAAGATATTTAACGAATAGAACACCTCAAACACAATAAACGCCGAAATATAAGTTTTAATAAAAGTTTAAACAAAAAACACACAAATCCAAAGAAAAAAAGTAAATATATGAAAAACATACAAACACATGTCTATCATCAGTAAGGAGAAAGTCCAAAAAACCAATGTAACAAAAAATAAATAGGTAATTAATTATCTTCCAAACCACGAACAAGTTTGCGGGGCAGATAGATTGATGACTAGAGGACGGGAGTTGCCAGTAATAGGAGAAAAAATCCAACACTCATTAGACGTTGTTTATGCTCGAGCCAGACTACAACGAATTACGATTCAGACGGTGTTCCATTTTCAACATACATACATATATACGCACTCACGCCTGTAATTCCCGAAGGGGTAGGCAGAGGTGTAGCCAGTACACCCACATTTTACAGAGCGTATCTCCGTCCCACGATGTGATAGGGGGCGAGCCTATTGCCATACCGGGCACAAATTCCAGATTCCGGGCTGATACGGAGCATTTCGTAATAGAAGCCCAATACCAGTTTACCCGACCCGGGGATGGAACCCGAAACCTCAGCGTTAGCTTCAATCGTATCGCATACGCATTACAAATGCGCCACCGAGGCAGTCCGGTTCTATTTTCAAATATAGGAAAATTCAAAAATAAATAGAACTATAACATTATCAGCGTTTAATCTGTCGTAGTTTGACACCTTAGAGTTATTTTACGTTATATGAAACGTTATTACCTGTGAATTAAAATAACCACGACATCAAGTAGCAAAAATATCAGTAACATTTTTTTTTTTTTTACTTTCTTCAAACATAATACAAGCTATCTCTGTGGCGCAGTTGTAATGCGTATGCGGTACGACTGTTGTGCTGACGTCTCAGGTTCGATGCCTGGGTCGGGTAAAAGTACTATTGGGTTTTTCTATCACGAAATGCTTTAGTATCAGACCGGAGTCCGGAATTGTGCCCGATATGGCGATAGGCTCGCCCCATATCGCATCATAAACTCGGTAAAATGTGGGTGTGCTGGTTACACCTCTGCCTACTCCTTCGAGGGTTACAAGCGTTAGTGCCTATATGGCTAAAACCCTTTCCAATTAAATCATCTTTAAAATAAAATAGACCGCAATCAAATAGATCCATGCGATTGGGTGCTACGATGCTTATATACAGACATAGCTTAGTTATAGTTGCTTGTATAATAAAATAAAAAAAATACAACCTTTACGTACTCGAGAAGTAAAAACTAGTTAAAAAAATTGGCTATTAGGACTTGATTACGACCAATCAGAGTTATTATTGTCAAAATCGTTACTCTTTATGCACATACATAGGTATTATAATCACCTTAAATTCCCTCAATTCACATACATACAAATCACATACAGTTCATACTTAACAATCACTCATCACACCCGCACTTAACCATCACTCTCTCTCGCCGTAATGATAGCTTAAAGCTAGCATTGCCCATTCCTTAAACACAGTTTTAATTAACATCCACTGCTTTTATTTACATACATCAATGTCACTGAAGTATGAGAGAACTCAGAGAGGATACTGATTTCTGTAACACAGGTCTCTGAACCTAGCACACAGATTAGGGCCTTCATTAATTTTGTTACTTTTTATGTCAATAAAAAAAAAATATTATTATATACAAAGAGGTCAAACTCCTAGCTCACTTCTTTTTTGTTTGAGGTCAAAAATACGACAACTGTTTTTACTAAGTATTTTTTTATTTAATCTAGCTTATATGTCGCCCAGGATAATGTAAGAATTTACAGATACTCCATAACTGAATCGGTTAAAGAGTATAGAAGTTATAGTGTAATAAAGAAATGAAGAAATTTTCGAGACGACCTACACCTCAGTCTCTCCCGTGACCACGAAGGCTGAAAAGCTTTCAAACGTCGGGACTAAAATAAAAATTAAACCGCGATAAAATCCGTATAAACTAGTTTTATTTCAAAGAAACTCTCTTTTACCAAATAGTAGGACCCTCGTATACGAGAGTCCGTCTGGGTTGTTACCACCGCTTTGTCTATTTCTACCGCCAAATTTTTTGTTTTGGTTTGAAGGACATTGAAGCCAGTGCAATCACTGGGCATTATGATGCTTAACATCCTATGTCTCAGGGTGACGAGCACAGTCGAGTGACATGCCGTGCTCTGTAATTCAAAGCTTTGTGTGTTGTGGCTTCTGTTTGCGCTTACCATCAGGCGAGCGACTTGCTCGTCTCGTCATTCAAGCTGATAAAAAAACTCACACGTACCTTTATATTGATAAGATTAAAATTGTGGGCTAGGCCAATCTTTGGATATTTATAAAAAATGGATAAGACGTGATAATGCTCTAATACAAAGTTACATTGTATGTCTAAAAAGGTAGAGCCATATTGTAGACGTTTTGTCTACAATATGAATGGGTCGGCTCGACTGGGTTGTTGCTACTATAAAACCGACGTAAAGTAGCTGTTTGTTACTTTTTGTACGGTTAGTGATATATCCGGAGGCGCAAGTCCCCTTCCCCTTCCCAATCCCTTAATTATCTCTATCTTTATGGTCGGCACGCATCCATAATTGGAGAGATCACTTACGATCAGGTGACCCACTTGCTCGTTTGCGGCTTAAGCTCTAAAAAAAACAGATTAAAATTAAATTTCATTTTAAATTTAAAATAAAATTTAATTTGTGCCGCCAAGCAGCAGTGTTTATACAGTGTTGTATTTCGGTTTAAAGGGCATTGAAGCCAGCGAAATTAGTGGGTATTATGAGACAAAATAAGTCTTAAGTCACGGGGTGACGAGTACAGTCCAGTACCATGCAGTGCTTTGTAATTCAAGGTTCTGTGTGGTGCTTCTGTTGGGCAGGTGTGGCTTACCATTAGGCGAACGATATCATCGTTTCACCATTCAGGCTATAAAAAAAAACCTGGCAACCCTGCTAGGTATGACCACGCTTTTCCATTGTCCGGGGAGAGTCCTATTATGTTATTTAATGCAGATACGTAGTCAATGGAAATGCTTTGTAGCACCCAAGGTCAAGGGCGGTAATTAATGAACCGTGACGGGTATCATAAATCACGGTCATCTTGAAATTCCAAATCCAAATTATCATTTGGAGAAACTTCTTCGGACTTTGAATGAATCTAAATGAAATTATCTGTCTGTGATTTTCGAATGATTCGGTTTTACAAAAGCCTATACTTTTTCAAAAGCCTATCACGAAATGGAATCATTTGGAGCTGGTACTGGGGTATTGTTCGGAAGCTACAATAAATCATTTGGAAATATTTTCAGAGTCTTTTTTTACTGAGACTGCCTCGGTGGAACAGTTGTAATGCGTACGCGTTACGATTGAGGCCAACGCTGAGGTCTCGGGTTCGATCCCCGGGTCGGGTAAAGTGGTATTGGGTTTTTCTACTACGAAATACTCAGTATCAGCCCGGAGTCTGGAAATTTGTGCCCCGTATGACGATAGGCTCGCCCCCTATCACATAAGGGACAGAGATACGCTCGGCGAAATGTGGGTGTACTGGTTACACCTCTACCTACCCCTTCGGAGATTACAGGCGTGCGTACGTACTTTTTTTAAGCGAAGTTCAGCAAACGACCTAGTCGGTCACCTGATGGTAAATGATCTCCACCATCCATAACTTCTCTATTAAAATTAATTTGTGTGATTAATCTATTAGTTTTGCCTGTCAGTCTCTGTCGCGCAGTGGCGAGTAGCCAGCTGTGAAGCGTGAGGCCGCAGTGTCGATTCCCGCACCAAGATAAAAATTATGTGTGGTCCACAAATATTTTTTTCGGGTTTGGGTGTTATCTCCCCAGAGGGGTTGACGTCAGGCAGGCGGCCGCTCATAATAACTGCAAGCCAAATCTTTCTCTAACATGTTAAAAGCATGATGCGCCGACCCCACTGTGAGTGGGATAAGGGCAAATGGAAAGAAAGATTCTATTACTTTTGCCTCTAACTCTAAAAATGGTCATTCATCATAATCTCTAACTTTAAAAATAATCATTAACTTAAAAATCTGTTTATGGCTTCTATCAAATAGTTTATCTCTTATGTGCCAAAGTTTATGTCCCCATAATAATAGTAATATGTTAAAGAATCGGAAAAGCTGTAAAATATTAAGGAAATTTATTTTATAGCTCTCGCGATTCTTTATATATGCATCAGTCAGAATCGTAAATGCAGTGACAATAAAATTCAACCAGCTATAAAAAATAATATCCGGTGAAACTTACATTGTTGTGTGAAAATCTGGTTAGTGTGAATAAATTAAACTATAATATTGACTGTCTCGATGGCGCAGTTGTAATGCGTATGCGTTACGACTGAGGCCAACGCCGAGGTCTCGGGTTCGATCCCCGGGTCGGGTACGAGTAACAATGATATGGGGTTTTTCTATTACGAAATGAATGGGCCGGCTCCTCCGGGTCGTTACCACTGTCTCTTAGAAAACCGGCGTAAAGTAGCAGCTTGCTGTTGCGTTTCGTACAGTTGGCGAGATATCCGGAGGCCCAAATCCTCCTCCCCTTCCCAATCCCTTTCCTTTATGGTCGGCAACGTACCCATAATTATTTTGGTTTTGTGGGTGTACATGGGCGATGGAGATCACTTACCATCAGATGACCCACTTGCTTGTATGCCGGCCGATGCTATATAAAAACAAATTAGACAAAAATTAAGTTTGAGATAACATTTTGGTTAGTAATATTTTAATAGCCCCCTAATTTTAATAGCGACATTAGTATTTTTGTCAAGCGCGTTTCTCACCGGGACTCGCTTGATGCGCCCGCTAGGCAACTTTAATCCTGGAAATAGGCATTCACGCGGGTGGAGCCGCGGGCAACAGCTAGTTATATATATAAAGATATTGTATTTATTTATATTGTTCCTAGTTTGTATGTAATTCTGTTGTACTGATTTTCGCCATCCCGTGGTTGCCTATAAAAGATAGCTTTGAGCGATAAGACCTTCAATTGTACTATGTGTAAGTTTTTTTTCTGTCTCTCTATATTTGTCTACTAATAATAAATAAAAAATATATAAATAAATTAAACAGTTTAGACGAATAAATTAGATCTCAGTTCTGTGAATTCTGTCAGCGTACCTATGAAGTATTCTAAATAATAATCCAATAAGACGTCCCTATTTATAATTCTAGGAATTTCTAAAGAGGATATATAAAATATCTTTACATACATTCTTAGCTGTCATCACTGTTGTACATAAAAATATGTTATACATCCTATTACAGTTACATCGTTTATGACTAACATTTTTGTACGCCTATAAGTTTCTAAAAAATATTAAATAAAATGATAAATAGTTTATTACCTTGAGATATACATAACCCTACTTTTGAAAGTTTGGATGTTTATGAGTTTTTGAATTTGGATATTTGCTAATCATTCACGCCGGATTTGAATGAAATTTGGCACACATGTAGACCATGATTCGGAGTAGGTCATATGATATTAACGTTCATTTAAATAACGACTAAGATTTCCATGCGAGCGGAGCCGCGAGCGAAAGTTAGCACAATATATTTTAAGCCTAAACGGAAAACATACTACGGTCAAGAACATTGCGTATCATCGATTTGTTTACATTGATTTTCGAGGAATATTAACGGAAATAATGTCCGCGATAAACGTATCCACGTTGTTAAACCAACAACTGATGGTCTGAAGGCCAATTCTCGTAATTTAAACGTTCAAAATATCATTCCGATCTAGTCTCAGCGTCAAGAAAGTTGCAAATGGCATTCTCTTAAACCAATAATCAACGTCAAATGTGAACATAGATCGTAATGAGATAGAATGTAGAATAAAAGTTAACTGAAGCCAAAACGGTATAATGCTACTGCTAATGCTAGGTGCATTTGACGTTGATTATTGGTTTAAGAGAATGCCATTAGCAACTTTGTTGACGCTGAGACTAGATCGGAATGATATTTTCAACATTTAAAATTACGATAATTGGCCTTCTGATTCCTAGTAAAACATACTGTAGTTGCGTTTCGTGCTTATATAAATCGATAATAATAAATCAAAATATCGTCAAATTTGTATTGTGGAAGCGTAATGCCGTAATAGAGCAGTGATAGCTCAGCGGGGAGTGATTGTCGAGACGAAAGTCGCAGGTTCGAAACCAGCCCCAAGTGCATACACCTCTGACTTTTCTAAGTTATGTGTGTATTAATTGTTAATGATCACTTGCTTTAACGGTGAAGGAAACATCGTGAGGAAACCTGCATACCTGAGAAGTTCTTCATAAGAATTTCGAAGGTATGTGAAGTCTGCCAATCCGCATTATGCCAGCGTGGTGGACTAAGGCCTAACCCCTCTCATTCAGGAGGTCCGTGCCCAGCAGTGGGACGTATATAATACAGGGCTAGTATTATTATAATTATATTATTATTATTTAAACTGACGAAAACATAAAGAAGGTATATATAAATCACTCCCAAGGGGGTGAAAACGGGGATGTCAGACTAAAACCAAAATTTAGGCACCAATTTTGATGCTTCTTGCACTAAAACCAGGATAAAAAACAAAAAACCCGACAAAAAAAAAATTGCGTTTTCTGTTGGTAAGGTAGTGTTTTATTACCTTATACCCTTATACCCAGTATTTAATCAATGATTAGCCAGAAGCGAGTACAAGCTCCTTCTCAAAAGGTCATACGATATTCTTTTTTACTCTCTCCTAAATACACAGCTGTATCACTCAACAGCGCTTAAGATAAATGCTTGCACTTTACCCTAGTTGTGGCAGTTCGAGTCCACCTTCGTAATGAGGGTGTAATTTTTTGTGTTAAATACGGCCGTTCAGCCAGCATTTCGCTTGCTGTGGAGCCACTATAATTTCTTCAGCATGTATGGGCCGGCTCGTCCGGGTCATACATGTCCCACAGAAAACCGGCGTAAAGTAGCAGCTTGCTGCTGCGTTTCGTACGGTGAGTGAGATATCCGGAGGCCCAAATTCCCCTCCCATTCCCAATCCCTTACTTATCCCTTTCCTTTAAGGTCGGCAACGCGCCCAAAATTATTTTAGTATTGTGGGCGTACATGGGCGGTGGAGATCACTTACCACCAGGTGACTCACTTGCTCGTTTGCCGGCCTATATTATATTATAAAAGAAACATAATTTCTTTATCCGGCTGAATCACGGGTCGAGCATGTCGCTCTCCTGATTGTAAACGTCATACCTGCTTATAAACATCTGAAACTCAGAACCTTGAATTAATAAAGTTCAATACGGCAATGCACTGCGCTCGTCACCCCGTCACCCATGTCTCGGGGTGACGAGCGCAGTCCACTGTCATGCAGTGTTTTGTAATTCAAAGTTCGGTGTGACGTTGCTTCTGTTTATGGGCAGGCGTGGCGCTGACCATCAATCGAGATCGTCTCGTCATTCAAGTCAATAAAAAAGTCAATCATGCCATAACGGCTGAACGGTTTTGGATGAAATTTGACACACAGATAGACCATCATTTAGATTAGGACAACACGATTGAAGCTAGTAGAATATAGAGCTCACTACAGCGCAGCGCTATATTGACCTAATACGACTCGCCGCAGTCCTCTGCTACGGTGCAGCGCTCAGTGCGGTCTTAGTAAAGCTAATTTTAATAAGCGTATATTTTTTTACCGATATAACCAATATTTTTAATTACAAATAATACATACGCCTGTAATCCCCGAAGCGGTAGGCAGAGGTGTAACTAGTGCACCCGCATTTCCCCGAGCGTATCTCCGTCCCACAATGTGATAGGGGGCAAGCCTATCGCCATACCGGGCACAAATTCCAGCTCCGGGTCGATACTGAGAATTTTGTAATAGAAAAACCCAATACCACTTTACCTGACCCGGGGATCGAACCCGAGGCCTCAGCGTTAGCTTAATATTAATGCGTACGCATTACAACTGCGCCACCGAGGCAGTCTATATAACAAATAATATTTTACAAGGTGGTAGGTCACTCGTATGCGAGAGGCTGTCTGGGTTGGTACCACCGCTTTATCTATTTCTGCCGCAAAGCAACAGTGTGTAAGCACTGTTGTATTCCAGTTTGAAAGACATTGAAGTTACTGGGCATTACGAGACTTAACACCTTATGTCTTGGGGTGACGAGCGCAGACCAGTGTCATGCAGTGCTTTGTTATTTAAAGTTCTGTGTGGCGTTGTTTCTGTTAATGAGCAGGCGTGGCGCTTGCCATCAGGCGAGCGACCTGCACGTCCCGTCATTCAAGCTAATAAAAAAAAATATGAATATTACATTCCTGCTGTATCGTTACAGTTGGTCCATAATTTTTCATCTGTCGTCACAACGGCTCATTGCCTTGCTAATGTAAACAGTCATCCAAAGATCGTCGACCTTATATTTTGACAATCGCAGACTTATATCAAATTAATAGTTTATTCAAAGTGCATTTTAAATCCGTTAAATCTCTTGAAAGAAGTTCCTTTTTAGTGACGTATTCTTTTGATTAAAAAATTGGAATTAATATGTCTTTACTCTGGAGCAACTCAGATTAATATCTAAGGCTCTTGTGGGTGTTTATTACTTTTACTCTATTTACCATCAGGTGACCCACTTGCTCGTTCGCCAGCTGCTGTAAAAACATAGTAAATACAAGTATAAATACGATACCGTAATCTATGATACACGCATGTTTGCACATTCATGCTTTTAATTTAATTAATGCAAATTTAATCAAGTATTAATTAACAGATTACATATTTTAATTTGGTGTCACGGTAAAAGTGTTAATAATTACTTTGGTTATCACGTGGTTGCAGTCGGTAAACAAACACATTACATTACTGTATGTTGCTGTAAAACTTTACATTCAGTTAGATACTGAAATAACCGGATTATGTAAAGTAGCTTTTAAGCTCTAAAATGTGTTGTGTAACGCGTATTTACAGGTCCCCGTATTCCGTATTCATATTTTTCGACCCGTATGTATGGAAATTTGATTGCGATTTTCTCAAATAATAATACAAACTACGAATGAAGTTATGCGCTTTGGCATTCATCTATTTCGGAAATACGAACGAGTGATGTTAATGACGTAGATCTATTACATTAGTTTATGTTCTTATTTTTCTCTTGAATGACTGATCTGGCCCGTATGACCGTATTTTTTGTTATTTGCTTGAAAAACGAGACGAGCAGTAGGCCTAGTCTCGTAATTTAAATGTTCAAAATATCATTCCGATCTAGTCTCAGCTTCAAGAAAGTTGCAAATGGCATTCTCTTAAACCAATAATCAACGTCAAATGCACCTATCATTAGCAGTAGCATTATACCGTTTTGGCTTCAGTCAACTTTTACTCTACATTCAATCTCATTACGATCTATGTTCACATTTGACGTTGATTATTGGTTTAAGAGAATGCCATTTGCAACTTTCTTGACACTGAGACTAGATCGGAATGATATTTTAAACATTTAAAATTACGATAATTGGCCTACAGGTCGCTCGCCTAATGTTCAGCGTCAGGTTTGCCCATAAACAGAAGCAACGTCACACAGTAGTCTGGATTACAGAACACTGAATGGCACTGAACTGCGCTCGTTATCCCGAGACATAAGATGTCTCATAATGCCCAGTAATTTCACTGGCTCCAATTGCATTCAAATACATTGTTTGCATATACGTACTAATTTTAAAAGATTTTCGAAGCACATAACTAATTATCTATTTCGTATAACAAAAATATGTTTTGGAATATATATCGGACCTAAGAATGTTTTTTCTCCATATGATTTTTGCTTGAACAAGAATATTAATACCAAAAGAACATCCTAATGTCTAGGGGATTTAAGCATTTTGTGTACGCTGACGAATGACAAACACTTTCATCAGTTCAACACACTCGAGCCAAGATGGCGTCCTTGAATTTATTTCGGATTACCTCATTTCGAATTCTATTCTTACATTCCCCAGAGACCTACTGTCGTAATTTTTATAACTAGGTACTGGCTCTGATATAATGATCTCGGTGCCCTTTAATTTAAAGATAAGATTTCTGAGTGGTAGAGCCACGCTGTAGACACTTTTGTCTACAGCGTGAATGCGTTTTGTACGGTGAGTGATATTTCCGGAGGCACAAGTCCCCTTCCCCTACCCAATCCCTTTCCTTTAAGGTCGGTAACAACTGACGTAAAGTAGCAGCTTGCACGTTTCGTACGGTGCGTACTATGTTATAAATAAAAAAAAGTGGATTAATCCGCATTATGCCAGTGTTGTGGATGAATCGTCTAATACCTCTTACTTGTAGAAGAGTTCTGGGTGCTATTACAGATATGATACAAATTGAATAAATCTGAAATATTAGAGTGGTAGAGCCACGCTGTAGACATTTTTGTCTACAGCATGAATGGGCCGGCTCGCCCGGGTCGTTACTATTGTCTCACAGCAAACCGAAGTATAGTAACAGCTTGCTGCCGCGTTTAGTACGGTGAGTGAGATATCCAGATGCCCAAATCCCCTCGCTTTCCCAATCCCTTAATCCTTATCCCTTTCCTTTAAGATCGGCAACGCGCTCATAATTCTTTTGGTATTGTGGTGTGGTTGTGGCGGTAGAGATCACTTACCATCAGGTGATAAAAAAGATAAGCGGTAGGTAAGCTAGGTCCTAGTTGTACATTTGTACAGACTTTTTGTAGACAATTGTTTATAACAATGACATTGTAGTTTTAACCGACGCAAAAACAGAGGTTCTGTATAATTTTTATGTATGTTTACGCATAACTCCGCTATATGTATGTGAACAGGTTTGGATGATTCTTTTTGATATCACACAACCATTTGTGTCGGTTCGGGGATCGAACCCGCGGCCTCTCGTTTCACAGCCGGCTATCTATCCACTCCGCTATGGAGGCTGCTGAAATCAATATACACAAACAATTTCAACAGTATTCCCCACTAACATCCACTGCCACTGACGTAACAATAAACTCAGCGGAATATCCAATCATCTGATAATGAAGAGATAAATGCCATGATCAATCGCACGCACTGCCTAAACGTATGACGAGATTACGGGATTAAGGGGTATGCGCCTCGTGACTTCAATAAGCTTCGATTATGAAAGGCAGACTTCCGATTATCACGTTAAGCGTTACGCATAAAAACAATGTTCTTTACAAGGATTGTTTATGCCTGTTTTATACGCACTCACTCACGCCTGTAATCCCCAAAGCGGTAGGCAGAGATGTAACCAGAACACTCACTTTTCGCTGAGCGTATCTCCATCCCTTGATGTGATATGGGGGCGAGCCTATCGCCATATCGGGCACAAATTCCAGACTCCGGGCTTATACTGAGCATTTCATAATAGAAAAACCAAATACCATTTTACCCGACCCGGCGGTCGAACCTGAGACCTCAGCGTTGGCATCAATCGTAACGCGTACGCATTATTCGATATACTTAACAGAAAACGTTTTATTTATCTCATATAATGGAATCGGATTTGGTATTACCGATTACAAGGAATGAAATCGCGCTTTAAAGTCGCGGACATTCGTAAAAAAATGCGAGAAAGTCGCCTGTGATGGTTTGGGCATACCAGCGACGATCATATTATGACCAAGAAGGTCATGGCCATTAATGTGGAGGGCAAAAGAGGAAGAGGTCGCCCACCAATAAACTGTACTTCGATAATAAAACGACGACCTACTGACACACAGCCTAACGCTGGATATGGCAGAAGATCGCCAAAACTAGACACTGACGCTCGATTTCTGACAGGATGATCAATGTTAAATTAACTAATCAAATGTAAAATGTCATGTCAAGTCAAAATTGAGTTGCTAGTAGCGTGGTCAACACCTTTTATTTTATACACAAGATAGCTAACATAACTTTCAAATTAATATGAAGAATCGTATGTCAAACGGTACTAAAGAGAGATCAAATATTATATATTTTTTTACTAAATAACGTTTCAGCAACTCGTATTGATTTGACAGCGAGGTCAACTCAAAGTTCTGTTAGTTGAATGTTGATTTGATCAGCTTTTCAAAAACTGGGCGTGAGTGTTAAATGTGCCGACCCCAAGTAAATGGGATAAGGAAAGGAAGGATGATGACGATTACGGGGAATTAAATACTTATATCGTACACTATACGTTGCTTAAATGTTACACCTTTCTGAGGGGCTAGCACGAATAACTTGCGAGAACGTATTCGTATCGATATGTCAAAAAAATGATTGAAATTTCATACAAATGCTAGCGTTCTCGATTCGAATACTTATTCGTAAGTTGTTCGTGCTCGTCCCCCTGTAACAAGTTGTATACCGATGGTTTTACGGCATTAATAATAATAATAATACATGTTTCCGCATTTTAAGGCGTTAAAACAGAAAATGTTGTTTTATATTTTTGCAGAAATTATAATTTCAGTACTGAAATATCGAAAGAAATTGTCGATATATTCTAAGGAATAAACAGGAAATCTATATATAGGGTCAATAAAATAACTCATTGTCAAGGACATGCCTCCTGTGAGGTTTGAACTCACGACCCCTGGTTTACGAGACCAGTGCTCTACCACTGAGCTAAAGAGGCGACGGAGGTAGTTGTGCAATTAGTTAACTTAATTCGGCTTTACTACGCGACATTAAATCTTACGAATTTCGAAAAAAAACATCGTGGGACGGAAAATGACTACACACCGGTCACCAGACTTGATTTTAAGTCGACGGCAGATTTATGCCGGCCTGAAGTCGGGGTATACACTAGCTGATTGCGGAACGCGTTTTGCTTGAACGAGCCATTATGAAGGGTTATTTTCACCACGCTGGTGGCCGCTATCCAATCGTATACAAAAAAATCTGGTACCCTCCCACCAGCAATGCATGAATATTAATCATTTTCTTCTTTAAATTTTGGTATTTATTTATTTTATTGGATTTTATTTATACACTAACTATTAGTCGCGGATGCGCCCGCGTGAATTTCATGTCTTTATACGGAACAACACTTGCACTTTTAAAGCGTTTCACCCAATAAGATGAAGATAATTTTCGAGAGATCGCGAAATACTCTGAGTGGTAGAGCCACGCTGTAGACAATTCTGTCTACAGCATGAATGGGCTTACCACTGTCTCACAGAAAACCGGCGTAAAGTAGCAGCTTGCTGCTGCGTTTCGTACTGTGAGTGAGATATCCGGACGCCCAATTTCCTCTCCCCTACCCAATCCCTTACTTATCCCTTTCCTTTAAGGTCGGCAACGCGCCCATGATTATTTTAGTATTATGGGCGTACATGGGCAATGGAGATCACTTACCATCAGGTGACTTACTTGCTTTGCCGGCCTACACCATAAAAAAAACTTTTAATATAGAGAGTACTGTACAATAATAAATAATAATAATTACTTACACATTTTCAGAAGTAAACGCTAACTCGCTACCGTTTTCTCACCCCTCACGCCCTCCGCACCACAGACAATTTGTGTTATCTATGCGCATGCCAACTCTGTGCCTTATCAGTCTATCTACTGGTAGATAGAGTAAGGTGACTGAAAATGGGTCAAGCACTCCTCGATTTAAGTACTTACTTAGCACAGATTGACTTATTTATAAAACTATGCTTTTGTTTACTGATAGAAGTAAAGTTTTTTATCCATTAGGTTAACTGGCCATTATGTACTACACTGATTATTATAACAGCTTTTTTTTATTACCTTCGCTCATGAGACGAACAGGTCGCTCGCCTGATGGTAAGCGCCACGCCTGTCCACAAACAGAAGCAACGCCAAACAGAACTTTAAATTACAAAGTATTACATGGCACTTGACTGCGCTCGTCATCCCGATACATAAGATGTCAAGTCTCATAATGCCCAGTAATTTCATTGGTTTGTGTGATCCACAAATATTTGTTTCGGGTCTGGGTGTTTTCTCCACAGAAGGGCTGAAGTCAGGCAGGCGGCCAGTAAAGCATGTTGCGCCGAACCCACAGCGAGTGGGATAAGAGCAGTTAGAAGAAGAGTAGTTAGCTCAGACATACAAACATAAGCTCATGCCATAATCCCCATAGGGGTAAGCAGACGTGCAACTAGTGCTACCACCCACGTTTCGCCGAGCTTATTTCCATCCCATGACGTGATAGAGGGCGAGCCTATCGCCATACCGCGTGCAAATTTAAATTCCTGAGAATTCATATGTGTTTTTTTTTAATCGAAAACTCATTTACGATTGGTAGAGCCACGCTGTCCGGGTCGTTACCACTGTCTCACAGAAAACCGACGTAAAGTAGCAGCTTGCTGGTGCGTTTCGTACGGTGAGTGAGATATCCGGAAGCCCAAATCCCCTCCCCTTCCCAATCCCTTTCCTTTAAGGTCGACAACGCGCCCATGACTCTTTTGGTATTGTAGGCGTACATAAGCGGTGGAGATCACTTACAATCCGGTGACCAACTTGCTCGTTTGCTGGCCTATGCAATAAAAAAATACAATATGTGAATGCCCGACCTGGAAATTGAACCCAGAGTTTCACGGTTCTCAGCCTTAGTACGCTGCCATTAGAACAATAACTCTATCTATATATGCTCGTAACATCTGAAAAACCGTCAATTCTGCCTCGGTGGCGCAGTTGTAATGCGTACGCGTTACGACTGAGGCTGACGCTGAGGTCTCGGGTTCGATCCCCGGGTCCCCGGGTCGGGTAAAAGTGATATTGGGTTTTTCTATTACGAAAAGTTCAGTATCAGCCCGGAGTCTGGAATTTGTGCCCGGTACGGCGATAGGCTCGCCCCCTATCACATCATGGGACGGAGATACGCTCGGCGAAATGTGGGTGTTCTGGTTACACCTCTGCCTACCCCTTCGGGGATTACAGGCGTGAGTGCGTATGTATCTGAAAAACCAATACACCCTTACAGAATTTTATTATAAGTGTACAGACGCATTACTCGCGTTTCATTATAACTTTATAGGCAATAACGAATCTGTAGATGTTTGATCTGTTCTATAACAATAAACTTATGTGTGTACTAACTCTCGAGTTATATAAAAACTGCAATAAATATTGATATGAACTACTATTTTATTAATAAGTGCTTAAAGTCACATGTTTTTTTATTAAATACTAGCTGTTGCCCGGGGCTCCGCCCGCGTGAATGCGTATTTCCAGGATTAAAGGAGTCCCGGTGAGAAACGCGCTTGACAAAAATACTAATGCCGCTATTAAAAAATAGAGGTGATCGTAGAGGGTTGAAAGTTTAGGGTTGTATGTATTTTTTAATGATGTATAATAAAAAAATAAAAACAAAAATTATTGTCTAAAAAATAAAAAAATAAATTTAAGAGTGGACCACTCTTAACATTTAAGGAGATGAAAAATAGATGTTGGGCGATTCTCAGACCTACCCGATATGCACACAAAATTTCATATAAATCGGTTCAGCCGTTTCGGAGGAGTATGGGAACGAACATTGTGACACGAGAATTTTATATATAAGATAAGATAGATAGCACCTGACGTTATAACTAAGAACTATCTCGATGAAAACAGCTCTAAAATAACAAAAAAATGGCACATTGTATAGGCCCTACGATGCCACACGCACACGCACATACAGGGGCCACTTTTTTTTTTAAACGAGTTGATCAACTGCCTTTTTTGGCGCAGTTGTACGTGTGGACGGCTTGTGTGCGTACGCGTTACGACTGCCGTGCTGAGGTCTCAGGTTCGATCCCCGGGCCGGGTAAAAGTGATATTGGGTTTTATCACGAAATGCTTTGTATCGGCCCGGAGTCTGGAATTGTGCCCGATATGGCGATAGACTCGCCATACATCATGGGACGGAGTAAGCTCGGCGAAATGTGGGTGTATTGGTTACACCACTGCCTACCTCTTCGGGGATTACCGGCGTGAGTGAGTAGGCATGTATGTACTGTCTAAGAGTGGTAGAGCCACGCTGTAGACACTTTTGTGTACAGCATGAAAAGGCCGGTTCGTCCGAGTCGTTACCACTACCTCATAAAAATCCGACGTAAAGTAGCAGCTTCCTGCTGCATTTCGTACGATGAGTGAGACATACATGGGCCCAAATAAGCCTTCCCTTCCTAGTCCCATAATTAACGCTTATGATTCATTTGGTATTGTGGGCGTATATGGGCGGTGGAGATCATTTATCATCAGGTGATCCACTTGCTACTTGCTCGTTTCCGATCTGTGTCATAAATTTAAAAAAAATATGTATGGGTCACTCTCAGTAGTGGTTAAATGCCAAATCCTTTCTGTTCAAAGAGAATATGCACCGCATCTACGTTGGAGAGGGAAGGTGGGAGTATGATGACAGTGCATAAACACTTGTACTGAATGTAAGAGTCTAGATTTAAAACAATGAATCATATCATGTTTAATTTAGCGAACATCATTATAACAATACGCTAGCATTTATAACCGTTTTATGTTATGGGAATGTATGATATGAGAATCAACTACTTGTAGTTCCATTCTCATGATCTTACATACGCACTCTCGCCTGTAATCCCCGAAGGGGTAGGCAGAGGTGTAACCAGTACACCCACATTTCGCCGAGCGTTTCTCCGTCCCACGATGTGATAGGGGGCGAGCCTATCACCATACCGGGCACAAATTCCAGACTCGGGGCTTAGTGGTAGTTACAGCAATAGTATGTAACTTCCAATACAATAACCAACCAACTAACGAGTGTACTGTTGTCCGTTGAGGAGTTTTGTTTTTTTTACTCCGTACTCCGTCCTTCGTCATCAGATCCTAACCAAATTTATATGCGACCACATCGCAGCTAAACTCTATCGAATGATTTTTTTTCCAACAAAAGCGGTCCACAGTTAACGGAGAAATCGATGTACATACATAAAAAAGACGCCTAATTGAGAACCTCCTCCTTTTTTAAGTCGGTTAAAAAGTACTGATATTGGAAGGGAGTGGGGATTTAGGTCTCCGAAAATCTTACTTGACGTACAAAATGCAAGCTGTCACTTCACTTTTATTTTCTGTCAGACAGTGGTACTAACCCGGTCGAGCCATCACTTCAAAACATTTTCCCTTCTTAAATATTAAACTATATGATAGACAATACGTTCTGCTGCCAAGCAATAGAGTGTAAGCGCTTTTGTGTTTCGGTCTGAAGGACATTGAATCCAAGAAAATTGATGGGCAATATGAGACTAAAAATCTTATGTTTCATTGTGATGAGCGCTGTCCAATGCTATGCTTTTTAATTCCAATTTCCTTGTTGTTTTGCTTGTGTTTATGGAAAGGCGTGGCGCTTACCATCAGGAGCGACCTGCTCCTCTCTATATCTCTCCTAACTATACAATGTGATGCTTTTTCGCACGAAGGAGTAAGTGTCTATTATGTATCCAAGCATCCTGTATATTTAATCAACTCAGCCCGGCGCGGCATGAAGGGCATAAAACGCATCAATTTGTGGCATAGTAAATTTTTTACGGCCTTATAAGTTTTTTCCTGCTCTTTATTCCTTTGTTTCTATTAGGTTTAATGGAGGAAGTTGTGGAAGATGATCTAATGGTTGTGGAATATGAATTTATTCAAATGTCTTGGGTATGTTCCACTTGTGGTGTAAGGATATAATGTTTGGATGTGGACAAGTTAGGTGGTACGTGCCTAACAAGATACATGTCTTCTGAGCAGGTACCATTATATAATACCAGCTCTATATTATATACAACGTGTTACAGAAAGATGTGGTCATATTTTAGGGTCATTACATACACCTTACAATTCGTACTTATGTACCGGATCCTTTCAATACCAAGACATCCAAAAATTTCACGATAATTTCAATCACTCCTTTATTAAGATCGATAAGATTGATTACATCACTATTAATTATTATGAACGATACTCACTTTCAACTAAACTTGAATGAGATGTACGTACGTACTTAACTTGTAATTTTTACACAAATGAACACCAGTAGGAGATTGTGTGCTGAAGACGATATAGGTACCATCCTCTAGAAGCATTTTAAAGACTTTTTTCTCGGGTCTTCCATATCACGCTACGAGTACCCTTGGCGCCCGTGGTGGGACTCAAGTGTCTCTCACGGTGGGGCCGCTCTTGGGTGGCTAAACTTGATCCTCCGACATATATGTGCAACTGTTGGGCACGAGCCTCCTCCACGAATGAGGGTTAGGCCATAGGCCATAGTCCACCACGCCGGCATAATGCGGGTTGACAGACTTCACATATTTTCGAAATTCCATTGGAGAACTTCTCAGGTATGCAGGGTTCTTCACGATGTTTCATTCACCGATAAAGCAAGCGCTAATTAAAGTGAATTCACACGTAACTCATAAAAGTCAAGTTGGGGTTTCAAACCCACTCTCCGCTGAGCTATTGCTGTATTTTTCCAATTACATACATACATACGCACTCACGCCTGTGGTCCCCGAAGGGATAGGCAGAGGTGTAACCATGACACCCACATTTCGCCGAGCATATCTCCGTCCCACGATGTGATAGGGGGCGAGCCTATCGCCATACCGGGTACAATTCCAGACTCCGGGCTGATACTGAACAATTCGTAATAGAAAAACCCAATATCACTTTTACCCGACCCGGGGATCGAACCTGAGAACTCAGCACATCAGTCATAACGCGTACGCATTACAACTGCACACACCGAGGCAGTATTTTTTTTTCCAATTATAACCATCATATTTCCTATGCTATCGAAATTCAGAGAAACTTAAACCACGCATACTGCCATAGTCCAAATAAGTGATTACGTTCAGTTAAACGAAGTAAGCAGGCAGAATACGAAATTAATGAATGTGTCGTTGACGCGATCATTAGCCGCGCCAATCACTGTCGGTGACATGCGCCAGTGTGGCCAATTAACGGATTGATGATTTTACCCTAAGTTTTCCTATAATTATATCATTTATTGCCTATATCAGCAGCAGATTCATAAGGCTACTGTAAATAATTGGTATTTACATATGAAATTGCCGTTCTGTACGAAAAAGTGAAAAAAATTCACTCTTTTTATTTCTATTAATCAAAGTAACCACACATGCTATCGATGCATCTTTTGCCAGCCCATTCGTGTTGTAGACAAAACTGTCTAGTTGTCTCTATTGCATCTTTTATTTATTTAACAAACATATTCATAATTTTTCAATCATCTAAAATAATCAATACATAAACATATCTCTCTATTCTAAAAAAAAGTAACTGCCGCCGCCGCTGCCAAAAGCTTGTCACGCTATCTCCTCCGAAACCGCTGGGGGTATCGGGTCGAGACCGATACCAATCGATGCAGAATAACGTGGGGAAGAAAGTAAGATATGTCTCATATTCGTCGGACTTTAAGTTTTTTTTTATTTTATGTTCTGTGGAAAAACATGGTCAACGCCCCTAGTGAATCAAATAAAAAGACAAAAGTTTCGTTTTCAACGGCACATTGCATTTTGTATTTAAAATTAAAAAGTAGTTCTGGTTTATTTTATTTCACTAACAATGTGTGGATCGTAGATTGATTGATTTTGTTGGAAATACTTTTATGAGTACATTTTATATTGGTTTATTCAATCCGGTTAGGTTTGAAGTATTTGAATGAAAATAGTTTATGATATCCCTATTTGTTTATCTTTCACCCCCAACAAAATAATAATAGATATAAAATAATACATCCTGTATTAAAATTTGAATACTTTAATTGTCTGTGGGGTCGAGTGTGAGTGTGCAGCTGGTTGTAATTTACACCATCGAAATAAGATGATTAGAACGATACCTCTCATATGAATCTGCCAAAACTACGGCTCCACTTACTTACACATGCAAAGGTAAAATCACACGTAACAAAAATGAACGAACGTAACGCACAACAGTGGTTACACACTGTAAGTGCTTGGCATCAGAAATAGACAATGTGGTGGTAGAAGCCCAGACGTCCTCTCGCATACGAGGGACCTACCACCTAGAAAATCTATTTTACGCTAACGAAGTCACAGGCATAGCCATGTTTATGCTTATATAGCAAAACATATTATTCTGAAAGAGTAGGTGATATTTGTTTTAATTATATCATATTCATATTAAAACTATTGTGTTGTTTTACAAGATTAATTTAAATATTATAATTAAAACTAATATATACGGATTTTATCGCGGTTTAATTTTATTTCATTCCCGAGGTGTTGCTACGTTTAGAAAGCTTTTCAGCCTTCTGGTCACGGGGAGACTACACTTCGTGGTAACATTAAACCGCGATAAAATCCGTATAAATTAGTTTTATTTCAATGTTTAATATTCGCGTAAACATAAGAAATAATTATTCTTCTTCTTCCACCTGTCTATCCCACTCGCAGTGGGGTCGGCGTAACGTCCTTTTTAACACATGTTACAGAAAGATTTGGCTTGTAATTTTTACGACCGGCCGCCTGCCTGATGTCAACCCTTCTGGGGAAAAACACCCAGACCCGAAACATGATTTGTGGATCACACAAACATTTGTCTCAGTCCGGTAATCAACTCTCTACTCGCATACTGCACCACGGAAGCTGTCAATAAGTTTTAAATAATTTTACTCGCTTTGTCTAAGCGGTGGTACAAATCCAAACGGCCTCAAGCATACAAGGTATCTATCACCTAGATAGGTAATCTCCGGTCAAACTCCTTTAATTCAATAGGTTCAGTCCGTTACATTTCCACTACAAAAATATCTTAATTTAGTACAAACGCAAATTGCAATTCACAGCTGCTATATCTGCGAGATGAAAATGAGTTTTAAATTAAATGGATCTGACATTTCTGGGGTACGGTGTGCGTTCCCTCTCTGCGCGCTTAACATTATGCCCTCGAGAAAATTTCGTCAACTCGTTTTCTCGGGATATTTCTACTTGTGTATCGGAGCTAATGCCCACTATTCACGTTAGGAGAAATTGCTGTCGACATTTTTTTTCGTGCAGATATGTATACACCACTTTCTATATCGTGGGGGTGCACGTTACGGTACACTAGTCGATATCAATAAAGTTTCATTGCTTATGGGAGAGAGATATCTCGTGGGTTTATGCTAAGCGTGTTGGGGTGCGATGCGCGCTTCTTCTCTGGAATGATTCTCGTAATGAACAAGTGATTTCTTTAGTAATTTTTCACAGCTTGATTACAGTTTGCGAAGGAGAAAAAGAAACGTAGATGCGATTTTGTATTTTACTTTGAATATTTTGTTACTTTTACCTTCTATGTAGCAGTGACCAGCAAACGAGTAAGCTGGTCACCTAATGGTAAGTGATTACACCTCTCAATTACACCCACAATACGAGAGAATGTTTATGGGCAGGCGTGGTGCTTTTCATCAGGCGAGCGACTTGTTCGTTTCGTCTTAAGATAAAAAAAGAAACATGGATGCGTTGCCAACCTTTAAGTATAGAAATCAGGATTGGGAACAAGAGAGGGGTATTTGGGCCTCCGGATATGTTACTCACAGTATGAAACGCAACAGCAAGCTGCTACTTTACGTCAGTTTTCTGTAAGACAGTGGCAGCTCCGTGGCGCAGTGGACGAGTAGTCGGCTGCGAAGCGAGAGGCCGTGGGTTCGATTCCCACACCGAGACAAATGTTTGTGTGTACCACAAATATTGGTCTCGGGTCTGGGCGTTGTGGGACCGCAAGTTCCTCGTAGTTCCTGATACCCACGACACAGGTTTACCTAGTGTGGGGTCAGGACTATGTGTGTGACTGTTGGGTATATTTATTATTATTATTATTATTATTAACGCGATCAACCCGGCCGTTGCTGTAGACAATCATTTCTACAGCGAGGCTCTGATGCTGAGTCATCTGAGTCACTTTATTTATCTGTACGAATATTTCTTGTGTAACATATTATTGCTGAAGTTTTGGTAATTTCATAATCAATGAACCGTCTATGAAATACGTTTGTGGTATCGTTCAAGGTTTTATGGTTAGCTTCGAGTTTATTAATGAACTCAATGGAGTGGAATGATACAAGTTCGGAACTTGCATAGGAGCTATGTTTTTTATTTATCTACCAGCATTTGTTCGCGGCCACGTTCGCATGGAAGTCTTTAGCGTAAGATATAGTCTAAATCTCTGGTTAGTAAAGGAGGTTAAGGCGGGATGACAGATTACATATACCTTCGGAATTCTTATGGAGAACTTTTCAGGTATGCCGGTTTCCTCACAAAGATAAGTCAGTGCATGCTCTTGGATCTGGTTTCGAACCTGCGACTATCGTCTCAGCTGTCCGTACCTCTCCCCGCTGAGCTATCGCTATTCTCATGTCATGGGTTAATATTATTAAGGTACTAGCGTGTTCGTACTAGGTCGTGGCTCATGCGTAATGGAAACCAACACTTTGGATTATACGTGTTAGACCCCATTAGATTATGGATGCGGTATCAATCTTAATGTACATACTCATACATACACACTCACGCCTGGAGTCCCCGAAGGGGTAGGCAGAGGTGTAACTAGTAAACCCACATAGTTTTGAAAGTATTACTTATAACGTAAATTATTTAACTTTTGTAATAAAAAATATATATTATTAAAAATGACAAACATTCAAAAGATCTACGGCTGAGTTTCTTGGTGCTTCTTCTCAGACCAGTGGGTATTTGCGAAGCACCGGTAGATTCCAAACTCGACGTGTAAAAGTGCCCTTGGCTGCCTAATTATTGAATAAATGATTTGATTTCGCCGAGTTTTTTCCGTACCATGATGTGATAGAGGGCGAACCTATCGTCATACCGGGCACAATTCCAGACTCAGGGTTGATACTAGGCATTTCGTGATAGAAAAACCCTTAAAGTCAATAAGTTTACAAGGTGGAAGGTCCCTCGTATGCGAGAGGCCGGCTGGGTTGGTACCACCGCTTTGTCTATTTCAGCCGCCAAGTAACAGGGTGTAAGCACTGTTGTGTTCCGGTTTTAAGGACATTGAAGCCAGTGAAATTACTGGGCATTATGAGACTTATTACCTTATGTCTCGGGGTGACGAGCGCAGTATGCATGACACTGGGTCAGGCAGTGCTTTGTTATTTAAAGTTCTGTGTGGTGTTGTTTCTGTTTATGAGCAAGCGTGGCGCTTACCATCAGGCTAGCGACCTGCTCGTCTTGTCATTCAAACTAATAAAAAAAAGTTGCCCGTGATTGGATTCTGTGCCCGGTATGGTACTCAGCACGCTCCCTATTACGTCACCAGCTGGAAATAAGCTCGGTGGGTGCTCACGCACACACAAAATAAAATAAAAGTACTTTATTACTGTTTTTGCATTACCCTTAAAAAACGGGTTATTGCATGACCTGAAATGAAAACCTAGAACCCCACGGTGTCTTAGCCCAAGTAATCTGCCACTAATGCAATGAGGTAAAACAAATCAACATGTGAACGCACATTCAAACAAAGCAATATTCGTTACTTAATCATATTATCAGCTTAACCCGCTCGGTGTGAAATTGGAAATATTTGTACCTAGGATTAATGTTCCATTCAATCAAGTTTATAATAAAATCCAATAGCATGCTAGTTTCGTTTTTCAAAAAAATCAATTATTTTACAAAGAATTTTATTTTGAGCATTGATAACGAATGGCTTAGAAAGCGCTTATGAATTACAATTTATTTTATAAACTAGCGTTTGCTCGCAGTTCAGTCACCATGATTGTTAGTATTTTACCCTATTATTATTATTATTTACTGGAGATTTACTTTATATAATAATGAAAACCTGGATACAAACGTTTGCCAATAAATGTCTTTTTTTTCAAATCCGTTCGTCGCTTTTACGTGATGAGGTTTATTTATGGCTTAGGCCGACAGCGATCAAGTGGGCCACGTGATGGTAAGTGATCTCCACGCATCAATAATGCTCCATAATTAAGAGATAGGGAAGGGGAGGGGGATTGAGCCCTCAGGAGTCAGGATATCTCAATCACCGCACGAACGCAGCAGCAAGCTGCTACTTTACGTCGGTTTTCTATGAGACAGTGGACGTCCTGGACGAGCCGGCCCTTCCATGCTGTAGACAAAAGTGTCACACAGCGTCGCTCTACCACTCGAAAACCTCTCACTCTCTGTTTTGTCGGTTTTTCCATGAATTTTCTGGTGATTGTACATGAATCTACATAGCACAAAAAGATCTTTTTTTTTTATTCGCTTGTATGTCGAGACGAGCAGGTCGCTCGCCTGATGGTAAGCGCCACACCTGCTCATAAACAGAAGCAACGCCACACAGAACTTTGAATAACAAAGCACTGCATGACACTGGACTGCGCTCGTCACCCCGAGACATAAGGTGTTAAGTCTCATAATGCCCAGTAATTACTCCACCTTGTCCACCTCAACCTCTTTAATCCATTCCTCTATCTATAATCATACGAAATGAATTATGTTCATAAAAGTAAATGAATTATGTTTTGTTAAATACACATGCTGACGGAATGACAGCTGCCGAAAACACTCGCCAGACTGTTGGAAACTACGGTAGGAAAGTACGATGACGTGTTTGATCGCATACATTTTGGGGCTCAAAAATTACAAAGTTGATAAATGCTTCCCGACACCCAGTAATAACTTTATTTTGATATAGGTATTACTAACTGCCATAAAAAAATTCGTTTCCACGTCTCTTAGCCTCTGCATACAATATGTAACAAAAACGCTGTTGGGTGTTTTAACTGTGATATCAGAATCGATATTCTAACTTAATGAAAAATCTCGCATGCGAAAATTGTACTTTATAAATAATCATATGATTTTTATAAAACTTGAATTAATTGTTTGTAACCGTATTTCGATTGAATACCTCTGCAAGAGCGATGACTGGGAGCCAGAGCGAGATAGCATGTTGTGGCGTCCACGTACATCAAACGTGCCGCGCTCCCGGCTTACACACAGAAATTCAGATATAAATAACATTGTGATTTCTTAGGTTTACGCGAATATTACACATTGAAATAAAACTAGTTTATACGGATTTTATCGCGGTTTAATTTTTATTTTAGTCCGTGACCACGAAGGCTGAAAAGCTTTCGAAACGTCGGGACTAAAATAAAAATTAAACCGCGATAAAATCCGTATAAACTAGTTTTATTTCAATAAATAATTTTTTTTAATTATGTTCATTTTCTAATTTACCTGTGTAAGGATATTGCAATATCACGCTTCTGTTTTTTTTTATTTAACTATTTTTATTAAGGTTTCTATATGTCTATCTTCACGACCTAGAAAGGGTTTTTTACATGCTGTATAAATGGTGTAAGGTAAAAGCTTCCGAAAACTAAGATAAGTTTTTGGAAACGTTCCTCTTACACGCAGTATCAATATAGATTGAATTACCTACGTAAAGAATCCTTTATAATAACTTATTATCACTCAAGGCCTTTACTCCAGAATGACTATTATAGTGTTTCTTGGAGAGTAAATTAATTCTACACCACTACCAAGTTTAGTTCAGACTTTTCACTTAATCCTGACCTCATTTGACGATAATTGCGTTGAAAAGACCTCTCAATCTACATTTAAGCCAACGATTTTACAACATTGCCGAAAATTTATACAAAATCAAAGAACCAAGTTTATACGCGAAGCCCTGCAAATATTTGCGTCCTTGCGCCATAGCGATTGAGAGCCTACGAGCAAAAGATTTACTTAACGGTAAAATCCCAGACCTTGCTTGACAGAATTAGACGATTAAATACGTCTTAGAAGGTCCCGGGTGGATGATTTTGCTGAAGGGTTATCTTTTATGTCAATATTTTTATGGATACTGGTCGGGTATGAAAACTATTCTTTTGGTTGTGATACAGAATATTCGAGACTACAGAAAGATTTAGATATATGGATAATATTTACTGTAGTTTTATGAGTGGTAGAGCCACGCTGTAGATACTTTTGTCTACAGCATGTATGGGTCGGCTTGTCCGGGTAATTGACACAATTATGGGGTCGATTCAAACTAAGATCGATTATAGAAATCGGTAGTTAGCAGACTATACTAACAGCTGAAACTAACACTCCAAATTCATGACAGTCTCCATGGCGCAGTGGGTGACTAGCCGGCTGCGAAGCGTGAGTCCGTGGGTTCGATTCCCACACCGAGAAAAAATAAATGTGTGACCTACAAATATTTGTTTCGGGTGGGGTGTTGTGGGACCGCAAGTCCCTCGTAGTTCCTGATACCTATAATACAAGTTAATCTATAGTGTGGGGTCAGGACTATATGTGTGACTGTTGGGTGTATTTATTTTATTTATATACAGGAATCATAAAAACATTTATTTTATCAATCCTGTATTATATACTGCCGTACTGTTGACGACGAGCTTTCTCTACTCATTATATTGATTAGGGCTTAGACGATCAAGCTGGATAACTCGGGTTGGGAGACTTCATACAATTTGAAAATTATTAGGTATGCAGTTTCCTTAGGTTTTCCTTCATCATGATCTTCATGATTAAGCGAGATCAATGAATACTCACTAAACATGGAAAAGTCAGAACTAAGTTTCGAACCTGCGACTGCCATCTTGACGGTTCGTACCACTGTGAATCACCAATAGGCTATCACTGCTTCTAAAAACATCGCATTGTTATTTCTAAAAATACCTAAAATTTTTGCCGGCTATAAATTAACTCAACTTTCCTAGATGAAACAAGATCCAATATTGATTCTATAAAAACATGCTGTACTTATTGCTAACTTTATTCTATACATCGAGATACTTAAGCCAAAGCTCGTCAATTTGAATTCGCAATTGAAAGTATCATGAATGGCTCGACCTGGGTTGTACCACTGACTTACAGAAAATCCACGCGGCATGATCTTGCTATTGAGTTATGTAGGGTAAGTGAGACTTCCGAAGGCCCAAAACGTCCCACTTCGGTTCTCACTCCCCATTCCTTTTTTTTAAATCTCCAATTAACTCATGATTCCGCTGTTACTACTCATGACCGTGGAGGTCACTTACAATTAGATGAATTACTAGCCTTTTAGCCTGCTTAAGCTTAATACTATAAAAAAAAAACTTTCTTAGACGAAACAAGACCCAATATTGATTCTATAAAAACATGCTGTACTTATTACTAAGTTTATAAATTGTAAATGTACTGATTGACGGGAAAATTGTTTTTGGAAACAATAACCCTGCGGTAATTTGTTGTCAATGAAATGTGATAAAATTTTAATCTTAGAGTTTGCTTTTCTACTTTCATGTTTAGTCTACAAAGTCAGGCTTCTGATACGTAAACAGACTCAAATAAAACATGTCAGCGAATATTGCTTACCATCTGGAGCTAAACCCTAAAGATTCTGAATCTAAATCGGAATGCTAACATGTCGCGCAGGCTTTTTGTAAAGCCTGTATTCAATAAAACAAAATAGGTCAAACATTTGATGTCTCAGAAGTCAGCGAAAATACTGTAATGAGTATTGGAACGAATGAAGTTTGATTTTGGGTTTTTAGACTGGAATTTTGATAATGCTTAGTTATACTATAATCTCTCTCTCAATACACTCTTTATCTTAAAAGGTGTTTATATATTTTTAAATATCATCACCATCATCATCAGCCTGAATTCGTCCACTGCTGGACATAGGCCTTTCCAAGTTGACGCCACTCTTCACGGTCCTCCGCCTTCTACATCCAGCCGCTTTCCGCTACGTCTATTAGGTCGTCGGTCCAGCGGGCCCACACTGCGCTTGGATAGACGTGGTCTCCACTCTACTACCTTTAGACCCCAACAGCCATTGTTGCGGCGACAAATATGACCAGCCCACTTCAACTTGCTAATTGGGTGGGCTATGTCGGTTACTTTAGTTCTCTGACGGATCTCCGTATTCCGTATTTTATCCGTCAGAGAGATACCAAGCATAACCCGCCCCATAGCTCGTTGAGCGTTTTAAATATTACATTTCTCAAAAATAAATATTTAAAATATCACCCTTAAAAGGCGAGGCCCCATACCCAAGCCACCGGTGGTTAGAGCCCCAGTTTGAGTGTGAGGAACACCCTCACAATGCGTGCTGTGTCCAATAATACTGCCATCTGCATTTGACTCCTGACCCACGACCAATTGAGAGCCTCTGAAGATGTTGGTCGAGACTCTTCGGTATCAACCCATCACTATTACTATTAATGAAATTTAGTATTGTCGACATAGTTTTGACTCTAGTTCATTTTTTATAGCAGATGCTGACAGACAAGTGGGTAACTTGATGGTAAGTGGCGCCCACCGTCCCTGAGTTTAGACAGCTTTGTCTATAGCTAGAATGCCCCACCACGACTGGGTTGTTACCACTGTCTCACAGAAAACCGAAGTCGAGTACAGTAGCAGCTTGCTGCTGCGTTTCGTACGGTGAGTGAGATATCCGGAGACCTGAATCCCTCTTCTCTTCCCAATCCCTTAGTTATGCCTTTCCTTTAAGGTTGGCAACGCGCCCATGATCCTTTTGGTATTGTGGGCGTACATGGGCGGTGGAGATCACTTACCATCAGGTGACCCACTTGCTCGTTTGCCGGTTACTATAAAATATATATATAAATTTCCGACCTAGGCGAAAATACTATTTAATAAGTTAATTCTATAGCCAACTTTGCAAACAAAAACTTTCCTCCTGAATCAAACACAATAGTATAAAATTTACAAAGCGCGAAGTTAGTGAAATTGAATCTAAACATAGGCGATAATCGCTATTTGATATTCAACTTGGCTTATCTGTTTTTGTTGGTGTTAACGATTTGGCAGCTCTGAAAGTTCACAAAGTTTTCACATTATATGTAAATTGATATTCGCCGATTTAGTAATTTTAACAATGGAATGACTGCCTCTGTGACGCAGTTGTAATGCGTACGCGTTACGACTGAGGCTGACGCTGAGGTCTCAAGTTCGATCCCCGGGTCGGGTAAAAGTGATATTGGGTTTTTCTATTACGAAAATGCTCAGTCGACCCGGAGTCTGGAATTGTGCCCGGTATGGCGATAGGCTCGCCCCTATCACATCATGGGACGGAGATACGCTTGGTGAAATGTGGGTGTACTGGTTACACCTATGCCTACCCCTTCGGGGATTACAGGCGTGAGTGCGTATGTAACAATGGAATAGACAGGGAAGCAGTCGCGAATCCTTGGAGACTATTTTGGTCAATAAGGCGATAAGCCGATTCTGAAAAACAAAGCAATTAAAATAATATTAAGTAGATAAACAGTGATTATTATTTACGCAATACTATTTTTATCGATATTATGTTAAAAGATCAAGCTACAATTTTCAAAAAACCAGAAATATAAAATTAAGTTCGCGCCTTAGTTCTATTTCTTAACATAATAAAATATCGGGGAATTTTACTAATGTCCAGTACAAAGCATGTTAAATTTATTTGACACTATTGGTAAGGTTAATTATCTCTGTGTCCATTTTAGATTTTTGTCTCTAGGGAAGTATGATTATTGGGGTTGGAACATCGAAATAGTCATCTTATTTCGATGGGTTTGAAGAGTGATTTTACATTTTAGCAAAAGGAGCAATAACCGAGTGAAAGGCCGTAGGGCAAAGTTCCACGGTTCGTATACATTAAGAGGAATGTAGATCAGCTTAGACGATGTACCCAGGCGGGCAACGGCCGCAATACACAATTCTTCATATTCCTAACTAGCTGTTGCCCGCGGCTCCGCCCGTGTAACTGTCTTTTTCTGGGATAGAATTTTTCTAAAATAGAAGTAGCCTACTTACTCCTTATTACATCAGCTATCTGCCAATGAAAGTCCCGTCAAAATCGGTCCAGCTGTTCCAGAGATTAGCAAGAACAAACAGACAGACAGACAAAAATGTACCGTATATACATTCATATGCATGTAGTAAAAAGCGGTTATTTTAATATTACAAACAGACACTTCAATTTTATTTATTTGTATAGATAGCGTATTCGAACGTTTCGATTGGAGTTGATCAACTGGTAAATTGCATACAATATAAAACATATGAACAGACGGTCAATCCAATTGATAAAAAGTACAGTATTTGTAGATTCAAGTTAGTTGATCAACAAAAATTGAACCATGTGAACCCGCTATAAGTTATAATAACTTGTAAGTTATGTTTTCTTACGTTGTAAGCGAGTAGCGCAATTATGCATGAAATAACGCATACTATGTGTCATCACATGTGACAAAAATATATATTTTTCTTATAAGATAGGCCGACAAGCGAGCTAGTAGGTCACCTGATGGTAAACGGTTTCCGCCGTCTATGTACGATATCAGAAGAGTCATTGCCGACTTTAAAAGGAAGAGATAATTAAGGGATTGGGGAGGGGAGAGGAGGATTTAGGCCTCCAGATACTCACCGTACGAAACGCAGCAGCAAGCTGCTACTTTTTTTTTTTTTTTTTTGGATGGACGCTTGCTGATAGCCTGACGAGAGTCGGATTTAGTCAGCGACACCGGACTTTCGGGTGAATGCTTTAGGCACTCCAACCCTAAAATTTAAGTGACCGCTGCTACTTCACGTCGGTTTTGTGTGATATAGTGGTAACAACCCGATCAAGCTGGCCCTTTCACGCTGAAGCTGTTGACTCTACCATTTAACAGCACTTGATTAATTAATTACGCATGTAATCCTCGAAGGGGTAGGTAGGTGTAACCAGTACCCCCACATTTCGCCGACCTCTTTTGCGTCTCATGATGTGAGCGAGCCTATCACCATACCGGGCGCAATTCCAGACTCCGGGTTGGTACTAAGCATTTCGAAATAGAAACACCTAATATCACTTTTAACCGACCCGGGAATCGACCCTGAGACCTCAGCACAGCAGTCGTACCGCGTACGCATTACAATTTCATACATTAAGATAAAGATCTTAATTTTTTTTTATGAAAGAGGTGGCAACGGAGCAAGCGGGTCATCTGATGGACACCGTCAATACCAGGGGATTTGTCGGTGCGTTGTCGGAAAATCTATTTAAATATATTGCGAGAAACTCATGATTAAATATAAGTAGATATTAGGATTCAGTCAAGGAAAATCCGCAACCGCCAACACATAAACAAAGACAAACAAATGTGTTAGCTTTAGAACTTCTTTGCATAACTTAGCGTTGTTTATCATAATGTAGGCATTTTGTACAAGTTTTACACAAGTAAGACAACATTTGTTAATGCTAATTTTATATTTGAATAAGTAATATTTTGCTGCTTGTTTTATCCCTCGGTGTCACGGGCTAATTTTTATTCCGTCTCGTCATCTTTGTAAACTGAAAGAAATACATTTCATTCTTAGACTTTGTTACCTTTATGGATTTCTTGGCGTGACAGCGAATTAATTCTTTTAATATAACAGAGGTTACCTTTTTTACTTGCTGAACGACGAGACGAGCAGGTTGCTCGTTTGAAGGTAATCATTACACCTGCCTATAAACATACGCAACACCATACAGTACTCTGAATTACAGAGTACTGCGTGGCATGGAACTGCACTCATCATATAGATACATATGTTATGTCTCATAATGCCCAGTAATTTCACTGGCTTCAATTTCCTTCAACTCGAAACACATCAGTGCTTACACACTGTTGCTCAGCGGCAGAAATAGACAAAGCGGTGGTACCAACCCAATCGACCTCTTGCATACGAGGGACCTACCATCTGGTAAACCACCAACCCAGTCAAAAGACCTACCACCTGACGGTAAGTGATCTCCTCCTGCGTTTACGACTTTTAAAGATCGGAATGGGCAATGTGAAGGACAGGGGAGATATGGGCCTCCGGAAATCCTACTCACCGTACGAAACGCAACAGCACATCAATCAATTTCACGTCGATTTATTTCAGCCTTTCAGAAATCGGGTGTTAGTGCCGTCGTCGTCATGTGTCTCCTGTCTCGGTCGCGTACCTCAACTCCTGCCTTCAGGTTACAGATGGATATTTTGTTAAATCTTAGATGTTTTGTTATATAATATATAACGAGAGGTAGAGCCACGCTGTAGACAATTTTAGTTATGAATGGGCCGGCTCGTCCGGGTCGTTACCACTGTCTCACAGAAAACCGACGTAAAGTAGCAGCTTGCTGCTGCGTTTCGTACGGTGAGTGAGATATCCGAAGGCCCAAATCCCCCTCCCTTTCCCAATCCCTTAATTATCCCTTTCCTTTAAGGTCGGCAAAGCGCCCATGACTCTTTTGGTATTGTGGGCGACATGGGCGGTGGAGATCACTTACCATCAGGTGACCCACTCGCTCGTTTGCCGGCTTATGCAATAAAAAAATATATAGCGCGAACAAGCTTAAATGTGGAGAACATCTCTAGAGATTAGGACTTTCTCCCGGACAAGTATCAGGCTGAATATGGTAAATATATTACGCAAGTTTGACAATAATGCTTGATTTCTTAGGTTTACGCGAATATTACACATTGAAATAAAACTAGTTTAAACGGATTTTATCGCGGTTTAATTTTTATTTTAGTCCCGACGTTTAACTAAAATAATAATTAAACCGCGATAAAATCCGTATAAACTAGTTTTATTTAAATGAATAATGCTTGATTTATAGTGTTAGCTTGTTTTAAAAGGTGGAAGGACCCTCGTACGCAAGAGGCCGGCTGGATTGGTACCACCGCTTTGTCCATTTCTACGGAGCAACAGTGTGTAAGCACTGTTGTGGTCCGGTTTGAAGGACATTGAACCCAGTGAAATTACTGGGCATTATGAGACTTAACACCTTATGTGTCGGGGTGACGAGCGCAGTCCAGTGTAATGTAGTGCTTTGTTATTTAAAGTTCTGTGTGGCGTTGCTTCTGTTTATGAGCAGGCGTGGCGCTTACCATCAGGCGAGCTACCTGCTTGTCTCGCCATTCAAGCTAATAAAAAAAAAGACCGCTACGCTATAGCGTATTAAAGTATGTGTAAAAGTGGAGTGTAAGTGGAGCACAAAAATCTTAATCCCAAAAACACTTCACCTGCATGTACACTCTGCTGATTAACGGACGAGACAATGGTGAAACTTAGTTCGAGTTGTGGGTTGTGGGGGTCAGACGGCGGGTCGCCCCCTGTAACTTCTGTGTGTTGTTACTTCTGTTTATGGGCAAGCGTGAGTCGTGACGCTATCAATTAGGCGAGCGACTTCCTCGTTTCTTCATTCAGGTCGATATAAAAAATACATACATACATACATACGCACTCACGCCTGTTATCCCCGAAGGGGTAGGCAGAGGTGTAACCTGTACACCCACATTTCGCCGAGCGTATCTCCGTCCCTTATGTGATAGGGGGCGAGCCTATCGCCATACCGGGCACAAATTCCAGACTCCGAGCTGATACTGAGCATTTCGTAATAGAAAAACCCAATACCACTTTACCCGATCCGGGGATCGAACCCGAGACCTCAGCTTTGGCCTCAATCGTAACGCGTACGCATTACAACTGCGCCACCGAGGCAGTCGATATAAAAAATCTATGCTGTAATTTTTTATATTAGATCATATTTACATTTTCATTCTCCGGCATTTTTACTGTGAACATTTTGATGTTAGTGAGCTTGTAAATTTGGATATATTTAAGTTAATTACGACGTAATAGCTAAATAGTTTTGGACAAAATTTGGCACACAGATCATGACCTGTTCTAAGATATGCTCTACTTTATATTCCGGAAAGGCAGGAAACGTGGGCGGGGCCGCGAGCGAAACTAGTTACTTATAAATTGGGTTCCCTTTAAATTCTCTCACTACTCGACTAATATAGTCCGAACCAGCTTTAATCCGCATTGAGCCAGTGAGGTAGATAGATAGATAGGTGTCCCTTGGGTTGCGAAAATAGCGCTGTAAATTGTAATCACCTCGTTTTACATACATTTAAAATTTGTGCGGTATTTCGAAGTACTTTACTTTAGCCATCGTTAATTCAATTTTAATTTTTTGTTTATTTTAATACCCATTGATTACACGAAAAATATTTTCTAAAAACTATTCAGTTTTGTTATAAATTTATAAGTAGTTAAACTGTTGAGCAGTTATTGTTGTTTTTGTTATGGAGTTAGGGTAACCATGTTATAAATTAAGATAACAATTATGTTTTTTTATAATAAAGACCGGTCATTTCTTCCCAAACGTTAGGCCAGCGGCCGGTCGTAAAAACTACAAGCCAAATTTTTCTTTAATATGTGTTAAAAAGAATGTCGCCCCGACCCCACTGCGAGTGGGATGGGGGCAGGTGGAAAAAGAAGACTAAAGACTGGTAAACGAACAAGTAGGTTACTTCATGGCAAGTCCACCATCCACAATATCAGAAAAATCATGGATAAGTTAGTGTGGAGGGGGGAGGTATCGTGCTGTAGATATTAATGACAATTGATATACACACTGTACTCCTCGAATGGGTAGGCAGAAGTGTAACTAGTACACCCACATTTCACTGAGCTTATTTCCATACCTTGGGCGAAATGAAATCGTAAATGATAACGTAATATTGCTCTATGTTTAGAAATCGATCCTACGGCGTAACAGTTTACAACCCATTAACGCACAACTCCACCAATGAGACCCAGCGATTGTAAGAAAAGATTGGTATGTAAAATCCATTTGACATAGAAATATGTTATCGCACGACCGACGTGAAAATATAACAGAGAACCATTCAGAGAACTGTCAGTTACAAGGTTGCGTCATGCAATTTGACAGCAAGAATCGTATGATACGACCTCGTAAAGAGGGTCTTTTAATTGCTCTAATAGATAGACGAGCAAGTGGCCGCCTGATGGTAAGTGTTTACTGTCGTCCATAGACTTTAGCAATGCCAGATCACAGTGAAGCCGCTGCCTACCGTTGATGGAAAACTCTTTTTAAGCTTTGCTTAAAGAAGGACAGGTCATAGCGCTCGAGAAACACCGATGCAGGGAGTTCATTCCAGAGCTTGCACGTACGTGATAGAAAGAACCCTGGAAATGTCCCTGCTTGACGGGATTGTTTCCAGGTAGGTAATATGGATGAACTCTACTGCGGTGTCTGGTGGTGCGAAATGGCGACGTTGGTACCATCTTAAACTGTTCTTCAGAGCACTCCCCGTGGAACATACGATAAAACATACAGAGAGACCCGAAGTCTCTCCTTAGTTCTAAAGGTTCCAGATTGTTCGCGAGATCAGGATCACCGGATTCGAGCAACTCGCCTCTGTAAGGAATACAGTGGAAGCTTGACCCACTGTCCAGAAAGTATTTGGAGGCTCCTGTCCAAAGATGAGTTTTATTTATATTTCGCCTATGTCGTCCTTGAAATTCTCTCCGTGTAATGGAGCTAAAATATGGCGGTGGTGTGCTCAAGGTCATGGCTACGAATTAGGCACATGACGTAAGACAATACTAGGAACAAACGAAACCAGGAAGCCAGATTTCTTCGAATCTACGATGTTTGTGCGATTGTGAGTCAACCTTTTGCTTACTGTAAAACATACTTTTCGAATCATAGAAATATTTTTAACTATGCCATTGAATTTAGATGTTGAGGTGTGTTATATTCTCAGATATTTAAAAGATGGAGTCGGTAAGTTAAGAATAATTTGTTAAAATTGAATATCGATTAACCAGCGTTTACCAGTCCCTCCCATAACTGAATGCCATAGTATTACATAATAATATGTCTGTATCTGTTACCCTTACTCTGGAATAATATCCCAACCGCCCAATGTTAAAATAGAAGATGCCGGTATAAACTGAACATACATCGCAAATAGTGTCATTGCAAACTCTGTTGTTGGCGGAATCATCATTGCCTTTTGTCAATTTTTTTTAAAGAAGAAGAACCAGCGTGTAGTGTTTCGGGCCAATTTATAGTTGACGCACTGTACAGTCCTACTAAAGGCCTCTTTTGTCACTTTTATCAAGAACATTAGATCCCATAAAGACCGATCCACGGATCGCGTAGAATTTCACATGCAGAAGCCTGACGCACGACATATCTCACACGTGAGAGACCCAACTATCGACGATAAATATCTCAGATATAAGTGTCAACATTCGATAAAATTACGTCATCATATTAGTTTGTTGCGAAAATATCACAGAGAGGTAGATAGTACCATTTTCTCTATTTTCGACACATGTTGAGTCTCCCATGCAACCGTTAGCTTCGATAGACATATAGGATTAACCATTTAAAAAAACGAGTCGACAAAATGATGTCTTGTTGAATTTTTTATTTTATATCATACGCGGGCAAACGAGGAATTGGGTCGTCTGATGTTAAGTGATTTCACCCACAATTCCAAAAAAATATGGGCGCTTTGCTGACCTTAATGGAAAGAGATAAAAAAGGGAATGGGAAGGCGAGGGTATTTGGGCCTCCGGATATCACACTCACCGTACGAAACGCAGCAGCAAGCACTTTACGCCAGTTTTCTGTGAGACAGTGTTAATGACCTGGACGAGCCGGCCCACATATGCTGTAGACAAAAGTGTCTACAGAGTGGCTCTACCACTCACCTACTCACTCGGTAATTGTGTGAAGTCCACGATATCAGTCCTGAATGATGGGTCGCTTCCACCATACACGACCTTTTAATATTTGTTTTAATATCTTAGTAAAGCTTCTTGTCTGTTGTTACGGGGCCATCAAAATTTTTAACTCCCATAACAACAGATCATTTTAAACATAGCGTCAGTTTACGCTACCTTTTATCTACACACGTGATACTTGAGTTAAATATATCGACGTGATTTATAGCTTATAGTACGGTGTACTGAACAGCACAGGGAAGGAATCGTAAACATAATTTCTATATAGCGAGTTCGAATTTATAGCTTATAGTACGGTGTACTGAACAGCACAGGGAAGGAATTGTAAACATAATTTCTATATAGCGAGTTCGAATTTATAGCTTATAGTACGGTGTACTGAACAGCACAGGGAAGGAATTGTAAACATAATTTCTATATAGCGAGTTCGAATTTATAGCTTATAGTACGGTGTACTGAACAGCACAGGGAAGGAATTGTAAATATAATTTCTATATAGCGAGTTCGAATTTATAGCTTATAGTACGGTGTACTGAACAGCACAGGGAAGGAATTGTAAACATAATTTCTATATAGCGAGTTCGAATTTATAGCTTATAGTACGGTGTACTGAACAGCACAGGGAAGGAATTGTAAACATAATTTCTATATAGCGAGTTCGAATTTATAGCTTATAGTACGGTGTACTGAACAGCACAGGGAAGGAATTGTAAACATAATTTCTATATAGCGAGTTCGAATTTATAGCTTATAGTACGGTGTACTGAACAGCACAGGGAAGGAATTGTAAACATAATTTCTATATAGCGAGTTCGAATTTATAGCTTATAGTACGGTGTACTGAACAGCACAGGGAAGGAATCGTAAACATAATTTCTATATAGCGAGTTCGAATTTAGTTGGCCGACTGATATTTATCATACATACATACGCACTCACGCCTGTAATCCCCAAAGGGGTAGGCAGAGGTGTAACCAGTACACCCACATTTCACCGAGCGTATCTCCGTCCCTTATGTCTATCGCCATACCGGGCAGAAATTCTAGACTCCGGGCTGATACTGAGCATTTCGTAATTGAAAAACCCAATACCACTTTACCCGACCTGGGGATCGAACCCGAGACCTATAGCCACAATGGTAACGCGTTCGCATTACAACTGAGCCACCGAGGCAGTCAACGATAAATTATATTTATCATTTGGTATCAATTTTTTGAGTGGTAGAGCCCTGCTGTAGACAGTTTTGTCTACAGCACTAATGGGCTGGCTCGACCAGTTCATTACCACTGTCTAACAGAAAATTAACGTAAAATAGCGGCTTGCTGCTACATTTCGTACCGTAAGTGAGTTATCCGGAGACCCAAATTCCCTTTCCCTTCCCAATCTCTTAATATCCCTTTCTTTCAAGGTCGGCAACGCGCCCATGTTTCCTCTGGTATTGTCCGCGTACTAGGGCGGTGGAGATCACTTACCATCAGGTGACCCACTTGCCCGTTTGCTGGTCTATGCTATATTATATAAAAAATTGTCTGCACAGTGGCGATAGGCTCGCCCCCTATCACATCGTGGGACGGAGATACGCTCGGCGAAATGTGGGTGTACTAATTACACCTCTGCCTACCCCTTCGGGGATTACAGGCGTTAGTGCGTATTTATGTAGTCTGCACAGACTTTTAATCGAATTGATCAATAAAATCTACACGGTTTTTGTTGTTCAAGGATCAACTAAAATCGAACGGTGTGAAACTTATCAAGGTGGACAAAAGCTATAGTTAGTTAAAATTGTAACTAAGGCTATCATAAAAATGAAGTTGGATTAGAGTACAAAATATATATATATATATAAGTTTCGATTCGGAAATTTATGTTGAAGGAGAAATTGTTTAAGTGTGCACAACTTATTTATTTATTTATTAGGCACACAAAACGGATTACATTCTTAACATCAATCTTATATAACAGTGTTACAGGTTTCGAGCTAGAATACATTCCAAAACATGTGTACACAGCATGTTCAAAATAGTAGTGAGCAGTTTATATATATAATAGGAGACTAAACTATACTGTTAGGTAAAACTATAATACATTAATGTTGTGATAAGTTACAGTTTCACATTCAATTACAGAAGCCAGAATTAAATCACGGACTTTAAAAAATAGCCAAAACATCTTTTTTGAATTTAGACAATTTAGAGTTAAAAATATCAATTGAGTTATGATGGTGTACTAAGATATCATTGTATTGGCGACAGAACCTTACTATTGGGTTGTAATATGAAATATTGTTATGATATACTTGCAACGAAAAAATATTTGTATGAGGATGACGAGACCTAGGTTTAATATTAAGATTTATACAGGATAGAATAGAAGGAGAATCTATTTGCGAATTAATTATTTTGTGTAGACAAATTATGTCAAAATATTTACGCCTTTTTCCAAGAGAAGAAAGTTTAAATTCATCTAATCTACTGTTATATGACTGGAGTTGACGATTTAAGGCTAGCCTGTGACATAGTATATTTAGAAATCTACACTGTACACGTTCAATCCGTCTAATGTGTACGTTATAAAACGGAGACCAAATGACTGAGTTATGTTCAATGACACTACGGACAAGAGCAAAATACAGATTTAAAACACTAAGAGGCTTATGAAACCCTTTAGTGATACGTGAAATAAATCCCACGAGTTGATTACTTTTATTTATAATACTATCATAGTGGTCCCGAAATGTTAACCTCTCATCAAACAACACTCCGAGGTCTCTGACTACAGCTTTTCTCTCTAATTGATGATTTTGAAGCTTGTAATTATAAATAGTTTTGTGATATTTATTGGTAAAGGAAACGACATAACATTTTTGACATTAAGGAACATACGATTGTCTAAACACCACCTGTCAATAACGTGAAGGTCGGACTGAATAGCTACCGAGTCATTTGTATTGCGAACCATGGAGTAAATTTTTAGATCATCTGCATATAATAAACAAGGGCTCTGCAGTTTGTCAATTAAATCATTAATAAAGGAGATAAAAAGCAGAGGTCCCAGATGAGAGCCCTGGGGTACTCCGGATGTTATTTGAGCTGCAGACGACAAAAAGCCTTTGATTGCTACCAACTGATTGCGCCTAGTCAGGTATGATTCAATCCAACGTAATAAGTTACCATGTATACCATAAAATGTTGCCAATTTGTTGATAAGTATTTTGTGGTTAACCTTATCAAAGGCCTTGGCAAAATCTGTGTAGATACAGTCCACTTATGTAAAAATAGGATTGAATTACTGCTATTTTATAATCCCTAGCCCCTTTTGCTAGTCTATCGCCATACCGGGCACAGTTCCAGACTCCGGGCTGATACCGAGCATTTCGTAATATTAAAACCTATCACTTACTCTACCCGGGGATACAACCCGAGATCTCAGCTTAGCAATACCGCGTACGCATTACAACTGCGTCACCGAGGCAGTCAAAAGTGGAAATTCATTAATCATTAAAAAGTGGAAATAACAAATAAAACAGCAGACAGCCTCCGTGGCGCAGTGGGTGAGTACACATAATACAGATTAACATAGTGTGGGATCTGTAGGGTGTAGTTATATTTAAAAAAAACATTAAAAACGCTGCCGCTGAATTTCAGCCGCGCGAAACCTCCGGTAGATTTTTGTATGGCACAAATCGTCAACGTCATGAGCGTAGGGTACAGTCTTAAAACCGAACACGGCCCTGTGTATATTACCGTTCGACGCAGGATGATTATGTTTACATTTATTTGATATGTGTGCGTTCCGGGTGTATATTTGGATATTTTTTACAATACATATTAGGTGAGATACAACATTCCTCTGAGCCCTTTGAATACATCGATCATTACTATAATATTGTTACTTATATAAATAGAAAGACTGCCTCGGTGGCGCAGTTGTAATGTGTACGTGTTACGATTGAGGCTAACGCTGAGGTCTCGGGTTCGATCCCCGGGTCGGGTAAAGTGGTATTGGGATTTTCTATTACGAAATGCTTAGTATCAGCCCGGAGTCTGGAATTTGTGCCCGGTATGGCGATAGGCTCGCCCCCTATCACATAAGGTACGGAGATACGCTCGGCGAAATGTGGGTGTACTGGTTACACCTCTGCCTACCCCTTCGGGGATTACAGGCGTGAGTGCGTATGTATGTTATATAAATAAAATAATACACCCAATAGACACACACATAGTCCTGACCTCCCACTAGGTTCCCTGTATCGTGGATATCAAGAACTACGAGGGACTTGCGGTCCCACAACACCCAGGACGGAAACAAATATTTTGTGGATCACACAAACATTTGTCTAGGTGCGGGAATCGAATCCACGGCCTCACGCTTCGCAGGCGGCTACTGGCCCACTGCGCCACGGGGGCTGTCCTTTGGATACATCGATCATTGCTATCTATTGTTACTTAATTGATTGTTTAGAGAAGATAAGTGTTACAAGTAATATAAGAGATATCATATCATTTTTGTATTCCCTATCCAATACAAAAAGAATTATCTAAATCGGTTCATATTCGATCGAGTTTAATTTAGAACCTCCTCCATTTTGGAGTAGGTTAAAAATGATCGACAAACGGCGTTTTTTTTTATTAGCTTGAATGACGAGACGAGCAGGTCGCTTGCTCGCTCGTGGTAAGCGTCACGCTTATCCACATACAGAAGCCACCCTACACAGAGCTTTGAATGACAGAGCAATTCATGGCACTGGACTGCGCTCGTCATCCCGAGACATGAGGTGTTAAGTTTCATAATGTTTAGTATCTATGATACGAGAAGGCGGGCCCTGGGATTACGCCGGGATAACGCCAGGTAGAAGGCAGAAAGTGTTCCTGGTCGGTGGAGACCATCACATGATACATTTAGTCGCTTAGCTAACAATACCATGTAACTCGAAAATTGGCCATGTGATATTGTTATTGCCGTGAATCCAATAAATTTACAAAAAAAAATAAAAAATTTACCATACAAAGCACGTCATTCAAATAGTTCTGTCACAGCGCAAATCATTGGTTTATATCACACATCTTCATCAAAATATTCAGTTTTTGTCTCTCCTGTAAACTAAGCCAATTTAACTTATATATTGCTAACTAAGCGACTTTTTACTGGCCTCTGCTATAAAAATACATCTCAGCATTAGAATTTATTTACTGTGCCATGAAGTTCATAGTGATGAAGAATTATACAGTCACGGCTGCATCAACAAAGATATGAACTATCTAGAGTTGAACATATTTGGAATATTGAGCAGCTTGTTATATTGATTTATGCAGAATGCGCGTTTATGATAACCCACTATTGGGTATTAGTCTTCGCATATTTACACAGCGTCCGTAGTGGAGTGGGCGATTAGCCAGCTGTGAAACGAGAGGCCGCTGGTTCAATCCCCCATGTAGGCGACACATTTAATTTTTAGTTATCTAAATGTTTGCTTTTTAGGTAGCGGCCATTTATTATTATTTCTTTTCGATACGTTTATGTGCACCTTCAAACCTTTTTGGCCATGTGAAGCATCGTTTTCTAGAATATTGTAAATACTAGGTTGATAACTCGTGATCTTTGCAAAATGCAGCACGTAATTTTTTTCTTTACAAGCATTAAAATTATTTTCGACTGGACTTGCGTATTTATTCATTTCATAATTTACCCCGATATCGAGACAAATGTTTGTGTCATTCGTGAACATTTGTTTTGGGTTTGGTTGTCCTAAAAGAACTGAAAGAAAGAAAGTCTAACGCCTGGTTTGTGAAAGGCTGATCAATGTAGAATTAACTAATCAAATGTCAAGTCGAAATTGAGTTGCTAGAAGCGTGGTCAAACCCTTTGATTTAACACACATGTTAGTTAACATAGCTTTCAAATTAATATGGAAAATCGTATGTATGTCAAACGCTGTTACTATGATTATATAAAAATATCCACTAATTAACGTTTCAGCAACTCAAATTTATTTTACAGCGGTTTCAAAATCAAAGTTATGTTAGATGAATGTTGATTTAATCAGCCTTTAAGTAACCAGGTGTTAGTTTTTTATTAATGACTAGTTTTTGCTCGCGGCTCCCCCCGCGTAGTCTATGTCCTATTCCAGGTCATGGTCTACCTGTGTGCCAAATTTCATCCAAAACCGTTCAGCTGTTAAAGGTGTGATCAAACAAACATTCAAATTCACAAACTCATAAACTTCCAAACTTTCACATTTATAATACTAGTAGGATTATTGAATTCAGATTGATACTGGCAATATTACACCTTTTGATATAAGCTTTGACTGACTCGGTGGCACAGTTGTGGTGCTGACGCTCAGCTTCGATCCCCGGGTCAGGTAAAGGTGATATTGGGTTTTTCTATTACGAATTGCTCAGTATCAGCCCGGAGTCTGGAATTGTGCCCTGTATGGCGACGGGCTCGCCTCATATCATGGGACGGAAATAACGGCGGCGAAATGTGGTGTATTGGCTACACCTCTGTCTACCCCTTCGGGGATTACAGGCGTGAGTGCGTATTTATTTATGATATAAGCTTTATTATTAAATAGTTGCGAAAATTTTCTAAATATTTATTTAGGTTAAGTAGAATTTTTACATAGTTTTTGTTTCTGTTTGTATTTTTTGTTAGAAACTATATTTTAATTAAATTTCTCAGTTTTGTTATGAAAGTAAAATTCGTAATATGTACATAGACTTTAAAAATTCCATGTAATATACAAAGAGGGACAAAGCAACTAATATTATATAAATTAATTTTGTAAAGCAACACAATAGTGTTTTATATGAATATTAAATCCATACTAATATTTTACCCTCAACCGACGAAAATGTATGAGAAGATGTATGAATGTGGAAGAGGCGAAAGAGGTGTGTCAGGATCGTAGCTTGTGGTACTCAATAGTCTCTGCCTACCCCTATGGGACATAGGCGTGAGTGTGTATGTATGTATGTATAATATTTTACTGCTTCGGTGGCGCAGTTGCGTACGCCTTACGACTGAGGCTGACGCTGAGGTATCGGGTTCGATTCCCGGGTCGGGTAAAGTCCTATTGGGTTTTTCTGTTATGAAATGCTTAGTATCAGGCATTATTCATGATTAAAATTACTTGAACTTAAATACTAATCAATAAATTATTAAAAATATTATTGGTTAACCTGTGTCGTGGGATCAGGAACTACGAGGGACTTGCGGTCCTACAACACTCGGACCCGATACAAACATTTGTGGATCACACAAACATTGTCTCGGTGCGGGAATCGAACCCACGGCCTCTCGCTTCGCAGCCGACTACTCGCCCGCTACGCCACGGAGGCTGTCGCAATATGGGACAATATGTGTATGTAACCCACAAATATTTATTTCGGATCTGTATGTTTTCTACCCAGACCGTCAACCGTTGACGTCAGGCAGATGGCGGGACGTAAAAACTACGAGCCAAATATTTCTGTAACATGTTTAAAAAAGTATGTTGTGCCGAACCCACTGGGAGTGGGATAAGGGCAGATGGAAGAAGATGAAGAATAATATTGTATTGTATTGATACTCTCTGCGTGTACGTGTGTGTATTACCAGGATTTGAACCTAAGACCTTACATACAATGCTGACTGTACAAAAATCTTCTTCTTCTTAGTCGGTCTCTTCATTGGTGAAGGTAGTGTCTGGCCTGAAGTAGTGATCACCCCATGCCCTATACTCTTCCATGGGGTCCTGTCTTCGGCGGTCTTAATTGCCTGAGATATCGGCAGGCCAGTGATCGTCTTTATTATGCCTGACCAGCGGATAGGTGAACGACCACAAGGCCTTTTTCCGTTGACCTGGCCGACTACCATCAGCTTTTCCAGATTGTCAGGGTTTCTACGAGCAACATATCCGAAAATAAGTATATTTTAAATACATACATACGCACTCACGCCTGTAATCCCCGAGGGGGTAGGCAGAGGTGTAACCAGTACACCCACATTTCGCCGAGCGTATCTCCGTCCCACAATGTGATAGGGGGCGAGCCTATCGCCATACCGGGCACAAATTCCAGACTTCGGGCTGATACTGAGCATTTCGTAATAGAAAACCCAATACCACTTTACCCGACCCGGGGATCGAACCCGAAACCTCAGCGTTGGACTCAATCGTAACGCGTACGCATTACAACTGCGCCACCGAGGCAGTCTAATATATTTTTCTAACTATATTTTAAATATAGTTAGAAATATGGAGATGAAATTAAAAACAGCATAAAGCGAATACGTTTATCTCTCACATACACGGAAGTACGTAAAGGCACACGCGGAAAAGCAATTTCCCTACGCAACTCGGGATAATGCGTTGGATTATAGTTCGTATTTCAGACCGGTTGTGCAAGGAGAGCATGTCATCTCATGTTACAGCAAGTACTTGTCCCAAGTGCATGTATATTATACTTGCTTTTGATATGTGTACTTGTGCGGCCTTTGAACGGTAAGTGAGGTTGCACGTTGAAGATTTTCTGTTAAGTACTTGTGATGAGGGTTCCATATTTGAACTGAGTATTTCAGAGGAAATAAAGTTGTTAGTACTAAATGATGTTATGTAAGAAATGTGTTTTATAATTACATACATCGAAATAAGATAACTAGAACGATAACTCTCATATGAATTTGCCAAAAATACGGCTCCACTTACTTACACATGCAAAGGTACTTACATACATACATTTTAGGGTTACTATGTCCCGTCTTAGGCCGGCGTGGTGGACTAATGCCTAACCCCTCTCATGCAGTACAGTCCTTTTTCTACTGTAGATAAAACTGTCTTCAACTGGCTCTACCACTCAAACACCTGGAGGCCAATTCTCGTAATTTTAAATGTTCAAAATATCATTCCGATCTAGTCTCAGCGTCAAGAAAGTTGCAAATGGCATTCTCTTAAACCAATAATCAACGTCAAATGTGAAGATAGATCGTAATGAGATTGTATGTAGTATAAAAGTTGACTGAAGCCAAAACTGTATAATGCTACTGCTAATACTAGGTGCATTTGACGTTGATTGATATTTTGAACATTTAAAATTACGAGAATTGGCCTTCAGTACATCTGCCATATGAGTAATAATGCAATATACACACGTTTGTCGTAGGCACGTCTTACCCGTGTGTAGCCCAAGTTTCCTTTGCGGTTTACTACAGAACTTGTTTGTTAAGTATGGATGTTGTTCGCTCGCAGTCACACTGCAAGCGATATACTAATTCTTTCTCGTTATCAGGCTATGGGAGTGCAGCTTGTGAATATTTACTGTCATTACTTCTTCTTTTTGCCTCGCGTTATCCCGGCTTAATGCAAGGGTCCGCCTTCTCTTACCATACATTTGACAGTATTTAGTATTATATGGAGTGACCCACCATCTGACCCCCACAAGCCATAACGGGAACCAAGTTTCCCCATTGCCTCGTCCGTTAAACAGCAGAGTGTACCACGTGCAGGTGAGATTGGCTTTGGGCCTAAGATATTGGTAGCCTGAATATTTACTGTCATTCAATTATCCAAATTGTAATAGGTGATTGAAAGTTCCTGAGCGCTCATTCGCTAATTTGGTCTTCGAAGGCAAACGAGCAGTCAGCCCATCTGATGTTAAGTGCTTATCGTTGCCCATGGACTTCAGCAGTGCAGGGGTGTACAGTCAATCTGCTGCATACCTTGACCTCTTAGATTAGTATAATATGTATAGTATCTTTTTATTAGCTTGTATGATGAGACGAGCAGGCGCTCGCCTGATGGTAAGCGCAATGCTTGTCTATAAACAGAAGAAAGAAGAGGCCCTCATAGCTAGTTGCACTCACTAATTTGTAAACGATAAGCGAGTTAAGCAACCCTTGGTTGCGGTCAGTCTATGGATGGGTGACCGCTTAGTGGTATTTCAACAGAGCGTCTCCGTGCTTCGGAGGGCACGTAAAATGTCGGTCCCGGCAGTTATCAACTGATAGCAGTCGTTAAGCCAAGTCGGATGTCTTCGGGTGGCTTGAAAAACTCTGACACTAGGTTGCCCACTAACCATTCGATAAGAAGAAGAAAAACAGAAGAAACGCCACCCACAACTTTACATTACAAAGCAATGCATGGGACTGGATTGCGCTCGTCACCCCGAGACATAAGTTGTTAAGTCTCATAACACTCAGCAGTTTCACTGGCTTTAATGCCCTTAAAAGCGGAACACAACAGTGCTTACACACCTACCACCTTGTAAGCATCAACATCAACTATCGGCAACGCTTCATTTTAATAGTGTGTCTGTAACCTAAACAAGCCTGACAACGTAATTCCGGGCAAAGTTGTGGTCAACTTTGCTTCCTTCATAAGGCTGTTTCATCAAAACCAACCCCCGGCCCAATGTCTAAAAATAGATGCTATATTATATTAAAAACGTAAGATTTACCACCTTTTATATTACTAGAAGATACTAAGTGCCTGCGGTGGTACAGTTGTAACGTGGAAAGACTGCTGTGCTGAGTTCTCGGGTTCAATCCTTGGGTCTGGTAAAAGTGATATTGGGTTTTTCTATTACAAACCGCCCATTCTGGAATTATGCCCGGTTTGGCGACAGGCTCGGCCTCCTATCATGGGACTGAAATAACGTCGGTGAAATGTTGGTGTACTGGTTGCTACACCTCTGCCTACCTCATCAGGAATTACAGGCGTGACTGCGTGCCTATTGAAATCGAAAGCATTAAATTCAGCAAAACCCTATAACTAGAATAAACCATCGAAAGAGCAAGGTGTTTGGGGAAAATTTCAGCGTAATATAATCTAAACATGCGCAGTGGACCAACCTATAGAGCTCGCATTGCAGCGTGCCGAGGCAACCGAGCGGGAAACACAAGCGGAGTACAGTTGAGCCCATAAGCTCATATATCCCAAGGTCAAGTGTAATGAGATTTCTGGAAGGTTTAAAGAATTTATTCCCAAAACAAGTCGAAGTTTAGTATATTAAACAACTACAACCCTCAAATGGATACAACTTTTTTTGTATAATTTTTGGCTCGCATTATTATGCATTTAGCCAGAACAAATATTTCATATGTATTCATAGTATTCATAAGAACGATGCAACTCCGGTGTGGCCGATTTCAGTCTTGTTGGAGTTTTGGTGTCAATTACTTCCCAGTACGATGCTTTATAGACGATTTTCTCCAATCCAATCGAACGACCAAGGTCGATTTAATACACTTGGTCAAAAATCATCTAATTTCAATGATTCCATACACTGTTCACCCCAGTCAATGTTTATTACACAAAACCACACTACTTTTATAGAACAAATACAACTTTAAACCAGTTTAGGAATTAATTAAAATAAGTGATCAACCGCACTGTCAGAATTCCCGCCAAAACTTCTAGATATTTTTTGATTTATTTTTCTTATTATTGGAATATTTTTTACTGAAATGTTTGTAAGTAGTTTTCCATACTCTTAATATATAATATAATAGTTTGTAGTTTAACAAGTAAGAACAATATATATTTTTTGCATATTAGATTCACCCGCAACATATTATTAATAATTAGGGTTCAAATATTGAGAGGAGAGGATTGTGGCCGACATACGAAAAACTTAAAAATAAAAATATAAACTAGAACCAGATTGCAGCGTCACCTAGATGGTCTAATTGTGAATATTGTAATTTATAATTGTATAGATAGTTTATCTACAGAGTGAATGGTCCGGTTCGATCGGAATAGCCGACTGACCACTGTCTCAAAATTTGCACCGACTTCAAAGTGACCTATAGAAATTGTTACTTTTGACTTTTTAGTGTTATTGTTTTAAGTAATTTTCAGGTTTTGTCAAAATTTATTTATTTATTTATTTTTATTAGGTGTAGGTTATATATGAATATGTAAAAAAATAACATCCCTCAATATTTATGATTCCAATACAGATAATACAGCGAAGTCATTAAATTAGGAGAACTGTGGGTCGCGGAGCAAATAAATTATAATCCGAATAAAAATTGGGGCTTATTCCTTCATACGATGGTAAAAGATATGTAATTTTTTAGGTTCTTTGTATAATTCTGTTTGTTCAAATTAATAAGAATTATTGTACAGAATATGTTATTCCGTTTTGAAAATAAAAATATACTGTTAGGGTTTGTAAATAATATTATGAAAGAGATAATTAATAAAAAAGATAACATTATGTAGAATTTAATTATATAAACCGACGAGAATAACAAATACAATTATACATATTTTTATAGCATAAACTCGCAAACGTGCAAGTGGGTCACCTGATAGTAGTGATAGTAGGCGATGCACACACTGCCCATGAACACACATAATACCAGGAAAGTCATGGACGAGTTGCTAACCTTAAAGGGAAGGGATCTTTCGGTAAGTACCGTAGTAATTGAAAAAAACCGGTACAATCGAAACAGGCCTAGTTTTACTCCAGCAGGGCTGTATATCCTGTACTGTGGTTGTCTCTCAACTGCCCCTACGATATCAAGACAACTAAACCTCGAGTGTTGCCACGTGTATAATGTAATATATCTTGATATTGTTTTACCCAACAAGAAAACGCTGGCTTGACGTACTTGAGAAAGACATGAGAGCCAATGGTCTTACCACAGAGGATGCTCAGGATCGGGTGAACTAGAAGCGTTTATATAGGAAGGCGAATCCTGGCAGTAGCCCGGGATAACGCTAGGCACAAAGAAAAAAAAGTAAGGTAGAAACCCAACATATTTTGATATATCTATACGAACATTTGATATTTTGAGAGTGGTAGAGCCACGCTGTAGACACTTTTGTCCACTGTCTCACAGAAAACCGGCGTAAAGCAGCTTGCTGCTGCGTTTCGTACGGTGAGTGAGATATCCGGAGGCCCAAATTCCCCTCCCCTTCCCAATCCCTTACTAATCCCTTTCCTTTAAGGTCGCAACGCGCCCATTATTATTTTAGTATTGTGGGCGTATATGGGCGGTGGAGATCAATTACCATCAGGTGACCCACTTGCTCGTTTGCCGGCCTATACTATCTAAATAAAAAACACTACAAAGGATTGGGAAGTGGATGGGGAGTTTGGGTCTCCGAATATCTCTCACCGTCTCATAAGTTGGTAGGTCCCTCGTATGCGAGAGGCCGTCTGGGTTGGTACTACCGCTTTGTTTATTTATGCTGCCAAACAGCGGTGTGTGAGTAGTATTGTGTTCCGGTTTGAAGGACTTTGAAGCCAGTGATATTACTGGGCATTATGAGACTTAACATCTTATGTCGCCGGGTGACGAGCGCAGTCTAATGCCATGCAGTGATTTGTAGTTGAAAGTTATGGGTGATAAGTTATCTGTTTATAGGCTGGCGCTTACCATTAGGCGACCGACCTGCTCATTTCGTCACTCAAGCCAATAAACAATCAAAGCGGACATCCCACTATAGTCGTGTGTCACTGTCTCTTGTCGCGGTCGCGTACTTCATAACGTGCAGTCGCCTACCTCTTTTGCAAATCTATTTAAATAAAAATGAGTGGCAAAATTTGTTACTAAGCGCAAAACTCGAGAACGGCTGGACTAATTTTGATGATTTTTTTGTGTGTGTTTACGTGGATCCCTGGATGATTTATAGTCACAATTGGACCGGGTAGGTGGTGCTACATTCGGGTTTTAACTATCAATTATATGTTGTGAATAAAACCGCGCGAGACAGCTAGTTAAAAATATAAAGTTAGCAGTTGACTTTTGCATTATTATACGTTTTTTGAACCGTTGACCTGTATCTGGTATTGAGTGTACCCAGTCGTGTGCATATCGGCGTGTCAAGTCGTATGGCACTCGAGCTCTCGAGGGTTAGTGACGAGTGAGGACAGCTCGGAGGTTGAGAACTAGTGTTGTGCCTATATATCGATATACTAATTAATTGCTTCTATCTATAGGATTGTTTGAAAAAAATACGAGTTATGGGAAATAAGAATAATTATAAATTGGCGAATTATAATGCAAACACATGCATACATACATACACACTCACGCCTATGTCCCATAGGGGTAGGCAGAGACTATTGAGCACCACAAGCTACGATCCTGACACACCTCTTTCGCCTCTTCCACATTCATACATCAATAATGCAAACACGTTACGACATAGGCTGACGCTGAGGTCTCGGGTTCGATCCCCGGGTCGAGGAAAAGTAATATAGTGAGTTTTCTATTATGAAATGCTCCGTATCAGCCCGAAGTCGGAATTGGGCTCGGTATGGGATAGGGTCGCCCCTATCACATCATGGGACGGCGATACGCTCGGCGAAATGTGGGTGTACTGGTTACACTTCTGCCTACCCCTTTGGGGATTACAGGCGTGAGTGCGTATGTAAATTAATAAAACGAAGGCGTTATTTAGTATACAGTTTACGACACAGGTTTACCTAGTGTGGGGTCAGGACTATGTGTGTAACTGTTGGGTGTATTTATTATTATTTATAGTAAAGGCACATTTTTATTAAAATTTTACACGAAATTTAATCGTAAATACGAGGTAATGTATCCAAAAGTTATATCGATAAAATTCCATCACTAATAAAAATTTACCTATCGAATTGAATTTGCTCGGGCAACTCGTATCGAAACATCAAAACTTGACACCCATGGCGCAGTTGGTGAGTAGGCGGCTGCGAAGCGTGAGGCCGTGGGTTTGATTCCCGCACCGAGAAAAATGATTATTTCGGGTCTGGGTGTTGTAGGACCCTCGTAGTTCCTAAGGTTTTCTGGAAGAAATCACCGTTTGCGATAAGACCGCCCATTGTATCACCCTTACTGTATGATCCTCGTTTATAAGCTACCTACTTTATTTGGTGTGCAATAAAGATTTTTCTATCTATGTATATCTTATACCCACGACACAGGTTGACCCTAGTGTTGTTTGTATTTATTTTATTTATTTAACCGATATAACGAGTGCCTGACGATTGAGAATTGTATTTGTCGACTCTACACACAAAACTGTAACGTTCTTTTGTTGGCAAAATGACAGGTTTCAAAACGATTTGGGCGATGTTGAACGCGTTGATCGCAGAAACGCTGTGCCAATGTTAAATATTGACATGTTTCAGAGTTAATTATTAGGATTAATACGCACTGACGCCAGAAATCCTCGAAGGGGTAGGCAGAGGTGTAACCAGTACACCCACATTTCGCCAAGCGTATCTCCGTCCCACGATGTGATAGGGGGCGAGCCTATTGCCATACCGGGCACAAATTCCAGACTCCGGGTTGATAGTGAGAATTTCTTTATAGAAAAACCCAATACCACTTTACCCGACCCGGGGATCGAACCCGAGACCTCAGCGTCAGCCTCAGTCGTAACGCGTTCGCATTACAACTGTGCTACCGAGGCAGTCGAGGATTTATATATTTGTAGATATTATTGTTGTACATATAGCCCGTCGACAATCGGACAACCTTGATAAATTAGTTGTTGTGGTTAAGGTGGAAGGAAAAAGACCCCGCGGCCGATCGCCTAGCCGTTGGTGTGACCAAATAACAACCCTCACTAGTCACCCTATGCCAACCGCCCTGAAGGAAGCTGAGAACCGGACAAAGTGGCAACAGCTAATACAACGGTCAACGAAGGCCTTTCAAGGACACGACCTTCAGTAATGAAGAATACGACCAATTGATTGATACCTGTAAAAAAATTATAAAATTGAGATCTCAGCTTTCGTAGCGCAGTGAGCGAGTAGCCGACTGTGAAGCGAGAGGGTTCGATTCCCGCACCGAGATAAATGTTTCTATGATCCATAAATATATGTTTCGGGTCTGGGGATTTTCTCAGTGAGGGGTTGACTGTGATGACTGATGATGATGTGCTTTTGGAGTCGTGTCGCGCTGCATTGTTTACCTTAGTTGGTCGCGCCCGGTCCGTGGTTCAGCTCGCGCTATGATGCGTCATTTAACTACACTATTAGACGCCGACGTTGTTCCATTTACAAGTTTTTGTATGGAATAATTGGAAAGTGGACCAACGTCCTCGTCTATTACGTCGTAGTCTGACTTCTGACGCGAGCCAATAAAAGGCTTCTAGAAGACTGTGATTTTATTAGCTAAAGAGTAGTCTCAATAATTTATTCTATTCCAATACTAAATTCCTCAATAATCTTAGGCACCTTTATTAACAGAAACCGGGAAAACCTCCCACAACTCCCAATATTACATTGACACAGCGCTAATATAAGGACCCTACTATTTGCGAAGGAGGTGCCATTCCCTAAGCCGAACGGACTGTAGGGTTTTGTGAAACCGATAACCACCCACGTAAACGTTATGACGTCATCTTAATTTCCATTTAAGTTTTTGCTCAGTTAAAATGTTATTGCTGTTTATTTTAAATAAAAGTTCTTTCTTTACGGTATTTTATAAATATAACTTTCTCTTTTACTAGATTTGTTTTGTTAAAAAAATCCCATATTTCACAATTATATATCTGATATCTGAGTAAAAATCTGTTTGGAACCTAAGTAAAAATATTTTTCCTAGTATTCATTTTATTTGTTTCACGGATATATTTTTGCAATAACTATATATATTTGCAAAACCATTTATTCCCAGAGGTGATGACGTCAGGCAAGTGGCCGGTCGTAAAAACTACAAGCCAAAATGTTTCAGAAACATGTGTTAAAAACCATGTTGCGCTGACCTCACTGCGAGTGGGATAAGGACAGGTTTCTTCTACCTTTTTTACTCTGTATTTTTTTTTAATCATATCATAGTGAGCAATTGTTTGTATATACATGTATACACTTCAGTGTAATGACCGTTCTCTATATTCTATTTACAGATAGATTTACTTACTATAGTGTTTTGACAGATCTTCCATACAAAATTACTGTAAGCAAATCTGTCTGAGTGGTAGAGCCATGCTGTAGACAGTTTTGCCTACAGCATGAAATTCCCTTCCCCATCCCAATCCCTTACTTATCCCTTTCCTATAAGGTCGGCAACGCGCCCATGATTATTTTAGTATTGTGGGCGTGCATGGGCGGTGGAGATCACTTACCATCAGGTGACCCACTTGCTTTTACCGATTTACACAATAAAAAAAAACAAAATATTGGGAACGGTCATTAATAAAATGTCGAATGAAGAGAGGTTTTAAATATCTTGTCAGCTCCAAAATACCATTTTACTTAAATAATATAAAAACGCTAAAGTACAGGAGAAGTCTACGTGTTGGAAATGGAGTGATTCATCTCAATTTTACGCAGACACATATTTTAAAACTCATCCATTGCCGTCTCTGGCGCTTGGCTCTCTCATTTTTCTATATCTCACGAGCCATATAAACTTGATGTATCTATCACAGGTTTCGTCTAATATTTTTATTACCCAGATATAGTCAAGATATAAACGTAAATATTTTATGGTATTTCCATTCAGTGTCCAATAATTCTGATATCCCACTTTTACTGGTTGATAAAGGTTTAAGGTGCACTTCCTGGAATAGCGAATGTGTTAACATAAAATATTTGATATTATGATCGTCGAATTTTCTATTCGAAAATTTATGAGGTACTCCGATTCCTAATGCTATGCGATTTGAACTATCTGAATCATAAATAGATTTTTAATCCAATTGATCAACAAAAACCCTTCAAAAATCATACAGCTTTTGTTGATTCTAGTCACTTCTTCTTCCACCTGCCCTTATCCCACTCACAGTGGGGTCGGCGCAACATACTTTACACATGTTACAGAAAGATTTACCTAGGTGTTTTCTACGACCAAGCCCTATTATAATAGTGGCTCCCACAAACATATTGTTTCGGTGCGGGAATTGAACCTGCGGCCTCTTGCTTCACATTCGACTTCTTATCCACTGCACCACGGAACCTGACAAGAGATTCAAGTTTCAAGTTGACAAATAAAATCGAACCGTATGAACTCATAATAATCAAAGATATTTCAAACTACAATCGATAGTTAAAGACATTGAAGCCAGTAAAATTACTGGACATTATGAGACTTAACATCTTATATTTCGGGGTGACGAGCGCAGTTCAGAGTCCCACAGTGCTTTGTAATTCAAAGTTCTGAGTGGTGACCAATTATCGTTATTTTAAATGTTCAAAATATCATTCCGATCTAGTCTCAGCGTCAAGAAAGTTAAATGGCATTCTCTTAAACCAATAATCAACGTCAAATGTGAACACAGGTCATAATGAGATTGAATGTAGAATAAAACTTGACGGAAGCCAAAATGGTTTAATTCTACTGCTAATGCTAGATGCATTTGACGTTGATTATTGGTTTAGAGAATGCCATTTGGAACCTTCTTGACGCTGAGACTAGATCGGACTGATATTTTGAACATTTAAAATTACGAGAATTGGCCTTCTGTTTATGGACAGGCAAGGTGCTAAAGGTGCATCAGGCAAGTGACCTGCTCGTCTCGTTATTCAAGCAAAAAAAATTAAAAAAGAAACATGAAATTGTGGCAGACTTATAATCTATATTGTAAAATTTTTCTCAGTCCCCTGCATTATGGCGATGGAGTTAGAACTATTATTTCTTATGTAGGCTATTTAGTCCATCAAAATGTCACTGATACCACGAAAAAGCAACTGAAGCTAATTAAACGACGTCGTAAACAAACGACTCGACGCCTATTTTCTAAGTCGTGCGCCTACGGATTGGGTCGGTGTTGAAGCGGATGCAAGAGCGATAAATATAAAATAACGGTTAACAAAACTTAGAAACCGACTTCAAAATAAAAACACTGAAAAGTCAAAAATAACAAATTCTATCTATTCTTATCTCTTTAGAACGCAAAAACGCATCGCAATAAGATCCTCATACAATTCTTTAGTTAGTTCATGAAAACATTTTAGAAAAAGACATTACAGCTAATAATCTAATAAAGCGAATTCGGGACCTAATACTAAGCCGGGATGACGCCCGGTAGAAAGAAGACTTTCTTAAATGAAAATTATCATAGCAATGTTATAAACAACTGAAAGATGCTGTTCGGACGTTTCGTAGACTTCGTATACCTTCGAAATTGTTATGGACAGCTCTTTACGAGTTTCCACCAAAAATAAACATTATTAAACATTATTTATTTATTTATTTATGCATGCTGTGTTTGCCTGTAATTTGAGTTGCAATAGGTTCAATTGTTATTAGTGTTAATATTTGTACGTATGTATTATTGTAAACTTTGTTGGCAATCCTTAAATAATAAAATAAAATAAAGTTAGTAATTTAAATTTCTAAAACAATTTTACATTAAAGATATATTTATAAAACACTTAGAAAATCAGAGCTTTTTACAAAACTCCAATAAACGCATACAAAATACTACAAGAACAGACTAATAATCTCATTAGAATAATAAGCTAAACAGGGTAAGTATATGGAATAACGTTTTCTATTCACATTTGTTGAGTGGTAGACCCACGCTTTAGACACTTTTGTCTACAGCATGAATGTTATGCGTTACCACTGTCACAGAAAACCGGCGTAAAGTAGCAGTTTGCTGCTGCGTATCGTACGGTGAGTGGGATCTCCGGAGGCCCAAATCCCTCTCCCCTTCTTAATTCCTTAATTATCCCATTCCTTTAAGGTCGGCAACGCGCCCATGATTCGTTTGGTATTGTGGGCGTACATGGGCGGTAGAGGTCACTTACCATCAGGTGACCCGACCTATGCCATAAAAAAAACATGTGTCAACAATGAGATTTTAATGTAGTTGTAACCGAATTAATATCACCTATCGATAGGTATATTTTTATTATTGTAATTCAAGTACTTTAATTTCTTTTTGTCACACAATATTAATCATCTAAAGACAGTAACGTAGGCATTTAAAATCCATGCGCAAAATTTAAGACCACTATACTGAAAAGTTATTTAGATACAACTCTATTCCTCTAATGCAGTGGTTCCCAATTAGTTTTTGCTGCATACCACTTCAAAAAAGACCTCAAACCTGCGTACCCCTTATTGTAGCAAACACATTAATATTATAAATGCGAAAGTTTGTGAGTGTGTGTGTGTTCTTGTTTTTACTGATGATTGTAATAAAATAATATTTTGGAAATTGTTCTTGTTTTTACTGATAGCCGCACGTACCCCTTGATGCAACTTCACGTACCCCTGGGGGTACGCGTACCACTAATTGGGAAACACTGCTCTAATGGGACGAAATACCCTCTTCTGTTATGTATATCGAACCATCTAAAGGCCAATAAGCATTACAATAAACTGTAAACCATATCCTTGGAACTATAACAACACGTAAACCCTCAACTACAGTAATCAGAAGGAAACTTTCGCAAATTTCCTGATTGTATACATTGCCAAACATTTTTTTATTCTGTGCGTTTTTGTTAACACGCCAATTATGCTGTGGAATAGGGTATCTGTTTTTTCCACAGTATTTTAATACTTGGGCATCTAAGTAAAACATAAAGATACAAAGAAGCTATTATGCCGTTTAGTTCGAGAGGTATCGATTCTGGCCTTATAGCCTCTAAATCATGCTTAAGTATTCTGTAGGTAAATTGTCTACAGTGATTTTACAACTTAAAATAGGAGGTGCTCATGCTTTTATTTATAGAAGAGGCTAGCAAACAAGCAAGTGGTTCACCTGATGGTAAGTGACCTCCACCATCTTTGAGCCTTCACAAAACCAGAAGAATCGCTGTACATTGCCGAAAAGATTGGAAATCTCACTCGTAAGAAACGCAATAGCAAGCTGCCACTTCACATCAGTTTCTATAAGACAGTGGTGCTAATCCGGTTAAACCGGCTCATGTTGTATACAAAACTAAGGCTTGGCTCCACATTTAAAAACGGTTCTCGTTGATCAATATTTTCTTTGACTTATTTGCTATCAGATAAAAATACTCTGTGAATCTTTTTTTTATTATCTTAAGTGACAAAACGAGCAGGTCGTTCACCTGATGGTAAGCGCCACGCTTGCCCATAAACAGAAGCAACGCCACACAGAACTTTGATTGAATTATAAAGCACTGCATGGCATTGGACAGCGCTCGTCACTCCGAGACATAAGATATTAAGTCTTATAATGTCCAGTAATTTCACTGTCTTCAATGTCCTTCAAACCAGAACAGTACAGTGCTAACATACTGTTGTTTGGCGGCAGAAATAGAAAAAGCGTTGGTACCAATCCAGACGGCCTCTCGCATACGAGATTGTAATTGCCTTGTCAAACGAGATTTATGCGTGCTATCCGCTAGTAGACAGACCACAGCACTATCTTAATCCTTTGGGAGCTAAACTTAATTTCACCCACACATACAGAGTTTGATTCCAACATTTGTCTTAATGGCATCATTACCGTAATTTTGATAGTCCGTGGAATGGACGTAGTTTCATTTGATAGTATGAAAGTATATCTAGATGGCTATGGTGTTTAATTTATGATTGTTATGAATATAAATATACTTCTTCAGAGAGGCTTAGTATAAATTTTCTTATAGTATTGCCTACGCCCAAGCCTAAGCACGTACTAACTTGTGCAAATGGCTCATATACGATTCCACCTAGAACAGCTTCTAGATTATTTGATATAATTAACCTTCAAGATCGATCGTAGCAAGTGGAAATCCGTTGTGTCTGCCTACCCATATGGAAACAGGCATGAGTCTGTGTATGTATGTTTGTAACCTTCAAGAAAAAACACATTCTTATCTCAAAGCCCGGCAACCCTGTTGGGCATTTTAACTGTGTATCAGAATCGATCTTCAAACGTAATGAAAAATCTCGCAGACGAAAATTGGACTATTAAAATAATCATATTTATTATTTAAACTTTAATTAATTTATTATTTATAAACCTTATTTCGATTGATTACCTCTGCAAGAGCGATGACTGGGAGCCAGAGTGAGATAGCAAGTTGCGGCGTCTACGTACATCAAACGCGCCGTGCCGCGTGCGCGCTTTGCATCAGTCAGGAGTTCAGATGAAAATAACATTTTTTAAATATGTTCATTTTTCTAAGCTAGGAACCTGTATAAGGATAATATCTCGCTTCTAATTTGAGAACCCATGGCAAATGTTTTTGTATCATTCTATATTTCAATAAAGATTTTTTCATTTTCATTTTCAGTTTACAATTTTTTTTTAATTAACTATTTTTACTAAGCTGGCTATATACTATACTTCACGACCCAAAACGGGCCTACAGGGTTTTTATTACATACTGTATATTTTAAATCCCCGCTGCAAGTGTGACCCATCTGTACGAAGCGTAATAATCTGCTTACGACCTTGGACCGCTCGTCTAAGATGTTTGTGTGCTATTATTGCTTTCAATATGAGTGTATTGAAATATTCATAAGCGTATGAGGAAAAGGGTGTCAATACAATATATAATTAATTCTCGTTTGTTATTGCATTTTAAATAAGAGGTTTTTTTATTTATTAAACTGCCTCGGGATCCGAAACAAATATTTGTTGATCACACAAACATTTGTCTCAGTGCGGGAATCGAACCCACGGCCTCTCGCTTTGCAGCTTGCTACTCACCCACTGCGCCACGGAGGAGGCAAGGCTGAATAATGAAGAGTAATAAAGCCTGCAGTGGGTTAATAAGGCCATATTGATCATGATTAATTGAGTTTCTAGAATGCAAATATGAAGAGATAGTTACGATTTGCCACCAAAGTGAATGTAAAATCCTCATTTTAACATTAAATTCATCCTTTGTTTTTATTAATATACGATGTCTTAGCAATACCACTTAAAATGAACATTTCATTTTTCGCACGAATTCGTCCGTTTGTGTGACAGCTTTCGAACTGAAGAAAACAACAGAATTTTATGAAATATTTGGAGGAAATTTAATATTTTGGACTGGCTCGGTGGCGCAGTTGTAATGCGTACACGTTACGATTGAGGCTAACGCTGAGATCTTGGGTTCGATCCCCGGGTCGGGTAAAGTGGTATTGGGTTTTTCTATTACGAAATGCTCAGCATCAGCCCGGAGTCTGGAATTTGTGCGCGGTATGGCGATAGGCTCGCCCCTATCACATTGTGGGACGGAGATACTCTCGGCGAAATGTGGGTGTACTGGTTACACCTCTGCCTACTCCTTCGGGGATTACAGGCGTGAGTGCGTATGTAACTTAATGTTTTGTTTATTGTCCTACGTTTTATCATTGTTCTATTGCAGTGTGATGTCATCATTGCAATATGAGATCATCTTATCGTCTTAAGTAACTCTTTATGTACAAGGAGACTAGAAATTGGTTCTCGAACAGTCAAGGTCCTGCAATAAGTACGGTACCGGTTCAGGCAGAAAGAAAGATAGACTCCTTGAAATAAAACTAGTTTATACGGATTTTATCGCGGTTTAATTTTATTTTAGTCCCGACGTTTCGAAAGCTTTTCAGCTTTCGTGGTCACGGGAGACTAAAATAAAATTAAACCGCGATAAAATCCGTATTAACTAGTTTTATTTCAATGTGTAATATTCGCGTAAACATAAGAAATCACTAAGATAGACTCCGATATAACATTTTAAGAAAAATTATATGTGGTTAGTGTCGGGCTAAACACTATCGACTGTGAAAAGAATAACTAAATTAAGCATTTGGCGGATATATTAGGAAAAATACAGATGAATTGAGAACCTCCTCCATTTTTAAGGCAGTTAAAAGATGCCAGTAAAGACAGTAGTTAATTTTGTTACTTGCATGAATACCTGGTGACCAACTTCTTCACCCTGAAAAGTTTGATACATATACAATCATACTAATATTATAAATGTGAATGTAAGTTTGTTTGTTACGCTTTCACGCGAAAACTACTTAACCGATCATCATGAAACTTTGTACACATATTCTTGGAGGTATAAGAAGTAACATAGGATACTTTTTATGAAAAAAAGTCTATTTGTTTGTTACGATTTTACTGAACGATACGATTTTGATGAATTTTGATGTAGAGATAGATGGGACCCTGGAGACGGTTATAGGCTACGTTTTAGTTGAAAATATAAAAATAAAAATTCAGCTAGGAATAAAAAAGATAACAAAAGTATGTGAGAGCATGCATCGTGTCAAGAGGGAAATATCGTAATGCACACTCGAATCAATCGATAACACCCGTGCGCTACTGTAACTCTATCAATAGTAAAGTGTATTGGTTTAACGGTATTTTGTTGTTAGTTTGCTGTAATTTTGAATAATACATACATACGCACTCACACCTGTAATCCCCGAAGAGGTAGGCATAGGTGTAACCAGTACACCCACATTTCGCCGAAAGAATCTCCGTCCCATGATGTGATAGGGGGCGAGCCTATAGCCATATCGGGCACCAATTCCAGACTCCGGGTTGATATTGAGCTTTTTCGTAATAGAAAAATCCAATACCACTTTACCCGACCCGTGGATCGAACCCGAGACCTCAGCGTCAGCCTCAATCGTAACACGTAAGCATTACAACTGCGCCACCGAGGCAGTATTTTTGAATAAATAATATTATAATTGTATTTTTATAGTTTGCGTTTTGCTGTCAGGACTCGGTGCCTAGTTATTGAAAGAAAAAAATGTTGATTAGCTATATAATGCATTTCTTTTTACTGATATTTGTTTCATGATTTGGACTGCCTCGGTGGCGCATTAGCGTATGTGTACGGGTTCGATCCCCGGGTTGAGTAAAAGTGATATTGGGTTTGGAATTGTGCCCGGTATGGACATAGGCTCGTCCTATCGCATCATGGGATGGAGAAATATCTGTGTACTGGTTACAACTCTCCCTACCCCTTAGGGAATAACAGGCATGAGTACGTATGTATGATTTGGACTATATTCTTTTTTATATCGTAATACAGTGAGTATTACGTTTATTATTATTTTTAGAACAGAAAACTCAGTATTTTATTGTGATTTTCCATTTTTGTTTTGTCGGACTGAATTCATTGCGGCATCTGTTTTTGTTTATCCATCTTCTTAAATAAATCTACACCTCACTGATTTTTACGAAAACAGGTAAAAATACTTCCCACTCAACATATATTTTTTCTGCTTTCCGGATTTTGCGTTGCAACTAAAAGGATTAGTTCATGCTCATTGGAAACTCTTAGTTTTAGTAATATCTAGTTTTTGCATTTTGTCCATAAAATCACGGACAAAAGCCTTTGGTTTGAAAAAATCGCACATTCACAGTCGCGCACCCTCACACTCCACCGGTTTCAACTGCATTTTCTTTGAAGTGATTCTCAAAGGCCATCATTTCACAACGTGGAAACATACTATGATATATATGCATATGATAGATATGAGGGCTGGAGTATTTCAATTGTACGCTTGATCTAGTATATGTGTTAATTCGGTCAAATTGATTTCGAATTCAAATTGATTCGGGTTAAGATTTTGCGAATAGCGAAATGTGAGAGCAAAATTCATAATATATGAAGAAGAAGAAGAGTGGCAGAGCCACGCTGTAGACAATTTTGTCTACAGCATGAATGGGCCGGCTCGTCCGGGTCGTTACCACTGTCTCACAGAAAACCGACGTAAAGTAGCAGCTTGCTGCTGCGTTTCGTACGGTGAGTGGGATATCCGTAGGCCTAAATCCCCTCCATTTCCCAATCCCTTAATTATCCCTTTCCTTTAAGGTCGGCAACGCGCCCATGATTCTTTTGGTATTGTGGGCGTACATGGGCGGTGGTGTTCACTTACCATCAGATGACCCACTTGCTCGTTTGTCGGCCTATACAATAAAAAAAAAGAAATTTAATAATTCACGCTATGATTATAGCTGTTTTTTTGCAAACTTCCGATGGTCACGTTACGAGCGTCATTGACGCTGCGTCTATTAGTACTACATATTATGTAAATCTATTGGAAACCATTTGATGATAGCGTTAGGTACTAACCCACGGCGTTCGTACCTCTTATCCTGCAATTTAGTAAGGAGTTGATACACCAGAGCATTAAACCGACCTCACCCAGATTTTTTTTTGTATGATTCACATATATTTGATTTGGATCTGGATGTAAAAGTCAGAGGTGTATGGTCTTGGGACTGGACTCCCGAGCCTATGACTTACTTCCCGATAGTCCGTACCACTCCCCACTGAGCTTTTGCTGCTTCTATTATAGTATCACATTTAAATAATAAGCAATACTTCTAAAGTTATACAATATGTAACAAAAACTCTGTTGGGCGTTTTAACTGTGATATCAGAATCGATATTCAAACAGAATGAAAAAAAATCGCATACGAAAAACTTGATAATAACAATCATATATATTAAAATTTTAGTTAATTTATTATTTGTAACCGTATTTCGATTGATTACCTCTGCAAGGGCGATTACTCGGAGCCAGAGCGAGACAGCAAATAGCGCCGTGCCGAACGGCGGTGCCATGTCCCCGGTACACAACACATAGAAATTCAGATGTAAATAACATTTTTTTAAATACGTTCATTTTTATAAGCTACCTGTGTAAGGATAATATCTCGCTTCTGTTTAGTATTCTTTTAATTTAACTATTTTTATTAAGCTGTTTATATGTCTATCTTCACGACCCTAAAAGGGCCAACAGGGTTTTTGTTACATACTGTACATACTTGTATATCCATAATACAATAATATGAGCCATATTTAAGTTGTTATTGCATAGTATTCACCTTGGCGTCTTATTTACGGTAAATTGTCCCTTCAACCTTCATGAGGTTGCAAGTCGGCTCGCGTCATTTCCATATCAATTCACATGCCATCCGGCGCGGCACGGATGAGGCGATATGTTGTTTACTCTATTGCACTATTATAACAGTGTTGGGTAGGACACGATTTTTAAACTAGTGTAAGAGTAGCCTCTTTTAACTGACTTCAAAAAAGGAGGTGGTTCTAAATTTGGTGCGTTTGTTTATGTACATCGATTTCTCCGCCAGTTGTGAAAATTTAATTCGATAGAGTTTAGCTGTGATGTGATAAATTTGGGTAAGATCTGATGACGGAGTACGGAGTAAAAAAAAACTCCTCAACGGACAAGTACACTCGTCGCTATTGTGGTATTGTTTTTTTTATTGCATAATCCGGTAAATGAGCAAGTGGTTCACCTGATGGAAAGTGATCTCCACAGCCTATGCACGCTCATAATATTAAAAGAATCATGGGCGCGTTGCCAACCTTAAAGGAAAGGCATAATTAAGGGATTGGGAATGGGAGGGGGTTTGGTCCTCCGGATATCTCACTCACCGTACGAAACGCAGCAGCAAGCTACTTTACGCCGGTTTTCTGTGAGACAGTGGTAACGACCCGGACGAGGCGGCCCATTCGTGCTATAGACACAAGTGTCTATAGCGTGGCTCTACCACTCTAAAAATGTATAATTGGATCCCAGGCCTGTGGAAGCTTCCAACCAGATGGTTGGAAGGTTGGAAGCTACCACAATAGAGAAGATTCTCTATTGAAATTTGGGTGTTTCTTAATGTCAATAGCCTCGCGAATCATCCTAGGTAGGAATCGTAAAAAATATTCCACCAGCAGCAGCACGTCGGTCGAGCCGTTTCATTCATGCTATAAATTAAACTGTCTATTGCATAGTCCTACCAATTGCATACTAATTTTAGCCAGTACCTGGGAATGTTATAATCAAAAACCTAGTCACGTTGCGATATACAAAACATTTATCATAAATACAGCGGTAGTTAAATTACAATCTAAAGCCGCTCATTTCCCAAGAACCTTCAATCATGTGCCCAATAAGGGGGGGGGGGAGGTCTCGAAAGGTTCAAAGCGGCGCCTCCACTTAGCTCGCGCCCTTGGCAATCGCCCTGCCCTTTAATATACGCGGGTGAGAGCCCTCAGCGAATGCTCGCCTGCCTTTTGCAAGCTACCTGCGATTTTCGAAGTCAGCAGTTTGAGTTCTATTTATGTTTGGTTTGTGAGGGAGAATTATTTATTTTTTCCGCCATATTCTGGCTCTGGCTACTTCAGCACGTAATGATTTCTAACAACCGCACTTAGAAACGTCGGTTAACTTTAATGATCATAAAGTCACTTCTTAGAAGATTTTTTTTATCGGCTTGCATGACGAGACGAGCAGGTCGCTCGCCTGATGGTAAGCGCCTTGCCTGCTCATAAACAGAAGCAAAGCGACACAGAACTTTAAATAACAAAGCACTGCATGACACTGGTCTACGCTCGTCACCCCGAGACTTAAGGTGTTAAGTATCATAATGCCCAGTAATTGCACTGGCTTCAATGTCCTTCAAACCGGAACACAACAGTGCTTACACATTGTTGCTTGGCGGCAGAAATAGACAAAGCAGTGGTACCAACCCAGCCGGCCTCTCGCATACGAGGAATCTACCACCTTGTAAAGCACCTTTATAGCACGGGTCAGCAAACCGGCCTGCCTCCGTAGCGTTTAAGAATACCTAGATCTTTTGATTTATTTATATAAAGAAAAAATAATGAATACACCCAAACACATTCAAACACATTAGTCCTGACTACTCCTGACCCCACACTAGGTGAATCTGTATCGTGGATATCAGGAATTACGAAGGACTTGCGGTCCCACCACACCCAGACCCGAAACAAATATTTGTGGATCACACAAACATTTGTCTTGGTGTTGGATTCGAGCTCACGGCCTCTCCTTCGCAGCCGGCTACTCACTGACTGCGCCACGGAGGCTGTCATAAATATTTTTTAAAAGTAGTACAACTAAAGTTGTTTAGTATGATTTAAATAATTTACCTGTAAGACATTCATACTGACGCCTGTAAACCCCGAAGGGATAGCCAGAGGTGTAACCAGTACACACACATTTTGCAGAGCTTATTTCCGTCCCATGATGTCATAGGGCCTATTGCCATACCAGGTACAATTTCAAACTCCGGGCTGATACTAAGCATTTCGTGGGAGAAAAATCCAATACCACTTTACCCGACCCGGGGATCGAACCCGAGACCTCAGCGTTGGCCTCAATCGTAACGCGTACGCAATACAACTGCGCCATCGAGGCAGTCCTTACCTGTAAGAGATAATTAGTCAAATCAAATCAAATCATTTATTCAGTCAAAAGTGCCCTTGGCGGCCTAATTTACACGTCGAGATTGGAATGTACCGGTGCTTCGCAAATACCCACTGGTCTGAGAAGAAGCACCAAGAAACTCAGCCGTAGGTAGGTCTTTTGAATGTTTCTCATTTGTTTTATTAATTTATATTTGTTATTACAAAACTTAAATCATTTACGTTATAACTAATACGTTCATTGAACAACAGTGTCAATTTGGGATTGATACAGGTGCCCATTCAGGGGATCTAACAGTAATCCGAATCTAAGCAGACCAATTAATTGTTATAATACAATAGTATTTTTTAAATAAAAATTATTTAATTGTATAGTTTATAATAATGGAGCTCACATTTAAGAACTAATAGTAGGTTTGCCAAAGGAATAATATACCAATAAAATGACATATTTACGTCAATGCAAATGATAAAAATACATCTTTATCCTTGAGCTAGGAGTTCGATTTAACTATAAAAGGCGGATGTTTCACAAAGTTTAGTTTATTTGGCTGTAGGATGTTTGGTCAAATGCGGTTGAAATTGAGCCAAAAGCGCAGTTGTCTGAAATTTGTTTAAATGTGGACAGATTGCTTGTATGCAATAGATTTATTTCTGTCTGACTTTCGTAATACAACTGAGAACTGTTTCGGATATATTCGTTATTATAATACGAATGCATATTACGATTTCGTGTACACTCTATTGAGTGGTAGAGCCTTGCTGTAGACACTTTTGTTTACAGCACGAATGGGTCGACTCGTCCGGGTCTTTACCACTGTCTCACAGAAAACCGGCGTAAAGTAGCAGCTTGCTGCTGCGTTTCGTACGATGAGTGAGATATCCGGAGGCCCAAATCTTCTCCCTTTACCAATCCCTTAATTATCCCTTTCCGTTAAGGTCGGCAACGCACCCAGAATTCTCTTGGTATTGTATTGTACATGGGCGGTGGAGATCACTTACCATCAGGTGACCTTCTTGCTCGTTTGCCGCCCTACGCTATAAAAAAAATCTAATGTAGAGTAGTTACGACATATATTTATTTTATTTATATGAAACGCACTCACGTCTGTAATCCCCGAAGGCGTAGACAGAGACCGAGTGCACCGACATTTCGGCAAGCTTATCTATGTCCCATAAAGTGATAGGGAACTCATCGCCATACCAGCCACAATTATCAGCCCGTTGTCTGGAATTGCACCTAGTATGGCGATAGGCTCGTCGCCTATGAAATCATGTGACGGAAATAAGCTCGGCGAAAAGTGGGTGTACTAGTTGTAAGTTGTAGTATGTGTACCTCTGTGGCTTGAATGCGTATGTATGTTTTAATTTGTTTTAGTTCGAAAACAACAGATTCCAGAATAAAATTTTCCACAATAATTTCCACAGATTACAATAGAATATTGTGATTAAAACTAAAAAGCAAACCTCTCTCTTATTCTCTAGAATATATTCCTAAAGGATCGGAAATTCAACTTGAATATTGGCAATAAAACTATTGCCAAGTTATAACAAGTTTTTTTTTTTTTTTTTTTACTAGCCCTTTATTATATACGTCCCACTGCTGGGCACGGGCCTCCTCTACTGAATGAGAGGGGTTAGGCCTTAGTCTACCACACTGGCCTAATGTGGGTTGGTAGACTTCACATACCTTCGAAATTCTTATGAAGAACTTCTCAGGTATGCAGGTTTCCTCACGATGTGAGATTTTAAAAATTTTAAAACAAGATTTTAAAAATCTTTAATCATTAGTAAGCACTTTAGTAAAAAGAACTCTTTTTGTTACAGATTCTCACTTTGCAATGGGTGACACAAAACCGAATATACCTGAGGTGACGTAGTGCCGTGATGGAATAACTACGGACATGACGAACTACACCTACGTTGACACTTTACAAGACTTGAGTTGCCAACTGTACTCCGGCCGAGGTTGCGGTCACTCCAACTACGGGCTCGACTGCAGTTCCGAAGACTATTTCGCTTATAACTGCGATTTGAATATCGATATACAAAATGAGACATCGTACAGCTGTCGCTCTTGTTTTAACACAAGTCTGGACGTTAATAGCAACAGTACTCTGTGTGTGTCTGGATTCAAGCTAAACATGCTGACAATAATGTTCGAAAATGCACTCAGAAGCATGTGGTTACGGTTGCCGCCATCAATCTGTGATTTGGATTTGATATGCTATAACGATAATTATAATCGGACGTTATTCATTGACGTGTTAAATGAGACTTTTGAAAGTAGATCTATAGATACTTTTCAATGTAATTTGAACTACGGCAATGTGACCGAAGAAGAGTTTACGGGTAAAGGTTACGACTGGAGTTTCTTATTTGTGATATTATTCATAATTGCTGGTGGTGTGGGAAATATTTTAGTGTGTCTTGCGGTGTGTTTAGATAAGAGATTGCAAAATGTGACGAATTATTTTCTACTGTCGTTGGCGATTGCTGATCTATTGGTCAGTTTGTTTGTGATGCCGATGGGGGCGATACCGGGATTTTTAGGTGAGTAAAATTTTATAACAGTTTTTTAGCATATTATGTATAAACGAGTGAGTTATCAGGAGGCCAATTCTCGTAATTTAAAATGTTCAAAATATCATTCCGATCTAGTCTCAGCGTCTTGCAACTTTCTTAAGTTGCAAATGGCATCTCTTAAACCAATAATCAACGTCAAATGCACCTAGCATTAACAGAAGCATTATACCGCTTTGGCTTCAATCAACTTTTATTCTACATTCAATCTCATTACGATCTATGTTCACATTTGACGTTGATTATTGGTTTAAGAGAATGCCATTTGCAACTTTCTTGACGCTGAGACTAGATCAGAATGATATTCTGAACATTTTAAATTACGAGAATTGGCCTCCTGTTGGTTAATGAAGTTCACCGGCCATGAACATCCATGAAATCAAAAGAATCATGGATGCGACATTAAAGAAGAGGAATAGGGATTGAGAAGGGGATGAGGATATGGGCCTCCGGAAATCTCTCTGACCATAGGAAACGCAATGCCACTTCACCGTAGTTTTCTGTGTGATAATCGTGCCGCCCCGGTCTAATCTCCGGCTCCGGCCATTCAATCTGTAGACAAAACTGTCAACAGCGTGGCTCCACTAGCACAACAATATACTAAGTGGTCAACCACTTGTCACGTCCACGATATGAAAGAAAGAAATGAACTTTATTTAGGCATTATTTGAGACCAATATTTGATTATTCTTTCTACTTGGCGTTATCCCGGTTTAATGCCAGGGTCCTTCCTTCCTACCTTCTCGTTCCACTGATTTACACTGTCATGATTGATCTACACACATTTTTTACGACTTTACTTTTCACGCGTATCTTACAAACTAATGAATTGTATAAAAAAAAAACATAAAGTAACCTCTATATAATTTTTAAGGACCTATCCAATTAGTGTTGAGTTGGACATCCAAGAGGCTTTACATTTGTCTCGTACATGATGTAAGAGCGGCTCAAATTCTTTACATGCACTGTTTCAAATTATACATGTTCAAAAAAAACCCTGTTGGTCCATTTAGCTGTGTTTTGCTGTTTTGTGTGTGTAGAATCGATGTTCAAACAAAATGAAATATCTCTAATGAGAATTAATCTAACATAAAAATGGGACATATGGTGGGCCAGCAGCTCAATGAAAGTGGTATTTTAAATGAAATACTTCTAAAAACTATAATTTTATGTGTTTTACGTGCGTATTAGTAAAACAGCGATTTGCTGCAATAGTAAAACCGCGAGCAAAAACTAGTATATACAAGCCAGCAGCAGTGCATTTACAACCAATCAGAGTCACGATTATCGTCGTCAATTTCGGCATCTATTAGGCGAATACTGCCATGTACTTTGTGTAAATTGTCTTTCCAAAAGCTATTTTCTGTCAAATACTATACAGACATGAGCGACATCAAATGTTTGATAATGACGGTAATTTAACACTCTGAGGCAATTCTGAGGCTTTTTGTCAGAGGAAGTGTAAGTAATTGCTTGCATGCGTTCAGTTATATTACATGCTGTGACACACGGGTTTAAGAAACTGTGAGCAGTCAGTACAGCTCCCCAACAAGTTGGCTTGCGAAAGCCACAGTGAAGTGTAGTGTAATTGTCTCTGGTCAGCGCAGTCCAGTGCTATGCAGTTCTTTGTAATTCGATTTTGTCTGTGGTGTGGCTTCTGTTTATGGGTAGGCTTTACGCCTATCATCACGCGAGCGACTTTCTCGTTTCGTCATTCACTCGTTATTTACTCTGTAGGTTTCGTAGTATCTTAGTAAATATGTATATGTATTTTAGATGTTTTCCCAACGCGGCGACCTATATTCAAAGCATACTTAATATGTGTCATCTATTAATAAATATAAAATCGAAACACCACTCACTCACCTACTCTTGTGTCTTAATATTGTGATAATTCACGATATCTCAAAAACTACTACTCGTATAGCTTGGATCATGAAATTTGTCAGATGATAATTTGTGTAATAAAGGGGCTCGCTAAGAAACGATCTTTGAAAATTAACATTTTAAGGGGTTAAAATTGGAGGTTTCAGTTTGTATTAAACTATTTTATGGAACAAAATACGGCTGTGAAATTGAGTATAAATAATACTTATATATTCAAATGAATACTAATATTTAATCGAAATCTTTAAGGCAACAAGTTTGTCAGTTCTCTTCAACCGTATGTTCCGCCTTGGAGGATATTGAATGTTATTCCCTATTCCTGAGCCTTTGAATTCGGGATATTTGTCAGTTGGAAGCAATTTCCCGCCATAGTACTCCGTTTGTCGTCTATAAATGCATAAAATTCATATTTACCACGTACACTACGATATAAATCATTTATCGAATACATTTATTTTATATCCCCCATCGCATCGTTTATTTTATTTCGATACTAGCTTTTGATCGCGGCTCTGCCCGCGTGAACGGCCTTTTCCGGGATAAAATTAGCCTAAGTCCTAGTCTAGGTCATGGTCTACCTATGTGCCAAATGTTATCCAAAACCGTTCAGCTAAGCCGTGACTGACTATCAAACATCCAAATTCACAAACATCCAAACTTTCACATTTATAATTATAGTGGTAGATACATATATTAAAAGTGAAAGACATTTGTTTTTTAAAGTTTACATTAGTACACAACATGGCACATGAGGTATCCAGAGGCATAAATTCCCTATCCCTTAATTATCCCTTTCCTTAAAGTCAGCGACGCGTCTATGGTTCTTCCGGCATTAGGAGCGTTCAAGGGCAGTGGATATCACTTACCATAAGATGACCCACTAGCTCGTTTGATGGCCTCCTTATAATTTATATATATATATTATTTAAGCTTTAGTTGTTAAATTGGTGGTACATGTAATCTCTGAATTAAATTCTCTATTAATTATATTAGGACGTGAATGATTGCATATTTTCTTAGCTTCAAAGACAGTCATTTATAAGGTTTATGCTTGGACATGGATTGATATCGTAATTTATTCTCTTTAAATAAGTTTCTTCTTTTTTAAAATATCCCGTGTGCTGGAGAGATCATGCTAGCAAGAGATTACAGGTTGAATATCCGCATTGATCATGATATTCACAAGGTTCGAACGTGTTGGGAAAGTTTCTGGGTGTTTTTTTTTTATATGGTAAGGCACGGTTTGGGGATTTGCCAGTGTAAACGATTTCTCAAATTTTTAGTACAAATAAAAGTGTGGTTTCCGTGTAGTTACACGCTATATCTGTCTTTTTATATATATAATATATATTATAGCATAGGCCAGCAAACGAGAAAGTGGGTCACCTGATGGTAAGCCATCTCCACTGCCCATGAACGCCCACAATACCTATAGAATCATGGGCGCGTTGCGGACCTAAAAGGAAAGGGTAAATTAAGGGATTGGGAAGGGTAAGCGGATTTGGGCCTCCAAATACCTCACTCACCGTACGAAACGCAGCAGCAAGCCGCTACTTTACGTCGGTTTTCTGTGAGACAGTGGTAACGACCCGGACGAGTCGGCCCATTCGCGCTATAAACAAAACTTTCTACAGCGTGGCTCTACCGCCCAAAGTGTTAGTAGTTACTGTCCTGTCTCGGTCGCGTATATACAGGCATTAATAATATTGAATTTGGGTTTTCTGTGTAAAGTCTTCTCAATGACAAAAAATTAAACAATTGGCGTTTAATGTACACACTAGTCCTTTTACAATAATTATTTATAGGTCACTATTAGGTACTATAACTGCGCTACTCAGACGTTAATTAAGTTTAAGTATTTCATTAGTCATTTCTTAGAATTCGATTATAATGTACGAAAATCGATTTATTCTTATAATAGTTTGGCGTTAGATACTAGGCTGACAGAAACCATAAAGAGTTGTAATGAAATTTTCTTATTGTGCAGGGTACTGGCCGCTTGGCGTGGTGTGGTGTAACGTGTACGTGACGTGCGACGTGCTGGCGTGTTCAGCCAGCATCATGCACATGTGCTTCATCAGTATTGGAAGGTACGTATTATGCTCCCATTATCATCATTATGATTAAATTATAACAAATCTTCTTCCTGCCCATAACCCAATCGCAGCACTCAGCAATATATATTTGTTTAGTTTTAAACCCTTTTTTCAATATATATCTGTTATATAATGCATAAATTAAGGTTATCTGGAGGAAATTGCAATTAACAATAAGACCGCTATTTGTACTTCGCTTATAATTTTTAAGGTTCTTTTGTATTATGTTTTATTTTCTTGTTTAAGGTGTACAATAAAAAAAAAACAGTCACTATTCATTTTACTGTAACCAATTTTAACTTAATCACGAATGGGCCGTATCGACTAGGATAGTCTCACTATCCTGGTGTTACAGAAAACCGACGTGAAATGGCAGCCTTGTTATAACATTATGTACGGTCAGGAAATATCCGGACGCTTACAAATTCTCGCCCCTCTTTCCCGATCCCCATTACACATAATGATCAATGTTTTTTTAACCTGAATGAGAGCAGAGCATCGCTCGCTGGATGGTAAGCACCATGCCTGCCCATAAATAGAACTAACACCACACACGACCTTGAAGTACAAAGCACTGCATGGTATTAGACTGTGCTCGTTCACCCTGAGACAAAAGATGTTAAGTCTCATGATGCCCAGTAATTTCATTGGCTTCAATGTACTTTAAACAGAAATACAGCAGCGCTGAAACACGGCAGAAATAACTTACAACTTGCTCTCCGCCATGAAATCATTCACCATGTCTGACTTAAGAATAATATACTCACGCCTGTAATCCCCGAAGGGGTAGGCAGAGGTGTAACCAGTACACCCACATTTCGCCGAGTATATCTCCGTCCCATGGTGTGATAGGAGACGAGCCTATCGCCATACCGGGCACAATTCCAGACTCCGGGCTGATACTGAGCAATTCGTAATAGAAAAACCCAATACATCTTTTATCCGACCTGGAGATTGAACCCGAGACCTCAGCGTTAGCCTCAGTCGTAACGTGTACGCATTACAACTGCGCCACCGAGGCAGTCAGTCCTTTATATTTAGCATATTAACCCAGTTTCATATATATGTACTCGTAGAATACGTTTATGAAAATGATTTGTTCAAACGCTAAACCGTAGTAATATTCTGAAACAGTATCGCACGATATCACCCAGTTAGCCATATCATACTTTATATCCCGCCCTGACCTCCCCAGATATTGTTATCTCTTATTGATAAACATTGGGTGTTTCGCCTTGGCAAAATAAAAGAGATTTTCTTGAACTTTATCCGTTTACATAACATAGTATACAAACCTTAGTTCTGCTTGGCGTTATTCCCAGCGTCCGCCATAGATTACCATAGATTTGACTGTGTTTGGTATTATATGAGGCGAGACGGCGTTTTTTTTTAATTGCCCTAGATAGACAGACGAGCGGACGGCCCACCTCATTACCGCCTGATTACCGCCGTCCATGGACCTCAGCAATGCCAGAGCACAGCCAGGCCGCTGCCTACCGTTGTAGGCAGTTGTTGTCCAGAACTCTTGGCTTCACTTTAACTCACTTCTTGAGTGATAGAGCCGCTGTAGACAGCTTTGTCTACAGCTCGACCGGGTCGTTACCACTGTCTCACAGGGAACCGACGTAAAGTAGCAGCTTGTTGATGTGTTTTTATTTAGTCTTATAAAAAACGGCAAAGTGCGAGTCGTACTTGCGCACCGAAACGCACCTTCCCAGCCCCGAGACAGGTCATGTCGGACTCAATAACCTTCCGATTCAATGACTGGCCGCCTGCCTGACGTCAACACCTCTGGGGAGAAAACATCCAGAGTTGAAGCAAATATTTGTGGACCATACAAACATTTTGTGTTAGTGCGGGAATCGAATCCGAGGGTTCTCGCTTCACAGCTGGCCCACCCACTGCGGCACCGTGGCTGTAATCTGTTATAACATACTAGCTTTTGCTCGCGGCTCCGCCCGAGTGAATAGACATTTCCGAAATAAAACGTAGCCTATAACCGATTCCAGGGTCCCATCTATCTTTACATCAAAATCGGTTCAGTGAGTTACGCATGAAAGCGTAACAAACAAAGAGATTATTTTTTTTCATAAAAAGTATCCTTTGTAACTTCTTATACCTCCAAGAATATGTTTACAAAGTTTCATGATGATCGGTTAAGTAGTTTTCGCGTGAAAACGTAACAAACAAACTTACATTCACATTTATAATATTAGTATGATATTCAGTGAAAATTTGCAGCTGGCTAGCTCTTACGGTTCGAAAGATAGAGCCCTTTGAAAGACAGAAAGACGGACGGAAACACGAGACAGGAGGTGTACGGAACTCGAAAATATTGCTGAAGATTGTTGTTCACTTAAATTCCTATCTAAATATCGATGCTATAAGGGAATATATAACATTAAATTTTATGATAATACCGTCGTAAGAGCCAATCGTGGCCACTTTACGAGAGGAGTGCCGAGTAAGAACCCACGACCTTCTGTTTATGGTCTCTAAATCTATAAATACAAGTCAAAACTGGGTCAAAATGGAACATCTGTTTACGGTTTCATTGTTATTTGTGAAGTTATGAATGATTGCCTCGGTGGCGCAGTTGTAATGCGTACGCATTATGACTGAGCTGACGCTGAGGTCTCGGGTTCGATCCCCGCGTCGGGTAAAAGTAATATTGGGTTTATCTAGTGATTTATTATGTTTACGCGAATATTACACATTGAAATAAAACTAGTTTATACGGATTTTATCGCGGGTTAATTTTATTATAGTTCCGACGTTTCGAAAGCTTTTCAGCCTTCGTGGTCACGGGAGAGACTGAGATGTAGGTCAGGTCCCCGCAAGTCCCTCGTAGTTCCTGATATCCACTATACAGGTTCGTTGGGTGTTTTTATTTATTAATTATATTATTGATTCCATAATATGTAAATTATTTAGATTCAGACTTCTTCTTCTCCATAGATTATTATTATTTTTTCTACCGCTGGTTCGAAAGATAGTTTCACTAGAGAAAAACAAGGTAAAATCAATACTAATATTGCTTAAAGGTTGTTGGGTAAGATGGGAAGACCTTATGAGATAATAATATTTTGTATATTTGCACTCACGCCTATAATCTCCAAAGGGGTAGGCAGAGGTGTAATCAGTAGGTACACAGAGCGTATCTCCATCCCGTGATGTGATAGGGGGCGTGCCTATCGCCATACCGGCCTCAATTCCAGACTCCGGGCCGATACTGAGTATTTCGTAATAGAAAAACAAAATATCATTTTTACCCGACCCGGGGATTGAACCTCTCGGGTTCAGCCGTCAGCGTCCGTCCAGTCATAACGTGTACGCATTACAACTGCTCCACTGATGCAATATTTTGTATATTTTGATATACCCCTCCTATATAACCTATATAATGTGACTGCCTCAGTGGCGCAGTTGTAATGCGTACGCGTTACGATTGAGGCCAACGCTGAGGTTTCGGGTTCGATCCCCGGGTCGGGTAAAGTGGTATTGGGTTTTTCTATTACGAAATGCTCAGTATCAGCTCGGAGTCTGGAATTTGTGCCCGGTATGGCGATAGGCTCGCCCCCTATCACATAAGGGACGGAGATACGCTCGGCGAAATGTGGGTGTACAGGTTACACCTCTGCCTACCCCTTCGGGGATAACAGGCGTGAGTGCGTATATATGTGTATATTTGATATAACAACAAACAATAATACTATTCAATATCTTTTCTGTATTATTAAAGCGGCATAATGTGGGTACTCCTATATCCCTAATTGTACATTTTACCTTTACCTACTCTTTCGGAGATAGGTACCGATACGAGGTTTTCTTGTTATAAAAAATATTGAAGCTCGTTTATAACGGTAGATAAAAAGTTATTAACGCAGTGCCGCACAGAACTTTAAATAACAAAGCACTCCATAATACTGGACTGCGCCCGTCACCCCGAGACGTAAGGTGTTAAGTTTCATAATGCCCAGTAATTTCACTGGCTTCAATGTCCTTCACACCGGAAAACAACAGTGATAACACACTGTTGCTTGGCGGTAGAAATAGACAAAGCAGTGGTACCAACCCAGCCGGTCTCTCGCATACGAGGGACCTACCAGCTTGTAGCACATTTATAATATTAGTATGGATTTGACTGGAATTCCCGAAGCACCAAAATTAACACTACCAATTTCAGAAGTCGTCGTCAGTGGCGCATTCGATGCGAAATGTCAGGTTAATGAGCCGGGTAATCGTGAGACTACACTAAAGCTAATCCGGTTGCGGCGCCGCGCGTGCATTTAAAGGGCGTTTTGACCCGTTTTACCCAGTTTTATTGTCCGTAAACTAAATGTACCTTAAAATAAGTTCTTTTAAAGTCACACTTTATAGTTCGAAGGCGACGTTCGAGAAATCTCGGCGAGAGTTATATGTGATTATTGTCCATTACACCGAAAACTAAAATGTATACAAACACCTGACAACCTTTAAAATATATTATTATTATTATATTAACAAAGGCAATAGGCGTAATTATATTTATTGGAGTACCAACAGCATTACATACGTGATGAAGATAGTTAGTAAGTAACATAGCCAATTTAAGGTCTAGGCTAAATAATAATTAATTAGAAGTAACAAACTTAGCTTATTTTTATTATCTTGAATGACGAGACGAGCAAGTCGCTCGCTTGATGGTAAGCGCAACGCCTGACCATAAACAGAAGCAACACCACACGGAACTTTGAATTGGACTGCGGTGGTCACCCCGAGACATCTTATTTCGCTGAGTAGATTAGGATTATTTCTGGTATATAACTTTCTTTAATTTTTTTACTATCTTATCATAAGCGCTACTTTAATTGCCTGCATTATTAATAAACGATTGTATTCTATCATTTCATCATACTAATATTATAAATGTGAATGTAAGTTTGTTTGTTACGCTTTCACGCGAAAACTACTTAACCGATCATCATTGCAAACTTTGTACACGTCATATTCTTGGAGGTATAAGAAGTAACATAGGATACTTTTTATGAAAAAAAAAACATAATCTATTTGTTTGTTACGCTTTCACGCCAAAATCACTGCACCGATTTTGATGATTTTTTATGTAGAGATAGATGGGATCCTGGAGACGGTTATAGGCTACGTTTTATTTCGGAAAAGTATATTCACGCGGGCGGAGCCACGGGCCAAAACCTAGTAATATATAAGGACAGAAAACGAATTTCTTGAACATAAAATAGCCAAATACTTGTATTTTTGTGTTGAAAGCCTGCCCTCTGTGTCGTAAACGAAGCCCATTAAAGAGACAGTTTTACAGCATTTTAAGTTTTAACGACTACTTGGGACAATGCGAAATAAAATTGAAATAGTTGATTCGGTGCCGACAGAGCTCTTACTTTCAAAGTAAAGTGGGATAAGTCAAATAAGGATGTTTTTAAACAATAATAAAAATATATTTTGTTTATATTGGCAATTAAAATTTTAGGTTTATTAGAAGATTTACAAAAAAAAATTGTGGACCGATTTTATTGGAAAAAAATATATCGATAGAGTTTAGTTGCGACGTGGTCCCATATAAATTTCAGTAAACAAAGTAAACAAATAAAACTCCTCAACGGACAACATTATACTAGTCACGATTGTGTTATTGTATTGGAATTTACATGCTATTCAGTAACTACTACTACAAAAATCGGTGCAATTTTATTTGACCGGTAGCGACACAGGCACCTACTCTAAAATAAAATAGAATTTGTTATTTTTGACTTTTATTTTGAAGTCGCTTTCTAAGTTTTGTTAAACGTTATTTTTCATTCTGAAAATATTGAGCTTAGGGAAAAAAGTCGTAAAATATGTCGTAATATAACATAAGCTCAAGGGGATATAAGCCCCCGAAGGCAAAGGTGCAACTAGTACACCCCCAATTTTCTGAGCTAATTTCCTTCCCTTTACATAACTAAGTAGTATTTGCACATGGTTATACCTACCTACAATAAATTGCTGCATAGGTAGTTTCGTGTAGAAAATATAAAAAACTGCTTTGTAACCTCACACTCCCTCCTGTTAGTGAACTCCTACTTTAATCAAATGATCGGGTAACTCTAGGTTGCTTGTGAAAGATTTTTTATTCGAGATTTACTTATAATGAAACTGCATACTCTTTGTTTTAACAATTTGGTAAAAAAATATTTTTGTATAGCAAAGGTCGGCAAAAGAGCAAGTGAGTCACCTGATGGTATGACTGAGGCTGACGCTGAGTTCGCGGGTTCGATCCCGGGTCGGGAAATAGTGACATTGTGTTTTTCTATTACAAAATGCTCAGTATCAGCCCGGAGTCTGAAATTGTGCCCGGTATGGCGATAGGCTCGCCCCCTATCACATCATGGGACAGAGATACGCTTGGCGAAATGTGGGTGTACTGGTTACACCTGTGCCTACCCCTTCGGGCGTTAAAGGAGTGAGTGCGCATGTAGTAATCTATATATATTTTTCCTTTGTTATATATTTCGTAATATTGAATGAAAGTAATGAAAATTACTAAAATTCAAACAGTAAAATGGGGCGCCTTGATTTAACACTTCAATTGAACTTACAAAGGGCAATTAAAATTATGTAGAGGTGCTATTAATGAAATTGCCGAAACCATTTCAATATTTCTTCTTTAATAACAACTTGATTAATGACTGTTTTCTATGAGTGGAACATTAAAGATTATCTACAAAGATTTGGCAGTAAAAGCACTTTTCTGGATAATTTTAGGGTGCGTCGGTGGCGCAGTTGTAATACGTACGCGGTACGACTGCTATGCTGAGGTCTCAGGTTCGATTCCCGGGTGACATAAAAGTGATATTGTGTTTTTCTATCACGAAATGCCTAGTATCAGCCCGGAGTCTGGAATTGTGCCCGGTATGGTGATATGCATGAGTTTAAAAATCCTGAAAGAAAAGTCATGACATACATAAGCACTCACGCGTGTAAGGAGTAGGCCGAGGTGTAACCAGTACACCCCACATTTCACTGAGCGTATCTCCGTCCCATGATGTGATAGGGGGCGAGCTTATCGCTATACCGGGCATAATTCCAGACTCTGGGCTTATACTGAGCATTTTATAATAGAAAACCCAATATCACTTTTACCCGACCCGAGTAAACCGGGATCGAACCCGAGACCTCAACGTCAGCCTCAGTCGTAACGCGTACACATTACAACAGCGCCACTAAGGTAGTCACACCAGTGACTTACCAGTTTGCAAATATTTTGGCCAGTCCCGTCGTACTGAGGCTCTCCTGATGTCAGCGGCCGGCCTTAGGATCTGTTCAATGTTTTCATACCTGGATTTTTATACTGATTGTTCCAGGTACCTGGGCATCCGGAACCCTCTGAAGAGTCGTCACCACTCCACAAAGAGGCTTGTGGTTATCAAGATAGCGTTAGTGTGGCTGCTCAGCATGTTTGTGTCAAGTTCCATCACAGTTTTAGGTAAGTTTTTATTAATATACAATTGCATACGCACTCACGCCTGTAATCCCCGAAGGGGTAGGCAGAGGTGTCACCAGTACACCCACATTTCGCCGAGCGTATGTCCGTCCCTTATGTGATAGGGGGCGAGCCGATCGCCATAGCGGGCACAAATTCCAGACTCCGGGCTGATACTGAGCATTTCGTAATAGAAAAACCCAATACCACTTTACCCGACCCGGGGATCGAACCCGAGACCTCAGCGTCGGCCTCAATCGTAACGCGTACGCATTACAACTGCGCCACCGAGGCAGTCTCATTAAAATACAGTTTGTATCAAAAACGCTGTCGGTCCTTTTAGGGTCGTGAAGATAGACATACAAACAGCTTAATAAAAATAGTTAAATTAAAACAATAATAAACAGAAGCGAGATATTATCCTTACACAGGTAGCTTGGAAAAATGATCATATTTTAAAAATGTTATTTTCATCTGAAAAGTGATGAACAAGCTGACTCATGTGTCGTACTGACGTAGCCGGGCGCGCACGCGTCGCGGCGCGTTTGATACACGTAGATGCCGCAACTTGCTATCTCGCTCTAGCTCCGATTCATCGCTCTTGCGGAAGTAATTATTATAATTAGGATGGGGCATTCCCGATCCAAATCCCCTTAGATTTGGGCCTCCGGATATCTCACTCACCGTACGAAACACAACAGCAGACTGTTACTTCACGTCGGTATTCACACACATTGAGACTCCGAATTGAGAACCTCTTCCATTTTTTTAAGTAGGTTAAAATTTTTATGCAATGCGGACGGGTTATCATCGCGCGTCGCGGTCTTTTGTCTCGGTCGCGAACGTCAAAACATACCTTTAAGTACTTAATTATCACACATTACATAAATTCATTCTCCTTGATTTTAATTAACTCATTGTATATTTATTTACATGTTGTATTTCATTACTTTATGTTTATGTTATTACATCCGACGTTCTACAGACTTGTTTAGTTAATTTATGAATCTTGTCGATAAGTTTGATCAAACATTTGCGCAGTTTCAGAATATTCCAGAACTCTGTGTGAAAGCAATAAATGCTGAAACCATTAATGGCCGTTCCCTATATTCTATCTATCGATAGATTTGCTTACTATCAATAGTGTTTTGACAGATCTTCCATACAAAATGTGTCAAAATTTTACTGCCGGTAAGCAAATCTGACGATATAAATATTATGAAGTCATGTACTCGACTGTGTGCTAAGGTGTTTGGACGTAAAGCCACCTTGGTGGATATATGACGTCAAATCTGTTTATATTATGGTAATGGTGATGGTGACGCGGTACGATTGCTGTGCTTAGGTATCGGGTTCGTTCTCCGGGTCGGGTTAATGTGGTATTGAGTTTTTCTAATTTGAAATGTTGAGTATCAGCTCAGAGTCTGGAATTGTGCCCGGTATGGCGATAGGTTCGCCACTTATCACATCATATGGGACGGAAATAAGCTTGAATGGCCGAGGGCAGCAAACGAGCAAGTGGGTCACCTGATGGTAAGTGGTCTTCACCGCCCATGAACGCCTGCAACACCAGAAGAATCAAAGCTCAATCCATTGCAATTGTTGTGCAATTTTTCGAAACGAAAACTCTAACACAAATTAGGATTGCCCGATCTTGGAATTGAACCCAAGAGCTCACGGTTCTCGCTGCCACTAGGCCATTGAGGCGTCTCTGTCGTCGTCCCAAACATGTTTGACAGATCCCAGTCCATCACAGTCGCTATCGAAGCAGTATTTTCCTTGCCCCATCCGAATCGCAATAATAATACCGGACATCGACATGGGACACGCCTGCGAGGTCGAAGAACTCCCACAACTGGCCCTCGGCACAATGATGTGCAGAGACGGCCCACTATACTCCCCAACGATTACTCAAGCTGAGGTTTGAGCCTTCTAAAAGGCTTCTGTGTACTTAATCGCCTATAAATACATAATATGTAAGCGCTGGCTTTATTGTCAGGTGAAGCTGTAAGGCCGGTATTCCACTATCATATTTGCATCATAGATATATGACGTCATATATGATCCTATGTCACAGCATGCTGAGAAATAGGACCATAGAAAATATGAAGTTTAAGTTGCTATTACACTATCATACAATTCTCATATATTTATGAGCTATAGAAGTAGGATCATTTTTATATGATAGTGGAATAGCGGCCTAAAAGCAATATATAAGAGCACAAGTGCATTCGGAAAAAATTCCAATAAAGCGAATAAAAAAAATACTTAATAAATAATAAATAAAGCCAAGCACACAAATACAGAGCGTAACGTTCAAATTTCGATTATAGGCAATACTAAAAACTATTAATTAAAATAATTTGTTCACTTTCTTCTTACTCTCGATATTTCAATTTAGATCTCCGATTGCAATGCAAAGTTGCAATCAACTCGCAAGATTTATTCAGTTTCAATCTGAAGATGTGATTCTCTGAGTCGCCTTTGTGTCAAGTGGATTCGAGACTACTTGAAAACTCGAATTATCGAGCTACAAATGTAATTACAGCTTTCATTATTTCCCTTTGCTTTGCGACGATTTTTCCTAGGCTTTAAAGATATGCTGACCTGGTTTTTATTTAAACGGATGCTTACCCTAATAGGTTTAGCTGAAAAGTATCTTGTAATTATTATATATACTGTTTATCTAATTTCTGGTATGTTTTTACTTTATATCTTTATGATCATCCTACTACTCGCAGTAGGCGAGCATTCGGCTGTCAAGCAAGTGGGTTCGATTCTCGACCAAGACCAATATTTTGAGTGAGTGATCCACCAATATTTGTTTCGGGTCTGGATTTTGTTGCAAGTTCCTTGTAGTTCCTAATAACCACGATACGAGTACAGGATAACCTAGTGTGGGGTCAGGACTATATGTATGACTGTTAGTGTATTATTTAAAATATACATACATACGCACACATGCCTGTAATCCCCGAAGGGGTAGGCTTAGGTGTAACAAGTACACCTACATTTCGCCGAGCGTATCTCCGTCCCACGATGTGATAGGGGGCGAGCCTATCGCCATACCGGGCACAAATTCGGGTTTCGGACTCCGGGCTGATATACTGAGCATTTCATAATAGAAAAACCCAATATCACTCGTAACGCGTACGCATTACAACTGCGCCACCGAGGCGGTCTTATTTAAAATATTACTATTATAAATGTGAAAGATTTGATGTTTGAGAGTTTGTAAACGTAACTCAAGAAAAGAAATTACCCCACCAAAACTCTGTGCAAGGGGGCGGGGCTATAAAAGTCTGTGCACAATAATCTCTAGTTAACACTTGATACGTCTAATTGTTTGCACAATGCAGAACGTCGTATCTCGATCTAGAAATTTAATATTTAGACATTAACTTTTATGAAATATAGTTGAAATTTTTTTAACGTTCAATCATTTTTGTTGCGTGTACGAGTGTTACGAGTGATTTGATGACCTTTTTACATGGCCTTTGCATGTGTAAGTAAGTGGAGCCGTACTTTTTGATATCAGATTCCTATGAGAGTTATCGTTTTAGTTGTATTTAACACATGTGATAGAATGATGTGATGATTTGGCTTGTAGTTTTTACGACCGGCCGCCTGCCTAACGTCAACCCATCTGGAGAGGTTATATTTATATATTCGGATAAATAAAAATAATATATTTTGCCTATGCTTATTAAAATATAAAAAGTGCTTGATAAACCTTCTTCAGCTAACAAACTCCAAATGAATAAGTATATTCACGAAATGATTTAAGTCTAGAAAGGCTTATGCCATGATTGTGGAGCATATAATAAAAGTAGTTTCAATATGTTTGAATATGTACTTCATTGATTACTCAAAGGCAAATTGTGGCGTATTGTACTGAAAATGAGCAATCCAGCGCCTAAAAGCATTGATCGTAAACTTTAGTACTGGAATAAATTTATGAGGGTGTATTGGGGCCATATTTTAGCTCTGTCAGATTGGCCAAGTGAATTCTTCGACATGTTAGTGGGGTAGGTTTTTGTCGTGGTATATATGTAGTTTTTCTCGTACTAAGGAGGTAAATTCTGAGTAAAGTATCATTTTTTTTATTGTACTTACATACGCACTCACGCCTGTTATCGCCGAAGGGATAGGCAGAGGTGTATTTCATACATTTCGCCGAGTGTATCGCCGTACTAAGAGAATAATACTTTAATTTACACACGTAAGTACAACTATTTAGATACACAATATTGTATAGGTAGATTCTTCAAAGCCTTCGCCGTGGCTAACTTAATGTCCACGTAACAAATTCTATAACAATTTTCCAAGCGACTTGAATTTGAGAATTTTCTATTTCGTGCCACTTAAATAATGTTGGACAGATATAAATTGCGTCTTGTGAAATGTTATTTAAGCGACTGCAATATCTCGTTTAAAATTTAGTTTAGACCGGTTTTAAATAACTTTGTGTTTATTTTATACGCAATGACCAGTATATCGTGAAGAAAATATGCTATCGTTGTGCTTACATCCTCGAAAGTTAGTTTAGAGACACCCTTAAATGCGCACAATACCAGAAAAATCATGGATGCGTTGTCGAACCTAAAATAAATGGATAATTAAGGGATTGGAAAGAGGAGGGAGATTTGGGACTCCGAATATCTCACCGACCGAAACACAGCAGCAAGCCGCTATTTTAGGCCGGTTTTCTGTGAGATAATGGTAACAACCCTGGCCAAAAAACAGACTTGCCCATTCATCAATTCCTGTTAATGTTCCTGTCAATTTATGAGATCTAACATAAAATAATGCTAATGAGCTAATGAGGTCCACCGCTGCCATGGTAGTATCGAAGAAGCAAAATTTTAATCATAAATCAAGGTCCTGAATCCAGCCCACCTTACTAGAACAAGGATCTATACATATTGTCATATGGAAGGTAATGACAATTAATAAATCAGATTAGAACTAAACAATTGGAATAAAATTGTCACTAAAAGCGACAAATGGGCACTAACTGTTCAAACAAACACCGCTCCACTAAAGAAGTTACTATTAAGCGAACCAAATTCAAATAAGATTTGAATACTAAACCGTTTGAGCACTATAAATAATTTTGCTATTCCATTTGATTGTGGTTTTATCTACTTTATAAGGAATTGTATTACTTTGAAGTTTATTTTGACGGTGACCGATAGTTCTGTTACATCTCCTTGATCGTCATTTAAGTTGGTAACTTATTACCATCAATGTCAAAGTAGAGACATTTCATCAATCGTTTTTTGTGTAGTAGAAGATAAAGAAACTGATGGAATAGTGATTGCCCATCAACAAACTTCATGCTAGAGGAATCACGGGAGCGCTGCCGATCTTAAAGGAATAAAAAGATTATTGGTTAGGGAGGATGCGCAGCGTTACATGACTAGATTGTATACGTAACGTGTACATTCGCAGCAGGCTTGGTGTCTGAGACGTGACTGACAAATTTCAAGAATGTCACTTAAGGTGGTTTGGTGACGTTTTGAGGAAACCGCAGGAGTACATCGGTCGCAGATGCCTGAGCCAGATCGTACCAGGGGTATGACCACGCGGGCGGATCAAAAAGCGTGGCTTGACGTATTGGAGGGAGACAGGAGAGTCAAAAGTCTCACTATGGAGAATGCTCAAGATTGCACGAAATGGAAGCGTTTAAATTAGGAAGGCGACCCTGGGAATAAGCCGGCCAGGCAGAATGAAAGTATTGGTTGGGGAGGTTGTATTTGTTAGGACACTAGTTAAACATAAAAGCTAAACTGAAAGATTTTCCATTATTGTTCACTTCGTTTGGCATTATTTGGAGTGAAAACCATTAAATTACTGTACATAATTTCTGGAATCATACTAAAAGACATCTAAAAAATAGTTGACCTTTTGTTAAATGGAGAGAAATGGCGAAATAAATGGTTGTAAATTTTACTCGGGAAACGGAAGCGATGTTTCGTCGGTATCGTTAGCGAGTCTAGTGGAGATGTTAAATTATAAATGCCCTTACCTTGTAGTGCTATGAATAGGTTTTACCGTAGGGAGTCGCTTATATTAGGTTAATTTCGTAAAGATATTTAGGGTAATCATTAGAAGATAATCCGCCTCCGTGGCGCAGTGGGCAAGTAGCCGGCTACGAAGCGAGAGGCCGCGGGTTCGATTCCCGCACAGTGATAAAATGTTTGTGTGACACATAAATATTTGTTTTCTCCCTAGAGGGGTGGACGTCAGACATGCAGCTGGTCGTGAAACTACAAGCCAAATCTTTTTGTAAAATGTGTTAAAAATCATGATACGCCGACCCCACTGCTAGTAGGATAAGGGCAGGCGGAAAAAGAAGGTTAGAAGATAATAAACGTTTAACGGAAACAGAATTTTAACGGAATATACCGTTAGAAATATACAGACATACTTTGGTTGAGAGTGATTTAATGGGCGGTAGTGAATTCGCCATTAGCCATTGTCGCCACATAAAAATATTTAAATCAAAACCTAGTAAACAAAGAAGTTCTAATTATACCTACAGCTACTATAAATGCTAAATCTGATTAAATAAGGCATTCTTGCCTAGGTGTAGCTACTAGACTCAAAAATTTTTTTTTTTTTTTTTTTTTTTACTAGCCCTTTATTATATACGTCCCACTGCTGGGTACGGGCCTCCTCTACTGAATGAGAGGGGTTAGGCCTTAGTCTACCACACTGGCCTAATGTGGGTTGGTAGACTTCACATACCTTCGAAATTCTTATGAAGAACTTCTCAGGTATGCAGGTTTCCTCACGATGTTTTTCCTTCACCGTTAAAGCAAGTGATAATTGACAAATAATATACACATAACTTAGAAAAGTCAGAGGTGTATGCACTTGGGGCTGGTTTCGAACTTGAGACTCAAATACCTGAGAAAATATTAACTACAAATGTATATTATTATCGATTTTAAATTTGGCACAGTACCAGAACTAAGATGGCTCTCATTTATTCTAAGGAATCATACACTTCAGCTACCTTTTTTATCGTTTAACAACTTTTGCTTGGATAAAATCATTTAGACGAAATTCTAATAATTTGAAATTTTACAACATTTGAATTTTATCCAATTATGAATCAATTCATTAAGCTACGATAAGTTTTGTAGGATTAGTAAGAAAAAAAATTGCTGCCAATACCAAAGCAACATAAATTATAATTTCTTGAACATTTTATGACTTTTATGAAACCCATTATTTAAATAAGTAATCAAGTTGATTCGAAACGACACCTGTTCACAAGTTTTAATCATCGCCGATTCGGGAGTTAACAATTTGGCCACATTCGAATAAAGCAGAAACTTTGAAGGATTTACATTGATTTGAAATTAAAATGCCGCCGCTCTCGAGCCTTGGTTCAGATCGTCTATTTTCTGTTCGTACGTCTGAATGGGTTTTATTGTGTTTTTACAGAATCATCTTATTGATGTTTTTGCGTATATTTTTTTTGTTTGATCTCGCAAAGTGGGATTTGTATTTTAAAATAAATTGTGTAAAGATTTAAATCGTATTTGAAGTCATAGCTGTAAAATTGAAATAAAAATAGGCTTCAATGAACAATTTAGATATTTATTGCTAGTGATATAGAATTGTGTGATTACTTAATAGCTACTATATCATATTTTTTTATTTCATAGGCCGACAAACGAGCAAGTGGTTCACCTGATGGTAAGTGATCACCACCGCCCATGTACGCCCACAATACCAAAAGAGTCATGGGTGCGTTGCCGACCTTAAAGGAAAGGGATAATTAAGGGATTGGGAAGGGGAGGGGATTTGGGCCTCCGGATATTCCACTCACCGTACGAAACGCTACTTTACGTCGGTTTTCTGTGGGACAGTGGTAACGAGCCAGACGAGCCGGCCCATTCATGCTGTAGATAAAATTGTCTACAGCGTGGCTGTACCACTCTTGAAATAATAAATGATCCTCTTTTTTCTTAAGTTATACAATATCTTCTCTACCAACATTATACCTCTATAGTGGTTTGTGTTACACTTGGTTGTCTCTTTCAGCATATCTGTTCCTTTGGTTTCTGTAATCTCCCGAACTAAGTAAATGTTTAAATTTTTTATAATTTAATTTACCTCTCCTTTCTTGAAAACAAATGCTATCATTTTTACAGAAAACGACGTGAAACAACAAAAACTTTAATAAATTGTACGCATTCTTAAGCGGGTGGAGTATTCTTTGTTAAAAACTGTAGAAAGTCTGGATTAATTCACCTTTTTTGAATTCTAAAAATGTTCTTTGAAACTGTTATGTAATAGCATTATTTTTTATCTGTAGAGCCATGCTGTAGGTAGTTTTGTCTACAACATGAATGGGTCGGCTCGAGCGAGTCGTTACCACAGTCCCACAGAAAACCGACGTAAAGTAACAGCTTGCTGCTGCGTTTCATACGGTGAGTGAGATATCTGGAGGCCGATATCCTCCTCCCCTTCCCAATCCATTAATTATTCCTTTTCTTTAATGTCGACAACGCACCCATGATGCGTTTTGGTATTGTGGATGAATATGGGCGGTCACTTAAGTCAGGGATATTCCCAACATTAGTTCACGCCTGGCCTCTATTGTAATATACCTGATGTTAACTAGGTTCACCTATCTGGGAATATATTATAGGGAGCTCCCTAGCTAGGTAGATTTACTAACAGAATTAACATAGTATATATAAAGAATATCGATATTCTAACTTTCATTTTGTTCACAGGCCTTATAAACAGGACAAATATAATGCCAACAGAAGATCTTTGCGTGATCAACAATCGTCTCTTCTGGATCTTCGGCTCGCTGGTAGCTTTCTACATTCCGATGTTGATGATGGTGGTCTCCTTTGCTCTTACTGTCCAATTGCTGAAGAGGCAAGCGAGGTTAGCAGCCACGCCTGTTCCGGGTGGAACTCAGAGAAGGTAAGTAGAGCAATGCTCTTTACTAAATGGTATGGTAATGATATTCCATATGAGAGTCCGTTTATGTAGGTACCACCGCTTACTATTTCTGTTATCGATAGAGATTTAACTTCCATTCATTTATTGATTGTATCAAAGATGGAACAAGGTCCAATAAAGATCTGTTTTGAGGTGCGTGACCGAGACAACAGACCACTATGTGCTTTGTACTTCGTTAACCAAGAAGTAATGCGTAGTAATATAAACGTGACGTAAAGAGGATAATGCAAATCGTAAGTTTCTTATACAGTATGTAAAAAACACTGTTGGCCCTTTCTAGGTCGTGAAGATAGACATATAGACAGCTTAATAAAATTAGTTAAATAAAAATAATAATAAATAGAAGCGAGATATTATCCTTACACAGGTACCTTAGAAAAATGAACATACGTAAAAAAAAATATTTTCATAGTGATGAACAGCTGATTGATGTGACGTATTGACGAAGCCGGGTGCGCACGCGGCGCGGTGGATTTGATGTCCGTAGACGCTGTAACTTGCTATCTCCCTTTGGCTCCGAGTCATAGCTGTTGCAGAGGTAATCAATCGTAATACGGTTACAAACAATAAAATAATATTTTAAGTATAATAGTAATATATAGTCTTGTTTTCGTATGCGAATTATTTCAGTAAGTTTGAATATTATAGCCTGGAGGCCAATGCTCATAATTAAAAAAGTTCAAAATATAATTTCGATCTAGTCTTAGTGTCAAGAAAGTTGCAAATGGTATTCACTTAAACCAGTAATCAACGTCAAATGTGAATATACATTGTAATGAAATCGAAAGTAGAATAAAAGTTGACTGAATCCAAAATGGCATTCTGCTAACATTTTTAAATGACACATGTCCTTATATAAACGTCAAAATTGTGACTGCATTTAGATTACAATGACATCGAGATGAGATTATATTGATACCGGACTGAACTTAAAGAGGAACAGAATACCATTTTTTAGTTAAATCAAAATCTAATCTCAGTTCGGTTAAAATTTATTCACAGTGTCAGTTGAATACGAGAATTGGCCTCCTGATATCACAGTTAAAATGCCCGGCAGGTTTTTTGTTACAAATTGTATATGATCTATATTCGCAAACAATAATCGCGTGATAACATTACAATGAACATATTATTAAGTAATAGCCGGTGCTTTGGCATACGAACGCAAGTATTAGGGCGCTACATTTACTGGTAATTCTGGAGTGTATTACATTTTGGGTTGGCGCCAAACGGCTTAACGAAGTAGGTTCTACTGTCATCTGTCATGATGAATACTTGTAGATTTCCATAATGGTAAAACGTATTTAATAAACTATTTAAAATTACCGTCAGGCCTTTATTGCGAAGAAATAAAGTCGGTTTAATAAAAAAAACATGCGTTTAAAATGTTAGTCGCTAACACAAAGGAGTTCGTGAGAAATAAGTTTTAAGTTAGCGACTTTCACTCGCTTATGTAAATTTGTCATCACAGAAGTTACAAGTCTGAAGTTACAAGATGAAATAAAAATATAGACTTTGGAAGTGTGTGATGTAAAATAAACTCATGTAAATTCTTTTTCGATATTGTTTGAATAAGGTATTCTTAAAAAAAAAATACTGCATTTTATTCCCCTTTTCAACCGACGAAACCAGAGGAGGTTCTCAATTCGACTCGTATTTTTTTTTGTATCGATAAATCGAGGAACTCGACTAAATGTGGACCGATTTCGATGATTCCTTTGTTATTCGACAGGGTATAGTTTAAAGTTCGTCCCATTTAATTTCAAAAAGAAATTCCACTCTTGAGATAGTGAAATCCGGGATGAAAGATTCAAACTTCATCATATATGCACCATATTTATCACTAAAAATAGTGAAATAAAAACTTTTTAACGAAAAATAAAACCGACTCAAAAAAGCTAAAAGTCTATTGAAGTAATGTGGTATGAGGGGATCATAATAATCTGTAAGGTGATTCCATAAACTAGACTTAAGGTTGCTTTTTATTTCAATAGTATATTAGTAGCAGCCAGCAGGGATAGATATTGGTAGCATGTGCCGAGACGGAAGTCATGGGTTCGAAAAAAGCCCCCAGAGTACTCACGTCTGAATTTCTGAAGCTATGTGTGTATGAATTGTTAATCATTATCGTTCACTTTAATGATGAAGGAAAACACTGTGTGGAAACCTGCATACCTACGTACTTTTACAAGGTGGTAGGTCCCACATACGCGAGAGGCCGTCTGGGTTGGTACCATCGCTTTGTCTATTTCTACCGCCAAGTACAGTGTGCAAGCACTATTGTGTTCCGGTTTCAAGGACGTTGAAGCCAGTGAAATTACTGGGCATGGGGTCTCGGGGTGGCGCGCGCTGTCCAATGCCATGCAGTGCTTTGTAATTTAAAGTTCTGTGTGGTGTTGCTTCTGTTTATGGGCAGGCGTGACGTTTACCATCAGGCGAGCGACCTGCTCGTTTCGTCACTCAACCTAATAAAAACGAAAAAACCTGAAATCATTCATTTAGAATTTTGATGGTATAAAAAGTCTAAAAACCCTCATTAGGCCAGCGTTGTGAGTTCAGGCCTAAGCACCATCATTACTAAACGAGGCCTGTGCTTTGTAAAGTGAGAAAGTGTAATATAGAATTGATATTATCGTTTCTATATAATATATTCGACTGCCTCGGTGGCGCAGTTGTAATGCGTACGCGTTACGACTGAGGCTGACGCTGAGGTCTCGGGTTCGATCCCCGGGTTGGGTAAAAGTGATATTGGGGTTTTCTATTACGAAATGCTCAGTATCACCCCGGAGTCTGGAATTGATGTCCGGTTTGGAGATAGGCTTGACCCCTATAACATCATGGGATGGAGATACGCTCTGCGAAATGTGGTTATACTGGTTACACCTCTGCCTACCCTTTCGTGGATTACAGGCGTGAGTGCGTATGTATGTATGATATTATTATTATGCATATTAGTATATTTTTATGTAATAATGTCCTTAACCTAGTTGAATATTATGCATACTCTACGAAAGATATATGTTGCAGCCAGATATTGCCTTGTAATTTTACTGCCAATCAGCTGTCTGATTATAAACTTCTTTTGGAAATACCATCTGACCTATATTTACTGGTACATTTAGACCAGTCCTATTCTATAGTACTATTACACCAGCATACTTCTCAAATATTTTTAGTACTATAATATTATTGCAGTTACTTTTAATAATTTCAATGGAATGCAAATAAATGCAACGTTCAAACTAATACTTCGCAAACGGCTTTCAAAAGTCAGAACAAATTCCGCACTTTTCTTGTGAAAACTATGAACTGCTAGATGGCAAAAGATTGCGAAATTGGTGAAAATGTTGGAAAAGTTATCCTTCTTGTCGATAGAAAGATTCGAAGTAATAACGTAGCAGATGTGGATGCAGTGGATTTTAATTCTGCTATTGATGTTGACATAAATGTGCTATTGATGAATGGTAGTATTATTTATGGTGGTATTGGACCAGGTATACTTTAAATAGTCGAGAATATTGTATATGAGACAAAAAGACAAAAGTTTTTATCATTGCTTAGAGAGCCATTACAAGCAATTGATCTGGAAGTGATTCCGATATTGCGCCCTATAAAGATCTAAATATATACATACATAAACTACACTAGGAAAAACATACATACATACTCACGCATTGTTTCCATAAAGTTGGCATAGAATGGATTTTCACAAGCTCAAATAATAATTAAAATGCTCTTTATTATTATAATACCACCTTCAAAAATCTTTATTCCTCTATATCGCTCTCCTTTGTCAATAAGCGGATGAAAAGTGCACACTTAAATTCGTCTCTAATGTGATCGGCTTTTAATTCCTTGTCTCTAAATTATATTCTAAGTAATAAAAAATATTTGGCTTTTTACGCCTCAATTGCTTTGATAAGGCGCGGCGCTATTCTTTACTCGTCATTAGCATTCCTTGGTTGCATCAGAGCAAATTCACAAACATCAATAAATCTGGTTTCATACCTTTACGCACGATTGTTAGCTGTAATAATAATCAATGCATTGTATACAATGTACTCTACATAATCCAAAATCTTTACTACCAATTTACACCTCGTCACCATGTGCGTAATTTCAATATTCATACACCATAAATACGTCAATTTGCGGCAAACAATTACATTACCGCTTTTATAGGCGATTATTCCACACGAGCCCGATGTAAAGCGTCGATGTTTATGTCAGACGTGGCTGCGTTTATGGCTGCAATTTGTTGAGATATTGTTTACTTGCCATTGTGTAGTTTATTGAGTTTGTTACTTGATTGGTATGTTAAACCGATGGGTGCTATTATGGTTTGCTTCCAATCTTGTTAGGCTGCCTTGGTGGCGCAGTTGTAATGCGTACGGGTTACGACTGAGGCTAACGCTGAGGTCTCGGGTTCGATCCCCGGGTCGGGTAAAGTGATATTGGGTTTTTCTATTATGAAAAGCTCAGTATCAGCCCAGAGTCTGGAATTTGTGCCCGGTATGGCGATAGGGTCGCCCCCTATCACATCATGGGACGGAGATACGCTCGGCGAAATGTGGGTGTACTGGTTACACCTCTGCCTACCCCTTCGGGGATTACAGACGTGAGTGCGTATGTATGTACTTGTTAGATTGTTTGGTGTAATATATGATGATTGTAGTTTTAGTTAGTTTAAAATTACCTATACCTAATAGGTCCTGAGTGGATTTTGGTCTTTCAATATTATTTATATTAAGGCATACATACCAAATGTAATTTCAGTATTGTTTTTTTATTTTAAAACTGTACCTATATTACAGTGTATTTTAAGAGCAGACCATGAAAAGGATTATCTTTAACACTTTTAAATACCGTTATAGATACAATATGTAACAAAAACCCTGTTTGGCGTTTTAGCTGTTATATCAGAATCGATATTCAAACGTAATGAAAAAAGTCGCATATGAAAATGAGACTATAAAAATAATCATATTTATTTTTTATACTTTAATACTTTCGTATGTTGATTGATTACCTCTGCAAGAGCGATGACTCGGAGCTAGAGCGAGATAGCAAGTTGCGGCGTCTACGTGCATCAAACGCACCGCACCGCGTGCGCGCCCGTCTACGTCAGTACGTCACATCAGTCAGCTGTTCATCACTTCTCAGATGAAAATATCATTTTTTAAATATGTTAATTTTTCTTAGCTACCTGTGTAAGGATAATATCTCGCTTCTGTTAATATTTTTTTTAATTTACCAATTTTTATTCATCTGTCTCTATGTCTGTCTTCACGACCTAGAAAGGGCCAACAGGGTTTTTGTTACATACTGTATATTATCCCCGGGTCGGGTAAAAGTGGTATTGGGTTTTCCCATTACGAAATGATCAGTATCAGTCTGGAATTGTGCCCAGTATGGCGACAGCTCGTCCCCTATCACATTAATATTACGGAGATACGCTCGGCGAAATGTGGGTGTACTGGATTCTCCTCTGCCTTCTTCAGGGATTACAGGCATGAATGCCTAAGTCTGTATATATATATTATAAACAATACAAATAAATTATATAATACTTTATCTAAGCAGTAGAAATGCTTTAGATTGATTCCAATGGAAATTCTGAATCGCCGGTTTATAGATCTACAAAACCTAACCAGACGTTTATAATCTAATAACTAGCTAAATAAAGATGTCAGCGAAATAACCTATCACCCAGACCTTTGTAACCTATCGAGTTTGGCTGTCTTATCTAAACTGCCATCATTGTTTCATGTAGTGAAAAATATACCAAGATCAGTAGAATTTCTTGATACGAGATCAAAGCGATCGTATTGAAAGATTATTATCGTTTGTTCCCGCGCGATATCATCCATTTTTAAAACTCGTTTAAAGGGCCCTTTGTAAGCCAAATCCCATGGGAATGAGATTGCGAAGATTCTACATTTTCTGAGAGTCACTTACCTGATCTCGGTTGGCTTAGGATAATATAGTGATCATCCCAACAGTAACTTGATTTAACATATTGAACTTTCGTATTTGAATGTACGAGTATTATGGTTATGTTTTTTTGGAATATACATTACTAGTTGCTACATACAACTGTGGTTGCATTGATTTTTAACCGACTTCAAAAAAGGAGAAGGTTATTAATGCGGCGCGTTTTTAAAAATTTTTTTGCTTTTTTTATGTACATCGATTTATCCGTCAATTGAGGAGTTTAGCTGTTCCATATAAATTTGCTTATGATCTGATGACGGAGTAGGGAAAAAAAATCTCCTCATCGGACAACAGTACACTCGTCGCGATTGTGTTATTGTATTGGTATTTACATGATATTCCTGTAACTACCACTAAAATATATTATTGCAATTTAATTTGACCGGTAGAGACACAGGCACCGACTCAAGAGACCTATAGAATTTGTTATTTTTGACTTTTCAGTATTTATATTTTGAAGTCGGTTTCTAAGTTTAGTTAAACGTAATTTTATTTATTTATTGAAGAATTGAATATGATGACAATGTCATGATGACTACAAGTGAGTATGATGGTAAAGCAGAACTTAACTTCAACAAGGTGGTATGCGAGAGGCCGTCTAGATGGTACCACGGCTTTGTCTATTTCTACCGCCAAGCAGTAGTGTGTAAGCACTGCTGTGTTCCGGTTTGAAGGATATAGTAGTTTCCAGTAGTGAAATTACTGGGCATTATGAAACTTAACACCTTATATCTCAGGGTGACGAGCGCGGTCCAGTGCCATGCAGTGCTTTGTAATTCAAATTTCTGTGTAGTGTTGTTTCTGTTTATGGGCAGGCGTGGCGTTTATCATCAAGTGATCAACCTGATCATAGCACAACAGTGCTTACACACTGCTGCTTGGCGATATATATAGACAAAGCGGTGGTACCAACCCAGACGGCATCGCATATGAGGGACCTACCATCTTGTAAATTTGTATAGACGTATACGTCATCGAAGATTACGTCATTACATCTATTATACTAGCTGTGAATTTGAACTGGCAATAACAGTGTAATATTTGCAGGCAATGTGGAGGTTTTGACAACGGCCCTCTACAAGGAGTACGACGTATTGGAGCCAGGAGTTCTCCAGATCTATCACCAGGCAGATCAGTTTCTAGACAACTCACTTGGAGGATTACCAGCACATCCAGGTAAGCTGAAATCATCATTCATTAGCAATCTCTCAATCCACTAATGGGCATGATCTTCCCTAATGTATGACATTAAGCCATGTATGTATCTATGTAAGCCAAGCATGTTTGACAGCCTCTGTGGCGCAGTGGGTGATAAGCCGGCTACGAAGCATTTGAAGCACCGAGACATTTGTCAAATCCACAAATATTTGTTTTAGGTCTGGGTGTATTTATATATTTATTTAATGCACTTAAAAAAAAACGATTGAAAAGTTGAAATACGTTCAGCAATTAACTGATCTGGTCACCACCGTCAATGAACACCCTTAATAAAGAGCAATCGAAGGTGCGTTACCCACCTTTAAGGAAAAAAGGGCACTTGATGAGAGAAGGCGGTTAAGGGCCTTCATTCGGGTAAATAAAGAAACATGTCCTCCAAAAAGGGTCAATCATTTCCACTACCTTTTCAGAATACAATTCTCACAATAGATTTCCGAAACTCACGTGAAAACGTTTTTTCAGGTCGCAGCGCAATAAGATTGGAATGAGTGTGTCCCATCCGCAACTTAGCTACATGAATGGTTGTGGTGGCGGAAATATGACGGGGAATAAGAGGGGGAGGGATGTCGCTACTCAGACTCCTCCTAGCATCGCTGCAGAAACGCGGAGGGCCAGGCTACGGCCTCTGAAGTTAACACTGGCCGCTCCTAATGCTTTAACTCTTAGGTGAGTTTTATTTTAACCTACTCTTTATTGTACACAACAAATAACAGGACAGTTATTACATAAAATACATGTAATAAAAACCCAACCAATAGTATTACATAGTATTAATTTTCAAATTACTGTAAATATTGGAATTTATAGTTGGGATTGATTCACATTGGCTAATGACCGTTCCCTATATTCTGTCTATTGACAGATTTGTTTATTATCAATAGTGTTTTGACAGATCTTCCATACAAAATGAGTCAAAATTGTACTGACAGTAAGCAAAACTGTCGATAGGCAGAATATTGGGATCGGTCATAAGTAAACTTGTAATAATACACATGGCGCTGCGTGGCCGTTTTCTTTCCCGAACTTGGCTGACACACTGCCGTGTATCTATTTTTTTAACAGATATGAGCAATATACAACATGATCATGCTGTCAATACAGATAAAGAATCGTATGTATTGGTACTTCCTAAATTAGATAGCAGAAGACCAATTTTTGTATTTAACTGACACTACGAATGAATTTTAACCGAACTGAGATTATATTGTGATCTAAATAATGGTATTCTGCTCCCTTTTAAGTTCAGTCCGGTTTTAATATGATCGCATTTCGATCTCATGTCGATCTCAATTCAGTCACAAATGTATATAAGGACATGTGTCATTTAAAAATGTTAGCAGAATGCCTTTTGTCTTCAGTCAATTTATAATCTAGTTTCGATCTCATTTAGATCTATGTTCACATTTGAAGTTGATTATTAGTTTAAGAGAATACCATTTGCAACTTTCTTCACACTGAGACTAGATCATAATGATATCTAGAGTATTTTTTTATTACAAGAATTGGCTTTCTGATGAGGTTTAAATCTATATTGTGAATAAAGCCATAAACGCTCATATAAACGTTATATAATTTCTATAATATATTTTTATTGTGGAATAACCCTGTATTATAGGAATCACAAAAATTCGAAACATCCTAGAAATAATATCGCAAACTAGCCACCGCGCCGCTCCATTCCCAACAGTACAGGATTGATTGAAACTATTCGTTGGCGGCTCCCAGAAGCACCATTCTTCGTAAATTCGAAGTGGAAAACTTTGTCTTTTGATTTTTAAAGCAAATATTACATTTTATGTATAGCATGACATCTATCTTTTAGATTTGATATCAATTTTTGAGATGTTGATTATATCTTTCTGAATAGTAGCTACACTACTGCAAATATTTTTGCTCGCGGTTCCGCCCATGTGAATGCCTTTTTCGGATAAAAATATATGCCAATCCAAGCCATGATCTACCTGTGTGCCATGATGATGTCAGCCATGATCTACCAAATTTCATCAAAATACAATAAATAATGTCATTTTTGCGCATACTCCCTTGTGGAATGATGTCCTCAATATGAATCTCAGTTCTCTGCCAAGTCAGTCCCTAGATGCGTGTCCACATTTGTGACATTTCGAAGCAACAAAAGCCAGCTACAGGTCTGTCTGGCGCTTTTCGCTTTTGTGGACGAGATTTGTGAAATGACGCGGCAAATTGTTCATTAGTATTAACGAGGTGTCAGAATGGATCGCTTCGTAACATTAAGTTTGATAACCGTCCACACTTGTGTCTGCTACGCGTATTTGGGCCCCCAAGCTATAAATATGCAACGAAGCAACGGAGTTCGCAACATACATAGAGTAAAGTAAGTATAGAATAGCAATAACAATAATCATATTTTTGATATAAATTAGTACAACTAGAATGAATTTTTAAGTAAAATCATTTAAAGAAAATTCCTATTTGTTATATCTTACAATATTAATGTTAGTGATAAAAACATTAAATTAGTACACAGAAGCTCCTACTTAACACGTAATAGTAAAAAAAAAACCATTTTATGGACGCTTTTACCAACGCCTATAATTGAATGATAGTATTTTATATTACGAATATAATATTATTATTGTGATGGATATTCTATATCACAGAAGATCTTCCGAACTTCGTTGCTTCGTATAGTTTTATAGCATAGCCCTCCTTCAGTCACGGACTCTCAGTATGTCGAAATGTTACAAATGTAGACACACTTTTACAGGTGTCGTGTGTAACGATCCCGAGTCCCATTTAGTCCCATTTGCGAGGGCACAAATAAAATGAACTCACGGACACGTATTGTAATACGGGTTCTATTTGTAAGCGGAATGGATTTAACAGTTTCATCGTGAAGTTCAAGCGTTTTTGTGATTACTAAAGGTTTTAGTTTCACTGTCACGTATTATGCCTTAGGGAGATGCAATAACAATTCTTCTGGCCCAAAATAATCGAAAGTGAGGGAATCTAGAGGAAAATAGTTAAATTATACTTGTACCGACGATATCTTACACCATGCGTAAATACAGTAAATTAACATAAATTGACGCCTGTATCTCCAAAGGGATAGGCAAAGGTGGACCACTGGTTCGTCTGCTTAACCAAGCAATAAGAAATAAGAAGTGTACCAACGGGGTGGTTAAGCTTAAGCTAAACTGAGTATAACATCATATCGAGCTTAAATTCAATACCGGAAAAGACACATTAGTTTTGCAATTGAAAAACTCAGATGTTGTTATTACTCCAACTATTGCTCAATTTCGCAAATTATACAGCGTAAGTAAGTAACTTAAGCCAATGGTTTGTACAGTAAAATACTCAGTCAAAATTATAATATAGAGAAAGCATATATTAGAGACTATCTGTACAAGTCCAATTCTTGCGGAATCGGTGGAATAGTTCCTTTATCAAATCAGTAAAAAGAAACCAAAACAAGCAAAGTTAAATCATTTACCAAAAATTCATAGATTGAATTGATATCGTCAAACAACGTTTCGAAATGAAATATCAAACTACTAAAACTTGACACTAGAATAAGATTTATAAACGAAGAAGAAATTTCATCAGTAACGCAATATTTTCAGAAGAAAATCGTAAAACATACAAAGATTGTAATCGAAACTGGTTATTAAAAGTTATGCCAAACAGTCATACATATTATTAAATAAATAACATATTATTAAATCTTTAATCATTTTGTGATTGGGTGCGAGCGTGTGTAATACGCATAATATGCAAAAAAAATGAGTGTGTTTCCAATAACGTTGCTATGTATGCAATGGTTTGCGTAGTTTTCGTTAAAAAAATATTTCATTCATGTGTAGATTGCATCTTTTACATTTATTTGAAAAGAAACAATAAAATTATTTAACTAACCAACAAACACCACGGTGCGACTGTTCAGGGTTTTCTATTTTACCTAACAGTATTCTTACTTTGTAATTTGTGGTTCTTTAGAGAAGTCATTTATAAGTTAATTGTTAACTTCTCGGCGAGAGAAATCGAAGCCAAACCATGGTTTAATATAAACCCAAGATCACAAAGGAGTTTAATTAAATCTCATATTTTCTGAGCAAATACTCTTGTATAAAGTTTCTGTTAGATATTTAGAGACTAACTACTCTAGTTCTTTTTATCGTGTATTGATTTTATAATAGCATCATTTGGCTTTGAATACTAGATACATATGTACTACTAAAGAATGTGTTTATAATCTACGTGGTAATTTTATCAACATCCTCAGATCACAAACTCACAACTATCTAAACTGACAGCCTTCGCGGCGCAGCGCGCGAGTATCTGGTTGTGAAACCGGAGGCCGCGGGTTCGATTTCCGCACAACGACAAATGTTTGTGTGATCCATAAATATTTGTTTCGAGTCTGGATGTTGTGAGATCGAAAGTCTCTCGTGGTTCCTGATACCCACGACACAAGACTCGTATCTTACTGTGGGGTCATATTTTTACATTTGTAATACCTAGTTACAAGTTACTTTATTTAATATTTTTGTTTCAGATTTCTAGCCAATCGCAAGAAAGGTCGCTCTCTATCCGCCAATGCAGTCGCTAACGAGCAGAAGGCCACTAAAGTGCTGGGCCTAGTTTTCTTCACTTTCGTTTTGTGTTGGGCGCCATTCTTCCTCCTTAACATTCTGTTCGCGTCGTGTCCCGCCTGCATAGTGCCAGGTGAGTTTTATAGGGAACAATCAGAACCTTATGAACCGGATTTTATGACGTTGCGTTTATTAAATTGTGGGCTAGGTGAAATATTTAGAGCCTGTTTCACCACCTGTGAGTTAATGATTAGATACCGATTATTAAAATATGACACGTTAAAATATAAAATTCAGACATGACATACTGCCGGTTTTTTTATTGCATAGGCCGGCAAACGAGCCAGTGGGTCACCTGATGGTAAGTGATCTCTATCGCCCCTGTACGCCCATAATACCAAAATAATGATGGGTGCGTTGCCCACCTTAAAGGAAAGGGATAATTAAGGGATTGGGAAGGGGAGGGGGTTTGGGCCTCCGGATATCTCACTCATCGTACGAAACACAGCAACAAGCTACTGCTACTTTACGCCGGTTTTCTGTGAGACAATGGTAATGACCCGGACGAGCCGACCCATACATGCTATAGAAAAAAGTATCTAGATAGTGGCTCTACCACTCATAAGTGTGTAATATGTCTACTAAGTACTCTAACGCAGGATTAACTTGAAAAAAAAAATAACGCCTTACCTTACAATTAAAGTTCAATATAGTTGTGCTATAAAAATAGGTCAAACTATACATAGGAAAATGAAAAGAACATTATTCTCAGAAACAGTTATGCCAAATAACAATAATGCAAAAAAACTTAATGCTACTTCAAACATTATGACAAAAGAAATATACGAAATTGAGCACGTCCTTATATTTATTTTTTATTGTTGTCATTTAGGTCTAAGAACCAAAAATATAGAGGTTTATGGTTAATTATTTTTTCCAACAGAGCATGTCGTTGATATCTGCTTGTGGCTGGGTTACGTGTCGTCCACCATCAACCCTATCATATACACGGTGTTCAACAGGACCTTCAGGGCTGCCTTCCTGAGGCTGTTGAGGTGTCATTGTACGAGGTAAGCCATTCCGTAGTGTCAACCGACTTAAAAAAATTGAGTCGACCTCAGTTTGGGTTGGGATGTAATGACGGGAGGCTGTTAAATAGATGTTTGATGGTAAATGGGTCTTTATATTAAGACTATAGTCTTTGAATAGAATCTTTACGATTTGCGCTATACAAAAAGCTACTGGATTGGAGACGACTGAGATGCAGCCCGAAGACGGCGTTTTTAATGGTTTTTATTGTTATTCCAACTTTATGATTAGGATGCTGTAAAAGTAATAAGTACGTCACGTTTTTTTATTTAATCACAATTATTTTGGTTGCGGATTCATTTGAATCGATTTGTCGATTTACAAGGATTTTTCGATTTTCCACCAAATATTAAAAAATAGTAATTAAAACTTTTAGAGCGCGCTTATACAAATAATATTTGGACAGAAATTTTCGTATGGAAGCCACCACGTGCAAGTGAGTTGGGCTTAGAGCCTTTTTACAATTTGGTCACCCACTTAAACTCAATATATTTTGATTTCTTAGGTTTACGCGAATATTACACATTGAAATAAAACTAGTTTGTACGGATTTTATCGCGGTTTAATTTAATACGGGGACTAAAATAAAAATTAAAAAATTCAATAAATATATTTTAATGTGTATGTTACATTCGTTGATGTTTTAGACGAAGAAATATCACGAGAACCAACGGTCTCACTACACAAGCTGTCCGGGTTAAGTGGAACCATCTAAGTAATTTGTCTAGACAATTTTGTCTACAGCATGAATGGGCCGGCTCGTCCGGGTCGTTACCACTGTCTCACAGAAAACCGGCGTAAAGTAGGAGCTTGCTGCTGCGTTTCGTACGGTGAGTGAGATATCCGGAGTCCCAAATCCCCCTCCCCTTCCCAATCCCTTATTATCCCTTTCCTTTAAGGTCGGCAACGCGCCCATAATTCTTTTGTATTGTGGGCGTACATGGGCGGTGGAGATCGCTTACCATCAGGTGACCCACTTGCTCGTTTGCCGGCCTATACTATAAAAAAAAAGAAAAAAAAGTTGACATTGGTATTAAGCCGACATGACGCCAGACAGAAAAAAAAACTAAACTCACTAGAATAGGACTCCAATCGTTACACATACAAAATTGATTTACTAAATAATACAAATGTCTGAGGTACACAACCTTTGGCGATAAAATTTAAAATTCACGTAATTTAAGCAGTTGATAAGAAGATTGCCATTATTTATTCTGATACCAATATGCAAGAGAAAATGTCCAATTATTTTCGCTTAAAACGTCATGTTTCTTAATTGAATTAACAAAATGTTTGCCGCCGCTGCATTAGCGAAACAAAGGAAAGTAAATCAGTCAACGCAAGAACGAACCGAATACAAAATGAAACTGGAGGCGAAATGTGCTGATGAACAAAAGGATGTTGAAGCTAGCATACATAATTTGATTCTAAATGACTACACTGGGTCTAGTACCAGTCCAATGCCATGCAGAGCTTTGTAATTCAAAGTTCTGTGTGGTGTTGCTTCTGTTTATGGGCAGGCGTGGCGCTTACCATCACGCGAGCAACCTGCTCGTTTCGTCACTTAAGCTAATAAAAAAAGATGTAGAAGCAAACATTTCCAAAGTGTATTCTCATTCATATAAAGCAGGATTTTACGCACGCGATCGAGACGGGCGATTGTTTCCATACAATTTAATATTAACCGTGTCGGTAACTCCCGACTGGTACTGGATCATAAATTGCTATCTCACTGTTTCAATTACGTACCTAAAATGTAACTTTAGGTAATCTAGCATATTTTTCGATATCGCTTTTAGGGTTTGGAAGCATATTTCTACGCATATAGGACACAAGTTTTTCCCACAGATTTTTCCTCAAAAAGTTTATTTTAATACTTAAACGCGTTGTTAACTAACAATGCCCCAATTAGGCAACATTTGAATTAAGCTCGTTACAGTTGGAAGTAAGCCAGACGAAACGAAGTGAAAAAACAATAATATGGATAAAAAAAGAGTTTCTATGGTGAATGATAGAAAACTATTTTATGTACTAAGAATTAAGAAGTTTTCTATTGTAGTCATTGTGAATACTTGTTTGCTTTGTCGTTGTTTTTGTTAGTCAGAAATACTTGGCCTGAATGGCGATTACTGAACTTGTGAAAAATATCGTAAAGGCTCGCTTTCGTGTTATTTCGTGATCAAAGTCTACACGACGGCAATATAACGGGTGTTGTTTTTATCTAACAAGAGACTAACGTTCGGTTTCTGAAAGGCTGATCAAAAATCAATTTGAGTTGCTGAAACGTTATTTGGTGAATAATTTAATAATATCTGATGTCACTCAAATAGGGTTTGACATACGATTTTTCATATTAATTTGAAAGCTTTTTTTTTTGTTGTCGCGGGGAAAAGCGACTTATTGCTACCGCCCCGCCCCGGGGGGGAAGCGGAACGGTTATGTTGGGTTCACCGGCCTTACGACCCAACTTTAAGCCGCCCGGGAGGGATGGTAAATCCAGGCGACCGCTGGGCCGAGTCCCTAACACTATATACACCCTATGCCAGCATACCAACTAAAAACACCGCGGTGGCCATCTTCGGCGCATTAGGAACGGCCCCGGGTTCCCGAGGCGAGAAGCGCCCAGGCTTCAGCCGGAACCGTCCCTGCGCGATGCCGATTAATTTGAAAGCTATGTATGTACTACATGTCATTTGAGAGTTGAGACACATGTACGCTCATGAAGTAACGTAAATATTGACAACGATGTGTGAAAGAATAATTTCCATACTTCATTGTTGAACAGAAGCAACACTACACAGAACTTTGAATTACAAATCACATCAAGACATTGGACTGCGCTCGTCACGCCGAGACATAAGATATTAAGTCTCATAATACCCAGTAATTTCAATGTCCTTCACACTGGAACACAAAAATGCTTAGACACTGCTGTTTGGAGAAATAGAAAAAGCGGTAGTACCAACCCAGACGGCCTCTCGCATACGAGGGACCTACCACCTTGTAAACTTGATGCACCACTATTAATACTATTAAGTATAAGTTGAAATAACATATAAAAATAATTGTAACGCTACCGCCATACTGCATATCGGTCACGCGAAACCTCTATTCTCGTAGATTCGCGTATGGTGCAAATTGTCAAGGTTATTATATTAGCGTGGTGTACAGTCTTAAAAGGAACACGCCAACAATTTGCCGGACAGCCTCCGTGGCGCAGTGGGCGAGTAGCCGGTTGCGAAGCGTGAGGCCGTGGGTTCGATTCCCGCACCTTGACAAATGTTTGTCTGATCCACAAATATTTGTCTCGGGTCTGGGTGTTGTGGGACCGCAAGTCCCTCGTAGTTCTTGATACCCACGATACAGGTTTGCCTAGTGTGGGGTCAGGACTATGTGTGTGACTGTTTGGTGTATTTATTTATTTATTTATAATTATACTTCCTTTAGACGCGGCAGATGTACGAGGTACAGATCCGTGGGGTCCACTCGAGGAGCATCCCAGTTGTGTGCAAGGTCAGCGCTGCCCTTAGCCATATCGCTGCGACCTTCAGGCCTGTCTACTCCATCACCAGCAGCCCAAGAGACCACGGAGACGGTCCTCATAGAAACACCTTTACCTGATTACAATATGAGGTACTAGGTTATTAATTAAGTGTAGTACCTAGTTTGTAGGATTTTGTTATACAGGAATTGAGGATTATAAATATAATATAAAAAGACCAAAGTCTTTAATGTATACTACTAGACAAGCCGCGCGGTACATAGAAATTGTACTACTAAGTTGCGGTCAATTGACCGTAACTCAATATTACCATCTCGCTCACTCTCAACTAGAAACCCTCTTTCGCTCCGTTATGTGATGTCTCGTTATGTGACGCAGTCTTACTTCTAAACATAGTAGTCTACATTAAAATCTTTGAAAAAGACGCATCATTCAGTTTTGAATCTTATTACATACTAAATTGGGTGGTGCGATGCGAGTCATTTTTAACCCTCCATAAAAAGAGGTGTGTTATACGTTTGACCCCTTTGTCTGTCTGTGGGTGTGTATGTGTGTGTGTGGCATCGTTGCGCCTAAACGAGTAGACTGATTTGAATGCGGTTTTATTTGTTTGTTTCATTCGAGATGTTTTAGCTATGTTTGAAGAAATGTTTCCAATCAACGTAAGGGGATTTGCATAGCCCCGCAAAAAGAGGAGTTTTATAGAATATGTGAGTTATAGTAACGTGCAGTAATACTAAATTTATGTACTTACTTTTTTCAATATGAAGTTCTAAATGATTGCAAAAGACTCTAATTAAAGCATTCGCTAGTATTTACATTATTTTTTGTAAATTCGTTGTCACTTTTGTAGACTATACAGTGACCAAACGTGACTAAAATGTCGGATTTTTGGAATTTTCGATTAAACGATTATAAATTATTTGACAGTATTAATAATAAACAAATCGATCTGTTACCAAATGTCAATGTATGATTATTTTTAAGGCAGAATATACTTTATTATGAATAATATCTTTAAATTACTAGGCTTTACAAGATTTTAAGTTCTTACCGATTTAGCATATTAAACTCATACTATTCTTTTTTTATTCTGGAAGTGGAAAACACTTAATTGACTTTTGTACAATGTAATATTTTTTAAATTAGGTTTTTTTTAAGTATTTTTGGTATAAAATTTTCATTTTTTTTTCAATTTCCAGCTTTAAGTCCCATTTACACGATGAGAATTTATTGTACGTCAGAAGCGAAAATTTATCTAAAAACTCTCTTGCTACAAGGCCGCGCCATGTAGTTTGACAACGGCAATCACGTGATGCGGCCTCGTAGAACTTATTTTTTTCTATCTTTTCCCTCGAGAAATCTCCTAGTGTAAATGGGGCTTTGCAGTCATACTTCAAACTCTTAAATGTATCGTTATTACTTTAAATATGACGTAAACAACATCGCATAGTTTCACAGTTATGACAAGAGAATCCAGTGCGAACACACTGATTCCCTATGACTCAATTGAGTTATTGCAATGCTATTTATGTGTTCCGCCTTAATATATCAAACATTTGTTTGCCAATGTATTTGTTGTTGTAGTCTATAAATATTTGTAAATTAATGTGAAGAGTGATCGGATCACATCGTTGCCAAATTGATAGTTCGCCAATATTCAAATAGTATGTACATATTTGCTCAAATATTTTTTATCTTATTGTAAGTCAAGTCTATAATTTATTTTGTGTTAATCTTTGTAAAATGATTTTGTAAAGAACAATTTTTATAACATTTTCTTTTACAATTAAAGTAACAGCTGAATTATTACGTTTTAGTCATCGAAATATAATGTCAAGAAAAAATAACTCTAGCAAAAAAATGACCCCACCAAAATTCTGTGCCTCTGGGCGGGGCTATAAAAGTCTGTGCATATCTAGCTGACACTTGATATGTTTTTTTTGCGCGGTGCAGAACGTTGTATCTCGATATAGAAATTTAATATTTAGACATAAACTTTTATGAAATAAAGTTGATTTTGAACGTTTATTAATTTTTGTTGCGTGTATGAGTGTTACGTGTGATTTTACCTTTGCATGTGTAAGTAAATGGAGCCGTATTTTTTGTCAGATTCATATTAGAGTTATCGTTCTAGTTATCTTATTTCGATGGTTTTTGTACCTTGAATTTTTACGGACCGTGAAAAAATATGTTTGGATTTTATTATGCTTTATTAGGGTTAAGACAAATACTGTACCCTTATATCCGTTTATAATGAAACCTACAACTATTTTATGAAAAATACAAGTATAATATGCCGGAATAAATTAATTTCCAGGCACTCTATTTTTTCTATTACTTTGTCTTTCTGTAAATTCGTAAAAATAATAGTTTCTTTTCATCCATAAATGGATTTCAATTTACTTCTAAAGTAATTTCATTTATCTTTGACATTTGAGAAATTGTTAATAAAAACTTCTTTTGATATTATTGTTTCAAAGCAGATTTATCCTTCTATTATTCGAAATAATCTTTGTCAAAATCAGAAATTTACCACCATTAAGAACTTTGGCTGCAGATTAAAGACTCCAATTATCCGTACAGTGAATCTTCCTCTATTAACGTCAAAGTGCTTTATTCATGTCCATTCAATTCTCCTAGTTTCTTAGACTCGAAAATGTAAAGTAGGTGATTAAGAGATTTTTTAGTATCACTTCCTTAGGCGGTCGTATCTGAGATATCATATACAAGGGACTTATCACTTAGTAAAGACAATTATTGCATCAAAATTTTGAGTGAGATATCCGCAGGCCCATATACCCTTCTCCCTCCCAATCCCTTAATCATCCTTTTCCGATAAGGTCGGCAATGCGTTTATAATTCTTTCATGGACGGTGGCGATCACTTACCGCAGGGTGACCTACTTGCTCGTTTGATAGAATGTTGATAGAATAAAAACACAAATTTACCGTCGAAACTCGCAATTCATTTTAATGTATTCGTACATTTTCCTCATTGTCGATTTCTTTCAAACTCCAATCACATCTACATTAGCCATACATTTGGAATTATATAGGCACGTTTTGTTCTTTCTTTGACATACTTTAGATTCCTTTTTGCTGTGTGGTACTAGTCTCGTAATAACAATGTATTTAGTACCTAAAAATGGGTATGCAAGAATATAATAGAAGAACCTACAATCTTGAAACCAAACTAGGTTAACCTGCATGGTGGGTGTAAGGAACTACGAAGTATTCATGGTCCGATGACCTGAAACAAATAAATGTTGGTTACACAAACTTTTGTCTCGGTTTGAAAATCGAACCTGTGGCCTCTCGTTTCACAGCCGGCTTCTCGCTCGCTGCACTACGGAGACTGTTTGTTTGCTTGTCGGAGTTTCATTCAAAAACTACTTTAATAAGACATAGATAAACCATAAAAAAGAATAAGTATATAACTATAACATACATACACACTCACGCCTGTAATTCCCGAAGGGTTAGGCAGAAGTGTAACCAGTATACCCACATTTCGCCGAGCGTATCTCCGTCCTACGAAGTAATACGGGGCGAGCTATCGCCATACCGGGCACAAATTCCAGACTCCGGGCTGATACTGAGCATTACGTAATAGAAAAACCCAATACCAATTTACGCGACCCGGGGATCGAACCCGTTATCGCGGCGTTAGCCTCAATCGTAACGTATGCGTACGATTACAACTGCGCCACCGAGGTAGTTTATAATTATAAATAAAAGAATATCCCATATCCATATCCTTCAATTTTGACGCACGCATCCATACCTATGAGATTAAAGCAACGTACACAATCCTGCATATGTTTTTTTCAATCAATGGATTTAAATATTGGTATCACTGTAAGATACCAATTTTTAAATTGTAATGTATTTTCCACATAATCACAGACAAAAACTAATTTGGATACATAAAATTGGCATTATATAATGATTGCATTGCTTAACGTTTATTTTGACAAAGTTATATCTTAGACTAATAAACTATTTCAAAGTAAATAGTAACATTAATTGGTTTATTTCGGAGTTAACTAAATAGTTGAAAGGCAATCTTGAAAATGTTGGCTTTCATTACTATGAATGTTATATCTTTATTTACTTTTAAATACTTCTGAATTTAGTTAAATGATTATAATATCTTTGTTTGCTTTTAAATACTTCTGAATTTATCTAATGTGTTTTTTTTTGAGTTTACATTTTATGTACTTAAAACCTGTAATAAATATTTTCAAAGTGATAACATTTTAATGTTTAATATTTAAGACTTATTTAAATGCTAAAACTAAAGATTTAATAAAATGTGATGAAATCACAAATATCCATAAACATGTTTTATTATATTTAATATAAATCGAAGATGTTTGCTAAATAATATTAGATGTTGTTAATTAATGTGAATGTCTATTTCTATTGAATTCCGTGAATATAATTAATTTATTAATGCAGTTCTAAAATGCACTAATTACATTGTTGTTTTAGGTATATTTATTTATTATCAAATGAATTAAATCATTAAACTTATTCAATAATTAAATAATACGAGCGTAATTATAAAGTAAAATGGAAATAAGCTGTCAATGTAAGAGATATTCTAGAATCTAAATATTAAAACATGTATGTTAGTGCATTCAGTATTGATTTTTGTATGTACTTTCACTGTGTATATAAAGTATTTTAAGTAAGTAAACATAAGTATTTCTCAAGAGATGTTCAATTAAATATTTTGTGTAATGTAATGTAGAATAAACATTATTTTCAAATTACAATGTGGTTTTATTTCCTTGTACTAGTTACGTGATGATATACTTAAAAATTGTATAAATAAAATTATATTTCATACCCCTTTTTGTAATTAAATGTTTTTATGATTGTTTTTTATATTATAAGCCGGAAAACGAGCATGTGGGTCACCTGAAGGTAAGAATCTCCACCGTTCATGTACGCCTTCAATACCAAAAGAGTCATGGGCGCGTTGCCGACTTTAAAGGAAAGGGATAATTGAGGGATTGGGAAGGTGAGGGGAATTTGGACCTCCAGATATCTCACTCACCGTACGAATCGGAGTAGCAACTGCTACTTTACGTAGGTTTTCTGTGAGACAGTGGTAACGACCCGGATGAGCCGGTCCATTCATGCGGTAGACAAAACTGTCTACAACGTAGCTCTACCACTCATAAAACATTGCAATTATATTTTGAACGCAGACCAGCCGACAGCCCACTTTATGGTAAGTGGTTAGGTCCCGTCGCCCATAGACATTATAAATACCAGGGGCAAAGCCAAGCCACTTACTACTGCGTAATACATTTTTAAGACGACATTTTTATTACAATAACGAGACGATATAATAACAGGTCGTTTGCTTTATGGTAAACGTCACGTCTGCCCATAATCAGAAACAACTGTGCTCACATACTGCTACTTGACGGCATAAATAGATAAAGCAGTGGTACTAACCCTCTCACATATGAGGGACCTACCACCATTTTTTTTATAAAACCTGAGGGCCAATTCTGCTATTTTAACTGACACTGCGAATGAATTTTAACCGAACTGAGATTACATTTTGAATTAATTAAAAATATGGCATTCTGCTCCTTTAAAAATTCGATATCATCTCAGTTAAATTGCATATAAACTTTTAATTCGATCAACTTTCAATGTCTTTCTTTTGTTGAAAATATGGCTTCGCATTATTATGCATTTCGCCAATGACAAGTATTTTACCGAATTTTACATATCAGCTGCGATAGACTAAATTCTAGAAATAAAAAATGACCTAAGCGACAAAATCAATGTTACCAACTCCCAATAAAATACCCACAATATGACTAATTTCAGTGATTAAAAAATTACGTAACTGGAGGTTATGATTTTTTAATTAATTGATTTGACTAATTCCATGTATTTTATTTATTTAATTAATTTATCTATTCCATGGCATAACTGAAGGAAAACGGCACAACAGCACCACTCAGGCAGTCCTTTCCGGAAATAACCACAATCGCGATTATTTTATTGAAATTTGAAATTCTACCGAATTACGGTTCTTTTATTTTGCAACACGGCTGAGGACATATTTATACTAAATAAAAATTGTGCGAGAGTTTTGGCGGGGATTTTGACAGTGTGATTGCTCTCATAATTTAATCTACACTAATATTCTAGAGAGGAAAGATTTTTTTGTATTTTTGTATATAACAAATAAACTTAAAAACTACTGGGCCGATTTCAAAAATAATTTGGCCGTTAGAAAGCTACATCACTGAGTAACATAGGCTGTAAACTCATTTCTAATACTTTACTGAAATAACGAGCACACAAAGTCGAACAATTTTGACTACTTTTAGTTGCTTGCACTAAAAGAGAATAAAGTTAACTGAATTTATCTGCAGTTAACTCACAGTCACTTCACCTCAGTGTTGCCAAGTCAGATTTAAGAAAATACTGTGTTGTCCACATTAAAATACGGTATTTGCGTCAAAAATACAGTGCTCGATGGGAAAAAATACAGTGTATTTTACAGTGCAATAAAATGTCATACAAAAAAGGAAATAATTAAATTATTAAGTAAAATATAAATTTATTTTAAACTTTATATCCTAAACTAACTTAACATTTTATTTGTATATATCGATCGCTGCAGAAATGGATGGCTGCGATGATGATGATATCGGTTTAGTTTTTTTAATGTGTTTAATCAAAGAGTTTTATGTATACTACTAGACAAGCTGCGCGGTACATAGAAATTGTAGTATAATAAATTAATTAAATTGTAGTATTGTAAATTAGTTGTATTACTAAGTTGCAGTCAATTGACCGTAACTTAATATTATCATCTCGCTTACTCTCAACTAGAACCCCTATTGCGCTCCCTGTTTGTGAACTGTCAAACTCCCGCGTTATGTGACGCAGTTTTACTTCTAATTAACCTGTCTAGTAGTATACAATAATAATACGAAATTTTGACTGTAAAAAAACCTGTGTCTCCATATACGGTATTTATAAAAATACGGTGTCCAGTAGATGGCATGAAAATACGGCAGATCTGCTGTAATTACAGTGCACTCGGCAACACTGCTTCACCTTCAGTCACATTTCGTTCTCAATATTTTGACGTTTGTCTGTAGACGAAATGCATTTTTTATAGTTAAGTGTCTCACAATGGACACTGGCGAAATCACCAATCTACGGTGGAGCCAAACACAATTAAAAGAAGAAGAAGATAGGTGTCAAAATTGTTACCAGAATGCCGTTTTAGTTCAGTCAACTTGTATTCTACTTTCGATATCATTGCGATCTATGTTCACATTTGATCTTGAATATTGGTTTAACAGAATACCATTTGCAATTTTCTTGTCGCTGAGATTAGATCGGAATGATATTTTGAACATTTAAAATTACGAGAATTGGCCCTCTGGTCACAGCGTTACGTCATAACATGTTATAAACAGCTGAACTACCCATAATTGGGTCAAAATAAAATTACTCACGAAAATTCGTTTTACTCGATTTTTAGATCGGACCCAAAGGATAAAAAGCTTGGAAAATTGAACCGTCTCTTCCTGAACTGAATCGACAAATAACATTAACCGATAGAAACAAAGCGGTATTGTATTATCGCTACATACATCGCTTTATATTTTATTTAGGCTCTAATTTAATAAATGCTTAATTGCCAATTAAAGTTAATTGGCGTCTCTGAGTGCGAATGTCTCTGGGTACATATACTGTAACTATAATATTACTATTAAGTTACCAGCTACGAAGAGTGCTACGACGCTACGTAGTGGCACACGCTACGGCAGTCGCTACGACCCAATTCTACGGAACTCCACTAACACACAATTCTGAGTCCACTACGCGAAGCACTTTGTTAAATACAGCAACACTCTTGGCTAAGAATGCATTTTAAAATATTTTTTTACTCTGATATAAGTTTGAAATTAGGTTAATAGAAGCACTCTGGTAGACGGCGAACGAATTGCAGGGTAATTAGGAGCATGTCTGGGAACTAAGTAACTAATGCAATCCTTGAATCGTGGACATCTATGCAAATGAGCTTAACTAATTGGCTTACTATGCTGAATTTATTATACTGGTTTATTGAATTTATGCAAGGTATTTATTAAAAGATAATATTACTTCGTTTATAAATACTTTTACTTACAAAAACAATGTTGATTAAATATGATATTCAGATCTCAGTTATTAATTAACAACATGTGATTTATTTTAGAATTTAATTTACATAACATTATCGAACTTTTAAATTAAATTAAAGTTGCAAAATAATTCATAGGTGAATGATAAACCCTTTTAGAATGTTTTACGAAGTCATGTTGAGAGTAAATAAAGTACAGTCGAAAATTCGTAGTAACTGTAAGTAAGTGATTATGAAAACGAGTGGTTCATGTACGTAGAACGAAGATCAGAAGGCCAATTCTCGTAATTTTAAACGTTCAAAATATCATTCCGATCTAGTCTCAGCGTCAAGAAAGTTGCAAATGGCATTCTCTTAAACCAATAATCAACGTCAAATGCACCTAGCATTAGCAGTAGCATTATACCGTTTTGGCTTTAGTCAACTTTTATTCTACATTCAATCTCATTACGATTTATGTTCACATTTGACGTTGATTATTGGTTTAAGAGAATGCCATTTGCAACTTTCTTGACGCTGAGACTAGATCGGAATGATATTTTAAATGTTTCAAATTACGAGAATTGGCCTTCAGAGTTAGATTTTTCTTGGAGATTTTCTTCAATTTCTGTTATCGACAAAACCATGTTATTGTTTTTATTCTGCTATGAACATACTTTTAGGTTATGGTTTGACTTTGTCTGGCCAATTAAAATCATAAGTTTAACCAAAACCAAAAATTCTACATCAAATGTGTTTGCATTTATTTATTGAGAAGAGTTTACTATTATTTTTGTCTTGTATCCCGATGTGAGATTTTAGATCACTTTTACACTTTACATATTTTTCACTTTTATATCGACCACAAAAAGAACAATTAAAATCAGTCTACATAATTATAGATACGCACTCACGCCGGTAATCCTTGATGGGGTAGGCAGAGGTGTAACCAGTACACCCACATTTCGCCGAGCGTATTTCCGTCCCTTATGTATAGCCTATTGCCATACCGGGCACAAATTCCAGACTCCGGGCTGATACTGAGCATTTCGTAATAGAAAAACCCAATACCACTTTACCCGATCCGGGGATCGAACCCAAGACCTCAGCGTTGACCTCAAGCGTAACGCATACGCATTACAACTGCGCCACCGAGGCATTCAATAATTATATAGGAAATATCACGTAATATAGTGTGTGACTGTTGGGTGTATTTATTATTATTTATTACTAGCTTTTGCTCGCGGCTCCGCCCGCGTGAATGGCCTTTTCCATAATAAAAAGCCTATGTCCTAACCAGGTCATGGTCTACCTGTGTGCCAAATTTCATCCGAAACTATTGAGCAGTTACGACGTAATGGACTAACAAATATCCAAATTCACAGTCACAAATATCCATACTTTCACATTTATAATAGTACTAGGATTAATATACGAGTATATAAAAACTAGTCGAATTGAGATCTTTTTTCTTTTTTGAATTTATAGCATTGGCTGGGAAATGAGCAAGTGGTTTCCAGATAGTAAGTGATCTCTATCGTCCATGTACGCCCAGAATACCAAATGAATACATGAGCGCGTTGCCAACCTTAAAGAAAAGGGATTGGGAAGAGAAGGGGGATTTGGGCCTCCGGATATCTAACTCATCGTACAAAGATAGAACATTAGAAAATAGTTAAACAGGAAAGGTTATAATATGTAAGTAATGTTTTAATACAACTATTAAAGCACACTGAAGAGTAAATCATTGTATACAAAAAAAATGCATTTACATACATAAAACACAATGACCTTTGCACGTTCAGTAATAATTCATACGATAAAACCCCTCAGAATAAATCTCCTATTATTATTGTAAACGGAAGCGGAGTCCGCGACGTGATGGATAAACCAACAACGAAAGTGGTTTGGACGTTTTAGGCAAATCTTAAAAACATTTCCGTAGTCTATTGAATAAATTATAAAAATTGATGACAGCAAGAGAAGGAACGGTCAAAGAGATAGATGGAATATGTGTATTATGATAAGAAAGAATATACGTATACGCACTCACGTCTGTAATCTCCGAAGGCAGAGGTGTCATTAGCACACCCACATTTCGCCGAGCTTTTTTACATCCCATGATGTGATAGGCGGCGAGCCTATCGCCATACCGCACGTATGAGCCACGTATGAGGTAGAGCCACGCTGTAGACATTTGTGTCTACAGAACGAATGGGTTGGCTCGTCCGGGTCATTACCACTGTCACACAGAAACTACTGTCAAACCTCCTCCTCTTCCCAATCCCTTAATTATCCCTGTCTTTTGTCAGCAACGCTCCCACAATTCTTTTGGTATTTCGGGTGTACATGGGCGGTGGAGATTACTTACCATCAGGTGACCCACTTGCTCGTTTTCCGGCCTATGCTATAAAAATAAAAAAAGTCATGGGCGGTGAAAACCACTAACTATCAGGTCACCTACTGATTTAAACAAAAACATAGTGTTTGCTAAATAAAATTAAGAGATAACAAATTCATATCTACATTTAAGTATATACCACGTTTTCCAATAAAAACAATAAAACTAACCTAAACGTACAAAGTTGCGTGCGAGATAAGTTTTAGGCGTCCAATTCTCGGCAAATAGCTGTTAATAAACAGTGAAGTTTCATAACAAAATGTGGCGTCGTAAACGGAGAGTTTATCAAAACGCAACGGCTGTGCCCCGTTTTATGGCGGACCGTAGACATATCTCTTATATCGGCTGATCATTACTTTGCACCGTAAACGCGTGTTTTGAGGTACACGACCGAGACAGTGAGACCGTGATGCGTGGCGCCAGTCAAGTACATACATACGCATTCTTTCTTTCTTTCTACCTGGCGTTATCCCGGCCATTGCCAGGGTCCGCCTTCCCATTGTCGCGTGTAATGCCCGAAGGATAGAGAGAGGTGTAACTAGTACACCCACATTTCGCCGAGTGAATCTCCGTCCCATATGAGACGAAGCGAGCCTATCGCCATACCAGGCACAAATTCCAGACTCCGGGCTAATACTAAGCATTTCATAATAGAAAAACCCAATATCACTTAAGCCGACCCGGGGATCGAACCCCAGCACAGCAGTTGGACCGCGTACGCACCGAAGCATTCAACAATTAATTTCTGCATTTTAACAGAAAAGAAAAAACTGAATTGTCAGAACTATGATAATTATCGTTAATAGTACTAATTAGCATGTTAACACTACTCGAAACAAAGCTTAAAATTAAATATAATAGAAAAACAAATTGACAACATGTTAACTGACTGTAATTAGATGGTCATTAGCATGTCTCGTGTATGCATGAGTTCGCGTGATTCTAATGCAAGTTGCTAATAACTGGCGACCAGTGTACCAAGGACTATGAAAGAATGTAGAATGTAATACTCGTTTTCACCATTCTTTTCTTCACTTAAACGACACCTAAATATGCGGGGATGTATGTAAGCATATGTCCCATTTCATAGATGCTTTCAAAAAATTATTAATGCCCCCTTAAAAAAAACATTTATGCAACATGATTTTTTACAATGAAAGCAATATGAATAAATATAATATATGAATAAAATTCAATATTGTTACATTTAGGTTAAACAGATATAAACCCATTTAAAAAAGGTAGTTTAGAGTGTAAGTGGGCCACCAACATCTTAGACCCAAAGGCAACCTCACCTGCACATGGCATGGCGAAACTTGTTTTCCGTTGCGGGTTGTGGGGGTCAGACGGCGGGTCGCCCCATGTGATACCAAATACTGCCAAATCTATATGAGAGGGCGGTATTGAGCCGGGATGAAGCCAGTTAGAAAGAAAAGATAGGTATTTTTGAGTAGCTAAGGCAAAGTATTTGCCTTGTTGTATATATTTATGGACTAGCATTTGTCTTGATGTGGGGATCGAACCCTGGGCGTTTGTTGTTTGAAAAACTATTTGCCCACTGCGCCACGGAGGCTGTCTATAAAATATAGTTTGTGTATAAAGCTTTTAGTGGTCGAAAATTTGCGTACCAAAAACCTTTAGAAACTAAATTTTTGGTAAATTGGAACTCCATTAAAAACTCCCTATTTTATTGACATAAAAAAATCGGCACGAAATAGGTAGAAGCAAAACAGCAATTTAATTGGGTAGTTTTACAATGAATGGACGCGTTCGTGTTGTGTAGTATAATCCGGCTGTGGTTCTGAAACTTTTAATGCCATATTTCTTTTTATAAACCTTCCTCCTTTTAGAATCAAGTTTAACATCTCGCGTTATAGATCCTATTTAATGACATGCACGGTACTTTACATCGGGTTTTCCAGTTGTAAATGTCCTTGTGCTTGAAGGTGAGACCTTCGTAGTTCATTATATTGCCTCCCGCTTTGCTATGAAGGGAAGTGGAAAATTTATATTTCTAACACCTCTTTAACTTTCTATTTGATTAATTGCGTTTATTAAAATATGTTTGTTTAATGACGAGACGAGCAGGTGGCTCGCCTGATGTTAAGCGTCACTCCTGCCCATAAACAAAAGCAACATCACACAGAACTCTGGATTACAGAGCACTGTATGGGACTGGATTGCGCTCGTCATCAAATCAGTCATTGTTGGGGAACAAAGAAAATTTAGCATTTCCAGAGACTCACCGTATTTCACTGTTCGGTGGCATCAAAAATGTGTGACATTGTTGATCCGGGTGCACAGGAGTTACAGTAGCGAATGTGTGAGCGGGATAGTCCCTATAAACCGTTCTATCTAACTATGGCGGTGCAATCCGCATGAATTAAATAGTTTAAAAGTAGTCTTTGCCTAGTAGTGACTTTAGGAGTAAAATTAAGGAGGCTGAGTAAATACACCTTGTATTTACTACACAGAGGTACAAATATATGTTGCGTAAGGAAATTATTATAATATTTATCACGTACATTTTTTTTAGGATTTTTTGACTAGTAGATCGGATGTGACTAGGTTAATAGTTTTGTTTTTTTAAATTACTGGGCATTATGAGACTTAACACCTTATATCTCGGGGCGACGAGCGCAGTCCAGTGTCATGCAGTGCTCGTTATTTAAAGTTCTGTGTGGCGCTGCTTCTGTTTATGAGCAGGCGTGGCGCTTACCATCAGGCGAGCGCCCTGCTCGTTTCGTCACTCAATCTAATAAAAATAAATTGTAATACTTATTCTTCATAGAGAGAGAGACTATTTAAATAGGAATATGTAAAATATTTCGTTGTTTATTATTTTCATTAATTGGACTTATATACATCAAATGAATCGGGGGCGTAGAGGGCAAAATAATCGACTAGTTGAGAATCGCTGTCCTGCGCCAGTTTATCTACAATCAATGTAAACATTTATAAACATGATACAGGAAAACTCGCCTTTACATTGAAAATATAAACGGTGTGGGGGAATTGTATGGTGTAAACTAAAAAGTATATTCAATGTATTCGGCGAGTGATTTCAAGTTAGTTTGGAAGAAAAGTGAATTGATTCTGCTTAATCAACAGCAAGACGTAAGTACTTATCTTTGATTTGTCTTAATGCTTATTGAATAAATTTTGCAATGTTTAGACTTTAAAATTGAATAAAAGTCTTTTTTTATACTAACACCCGGTTTCTTAAAGGCTGATCAATGTAAAATTAACTAATCAAATATCAAAACTCATGTCAAGTCGAAAGTGGGTTGGAAGCGTGGTCAACACCTTTGATTTGGCACACATGCTAGTTACCATAACTTTCAAATTAATATGAAAAATCTTATGTCAAACGCTACTAAAGATACATCAAATATTATTAAATTTTTTCACTAAATAACGTTTCAGCAACTCGAATTGATTTGACAGTGGAGTCAAAATCAAAGTTCTATTAGTTGAATGTTGATTTGATCAGCCTTTCAGAAACCGGGTGTTAGTCGAATATAACTGCTTTATCTACTTGCCATAGTCAGCCAGTATTCATGTAGTTCATTACTTAAGAAAAAAAAAACTAAATATGCTTGTCGTGGAATCATTAAACATAGTATTTTGAATCGTGCCAATTATCGAAATAGAATAAAGTTTATAATATACATTTTTGCTTTTAACGAAATATTAAAATACGAATAAACTATTTAGTCCTGAATTGAATGTATTCAAAGCATACTGCGATATGTTTGAACAAAAACCCAATAGTCAATTCAGAACATTCCTGATTTTATTCCACATAAAATGTTCAGGGAAATTGCGAATGACATTGACTTTGATTGACATGTAGGATTTCAGCTGTTCTGCTGTTTATATTTTGTCGATATTTTATTCCCAATATTACTTACGGCATGTTATTGTTTTGTTAACGCTTTATCACTTCGCCCTTATCCCAACGTGGGATAAAAGCATCATAGCTGTAGAAATATTGTAGAAAAGGTCTTCGCATCGTTTACTAATAAATTGAAAATCTTGTAGTTGCTGCTAGCAATGTTAGTTAGCTATGCCATTTAGAACGCTGTGTTACAAAAAGCCCCCGGCTAGGTACCACCGCTTTGTCTACTTCTGCTACCAAGTAACAATGTGTTGCATTGTTATGTTTCGGTTTGAAAGACATTGCAGTAATAACTGGGCATAATGAGACTTAACAACTATTCTCTCGGGGTAATAGGGTTTCGGGGACTGCGTCAGTCCTGTGCCATGCAGGGCTTTGTAATTAAAGGTTCTGTGTGATATCACTTCTGTTAAAGGCAGGAGTGGAGATTATAACAACTATTATCTCGGGGTAACGGGGTTTCGGAAGGACTACGTCAGTCCTGTGCCATGCAATGCTTTGTAATTAAAGGTTCTGTCTCGCTTCTATATTTATAGGCAGGAGTGAAGATTACCATCAGGCGAGCGTACTGCGTGCTTAGTCATTTAAGTTAATAAAAAAATGCATTTGGCCACCCACCTTTATATTTACATGTGTAAAAAAACAATAGAAATAAAATCAAAATGATGTTACAGGCGTTCCTACTGGTGATGAGCAAGCTATTTCAATGTTCTTCTTGGTTCGGCATATCTGGTTATGGGAAGCCAATTTGGAGAGTCTGGACATTGGTGCTAATTATACTCCTACTTATTGTCGAGGGTATAGCAATATGGAAGGTCGTGATAGCTCTTGCTGGTTGGGCAGTTAACACTAGCGGGTACAGTAAGTGATATCATAAATAAAGACGCATTTATATGAAGCTTTAAAATAGAAACTTCGGTTAGAAGCTCGATTGCTAATATGTATTCCAGGAGATGGCAAGATTGCTATTAGTTTATTGCGGGACAGTGCACAGTGGGAAAAGACACTCCTATGTCATTTAAAGAAAGTATACACGCATGTGTATACATACATACATAGACTCACGCCTGTTTCCCAAAGACAACGGATTTTCACTTTCTACGATCCTTGCACACCTCTTTAGCCTCGTTCACTCTAATGTGTCAGTTGATGTTTTTTTTTACTAAGTACGACAATACTTTAATGGGTAGTGCCATACTGTAGACAGCTTCGTCTACATCAGAGGTTCCCAGCATTTTTTTTGGTTCCGGTGGACCCACTGCAGCTACATTTCTACCATATTCTCAAAACTCGACAAAAATGTGAAGATTAGATCTAACTATGGACCCCCCGCCGAGTCCACCTGGACCACTTTGGAACTAATGGTCTAGATCATGAATGAGGTTATTGCAGGTGTTCATATGTGGAGGACTTATCATCTGATCATCCTTCTGATAATTTTCCGACCTTGTGCTAGTGCTACATTTATTATTTTTTCCTTGAATATATATCTTCCAATTTCGGTGAAATTGTTTATAAGTGATAAGAGCCACACTTTTGTCTACAGCATGAATGGACCGGGTCGAAATAGTTTTTATAACTGTCTCCGAGAAAATTGACGTGAAATAGCAGCTTGCTGTTGTGTTAAGGACGGTGTGAGATATTCAGAGGCCCAAATCCTTCTCCCCTTATCAATTCCTCAATTGTCTCTTGCTTTTAAGGTCGGCAAGGTATCCATGATTTTCATATCGTAAGTGTTAAAGGCTGGCTTCACTTACTATTAGGTGACCTACTTGCTCGTTTCTCTACCTCTGTTAAAATATCTCTTTTTTTCCAGGAAGCGTAACAGCACGTCTCGCCGGCACAACGTTCTACTCTATATCTATCATCTCCGTAATTCTTTGTTCGAGGTTGTCGCACTCCTGGAGACGTCTGTCGAAGTACTGGTCATCGGTGGAAAGAGCTGTAGCTATTAACATACCAGAAGATGTTAACTTGAAGAGGCGGTTGATATTCATCATTGTGGTGATGGCGTTTTGCACACTTTGTAAGATATTAGCAAAGACTTTAATGTATACTACTAGACGGGCTGTTTAGAAGTTGTTTTTTTGGAGTTTGACAGCTCACAAACAGGGAGCGCGATAAGGGTTCTAGTTGAGAGTAAGCTAGATGGTAATATTGAGTTATGGTCAATTGACCGTAACTTAATGGTACACTTTCTATGTATCGTGCAGCTTGTCTATTAGTATACATTAAAGTCTTTGGATATTAGTTATTGCTTTCTCTTTTTTTCTTTTTTATAAATACTGCCAATAGTCACACGCTAGGTTATACTGTATCGTGGGTATCAGGAACTACGAGGGACTTGCGGTCCCACAACCAGACCCGAAACAAATATTTGTATCGGTGCGGGAATCGAACCCACGTTCTCTCGCTTGGCAGTCGGCTTCTCATCCACCCCGCTACGGAGGCTGTATTTTCATGATCAGATCTAAGATTAATATCAGATCTATTACCAAAAATAATCCTATTTCCTCCTACTCATAATATAATTGTAAAAAAGTGATGTTTATGAGTGTGTGCGTTGGTGAATTTGTGAATTTGGATGTTTGTTAATCAATTACACCTTAACAACTGAACTGCATTTGGATGAAATTTGTCACACAGGTAAAACATGGCCTGGATTAAGACATAGGCTACTTTTATCCCGTAAAAAACAGTCATGAGGGCGAAGCCGCGCGAAAAATCTAGTACATCTCGGCTTAATGCCAGGGTCCGTCCGTATATATTTGACGGTCAAATACCGTATTATAGGGGCCGACTCGCCGTCTGACCTTCACAACCCGCAATGGGAACCAAGTTTCGCCATTGCCTCGTCCGTTAATCACCAGACTGCCTCGTTGGCGCATTTGTAATGTGTACGCGTTACGATTGAGGCCAACGCTGAGGTCTCTGGTTCGATCCCCGGGACGGGTAAAATGGTATTGGGTTTTACTTGTACTGGTTGAAATACTCAGAATCAGCCCGGAGTCTGGAATTTGTGCCCGGTATGGCGATAGGCTCGCCCCCTATCACATCGCGGGACGGAGATACGCTCGGCGAAATGTGGGTGTACTGGTTACACCTTTGCCTACCCCTTCGGGGATTACAGGCGTGAGTGCGTATGTACCACGTGCAGGAGAGGTGGGCTTTGGCGAGATATTGGTGGCCAACTAACACTATTGGAAGCGTAATATTCTATACTATTTCCTCAGCAGGATTTTTTCAAAGAATGTGTAATGTTGCAGTGGAACATTTGACAAATGCGGTGTCATTAGTGGAGTTTGACTGTCCACTATCAGATATATTGAAACGATATACCCTTTTATCCCATGGATTCTTGATATTAGAAAGTAAGTGACAAATGAACATGAAATAATTCGAACACCTAGTACATGTCTAAGTAAATGTTAACAGATAAAATATATGACATTAAAATATAATATAATCGCCTCGGTGGCCCTGAGGTCTCGAGTTCGATCCCCGGGTCGGGTAAAAGTTATTTTGAGGTTTTCTATTACGAAATGCTTAGTATCAGTTTCATCATTTAGAACAATAAAAAAGTGAATGGTATTTTCTATCATATTTTCTCAAAAAAAAAACATGTGTGCAATTCACACGTGGTAGAAGTGAAACAAATACGTACACGTATACAAAACACCACGGTTGTTGGGATGCCTTTTCTCAAATTTTATACTACGCATGCGCGCATAATTGTATAATGCTTCCTATCTCATTTTCTCCCACGTTAAATCTTACGAATTTATGTGTCTGTCTCTTTTTACTGCGTACATGTATACAAAACACCACGGTTGTTGTGATGCCTTTTCTCAAGCTTTGTATTACGCATGCGCGCACAACTGTATAATGCTTCCTATCTCATTTTCTACCACGTTAAATCTTATGAATTTATGTGACTGTTTCTTTTTACTGTCGCATTTCGTTTCATCGACTTTCAAATCACAACGATGCTAAATAAGTTTTCACTTCAATAATAATGTCTGGTTTTTTGTTATTTCCAGAGGAATATTCCGATTGGTATGTTATACCATTACTTTATTTGAGTATAATAGCAAATATATTATTGACCTTCCACGACCTGCTTATAATATTAATTAGTATTGGACTCGCAACCCGCTATTATAGACTTAATAAATACGTGGCAGATGTTTGTGAAACGGAGAATAAAGGGATAAAGAGATATTCAGTGAGTATTATCTTTAAATTACGGTCCAACTACAATAACTACGTGCTTCGGCAGTGTTTGGTTTTTACGAATCTATAATACGTGAAGAGAAAATTTTGTTTCCCTTTTTAAGCATATTGCGCGCACGGAGGAGTGTGATATCTGACATAATTACAGTTTATATGGAGGAGGCATGTAGAAAGCTAATTTTATACAATATCTGAAACATTTCCACTGTCTCACAGAAAACCGACGTAAAGTAGCAGCTTGCTGCTGCGTTTCGTACGGTGACTGAGATATCTGGAGGCCCAAATCCCTTAAGGTCGGCATCGCGCCCATATTTCTTTTGGTATTGTGAGCGTACATGGGCGGTGGTGATCACTTACCATCAGGTGACCAACTTGCTCGTTTTTCGACCTATGCAATAACAACAAAAATAACATTTATACATAGTTACGTTTATACTTGAATGGTAAGGCCACGCTGTAGACAGTTTTGTCTACCCGGCTCATCCGGGTCGTTACCATTATCTCAGAGAAAACCGATGTAAAGTAGCGAGTTGCTGCTGCGTTTCGTACGGTGAGTGAGATATCCGGAGGCCCAAATCCCCTTCTCCTTCCCAATCCCTTAATTATCCCTTTCCTTTAAGGTTGGCAACGCGCCCATGATTCTTTTGGTATTGTGGACGTACATGGGCAGTGGAGATCACTTACCATCAGGTCACTCATTTGCCAGCCTATCTCTCTATTCAAAAAAAGTAACTGGCGCCGCCGCCACCGCTGCCAAAAGCTTATCACACTATCTCCTCCGAAAGCGCTGAGGGTATGGGGTCGAGACCGATACCAATCGATGCAGAATAATGTGGGGAAGAAAGTAAGATAAGTCTCATATTCGTCAGACTTTAAGTTTTTTTTATTTTATGTTTTGTGGAAAAACATGGGCAACGCCCCTAGTACTATAAAAAAATATGTTACTTTGTAGAATTCAGAAGCAGTTAAAATATACACTTGGCGTAGAATAAGAGAGGCGTATGTAAAACAAGCATTATTAGTTCGGAAGATGAATGACGAGTTGGGCGGAATGATATTGTTGACAAGTTTGTGCAACTTTTATTTTATTTGCTTACATCTGTTTTTGGGCATTACGTGAGTACCAAAATATAATAATTATTGGAAATGTATTTATATCTATATTTGTACGCAATTATTCAAAAAAGCAAATTTCAAGCATAATTTATGAGATAATGCCTCCGTGGGCGAGTAGCTGTGAAGCGAGAGGCCGTGGGTTCAATTCCCGCTCCGAGTTTAAATGTTTGTATGATCCACAAATATTTGTTCCGGGTCTGGGTATTTTCTCCCAGAGGGGTTGACGTCAGGCAGGCGGCCGGTAGTAATAACTACAAGCCAAACCATTCTGTAACATGTATTAAATAACATGTTGCACCCCACTGCGAGTGGGATAAGGGCAGGTGAAAAGAAGAAAGAAAGATAATAAACCTGAAGTAATTTCATAAGATACGATTATTTCAAAACTCAGAGACAGTTAATTTAAGCTTCATTACTGAGTACAGAAATAGTCTTGATTGTCGTCTCTGAGAAATAATTGAATTCTAAGAAATGGCTCATGAATACTTAAATTGACATCTATGAGTATGTTATTTGACGTCTATGAATGGAGCAGTTCAATTTTAACAAATCAGTCAAATATATAATTATGTGCACTTCCACAGAATAGATTTTTGCAATCATGACTTTATATGTACCTTCTTTTCGAAGATATGGTAGTAAATATTTTATACAATATTGCTATTTTTTATTTCCTCATAGTCAAGGAAAATCATCAATTTTAAGAAGAATATACTACTACGCATCGCTTGGTTGGATGTGTGTGCGAGTGAGTGGCGTCATGCTAGCCGCGTCAGATATCAACGTCAGGTCTAGAACAGCACTCAAGTATATCTACAGTTGTGATGCTAGCGTATATAATGTTGAGGTAAATTGATATTTATGTTATGGTACTAAAGTTGCAATTATAATACACCGCATTTAACATCAATGTTAGATCCAGGGCAGCGCTAAATACATCTAGAAATGTGATGTTATTGGTTGATCTTTAATGAGGTGTTTATTTGTATGTTAATAATTTATATAATATAAATAAATAAATATAAAATTTGCGTATTTTAATAATAATAATACTAGCCCAGTATTATACAGGGTACTGCTGGGTACGTACCGCCTCTACTGAATGAGAGGGGCTAGTTATTAATTTACCACGCTGGCCTAGTGCAGGTTGCCAGACTTCACATAACTTAGAAGTCCGTACCACTTCCCACTGAGCTACCACTGCTATATGTATTATAAATGGTGCTTAATTTTAGGTGATGAGACTTCAGGGTCAATTATCCAAAGATTACGTAGCACTAAGTGCAATGGGATTTTTTACTCTGAACAGAAATATTCTTTTGCAGGTAATTTGAGTATATTTAAAATATTTATTGAATCAATTAACTGTTTTATATTACTCGAAGTCTGACAATTTTAACTCTATCGCGAGTTAGAAGGGTTACTATGTAGAGAAGAGAAGACAGAGAAACTCTAACGTTGCTCTTTTAAAATCCGATTTACAATAAATAGTAATAAGTACAATAAGTAGTACAATTTATTTTGAATTAAACAGCTATATATGTGGATAATGTTTTATAATATTTTAACGATAGTTTTTTAATTGTTGTGTTGGTAACATTTTAGGTTATTAAAAAATAAATAAAAAGAAATAAAAACGTCAGTTGTCACTAGGATTTGACAGATGTGAAGAACGTAAAGACTGTCGGTGTTTGTGTAAAATTAAATTAATTATTGCATCAATTCGTTTAACTTCTCATCCCACATATATATGCCACTGATGAACATTTTAACTCAGGGCAGCACTGTGAACCCCTGTAAACTCATTAAAACGTGACTTTCAAATTGTTTTGAGTCTGGGTGTTATGGGACCGCAAGTCCTTCGTAATTCCTGATACCCACGATACAGGTTTACCTAGTGTGGGGTCAGGACTATGTGTGTGACTGTTGGGTGTATTTATTTATTATTTATTTTATTATCAATTAATGTGATTAATATTTCAGATGGCAGCATCGATAATAACGTATGAACTTATTCTCATACAATTTGACAGCAGTTGAGAAGATTAAATCAAAAACTTGGTTTGAACAAAGCTATGTCCGATATTATTTAATTTAAAAAAAATCACAGAAATTCTAATCCATAGATGGGCAATATTACGTAATACAAAATTATTTGTTTTTTTTTAGCCTATAGCCTCATATAGGTGAAAAGAGTTTCGCGTACGATATAAGCGCTGTATACAGTTTTGTCTACAACATGAATGGGCGGACTCGACCGGATCATTACCACTGACTCACAGAAAACCGAAGCTAAAAAGTAGCGGTTTGCTGCTGTATTTCCTACGGTTTGTGAGATATCCAGAGGCCCAAATCCCTCTCTCCTTCCCAATCCCTTAATTCTAACTTTCTTATATGGTCGGCATCACGCCCAATATTCTTCTGGTATTGTGGGTGTACATGGGCGGTGGAAATCACTTACCATCCGGTGATCCACTTGCTCGTTTGCCGACCTATGCTATAAAAAAGGAAGTTAACAGAAAACTGTCACTAGCATATGCAACACAACATATCTTTCGCCATCCGGCAGAAATAGAAACATACGTGGTGCCTTCCCAAACGGAACCAGGACGAAATCGACATCCTAATATGTATTCAAATAATAAAATTACCAATTTATTCATCATTGGGTGTACCCAATTTCAATTACACTGGCCGGTTATAATTTCTAATCGATCTATGCTGTTAGCTTTAAGTTTTGTTAATTTTATGATTCGTAAACAAACGAAATTAAAAAAATAATAGTATAGTGAAAAACTGTTGTACTGAGAAGAAGATTAAACCAATTCAAGATCTCTAATAAAATGTTTCTTACATAAAGGGCGATGAATGAATCAAGTGAATGAATGACTCAATCGTTATATAAAATCCAAGAGGAGAAAAACCAAGAAAAGACGCGATTCTTCATTCCGATTTCTGTTGAAGTAACGTTCTTTAAAATACAATAAAAAATCGAAATTTTAAGATAGAGACTTGAAATGAGGTTCATATGAATCTGTTTTAAATTATGTTTAAACAAATGAGGTCTTGTTTGAAGGAGAAATGTCAAAATTCTACGATATTTTTTTGGCGAGTTATCGTAATCTGTACATGAAAAAGTCAAAAATTTTCCACAAAACATAAAATAAAAAAAGAACTTAAAGTCCGAAGAATATGAGACATATCTTACTTTCTTCCCCACATTATTCTGCATCGATTGGTATCGGTCTTGACCCCATACCCCCAGCGGTTTCGGAGGAGATAGCGTGACAAGATTTTGGCAGCGGCTGCAGCGGCAGCGGCGCCAGTTACTTTTTTTTTAGAATAGAGAGATTTTACTGCCAGATTAAATATTCTATTAATTTTTAAAATAATCTATAATCCTATAAATAATAAGTCACTCGATTGCACTCACTGGTTATATTTTTTAAATTAAGAATAATGAATTAATGGTTTGTGCTGCCAGTTTTAATATTAACACGTCACATTGATTTTATTAATGATGGATAGACTATGCGATCGACTATGAGATCGTTGGTGTTGGTATTTGAATACGCTTTTAATATTTAGTTTTACATCATTATGGTTAAAGCAGGAGCGCTTATTAACAGGCGAGCAACTTACTCGTTTCGTCATTCAAGCCAAAAAAATACCAATCCAGACGGCCTGTCGCATACGAGGGACCCGTCACCTAGTAAAAAGCTGCATGGTTTTTGTTCAAATCAAATGCAACTTGGCAATTAAAACTAAAATAGAATCGTGTGAACCTGCTATAAGATAAGAATCATTCATCCCACTTACTTATTCAGGTGACATTTCATAGTGAAATATGTATTTACCAAACTATCTAACACCGTATTTAGATCCAACGTAGATCCCCTAAACTGATAACTTGAATTGTGAAGGAAAATATATCATAATTTTCACAATTTGTTGCCTTCGTACGACATATAATTTGTACTAAATTGTTGGGATATCTACATTTCACGCGGACGGTGAAATAAAAATAAAAAACAGCTTTCATACCATTCAAATAAAGTTCCAATTTCAATAAATCAAAACAAAATGTATTCAATTATAGGTTGCTGCCATGCAATTCAAGTAGGTATGTGAACAATAATTTTTCATAATGAAAATGTACTTTTCAAGTTGGAAGTGTAATTTATGTAAATGGTTTAGTGATTTAGTGACAATAAAGCAGTTTATTTATTTGGACATACATTCTTGAACGCTATAGTCCTTTGCAGGACACTTCTTGGAGGTAAGTAATATGCGCTTATTTTTACAGTATTAAGATAACTTAAACAACAATACTTGGTATATTTATTGTCATAGTCTCAAGTTTTTTATAAAATACTTGTATGTCATCGAACGTTTATACTATTTAAGTTTTAAAACGAACCTTTTTAAACTTACAGCATAAACATCTTGCTATGAAATACTGAATAAATAAAATGAAACTGGACTCAAGAAAAATTAAAACCGAAGAATTCGATGTAAGTTTATTTTAATAAGGTTTTGCACACATACACACACACACACACACACACATGTATGAGATGTATGAGACTATAAGATTCAGTGATATTATCAGCCTAATGCATGGTGGCATAAATAGATAAAGCTTCTTAAATGTTTATCTTGTTGAATATTTGACCGCCTTAAGCTTCATAATTATATTAAAAGGTGGTAGGTAACTCGTATGCGAGAGGCCGTTTGGGTTTGTACCACCGATTTGTCTATTACTGCCACCAAACAAAAGTGTGTAAGCACTGTTGTGTTTCGGTTTGAACGACATTGAAGCCAGTGAAATTACTTGGCATTATGAGACTTAACATCTTATGTCTCCGGGTGACAAGCGCAGTGCTTTGTAATTCAAAGTTCTGTGTGTTGTTGGGCAGGCATTACGCTTACCATCAGGCCTGCTCGTTTCGTCACTCAAGCTAATAAAAAAAGGGCAATTACAAATAATTAACCGTTTAATACTCAGTGAGTAGCATCCGGTATAAATGAGAATGCCCTTTCATCGTTTCATTTTGTTTAGCAATCAAATTGGTACCAAAAGTTAGGTGTTTAAATGCTAGAGAAATAAGTGATTCATTACTTCCTTTCAGTACCTACTATTAGTGACTCCGATTACTACTTTATTTATTGTTTTGTTGCCAGTATTTAAGACTAAAATATAAATTAAATAACGTGAACCATAGCTTTTTTTCATAACTTTATATATCGGTCTTTAACAGTCGGTGCAACCCATACTGAGTTATAATTTTATTAACATTGAAAGCTGAATTTTCCCCTTTTTTTATTTTTATACACGTAAATTATCTTCAAATGCTTTAATAATTTCTTAGATTTAGTTTATTTCCACACTGGATACTGAGTACAGAAAATGCTTTATGCTCTATTACTGAGTACAGAAATATTCATAATTAACGGGTCTGAATGCAGTAGTTGCAGATTAAACCAAATTTTTGATAAAGGTTAATTGTTTCAGGAATTTCTTCCTACTATAGTCAACATTTTCAAAATGGCGCGATTATTTGGTATTTCTAACTATGGTTTCAATATTGCTTTTGTATGGACTTTGATGGTCCTCTTTATGTTAATATCATTAGAGGCAACTGCGTTATGGAAATTCATAAAGGTGTTGGATGGATGGGCTTCAAACGCTTCTGAATCACGTAAGAATAGTCACGTGATGTTTCAATCATCTATAATTGTAACTGCGTTTGGAAGAAGCAGTATTTCAAGTTATTTAAAGCTTTCATTTGTTTTCATTAATAATACGTCAAAATCAGTAGATTTAGTGAACGGTTACTTCTTACGAACGCTATTAAAATTACCTACATACAAATATATCATACATCTTTTTATCTTAGTACGGCAAAATGTCTACGCTGTACTTGATGGTAAGTACAGTGCAGACCATATATATCGACCTGAGTTTCTGGATATATACTGTTTGACGACGTACGTGACAGACCTGAACGAGCTACTACGGATTTTACACCATGTGTACAGTGATCTTTAAACAATCAGCTACAAACATATCAGGTACCACTAGCATTGCCCTATAATATTTTCTTTTAATCATTTTCCAATTTCGGCAGGTGGTTTCACAGCACGTCTTTCTGGGTCCATGTTTTACGGAAACGCTTTACTATCATTAATATTGTGCTTCAAATTTGTTGCTTCTTGGAAACGTATATCAATACTTTGGTGGAGGGTGGAAATTAAAGAGAGTTTAAGGTTGGCACCGGATCCTTGGATAAAAAGGAGAACAAACTTTGTGTCAGTTTTTGTAGGTGTCTGCGCTCTCAGTAAGTACTTTGAAGAAATTTTTATTATGATCAAATGTATACATGAACATTTTATAAACCAGATTTTTGTTATGGTATCCGTCTCATATAATAATAGTGAAAATTAACTGATAGTTTTTTTTATAGCGTATGCTGGTAAACGAGCAAGTGGGTCACCTGATGGTAAGTGATCTCTACCGCCTATGAACGCTCACAATGTCAGAAGAATCATGGGCGTGTTGCCGAGCTTAATGGAAGGGGATAACTATGGGATTAGGAAGTAGAGGTGGATTTGACCCTCTAGACATCTCACTAAGCGTACGAAATGCAGCAGCAGTGTACATTTCAGATCATCCTCGAGATCTGAATTTTCTTCAATGATAACTTTTCGCTTAAAGCAGACTTCCTATAGCCCCATCAATCTTCAGACGCTGGTGTCAGTGACGCTCTTGTCTATCAACTAGGTTGATAGCTGATAGCTAGTGACCCTGTGCGCTGTGACACTGCAATGGCTTCTTGCCATAGATTTACATAATGCGTAGTCCTTATGTGCAGACACGGCGTCAAGATGTGACTATCGGAAGTCTCCTCTTATCAGTTGAAAAATGATAATGAGGCAAATCAACATTTTTTTTTATTGTTGTTACAGCTGAACACATTATGAGTATGATGTCTGCAACTGGTCTAAATATTCCGCTATCAGAATATTTACACAAGTACATATTAAGTTCTCATGGATTCCTGATGAGAAAACGTAAGTGTCACCCAATTTTCTCACCTACTCGACCACTATTGCAACTCCAAGCCAGGATTGATAGCACACATTTTTTTACTACGGGCATTGAAGCTTAGCGAGTCTCCGGGGATGCGAAGCTGTCTATATCCCGCAGGGAGCAGATGGTAAATTGGAGTTAACCTCAAGCATAATGAAATTTAGAATTAAAGATTGTGACGGATGATAAGACAGCCTCCGTGGCGCAGTGGGCGAGTAGCCGGCTACGAAGCGAGAGGCCGTGGTTTCGATTCCCACATCGAGACAAATGTTTGTCTAATCCACAAATATTTGTTTCGGGTCTGGGTGTTGTGGGACCGCAAGTCCCTCGTAGGCCCTGACACGCACGATACAGGTTAACCTATGTAACCTATATATAGGTGGGGTCAGGACTATGTGTATGTGACTGTTGGGTGTATTTAATGGGTACTATCATACAATGTATTTTTTTTTGTATAGGCCGAGAAACGAGCAAGTGGGTCACCTGATGGTAAGTGATCTCCACCGCCCATGTACGCCCATAATACTAAAATAATCATGGGCCCGTTGCCGACCTTAAAGGAAAGGGATAAGTAGGGGACTGGGAAGGGGAGGGGAACTTGGGCCTAATACGATATAAATACATATACCTACCTACATAAGTTTTCGCCTGTCACCCCTAAGGCTGGCAAAGGTTCATCTGACAAAAGCGCAGATGATGAGGAGATGCTAAGATGGCAGCTGACTTTTAACGTGCGACATTATTGAGTTGCTGAGTCTTGATAGATAGACGTTGATGACGATGTAGGGTTGGTTCTAAAACTGCAAGGTGATGAAATTTAACAAATAAATTGTGGGGGTAACGAAACTTTGCCACCTTCAGAATTGTAATAGCAACAATAATATTAAAACTATTTTAATTTGTAGATGAATACCGCTTATGGTTTGCGATACCAATTTTCATCTTAAGCAAAGTAGCAACGATGCTGTGGAATTTCCAGGATCTGGTAATTATTTTGATCAGCATGGGTTTGACTTCGAGGTATCACAGATTGAATACTTATGTCGGACATGTTGTTAGAATTGAGAAAAAGCTATCAGCTAGACCAAAGGTATGTTTTATAAAATAATATTCTGAGTTTAAGTGAGCTTAAGGTTGTTTGGACACGTTTTGAGAAAACCGCAGGAGTACGTTGGTCGCAGATGCCTGAGCTAGATCGTACCAGGGTTACGATCCCGCGGACAGCGCAAAAATCGCGAAATGAAACTCGCTATTTACAAATATATTTTTTTATTATCATGAATGACGAGTCGTACAGGACGCTCGCCTGATGGTAAGGGCCACGCCTACCCATAAACAAAAGCAACACAACAGAGAACTTTGAATTAAAAAGCACTGCATGACATTGAACTGCGCTCGTCACCCTGTCACATAAGGTCTTAATTCTCATAATGTCCAGTAATTTCACTGTCTTTAATGTCCTATAAACTGGAACACAATAATGTCTACACAGCTTGGCGGCAGAAATAGACAAACAGTGCGGTGGTACTTATCCAGACAGCCTCTCGCATACGAGAGACCTACCACCTAGTTTCCCTTACAACCAGTATAACTGACTACTGAATAAAAAATTACAGTCAGGAACAGATTACCACGTTCATAATGAAATATGGCGACGTATCAGAGAAGCGTATGTGAGGCAGGCAGACCTCGTCCGAATCGTTGATGAAGAACTCGGCGCTTTAGTACTTCTATCCAATTTTAACAACCTGTACTTTATATGTTTGCAACTGTTTCTGGGATTGAAGTAAGTAAACTAAGAGTAAATAGACTTTGTTAGTAAGACTAATGAGTCGTGTAATTCGCGCTTATCGAACCACAAATTCGTGGTCTCCTCCATCTCGGCTAGAATTTAAAAGTTCGCTAAATCTTACTTCTGCCGGACCATCAAGATGTGGAATAGTTTGCCGGCACGAGTGTTCCCTCCTTCCTATAATATGGGGTCCTTTAAACGGAGTGTGAAGATGCAATTAGACAGGTCAGCATAATTTTGCCGACCTACGATAGACACATCGTCTGTCGTTGGTAGACAGTATTCTTGAATTGCGCTACACTTACCATCAGGTGTAGCGTAGTTACTTTGCCCAGGTAGGAAAAAAAAATTGCGCAGGTCTAGGAGTGGGCCACCAACATGTTAGGCAACCTCACCTGGACGTGATACAGTCTAGTGATTAACGGATGAGGTAATGGCGAAACTTGGTTCCCGTTACCGGTTGTGGGGGTCAGACAACGGGTCCGTATTATTATACGAACAAATCTACGTATGAAAAGGCGGACCCTGGGGCATTAGGCCGGGATAACGTCAGGCAGAAAGAAAAGGTGCCAATAAGGCAGCGTACTTAAGGCGGGAAACCAGTAAGGTCTTGGGTTCAAAGCTCAGGCCGGGCAACATAAATTTATATTTAGTATTTTTTTTGCATAGGTTAGCAAACGATGGTCATCTGATGGTAATTGATCTCCTCCTTGTATGCCCATAATACCAGAAGAATCATGGACGCGTTGCTGACCTTAAAGGAAAGGGATGATTAAGAGATTGGGATGGGGAAGGGGATTTTAGGGGACTCCGGATATCTCACTCACCGTACGAAGCGCAAGAGCAAGCTGCTACTTCACGCTGTAAGACAGTGGTAACAACTTACCCCTTTATGTGTTAATGTTATTACGTGTTTTACAGCGCCTCAGACCACGGATCGTTGATAAATAAACTGTATTACTTCATATCCTTGGGTTGGTTATTGTTCAGAGCCTGCAGCGTGGTACTGGCTGCTTCAGATGTCCACGTACATTCCAAACGAGCCTTGATTCATCTATACTCATGTCCTGAAGCTGGGTTTAATATTGAGGTATAGTTTTTATAAAGTTTAAAAATATTAGTCGCATTTATTTAACTAAGGGTCTATTCCAAAATGTATGAGTAAGATTTAACCACCAATTAACTTATAAGACACATCGAAATAAGATAACTAGAACGATCTCGCATATGAATCGCGTACGGCTCCACTTACTTACACATGCAAATGTAAAAACACGTAACACTCATACACGCAACAAAAATTAACGAACGTTCAAAAGCAACTTTATTTCATAAAAGTTAATGTTTAAATATTACATTTCTAGATAGAGATACGACGTTCTGCACCGCGCAAAATTAGACGTATCAAGTGTTAACTAGAGATTATTATGCACAGACTTTTATAGCCCCGCCCCCTAGCACAGAGTTTTGCTTGACGCGTACGCATTACAACTGCGCCACCGAGGCGGTCAATAATTATATTTACTTCGTTTTAGGTGAAAAGATTGAAGCACCAGTTGACTCATGACTACGTAGCACTATCTGGAATGGGACTTTTCTCATTACAACGGCAACTATTGTTACAGGTAACTTCTTTTTATATTGTAGACATTTTTGTCTACAGCATGTATGAGCCGGCTCGTTCGGATCATTACCACTGTCTCACAGAAAACCGGCGTAAAGTAGCAGCTTGCTGCTGCGTTTCGTACGGTGAGTGAGATATCCGGAAGCCCAAACCCCCTCCCCGTCCCAATTCCTTAATTATCCCTTTCCTTTAAGGTCGGCAAAGCACCTATGACTCTTTTGGTATTGTCGGCGTACATGGGCGGTGGTGATCACTTACCATCAGGTGACCCACTTGCTCGTTTGCCGGCCTATGTCAATAAAAAAAGGCGAAACTTTTGTCCAATAAATGACATGATGATGCCAGTGAGGTGATTTAAAAAAAATATATAGGTAGATCAGGGACCTTCTTCTCTATGATGTAATATTCTCAAGCATCGAAACCTTCATGATAGTGCCTTGGTGTGAGTTGGTATGCTTTAAATGAAATTTAAATATTGTCTCTTCTACTTCCACCTGCCCTTATCCCACTCGCAGTGGGGTCGGCACCACATGCTTTTTAATACATGTTACAGGAATATTTGGCTTGTAATTTTTACAACTGGTCGCCTGCCTGAGGTCAATTCCTCTGGGGAGAAAACATCCAGACCCAAAACAAATATTTGTGGGTCACATAAAATATTTGACGGGTACGGGAATCAAACCCCGGCCTCTCGCTTCACAGCCGAGTACTCGCCCACTGCGCCACGGAGGCTGTGGATGAAATTACAATTTGATGTATGTTGTGATGTCTATTAAGTAATTTTTTCCATAAAATAAGTTTTAACAAAACTTAGAAACCGTCTTCAAAATAAAAACACTGAAAAGTCAAAAATAGCTAGTTATATATATAGGTCTCTTTGGATTCGGTGCCTGTTAGAAGACCAATTCTCGTGTAAAAATTTTCAGAATATCATTCCGATCTAGTCTTAGCGTCAAAAAAGTTGCAAATGGTATATTCTCATAAGGCAATATTCTGAACATAGATCGTAATGAGATCGAAAACAGATTATAAGTTGACGGAAGCCAAAACGGCATTCTGATAACATTATTAAATTACACTAACACCCGGTTTCTGAAAGGCTGATCAAATCAACATTCAACTAACAGAACTTTGATTTTGACACCGCTGTCAAATCAATTCGAGTTGCTGAAACGTTGATTAGTAAAAAAAAACATAATATTTGGTGTCTCTTTAGTATCGTTTGACATACGATTTTTCATATTAATTTGAAAGTTATGTTAACTAACATGTCTGTCAAATCTAAGTTGTTGACCACACTTCTAGCAACTCAATTTGGACTTGACATTTGATTAGTTAATTTTACTATGATCAGCCTTTCAGAAACCTGGCGTAAGACTTGTCCTTATATAAACGTCAAAATTGTTAAGTTAAATACGAGAATTGGCCTTCTGATATTTCCTTTTATGTACATTGGGAGTTTAAATTATATTTTTTTTTATATGCAATACAGCGCTCTGAGGAACTGTTTAAGTTGGTACCAAAATCACCATTTTACCATCGCACCACCCGACACCGCAGTAGAGTTCATCCTGGAAACAATCCCGTCTAGCACGGTACGTTTCCAGCGTTCATTTCTACCACGCACATGCAAGCTCTGGGATGAACTCCCTGCGTCGGTGTTTCCCGAGCGTTATGACCTGTCTTTTTTTAAGCGAGGCTTAAAAAGAGTCTTCCTTCAACGGTAGGCAGCGGCCTAGCTGTGCTCTGGCATTGCTGAGGTCCATGGGCCGCGGTAACCACTTACCATCAGGTGAGCCGCCCGCTCGTTTGCCTATCTAGGTAAATAAATAAAAAATCAACATATAAAGTCCACAATATAGTGGAAGGCAATGTTAAAGAACCGCTATATCACACAATATAAAATATTTGTGGATTTTCTTTACCAAAGCGAGTACAAAAGGGTTAGACAAAATGTTTGGCGTAAGATCAAAGTCTACCTCAATCTACCTGATATTGCGTTTTGGGACGTATTAGCATATTTAACGGCAGACTTCGGATGGTCACATCAAACGAGATGAGCGTCAGTGACTCCGTGTATGCGTTTGTACTGAGTACTATCCTATTTTCCTACTAATAATGGGCTAGTGGCCGGCTGTAAAGCGAGAGGCAGCGGGTTCGATTCCCGCACTGTGGTGATCCACAAATATTTGTTTCGGGTCTGGGTGTTTTCTAGAGGAGTTGACGTCAGACAGAAGGCCGGTCGTAAAAACTACAAGCCAGAATCTGTCTGTAAGATGTGTTAAAAGTGTGCTGCGTCGACCCAACTTCGATTGTAATAAGAATAGATGGATGAAGTAATTCTACAGTTAAAGTTGAGTTACCAATTTTATACATAAAGAATCGAAGTAACCAACGACATACGCAAAGTTGCCACATTATTTGCTAGAAATGGTGTTGTAACATCGCTATTCAAACACAAATGCAATGTAAGACGTTACAACTTTTACATGTCGTAAAGCCATTATCAATAGAAAATAAAATCGAACACAATTTGATTGCCTCGGTAGCGCGTTTGTAATGCGTACGCGGTACGACTGTTGTACTGAGGTCTGGGGTTCGATCACCGAGTTGGGTAAATATGATATTGGTTTTTTTCTATTACACAATGATCAGTATCAGCCCGGAATCTAGAATTGTGAACGGCGATAGGCTCGCTCTCTATCATATTATGAGACGAAAAAAGGTCTGTGAAATGTGGGTGTAATGGTTACAACTCTGTGTACCCCTTCGGGCTTTATAGGCGTAATTGTACGCACAATTAATAAAATTATTGTTTGTAACAATAAAGTTCATAACTTTTGAACATTTTCAGGTAGCTGCCGCCGTTTTGAAATATGAGTTGGTGTTGATTCAATACGATAAATAAAGAACAATTGAATGTGGACTTGTGAAAGAAATTCTTAAAAACATTGCACAATAAAAGAAAAAAGAAACAAAGTTATTTTTGCGAAAGGTTTCGCAGTATTGAAGAAAATATATCTTTAGTAAAGGAAAGTTATTATGAAAGTGATATGAACACATTTAAAATTATGAAAATTTATAATTTTGTAATGAAGTCAAAAATATTAAATGTATTTCACTAAAACATTTTCTTTATTAAGCCACAAAAAAGAACACCTGACAAAAGACAAGATAAGTTTAACTCCCTTGTTTCTCTCTCTTTCTCTCTATCTATCTATCTATATATCTATCTTTCTCTCTCGGTTCTACTATTTTTAGCTATCTTTCAAGATCTTAGCTAGGTTTTATTTTCTAAGGCCGCCTAGGTATCGGTAAACTATTGGATTGTACTAAATTTGATCTAGTCTTCAGCTGAAATTTAACATTATACGTCAAAAAATAAAAAAACTTTTTTGCATTTTTCTTTATACTGGAGTCGTCAAAGGCTATAATACCCTCGGGACGCGCATATTTCAATTTGATGAAAGTATAAGGGATAAGTCTAATTCTTTCTCTCAGGGACGTGTTATGGCTTCGCTTAATATAAACTTAGATGATGGATAGATCTATGATTTCATTTTTACGGATTCTGTAGATAAACAAGCTCAAAATAATTTATCGGAGAGTTTTATCAACTGCTTAGAGTTTCTAGGTTTTCTTTGCTTTATTTAGACGGTATTTTTATAAATTATATTTGTTGTTTTATTTTTGTGTGACTTCTATTCTGATATTATTATTATTCTATTCTTTATATAACGTGATTTCTATGATGTGATAACTAAAACTGCGCACAAACTCCATAAACTGTTTTCCAAATCTAGATTTCTAGCATTTTCTTGAACATTTTTAATAACTAAAACTGCGCAAGAAATGTTTTCTAAATCCATTATTAAATTATGTTTTATTATCAAGAGCCATACTAACTAATGTTTTACTAGCTAGTAGGTCCTGCGTATGTGAGAGGCCGTCTGGGTTGGTACCACCGCTTAATCTTCTACCGCCAAGCAGCAGTGTGCAAGCACTTTTCCATATTACAAATATTGTTACTAATGTAAAATGAAAAGACGACCAATAAATAATTAAGTGTAATTGCCTAGTGTATTTTGACGATGCTATTATGTTATGTATACATTAGTTGATATGATTTCTATACTTAAGTTTCTTAATTTTGTACTGACTTGTCATAAGCGCTATTTTAATTGCTTACATGATTAATAAATTATTTCATGTCTTTAAACTAATTCATTTCATTTCACTGTTGTGTTCCGGTTTGAAGGAATTGTAAGAGTTCCATTATTGTCATTTTGCTTAGCTACGCAGACTAATTGAGAATCTTCTTTTGAAGTCGGTTGAAGACTAGCGCCCGGTTTCTGAAAGACTGATCAAATCAACATTCAACTAACAGAACTTTGAGTTGACATCGCTGTTAAATCAATTTGAGTTGCTGAATCGGTATTTAGTGAAAAAAATAATAATATTTATTCTCTCTTTAGTACCGTTTGACACACGAATTTACATATTAATTTGAAAGTTATGTTAGCTAACATGTGTGTCAAATCAAAGGTGTTGATCACGCTTCTAACAACTCAATTTAGACTTGAAACGAGATTTGACATTTGATTAGTTAATTTAACATTGATAAGCTTTTCACAAACTGGGCGTAATATGAGCAACAAACAAATTCTCATAAAAGTTTGACAGATACTTCACATCATTGAAGCAAAATACGCTTATCTCCTTTACAAGGCGTATAAGAAAACAACAAAAGAAAATGACCGTCTGCCCAACCTAATCCCGAACTTGTTGGACTTAAAGGACTACAAAGAATACGAAGTAATATCTTATCGAGAGGAAATTATTTCTCGTAATGTTGCCTCAGATAATAGCCACAAATTATTATTAGATAAGCTCCTTTCGATCTTTTGGATTTATATGTATTATAATTTATTATATATGTTTTAATCCCGATGGTGCGGTTGTGATGTGTACGCGATACGATTTCTGTGCTTAGGTCTCGTGTTCTATCCCCGGGTCGGGTAAAAGTGATATTGGGTTTTTCTATTTCGAAATGATCAGTATCCGGAATCTGGAATTGTGCCCTGTATGGCGATAGGCTCGCCCCCTAACACGTCATGGGACGGAAATAAGCTTTGTAAAATGTGGGTGTACTGATTACACTTCTGTCTACCCCTTCGGAGATTATAGGCGTGAGTGCTTATGTACGTATGTAGTAGGTATTGTTAATATTTTTTTTCTTTTTTTTGCATAGGCCGGCAAACGAGCAAGTGGGTCACCTGATGATAAGTGATCACAATACCAGAAGAATAATGGGTGCGTTGCCACCACGTAACCCAATACTAGGTTAAATCGTGATATCCGGAACAACGAGGGACTTGCGGTCCCACTCACAACACCACGACTCGAAACAAATATTTGTGGATCAAACAAACATTGTCTCGGTGCGGGAATCGAACCTACGGCCTTTCGTAGCACTGCGCCACGAACGCTATCGATGTCGAAATGTACATAATAAATTTTCTTATAGATTTGTAATTGTACATAGTTATATATAGTATCTTGTACACATGTTTGTAAAGAGCCGGAAACCAAAACGCCCAAGGCGAAGGAAACTTTAACAAACTACAAAGCAAAAGGCAATTTATTGTAAAAAGTTAACGCACGGACCAAAGTTAGACGGTAACAATGAAAATTACGAAACACTGCTAAGACCTTAGATAAACTAAATAATATAAGTAGATACGCTGTACGCGCTTTGAAGTGTCTGATATCGCCTACTCTTTCCTTGAGTAAAGAGAGGAATATACACGCATAAGCTCAAGCCTATCCAACTGTCACATAGGCCTAGTGGTAGCGTACTAAGGCTGAGAACCGTGAAGTTCTGGGCGAGTGAAAATAATAAATACACACGTAACTTCGAAGAGGTCAGAGGTGTGTGCCCGGAGGAGTCTTTTTTGTGGAGCTGTAATTCCCATTAGTAAGGTCGTTAGATAGATACTGATCGGTCTATAAGGTCGGTAGTAAGCATTTGATCAAAACCTTATCGGGTGGCCTGCAGTTATTTATACAAAATTTCTTACTATATACTCATATCTATTTATTACTCAAGATTTCTGTATCGACATTCCGTACCGTCCGTTCAGAAGTAATTTTATTGAAATACTGTGTAGCTGCGGTTGAGAGACACTGGCGCGGCAGTCTGCGGTCTAACGGCGGGCTCGAACGACTACCTGTATTGTGATCGTTGATAAAATCGATTTTGTGGAAATACTTTAGGCCGCTTGAAAACATTGTACTTATAGAACTATTACCCATGAGCACTCTGAATGAACTGAATGCTTCAAGGCAACAATAAGTTCAAATGAGCCAGCGTAACCATGTAGTAATGTATTCGAGACTGGTGACTGATTATCAAGAACCAAGAACACACAGAACCCAGAGAACTGCGAGCACTCGCAGCACTCACAGTACTGCCAGTACTGAGCAGCCAGTGACGGAGCGCTCTCTTATAAAACAACTGTCGCCCCACCAGGCGTACAACTTGTTTACTACTTGCACGGCTATTATTTCAATCTACCCGGCATTACATTCTCGGACACCTTCATTATCAATCGATAACTGATAAATGATAAATAGGGAGTCCCCAACAAGTCTGGTGTTGCGATCTAAGAAATGTTGCCTAACAGTACATATATTATTAGACTGCCTCGGTGGCGCAGTTGTAATGCGTACGCGTTACAATTGAGGCCAACGCTGAGGTTTCGGGTTCGATCCCCGGGTCGGGTAAAGTGGTATCGGGTTTTTCTATTACGAAATGCTCAGTATCAGCCTGGAGCTGAGTCTGGAATTTGTGCCCAGTATGGCGATAGGCGCGCCCCCTATCACATAAGGGACGGAGATATGCTCGGCGAAATGTGGGTGTACTGGTTACACCTCTGCCTATCCCTTCGGGGATTATAGGCGTGAGTTCGTATGTATGTATTATTAGACTGCCTAGAATAGACTAGAATTTTAGACAAATCCATCACTCGTCCAACCCACTCGAGAATATAATAGACCTCTACCAGATTCTTCAAAATGATTGACTTAGGATTTAGCAGTGCTTTGTTAGCCCATATATTTTTTTTCATTAAAAAGTAACAAATGTAACTTTCATTCAGTATTCTTCAATAACATTAACGTTAACATTTCTTATGTAGGATAAAAATAAAGCACAAGAAAAATGGCGGATGGACACCGTTTTTATGGGTCGCGTTTTTATAAAGAATGTTTATTCAAAAGTGAGACAATACGAAGCCATTGTAATATCTCGGGGCACCTTTTCACGTCACGTCGGGAATAATAGAAAAATATAATTTGGTTTATTGTTATGGTTGTAATAAAATATTTAAAATATTTTTACAAGGTGGTAGGTCACTCGTATGCGAGAGGCCTCTGGTTTGGGTTGGTACCACCACTTTGTCTATTTCTACCGCCAAGCAGCAGGGTATAAGCACTGTTATTTTCCGGTTTGGAGAATATTGAAGCCAGTGAAATTACTGGGCATTATGACACTTAACATCTTATGTCTTGGAGTAACGAGTGCAGTCCAATGCTATGGAGTGCTTTATAATTCAAAGTTCTTTGCGGTGTTGCTTCTGTTTATGGGCAGGCGTGGCGCTTACCATCAGGCGAGCAACCTGCTCGTTTCATCACTCTAGCGAGTAAAAAAAAAAATAGGTTGAGATGAGAAATAATTATGTACAATAGAACTTTTTCTATCTACGATTGATATAAAAATGTACTGATGATGTCTATTAATTATGATATTTACAATAGACAAAAGGTGGAAATTCACATTTTTTATTAGAAACTATTAGACGAATTAAAGCGGGATCTAATTAAATGATTATAAATATATTCTTGCGTCGGTCTGTATGTTATTTTCACCAATAGAATGATTTTTGGGGAAGATTTAGAGGCATAATTTATATATATAATATACATAAATGAGCACCTGAATTATCAAGATATTTTTCAGTGTATCAGAAATTTGTGCTGGTGGAACGGGTCAGCTCCTAAAACATAATATTACATTCTGATGTCTCCATAATGAACTTCATCGCCTCCTGTTGTGTGGCTCCCAAACAAAAACATGACTGAGAGTGAAAACAAAACCAAGTAATTTCAAAAACTTTTTGCACCAAACCGATAGTGTTATGAGAAACAGTAATTAATCCTAGTCCCTTCCTGTGTCGTCGAAACAATGGAATTTCATAATAGTAAACCCCCCGGTTAACTCTGAATCTGAATTATAGTTGAATGTCGGATACCCCGCAAATCTAATGCTTTAATTACAACTTACTAAGGAATAAGGGTTAATGCTAGATAGGCATCGAAATAAGATGACAAGAAACCGAATAAATATGAATCTGCCAAAAATACGGCACCACTTACTTACACATGCAAAAGGTAAAATCACACGTAACACTCATACACGCAACAAAAATTAATAAACGTTCAAAATCAACTTTATTTCATAAAAGTTAAAGTATAAATGTTAAATTTTTTAAATCGAGATATGACGTTCTGCTCCGCGCAAAAATTAGAGGTTCATATTAAGTGTCAACTAGAGATCATGAATCTATTTTTATGAATTGATGAATGAACGAGCTGCACAGATTTTTATAGCCACGCCTCTTTGCACAGGGTTTTAGTGGATTATTTTTTGCTTGAGTTACGTTTCTTGTTATCTTATTTCGATGATTTCAGTATAAAATGCCATAATATACTACCAAATTGGTGGGCGCGGCTACTCTTTTCATTGAGACGGGTTACACCTTAGTCAATCAGGCTGGCCTAATGCGGGTTGGTATACTTAATTACCTACCTTCGAAATTCTTTTGAAAAGTTGTCAGATAGGCAGGTTTCTTCATGATGTTTTCTTTCATCGAATGAGCGATAATTGACAATGTATACATGTCATAATTTAGAAAAGTTAAACTGGGTTCGAAAGTGCGATATCCATCTTAACCGTCCGTCCCAAATTCCGCTTCTTGCATCTGCCCTTATCCCACTCGTAGTGGGGTCGACGCAACATGCTTTTTAACACATGTTCCAGAAATATTCGATAATCGACTGTCCATTATACACTAATACATACACATACACTGGTACTGAGCATTTCGTAATAGAAAAACCCAATATTACTTTACTCGACCCGGGGATCGAACCCGAGACCTTAGCGTTAGCCTCGATCGTAACGCGTACGCATTACAACTGCGCCACCGAGGCAGTCAAATAATATCATATCGTCATTATACACTAATAAATTTTTATTTTTAGGATATTACTATGTCCTACAGTTGATATTTTCATAACTAGCAAATTGCCAAACTTCCTTCTAAAGATTATCACTTGCTATAATACCTCGACACAATAAGTTTCAGAAGTCACTTCATACAAAGCGTAGGCTGGTTCACGGCGGGTCGTGTGAACTCTTAAAGCGGTCAGCGACACCGCCACAGACCTTGCTACTAGGAACAGAAATGACGAAGTACACTGCTTGCTCGTAGCCGCGTAAGGGTCTGTAGTAAGTAGGCAATGGATGCGAGATAGGAATTATTATAGTAATTGACTTGAGTGTCTTTTTATTTATTTGAAGGAAAATATGTTTTAGGCTTGTGACCGGTGGCTGTAATCTCGGCACACATACATCTCGCATAATTGAACAATTTTAGTCAGTAAGGCCATCGAAATAAGCCTCTATTTTTAAAAGTATAATTTACTAGCCTTTGCTCGCGGCTCCGCCCGCCTGAACGGCTTCTTATAGCATAGGCCGGCAAACAAGCAAGTGCGTCACCGGATGGTAAGTTTGAAGATCATAAGATATAAGCTCGGTGAACCTAGTACGCCCAAAATACCAGAAGAATAATGAGATAATTAAGGGATTGCGAAGGGGAGGTCTGGGGATATCTCACTCACCGCACGAAATGGAGCTGAGGGGCTAGCACGGAAAACTATCGAAATCGTAATGTAAAGGTATCGAGGGCTCGATAGATCATTCCTTAAATATCATTGGTCTATATTCCATATATATTAGTTTCTTTTACGTGCAATAGAGGCGCTGTACTAAAATCTCATAGAAATTGTTGTCGATGACAGCTCGAATAACTTTTCGCAAGTTTCCGTGCTAGCCCCTCAGCATGCCGCTACTTTACGACGATTTTCTATTAGACAGTGGTAACGACCCAGTCGAGTCGGCCCATTCGTGCTGTAGACAAAAGTGTCTACAATAGCTCTACCATTCTCAAACAAAGACAAAGTAGCTTATGTCCTAGTCCAGGTCCTGGTGTACCTGTGTGTCAATTCTTTTTCATCTAAAACTGTACAGCTGTTAATGCGTGATTAACTAACAAACATCCAAACTATAATAGTAGTAGGATAGTAGGCTCATCGATAGCTTTTAACTTACCGATTTCGGTCAATGACTAAGGTCATAAAAGGCTGATCAAATCAACATTCAACTAACAGAACTTTGATTTTGACACCGCTGTCAAATCAATTCGATTTGCTGAAACTATTATGGATATTAAGTGAAAATATTTAATAATATTTGATGTCCCTTTAGTACCGTTTGACATACGATTTTTCATATTAATGTGAAAGTTATGTTAACTAACACGTGTGTCACTTCTAACAACTCAATATTGATTTGACATGAGATTTGACATTTGATTAGGTAATTAATTACTTACTTTGATCAGCCTTTCAGAAACCGGGCATTAACGTCGAAATTTGATAGCGTGATAAGTATTATAGTCGATGTATTGATTTCTAGGAGTTATTTTATTTTATTATGAGGCCGACCACGGCCGGGTCTTTAAAGACGACGGCTTTACGGCCTTTCCACGGCATCCCAAGGGAGTGTATCTGTATGGTTTTTGGTATTTTATATTTTTACTTTATTAGCTTTAGATGACAACAAGAGCAAGTCGTTCGCCTGATTGTAAGCGTCACGCCTGCCCATAAACAGAAGCAACACCGATTAGAACTTCGAGTTATCAAGTACTACATGGCACTGGACAGCGCTCGTCACCTTGAGACATATGGTGTTAAGTCTTATAATGCCCAGTAATTTCACTTCGGCTTCAATGTCCTTCAAACCGAAACACAATAGTGTTTACAAGCTGTTGCTTATAATAGACAAAGCGGTGGTACCTATCCAGACGATCTCGTATACGAGTGCCCTGCTATGTAGTGGTAGCTTAAATTCATTAGAAATACAAAAAATGACTATTATGCGTTCGTGCATCGTTCATCTGATTAAGCTGAAACTTACTATTAGCTGCCACTTACGTCAAGATTTCTAACCAACCAATACTTTTGTTTGTTTGTCTGTCCGAGCATCATGCAAAGTTATTGAACTAATTTGAGTGAAATTAGACATACAAATAAACCACAGATTTAGGGATGGCGGGTTCGATTCTTATACCGAGGAATTTTGTTTTGACAGTTTTTTTTATCCTACCTTGGCAAAGCGACTACGCTATATCTGATGGTAAGTGTAGCACAATCCAAGAATACTGTCGACCAACGACAGACGATGTGTCTATCGCAGGTCGGCAACATTATGCCGACCTGTCTAATTGCATCTTCACACTCCGTTTAAAGGACCCCATTTTATAGGAAGAAGGGGACACGTGTGCCGGCAACCTATTCCACAGCTTAATGGTACAGCAATAGTAAGATTTAGCGAACATTTTAGTTCTAGCCGAGATGGAGGAGACCACGAAGCTGTGGTTCCGTAAGTGAGCACTTTACGTGTAAATACTTATTTATTGTATAAACCACAGTCTTCTAAGCCTTAGAGTCTAAGGTACCTAACTAATCACGCAAGAGGTGAAGCGGGCAACACCTAGTTAAATATAATACACACACACTAGTCCGATCTACGGAGGTCGTGACCACGAACGCTGAAAAGCTTCCGAAACGTCGGGACTAAAATAAAATTAAACCGCGGTAAAATGGGTATGAACTAGTTTTATTATTATTATTTTTTTTTATTTATATTCGCGTAAACATAAGAAATCACTGAATTATTAAAAAAGATCGGTACCTTTTATCTGGAACACCAAATCGGCATCGTGGTACAGGTTTTATTCCAGTGCTGTAAATAATAATTAAAACTTATCCTTAAGATGTATTTCACCTGAAAAGTATTATATAAAAGTCTTGGGAACCTTTTGTGCTACACCTCTGACATAAAGTAAATTCAAAGGGATGGCAAACAAAGAAATGTTACAATAGGCCGAGTTATCATGAATCTCACAAAAAACCGCGACAGAGTAATGTAATAATAAATTTTAATTTTTTAGAATACTAGGGGATGTATGTTTATGCCCATGTTTTTCCACAAAACATAAAATAAAAAAAACTTAAAGTCAGACGAATATGAGACATATCTTACTTTCTTCCCCACATTATTCTGCATCGATTGGTATCGGTCTCGACCCCATACCCCCAGCGGTTTCGGAGGAGATAGAGTGACAAGCTTTTGGCAGCGGCAGCGGCGGCGCCAGTTACTTTTTTTAGAATAGGGAGATGTAAAATATTTTATGCAAATAATTTGATTTACCCATCAAAACAAACAGTTAATACTGTTTGGTTATGTCATAATCTAAAGCTGGTTAATTACACACAGCAGTTAGGCGCATGGTGGCAGGCTAATGATGGTGATGTCATAAATACACATAACAGCCCTATATATATATATATATATATACATATATGTAATATCTTTTGTTTCTTTAAAGGTAAGCAGTGTAGTCTTGATTCTTATAGTGGTGACCATTCAATACCAGTTGGCCCATGTATGTGTGTACTAAATGTTAGTACATACATACGCCTGTAATCCCCGAAGGGGTAGGCAGAGGTGTAACCAGTACACCCACATTTCGCCGAGCGTATTTCCGTGCCTTATGTGATAGGGGGCGAGCCTATCGCCATACCGGGCGCAAATTCCAGACTCCGGGCTGATACTGAGCATTTTGTAATAGAAAAACCCAATACCACTTTACCCGACCCGGGGATCGAACCCGAGACCTCAGCGTTGAGCTCAATCGTAACGCGTACGCATTACAACTGCGCCACCGAGGCAGTCAAGTAAATGTTAGTGTTTTTTTTATTGCCCTGATAGGCAGACGAGCTAGCTGCCTGATGGTAAGCGGTGATCGCTGCTCATGGACGTCGATAATGCCCGGAGCACAGCCAAGCCGCTGTGTACCGTTAATACTCTTTTTAAGCCAACTTATAACTCGGAGTGACGAACGCTGTCCAGTGCCATGCAGTGCTTTGTAATTCAAAGTTCTGTGTGGTGTTTTTCTATTTATGGACAGGCGTGGTGCTTACCTAAAGCGATTTGATCATTTCATCATTGAGGATGATAAAAAAACTCAAATATTATGAACGCTGGGCAATGTTTGTGACCGAATGGGTAAAACCTAGTCCTAGAAAACGGTGGAGAGACGATCTCGACGCATTTGAGCCACAATGGCTTATAGTGGCAGTGAATCACGATATATGGAAAGAGAGGAGGGCGACCTTTACCCAACAGTGGGATGATATAGGTTAATATATAATCTCTATATTTTAAAAAGAAGTAACTGGCGCCGTCACCGCTGCCAAAAGCTTGTCACGCTATCTCCTCCGAAACCGCTGGGGGTATGGGGTACCAATCGATGCAGAATAATGTGGGGAAGAAAGTAAGATATATCTCATATTCGTCGGACTTTAATATTTTATTTTATTTTATGTTTTGTGGAAAATAGTTATTTTTTATAAAATAAACCGGTAAACGAGCAAGTGGGTCACTTTATGGTAAGTGATCTCTACCGCTCATAAACGTGGGCGCGTTGCCGAGCTTAAAGGAAAGGGATTGGGAAAGGGAAGGGGATTTGGGCCTCCGGATATCTCACTGACCGTACGAAACGCAGCAGCAAGCCGTAACTTTACGTCGGTTTTCTGTGAGACAGTGGTAACGACCCGGACGAGCCGGCCCATTCGTATGGCTCTACCACTCAAATATGAAACGAGTCCTTAGAATGATTTACTAACAGTTTAATTTTGAACTCGACAAAGCCATTGATCAACCAACCGTCAGCGCCAGCAGTTACTGCTGCAACCCTCGACTCATTTGCGAAATTCCATGAATTTTTAAAACGTCAGTAATCAAGATTAATCACGTCATAATATTAGATCAAGTGGAATTAATTTTGCTGAAAATAGAATAAGATGAATGAGGAATTTAAGGGAACATTGACCCCTATTAATTATTGATGTATATTCATTATAAGTGGAAAAACCAAACCACGGACTAAACACTGATAGTTATATATTGGCAATGACGCCCATCGTATCGTAGGCGCTTACATAAATGAAGGTAATTCCACGAATAAGTTACATTCTCGTTGGCTCCTACGTTAAAAACTTTTGTTTATATTGCATTGGTACTCTTAGTGCACGCATCTTAGACGTAAAATAGCACCGCCAGAAATACTAAGGTCCGTATTCACAAACAATACTTAAGTAAGCTCTTTGCCAAGTCTAAAATTCTGTGTATATGATTGGTCTGTTTTGATTTAGCGCCAACAACTAACCAATGACGTTTATATAATTCGTCACTATGCATTCGCGCTCACTATCAGGTCTCATATTAACGTTTATGAATACTGGATTAGTTACGCAGTCAACTAGAAATTTGATAACAGATGATCTACGTAGTTAAGGAAGGTTTCTTCAGATATTCGGTTCATTGATTTTGTACAACCAGTGTACCTTTGATTCGATCGCTAATTATTTAGGGGCAATCTTTGCTGTAAGGAAGGCCATTAGGGCAAATCTACCCAAATGTTGTTTAATGAAATTACCTCTTCAAGTGCAGTACCTACTGTCTAATAAATATTGATATTCTATTTCAGGTAAATCAACAATAGAATCAAAGATCTATATCAGTAAAATTACTTCAAGTAATGACAACTAAAATACTGATTTATTACGTAATGCTTCTGAAAAATTTGAACTATGACGCTGATGGGAAGTAATAAGTAAATAAATACACCCAACAGTTACACACATAGTCCTGACCCCACACTAGGTTAACCTGTGTCGTGAGTATCAGGAACTACGAGGGACTTGCGGTTCCACCACACCCAGACCCGAAACCGATATTTGTGGATCACACATATTAACATTTGTCTAGGTGCGGGAATCGAACCTGTGACCTCTCGTTTCTTTCTGTACCATGTGTTATAAAGCATGTAGCGGTGATCTCACTGCGAGTGGGATAAGGGCAGGTGGAAGGAAGGGTTTATCCATCAATTTGATCTCTTGATTAATTATGAACTCGACGTTTATCGATTTATATTATAGTTTCATGTGTATTGCTCCTGGATACGTTTCATATCTTTAGAATATCTACACTACTTTATATTATACTTTTGTGAGTGGTAGAGCCACGCTGTAGAAAGTTTTGTCTACAGCATGAATGGGCCGACTCAACCGGGTCGTTACCACTGGCTCTCAGAAAACCGGCGTAAAGTAGCAGATTGCTGCTGTGTTTTGTGAGTGAGATATCTGGAGGCCCAAATCCCCTTCCCCTTCCCAATTCCTTAATTATCCCTGTGCTTTAAGGTCGGCAACGCGTCCATAATTAAAGAAAGAATGAGAATGAGAATAAGAATAACGTTTATTCAGCGTATATAAAGACACACAACACAAATAGAAATAATGATTAAAAAACACATTACAGTAACATAACAAACAAGAGATATAAACGAAAGAGAAGAAAGCAAAGTAATTTAACAAAGTATGTAATAAATAAGTATAGGCAGCGTGTGTCTCCCGAGTTTGCCGAAAAGGATCTAGTTCAGCATTTTACCAGACATATCGTGCCTGGCGCTGGTTTTCGACTAGAACCTTGTAGGTGTGGCGCACGGATGTACATAAAAATATATTCACTATAGATTTAAAAAAAAAAAAAAAATTAATATAATAACAGTACAATTAAAAATAAAATAAAAAAAAAACTTTTGTTATTGTGGGCATACATGGGTGGTGGAGATCACTTACCATCAGGTGACCCACTTGCTCGTTTGCCGGCCTATGCCATAAAAAAAATACTAAGTGGATAAGTAAAGTATGTCTTGACACAACCTCTCACTTTGCTTTTCTGGATTACAGTAAAACCCAACATCTTCTCATATACTTCATTTTAGTACATATTGGAGCACATTGAATTCGACTTTATAATTTTCTCAGTGTCTATCTATAGTAGTATCTTTATAATAGCCTGTCTTTGTACACTAGACTTAATATAACCTCCAAAACCTCACAAAAACGAAATTATGAGCCTACATTAACTTAAAGAGGTCTGTAATGAGTTCTTTTGTGTATTATCTCAAGTAATAAACTTACGCAAAGCCAGAATAAGGACTATTCCACAAGACCTGTTACACTTTTTCATTAGATTTGTATCCATGTTTGGGTTGGCTGCTTCGGCACTAGATATCTCTCGGCAAATGTGCTATGCCTAAAAACAATACTATGATCAAACTATTTGATGTATAGAAGATTATTGAAGCGAGCGAATGGGTCACCTGATGGTAAGTGATATCCATCGCCCATGTACGGCCACAATACCAAAATAATCATGGGTGCGTTGCCGACCTTAAAGGAAAGGGATGATTAAGGTATTGGGAAGGGGAGGGGGTTTGGTTCTCTGGATATCTCACTCACCGTACGAAACGCAGCAGTAAGCTCTTACTTTACGCTGGTTTTCTCTAAGACACTGGTAACGTCCCGGATGAACCGGCCTATTCATGTTGTAGACAAAACTGTCTACAGCGTGGCTCTACCACTCAAATGAATGATAGTTGGTAATGAGTACCATAAAAGGAAATTATATAAATAAATAAATAAATACACCCAACAGTCACCCACATAGTCCTGACCCCACACTAGGTTAAACCTGTATCGTGGGTATCAAGAACTACGAGGGACTTGCGGTCCCACAACACCCAGACCCGAGACAAATATTTGTGGATCAGACAAACATTTGTCAAGGTGCGGGAATCGAACTCACGGCCTCACGCTTCGCAACCGGCTACTCGCCCGCTGCGCAACGGAGGCTGTCAATATAACATAATATATTTCATTCAACAAACATAACTCCTTGCTATTTTTACAATTTGTATTGATAATATTTTTTTAATTTTATTTAATGAGGGAATTGGGTCTGTAGTTAGATAAGGAAATATTAGCAATTAATTTCATATCGTTGTAATGTAAACAATATTTTAAAAATAAAAATAATATAGTAAAAACATTTCAATAGCTTAATTGACATTTTCCATTTTATTTACCCCTTATTTACTTGTAATAAAGGGAACAACTGAACACCTTAAAGGGTTCTAATTAAGATTTCTTAAAGAGACACTTACTGTCTGAGCCCAGTGAAGCGTCAATGTCTTTGAATAAATTGAGAAAACAGAAAAATACGAACAATGATTGACACGCCTGTGTAGAGAAATCTCCAAGAGAAATAAAACTAGTTTATACGGATTTTATCGCGGTTTAATTTTTATTTTAGTCCCGACGTTTCGAAAGCTTTTCAGCCTTCGTGGTCACGGGAGAGACTGAGGTGTAGGTCGTCTCGAAAAGTAAATGTTACAAACGAAACGTCGAGACTAAAATAAATAAAATTTTATTTCAATGTGTAATATTCGCGTAAACCTAAGAAATCACTCTCCAAGAGAATATTATAAAACTGAGAAAATAAGTATATTTAAAGTAATTTTATACCCCTGAATCTAGTAATAGTAAGTAAATAATTAATGATATAATTATACTTATAATAATATAATACTAATGATTAATTAATACACTCACACTTGTCTGCACTAAGATTTTCACTGTTTGGTCAAAGATGAGTTTAAGAGGCAATATAAAAGTTATGGCTAGGCATTATAGAGTGTAGCGTATGATCTTAGGCGTTGTTAAATTCTAGTGGAATCGAGTATCAGAAACTATCGATGTTTTTTATTTTTATTTGCTTGAATGACGAGAAGAGCAGGTCGCTCGCCTGATGTTAAGGGTCAGGCCTGCTCATTAACAGAAGCAACGTCACACAGAATTCTGGCTTACAGAACACTGTATGGCACTGAACTGCGCTCGTCACCCCAAGACATAAGATGTTAAGTCTCATAATGCCCAGTAATTTCACTGGCTTCAACGTCCTTCAAACCGAAACACAACAGTGCTTACATACTGCTGCTTAGCAGAAATAGAGAATGCGGTGGCACCAACCCAGACAGCCTCTCGCATACGACGGATCTACCAACTTGGGCTGATCCCAAAGTTTGTGTCGATGTTTAAAACGATCTACGCCCTTTAGCAAATAACGCTTATGTTCTACGAACGTCCTAAAATCTGTTGACATTAATATAAGTAAAGTACTAATAGTTTTTTTACATTTTTAAATAAAAGCCATGTACACTGTATGATATAAGAACGACATCCCCCTTAGTACCATAACCGATTTTTCTAGAATATAAATAAAGCATTTTCCTTTTCATCGAATGAGTACATATCGGCAGATTATTGTAACTTTGGACAACACTAAATGATAAATAGCCTAGCCTTTGCCTTACTTTAACGTTGTTATTCTCGCTTTTATTTATAGGGATGTGATCGATCTTAATAAACGAATGATTAAAATTAGTGTTTTTAGAATTTCTAGAATTCAAATAGGTCGGTACATAATCACTCATAGTAACACGTTGTATATGCAATATCTAATATATAAAATTCTCGTGTCACCAATGTTCGTTCCCATACTCCTCCGAAACGGCTCGACCGATTGTTATGAAATTTGATATGCATATTCAGTAGGTCTGAGAATCGGCTACTATCTATTTTTTATCCCCCTAAATGTTTTTTGTTTTTTAATCAATTTTTTTTGTTTTTATTTTTTTATGATACAGCATTAAAACTACATACAACCCAAAATGTTCACCCTTCTACCATCAACCCCTATTTTTTAATAGCGATATTAGTATTTTTGTCAAGCGCGTTTCTTACCGGGGGCGCCCACTAGGCTATTTTAATCCTGGAAATAGGCATTCACGCGGGCGGAGCCGCGGGCAACAGCTTGTGTTAGTATATTATTAGTAAATCAGTTTATTTCTTTATTTTTATTTATTAGTGCGGAGAACTTTTAAAATTAACGAACCTTAATTTAGACGTGTCATTTTCAGTAACACCCAAAATAGGATTTAGTCCGAAATTTTTTTTATTGTCAAAGTCGATGTAGATACACTACTATGATTAAAATTTTGCGCTACAGCAAACATCGGATGTTTCGAAAATACGGACATATGATCTAATACAAACATGTTACAATTTTCTTGTTCTTCTTTCACCTGCCCTTATCCCACTCACAGTTACAGGAATAATTGGCTTGTAGTTTTTACGACCGGCCGCCTACCTGACGTCAACTCTTCTGAGGAGAAAACACCCATATCCGAAGCAAATATTTGTGGATCACACAAACATTTTGTCTCGATGCGGATATCGAACCCGCGTCCTATCGCTTCACAGCCAGCTACTCGCCCACTGCGCTACGGAGGCTGTCAAATTAAACCTGTTTTAATATTATATAAAATTATTTTTCTCATTTTCTCAAATCGTCGTACTGTACCTAACTGTACTATACAGTTTCCTGCGGACTTGCAGTGACGTAGATAAGATTCCGGGAAAGGAAGGACCATGTTTGGAAGCTGTATTCTTCAGATAAACTGTACAAAGAAGGGAACATAAAGAAAACTTGCCCTAACAATTAAATTTGGAATATGCTAATAATGCCAACTAATAAAAACTTTATAATGCTGAAATTCTTAACAATAAGGTCATTTACAAAAAGGCTAAAATAGTTTCTACCTTGAACAAAACTCGGCCACAGAATCTATGAATTAAAATTCTTTAGACGTACAACTAAATTAGTAAAGTAATTTGCTAAATAGTTTGAAATAGTTTGTGCCACAAAGAATATTTAAAGTATGGTTATTGGATTAAAAGATAGTATAATTTTTTGACATGTCTTTTTTTCTAATCCTGTTTTATACATGTCTCATTGCTGGTCTCGGGCCTCCTCTACTTACATAAGAGTGGTTAGGTCTTGGTCCGCCACGCTGGCCTAATGCGGGTTGGCAGAATTCACACACAAGAACTTCTCAGGTATGCAGATTTCCTCACGATCTTTCCTTCACCGTTAAAGTAAGCGATAACTAATAATTTATAGACACATCATTTAGAAAATTCAGAGGTGTATGTACTCTTGGGACTGGTTTCGAACCTGCGACTTAAATCGCGACTGTCCGTACCAGTTTTTTAATAAATAAAAATGTATGATAGATTTCATAGTGAAAAAATATTTAGACTTGGCACACGAGGTTACTGATACATGGCATAGTGCTCGACAACCACTGTCCTGATAGTCCTCCTAATAAGTTGATACCAAAGAGCTTCGATCAACACCTCCAGAGGCTATCAGTTGGCCGTTGGGTCAAGAACCAGATTCAGAAAGCGGTGTTATTGGACACGGCACGCATTGTGAGGAGGTTCCTCACTCTGGTGTCCTAACCACTGGTGGCTTGGGTCTTAAGCCTCGCCATTGGAGTCACGTTGGTGATCTTCTATAAAAGAAAAAGACTTCTCAACACTTACAACAATTATTTTAATTATTATTGTCGTGAGTTTGAGTATACCCGTCAATTTATTTCTGCCCTATGGAGAAAGGTGCGCAGAATACTCCCCTGCCTTTGTTGAGATTGACGCCACGAAGGTCCAGGAGGAAGCGCCGGCAGGTGGACGACCCGCGGGGTCGTGATGTAATATTTAAGAATAATAATAAAACAACCTTCTGCCTCGGTGGCGCAGTTGTAATGCGTACGCGTTACGATTGAGGCCGACACTGAGGTCTCGTGTTCGATCCCCGGGTCGGGTAAAGCGGTATTTGGTTTTTCTATTACGAAATGCTCAGTATCAGCCCGGAGTCTGGAATTTGTGCCCGATATGGCGATAGGCTCGCCCCCTATCACATCGTGGGACGGAGATACGCTCGGCGAAATGTGGGTGTACTAGTTACACCTCTGCCTACCGCTTCGGGGATTACAGGCGTGAGTGCGTATGTATGTAAAAAAATCTTTTGAAATAAAGAGTACTGTTCGTAGAGGTGACTTCATCTCGCTCTTTCTCTTTCTCTTCTCGGGGTGACGAGCGCAGTCCAGTACCATGCAGTACTTCATAATTCAAAATTCTGATTGATATTGCTTCTGTTTATGGGCAGGAGTGACGCTTACCATCAGACGGGTGACTTACTCATTTCGTCATTCACGCAACAAAAAAAACTACGCATACCCACAATTTTAATCATTTTTGTATTTCGTAAAGATTTCCAGCGAAAATATGTCGACTCCAGTCAAAAAATTAATAACGTATTTCTCGTAGAAGAATGGAATGTTTTTATTACTAATCCGCGGAAATTTAATTGAAGCAATCAATTGTTTTGGGTTCCGTGGACAGATAAATGGTTTAATTAAACTAGTTCCGATGAGATTAACATTTACTTTTCCTTGTGGATTGGAGACATAACATTTCTTATATAAGTATCTAATAATTCCTGTATGTACATCCCGAAAAAGCTCTTAATAGAAATTAAATTTGAATTAAATAAAGTTGATGACGTCATAAGTATTCACAAACATATTAATCAGTAACTTTATAATAAAGTGAATAAGTAATTAGAAAATCTATGAAGCATTGGTTAAATGCAAATGCACAGATAAAAATAAGTAAAATATATTCCAGACTTGCCTCTAATTGGGATCTTAATCGCTTTAAAAAATAGTCGCCAGAAAGTTAGCGCCAGAATTATGCCCTATTTTTTCATTTTCTTTATGCCCATTGTAGATGAGCTTGAGATGAGCTGCGTTTCTAGAATAATCGTTGCCTGACCAGCATAATTACAAGATGGTAGGTCCCTCGTAAGCGAGAGGTCGTCTGGGTTGGTAACAGTGTGTAAGCACTGTTGTGTTTCGGTTTGAAGGACATTGAAGCCAGTGAAATTACTGGGCATTATGAGACTTAACATCTTATGACTCGGGATGACGAGCGCGGATCAGTGCCATGCAGTATTCTGTAATCTGAGTTCTATGTGACGTTGCTTCTGTTTACGAGTATGGGCAGGCGTGACTTTTAACATCAGGCGAGTGACCTGCTCGTCTCGTCATTCAAGCATATAAAATAAAAATGTTTTTGACTGATGAAAATCTCTTACTATTTAGTACAATTATTTTCTTGAGCAACAACAAAAAATAACCCTCTGTATTTAATATTCGCTTAAGAACTATCTAAACTCCATTCAAACTCGAAATAATATTTTTAAAGTCACTTAATTTCAAACTGGTTTAAAAGACTTTAAAGACCTGGAAAGCAATGAGTTCGTGTAAATTATGAAAAACTTGAACGTCGTTGGCCGTTTTCCACGTCAAAATATCAAAGTAGGTATGAAATATCAAAGTGTGTTTACCCTGTCTTTTCTGTTGCCTGTTTATTCTGTTGGTTGCAAGTTGTTTAGAGATGGTGAGGTCAAGAGTTTTCTTTACTCATATTTGAGAGGGATTCAGAAAATATAAGAATGAAATGAATAAAACGTTAACTACAAACGTCTACAAGGTAGGTCTCTCGTATGCGAGAGGCCGTCTGGCTTGGTATTACCACCGCTTAAGTACACGAGACTACGTCGCCCACACACCAGCCACTGTAACTCTTGTAAGCCAGGATCGACAGTGGTACGCATATTTCAACACCGAGCAATGAAGCTCGGCGAGACTCTAGGAATGCAAATCTGTCTCTATCCCGCGACGAAATGATTCAAATAGAAAATTAAATTAAGTACAGTATGCTGCTAATATATCCAACTAACAGATTAGACATGCATTAATTGAAGTGATGGGGGGAAGATTAGTGTTTCCTTCGAGACTTCGAGAAAAGTCACAGGAAAGTTCTAGTGGATTGATAAAAACATGAAACTTCCATCGAATGTCAATTTGAGGTCAAGCTTTCACGTCAAATGTCAGTAATCATATAACTGTAAAATGAATGAACACATACGATTTTTATTTCGGTTCCTCAACGCTGTTTTTTTTTTCGGTACTTTTGGTATTGATCAAGCTATAAATAATAAATATATACACTCAACAGTTAAACACATAGTTTTGATTCTATAATAATTACGAGTGGTAGAGCCACGCTGTAGACATTTTGTCTACAGCATGAATGGGCCGGCTCATCCGGGTCGTTACCACAATCTCACAGAAAACCGACGTGAAGTAGCAGCTTGCTGCTGCATTTCGTGCGGTGAGTGAGATATCCGGAGGCCCAAATCCCCTCCCCTTCCCAATCCCTTAATTATCACTTTCCTTTAAGGTCGGCAACGCGCCCATGATTCTTTTGGTATTGTGGGCGTATATGGGCGGTAGTGATCACTTACCATCAGGTGACCCACTTGCACGTTTGTCGGCCTATGCAATAGAAAAAAAATAGGTTAACCTGTATCGTGGGTATCGGGAACGGTCCCACAATACCCAGACACGATTTGTTTTTACGAATCACACCAACATTTATCTCGGTATGTGAATCGAATCCACGACTTTTCGTCTCACAGCCGGCTACACGCGCACCCTACGTAGGCTGTTTAAAGATTTATAGAAGTTTTATTTTAGGTCTCGGGTTCGATCCCGAGTTGGGTAAAGTGGTATTGGGGTTTTCTATTTCGAAATGCTCAGTATCAGCCTGGAGTCTGGAATTTGTGCCCGGTATGGTGATAGGCTCACATCACATCGTGGGAAACTCGGCAAAATGTGGGTGTACTAGTTACACCTCTGCCTACCCCTTCGGGGATTACAGGCGTGAGTGCGTATGTATGTATGCATTTGTTTTAGGGTTAATTGTTTTTCCAATACTTGCTTAATGTACTAAAAGAAGAAACATTTCTACGTGGTCAATCTCTTTTATGCAAGAGGTCGTCTGGGTAGGAACCATTGTTTTGTCTATTTCTTTCGGCAAGCAGCAGTTTTATTCCAGTTTGATGGACATGGAAGCCAGTGAAATTACTGAGAATTATGAGATTTACATCTTATGTCTCGGAATGATGAACGCAGTGAAATTCCTTGGTGTAGGTACCTAGTAATGCCTGCCTCGGTGGCGCAGTTGTAATGCGTAAGCGGTACAACTACTGAGCTGAGGTCTCGGGTTCGATCCCCGAAACGGGTAAAAGTGATATTAGATTTTTCTATCACGAAATGCTTAGTATCAGCCCGGAGTCTGGAATTGTACCCGGTATGGCGATAGTCTCGCCACATATCACATCATGGGATTGAAATAAGCTTGCTGAAATGTGGGGAATACTAGTTACATCTCTGCCTACCCCTTCGGGGATTACAGGCGTGAGTGCATATGTATGTTATTAGTAATCATATATCTGCTCATTTACCATTGGCAAACGACTTTTTCATCTCGTCATACAATAAGAAAAAATATAACACAGTGGAATACTTGCGTTGCTGAAGGATAAATCAAGTTGCTTATTTAATTCGAACGTAGATCTTATTATTTCGAAACCGCGGCGATTTAGAAATAAATATAATCTCGTATGTTTTCGAGTAAGAGTCACGAAGTTATTAAAAGTAACATCCAATTTAATCCGCGATTATTGGCCAAAGTGGGTAACTTTTAATGAACTCACTGATTCCAGTGCTTCTTAGAGGATTTGCTTGTCAATTATCAGATTAAATAGGAGTTTTGTAGGCGGTAGAGCTACGCTGTAGATATTTTTATGAACGGCATGAATGGGCCGGCTCGACCGAGTTATTGCCACTCTTTCTTTCTATCTGGCGTTTTTCCCGGCTAGTGCCAGGGTCCGCCTTCCTATTAAGACGCCTCCACTACGCCCGATCTTGAGCATCCTCAGTAGTGAGACTATTTAAAAAAACGACTTGAAATAGTAGCAAGCTTCCGTTTCGTACGGGGAGTGATCTTTCGTGTTTTTTTTCTGAAAATCCCTCCCCTTCCCTTTATTGTCCCATTCCTTTAAGATCGGCATCATGCCCATGATTCTTCTAGTTTTGTGGACGTTTATGGGCGGTGGAGATAACACGCCTGTACTCCCCGAAGGGGTAGGCAGAGGTGTAACTAGTACACCCACATTTTGCCGAGCGTATCTCCGTCCCACGATGTGACAGGGGGCGAGCCTATCGCCATACCGGGCACAAATTCCAGACTCCGGGCTGATACTGAACATTTCGTAATAGAAAAACCTAATACCACTTTACCCGATCTGGTGATCGAACCCGAGACCTCAGCGTTAACTTAATCGTAACGCGTACGCATTACAACTGCGCCACCGAGGCAGTCATCGAAATATCCTATTTAAATTTTTATCATCCTTGCTTTTGGCATTACTCGTTCTGAACATACTGAGGATCTTAAAAAGAATGCTCAGCTTTAGTATGCTTTTTAGGAGTTGATCTCAGACTTAGTAGTTTTTTGAGTGGTAGAGCCACGCTGTAGACAGTTATGTCTACAGCAAGAATGGACCGGCTCGCCCAGGTCGTTCGTTATCACTTTTTCACAGTAAACTGACGTAAAGTAGCAGCAGGTTTCATACGGTGAGTGAGATATCCGGAGGCCCAAATCCCCCTCCCCATCCAAATCATTTAATTATCTCTTACCTCTAAGGTCGGCAACGCGCCCTTTTGGTATTGTGGGCGTACATTGGCAGTAGAGACTTCAGGTCAGGTTACTTACTTGCTCGTCTGCCAACCTATGCTATAACAAAAAGTTGATGGCAATCTTAGATCCTTACCATAGTTATATTTCACATCATTTAAACGTGAAATAATCGCCATTCATGTCGGTCGGAGATATTTTGCACAAAATTACGTCTGACCCCTAATCCAACGATTAAAAGTGTCAGCAAGATATTAAATTATGCGTAAAACCCGTCGGTTGTTACAAAAAGTTCTATACTTTTAGTTTGAAAGGAATTCTTTCTAAATCCTAGTTGTTTTCTAAATACATACATACACACTAACGCCTGTATTTATTTATTTATTGAATTCGTTACACCATCGACACATCACAAAACACTATAACAATCAATACATTTTATAAGACATAACTATGTGAAGTGCCTTTACAGGTGTATACAACATTTAAATGCACATCTATGTCAACATTCGTAATAGTAACAATTAGACATACAAAAACTTTACTAAATTAGACATACAAAAACTTTACTAAATTAGTCATACAAAAACTTTACTAAATTAATACACATCTAAATAATTAAATTCAAATGAATAATTACGGTTATTATACACAATGTTACTACGGTTACTAAGTATCAATCAATTTGTAACAATAATAATAATATCTAGTAATTAATATAAACCCCGATGGGGTAGACAGAGGTGTAACCAGTACATTCACATTTCGCCGAGCGTATCTCCGCCTCATGATGTGATAGGTGGCGAGTCTATCGCCATACCGGACACAATTCCAGACTCCGGGCTCAGCATTTTATAATAGAAAAACCCAATATCACTTTTACCCGACCCGGGGTTCGAACTCAAGACCACAGTGTCAGCCTCAGTCGTAACGCGTATGCATTACAACTGCGCTACTGAGGCGTTGTTTTCGATGTATAGAAATCGCCTAATTGGTCTAGTGTTGTAGGAATTGAGGTCAGACTATTAAAAATTGTGTGAAATTCTCGATTCAAAAACTACATATGTTTTTCTGAGTTTGGAATTTGTGATTTGTTGTTGTGATAGGCTCAGCCCATATCATATCCTGGGATGGAAGTAAACTCAGCTAATGATGTTTGAACTCGTTGCATCTCTGACTACCACTTAAAAATACAGACGTAAGCTCATTTTATAATATTACTACAGGGTTTTTTTTAATTATCTGTCGTTAAGAAGTCCTGCCACATATAATGTAGTAGCCGATATAAAATAGCATTTTCAAAAAGACTTTTAAACTACTAGACGGGCTTTTTAGAAGTAAAATTGCGTTTCATAATGCGTGAGTTTGACAGCTCATAAACGAGGAGCGCTATAGGGGTTTTAGTTGAGAGTAAGCGAGAAGCTAATATTGAGTTACGGTCAATTGACCGCAACTTAGTTGTACAATTTCTATATACCGCGCAGCTTGTCTAGTAGTATATATTAAAGTATTTGCATTACCATGATAATTCTTTGCAAGATTTATTATTCTTTCTTTCTTTTATGTTGATAAGAGCCAAAATGAGTCACGTTCAAAATCAATACTGAAATGAAGTGTCAGAGCTATGTAAATAGAGATTGATGATGTCATAATAAATCAAACGTGCGACGTTCTTAATGTTTTATAGATGTACCGACAAATATCATTTATCATAGATACGAAAGATTAGATATAGCCTCAGGGATCTATCTCATTTACGTAGAGATTTTTATTTTATTATTAGTTTTTTTTACAAATGACTTTCTAACGTTAAAGTAAAAAATGTTTTACTGAGCTTTACTCTTATCGTATAGTAAGATTCAAGAGCGCTATTATACAACGTGTTACAGAAAGGTGTGGTTTTAAAGTTCCGTAACTTATACTTGACAGTGAGTGTTTATGTACTGATCTTATTAAAATCGAAATATCCTAAAGTATCAAGGTAATTTAAATCTCTCGTTGATAATTTAAATTATTTGCGCACCTAGTAACAGCTTCATTCGAGACAGCTATTTTACATTTACGCCCGATTTCTGAAAGGCTGATCAATGTTAAATTAACTACTCAAATGTCAAATCTCATGTCAAGTCAAAATTGAGTTGCTAGAAGCGTGAACACCTTTAATTTGACACACATGTTAGCTAACATAACTTTCAAATAAATATGAAAAAATATATGTCAAACGGTACTAATGAGAACGTAAAGAGAGATCAATTATTTTATTTTGACAAATAACGTAACACTCGGTTTGTGTAAGGCTAATCAAATCAACATTCAACTAACAGTACTTTGATTTTGACACTGCTGTCAAATCAGTTCGAGTTGCTGAAACGTTGGTTAGTGAAACCAAAAAAAATATTTGATGTCTCTTTAGTAGCGAAAATACATCTTCAAAAACTTAAGTTTTAGATTTTTTATCGGAAATTTAACCTATCTCAATAATTTCTTTCATAACATCGGTTTCCAGTTATTGTTGTCTCAACAGAAAATACTGATTTCATATTCGAAATGTCCAAACATTTGTGTAGCCTTTCAATCAATCAGAGCTGTCTCAAAACGAATGGCGCCACCAGTTAACATTGTATTTTTAATGTCAAAAATCGAATATCCTGTGAGCAACAAATATTCAACTATATTTCATTTTAGTGTCTGTCAGTTTTCCATCGATTTTTTTGAGGAACCGAAGTGCTGGCGACGTGGTGTTGTAGATTATAGTGGTAAGTGGTTTTGTTGAGTGGTAGAGCCACGCTGTAGACAGTTTTGTCTACAGCATGCCCATTCATGCTGTAGACACATGCTGTAGGCTCGTCCGGCTCCGTTACCACTGTCTCACAGCTTGCTGCTGCGTTTCGTAAGGTGAGTGAGATAACCGGAGGCCCAAATCCCCATCCCTTTCCAATCCCTTAATTCTCCTTTTCCTTTAAGATCAGCAACGCGCCCATGACTCTTTTGGTATTAGGAGCGTACATGGGCGGTGGATATCACTAACCATCAGGTGACCCACTGGCTCGTTTGCCGGCCTATGCAATAAAAAAAATCACGCCTGCCACCACCGCAGGTCGCCTCTACTCCTTGCAGACGCACCAGCGTGTCTTTCACATTAACTCTGATTGCTTTCAAATGATTGCTGACTCAAATTTACCGTTCTAGGATAAATTTGTTTTGGATAACTCGGGGAACACTATTGACTGTATGTAAGATTTTGATTTAAATGATTTAGCATTTTTAGTGGCATCAGCGTACTAAGGCTGCGAATCGTGAGGTTATGGGTTAAATTCTCAAGCCGGACAAACAATATTTGTGTTTGAATTTTAAATTCGAGAATTCACACATGAATTATCTGAGATTGAAATTTCTGTCCGGTATGGAAATAACCTCGCCGAAACATGGGCGCACACACTTTTAACTAATGCTTCGGGGTAAAGGTTAGAGCTTTATGTATGTACTCGTATGTATCATGTACACTTTCCTAATTTTTAAATACTGTAGTTTGTACTTTGTAGGTCTCTTATATTCAATAATCCGTCTAGTTAAGTGTGATATTCTATCTATTTCACCCGAGGGTATAAAATCAAGCGAAATTACTGGGCATTATGAGACTTAAAATGTTATGTAAATACAACGTTTATTATCATATCGTTAAACAATCATTTAAATTATTTTTAAATAGAGAAATGTAATGTTAGTAAAAATAAAACAACTTCGGGAATTGGCGTGAGTGCGTTTATTTAACGGTGAAGGAAACCTCGTGAGGAAACCTGCATACCTAGACGTACTCCATAAGATTCGAAGGCTCCGTGGTGGACTAAAGTCTAAGTCCTCTCATTCAGCAAAGAAGGCCTGTAACTAACAATAGGATGTATGCATTAGGGTTTATATTATTATTATACTAAAACTATTGTTTCGTTATAATTACATACCGGTGTCGTAAGCGTAAGTGTTTCGTAACTGAGTGGGATATCCAGAGCCCCAAACCCCCTCCCCTTCCCAATCCCTTAATTATTTAATTAATACTCGGTGGCGCAGTTGTAATGCGTACGTGTTACGATTGAGGCCAACGCTGATCTCAGGTTCGATCCCGGGTCGGGTAAAGTGGTATTGGGTTTTTCTATTATGAAATGCTTAGTATCAGCCCGGAGTCTGGAATTCGTGCCCGGTATGGCGATAGGCTCGCCCCCTATCACATAAGGGACGGAGATACTCTCGGCGAATGTACTGGTTGTAACCAGAGGAGAGAGAGGTGTACCTCTGCCTACCCCTCGGGGATTACAGGCGTGAGTGCGTATGTTAATAAATACTCCATATTACAACTCACTTATTACACTTCACTTCTATTTCAGACGATGAAAGAACCACAGGATGTTAAATTGAAAGAGAGTGAGTTACACTCGTCTCTTCGTTGTTTGATGCATCACTATCGTTGGTTTGGATTCTTCCCAATAGAGGGTCTTGGCCAGGGAGACCCTTATAAAGTGAGGTAATCTTTATGGACGAAATAGTTTTTGCCATTGACCCATGTGGAGATTATTGAGGTATATGGCATCGACTGCCTCGGTGGCGCAGTTGTAATGCGTACGCGTTACGTTTGAGGCCAACGCTGAGGTCTCGGGTTCAATCCCCGGGTCGGGTAAAGTGGTATTGGGTGTTTGTATTAGGAAATGGTCAGTATCAGCCCGGAGTCTGGAATTTGTGCCCGGTATGGCGATAGGCTCGCCCCCTATGACATAAGGGACGGAGATACGCTCGGCGAAATGTGGGTGTACTGGTTACATCTCTGCCTACCCCTTCGGGGATTACAGACGTGAGTGCGTATATGTATATAGAAATATTTGTTTCGGGTCTGCGTGATGTGACACCGAAAGTGTCTCCCAGTTTTTGATTCCCACGACACAAGTCTCGTATCTTACTGTGGGGTCAGGACTATGTGTGTACTGTTGGGTGTATTTATTAAAAAAATACCGAGAAAAAGTATAAGGTCTTGCGCACGTGTAATCTGATTTAGTCTGCATTCGATGCTACCACCTAGTTATTAAACCTCTAAAATAGTTTGTATTTATTAGTAAATAATCCTTCTTTCAACATCAGATTTATTTTTAGATTTAACTTGAAATCCTGGTACAGTATTTACTTTAGTTTATCGTTCGCTGGACAAAGTTTCCTGACAGCAGTTTCGTTTATCTGGTTTCTGGACAAAAATATGACTTTGGGTTCATTGTGTGAGTATTGTTTAAAATATGTGATATCTTATGAATATTTTATTAACTACTAGCTTTTGCTCGCGGCTCCGCCTGCGTGAATAGACTTTTTCGAAATAAAACGTAGCCTATAACCGTCTCCAGGGTCCCATCTATCTCTACATAAACAATCATCAAAATCGGTTCAGTTATTTTGGCGTGAAAGCGTAACAAACAAAAAGATAATTATGTTTTTTTTTTCATAAAAATTATCCTATGTTACTTCTTATACCTCCAAGAATATGTGTACAGAGTTTGCAATGATGATCGGTTAAGTAGTTTTCGCGTGAAGCGTAACAAACAAACTTACATTCACTATTATAATATTAGTATGATAGAGGTGTTTAATTGTAAATTTTCAGCATACTTCGTATTTTTTGGCTCCGTCCTAACAATCATAGCGTGTTTATTAAAATTGTCTAAACATTGGCCCAGACTGTTATGCAAAGCTACAAAAATGGAAGTAAGTTTGGCTAACATTAGAATCACGAAGAATATATCTAGAAAATGCTATATAATGGCAAACTTCGTGATGTTATTGGCACTTGGTAAGTTTTATTTTATCTGCTGATATATAAGACCGATTTGATCCCTTTTTGCTAATAAAGTAGGATAATTGACTTCATTCTTTTAAAATTTTTTGACCGATCAAAAATAGTGTAGGCGTTTCTCAATTCGTCGCGTTTTGTTTTGTATTTATATCCACGCATAACTCCACAAATTTGGACCGTATTGAATGGTGATTCTTTTATTATAGCTCAAAGTCGGATCCCTTTATGGGGATGAAAGATTAAAACTTCGTAATTTATGCAATCACATATTGTGTAATCACATCGCTGGGCTAGCATATAGAAGTACTATCTGTCTCGCGTGCATATTACTGCTCCGCTACCGTGTTTCATACAAAGTTCAACCCCCCTTTAACCCCCTTGAATTGTAAATTTCCAAAAATCTTTTTTTGCCGGCCCCTACATTTTATTTTTATTCAGGACACCCCGCGCCTGCCGACCGCTGCCAAGCGGTACGGCCTACGGTCCGCCAGCCGCTCTGCTTCCGCTTTTTAAAACTCTGATATTTTCTAAGATATTTATTTTAATGACATGCTGTAAATTTTAATCTACATGAAATGCATATAGTTTCTAAAGTATTTAATTGGATAAGGAATAATACTGTATTGTTTAAAATAGCTTGGTAAATAACCCATATTTTTTTGTTGTAATATAAAAATGGTTACTGTGGGTTATCCTTAGGAGATAAACATATACGTAAAAATCGATGAATTGTATATCTTTATCAGATATACAATTCCATAGTACATTAATTTGATCTATCTCGTAAGGTTTAGCCAGCGTTTGCAATGTCAGCGCACAAAATATGTTTCTTACGACATCACATTACAAATCTTAGAATTTCTTGGCTTTTCTCTACTATAATATGCATGTATACTATATATAAATCTTCCTCTTGAATCACTTTATCTATTGCTGAAAACTGCATTAAAATCCGTTGCGTAGTTTAAAAGATCTAAGCGTACAAACAGTGGGAGCGACTTTGTTTTATATTATCTAAAGATACAGTATGATTTGATTTTAAACTAATATTGTGTATTTTTCATCAGTGGAACACATCTTAGTAAAATTTTATAATGTGAGGCTGGTCATGTCATGTATGGGCGAACCTACACTAAATACTCTCGTCATAAAAAAGTATTTCCACTATAGATACTACTATGTGTTTGACTATATTCCGTTGCATCCAGTGACGGGAGCAATTGCAGAGGTAAGTATAATTACTAATATATACTACAAGACCGGCTGCGCGGTACATAGAGATTGCGCCACTAAGTTACGGTCAATTGACCATAACTCAATATTACCATATGCCTTACTCTTAACTAGAACCCAGGGACTTGGGAGCGGCTCTCCCGCTCCCGCGTTATGTGGCGTAATTTTCCTTTTAAACAGCCTCTTTGGTAGTACCTATACCTTGAAGTATTTGTGTAAGTCTGTGCAAGTCTTACGCCTAGAAGGATCGTGTCAAACAAAACTTCACATCGTTTCCAACTCTTTCATCATTGCGTACGTCAATTCTGCGCGAATTAGCTTAAATTCGGGTGAATTTAAATTTGGCAGGGCATGTAAATTATACCTAATGAAATCTCTACGTATGACAGAATAGTCAATCAGTTTACTTTTTATCCCGGAAAAAGCAATTCAGGCGGGCAGAGCCGTGAGCAAAAGCTAGTATTTATATCTATCTATTTATGCATGATAGGTGGTTTTAGCTATAAAATCGCAATCTCGAGGTAATATAGTAGTTATATTTGTCAGTGCAAAATGAAATCTTTAATTCAAATTCAAATCATTTATTCTGTAAATTGGATCATAAAATCACTTTTACATGTCAATCATTTTTTATGCTAAGTACATTACATTTACGACGGCATTTAGGGGCTAGCCATGAGAAGAAATGGCGAAACAAAAACATGGGTTTACAGACATTGTTTTACAGAAATATGCGAGTGTTATGTACAGAAATTCCTGGATCGCACTCACATTAAAAAAAAACAAATTGAAATAATTAATAATAAAAAAAATCTAAATGTCAGTATTCCGTTAACACTAATATTGCAACAATAGAGCAGTCAATAGTAAATAATATAATATATAATAAAGACAAGACAAGACAAGTGTACAAGACATGTTATCCGTGATCCGTGGTTACAACACTAGTTTTTAGGACCCTCGTGTGCGAGAGACCGTCTGGTAGGTATCACCGCTTTATCTATTTCTAGCACCAAACAGCAGTGTGTAAGCACTGTTGTGTTCCGGTTTGAAGCAAAACTGAATAATGATAATCTATAAAACTATCAAATTTTAAGATAACGGACTTGCAAGCGACCTTTGTTTGGAGTTTTGGCGATGTGTTAATTATGTGCATCAGTATCTACCTCACGTCTTACTTCAATGATCTGAACGAAGCTATTAACTCCTATCAAAATAAGGTATGCAGTATGACACTACACTTAATTGAAGCCTGTAGGCCTAGTACAAGTTTTAATAGTTTTGTAAAACGATGAAAGTTTTCGTTTTCTCTCAATATGTCAAATATTAGTAGCCACTAGTGGGAACTATGATGAATTAAAATTAATTATATGGTTTAATTAATTTCATAATAATATAATATGAAATTAGTTTTCAAGCGATTATTTTCTTTATTACCGTATGAATTACTAGTTTGACACTTCGACGGTAGTAATTTTATACGAATTCGAAAACTGTGAACGTATTTGTAACTCGTACTAGGACTACTGAACGCAAGAACTCCCTATGTGTAAACTTGATTTCGTGAAACAGGAAAAGTTGTTTGCATTAAACAGCCACCGTTGCGCGATCGGCGAGCAAGCCGGCTGCAAAGCGAGAGACCGTGGCTTCGATTCCCACACCGAAACAAATTGTTGTGTGATCCACAAATATTTGTTTCGGGTCTGGATGTTATGGACCGCAAGTCCCCCCTAGATACTCACGATACAGGTTAACCTAGTGTGGCGTGAGGACTATGTGTGTGACTGTTGGTGTATTTATTTATTTTTTGATTTAATCCAAATAATTCTAAAACTATACTGAAATTCAATTTAAAATACATGTAGATGATAGATGACGTAATATACATGATGATACTAAAATGTGTTATTATTATTTCAGGGTGTCGTACCTTGGGGTAAACTACGAGCTCAATATGCTGATTTAGTTATACTATTAAAGCAGATTGATTCCCAATTGAGTTCTGTCTTGATGATGTCATTTTTTTCTAATTTGTTCTTCCTTTGTTATCAACTTTTTAATTCATTACAGTAAGTGTATAAACAGTTTACTTTTTACTAGTGCTCCTAGTGCGAGTTTGGATACCCTATTTGTATCTATTATCAAAATATGCCTACAGATTTATGAGCGGTAGAGCCACACTGTAGACACTTTTGTCTACAGCATGAATGGGCTGGATCGTTACCACTGTCTCACAGAAAACCGGCGTAAACTAGCAGCTTGCTGCTGCGTTTCGTACGGTGATTGAGATATTCGGAGGCCCAAATTCCCGTCCCCTTCCCAATTCCTTACTTATCCCTTTCCTTTAAAGTCGGAAACGCACCCATGATTCTTTTGGTATTGTAGGCATACATGGGTGGTGGAGATCACTACCATCAGATGACCCACTTGCTCGTTTGCTGGCCTATGCCCAAAAAAAAAAAGATTTTTACATCACCCCTAGTCAATTGTATTGGAAATGTTGTTAATTACATACATATTTTGTTTATGGATGAGATGACAGATATCGAAATCACTCGCACTAGGCACACTGTTTGATTCATACAAATCAACAAAATGAATAATTTTGTTATTACTGTATTCTGAATAAAGCTTGTTTGTTTAAGCGGGAGTAGATCATATGATAAATTTGGTGACGCAGATGGAATGGAGCGGTATAAACATTTCAATTATTCTCCAATTATCACCCAAGAATAATTAAAATTTATCATTATTTTGATCTTTGCCACATTTTAACTGCATTGAAATCTCGAAACATTATTTTGTCAACATATGGTGTAAATGTTCTAATATTATTTTTGTTCTAGTGCCAATCCGTCATCGGAATGTCTTGTATCTTACCTGTTTTCGTTCTCATTTCTGGTGATACGGGCTTTATCAGTGTCTTTTCTAGCAGCAAACGTCCATAAAACAGCCCAGGGACCCCTCCTAGCATTGTATGAAGTCCCAACATCGATTTATAATATTGAGGTTAGTTTCTACGTAATAATATTAAATTTGAGCGTTGGGAGAAATTCATTTAATCTTTAGAGATATTTTGTTAAAAGAGAAAGTTGAAAATGATTTAACTGCCTCGCTACGCAGTGCTGCTGTGTTGAGGTCTCAGGTTCAATCCCCGAATCGAGTAAAGTGATATTGGGTTTTGCTATCATAACATGCTTAGTATCAGCCCAGAGTCGGGAATTGTGCCTGGTATGGTGATAGGTTCGCCCCTATCACATCATGGGAAATAAGCTCGGCGAAACGTGGGTGTACTGGTTACACCTCTGCCAACCCCTTCGGGGCTTACAGGCGTGAGTGCGATTATGATGTATGATTTGTATTGAATAGGGGGTTTAGTTCACTAAATTAAATGATGCACATTGTTGCGATCTGGATAATCTCGATGATAAGTTAATAGTAATGGATGTAATATATATATGCGAAGCAAAAATTATACATCCTACTTAAATTTTACTATAGATTTTATGTAGAAAACTTGATAAAACATGTAGAAAATGAACATAAATGTAAATATTTAAATTCTTCGCAATGCAACTAAAATCATATAAATCCGACTACACGTAGAGCTCTGTAGCTTTTACCAAACAAGTATGCATCGGGCGTTTCTCCATTCTCACCCAGTTTTCCTGTTCCACAAATGACGTTTGATGTAGTGACTTCCCGTTTACTCTTATTGGATGGTTTTATGCAATTGCTTGTATCTCCATTCCACGCCATTTTGTTTGTAAAACTTCTTGCAGCCTAAACGTTTTTATCAATAAAATTCGTTGTATTTTTGTTACAATTTGTGGATGGCTATATGCACAGTGTTGGAAGTAATATGTTATCTTTTTAAACAGTAGCGCTGTTGTAATGCATACGCGATACGACTGCTGTGTTGAGGGCTAGGGTTTGATCCCCGGATCGAGTAAAGTGATATTGGGTTTTTATATCAAGAAATGTTTGGTATCTGCCCGGAGTCTGGAATTGTGCTCGTTATGGCGATAGGCTGGCTTCCTATCATATCATGGGATCATAGTTACACCTCTGCCTACCTAACCTTTTGGGGAATACAGGCGTGAGTACGTATGCATGTACTTAATTAATTTAAACACAACATTAACAGAGAATACCCACCCACGACGCGATTCACAAAATTATAACAGATCAAGATAGATGTAGCCTAACCTAACCATTAAAGTTTCTGACGTCAATTGGAAATTTCAAAAATAATTTCGAGTCAGAGCCCCGCTGTAGACAGTTTTTACAGCACGAATGGGCCGGCTCGACTGTACTCACTACTGTCTCATAGTTGACTTCGTACGGTGCCTGAGATATCCGAAGGTACAAATCCTCCTCCCCTTCCCAATCGCTTAATTATCCTTTTTCTTTAAGGTCAGCAACGCACTTGCTCATTCGCCACTATAAAAAAAATTAATAAATAAATACACCCAACAGTCACACACATAGTCCAGAAGCCACACTAGGTAAACCTGTATCGTGGGTATCAGGAACTACGAGGGGTTTGCGGTTCCACAACACCCAGACCCGAGACAAATAATTGTGGGATCACACAAACATTTGTCTCGGTGAGGGAATCGAACCCACGGCCTCTCGCTTCGCAACCAGCTACTCGCCAGCTGTACCACGGACGCTGTGCATTATCATTTAAATAATTTCTAAATAGTTATCAGATGTCTTCAAACATTGATAAGAACAAGAAAACCTGCATTCACATATGTAAACATACATCTTTTAAGGTGGTACGATTCCACAGTTCTAAACTACAAACAGAAATATACAAAGCAGCTACATATATAATACTCCTCCTTTTTGTCGTGGATTAAAACTAACTTATCGACGCGACGACCCAAAAAATCTATGTTATAAATGCCCATTGAGAATTGCGAGCTCATTCTCTTGACTTAGATAAGACCGCATGGATTCAAGTAATGTCAGAAAGTTTAGTAGTCAGCCCGTACTACAGTGGGATTACGCTGGAGCCTAAATAATAGGTTCCATTTACTTTGATACTGTCTTTGGTATTTTCTTGGACCCGTTGACATAGATTTTAAGAATTTTGTTTTATTAGCGTTGATGATGGGATGATCAATTCTCGCTTGATGGTAAGCGTCACGCTTACCTAGACAGAAACATCACTAATCAGCACTTCGAATTATTAAGCACTGGTGCTGGACTGCGCTCGTCACCCCGAGACATAAGATGTTAAGTTTCATACTGGCTAGTAATTGCACTGACTTTAATGCTCTTCGAACCAGAACGCAACATTGTGTACTTGGTTGCAGAAATATACAAAGCCGTCATCATGTTTAAGCAGGTCCCGCTTGGACCATGGACCATGTTGTAGATCTAACTCACCGTACGACAGCAAGCTGCTACTTCACGTTGGTTTTCTGTGCGACAGTGGCAACAATCCAGTCGAACCGGCCCATTCATGCTGTAGACAAAACTATCTACAGCATGGCTCTACCACTTATAAATTAGATAGATACATAATTAGATAGATACTAGATATTTAGATGAATTATTGTTATCTAGTACAAAAATATTTAGTAATTTTCCTACGACTATTTTCTATAAGGAATCCATGAGGCCTATTCTTTAATTAATTCATGAGTTTTAATATAATAATTTACTATTAACAGATTTCAGGACATCTTTCTATATAAGTTTTACTAAAGTTTACATTCCTCCCTCATTCTTTCTTTCTGCCTGGCGTTATTCCGGCTTATTGCTAATATCTGTCTTCCTATCCTGATTTGACGGTGGATTTGGTATTACCTATGTGGGGTGACCCGCCATCTGAACCCTACAATTCGCATCGGAAACCAAGTTTCGTCATTGCCTCGTCCGTTAATCAGCAGAGTGTACCACGTGTAGGTGAGGTTCGCTTTGGGCCTAAGATGTTGGTGGCCCACTTACACTCATACTCAATTAATTTCATACATACATACGCACTCACGCCTGTAATCCCCGAAGGGGTAGGCAGAGGTGTAACCAGTATACCTACATTTCGCCGAGCGTATCTCCATCCCATAATGTGACAGGGGCGAGCCTATTGCCATACCGGGCACAATTCCAGACCCCAGGGTGATACTGAGCATTTCGTAAAAAACCCAATATTACTGTTACCCGACCTGAGGATCGAACCCGAGACCTCAGCGTCAGCCTCAGTCGTAACGCGTACGCATTACAACTGCGCTACCGAGGAAGGCAACTAATTTCATGCCTACATATTTAGTTTATTACACAAATGTTTGTCAATATATTTAAACTTGCTTTTACATATTTGGACAGATACAACGTTTCCAACTCCAACTGCGTTACACAACAATCGGCTTGAGTGGATTGTTCTTTTACGTGACTCGAAAGACGATACTGAAGGTATGCGTTTTATATAAAACACGCATGTTTTTTATTTTATTAGCTTGAATGACGAGACGAGCAGGTCGCGCGCCTGATGGTAAGCGCCACGCCTGCTCATAAACAGAAGCAACGCCACACAGAACTTTGAATAACAAAGCACTGCATGACACTGGACTGCGCTCGTCACCCCGAGACATAAGGTGTTAAGTATCATAATGCCCAATAATTACACTGGCTTCAATGTCCTTCAAAGCGGAACACAACAGTGCTACACACTGTTGCTTGGCGGCAGAAATAGACAAAGCGGTGGTACCAACCCAGCCGGCCTCTCGCAAACAAGGGACCTACCACCTTGTTGTCTTGTATGTTCTGCTTAACTAAGATTTACAAAACGAATAAATACTTATATTTAACCGCCTTATTTGTCTAGCAGCGTATTTAGGCTGAGAAACTGTAAGATCCTGGTTCAAATCCCAGGGAGCTTAGGAATGGAAATAAACTCGGCGAATAGTGAGTGTGCAAGTTGCACCTCTGCCTCACCCTTTGGGGATAGGTCTGAGTTTATGTTATATTATACAATTTTGGTTACTTTTTATAATAATAAATTGAGGTGAAGTAACTTTTATTAGTAAATTGAGTGGTAGAGCCACGCTGTAGACAAGTCTGTCTACAGCACGAATGGGCCGGCTCGTCCGGGTCGTTATCACTGTCTCACATAAAACTCGCGTAAAGTAGCAGCTTGCTGCTGCGTTTCGTACGGTGAGTGATATATCCGAAAGCCCAAAATCCCCTCCCCTTCCCAATCCCTTACTTATCCCATTCCTTTAAGGTCGGTAACGCGCACATGATTATTTTAGAATTTTGGGCGTACATGGGCGGTGGAGATCACTTACCATCAGGTGACCTACTTGCACGTTTGCGGCCTATACTATTAAAAAAAATACCCATTTCAAACAAGGAGAAGGTTTTCAATTAGTTTATTGCCACTCGTTGAGGAGTTTCCAATTGTTTCCTAGTACTTCGTCATCAATACTTATGGGATCTCCATCGATGTAAGCCGTTGAGATTACAAAATTAATCCCCCAATCCCCAAATTCCCTCCCCCATCACAATCCTTTAACCATCCCCAACGCGTCTAAGATTCTTCAGGTATTGTAGGTTTTTATGAGTAGTGGATATCACTTGACTTGACTATTAGGTGATCCACTTGCTCGTTTGCCGGCCTCTGCTATAAAAAATCTAAACCATATTTGGCGGAGATATAGCGTAACATACATAAAACATATGTGTCGAATTAAGGACCTCTTCCTTTTTGAAGTCTGTTAAAAAATTATCGGTGCGATGATTATTGGAGCTATTATAAAAGTAAATTTTGATTGTGTTTCAGGTTATTGGCACAGTAATTACCTACGAGCTGATAATGCTGCAATTCAATATGAATTCTACGTTGCTGTACTAAAGATCTACTGTCAGAAGCATGTTATCATTTATTAGTCGATATGCAGAGGGGCTAGCACGAACAACTTGCGAAATTATCGTATCGAAATGTCAAAAATTTGTTTAAAACTTCATACAAATGCTATAAATATAGAAATGTTCTCGATTCGAAAATCTATTCATAAGTTGTTCATGCTCGACCCTCAGTTCTTAGTAATAATAATAATAGTAGCCCTGTATTAAACACGTCTCACTGCTGGGCACGGATTTCCTCTACTGAATGAGAGAGTTATGAGAGTATTTTTTAAGTTTTTTTGTATTTTTTTTTGTTTGTGTTTTTTAACTCTGTAATTATTGCTCTAATAATAAATTTCCTTCTTTCTTTCTTTCTTTGTTTCCTTAGTGCACCACGCTAGCCTAATGCAGGTTGGCAGACTTTACATACCTTCTAAATTCTTATAGAGAACTTCTCAGGTGTGCAGATTTCCTCACGATGTTTCCTTCGCCGTTAGCAAGCGATAATTAATAATTAATACATACGTGACTTGAATAGTCAGTTTTGAATGCTCTTGACGCTGCGATCTTTGTCTCGACAGTCCGTACCACTCCCCGCTGAGCCATCGCTGCTGATTAGTTATATCTTGGTAAAATATATTTTATTATAAAAATCTCTGAAATCGTAAAGCAGCAGATATTCTTGAAGAAGCGATATAGGTAGTAACGACAAAATTTATTACTATCAAAATATGTACTGCACAAAAGTAGGTTGACAGCCTCCATGGCGCAGTAGCCGGCTGTGAAGCGAGAGGCCGCGGGTTCGATTCCCGCACCGAGACAAAATGTTTGTGTGATCCAAAAATATTTGTTTCGGGTCTGGGAGTTTTCTCCCCAAAACTGTAATATGTGTTTAAGAGCATGTTATGCCAACCCCACTACGAGTGGAATAAGGGCAGGTGGAAAAAAAAGAATGTACAAATTATAATAGTTATATGGTATTCCCATTATTTAGGTATATGTGTGTGATAATAAACTAGCAGTTGTATATTATTTGTAATCAAGTCTATGCTATGCTACAAAAGGGTCTTACACGTGCTTAGGAAACTAGATTTTTACAATAAAGATACTGGAATATACACGATATTCTACTAGAATTTGTAAGCACATGTAACGATTCTTTGCGACTTTGTAAGGAACGTAATAGGAATAATAAAATAGTAGTATAAAATATTAGTTTGAGTCTTTATATTCTTATATACACTAATATTATAAAAAGGAAATATATGTATTTTTGTATGTAACGAATAAACTTAAAAACTACTGGACCGATTTCAAAAATTCTTTTGCCGTTTGAAAGCTACATTATCACTGAGTAACATAGGCTACCTTTTATCCCGGAAAAGGCCGTTCACGCGGGTGGAGCCGCGAGCAAAGGCTAGTATCTTATAATGATTACTAAAATAAAAAATTAAAGTATTGTTGTTCATCTTTTTTATTTCTATTATTCAAACGTAATCACCTTTGACATTTGACATTATTTGGTATTATACGGGGCGACCCACCGTCTGACCCCCACAATCCGCAATGAATAACAAATTTCGCCATTGCCTCGTCAGTTTTTTTTTTTTTTTTTTTATTAGATTGAATGACGAGACGAGCAGGTCGGTCGCCTGATGGTAAGCGCCACGCTTGCTCATAAACAGAAGATACGCCACACAGAACTTTAAATAAAGACCTGCATGACACTGGACTGCGCTCGTCACCCCGAGACATAAGGTGTTAAGTCTCATAATGGCCAGTAATTACACTGGCTTCAATGTCCTTCACACCGGAACACAACAGTGCTTACACACTGTTGCTTGGCGGCAGAAATAGACAAAGCGGTGGTACCAACCCAGCCGGTCTCTCGCAAACGAGGGACCTACCACCTTGTAAATCAGCATAGTCTACCACGTGCAGGTGAGGTTGGCTTTGGAGCTAAGGTGTTAGGGGCCCACTCATACTCCACTAATGCCAAATTACCTGAGGTGATTGGTGCATTTTCTATTGACACAGTGAGATTTTCCAAAGCCTAAAACCCACTACCCTTTCCCCAATCTTGAGACACTGAAGCTAGTGAAATAACTGGGTATTATGAAACATAACAATATCTTATGTCTCGGGGTAACAAGCGCAGAACAGTGCCATGCAGTGCTTTGTAACTCAAAATTCTTTGCAACACCACAGTGTTGCTTCTGTTTATGCGCAGACATGGCACTCACCATCAGGCGAGCGACCTGCTCGTCTCGTCATTTAAGCTTATTAAAAAAATTAAGCTAATAAAAAAAACTCTGCTGTAAAAATAGCACTTCCAGATATTTTATGTTCATTAAGGCATTCAGGTCACTTCACACACTTTGAAGTGTTGCCGTCAAAGCGCTAAGTTTTGCTTCTTAGCAAATTACTTCGCTCACGTCAGTTAGTTCACAGGCCAGTGGTTAGTGCCGCTGACTGCTTGTGGTTATTCATACTTTGATATAAATAACTTCATCACTTTTAGCTGCTACTACAGTCATTACAGCGACGGCGTTGTACTAATTGGTACCTATTACTAAAAGTACGATTTCGAGTACGTGACCGAGGCAGGAGACATTGACACGACACGAGTTAGGCGATAGCAACTCCTACTTTGTGAGTAATTTTAGAGTGGTAGAGCCACACTGTAGACACTTTTGTCTACAGCATGAATGGGCCGGCTCGTCCGGGTCGTTTCCACTGTCTCACAGAAAACCGACGTAAAGTAGCAGCTTGCTGCTGCGTTTCGTACGGTGAGTGAGATATCCGGAGGCCCAAATCCCCCTTCCCAATCCCTTAATTATCCCTTTCTTTTAAGGTCGGCAGCGCTCCCTAATTTGTTTTGTATTGTAGGCGTACATGGGCGGTGGAGATCGCTTACCAAAAAAAAGAAAAAATTGACTCCGGTCGCGATTTCTTGTCTCGGTAATTTAAGTACTATTTACTAATGTATCTGCTTACTAGGATCTTTTGTTTCAAACCGTCATTAATAGTTAAACCATTTTAAAGGCCGCGGCTTCGCTGTGCTCTGGCTTTGCTGAGGTCCATAGGCGGCGGTAACCACTTACCATCAGGTAGGCAATAAAAAAAAGAAACAAAGAATCACGAAATCTTCAGGTTTTGACGCATTGTTAGTATTGAACACAAATTAAATAATCTTTTAAAAATGTGAATCATGACTTGGTAAGAACGCTTTAACTACAGCTGCATTAAATTAGAAATAAAACAAGAATCTTATTCTCAGATTTTGTTAATTATTAGTTTTTTTTCAGATCTGCAGAAGAACTAGTTCATACGTCAAAACAGTTGCTATTACCTGTAAAATTAAAATATAAGTTATTTTATTCCTCTTCTTTTTCCACCTGCCCTTATCCTACTCGCAGTGGGGTCATACTTTTTAACATATGTCAAAGAAAGGTTTGAATTGTAGTTTTTACGTCCGGCCGTCTGCCTGACGACAAATCCCCTAAAAATGAAAAATCCCCTATAATCATAAATACTAAAATGAAATGTTTATATTTTCTTATTATTATATGTAATGATCAGCACCTTAAGGCACCTGGACCTGATGAAAATTCTTAATTACTGTGAATTTTTCTTGTTCTTTATTTACAAAGTGCTAATTCTAAAAGTGCTTAATCTTTTAAATTAAAATCTTACATACAGTCAATAGTGTTCCCCGAGTGATCGAAAACAAATTTAATCCGTTTAAGCAAATCCTAGAACGGTAAATTTGAGTCATTAGTCGCTGCAACTGAAACAAATCAGAAATAATGTGAAAGTCACGCTGGTGCGTCTGCAAGGAGTAGAGGCGACCCGCGGTGGTGGCAGGCGTGCTTTTTTATTGCATAGGCCGGCAAACGAGCCAGTGGGTCACCTGATGGTAAGTGATCTCCACCGCCCATGTACGCCCATAATACCAAAAGAATCATGGATGCGTTGCCAACCTTAAAGAAAAGGGATAATTAAGGGATTGGTTAGGGGAGGGGGTTTGGGCCCGCGGATATCTCACTCACTGTACGAAAGACAGCAGCAAGCTGCTACTTTACGCCGGTTTTCTGTGAAACAGTGGCAATGACCCGGACGAGCCAACCCATACATGCTGTAGACAAAAGTATCTACAGCGTGGCTCTACCACTCATAGAAACAAAATGTGCTGCGTAAAGACGCATTTGCCACGATTGTACGCTGAGGCTGTCGCGGGGCACATGCTTTTCTAAAGGTTTCTTCTATAATTTGCGGGGGCTATTAACTAAAACCTCGGACTGCCTCGATGGCGCAGTTGTATTGCGTACGCGGTACGATGTGCAGAGGTCTCGGGTTCGATCTGCGGGTCGGGTAAAGTGATATTGATTTTTTCAATCATGTAATGCTTAGTATCAGCCCGGAGTCTGAAACTGTGCCCATTATAGCGATAGGCTCGCCTCGTGTCACATCAAGGGATGGAAAGAAGCTCGGCGAAATGTTCGTGAAGTCGGAGTTTGGTGTTTAGAAGGGAGTAGTTTTTTGCATAGCTTAAACGAAATTTTAAAAATGTGAGTTCATGATCACCATTATTCATGAAAAACAAGCATCAGTTTGATGAACAGAGAAGACTTATTTTCTAAAATTTCATTCTTTTTACACGAGATTGCAGATTCTTCTAAGGACAAATCCAAACGTATTTATTTTACTTCATTCGCATTCTTCTCACATATAATTTCTATATCATTCATTCTCTTGTAGTTAGACCAAACTTTTTATCTTGATGTTAAAGTAAAATAGGGTACATTTAGGAAAAAGGCTTTAATTCAAAATATAGTCGGATGGATATTCAAAGTGATGACGTGTTGGACTTTGACTTGATTGACATACAATTGCGAATTTAAATTTCCAGCTTTAGGGAAGAAAGGATTGTCAATGGTGATGACGCTTAATGACGCTGTTACAAGTGGTAGAGCCACGCTGTAGACAGTTTTGTTTACAGTATGAATGGGCCGGCTCGCCATTACCACTCTCTCACAGAAAACCGGTGTAAAGTAGCAGCAAGTAGCAGCTTGCTGCTGCTTTTCGTACAGTGGGTGAGATATCCGGAGGCCGAAATCCCCCTTCCCAATCCCTTACTTATTCCTTTCCTTGAATCATTATTTTATCCGTATCATTATAGGCACCTATGATACAATATTAAATGGTTTTAGTAACTCACCTCCACACTGTACAGTTTAGCCGAAGCGGTATATAGAATATCCAAAGGTTTTCGACTTGTAGCATGAAGCTCGGCGGCTAAATACCAAACTAATAATAATCTTAAAGCTGATAGTATAGTGGAATATGACAAAAATACGATGACTTCCCAATCTAATCTGAAAAATAAAGTAAGTTTATTTTACTACATTTCGCTCTATCTATAAATATAATAAGATAAGCCACACTTGTATCATCTAAGGATGACCAGAGGTGCAACTAGTACTGGGATACAGTCCAGAAAATTAATTGATCTTCTAAAATTAAATAGTGGCGCCTAATATCGGGCCTTGAACTTGAATCTCTAATTCATATCTGACCAAATGTATTATTGGAAACGTACATTAAAAAAGATTAATAATAAAAGCTCAGATATCATTGAAGCATAATATGTGAGTAACAAATATTTAAAAAAATATATTAAAAGATGGATTATAAAAAACTTACTGGTGGTCTTCAAGACAAATACCATAAGTAACAAATTTGCTCCTAGTCAATTTGCTGCAAAACAAAACCATATTTACCTAAAGTATATTTTCCAAAATATTAAAGAATTCAAATAATATATACCTAATATTGCAAAAGTGGACAGCTATTCCATTACTAAGGAAGAAGTAGTAGTAGTATTCCTGATTATGTATTTCCTGTAGAAAAGTGTACTGAATTGAAGAATCTTTATTTTTATCTTACTAGATTGAAGATTTCAAATCTAAAGCACCTATTTCTAGTACATACTCCAGGTTAGTTTTAGAATTAAACTGGCTCTGAATGTGGAAAATACGAAATGTATGAAATGTAATACCTTTTTATTTATGACTCGAAAGTTTAAGAAGTATAATAATGTATTTAAGCAGTAAAAACTCAGCGGGTAGTGGTATGGACTGTCGAAACGAAAGTCGCAGGTTCGAAACCAGCCCCAAGAGCATATATCTCTGACTTTTCTAAGTTACGAGTGTATTAATTCGCAACTTTATAGAACGAAAATACAAAATTTTTCACAGGAGCTAAAATTAAAAAAAAAACAGCTTTTTCGCAATAGAATTGAAGATCATGGTGCTTTGAGCCATCTTTTGAGGTCCTAATGATGGATATTTATTTTCACTGTAACATAAAATATAGTTTTTTTTTTTAATTGAACATTGTTTATTATGTTTTTTAATTTTTATAGTAACACTATTCCATTATTTTTTTTCGATTATGATTAATTACTGAAAAATCCCCATATAGTAATTAGTATAAACACGATATTGCATTTAGCCAGCAAATCTTATTTAGTTTTGTAACGGTCATAATTATAAAAGTGGATTTTTTATGAAGGTGTCAAATTCATCGTAAGTTTACGTAATTTTAAGAAAAATGGCATTTGTAACTCAATTCTTGAAATAAATCATTTAGTAATGGTTTGTCTTTAATGCGAATTGTTAATTAACACTTGCTTTAACGGTGAAGAAAACATCGTGAGAATACCTGCATACCTGAGAAGTTCTTCATAAGAATTTCAAAGGTATGTGAAGTCTCCCAACCCGCATTAGGTCAACGTGGTGGATTAAGGCCTAACCCCTCTCATTCAGTAGAGGAGGCCCGTGACCAGCAGTGGGACGTACTCGTATATAATACAGTATATAATACATACTAGTATTATTATTATTTATTTTTAAGTATAGGCCGGTAAATGAGCAAGTTGATCACTTGGTGGTAAGTGATCTCCACCCCCCCCATGTACGCCCATAATATCAGAAGAATCATGGGCACGTTGCCGATCTTTAAGGAAAGGGATAATTGAGGGATTGGGAAGGAGATTTGGGCCTCCGGATATCTCACTCACCGTAGGAAGCGCAGCAGTAAGCTGCTACTTTACGTCGATTTTCTGTGAAACAGTTGTAACGACCCGGTCGAACCATTCATGCTGTAGACAAAATTGTCTACAGCGTGGCTCTACCCACTTAGAAATTATTATTATTATAGTATTTTTGTTGCCAGTATATTAAAATCCATAGAGTATAAACTGTAGTAAGGGTCTGTGTCCATAAAATCCGACTACTAAAGTCGATTTGGCATATTCGGCGAACCTGCGGTGCGGGGTGCGGGGTCCGAACGTACGTGCGTGCGGTCCGCGCGGTGGCCTCGTTTTTTCCAGGATCGTACGTGCGTGCGATCCGCACTTGACGAGTGTGGTATTAATGAGTTGCATTCCAGCACTGAGATAATTTATTAATATAATTATGTAATGCCCGTTTTCCCCAACGTAGCCTCAAACACTTCTTAGCTTAGGGTCCTTTAACCTAAGGAACTGCTTAACAAAATGTAACACTTAAAATATCTTAGGGGCTCACCTAAACTTAGGGATTGATGGTCAAAACGGGCATAAGACCAATGTATAAGCCCGATCACATAAATAAACGCACTGAATTAGAATTTGAAAAAAATATAGGTATTAATTTTGCAAATTCCAGTATAATTAGGTACTTACTTCAAAGTATAGAAAGTTTGCCGGCTTAAGTAATATACGTTGGTCCAGAAAGTCACAATAACGAAAGGGTTGAAGTGATCGTTGAGGATTTGGACCAAACGTGATAATCTGGTGTAGTAGATTTGGAGTTCAGTCCATGACGGTCTACTGTTGCGGAACTGCAAAAATAACTTAGTCATATCTTTTTTCGTATGTGCTGTGACACAAAATTAAATGACCTTCAATCTGTAACAGACAAGAACGCGAAACGAGAACCAAGAAGTATTACCAGGTAAATCAAACAATGGAATTTAGGGCAAGTCGGTAGAATCAGGCAGAAGTTGATGAAATGTTGTAGATAAGATATTAAGATAGTATTATTATATTTATTTCATTTAAGGGTTTCATTTAAAAATAAAATAAGATACAAAATGCAAACCGACTGAAAGACTTTGATGATTCAGTTCAACATCAATATTATCGCAAGAAAGATAAATGAAAAAGTATCATATTTTGATAATATTACATTTTATTTATTACAGCTTAAAGTAATCCTAAATCCAATGTAACCAGAGTGAACCAACAACTCTGGTGACAATAAAGGCCTGTATGATACCGACAAAGTAACTTGAGTAAAATATAAAACTGTGACAAAATTTAAACATGACCGAAGTTATTTTAAACTAAGAGATAAGACACATCATAAACTAAACAAAGTAAGAGGTATTGAGTGTATTTTTTATCGTTAAAATGTCGTAAAATCCAACTTTGTTGTGAACAATACTGAAGTTTTGTCGGACTCATATAGAGTTCTAACAATTTGTTATTTTGTTTAGTAATAGTTTGTGCTCTTCTTCTATTTGCTCAAACTATCTAGGGTCAATTACAATCGATTCTAACTAATTGATTTTAACATAGCCTACCTGTTAAAAACCCCCGACGTCAATCAGAATAAAGCCTGTCTCCACCTTCCTACTCTATCATCAGACCTTGATCACCAACTACTTATCGAAACTAATTCGATAAGCCCAAACACAATATATCTGCTATTAATTATCGAAGAGTTGGAAGCTGCAGATTATTTAGTTGCAGCATCAGATCAATGTCATCTAACTAATAAAACTCCCGAAAAAATACCTTTCAAATAATACCGCATCCAAATCGGCCCATTTGTTTAGACGCTATGATGTCACAGACGGATACACACACTAACTGACCAAGGAGTCAAATTGTTAAAATTCCACCGGTGTTATAACCCCCCTTTTTATCGGAGGATAAAACCTCTCATAGTGGCTGATTTAGATAATACCGTTATAGTATACAAAGAGATCTATCAAGTGACATCAATAGTATGCTGTAAACGACACGAAAAAGCAGTGTAAACATTGAAAATTAAGTGTATGCATGTAGGTATCATATGGTCTAATTCTTATAATTAGATTATATTAGAATTTGATGTCTCAATCATTTTAATCAATTGCGAATTCAATAAATAGGGTGTTTGACACGATTATTTTTAATGTCTTAATTAATAAGTTACGTTCCCTAAAATCTACTTTCAAAAGAATTATATAAATCAGGTAAAAAATAAACAAGTTTGAAACCATTAAAATCTGCTGGAGTAGTTAAATGATGGGAAGAGGATGCATGACATGGCAAGTTACGTCACAAGGCAGGTCACGCCATTACGATGCACGCGCACGAGGGAGATAGTGAGATTTTCTAACTACGCACCCACATTTGTTTGTCAAGTACCTATATTTAAAACATGAACTGCGGCCTCACTTTTTACTCATTTTTAATTCTGTTTTCGCAAGACAATTGATTTTTCGTAAATTATTGTTGCTTGAATTAAAATAATGTATTAAATTAGAAATAGTCAAATACCGTATTATGCAACTTACTTTCCGTTGCCGTTGAAATAAAATTGTGTTGAACGTTTTAAACTTATCTATCAGATAAATGCTTATTATTGCGACTGTGCTGGTAATGAAGTGCAATATAAATGTGCCTTGAGCTCGAACTATCTGCAACAGTGTACAGTATTCAATAGAACTTGCTTGCTCTGAAAAAAACGATCTTATTAACCAACTTTAAAATCATACATACGCACTCACGCCTATAATCCCCGAAGGGGTAGGCAGAGGTGTAACCAGTACACCCGCATTTCGCCGAGCGTATTTCCGTCCCTTATGTGATAGGGGGCGAGCCTATCGCCATACCGGGCATAAATTCCAGACTCCGGGCTGATACTGAGCATTTCGTAATAGAAAAACCCAATACCAATTTACCCGGCCCGGGGATCGAACCTGAGACCTCAATCATAACGCGTAGGCATTACAACTGCGCCACCGAGTCACTTTAAAATCAGGAAGTTCGCAATTCGCCTGTATATACAGAGCGTCCCACGCGCATGCCACATGGAGAGCATGCACTTGTAATATTAAAAAGGACACACTTATTTTATCATTAATACCTTTTTATAATAATAAATCTGCAATAGAACGATTAATTATTTCCAGAAAGGAAGGAGGCAGAGGATTAATTGAAATAACAAACCTACATAAAAGACAAATTATAAACTTAAAACAATTTTTTAGGCAAAAGAAAGATAGCAGTCAGTTACACAAAACAATAACAGAAATTGATAACCAATTTACACCCTTAAACTTAAGCGAAGACAACACTGAGTTAATTGATAGAGCGAAACATAATGAAGAAATACATAGAAGATGGAAACAGAAAGAACTACATGGACGACACCCAAACGACTTACAGCAAACACATATAGATAGAGAGGCTTCTAATAAATGGCTCGATTTCAGCGGACTTTTTCCGGAAACGGAAGGATTCCTTTTAGCAATACAAGACCAAGTTATTAACACTAAAAACTATAGAAAATATATATTAAAAGATAGATAAATTAGAAATGATTTATGCAGGAAATGTCATGCTAAACCTGACACAATACAACATATCACAGGAGCATGTGTCACACTAACTCAGAACGACTACACACATAGACACAACCAACTTACAAATATCATACACAAGAAACTCGCAATAAAATACAACATCATGCAAGACCCATACACACCGTATTACAAATATAATCCCAGGGCCGTCTCAGAAAACCACCTATTCAAAATCTATTATGACCGCACTATTATTACTGATCACACGATATACAAAATCGTCCCGATATAACATTGGTCGATAAACAAAACAAACATGTATACCTAATAGATATAGCCGTACCAAATACCATAAATTTACAGAAAACTATTACCGAGAAAATTAGAGTTACAAGAAGAAGTTACTAGAGTATGGAAAATAAATAGAGTCACTATAGTCCCAAATGTTATATCAACTACGGGTGTGGTCCCGAAACAGTTACACAATAGTTTAAATATACTTAATCTACCCAAGTACACATATATTACACTCCAGAAAGCTGCAATATTAAACACTTGCCGAATAGTTAGGATTTTTTTACAGCTCGACTCAGAAAATAGTAATATGACAACTACGCAGCCGAATCATAATACATAATTATTCTATGAGTGGTAGAGCCACGCTGTGGACACTTTTGTCTGCAGCATGTATGGGCGGGCTCGTCCGGGTCGTTACCACTGTCTCACAGAAAGCTGGCGTAAGGATGCAGCTTGCTGCTGCGTTTCGTGCGGTGAGTGAGATATCCGGAAGCCCAAACCAAAAACCACTTTAAGTCGCACTTTGGTTTGTACCCGTGCGATTTTAAAAATACCTGAGAAAAATTAACTTAAAAACATAATAATAATAATACCAGCCCAATATTATACGTCCCACTGCTGGACACGGGCCTCCACTACTGAATGAGAGGGGTTAGGCCTTAGTCCACCACGCTGGCCTAATGCGGGTTGGCAGACTTCACATACCTTCGAAATTCTTATGAAGAACTTCTCAGGTATGCAGGTTTCCTCACGATGTTTCCTTCACCGTTAAAGCAAGTGATAATTAACCATTAATACACACATATTTTAGAAAAGTCAGAGGTGTATGCACTTGGGGCTGGTTTCGAACCTGCGACTTTCGTCTCGACAGTCCATACCACTTCCCGCTGAGCTATCTATCTACTGCTTACCTTTTAGTAAAAACTAAAAGTACTAAAAGTAAAATAAAACTAATCTAATTGAAATAATTAACAGATAAAATAAATATAAAATTAATTACCTGAAGAATAATCCCGATGGAGTAATTAAAAGGAAGTATGTTATAAATCCAGGGGTGATTCTTTAGAAAATATGATTTTAAGTAAAATCCGGAGTCGTCCGGCCGGAGAAAGCATACCTTGGTCATATGTATTGTGAACACCGGGTTTAAGATAATATAGTCAACTGAAACAAAAATGTATTGAGAATATCAAAATTAACACGTTATCTTTTTCAAATGTAACTAAAGCACCCTGCATCATATTACTGTAACCATGGCAGGGTTGCGATTGATTGCTAATCATCGATTCAGATACAATCTTGTAGGATCATACGGTTTTGACACCCTAAAGCAACTATAGCTCAGCGGGGACTGGTATAGACTGTCGAGAAGAAAGTCGCAGGTTCAAAACCAGCCCCAAGAGCATACACCTCTAACTTTTCTAAGTTACGTGTGTATTAATTGTTAATTATGTAATCTCACTATCACTTTTGTGCAATAAAGATAAATAACTTCATCAGGATGTTCAAAAAGTTTAATAGTCTATTCACATTAAATGCAATATGATATTACTGTTCACAATGTATTACACTTGCTATGATTATTCACAATTCTAACTACACTCGGGCAGTGTTACCAGTACGAGTAAGTTCCCACACCTTTTTTTTTTTGGATAGACGCTTGTTGATAGCCTGACGAGAGTCGGCTTTAGTCAGCGACACCGGACTTTCGGGTGAATGCTTTAGGCACTCCAACCCTAAAACCTTCCCACACCTAATAACGCACCCTCTTATATACCTCACCAATCAACCACCACGCCTCACTATCCTACATCTACCCACTTAATACAGTTATTCCCCTGAGTACCCTCTACACGGTACTATTACTATTATGAAGCCAACAATTATCACATGCTTTAACGGTGAAGGAAACATCGTGAGGAAACCTGCATATCTGAGAATTTATATTATATTTTATTATTTATGAAGAATTTTGAAGGTATGTGAAGTATGCCAAGCCGCATTAGGCCAGCGTGGTGGACTAAGGCCTAACCCCTTTCATTCAGTAGAGGAGGCCCGTGCCCAGCAGTGGGACGTATATAATACAGGGCTAGTATTATTATTATATAATAAAAGTGATACTGGGGACGTCTTTTTACGATCAGTCCAGAGCACAGCCCAGCCCAGGTGCGTTTGAAATTCAAATACAATTTGGTTCCGGGCCTCAGATATAAATTTAAGTTGACAACTTTCTACGAAAACTGTTAAATAAGTTCTGTACATAGTTGAATTTGTTTCTATTATATTATTATTAATAAAAGTGATTTCATACTGAATGAGCCAATCTGTACGGCGAACATAGTTAAATTAGCAGCACACACAGCCCTGCGTGCTTGTTTTACAGGTGGTAATTTTTTCTCAGTTCCTTCTATTTCTGTCAGCATCGTCCGCCATTTTGTGCATATGTGAAGCAAGGTTATGCTCCCAAAAAAGAAAGAACCGAGGTGTAAGAAAGCATCTGCAAGAAGAAAAATAATGAGTTGATTTATACCAGAACAAGCAGGGCCTACGGTCGCTCTATCGAGATTCGACAATATTTTGAGTTCGGAAATCGCATAGTTCTAATTCGTGTGACGTCGTGAACGACGCGATGTCGGCTACACTGTCGCAATAACACGGATCACTCGCCGAACCTCGATTGTGTAGCCGATGCATTACTATCGATAAGTCGGGTGAATTAAACGACTGCGTAAATATTAATGATACATCCAATGGTCACACACATAAACATGTATCTCACACTAGGATAAACTATGCCATGTGCATCAGGATTTACGAGGGCCTCACGGATTCAGAATCCAGATCTGACAAGAACGAAAAGTCATTCAGAGATCTTTTTTATAGCATATGCCAAACGAGCAATTAGGTCATCTGATAATAAGTAATCTCCACCGCCCATGAACGCCCACAATACAAGAAGAATCATGATTGCATTGCTGACCTTAAACGAAAGGGATAATTAAGAGGTTCGGAAGGAGAGGTAGATTTGAGCCTCCAGATATCTCACTCACTGCACGAAACGCAGCAGCAAGCCGTTACTTTACATCGGGCTTCTATAAGACGGTCGAGCCTGCCCATTCATGCTATATAAAAAACTGTCTACATCAAATTCAAATTCAAATTCTTTATTGAATCCATAAAATGTTATACATCATTTAGATTCAGTCAAATTTTAACTCTACCGCCAGTTCGGAAAGCTGTTTCGCTAGAGAAGAACAGACAAGAAACTCTAACGTTGCTCTTTTCAAAACTGATTTACAATATTGATACTATGTACATTACAATTTATTTGCGTTAAAGCAGCTCAGTTTATGCCAAGAGAAACATTATTACAAAGTAATGATTATTGACCATGAGTCCCATGACCACGATGAATAAATTAGGACCACAAAGTAAAAAAAAAACTATAACAATAAATAACAGTTTGAGCAGACCAGTCCACACAAGCAGCACCCGTTCACGAGTATGACGCATGTGTCAGCCATCGGCCTCCTCAACCATGTTACAGGGAAGTGACCGACCCGGCACACGACGCCGCCACAAGCACAGACACTTTAGCGAGCATGACATACCCAAACTGAATTTAAATGAATTAATTTAATGAATATAGTTCTTAATTCCCAATGGTTCCCATGGGAGTCATTCTGGAAAAGGGCGAAAATTCATTTCATAAACATAAACATAAAGATCCCAATAATAAATAGCAATAGCTACTTTATAGATTTATTTATAAGATTTACTGTAATAAATCATTCCCAAGCGTTTCTATCCTCTAGATATTCTGAATTGTAATAGGCTTTATTACATAACTTTCGCTTAATAGTAGCTTTAAAGTTAACGATATTAAGTTCTTTAATATCATTGGGAACCTTACTACTCAATATAGTTGTAAGTTGTGTGCGGGGGCTTCCGAACTCCCTCATATATGGAGACGGACTCATATACAAATATAAAAGTGTAATGGACAGAAATAAATCTTGTTATTTACACTCGACGCAACGCCACTTCGACTCTGCTTCGAGTCTCGACTCCCTGATCTATCATTGTAGTATATTTTATTTAATAAATTGACAGAATCAAATGTTTACCTACATATTCAGCCTCCGTGGCATAGTGGGCGAGTAAAAAAAATTGTTTCTGATTTGGCTGTTGTGGGACCGCAAGTTCCTCGTAGTTCCTGATACCCACGATACAGGTCTACCTAGTGTGGGGTCTAGACTGTTGGGTGTATTTATTTATTTACATTAAATATATGCCTTTTTGTAAGTGACCTATCTTATAGAAAAAGAAACTCACTTAATTTTGGTAATGAAAGACCGGTGATGATAAAGTCTGTAATGTGAACCAAAAAAAAGAAAGCTTGTAACATCAAACTTGGTATGTAAATAAGGGAATAAAGTGTTTTCCAAGTGCATCTGAAACAAAACAATTCAATATGATCAACATTTTCACAAGTAAGTGGTGTATCCTCGATATTGCCAATTTTGCCTTCAGCAGCAAGGCTGTCATGGGGTGGTAGCTTTATTGTTCTTTTCGCGTGGTCTGTAATATTTCCGAAGGCTTAAGCCGTGTCCCTCCCCAGACCATATTCCTTTGCCCATTATAATTCTTGTTGTTGAGTGTTTATGGGAAGTGAGACCCATCAGCACAAATCTGGTTTGGTTGTTTTTAGTTATTTAAGAAAAATCTTCATGCCATAGTAAAGGCTTCTTCCAATGATCTCGTCAAGACTCAGGCGTAGGCATCAGTTCTTATCTACTACTTACTACTATTATTATAGATACATACGCACTCACGCATATAATCTCCGAAGCCATGTTGAGATAGAGGGCGAGTCTTTCACCAAACCGGGCTCCATTCCAGAATGCGGGCTGGTACTGAGCATTTCGTAATAGAAAACCCAATATTACTTTTCCCCGACCTGGGGATCGAACCCGAGACTTCAGCACAGCAGTCGTACCACCGACGCAATACAACTTAACAGCTAGTGACGCCATGCGTTAGTGGCTCTACTCTTGAATGGTGTCCCATAGCTTTACATTCGAGTGGTAGAGCCACGCCATAGACACTTTTGTATACAGCATGATTGGGCCGGTTCGTTCGGGTCATTACCACTGTCTCACAGAAAACCGACGTAAATTAGCAGCTTGCTGCTGCGTTTCGTTCGGTGAGTGAAATATCCGGAGGCCCAAATTCCCCTCCCCATCCCAATTCCTTAATTTATCCCTTTCCTTTAAGGTCAGCAACGCGCCCATGATTCTGTAGTATTGTGGGCGTAAATGGGCGGTGCAGATCACTTACCATCAGGTGAGCCACTTGTTCGTTTGACAGCCTATGCCTTAAAAGCATAATGCGTAATACTAACACCCGTGACGTAACCATTAGAAATCTGCTTTCTGAGAAAACGTTACTGTATCCTTACCTAGTAAACTCACTCGATTGATTCAATAGCCCACTTATAGGCAATAACCCAGCTAATCTACCACTGAACAATGTTAATCTCATCGATTGGTAGAAGCCGCCTTTCAAAAGCCGTTTGTCACGAAGGTCCTCGTTGGAAGACCAGGCTGTTCGAGGATACATGGCTGAGTGAAATGTTATCACAATGAAAACGTTTGGTTTGTTTTGATTATAGATTATACTATAGATGCGACAGCAAATGTTTGTCTAATCCACAAATATTTGTTTCGGGTCTGGGTGTTGTGTGGGCAAGTCCCTCGTAGTTCCCGATACCCACGATACAGGTTAGCCTAGTGTGGGGTCAGGACTATGTGTGTGACTGTTGGGTGTATTTATTATTATTATTTATCAGGTTAAGTTAAATAGCAAACAACAGTGTGTAAGCACTGTTGAGTTCCGGTTTGAAGGATATTGTAGCCAGTGAAATTACCGGGCATTATATCTTAACATCTTATGTCTCGGGGTGACGAGTGCAGTCCAATGCCATGCATTACTTTGTCATTCAAAGTTTTGTGTACTGTTGCTTCTGTTTATGGGCAGGCGTAGTGCTTGCCATCAGGCGAGTGATTTGCTCGTCTCATCATTCAAGCTAATAATAAAAAAATTAAAATCTGACTTCATAATACTCAAAATCACAACAGTAAACATAGTAGAGGTAAAGGGCGAATCTGTGCCATTTAATTTAATTGGAACGAGTCCCAAAACTGACACCAACTTCTAAAAATACCTCTTCTTTGTGTCATGTTATTGATAACTTTAAAGTGATCTTTTTTGAAGTCGTTCATAAGTTCGTCGTTGTAAGTTTTACATACACTTTTTCAATCATTTACGATAATTGTCCAAACTAGGGACTGAATCTAGAACCTCACCAGTTTCACTACGATATCACTATACCAATGGGGTTCTATTTTCCACTCTTTTTCATATCCAAAATACTCTATGACGGTACTAAAGTCAACGTTTTGGCATTGTGTGTAAGCACACAACAAAACGGGAAACAGACCCTGACAGCTTAATAGATGTGATGTTTGTTTTCCACCATCAAAAATATATCTATCTCTGTTTATTGCGATGTGTTTTTGTAAGTGATTGACTTATGTGTAATAAATCGATATTGAGACACATTTTAGGAGTTTGATAACCACCTGGAAACAAACCCGTCTAGCACGGTGTGATTCCAGTAATAGTTTTTTACTTTTTTATAGCAACGGTTGCCAAAAGAACAAGTGGATTACCGGATAGTAAGTAATCTCCACCACCCATGAATACCCACAATACCAGAAGAATAATGGTCGCGTTGTCAACCTTAAAGGAACTGGAAGGGGAAGGAGGAATCTCACTAACCGTTCGAAGCGCAACAATTATATGCCACTTCACAACACTTTTCTGTCATACAGTGGTAATAAATTGGTCGAACCGGCCATTGCGTACAGCGTGGCTCTACAACAAAATTCCCAATGCTATCACGCACATGCAAACTCTGGCAACTCAGTGCCGAGACACTTTTGCCCGCGGCTCTTCCAGCGTGAACGGGTTTTTCCGGGATAAAAAGTGGCCTATAACCCAATCCAGGTCAAGTCATAGTCTACCTGTGTGCCATATGTCATCTAAAACCGTTAGGATATTGATAAATCGGGAATAACAATAAAAGACGCCATCTCGTCTTAACGATATAATTGTCAACTGAGGGGCTAGCATGGAAAACTATCGAAATCGTAATGTAAAGGTATCGAAGGCTCGATAGATAATTCCTTAAATATCATTGGTCTATATTCCATATATATTAGTTTCTTTAACGTACGATAGAGGCGCTGTACTAAAATCTCATAGAAATTGTTGTCGATGACAGCTCGAATAACTTTTCGCAAGTTTTCGTGCTAGCCCCTCTGATCACAAAGACAACTAACGCCATCTATACATTTTAGTACAAGGAGTGTTGCCTGTAATGAATATACTACAGGTATGATTGACTAACAAACATTCAAATTCAACACGTTCTGACCCCGCTGACGATTCTTTTGTGCGTCGCGTCGTAAGCATATTTTATTAAAGAAAATTTATTATTTGATTTTAAGAGGAACTTGTTTTCTTTCGCCTGTAATGTTGATTAATGAACGTTTATTTACAGAGCCATTGTTTTTATAAAAAAAAGGTTGTTTGATCAACATTTTGTTTGTATAAATATAATCAAAAACAAAGCCTTTGTTGTTTTTTTCGTCATTTTTTTTCTTAAAACGTGAGTTCAACGCACCTTATTCATAATATTTTCCAGTGTACGATAACCATTTTGAGCTTCATTTTGAGTGAACTTTATTTACGAATTCACAGAAATTTCAGGATCGTGAGGTAACAAGCAAGTAGGTTAACTGCTTATTAATACTGCTGCCTATGAACATTTTAGAGTGGTAGAACCGCGCTGTAGAGAGTTTTGTCTTCAACATAAATGGACCCGCTCGACCAGGTCGTTACCACAGTCTCACAGAAAACCGACGTATAGTAGCAGCATTTAAGCATAATGTTGCGTTTCGTTCGGTGTGTGAGATGTCCAGAGGCCCAAATCCCCCTCCTCTTCCCAATTACTTAATTATCCCTTTCTTTTAAGATCGGAAATACGTCCATGATTCTTCTGGTATTGTGGGCGTACATAGGCGGTGGAGATCACTTACTAACAGCTTAGAACTGCGTTACCGAAGTAATGACCTTTAATTCGGAATAAAACTTCGATTTCTACTATTCAGCCTGTATCTACCCACTGCTGGGTATACCCAATGGCCTCATCCAATTCAATTGGTGTTACTTTTGTTTATGGGTAGACGCTTTCCATCAGGTGAACGACCTGCTATTTTCATCACAGAGTTTATTATAAAAAAATAGAATGTAAAGCATTATATTTAATTTCTTTGTATGAGTAACGTAAAGTTAACAACACCAATTCACTACACGTCATGTTCAGTAAGTGTTCTGAAATATTTCTTAACATCGGTTACTGGGAACGAGAATTTGTTTGCGCCGAAACACGGAAAATGTTTATCGTTTTTCGTCGTGATACAGTTTGAATGTAAACGATCTGAATTTTCGTTTGCTGAATAAGGATCTTGTAAGTTCTCTTTATACAAAATTTATCTATATACAGGATGTCTTCTGCAACTGGTATTAATAATAATTACAGAATCATATAAAATTAAATGGCTTGTTTTATTATAGCATAGGACGTCAAACGAGATAGTGGGTCACCTGATGGTAGCTGATCTCCACCGTCCAAGTACACCCACAATACCAAAAGAATCATGGGCACGTTGCCGATCTTAAAAGAAAGGGATAATTAAGGGATTGGGAAGGGGAGGAGGATTTGGGCCTTCAAATATCTCAGTCACCGTACAAAACGCAACAGCAAACTGCTACTTTACGACGATTTTCTGTGAAACAGTGGTAACGCACGGACGAGCCGGCCAATTGATACTGTAGACAAAACTGACTAAAGCGTGGCTTTACCACTCAAAGTCCAGTCATGAATATTTTTCAGTGTCTATTTTTTATTGCAGAGACCGGCAATATAGCATCAACATCTTAGACCCAAAGCCAACCTCACCTGCGCATGGTACAATCTGCTGATTAACGGACAAAGCAATTGCGAAACTTGGTTCTCGTTGCGGATTGTGGGGATTAGACGGCGGGTCGCCCAACATGACATAAATCCACCGTCAAATCATGTTAACCGCGGAATCTGACATTAAGCTGGGATAACGCCAGACAGAAAGAAAGAGAAGAAAATTAATTAGCCTTTTTTCGAATTCCATTTTTTTGCCAGAGAAGTAAGTTAAGATTACCTCTGTACTTAGTAACTGACAATAAAGCGTTTTCTGGTAACGGAGCATAAATCATTAACTTACTCTGAGTCTGGAAACAGTCAAATTCTAAGAAATGACTACTTAAGTGACAATTATAGTTAATTGACATTTCTTAGTGTATTAGTAAGCTTGATTAAAATGGTAACGAAGTAAAGGCATTAATTGACTCTGACTCTGCCAAGTGGTGTTCCGCAGGGTTCTTTAATAGGACCATTACTGTTTATTATTTATGTAAATGATATAGATTCATGTTTTCATTCATCTTCTCTCTCTTTTGTGCTTTGTGGACGACATGAAGATATTTGCCTCAATCTCATCAAATAATGATAGAATAGCCCTTCAGGCTGATCTGTACCGCCTTGAAGCTTACTGTACTATTAACAAATTGGACCTTAATCCTTCGAAGTGTTCAGTAGTAACTTACGCGCGTAAGCACTTAACAGTGCCTACGTCTTATACTTTGAATGGTGAATTACTTCCGAAAGAAAATAAAATACGTGATCTTGGTATCGTACATGATTCCAAACTTGTATTTGATGCGCACGTTGACCAAATCGTGACCAAAGCACTTAGATCACTTGGATTCGTTCCGCGACTTTCTAAATGTTTTTCTGATACCAAAACCCTCAAGATCCTATATTGTACTTTTGTTAGGAGCCATCTGGAATATGCTTCGCAGGTATGGAACCCCCGGTACGAGAAGTACATAGACCGTATCGAAAATATCCAAAAGAAATTCGTTAGATATCTTTGCTATCGCACTAATATACCTTACAAAACTGACAATTATTTTAATTTATGTAGGAAATTTCATCTTCTGCCTCTGGCCAAGCGACGAGAAATAGCTGACATTACTTTCCTTTTAAAAATATTTTCTGATATTGATTGTGCTGAACTCTTACAAAAGTTTTCCCTACATGCCCCTTTTAAAGCTACAAGACATATTCATACAATTTCTACACCCAATGCCCGTTCCAATTATAGACAGAATAGCTTTATTGTGCGAGCAGGCAGGAAGTTTAATAGTTTAAGTAAGCGGTTTGATTTGGACCTATTCTTTACGAGTGTCAGTTCGGCTAGAAGACAGCTGAGCCTTGACTTTTACTAATTGTTTTAAATCAAGTGGAGTAGTCGTGGATGTATTCCTTAATACTAGTGACATTCACACTGTTGCAATTTTGGTGATTTTTTGAGTTGTGTGTTTTTAGCATCTTAGTGAATAACTTACAATTCCCTACATTTTTTACTGATAATTTCCTACGTTTGTTTACGTGTGATACTTCTTATCAATCAAATAGTCGTGGAGATCTATAAATGGCTTAATCTTTTGTACTACTGTTATTTACGTTGTAATTTAGCTGTAGATCTTTATAATGTAAAAATAAAAATAAAATATAATGTAAAAATAAATCAATGAATGTGGAAACAGTCAAATTCTAAGAAATGACTAAGTGACAATTAAAGTTTATTGATATTTCTTAGTGCGGCAGTAATCCTGAGTAAAATGTTTGCTTAGGCTGTCTGCATAGATCAAAATTTTACAGAAATTTGCGTACCTTAATTTTGAACTCTTCTTCTTCAGTCGTCCACTCTTGACAGAGTGGTGATGATCGATGTTGGGTTATTACTAGGTAGTTAGTCCTTCGTTACAGAAGCCTTTGCGATGCGTCTCCATCGACTTCAGTTGGTTGCGTCGCGCGAGCATTCCTCAATGGAACTTTGTGTGGCAGCTTTGATGCGATCTGTCCAGCACGTTGGAGATCGGCCACGGGACCGTTTCCCTTCCACAGAACCCTGAATAATTAGACGCTCCATAGACTCTTGGTTACGGATGACATGGCTGAAATATTTGAGAATTCGTATTTGCACAGTCGACGATAATCTTTCTTTAATCTTGAGCTCTAGGAGTATGGAGACGTTTACTTGTACGATACTTTGAAGTAGAGCGTAAAAATCACTAGTATTAATCGAATGAGACTCGATGTTATAAAGGTACTCATTCTAGCTATATAATGGACAAGGTGGTAGGTCCCTCGTTTGCGAGAGACCGGCTGGGTTGGTACCACCGCTTTGTCTATTTCTGCCGCCAAGCAACAATGTGTAAGCACTGTTGTGTTCCGGTGTGAAGGACATTGAAGCCAGTGTAATTACTGGGCATTATGAGACTTAACACTTTATGTCTCGGGGTGACGAGCGCAGTCCAGTGTCATGAAGTGCTTTATTTAAAGTTCTGTGTGGCGTTGCTTCTGTTTATGGGCAGGCGTGGCGCTTACCATCAGGCGAGCGACCTGCTCGTCTTGCCATTCAATCTGATAAAAAAAAAAAAAAAAATGAAAGGTGAATGGAGCTATTTCTTTCAACAAAAAAGCAAATCGATATACAGGTCAATAATATACAATTATTTTATTCACAAATACAAGAGCATTTGTGCTGTAGATAACAACCGTAAATAATTATCGTGTTGCTAAGGGAATTTCTTCTTTCATTTTCGTAAATCGATTAATATCAAGGTTTTCGTAATCCCAAAATTCACCTATGTGAACTTAGCCAGTGAGTAATGAATAATTCAATTTTACTATTTATTACTCACTGGCTAAGTTCACATAGGTCCAAAATTCGTCGAAAAAAGCTTTAGTATAGCAGCGGTAGCTCAACGAGGAGTAGTACGAACTGCCGAGACTAATGTCGCAGGTTCGAATCCAACCCCAAGAGCATCCATCTCTGACTTTTCTACCTAATTGGTACGGTACTACCGTTTGGTATAACTGTGAAGAAAACATCGCAAGGAAACCTGTATACCCGAGACTTCTTCATAGGAATATCGAAGGTGTGTAAAGTATGCCAACCCCAATTCAACTTATTCGTAGAGAAGGCCCGGGTCCAATAGTGGGTTGTGTGGGTTTTTAAGTAGAAAGGTTTTTAAGGTTTTTAAGATGAGGTTCAAAACTAAGGTGAAGTAGCAGCTTGCTGTTGCGTTTCGTTCGGTAAGTGAGATATCCGGAGGCTCAAATTCTCATTCCCAATACTTTAATCATCTCTCCTTTCGCCAATGCGTCAATGATTCTTCAGGTATTGTGGATATTATCATGAGACTTAGTTGCTCGTTTGTCAGATTATGCTATAAAAATATTATTTATCAGACAAAATATACAAAATACAAAATCGTCATATATTCTATTAATTATAATATATACGAGGAAACGTATGTCAAGATCTTTTATTAATTTTTCTTTTATGAAATCTTATATTAAGTTATATCGAAGATAAAATTTATTAGGACCTCGAAAATGAAACTAAATGATGTCAAATTAAGTATCAGTGAAATTACTGGGAATTATGAGACATAACTTATGTCTCGGGGTGACGAGCGTAGTCCAGTGCTTCGTAATTTAAAGTTGTATGTGGCGTTGCTTCTATTTATTGGCAAGCGTGGCGCTTACTATCAGGCGAGCGATCGTCATTCAAACTAATAAAAAAACCTGACTGCCTCGATGGCGCAGTTGTAATGCGTTACGATTGAGGCCAACGCTGAGGTCTCGGGTTCGATCCCCAGGTCGGGTAATAATATATAATATTGGATTTTCTGTTACGAAATGCCCGGAGTCTGGAATTTGTGCCCGGTATGGCGATAGGCTCGCTCCCTATCACATAAGGGACGGAGATACGCTTGGCGAAATTTGGATGTACTGGTTACACCTCGGGAATTACAGGCGTGAGTGCGTATGTATGTATGTATGGTAAAATACCTCTACCATTTTTGTTTCTTCTGTTAAAATATCCATTAATCAATAAAACATCAGAATCGAACGTTCATTCTGACACACAAAAGCAACTACTTATCTGACAGTATGACGATTTATTACGTCGACACTATAATAAAATATTAATTATTTTTATAATGTTTGTATATAACTTATCAATAGTCAATTTATCTTATGCAGTAAACTTCAATGAAGAACTCGAGTCGAATAACTTTCCATTAAAACAATTGAAAAGCATCATCCGTGATCTCACGGATGACAGCCTCCGTGGCGCAATGGGCGAGTAGCCGGCTGTGAAGCGAGAGGCCGCGGGTGCAATTTATTTTTTTATTTTTTATTAGATTGAATGACGAGACGAGCAGGTCGCTCGCCTGATGATAAGCGCTACGCCTGCTCATAAACAGAAGCAACGCCACACAGAACTTTAAATAAAACACTGCATGACACTGGACTGCGCTCGTCACCCCGAAACATAAGGTGTTAAGTCTCATAATGCCCAGTAATTATACTGGCTTCAATGTCCTTCACACCGGAACACAACAGTGCTTACACACTGTTGCTTGTCGGCAGAAATAGACAAAGCGGTGGTACCAACCCAGCCGGTCTCTCGCAAACGAGGGACCTACCACCTTGTAAATTCCCAACAATATTATTGTGTGATCTACAAATATTTGTTTCGCGTCTGGGTGTTTTCTCCTCAGAGGGGTTGACGTCAGGCAGTCGGCCGATCGTAAAAACTACAAGCCAAACCTTTCTGTTACATATGTTAAAAAGCGTGTTGCGCCGATCCCACTGCGAGTGGGATAAGGCCAGATGGAAGAAGAAGAACAAAATAACAATGAAAACAGTTTGGACACAATATTTTGCTGGTAACGTTGCGAAATGTCACGTCGCGTCGGTGTGAAATAAAGTTAGTCCCAGATTGGACAGTCATGTTTTGCCATTTCGTCCCACACTTTTTTACGCTGTCGCTGCTATTAAATTGGCGTCCAGCAACCCTGATGAAAATTGAGTTAAGGTGAGTGCGTCAACGTGGGATTGCATGGACGGTGGATATATCTATACTAATACTAGCTGTTGCCCGCGGCTCCGCTCGCGTGAATGCCTATTGCCAGGATAAAAGTAGCCTAGTGGGCGCATCAAGCGAGTCCCGTTGAGAAACGCGCTTGACAAAAATACTAATGTCGCTATTAAAAAATAGGGGTTGATCGTAGAGGGTGTAAAATTTAGGGATGTATGTATTTTTTAATGCTGTATCATAAAAAAATAAAAACAAAAAAATTGTCTAAAAATTAAAATTTAGCGGTGGACCACCCTTAACATTTAGGGGGGTGAAAAATAGATAGTAGCCGATTCTCAGACCTACCCGATATGCACACAAAATTGCATACAAATCGGTCCAGCCGTTTCGGAGGAGTATGGGAACGAACATTGTGACACGAGAATTTTATATATAAGATTTTAAATGCACCCTATAATAATACGCAAAAGAAACTTGCGAAAACAGAATTAACATTGAGTAAATAATGAGGCTCCAGTTCGCGTTTTAAATATTGGTATGAACAAAGGCAGCGGGAAAGTCTCACTATCTCCCTCGCACGTGTGCACTGCTAATGGCGTGACCTATCTTGTGACGTCACTCGACATGTCGTGCATCCTTTTTCCGTTATTTGACAACTACCTCTTCTAGCAGATTTAAATAGCTTCTAACTGTTTTATTTATAACTTGATTTTTATAATTCTTTCGTTAATAGATTTTGGGAAACGTAACATAATTATTTAAATAATAAAAATAAACGAGATAAATATCTTATTCTATTAACGTTCTCATTAATAATCATAAATGCATATTTTTTTAAATTTTATACTGCTACAACAAAGTTGCAATATGTATAATTGCAATGGTATAATTTTACTGATGCCGATTTCTAATTGTTTATGAGTGAACAAAGCTATAATTTATAGGAATAAAAACAAATTGCCGATAGAAACATTTAATGTTGGTGTACCAGATTGCAGCAGATTGTGCATTGTGGCCTGTTATTTGGATATAAGTGTGGGTTATTAAAACCATTTTTCATTATTAATTCTGTCAATACATTGATTTAGTTATATTTTGTTGTCTTACATAATAAATTGTTAGTTTACGTTTAGGGCGAGTCCTCTAGAGATAGTTGCTGGAGTTATTATTGGTTTATAAAAACACCAAGTAAATAATTATTTAAAAAAGAAAATAAATCAAGAAGCATGCAGAATATTTTTCAGTAGAACTTTTAGTAGCGTAAACGAAACTTTTAACGAACATTTACCCAATATTTAACACTACGTGTTAGGTTCCTCATCTATAAGAGGCCGTTTGGCTTGGAACTACCGCTTTGTCAATTCCTGCCATCATCCAGTGTATAAGCACTGTTGTGTTTCGGTTAAGGACATAATTTTTTATAACAAAGCACTGCATGGCACTGAACTGCGCTTGAGATTCCAAGACATAATTTGTAAAGTCTCATAATACCCAGAATTTTCACTGGCTTTAATGTCCTTTAAATCTAAACACAACAGTGGTTACACACTGCTTGCCACCTACCCCTTTTTTATCGGGGGTCAAAAATATCAGACAGTGTATATGTCAGTGTGTATGCGAAAATACGGAATTTGCGTTCATAAAAATTGCGAGTCCTATTAATAATACGCTGCATCCATTTTGGTTTATTTTCTATTATTTTTACTTCATTACCCCCGATTCAACTGATTTCAACATAGTACATAATAATACGTAATAATATTATCACGTACACCACGTACGCAGGAGTTCTGCGTCAAAGCTTATAAAAACAAATAAATTTGGGGTGACACAAAGTAGTTTGGACATTTACAAACATGGCAACGGTAAAGAAGAACGTGGGTAGGTATACATTATATTTATTTAAACTAATTTGATAAGTTCGGTGATGAGGTGTTTATAGATTGCTATAAAAAATTCATAAATGTTTAGTCGTTTTGGTAAAAATGGATCCAATTTTTATAAAAGAAGCCGGCAAACGACTGAGTAGGTCACCTTATGGTAAGTGATCTTTACGGCTTATGAATATCTATAATACCCCTAGAATCATGGGCACGTTGACTACCATAGAGGAAAGGGATTGGTAAGAGGAAGGGGATGTGGGCCTCCGGATACCTTACTCATCGTACTGAATGGAACTGTTACTTTACGTCGGTTTTCTCTGAGACAGAAGTAACAACCCGGTCGAGTTGGTTCATTCATGCTGTAGACAAACCTGTCTACACAGGGCTCTACCAGATCTAAAAGATTTATAAACTGTCTACTTAAAGTAAAATTTAAAAGAAGTAAAATAATATAGAAGTATACTCCACAAATATAGCTCGCTAATATTAGTGTACTTTTCAGAACTTTTGAACTTCAAAGCGTTCCAGCTCAAGAATCCTGAACATTTTGTCGGGTAAATTTTTGTTCTATAATTATTTAACTGAACGGGCTTAATCAATTTTACTATTAAAATCCAGTTAAAATATATCGTTCCCATTAAAAAATAAACAATGTTATTGACGTGTTCGAAAGCTTCGGTGGCACAGTTGTATTGTACGCGGTACAACTGCCGTGCTGAGGTCTCGGGTTCGATCCCCGGGTTGGGTAAAAGTGATATTGGGTTTTCTATGACTAAATGCTATCAGCCCATAATTGTGCCCGGTACGGCGATAGGCTTGCCGCCATAACATCATGGGACGGCAATAAGTTCGGCGAAACGTGGGTACTGGTTACACCTCTGCTTACCCCTTCGGGGATTACTGACGTGAATGCGTATGTATGTATATAAAATTGTATTATCGCAAAATACATGACTAAACCATGGCTATAGTAAAATTACATTTTCAGAATGAGAACACAGAATGAAGAGAATGTAAAAAAATGGAATTCAAATTACAGTGAGTTAATTATTCTACTTTAATTAAATAAGTGTGCTTCACGAATCACGCGGTAAAATTATTCGTAATTTCGCGTAGATTTATACAAAATTGTTTTATGAGTCCACAAATAAGGATGGCCAGTGAATTAATATGAGTTACGCATACATAAATAATAATTTATAGCCTTATTACGTTCATCATCCTCCTTACTGCTACTATTAAAAATGTTAAAGTTTGGATGTTTGTGAGTTTCTGAATTCGGATATTTGGTAGTTAGTCACACCTTAACAGCTGAACCGTTTTGGATGAAATTTGACACAAAGGAGACCAAGACCTGTTTTAGGACATAGGCCACTTTTTATCCCGGAAATTGCCGTTCAAGCGGGCTCAGCCGCGAGCATAAGCTAGTAGTTTATATACAAATAACACAAACAATTCTATATAGGACAGAGGGCAAACCCGATATGCAAGTGCAAGTAAGTGGGTTGCCTAATGGTAAGTAACCTTCATTCATTCATTCATTTCAGCTTTTATGCGCCCACTGCAGGGCATAAGCCTCCTCCGCTTTACGCCATTCTACTCTATGTTGAGCCAATTTTTGCCAAGTGACACCTGCAAACTTTTCCAGATCATCGACCCATCTAGATAGCGGTCTGCCACGTTTACGTTGACCATCGCGTGGCCACCATTCTATCAATGACTTAATCCACCTGACATCGTCGCGTCTTGTCGTATGTCCTGTCCTGCCCATCGCCACTTGAGTTTCGCTATACGAGACCCGATGTCTTTCACCTTAGTCATTCGTCGAATGTCCACATTTCGAACTTTGTCACTCAGCTTAATGCCTAACATAGAGCGCTCCATAGCAACTTGCATCTGTTGTACCATTCCAACCATTTGTTAGGCTCCATGTTTCGGCACCGTATGTCATTGTGGACAGGACGCATTGGTTGTATAGCCTGGTTTTTTAGTACTGTGGCATTTTTCGGGCTTTTAATATGTCATCAAGTATGCCGAATGCAGCCCATCCTAGTTGTATACGTCTGCCGATCTCTTTGCATCTAAGCTCTCTGTCAAAAGACAAACAATATCCAAGGTAGTTATAGTGAGTTACCACCTGTAACCTTCACCGCCCATAAAAATTTATAATTCCAGACGAACTAAGGATGCGTTGCCGACTTTAAAAGAGAGACATGAGGATTAGGAACTTGGGCCTCCGGTAATTTCACTCACCGTACGAATCGCAACAGCAAACTGCCACTTTACATGTCCCGGTACAGCCAATCTATTTATTCCGTAGACAAAACCGCCCCAAAGTGGCTCTACCGCTTTAAAAAAATATGCTCCTAAGAAACTTTGTATTGTGGCTATCATTGAACTGAACTGAATATTCTTTATCTCAAAAACGTCATTTAAAAAAACAATTAAAAATATAAAATCCTTTGCACACATTCTGAGGAATCTCCTCACAATATGTGCCGTGTCCAATAATACTACTGCCTTCTGCATCTGACTTTTAACGCCAATTAAGGTCCTCTGGAGATGTTGGAAATGAAGTTATTATTTACATAATAAAATTTATATCAAACAATGTTTTTAACTCATGCCGATTATTCCAGAAGTATTGCCCGCATTCATAAATGTACGTAAGGAAGACAGGAATCAGTTTACAGCGTTTCAGGGCGCAATGAAATTCCTGCTGATTTACGGACAGTGTTTCGGACTAAATCCTGTTACAGGGATTTTGGAGAAAGATGTAACAAAAGTAAGGTAAGATTGATAGTTCTAAGAGAATGTACCATCTGAATACAAGGTACATGACATCTATATAATAGTGGATCCTCATCCTCATCCTCCAGCACGTACAAAACGTTTCACCCCAAATTTTATAGTGGAAATTGCTAAAGAGTGGAACTCTTTACCAGCGTCTTGGTTTCCAGAACAATACAATCTCAGACAGCCTTTGTGGCGTAGTGGGCGAGTAGCCGATTGTGACAGGAGAGGCTGCGGATTCGCCGAGATAAGTAAATGTTTGTGTGATCCAAAAATACTTGTTTCGGGTCTGGGTGTTGCGGAACCATAAGTCCCTCGTAGTACCTGATATCCACGATACAGGTAAACCTAGTGTGGAGTCAGGGTTGTGTATGTGACTATTGGGTGTATTTGAATACAACACAAATAACAATCGTGCTGTTTTCAAGTCTATAGTTAATAGGTACGATGGTACCTGGCAGATGGCATGTTTTCTTGACTGTCTCATCACTTACCATCAAGTGAAATAGCGGTCAAATGTAATAAGTTATATTATTATAATTATAATAATAATACTAGTCATGTATTATATACGTCCCACTGATGGACTCGGGTCTCCTCTACTGAATGAGAGGAATTAGGCCTTAGTCCACCACGCTGGCCTAAAGCGAGTTGGCAGACTTCACATTCCTTGGAAATTCTTATGAATAATTTTCTCAGGTATACCGGTGTCCTCACGATGTTTCCTTAAAAATTAAAGCAAGTGATAATTAACAATTGATACTTAACTTAGAATACATACATAATACCAAATCCACCATCAAATCATGATGGGAAGGTGGACCCTGCTATTGAGCCGGGATAACGCAGAAAGAAGGAACTCTTCTAAAATATAAAGATAAAGATCATCCAATTAATTTTAATTTGGAAATTTACTCAAAATGCGAGTATTTTGGTTTAGATTAAATCATAAAATTAATGGCATATTGGGATTTTCAGATATCACTGGGTCTCATGGAAGGTCCTTTACAGCTTAGTTCTCGGAGTGGGACAAGCCATATGTATTGTTATATGCATTTACAGGACATTTCAAAATAATATTAATATTCAGTTCGTAGGTAAGATTTTGAAATAAAGATTTCTATTTATTAAATCGCAATAAAAAAGATTTTGTTTATCTAGATGGCATCGTAGCGCCTAAATGAATAGACCGATTTGATTTGCGCTTGTTCTTTAGTTTGAAAGCTGGTTTAATCGAGACGTTTCTCAACTTTTTAAAGAAAATCTGTTCAGTCGTTTATGGATTTTTAACGATTATGTTATTATTAAAACTAGCAAGTAAAATAACACAATACCCGACGCCAGTGAGGTTACTTGGCATTATAAGACTTAACATACAGTAACATACAATAGTAACTGACAATTAATTTTTTTGATATGGTTTTGTTTGTGGGCAGTGGGCATTTTTATAAACTCTCTTATTTGTAGAGGACGTCCTTCCCCAGTAGTGGCAGCAGTGAGGCTTTAGTCCACTATGCTGGCCTAATGCAGATTGGCAGACTTCACATAACGTTGAAATTCATAGAGAACTTCCGAGTTATACAGGTTTATCATGAAAATAGACATTCACGTGGGCAGAGTTGCGACCAAAAGCTAGTCCGTGATAAAGAAAGTAACAATAGATGATAAAAAAAGTATATACCCGGCCAGCTTTACCGCTATACAAAGCGCAGGCACGGCCGGGTGCGGAATACTGTTCGCACCTATGGGACGGTTCCGCAAAGTACTTGCTCGATGCCTTGGATGGATTGCAGCGACGGGCTGTCCGCATTGTGAATGATGCAGACGTCATAAAAAATTTAGAGCCGCTACAGCTGCGTAGGGACATTGCCTCACTTTCCGTCTTTTATCGTCTGTATCACGGTGAATGCTATGAAGAATTGTTTGACCTTATTCCTTCCTCACCTTTCCTTAACAGAACCACGCGTGCTGGCTTGCGAAACCATAGCTTCGTGGTCTCTTCCACCTCGGCTCGGACCAAGAGGTTCGCAAAATCGTATTTCTGTCGGACCATAAAGCTGTGGAATAGCTTGCCGGCGCACGTGTTTCCTCCTTCCTATAACATGGGATCCTTTAAACGGAGTGTGAAGAAGCAATAAGCAGGCCGGCATAATTCTGCCCATCTGCGATAGATTCAGTGTCTATCGTTGGTAGACAGTATTCATGGATAAAAAATATATATATAAATATACGCACTCGCGCCTGTAATTCCCGAAGGGGTAGGCAGAGGTGTAACCAGTACACCCACATTTCAGCGAGCGTATCTCCGTCCCATAATGTGATACGGGCGAGCCTATCGCCATACTGGGCGCAATTTCGGACTCCGGGCTGATACTGAGCAATTCATAATAGAAAAACCTAATATCACTTTTACCGGACCCGGTGACGTAACGTGGTCGTAACGCGTACGCATAACTGCGACACCGAGGCAGTCAAAAGTAATAAAGAAAAAAATAATAATAATAGAAGGTATCTTTTCAGCATGTTGTTTTCTCTACATGTGTAATACTTACACGATCTTCATGTTCCTACGTGTAGCTACTAAATGGTCGTCTTTAATGAAAGAACTTTACAACTGTGGACTTGACGAGTATGCTGATCCTAAGCTCAAATTTAAATGCAACTTGGCGTTTTTTGTTCTCGTATTTTTTGCTATTTGTAAGTAAATTTTTAACCTTCAACAATAATATTTGTGTATCAAATCTAAGAGGTAGGCGGAGCCTGGCATTAGGCCGGGATAACGCCAGGCAAAAATAATAAAAAAAAAGTCAGAATAAAGATGAAGATAAGATTAATAAAATAAAACATGAGTTTTATTACCAGGATTTTAGATAAAAAAAAAATTTGATTGAATACAAAACAATAATGCTCCATTATGAGAAAACGTTAATACATAAAAAATTATACGTAAAATATAAGATTTGGTTTTCCGATGGCGCTGGTATTTATTAATTCAATTTGTTAGTGTATTTTAAAATTGTGAATAGCACATTTATTTATTAATGTTGTTACTGTTTATGGTACTACCAGGCGACCACGTATAATTTCTTTTATTTTTTCTCTCTCTCTATCTCCATCCCATGGTTGTCTGTGAGAGATGGCCTTTAGCGATAAGACCGCTAATATGTTCGATGCATGTATTTTTTTATAATTTTAATCTATAGGTTACATTGCTCATAATTAGAAACAATTTTGTTTCTGGTAGAGGAGTTGACTGTCGAACAATAAAAATTTGCTACCCTGAAACAATGACGTCAACCTATACAATGGTCATAACGCGGCGCACGCGTGCGAGGGAGAGCGAGAGGGTCTCACTACTCCTTCAATTTATTTCACACGCGTTCTAATGAATGAGAAGTAAAAATTGTGGTCTCATTTTTCAACCACTTTTTTGTATTATTTTCTATTGCGTATACATTAATGTTTGAATTCAAGTTCACGCATCAACCCTATTGTACTTGTCTAATTTTTTACTGTTTACTGGGTAATAAACTTTATCATGGGATTATAACGTACTTAAATACTTTTACAAAAAGAACTATATATCTATATATTGTTTTTAGTGGAACATTGTTTGTTTGAAATGGCGAAATATATTGAAGCTCTAGATTGCATCAAAAATGAAAGTCATGTCACGTTTGAAAACTTCATCACAGTGACCTTTCCTTGGATATTTAATTCGGGAGTTGTGTATACATTGCCATTCGGTATTCTATTGCAGGTAAGAACATTGATTATTCCTAACAACTCTTCCAAGTGGTAGAGTCACGCTGCAGACACTTTTATCAATAGTAGGAAGTGTTTGTGTGAGATTTCCAGATGCCCAAATCCCCCCTTCCCTTCCCATTCTCTATTCGTTGCCGTAAAGTGCGACTACGCATCATCATTGCTTTCTCTGCTATTAGGGTTGTTTATGGTCGATAAGGGACACTTACCAGCAGTGCAGTGCTATGCAAGTGTGTAGTTTAGCGTTTGTAATTCAAAGTTTTGAGGAGTGTTGCTATTGTTTTTTTATAGCATAGGCCGGCAAACGAGCAAGTGGGTCACCTGATGGTAAGTGATCTCCACCACCCATGTACGTCCACAATACAAAAAAAAATATGGGTGCGTTGCCGAACTGAAAGGAAAGGGATAATTAAGGGGTTGGGAACGGGAGGGGGATTGGGGCCTCCGGAAATCTCAGTCACCGTACAAAACGCAGCAGCAAGCTGCTACTTTACGTCGGTTTTCTGTGAGACAGTGGTAATTGACCCGGACGAACCGGCCCATTTATGCTGTAGACAAAAGTGTCTACAGCTTGCTCTACCACTTATAAAAGCCTTCTCAACCTCTGCCTTTCCATATTGTTTATGGAAAAGCGTTGTGCTTACCGTCAGGCGAGAGATCCGCGCATCTCATCATTTATGTTAATAAAAAAACAAGGTATAATTAAAGTATTTTTTTATAGCACAGGATGGCCAACGAGCAAGTGGGCCACCTGATGGTAAGTAATCTCCGCCGCTCAGGAACACCCACAATACCCAAAGAATCATGGACCTTATAGAAAGGAATAATTATGGGATTGGGAAGGGGAGGAAGGCACCTGGATATCTGACTCACCGTACGAAAAGTAACAGCAAGCTGCTACTGCACGTCGGTTTTCTGTGAGATAATGATCCTGATCGAGCCGGCCGATTCATGCAGTAGACAAAACTGTCGACAGCGTCGTACTACCACTTGAACAATAATGGAATATGGCAGCCTCCGTGGCGCATCGGACGAGTAGACGGCTGCGAAGCGAGAGGCCGTGGGTTCGATTCCTGCACTGAGACAAATGTTTGTGTGATCCACAAATATTTGTTTCGGGTTTCGGTGTTGTGGGACCGCAAGTCCGTCGTAGTTCCTGATACCACGATATATACAGATTTACCTAGTGTGTGACTGTTGGGTGTGTTTATTTTATTTACATATTATTTAATTACACAGATATTAGTCATCACTTCGTCGTTCTGCTGGAGCTACCCGGACATGTTTATTATCTGTATCAGCCTCTACTTAACTTCTATATTGAATTGTGTCAACAAGAAAATAGAACGGGCCTACCAGAATGTAAGTGAATTTCAAAGAGATTTATAATCACATACTCGGTAAAAAAGAAACATTTTTTTTGTAAATATTACGACTAAAACCAAAGAGCAGTTAAGGTTGTACCCCACGCTAATGACTTTGATGATTCGTGTCATACACAAATCTACTGAAGCGTAGGTTTCGCGCGATCGAGACGCAGCGCGCTGACAGCGTTTTTAAAGGTTTTTATTTTAACTTTTTGGTTAGAATGTTGTAAAAGTAATATTGATCGCAAATATTATAATGGTGTAGAATTCATGGAAATCGATAAATCAATACACTAGTAATTTTAACGGAAAGCTTACAAAATAGCATTATTTTTGTACGTAAGTTGAGGGCTCCAATGCAAATTCTACTACGACAAAAAATTCTCTAAAGAAACTATATTACACCTCTCGTTGAGAGTATTATATTCTTTGATATTACACATACTATATTTCTATACAGCGATGGGTCAGTAGGTTTCTCAGAATTTTATTGCAACCCAACGTCATTTTTACAATTTAGCCTTAATTACACTCTTAACCTACATTTAACCGGCTACAACCAAATTCAGCCGTAGGATTGGCTAGATCTAGTTTTAGTTTTTGTATGGAATATCAGCCATAACACTATTGATAGTAAGCAAATGTAACTTTATATAGAATTTAGGGAACGGCCATTAGTTGTGTAATACCGGAATTGGGGTGCGACAAGACAAGCAAAGGCGACATGTGACACAACACAGGAGACCAAGACAATCTGTTTCCAAATAGTTTCAATACAATTAGACACAAAGAAACACATACTAGCGTCGCGTGTCGCGGTATCCTGACTCGTTAACATACCTTAAAATACATATATGTGACTACTTTGATTTTTTTTATTTATCCTGGCTCCGTAAAGTGACTACGCTACACCTGATGGTAAGTGTAGCGTAATCCAAAAGTAAAGTCGACCAACGACAGACACTGTGTCTATCGTAGATCGGCAGAATTATGCCGGGCTGCCTAATTACTTTTTCACACTCCGTTTAAAGGATCCTTTGTTTGTCGTTTGAAGGATGAAACACGTGTGCATGCGAACTATTCCACAGCTTTATGGTCCGACAGAAGTAAGATTTTGTGAACCTCTTGGTTCGAGCCGAGATGGAGGAGACCACGAAGCTATGGTTTCGTAAGCCAGCACGCGTGGTTCTGTTAAGTAAAGGCGAGGATGGAATAAGGTCAAACATTTCAGAGCATATACCGTGATACAGACGATAAAAAACGTAGCTGTAATGGCTCAAACTTTTTTGTAACGTCTTCATCATTCACAATGTGTCGTTTACTAACTTTTATTGTCTGATAACCAATCTCATATCCTAAGTATAAATATAATCATATATAATTTTCAGACCTACCTTCCACCATCTTTCTGGCGTTGTCTCCGTGAAGACTACAACAAAGCTACGCAATTGGTCCGCTCTTTCGATGACAACATCAGCGGCGTAGTTTTCGTTTCCTTTGCCAGTAATTTGTTCTTTATCTGCCTTCAGCTTTATTACAGTTTAGGGTTAGTATACATCATAACATAGGGTGGGTGAGTATACATACATATTCTCCCCAGAGGGGTTGACGTCAACCAGGTGGCCGGTAATAAATACAACAAGCCAAATCTTTCTGCAACATGTGTTAAAAAGCATTTTGCACCGACGCCTCTGCGATAAGGGCAGTGGAAGTGCGGTAATTGGAAGAAGATGAAGGGTGATTATACATAACTGCTTATGTGGTATATGGACTATTCCGTCTCATTGTAACTCGTACAAGCCAGGGTGACAAGGCACGCACACGGAGCGATGAAGCTAACCTAGTCTCTGACATGGTTATCCCGCAAGGAAGTTAATTCCAAGGTGATACATCGCTCGTTAGCGAGAGACCTTGTGGGTTGGTACCACCGCTTTGTCAATTTCTGCCGCCAAGCAGCAGTGTGTAAGCACTGTTGTGTTTCGGTTTGAAAGACATTGAAACCTGTGAAATTACTGGGCATTATGAGACTGAACTTATGTCTCCGGGTGATGAACGCAGTCCAGTGCCATGCAGTACTTTGTAATTCAAATTTTTGTGTGGTGTTCCATCTGTTAATGGTCAGATGTGACGCTTACCATCAGGCGAACGAACTGCTCGTATAGTCATTCCAGCTACCTAATAAAAAAAAAATCAGCAATGTGATAGAACGATAGGGAGCAGTTGGAAATATACATTTTTAACTTTCCTCTGTAGCAATTAGCAAATCTGGGAAAGGACCTCCTGGGATCTAGGAGGTCCAAACACCTTCGTTTGCCAATTCGCATTCGTGATTTAGCCGGTACCGGCCGGGTAGGCTAGGTACCACTATTAAGTATATTTGATAGTGGCAGTATACAAGAATAAAGATGACATCTATATACACCCAACAGTCACACACATAGTCCTGACCCCACACTAGGTAAACCTGTATCGAGGGTATCAGGTAGTATGAGGAACTTGCGGTCCCACAATACCCAGACCCGAAACAAATATTTGTGGATCATACAAGCATTTGTCTCGGTGTGGGAATCTAACCCACGGCCTCTCGCTTCGCAGCCGGCTACTCGCCCACTGCATCACGGAGGCTGTCTATGTATGGCAGATGACACCTTATAAATACGCTCGCCCCTTCAGGCAACACAGTTCTCTTCCGACTGGTACCCATAACTGAGTGTTGTCCGTGTTCACATGTGTGTTGAGAGACAAGAATGGGTGTAGTGGACGGACGGAGCCCAGGTATAAAAACGACAGACATGGAACACTACACTTACCATCCGGCGAGCGACTTGTTCGCCGCGTCATTTTGGCAAAATATATTTAAGGGCTTTTTAATTATCTCTAAAGTATTTTCTTTTCTTTGTTATTTTTTTCGTCGACATCAGTTTTTTTTTTGTTTTCAGCAACGAATTAAGACAACGATATTTCCAGGATAATTGCCCAAATTATCCAAGTGGGTATGTATATATTTTAATTTGTGCATGCATGTAATATAACATTTCCATTTAAAAATAATTTTGTATATGAAAAATTTATTGTTTTAACATAATGTTGAAAGTACCAGCAATACTAGTCACACTACGGTTATGACGTGACTCTATGATGGTATTTTTCACTTTACATCGGCGGCTCATAGTTATGATAATATCTGATTAATTTTATTATTAAAATTGTGCGTGTGCGTGTGCGGACAATATCACTCGCCGCACAAAACTTATCTGCAAAGAGCATATTATTAGTGTTTGTATATCTCAAGTGGGTATTCTGTGAGATAGAGGTATATGGTATCGTTGTGGTCGCGACATGGTACACTGATACATGGCGTGGTACACTAGTGGAACCGGCGCCATTATGCTGTACACATAACAATTTTAATATCTACATAATTTCAAAATTGGAACATGCAAGTTTTATTTTTGTTTCGATTGCTTTGTTTATATATTGTTCAACGTTTATCGGCGTATACTATAGAAGAATATTAGTGTTTCGATACATTTTTCAGAGTTCACTGAAGTATTCAGCTGTCAACATGTTTAGCCAGATCATGTATTTTTTCAGTCTCGCACGGCGTACCCAATACTTGCTCGTTCACAATAGGATTAAGGCGCAAAAATATAATAGAAGACTAAATTATAGATATAAAAGTTTTTGTAGTCAGAGAATTAATCAAAATATTTGTTGAAGTACTGTCAATGATATGATAGGGAAGAAACAAAAAATATATTTTGTGTGTAATATTATTGTAATAATCAGAATTAATTGCTTATTTATTTTATGGTCGCTGGATAGATTTCCGCAGCCGTACATGTAGTAAAAAACTCAATATATAGATGAGAAGGCTCGCCAGGTCAGTTGGTGTACATCTAATCAGACAAGTCGGCATTATAATATGGCCTGCACTATATTAATCATCAAGTACAGTATAGTCGCTTGCCAGGGTTAAAAAGGCGGGAACACCTATTTTATCATCGTATACATGTCATTTGAAGAAAGTACCTTTTACCTGTAGGCACGTACAGTACGATTACAGAGGTAATTTCGCTCACGCTTGCAGACTCTGGTATGAACTTCCCTCCACAGTATTTCTTCAGCGACACGGCATTTTTTTCTTTAAACTTAGTCTAGCTTTATTCCAGCTAATTGGTAGGTTTCTCCTTTCTACTTCGTTGCTTCCACCTCACCCATCCATGAGCGTAATCCGTAGTGAGACGCTCAAAAATGTATTTCACGGTAGACAGCGGTAAAGCTGTGCGCCTGATATGTCTCATATTTATGGGCGACGATAACCCCTTACCATCAGTTGGCCCGTCCATCCATGTACGATTTAAGCCAATAAAAATATACATTAAGCGAAATAAAGAAGCACTCTTTCCATCATAGTTTACTCTTCAATAAAGTTTTAGTTTTTGGCAATACACATGTGAGAAAAAGTACCTTTTTCCTATTTTATGTTGTAGGTAATTCTAGCTACGGTTTATTTTTGCAGCCCACTTGGAGGTTACGAGTCCATTATATATTTGGTATTTTCTATTTTTTACTTGTGCGGAAAATTTCTTGCTGTCTCGCTCATCGCTTCTGGTGTGAACACTGCTTCCGTGAAATCAGCTCCTGCATTGTACAACATACCATCTTCTATGTATTGTAACGAGGTCAGTATTTGCAATTACTAGCACGAGACTTGAGTATATACTTGTGCATTAAACACAGCTAAATAACACGTGATATTCTAATAGACAGCGACATCGACTCAGTGGTTAAAATGTTTTTAGTGACGAACTATTCGCATGAGGCATTGGCACCCTGCGCTCTTTCATTTCGCCAAGTGCTTACGGTTCGTGCCGCAACCTATAAGTATTTAAGCCGTCTAAATGTGACCTTATGCAAGACGCAGAAATCTAGTGACAAGAGTGCGCATACAGAAATAAGATTTGAGTACACGGAAATTAAATTTAAATAAAAAATCGTTTAGCCTGACACCAGAAAAATCGAAAGGGAGCGAAGTGGCCTAAGAGTTTAGCGACCAAATAATTCGTCTACAACCCTAAACCAATTATTAATCTCAATATCAATGAATGTAGATGCGTGTTCTGTTTTACAACTTGCATAATTTTAATTACATTCTGTGGGTTCAATTTTCAGATCAAGATATTTTCTACAGGACTCACTGGTGTCGGGTCTGGCCATTATACCTAATTGTAATTCAAGATACCCACGAAAAAAGATTATCTTAGTAAAAAGTCAGCACTATGTAACTATTATTATTCTTACTGTATTCGTATTGTCTTACAGGTCCAAAGGTTCCTTGATCAAATGCACGGCGACACTATCGCGCTAAGTGGTTTCAATTTCTTCTATGTTACCAGAGAAATGATATTGTCAGTAAGTAATTAATACATTAAGTGGATTGACAATGATTGACATTATCATCATTCTGCCCGTATCCTACTCCAACGTGGAGGGGCGTTATATATTTTTACATGTTGCTGCTGTGGAAGCTACATCATCCTGAGAGCTATAAGTTGATAATAGTAGATACTGACGAGTATTTTGACTTATTTTCAGGTTGTAGGAACAATAGTAACTTACGAACTGGTGTTGTTACAATTCAGTAACTAACACGTAAGCAAACTCCTGGTACATCAGATTTTATCTAAGTTTTCTTATTAACGTTTCTGCTAAATGCAACGTATGGCTTGAATATTTAAACCAGAGTAGATTATATGACAAATATTAATGAAACTATCTCTTGGCGATTAGATATTTTGGAATATATTCTATATAATGTATTCTAATTCTTTGTAACCTTATTTCGATGTTTGTTTCTCAAACTGCACACTTAAAATTATTGATTTTTTATATTATAAATTTTCCTAAATATTATAAAGTGAATTGTGTTATTTAGGGTTAGATATATGGCTACTTATATATTATGTGAAATAACTTGTTTTAAGGCATAAATTGTTACTAATATGCGGAAGCTTGACATAGGCAATATTGTAACCGAATTGCAAACTTAACCATTATATTATTAGTGTGTAAGCTTACACCACACACACTTTCTAATAATAAGTAAATAAATATTTTTGATCTATGCTGCAAATAGTCAGAGTGTGACAGTCATAAGTTTTTTTTTATTAGCTTGAATGATGAGACGAGCAGGTCGCTCGCCTGATGGTAAGCGCTACGCCTACCTATAAACAGAAGCAACGTCACACAGAACTTTGAATTACAAAGCACTACATGGCACTGGATCGCACTCGTCACCCCAAGACATGGGTTGCTTAGTCTTATAATGCTTGCGGAAATGTGCCTGGTATGGCGATAGGCCCGCCCACTAACACATCACGGGATGGAAATAAGCTCGGCGAAATGTGGGTGTACTGGTTATACCTCTGCCTACCCTTTCGGGGATTACAGAAGTGTGTGCGTATGTGGACATTTTATACAGCTATCGGCTAAGGATTATGTGGGTCCTGATGGGTGGTCTCTACTTCCCATGAGCACTCACAATATCAAAGAATCATGGGCGCGTTGCCGACCTTAAAGGAAAGGAATAATTAAGAGATTGGGAAGGGGATGGGGATTTGGGCATCCGAATATCTCACTCACCGTACGAAACTTACTGCTACTACTTACTAACCGCTACTTTACATCGGTTTCTGTGAGACAGTGGTAACGCCCCGGACGAGCCGGGACTTTGACGAGACGTTGCTTCTGTTTTCAAGATTATATAAGTTTAAAATAATATTGCTTGAAAATAAACGAGCATGTGTGTATTTTTATTAAATATATGTGTCATTTAAATTGTTTCATTTTTCCTTGTACCTACGAGTATATATTTTTATATCGGTGAGCAATGTATTAGTTTTTTAAATGGCTATAATGATAACAGTAATACGGACTGTCGAAACGTACTTCGATACCGACCCCCAAGAGCATGCACCTCTGACTTTTCTAAGTTATGTGTGTATTCATTACTTGTTAATTATCGCTTGCTTAATGGTGAAGGAAACATCATGAGGAATCTTGCATACCTGAGAAGTTCTCCATAATGATTACAACCCGCATTTGGCCAGCGTGGTGGACTAAGACCTAAAGCGAGTCATGAGAGCCAATGGTCTCACTACGACGGATGCTCAAGATCAGGTGAAGTGGAGGCGTCTTAGTAGGAAGGTGAACCCCGGCATTAAACCATGATAACACCAGGCAAAAAGAGAGACAGCAGTCGTAGCGTGTACTCATTAGAACTGCGCCACCAAGGTAATGTCCTTCAATCGAAGTTTTTTTTATTGCCCTAGATAGACATACAGGCGGCTCACCTGATGGTAAGTGGTTACTGCCGCCCATGGACCTCAGCAATGCCAGAGCACAGCCAGGCCTCTTCCTACCGAAAAGTTAAACCGAAAGAGACTTATTTACACACTGCTGCTTGGCAGAAATAGAAAGCGGTTGTGTACATTATATGATCAGACAATGACGAACATAAGAAACGTAGTATAATAACACCAGGAAACGGTGGTAATATTTTCATCATAGAGGTTTTATAAAATAATGGAATGTGAAGTATCACATTTAAAATCTCGGTATAAGTAGTTAACAAACACCAATTCACTACACGTCATGTTCAGTTATGCCTGGTTTCTGAAAGGCTGATCAATGTTAAATTAACTAATCAAATGTCAAATTTCATGTCAAGTCGAAATTGAGTTGCTAGAAGCGTGATCAACACCTTTGATTTGACACACATGTTAGCTAACATAACTTTCAAATTAATATGAAAAATCGTATGTCAAATGGTACTAAAAAGACCTCAAATATATATTTTTTCACATTATAACGTTTCAGCCATGATTCTTTAGGTATTGTGCATGTTTATGGGCGGTGGAGGTCACTTATCATTAGGTGACTTAGTTGTTCGTTTGTCGGCTTGAGCTATAAAAAACATTATTTATCAGATAAAATACATAGACATACTCACTCACGCCTGTAAACTCTGGTGTGACTAGTACACCCACAATTCGCTGAGCTTATCTCCGTCCCATGATGTGATAGGAGGCGAGCCTATCGCCATACCAGGCACAATTCTAGATTCCGGGCTGATACTGATCATTTAGTAATAGAAAAACCCAATATCACTTTTACCCGACCCGCGGACCGAACCCGAGACCTCAGCGTCACCCTAAGTCGTAGCGCGTCCGCATTTCAACTGCGCCATCGAGGCAAGGTAAAAAATAAGACGACAAAATACAAAATTCTCACTCTGTTAATTAAAATATACAAGGAAATGTATATCAAAATCTTGTAAATTATAGATATTTTATGCGTTATATCACAGATAAAATTTATTCCGACCTTGACAATAAAAACGAATTATGTCAAATTGACAACCAGTGAAATTACTGGGCATTATGAGGCTTAACAACTTATGTCTCGGGGTGACGAGCGTAGTCCAGTGCCATGCGTGCTTCGTAATTAAGTTATGTGTGGCGTTGCTTCTGTTTATGGTCAGGCGTGGCGCTTACCATCAGGCGAGCGACCTGCTCGTCATTCATTGTTTGTTCGGTTAAAACTTAAACATTAATCAATAGAAGCATCAGAATCGAAGACAACCCACACATTTATTCTGACATATTTTTATTCTGACAGCGACTGTCAGATAAGGCCGACGATTTATTACGTCGACACTACAATAAAATATTCATTATTTTTGTAATGTTTGTATATAACTTATAGTGGTAAATAGTCAATTTGTCAATTTGTCTTATGCAGTAAACTTCAATGAAGAACTCGAATCAAATAACTCTACATTAAACGTCGCGTCGGTGTGAAATAAAGTTAGTCCCTGGAGGCCAATTCTCGTAATTTTAAATGTCTAAAATATCATTCCGATCTAGTCTCAGCGCCAAGAAAGTTGCAAATGGCATTTTCTTAAACCAATAACCAACGTCAAATGTGTACATAGATCGTAATGAGATTGAATGTAGAATAAAAGTTGACTGAATCCAAAACGGTAAAATGCTACTGCTAATGCTAGGTGCATTTGACGTTGATTATTGGTTTAAGAGAATGCCATTTGCAACTTTCTTGACGCTGAGACTAGATCGGAATGATATTTTGAACATTTAAAATTACGAGAATTGACCTCCAGGTTGGACAGTTATATTTTGCCATTTCTTACCACACTTATCTACGCTGTCGCTACTATTAAATTGGCGTCCAATAAACCCTAATGAGAATTAAGCTAGCCCGGTGCGTGTGTCAACGTGGATATACAGGTGGGATTGCATGGAAGGTGGATATATAAAAATGATTAAAAAGTGGCTTAAAGATTAACAGAAACATATTATGAGAACGATTGGAAATCCGAAAAAGACTGCCTCGGTGGCGCAGTTGTAATACATACGCGGTATGACTGCTGTCGGACGAAGATATCGGATTCGATCCCCAGGTCGGGGAAAAGTGATTTATAAAAGGGCTTTTGTATCATGAAATGTTTAGTGTCAGCCCGGAGACTGGAATTGTACTCAGCATAGCGATAGACTCGTCCCCTATCAAATCATGGAACGGAAATAAGGCTAGGCTAACTAATTACCGCCTCTGCCTACCCCTTCGAGGAATACAGGCATGTCCGCGTATGAATGGAAGTGTCGATGATATTGTAAGATCGGCACATATCCAGTAACTTCAGGCCTTCACAATTCTGGCGACCGTCATCTCTCGGCAACTCGGTCGACATTATATTTGGACTGCTCGGTTCTGCCATCAGGAAAAGTTACACAAGTAGTAAGTTACACTTTGTCACTTTGTTAGCTGTAAATACCTTTAAAAGGTAAGCACATGATTTGTTACTTAATTGATTTTTATATTATGTTAGTAGTGTGTTTTACCTAATGGTGTTGCTATTAAATAAATAAATAAATAAATAAACAAACCGGGTCAACACTAGATAGAACAAATTTAATAAATTGAAGATTTAAGGGACTAGGGGCCCTTATTAGTCATGCAAAATTGCAAGTAAGTCTGATAGTTAGTGAGTTTAGGAAGGTCGAAAGTAGCTCGAAATGGTTCGTGTAATATAAAACACTGCCGGTGCGTCGCCTTTCTCTTCCCTGAACTTGGCTGACACACTGCCATGTGACTAGATTTAATATGGTATTTGACTATGTCTAATTTTATACATTATTTTAAATGCAACCGATAATAATACGCAAAGTAAACTTGCGAAAACAGAATTAAAATTGGGTGAAAAATGAGACGGAATCAAGTTTTAAATATTGGTATAACCGAAGAAACAAAAAAGCTAGACTTTTTTTATTAGTTTCAATGACGAGACGAGCAGGTTGCTCGCCTGATGGTTAGCACCACGCCTGCCCATAAGCAGAAGCAACGCCACACAGAACTTTGAATTACAAAGCATGCATGACGCTGGACTGTGCTCGTCACCTCTTGACATAAGTTGTTAAGTCTCACGATGCTCAGTAATTTCACTGGCTTCAAAAAGATTTTGGGGAATTTAATCTATTGATTGAAATAATATAAATAATCAAGATAAATACCCACGTATTCTATAAACGTTCTCATTAACAATCATAAATGCACATTTTTTCAAATTTTAAACTGCTTCGACTAAGTTGCAATTAAACTGGTATAATTTTACTGATTCCGATTTCGAATTGTTTATGAGTGAGCAAAGCTATAATTTATAGGAATAAAAACAAATTGCTGATCGAAACATTTAATTTTGGTGTACCAGATTGCAGCAGATTGTGTATTGTGGCCTGTTATTTGGATATAAGTGTGGGTTATTAGTAAAAATTTTCATTATTAATACTGTCAAAACATTGATTTAGTTACTCGTATATATTGTGGTTTTACAAAATAAATTGTTAGTTTAAGTTCAGGGCGAGTCCTGTAGAGGTAGTTGCTGGAGTTATTATTTGTTTATAAAAACACCAAGTAAATAATTTTAAAAAAGAAAATAAGTCAAATATTATGCAGAATATTTTTTAGTAGAACTTATAGTAGCGTAAATAATTAACACTACGTGTTAGGTTCCTCATCTACGAGAGGCTGTTTTGGCTTGGAACTACCGCTTCGTCAATTTCTGCCACCAAGCAGTGTGTAAGCACTGTTGTGTTTCAGATAAGGATAGAAAATTTTATTACAAAGCACTGCATGGCACAGGACTGGGCTTGACATCCCAAGACATAAAGTGTTAAGTATCATAATACCCAGTAGTTTCACTGGCTTCAATGTCCTTCCAATCTAAAAACTGTTGCATACTCACTGCTTGCCACCTATCCCTCTTTTTATCGGGGCTAAAAATATCAGACAGTGTATATCACGAGCGATTTTATGAGGCGGTGGTTTGAGCTGCATAAACCTGTTGCTCAACTGGTGGCTCAGTGAACCGCTCGTGGTATTTCAACATTTGTTCCATGTATCTTTACTAACATAGGGATAAGTTTCAATGTATTAACACTATGGGAGAAAATCTTGAAATAAATTATAATTATTATTATATAAAAAAAAATATAAAAATAAAAAAATAAAAAATATAATAAAAAAAAACGATATCGATAATTAATCACGAAAATACGGCATTTGCGTTCATACAGGTTGCGAGTACTAATAATAATACGCTGCATCCATTTTGGTTTATTTTCTATTATTTTTACTTCATTACCACCGATTCAACTGATTTCAACATAGTACATAATAATATTATATTATCACGTACACCACGTACGCGGGAGTTCTGCGTCAAAGCTTATAAAAACAAATAAATTTGGGGTGACACAAAGTAGTTTGGACATTTACAAACATGGCAACGGTAAAGAAGAACGTGGGTAGGTATACATTTTATTTATTTAAACTAATTTGATAAGTTCGGTGATGACGTGTTTATAGATTGATATAAAAATGTCATAAATGTTTAGTCGTTTTGGTAAAAATTGATCCAGTTTTTATAAAAGAAGCCGGCTAACGAGTAAGTGGTCACCTGATGGTAAGTGATCTTCACGGCTTATGAATATCCATAATACCCCAAGAATCATGGACGCGTTGACGACCATAAAGGAAAGGGTTAAGAGATTGGTAAGAGGAAGGGGATGTGGGCCTCCGGATACCTCACTTATCGTACTAAACGCAACTGTTACTTTACGTCGGTTTTCTGCGAAACAGTAGTAAGAACCCGGTCGAGTACATTCATTCATGCTGTAGACAAAACTGTCTACACAGGGCTCTACAGCTTTAAAAGATTTATAAAATATCTACTTAAAGTAACATTTAAAAGACGTAAAATAATATAGAAGTATACTACACAAATATAGCTAACATTAGTGTACTTTTCAGAACCATCAAAAGAATTAGAACTTTTGAACTTTAAAGCGTTCCAGCTCGAGAATCCTGAACATTTTGTCGGGTAATTTTTTGTTCTATGATTCTTTAACTGAACTGGCTTAATTAACTTTACTATTAAAATCCAGTTAAATATCGTTCCCATTCAAAAATTAACAATGTTATAGACGTGTTCCAAAGCATCGGTGGCGCAGTTGTATTGTACGCGGTACGACTGCTGTGCTGAGGTCTCGGGTTCGATCCCCGGGTCGGGTAAAAGTGATAATGGGTTTTCTATGACAAAATGCTTAATATCAGCCCAGAGTTCAGAATTGTGCCTGGAAGGGCGATAGGCTCGCCGCCATAACATCATGGGACGGCAATAAGCTCGGCGAAATGTGGCTGTACTGGTTACATCTCTGCTTACCCCTTAGGGGATTACTGACGTGAGTGTGTATGTATGTATATAAAATTGTATTATCGCAAAATACATGACTAAACCATGGCTATAGTAAAATTTACATTTTCAGAATGAGAACACAGAATGAAGAGAATGTTAAAAAATGGAATTCAAATTACAGTGAGTTAATTATTCTACTTTAATTAAATAAGTGTGCTTCACGAATCACGAGGTAGAATTATTCGTAATTTCGCGTAGATTTATACAAAATTGTTTTATGAATCCACAAATAAGAATGGCCAGTGAATTAATGAGTTACGCATACATAAATAATTTATAGCTTAATTACGTTCATCATGCTCTTTTCTGCTATTATTAAAAATGTGAAAATTTGGATGTTTGTGTTTGTGAATTTGGATATTTGTTAGTCCGGATAGTTAACAGCTGAACCGTTTTGGATGAAATGTGGCACACAGTTAGTCCATGGATTAGGACATAGGCTACTTTTTATCCCGGAAATTGCCGTTCATCCGGGCGCAGCCGCGAGCATAAGCTAGTGGTTTATATACAAAGTGCAAGTGCAAGTAAGTGGGTTGCCTAATGGTAAGTAACCTTTATCGCCCATAAAATGTTATAATCCCAGACGAACTAAGGATGTGTTGCCGATTTTAAAAGAGAGAAATAAGGATTAGGAACTTGGGCTTCCGGTAATCTCACTCACCGTACGAAACGCAACAGCAAACTGCCAGTTTACATGTCCCGATAGAGCCAATCTATTTATTCCGTAGACAAAACCGCCCCAACGTGGCTCTACCGCTTTAAAAAAATATGCTCATAAGAAACTTTGTGTTGTGGCTATCATTGAACTTGGTTATACATCTTGAACAATAAAATAAAATGTACAATGTTCTTTATCTCAAAAACGTCATTTAAAATAAATCCTTTAAATCCTTTGCACACATTGTGAGGAATCTCCTCACAATATGTGCCGTGTCCAATAATACTACTGCCTTCTGCATCTGACTTTTGACGCAGCCACCAATTAAGGGCCTCTGGAGATGTTGGAAATGAAGTTATTATTTACATAATAAAATTTAATATCAAACAATGTTTTTAACTCATGCCGATTATTCCAGAAGTATCGCCCGCATTCATAAATGTACGTAATGAAGACAGGAATCAGTTTACAGCGTTTCAGGGAGCAATGAAATTCCTGCTGATTTACGGACAGTGTTTAGGACTAAGTCCTGTTACAGGGATTTTGGAGAAAGATGTAACAAAAGTAAGGTAAGATTCATAGATCTAAGAGAATGTACCATCTGAATACAAGGTACATGACATATATATTATGGTGGATGTACCTCCAGCACGTACAAAACGTTTCACACCATATTTTATCTTGGAGATTACAAAAGAGTGGAACTCTTAAACAGCGTCTTGATTTCCAGAACAATACAATCTCAGACAGCCTCTGTGGCGCAGTGGGCGAGTAGCCGGTTGTGACACGATAGGCTGCGGGTTCGATCCCCGCACCGCGATAAATGTTTGTGTGATCCACAAATACTTGTTTCGGGTCTGGGTGTTACGGGACCATAAGTCAGTTCAAGTCTATAGTGAATAGGTACCTTCTAGGTGGCATGTTTTCTTGACTGTGTCATCAATTACCATCAAGTGAAAGAGCGGTCAAATGTAATAAGTTATATAGTTAGTATAATTATAATAATAATAATATTAATAATTAATTATTCACGTCCCACTACTGGGTACGGACCTCCTCTAATGAGATTAGATTGATCAGATTCTCTGAATGAGAGGAATTAGGTCCACCACGCTGGCCTAATGCGAGTTGGCAGACTTCACATACCTTGGAAATTCTTATGAATAACTTTCTCAGATATGCCGATTTCCTCATGATGTTTACTTCACAATTAAAATAAGTAATAATTAATAATTGATAATTAACTTAGAATACATACATAATACCAAATTCACCATCAAATCATGATGGGAAGGTGGACCCTGGCATTGAGCCGGAATATTGCAAAAAGAAGGAACTCTTCTAAAATATAAAGATAAAGATCATCCAATTAATTTTAATTTGGAAATTTACTCAAAATGCGAGTATTTTGGGTTAGATTAAATCATAACATTAATGGCATTTTTGGATTTCCAGATATCGCTGGCTCTCCTGGAAGGTCCTTTACAGCTTAGTTCTCGGAGTGGTACAAGCCATATCTGTTGTTTTATGCATTTACAGGATATTTCAAAATAATATTAATATTCATTTCATAGGTAAGATTTTGAAATAAATATTTCTCTTTCTTAACTCTCAATAAAAAGAGAGATTGTGTTTATCTAGATGGCATCGTAGCGCCTAAACGAATAGACTGATTTGAATGTGGTTGTTCTTTAGTTTGAAAGGTGGTTTAATCGAGATGTTTCTCAACTTTTGTAAGAAAATCTGTTCAGTCATTGAGGGTTTTTTTAACGATAATGTTATTATTAAAACTAGCAAGTAAAAGAACACAATACCAGACGCTAGTGAGGTTACTGGGCATTATAAGACTTAACATCTAATGTCTCGGAGTGACGAGCGCAGTGCACTGCCATGCAGTACCTAGCAATTAAATTTTTTGATACGGATTTGTTTGTGGGCAGTGGGCATTTTTATAAACCCTCTTATTTGTAGAGGACGTCCGTCCCCAGCAGTGGCAGCAGTTACGCTTTAGTCCACTACGCTGGCCTAATGCAGATTGGCAGACTTCACATAACGTTGAAACTCATAGAGAACTTCCGATTTATACAGGTTTATCATGAAAATAGACATTCACGTGGGCAGAGTTGCGACCAAAAGCTAGTCCGTGATGAAGAAAGTAACAATAGATGATAAGTAGGTATAAATATACGTACTCACACCTGTAATTCCCGAAGGGGAAGGCAGAGGTGTGACCCGGGGATCGAAACTGAGACCGCAGCGTTAGCCTTAATCGTAAAGCGTACGCATTACAACTGCGACACCGAGGCAGTCAAAAGTAATAAAGAAAAATATAATATAAATAATAATAGAAGGTATCTTTTCAGCATATTGTGGTTTCTACATGTGTAATACTTACACGATCTTCATGTTCCTACGTGTCGCTACTAAATGGCCGTCTTTAATGACAGTCCTTTACAACTGTGGACTTGATGAGTACGCTGATCCTAAGCTAAAATTTAAATGCAACTTGGCGTTTTTTGTTCTCATTTTTTTTGCTATTTGTAAGTATATTTTTAAACTTCACCAATAATATATGTGTATCAAATCTAAGAGGTATGCAGAGCCGGGCAATAAACTGGAATAACGCCAGGCAAAATTAATTTTCAAAAAAAGATTTAAAAGAAGAATTTTATAGATTAATAAAATGAAACATGAATTGTATTAAATACCAGAATTTTAGATAACAATATTTTTTTATTTTAAAATTGTGAATTGCACATTTATTTATTCATGTTGCTACCTACTGTTTTGGTAGTACCAGGCGACCACATATCAATTCTTTTATTTTTCTCTGTTTTTCTTATCTCCATCCCATAGTTGTCTGTGAGAGATTGCCTTTAGCGATAAGACCGCAAATATGTACGATGCCTATATTTTTTTTTAAATTTAATCAATAGGTTACATTGCTCCTAATTAGAAATAATTTTGTTAATCTCTCTCTATTTAAATCTGATGGAGGAGTTGACTGTCGAACAATAAAAATATGCTACCCATATACAATGACGTCAACCTATACGATGGTCATAGCGCAGCGCACGCGGGCGAGGGAGATAGCGAGATGGTCCCACTACCCCTTCAATTTATTTCACACGCGTTCTAATGAATATTCGAAATATTAATTGTGGTCTCATTTTTCAACCACTTTTTTGTATTATTTTTTAGCGTATCATTGAAATAAGATAACTAGAACGATAACTCTCATATGAATCTGCAAAAATATGGCTCCACTTACTTACACATTCAAATGTAATGAATGACACGTAACACTCATACACGCAACTAAAACTTGATAACCTTCAAAATCAACTTTATTTCATAAAAGTTAATGTCTAAATATTAAATTTCTAAATCGAGATACGACGTTCTGCACCGCGCAAAAAAATTTACGTATTAAGTGTCAACTAGAGATCATGAATAACATTTTATGAATTGATAAATGAACGAGCTGCACTGACTTTTATAGCTCCGCCCCCTTGCACAAAGTTTTGGTAGGGTAATTTTTTTGCTTGTGTTACGTTTCTTGACATCTTATTTCGATGTTGCGTATACATTAATGTTTCCATTCAAGTTCACGCATCAACCCTATTGTACTTGTAATTTTTTTTACTGTTTACTGGGTAATAAACTTTATCATGGGAATTTAAAGTACTTATATACTTTTACAACAAGAACTACTTATATATATATTTTTTTAGTGGATCATTCTTTGTCCCAAATGGCAAAATATATTGAAACTCTGGATTGCACCAAAAATGAAAGTCATGTGACGTTCGAAAACTTCATCAGGGAGTCCTATCCGTGGATATTTAATTTGGGAGTTGTGTACACATTGCCGTTCGGTATTCTATTGCAGGTAAGAACATTGTTTATTCTTAACAACTCTTCCAAGTGTTAGAGTAACGCTACAGACACCTTTATCGACAGTAGGAAGGGGTTGGCCGAGTTATATATTACCTCTGTCTTACAGGAAACTGTCGTGAAGTGGTAGTTTGCTGTTACATTTCGTACGATTAAGATTTCCAGCGGCCCAAACCACCCTTTTCCCTCCCATTGTCCATTCATTCATCCATTCATGGGAAGGGGAGCGAGTTTCGTGCCTCCGGATATCTCATTCACCGTACGAAATTCTACAGCAAGCTGCTAATTTACGTCGGTTTTCTCTGAGACAATAGTAACAATCTGGACCAGCCGGCCCACTCATACTGTGAACAAAACTACCACTTCAACAATAATGGACTATATTTAATTACACAGACATTAGTCACCTCTACAACGCTCTGCTGCAGCTATCCGGACATGTTTATTATATGTATCAGCCTCTACTTGACTTCTGTATTGAATTGTGTCAATAAGAAAATAGAACGGGTCTACAAGAATGTAAGTGAATCTCAAATGGTTTTATAATCACATACTCGCTATAATTAAATACCAAGAAACACTTAAATCAGATTTTTTTTTACTAAAATCGAAGTGCAGTTAAGGTTGTACCCCACGCCAATGACTCTGATCTTTACGCCATACAAAAATCTACTGCCGCTTCAGTAGATTTTTGTATGGCGTAAAGAGGTTTGAAGGTTTCGCCCGACCGAGATGTAGCGCGGTGACAGCGTTTTCAAAGTGTTTTATTTGTTTAAATTTGTTAAGTTTGTGGCATTTTTATGTGGTACAACCACGCACGCACACACTTGGGAGAATTCACAGGATGCTTTAGGAGTCTTCTGTGATTTGTCCAAGGCTTTCGATTGTGTTCACCATGACATTCTGATCGGGAAATTAAATCACTATGGCGTTTAGGGTATTGCTCTTAAATTATTTAAGTCATATTTAAGCAACAGGGTCCAGAGCGTTGATGTTAATGGAAAATTATCTCCTTGGTCTCTTGTTACAATGGGAGTTCCACAGGGCTCGATTCTGGGACTCTTTCTTTTCCTAATTTATATAAATGACTTACCTTATTACATAAGTGATAATTGTGAGGTAGTGCTGTTTGCAGATGATACTTCTTTAATATTTAAAGTAAACCGACATCAATCTGTTCTTGACGACGTAAACAACACTCTCTCAAAAATAGTACAGTGGTTTGGCGTTAATAATTTGTTACTGAACAGCGAAAAAAACTAATTGTATTAGGTTTTTAACACCTAATGTCAAAAAGGTTAACGTCAAAATTTATGTGAATGGTATCGAGTTAGGCCTTGTGGACTCAACTAAGTTCTTGGGTATCACTTTGGACTCTAAACTTCAATGGGGTCCCCATATCTCAGTGTTAGCTAAGAAATTAAGCGCCGCATCGTACGCAGTGAGTAAAGTGCGCCAACTGACTGACATTAACACGGTCAGGTTGGTCTATTTTGCATACTTCCATAGTTTAATGTGTTATGGAATTTTACTGTGGGGTGGTGCTGCTGACATTAATACTATATTTGTTCTTCAAAAGCGAGCTATAAGATCTATTTACTCGCTAAGTTCCAGATATTCGTTAAGAGAAAAATTCAAAAAAATAAATATAATGACAGCATCACAATTCATATTCGCTACCTTAATGTATGTTCACACAAATATAGAGACTTTTCCTAAACTTAGAGATATCCATAACTTCAATACTAGGAATAAAAATAACTTGGCTAATTATAAAACCAGGATTCACAAAATCAGCAATTCTTTTAAGGGTCTTGGTATACATTTTTACAATAGAGTTCCCAATCATATTAAAGAATTAAGTGTTAACAGCTTTAAAGCTACTATTAAGCGAAAACTATGTCTTAAAGCCTATTATAAAATTTCTGAATATTTAGATGATGAAAAGGCTTGGTCTTAAGCTATTCTATTGCCTAGTATACATAGCTAATGTTACTTATTACTGGGAAATTTATAATGTAATGATAATTTGTTTTAATGGATATTGAGTTGAGTGATCTTCATGGCAGTTTTTAGGAAATAATTACTGTACCGTACCTATCTTACATCTAATTGTGATCAGTCTGAGTATGTCATGCTCCCTCTAATGTCTGTGCTTGCGGTGGCGTTGTGTGCCGGGTCGGTCACTTCCCTTTAACATGGTTGAGGAGGCCGATGGCTGGTACATGCGTCATACTCGTGAACGGGTGCTGCTTGTGTGGACTGGTCTGCTCGGACTGTTATCTTTTATTTTTTAACACTATCTTAAGGTCTTAATTTATTCGTCATGCTTATGGAGGTCATGCAAGTTAATCCAAAGCGTAGATGTCATTTCTGTAATTGCTTGATTGAGCTGCTCTAATTCCAATTAAATATTGTAAAACCTTATGCTGTGCTCATAATAATTGTAAACTAATTTTGAAAAGAGCAACGCTGGAGTTTCTTGCTCGTTCTTCTCGAGCGAAACAGCATTCCGAAGTAGCGGTAGAATTTTGACGGAATCTAAATAATGTATAACATTTTATGGATTCAATAAATATTTTGAATTTTGTAGACAATTTGTCTACAATACAAAAAAAAAATCCAAATCGGTGCACATTTTTTTTCAAAAATTTCTTCCTCCTTGTTCCGTACTTTTTCATAATAGCACAAAGCCTGATACCTAATTTCTATTTTTTTCTAATAACTATATTCATATGGAAGTAATCGTCACGAAACCGAACTCAGTGAATATATTGACAAGTGCTGCCACCTACACAGTTCGAAACTTGAATTCTATCCGTTAAACCAATCGCAACGTATTGCGTGTGCGCGCCGTGAAAATGTACTACGAGTATATCCTAAATCTAAGAAATTAGTAGTGTCTGGTAGGTGCGAGTACATCCGCTACTGGAACAATTGTTCTTGGTCCTTCGATTATTCGATTTCATTTTCATTTTTAGACCTACCTTCCACCATCTTTCTGGCGTCACCTCCGTGAAGTCTACAGCCGAGCTACGCAATTGGTCCGCTCTTTCGATGACAGCATCAGCGGTGTAGTTTTCGTTTCCTTTGCCAGTAATCTGTTCTGTATCTGCCTTCAGCTTTTCTATAGTTTAGGGTGAGTATAGATATTTGTTCATATGGTATATAGACTATTCCACCCACATACGCGCCATTGTAACTCCTACAATCCAGGATGGACAATGGCACGCACGATGTACTGTGACTGTTGGATGTATTTATTTATTTATCATCAGGCGAGAGAATTGCTCGTCTAGTCATTCGGGCAAAAAATATTTAAGAGCTATCTACATTTTAAATTTTCTCTAAAGTATATTTTTTCCTTCGTAGATTGAAGAGCATAATAGTTTTTTTTTAAGAAAGTAGTCTCTTGTAGAATTTATTTTTGGAAATCATAGTCGACGACTTCTAAGGGTATTTTTTTTGTTTTCAGCAACGGTTTAAGGGCAAGACAACGGTATTTCCAAGATTATTGCCCAAATTATCCAAGCGGGTATGTATATATTTTTATATGTGAATGCATGTAATATACAACGTGTTACAGAAAGGTGTGGTCATATTTTAGGGTCATTACATACACCGCGCAGGGACGGTTCCGGCTGAAGCCGGGCGCTTCTCGCCTCGGGAACCCGGGGCCGTTCCTAATGCGCCGAAAATGGTCACCGCGGGGGTTTTAGTTGGTATGCTGGTATAGGGTGTATATAGTGTTAGAGACTCGGCCCAGCGGTCGCCTGGATGTTTACCATCTCTCCCGGGCGGCTTAACGCTGGGTCGTAAGGCCGGTGAACCCAACATAATCGTTCCGCCTCCCCCCGGGGCAGGGTGATAGCAATAATTCGCTTATCCCCGCGACAACAAAAAAAAAGACAGGTCGGCATTATAATATGGCCAGCTCTATATTACTCATCAAGTATGGTATAGTCCCTTGTCAAGGTTAAAAAGGCGAGAACACCTTTTTTATCATCACACTACACGTGATTTGAAGATTGTAAATCGTTTTTATCACGTACATACTGTGTAGTGTGGTTCCAGATGTAATTTCGCCTACATTCTTGCAGATTGATATGAACTTTCCCCACGGTATTTCTTCAGCGCCACGGCATATTCTTCTTCAAACTCTTATGTCTAGCGTTATCCCAGGTAATTGGTAGGGTTCTCCTTTTTAAACAGCCTACGTGGCGCAATGGATGAGTAGCCGGCTGTGAAGCGAGAGACCGTGGGTTTGATTCGCGCGCAGAGACAAATGTTTGTGTGATCTACAAATATTTGTTTCGGGTCTAGGTGTTGTGGGACCGTAAGTCCCTTGTAGTTCCTGATACCCACGATACAGGTTAACCTAGTGTGGGGTCAGGACTATATGTGTGTGACTGTTGGCTGTGTATTTATTCTATTTCGACGCTTCCGGGTGAACTGGAGTCATGAGCGTAATCCGTAGTGAGACGCTTAAAAATGCATTTCACGGTAGACAGGGGTAAAGCTGTGCCCCTGATATTTTTATTATTCATGCGACAGTAACCACGCTCGTCAGCTGGCCCCTTAGCCCATTTACCTTTTAAAGTCAATAAAAATATACATTAAGTAAAATAAAAAATTACTCCTTCCACCATAGTTTACTTTTTAATATTGTTTAAGTTTTTGGCAATACACTTATGAGAAAAAGTATCTTTTCCTATTTTAGGTTGTAGGTAATTCCAACTAAGTATGGTTTATTTTTGCAGCCCACTTGGAGGTTACGAGTCCAGTATATATTTGCTATTTTCTCTTTCCTACTTGTGCGGAAGATTTCTTGCTGTCTCGCTCATCGCTTCAGGCGTGAACACTGCTTCCGTGGAATCAGCTCCTGCACTGTTCAATATATCATCTTCTATGTATTGTAGCGAGGTCAGCAATTACTTACAATTAATAGAACCAGACTTGGGCATTGACCCGTACAGTAAACACAGCCAAATAACACGTGATATCCTAGTAGACTACGAACATCGACTCAGTTGCACAAAATGTTCTTAGTAACGAATTATTCGCATGAGGTATTGGCTCTTTCATTTTACCAAGTGCTTACGATTCGTGTCGCAACCAATAAGTATTTAAGCTTTAAGAAATCGAATTGTGACCACAAGCAAGATGCAGAAATCTATTGACAAGAGTGGGCATACAGAAATAAGATTTGAGTACACGGAAATTATAATTCAGTTTAAAAATCGATAAGCCTGACACCAGAAAAATCGAAGTTCTGTGGGTTTAATTCCAAGATATGTTTTTTCAGGATCCACTGGTGTCGGGTCTGGCTATTGCTGTAATTCAAGATACCCACGAAATAAGATTATCTTAATAAAAAGTCAGCACTATCTATGTGAATCTTATTCTTACTGTATTCGTATTGTCTTACAGGTTCAAAGGTTCCTTGATCAAATGCACGGCGACATTATCGCGCTAAGTGGTTTCAAATTCTTCTACGTTACCAGAGAAATGATATTGTCTGTAAGTAAATACATTACAGTGGCATGATAATGACTGACATTGTCATCATTCTGCCCGTATCCTACTTTAACGTGGAGCGGGCGTTATATATTGTAGGCGTTTTATAGAACCGATAATAGTAGGTACTGACGAGTTTCTTGTCTTATTTTCAGGTTGTAGAAACGATAGTAACTTACGAACTGGTGTTGCTACAATTCAGTAAATAACACGGAAGAGAACTCCTGGTACATCAGATTTTATCTAAGTTTTCTCATTAACATTTCTGCTAAATGCAACGTGTGGCTTGAATATTTAAACCAGAGTAGATTATATGACAAATATTAATGAAATTATCTCTTGGCGATTAGATATTTTGGAATATATTCTAATTCTTTGTAACCTTATTACGGTGTTTGTTTCTAAAACTGCACTCTTAGAATTATTGATTTTTTATATTATAAATTTTCCTAAATATTATAAAGTGAATTGTGTTATTTATGGTTAGATATACGACTTCTTATTTATTATGTGAAATAACTTGTTTTAAGGCATAAATTGTTACTAATATGCAGAAGCTTGACATAGGCAATATTATAACCGAATTGCAAACTTAACCATTATATTATTAGTGTGTAAGCTTACACCACACACACTTTCTAATAATAAGTAAATAAATATTTTTGATCTATGTTGCAAATAGTCAGAGTGCGACAGTCATAAGTTTTTTTAATTATTAGCTTGAATGATGAGACGAGCAGGTCGCTCGGCTGATGGTAAGCGCTACGCCTACCTATAAACAGAAGCAACGTCACACAGAACTTTGAATTACAAAGCACTACATGGCACTGGACCGCGCTCGTCACCCCAAGACAAGTCTCATAATGCTTGCGGAAATGCCCGGTATGGCGATAGGCTCGCTCACTATCATAACACGGGATGGAAATAAGCTCGGCGAAATGTGGGTGTACTGGTTATACCTCTGCCTACCCTTATGGGGATTACAGGCGTGAGTGCGTATGTATGTTTAAAGACATTTTATACAGCTATCGGCTAAGCATTATGTGGGTCCTGATGGGTGGTCTCTACTTCCCATGAGCACTCACAAATAAAAGAATCATAGGCGCGTTACGGACCTCAAAGGAAAGGAATAATTAAGAGATTGGGAAGGGGATGGGGATTTGGGCATCCGAATATCTCACTCACCGTACGAAACTTACTGCTACTAATTACTAACCGCTACTTTACGTCGGTTTTCTGTGAGACAGTGGTAACGACCCGGACGAGCCGGGACTTTGACGAGACGTTGCTTCTGTTTTCAAGATAATATAAGTTAAATTATATAAGTTAAAATAATATTGTTTGAAAATAAACCACCATGTGTGATTTTTATTAAATATATGTGTCATTTAAATTGTTTCAGTATTTAATTTTTCCTTGTACCTATATATTTTTATATCGGTGAGCAATGTATTAGTTTTTTAAATGGCTTTAATGATAGCAGCGATAGCTCAGCGGGGATTGATACGGACTGTCGAAACGTACTTCGATACCGACCCCAAGAGCATGCACCTCTGACTTTTCTAAGTTACGTGTGTGTTCATTACTTGTTAATTATCGCTTGCTTAACGATGAAGGAAACATCATGAGGAATCTTGGATACCTGAGATGTTCTCCATAATGATTACAACCCGCATTTGGCCAGCGTGGTGGACTAAGACCTAAAGCGAGTCATGAGAGCCAATGGTCTCACTACGACGGATGCTCAAGATCAGGTGAAGTGGAGGCGTCTTAGTAGGAAGGTGAACCCCGGCATTAAACCATGATAACACCAGGCAAAAAGAGAGACAATAAGTGTCTTTAATATTGGTGAAACATATATAATTAACCCCACCCCACAACAACTCCACAAACCGCAAAGACTGCCTCGGTGGCGCAGTTGTAATGCGTACGATCGAACCCGAGACCTCAGCAGCAGTCGTAGCGTGTACTCATTAGAACTGCGCCACCGAGGTAATGTCCTTCAATCGACATACTACTATAAGGGTGGTAGAAGACATTTTTGTCTACATCATGAATGGGCTGGCTCGTCCGGGTCGTTACCACTGTCTCACAGCAAACCGGCGTAAAGTAGCAGCTTGGTGCTGCGTTTCGTACGGTGAGTGAGATATCCGGAGGCCCAAATCCCCCTCCCCTTCCCAATTTCTTAATTATTCCTTTCCTTTAAGGTGGGCAACGCGCCCATAATTATTTTGGTATTGTGAGCGTACATGGGCGGTGGTGATCGCTTACCATAAGGTGACCCACTTGCTCGTTTGTCGGCCTAAGTTTTTTTTTATTGCCCTAGATAGACAGACGAACTCACCTGCTGGTAAGTGGTTACCGCCGCCCATGGACCTCAGCAATGCTAGAGCACAGCCAGCCCACTGCCTACCGAAAAGTAATAATAATAAATACACCCAACAGTCACACACATAGTCCTGACCCACACTAGGCAAACCTGTATCGTGGATATCTGGAACTACGAGGGACTTGCGGTCCCACAACACCCAGACCCGAGACAAATATTTGTGGATCAGACAAACATTTGTCAAGGTGCGGGTATCGAACCCACGGCCTCACGCTTCGCAACCGGCTACTCGCCCGCTGCGCCACGGAGGCTGTCAACCGAAAGATACTTACTTACACACTGCTGCTTGGCAGAAATAGAAAGCGGTTGTGTACATAATATGATCAGACAATGATGAACATAAGAAACGTAGTATCATAAAATCAGGAAACGGTGGTAACGAGCGCATTCTAATTTTAAATGCTGCGTGGTGTTACTTTTGTTTATGGGAAGTCGCTTTTATCAGATAAAGGAACCGCTATTTTCATCATAGAGCTTTTATAAAATAATGGAATGCGAAGTATCACATTTAAAATCTTGGTATAAGTAGTTAACAAACACCAATTCACTACACGTCATGTTCAGTTATGCCTGGTTTCTGAAAGGCTGATTAATGTGAAATTAACTAATTAAATGTCAAATCTCATGTCAAGTCGAAATTGAGTTGCTAGAAGCGTGATCAACACCTTTGATTTGACACACATGTTAGCTAACATAAGTTTCAAATTAATATGAAAAATGTATGTCAAAGGGTACTAAATATTTTTTTTTTCACAAAATAACGTTTCAGCAACTCGAATTGATTTGACAGCGATGTCAACTCAAAGTTCTGTTAGTTGAATGTTGATTTGATCAGCCTTTCAGAAACCGGGCTTAAGTGTTCTGAAATATTTCATAACATCGGTTACTGTGAACGAGAATTTGTTTACGCTGAAACACGAAAAATGTTCGTCTAATGTCTACAGCGTGAATGGGCCGGTTCGACCAGGTTGTTACCACTGTCTCACAGAAAACCAACGTGAATTGGCAGCATGCTGTTGCGTTTCGTACGGTAAGTGAGATATCCGGAGGCCCAAATCCCTTCCCATTCCCAATCATTTAATCATCACTTCCTTTAAGGTCGCCAACGCGCCCATGATTCTTTAGGTTAGGCGAGCCTAGCGCCATACCGGGCACAGTTCCAGATTCCGGGCTGATACTGAGCATTTCGTAAAAGAAAAAGCCAATATCACTTTTACCCGACCCTCGGATCGAACCCGAGACTTCAGCGTCACCCTAAGTCGTAGCGCGTCCGCATTACAACTGCGCCATCGAGGCAAGGTAAAATATAAGACGACAAAATACAAAATTCTCACTCTGTTAATTATAATATACAAGGAAATGTATATCAAATCAAATCAATCAAAATGTATAATATATTAGATATTTTATTTTATCGCAGATAACATTTATTCGGACCTCGACAATAAAAACGAATTATGTCAAATTAAGAACCAGTGAAATTACTGGGCATTATGAGACTTAACAACTTATGTCTCGGGGTGACGAGCGTAGTCCAGTTCCATGCGTGCTTCGTAATTTAGTTATGTGTGGTGTTGCTTCTGTTTATGGTCAGGCGTGGCGGTTACCATCAGGCGAGCGACCTGCTCGTCATTCATTGTTTGTTCGGTTAAAACTCAAACATTAATCAATAGAAGCATCAGAATCGAAGACTGTCAGATAAGGCCGACGATTTATTACGTCGACACTACAATAAAATATTCATTATTTTTGTAATGTTTGTATATAACTTATAGTGGTCAATAGTCAATTTGTCTTACGCAGTAAACTTCAATGAAGAACTCGAATCAAATAAACTTTACATAAAACGTCGGTGTGAAATAAAGTTTGTCTCAGATTGTCATTAGTCATATTTTGTCATTTCTTACCACAAAATCAACACCACATAAAACTGCACTATGCTCACCATCCTAAGACGGAAGTTGTTAAGATCACGTGTGCTTTTTGACTGACGATAAAGCGGAGGAGGTTTTCAATTCGGCGTGTTTTTTTTGACAATTACAAATAATACACCCAACAGTCACACACATAGTCCTGACCCCACACTAGGTAAACCTGTGTCGTGGGTATCAGGAACTACGAGGGACTTTCGGTCCCACAACACCCAGACCCGAGACCAATATTTGTGGTTCACACAAACATTTGTCTCGGTGTGGGAATCGAACCCACGGCCTCTCGCTTCGCAGCCGACTACTCGCCCGCTGCGCCACGGAGCTGTCAAGAAGTTAATAGCGGTGGTATGGAAAGTGGGTATTGTGTACCAGCGCTGTGATTGGTCGTGAGTAAACAAACAATAAGATTACGTTTATTATTATTATTGTGTATGTTAAGACAAAACTGTCTACAGCTTGGCTCTAACACTTTGAAATTAGCAAAAAAACCCCCTAGCGAAAAGAATCGGTGAGAAATTCAGCTGAAGCAACGCCACACAGAACTTTGAATTACAAAGCATGCATGACGCTGGACTGTGCTCGTCACCTCTTGACATAAGTTGTTAAGTCTCACGATGCTCAGTAATTTCACTGGCTTCAAAAAGATTTTGGGGAATTTAATCTATTGATTGAAATAATATAAATAATCAAGATAACTACCCACGTATTCTATAAACGTTCTCATTAACAATCATAAATGCATATTTTTTCAAATTTTAAACTGCTTCGACTAAGTTGCAATTAAACTGGTATAATTTTACTGATTCCGATTTCGAATTGTTTATGAGTGAGCAAAGCTATAATTTAAAAGAATAAAAACAAATTGCTGATCGAAACATTTAATTTTGGTGTACCAGATTGCAGCAGATTGTGCATTGTGGCCTGTTATTTGGATATAAGTGTGGGTTATTAGTAAAAATTTTCATTATTAATACTGTCAATACATTGATTTAGTTACTCGTATATATTGTTGTTTTACAAAATAAATTGTTAGTTTAAATTCAAGGCGAGTCCTGTAGAGGTAGTTTCTGGAGTTATTATTTGTTTATAAAAACACCAAGTAAATAATTATTTAAAAAAGAAAATAAATCAAATAGTATGCAGAATATTTTTCAGTAGAACTTATAGTAGCGTAAATAATTAACACTACGTGTTAGGTTCCTCATCTACGAGAGGCTGTTTTGGCTTGGAACTACCGTTGGTTCAATTTCTGCCACCGGCAGTGTGTAAGCACTGTTTGTTTCGCTTAAGGACATAATTTTTTATAACAAAGCACTGCATGACACTGAATTGCGCTTGAGATTCCAAGACATAAGGTGTTAAGTCTCATAATACCCAGTAGTTTCACTAGATTTAATGTCGTTTAAATCTAAACACAAAGTGGTTACACACTGCTTGCAACCTACCCCTCTTTTTATCGAGGGTTAAAAATATCAGACAGTGTATATCTTCGTGAAAATACGGAATTTGCATTTATACAGTTTGCGAGTCCGATTAATAATACGCTGCATCCATTTTGGTTTATTTTCTATTATTTTTACTTCATTACCACCGATTCAACTGATTTCAACATAGTACATAATAATATTATATTATCACGTACACCACGTACGCGGGAGTTCTGCGTCAAAGATTATAAAAACAAATAAATTTGGGGTGACACAAAGTAGTTTGGACACTTACAAACATGGCAACGGTAAAGAAGAACGTGGGTAAGTATACATTTTATTTATTTAAACTAATTTGATAAGTTCGGTGATGACGTGTTTATAGATTGCTATAAAAATTTCATAAATGTTTAGTCGTTTTGGTAAAAATGGATCCAGTTTTTATAAAAGAAGCCGGCAAACGACTGAGTGGGTCACCTCATGGTAAGTGATCTTCAGGGCTTATGAATATCCATAATACCCCAAGAGTCATGGACGCGTTGATGACCATAAAGGAAAGGGTTAAGTGATTGGTAAGAGGAAGGGGATGTGGGCTTCCGGATACCTCACTCATCGTACTAAACGGAACTGTTACTTTACATCGGTTTTCTCTGAGACAGTAGCTACAACCCGGTCGAGTGTGTCCATTCCTGGTGTAGACAAAACTGTCTACACAGGGCTCTACCACTTTAAAAGATTTATAAAATGTCTACTTAAAGTAAAATTTAAAAGACGTAAAATAATATAGAAGTATACTACACAAATATAGCTAACATTAAGTACTTTTCAGAACCATCAAAAGCATTAGAACTTTTGAACTTCAAAGCGTTCCAGCTCGAGAATCCTGAACATTTTGTCGGGTAAATTTTTGTTCTATAATTCTTTAACTGAACGGGCTTCACTATTAATCAACTTTACTATTAGGTATAGTCCAGATAAATATCGTTCCCATTAAAAAATAAACTTATGTTATAGACGTGTTCCAAAGCGTCGGTGGCGCAGTTGTATTGTACGCGGTACGACTGCTGTGCTGAGGTCTCGGGTTCGATCCCGAAAAAATTATATTGGATTTTCTATGACGAAATGCTTAATATCAGCCCATAGTTCCCAATTGTGCCCGGTACGGCGATAGGCTCGCCGCTATAACATCATGGGATGGCAATAAGTTCTGCGAAACGTGGGTGTACTGGTTACACCTCTTGTTACCCCTTCAGGGATTACTGACGTGAGTGCGTATGTATGTATATAAAATTGTACTATCGGAAAATACACGACTAAACCATGGCTAAAGTAAAATTTACATTTTCAGAATGAGAACACAGAATGAAGAGAATGTAAAAAAATGGAATTCAAATTACAGTGAGTTAATTATTCTACTTTAATGAAATAAGTGTGCTTCACGAATCACGAGGTAGAATTATTCGTAATTTCTCGTAGATTTATACAAAATTGTTTTATGAATCCACAAATAAGGATGGCATACATAAATAATTTATAGCTTAATTACGTTCATCATCCTCCTTTTTGCTAATATTAAAAATGTTAAAGTTTGGATGTTTGTGTTTGTGAATTTGGATATTTGTTAGTTAGTCACGCCTTAACAGCTGAACCGTTTTGGATGAAATTTGGCACAAAGGTTGACCATGACCTGGATTAGGACGTTATATCCCGGAAATTGCCGTTCACGCGGGCGCAGCCGCGAGCATAAGCTAGTGGTTTATATACAAATAAATAAATAAATACACCCAACAGTCACACACATAGTCCTGACCCCACACTAGGTTAACCTGTATCGTGGGTATCAGGAACTACGAGGTACTTGTGGTCCCACAACACCCAGACCCGAAACAAAATATTTGTGGATCACACAACATTTGTCTCGGTGCGGGAATCGAACCCACGGCCTCTCGCTTCGCAGCCGGCTACTCGCCCGCTGCGCCACGGAGGCTGTCAAACACAAAGAATTCTTTAAAGGACAAACGGCAAACCGGACTGCCACTTTACATGTCCTGCTAGAGCCAATCTATTTATTCCGTAGACAAAACCCCCAACGTGGCTCTACCACTTAAAAATATATGCTACTAAGAAACTTGATCAATAAAATGAAATGTACAATATTCTTTATCTCAAAAAGGTCATTCAAAAAAATACATTTAAAAATATAAAATCCTGTCTTCTGCATCTGACTTTTGACGCAGCCACCAATTAAGGGCCTCTGGAGATGTTTACATAATAAAATTTGTATCAAACAATGTTTTTAATTCATGCCGATTATTCCAGAAGTATCGCCCGAATCCATACATGCACGTAATGAAGACAGGAATCAGTTTACAACGTTTCAGGGAGCAATGAAATTCCTGCTGATTTACGGACAGTGTTTAGGACTAAATCCTGTTACAGGGATTTTGGAGAAAGATGTAACAAAAGTAAGGTAAGATTGATAGATCTATGAGAATGTACCATTTGAATCTATATAATATATAAAAGCGAAATACCACTGACTCACTGATTCATCACGTTTTCTCAAAAACTACTGAAGCTGGTCATGAAATTTGCTCAGATGATAGTTTGTGTAATGTAGACATCAGTTAAGAACGGATTTTTGTAAATTTGAATTTAAGGGGGTAAAAGAGGGGTTTGTCCGTTGTATGCAACTTTTTTATGGAAGGGGATACGACTGTGAAATTGAGCGCAAATATTGCTTATTGAAATAATAATGAAATATGAGCGTCTCATTTTTGGAAAATTCCACTTACAAAAGGGGGAGGGGGGGTTGAACTTTGTATGGAACTTTTTTTAATGGAACGAAATACAACTGTGAAACTATGCACGAATTTTGCTTATCACAAATAATGAAATATGTGATTAAAATTTTTCCTAAATTCCACTTGCAAAAGGGGGGAAGGGGGGTTGAACTTACTCAATCACTCACTGATTAATCATGATTTCTCAAAAACTACTGAAGTGGAATCATGAAATTTGGTCAGGAGATAGTTTGTGTAATGGCGAGGCGTGCTAAGAACGGATTTTTGGAAATTAACATTTTAAGGGGGTAAAAGGGGGGGTTGAACTTAGTATGAAAGTATTTATTTTTGTCCGATTGGGGTCATATTCTCACCGTATATTTGTTTTGTGGAGACAATGGTTTATAACTAAATATCATCACGCTACGACCCATGGAAACGGAGCAGTAACCTATATATATATATATATGATTGATATATATATAAAAGATAAATATTTAAAAAGACTAATAAAGCTAGGATCATGTTTGGGACCAGAAGATAGTTTGTGTAATGTTAAGAAAGAGTTTTTGGAAATTTACACTTTAAGGGGTTAAACGTGGTAGGGGCTTGAATTTACTATAGAACGAAGAACGGCTGAAATTGAGTACAAATATTACATATTAAAAATAATGATCCACGTGTTTCACATTTTTGTAAAATTCCACTCGCGAAAGCAGAGGGAGTGGATGCATTTTATATATTATTAATGTGAAAGTTTGGATGTTTGTCGACCAAGACATGAATTAGAACATAGGCACATTTATTCCAGAAAGAGACTATTGCGCGGGCGGAGCCGCAGGTAAATGCTAGTGCAATAAATGACATCTATATTTGGTGGATGTACCTCCAGCACGTACAAAACGTTTCACCTCTTCTTTTACAGTGCGAATTGCAAAAGAGTGGAACTCTTTACATTTGGTTTCCTCAAAATGCGAGTATTTTCGCTATGTTTAAACCATAAAATTAATGGCATTTCTGGATTTCCAGATATCGCTGGCTCTCGTGGAAGGTCCTTTACAGCTTAGTTCTCGGAGTGGTATACGCCATATCTATTATATTATGCATTTACAGAATATTTGAAAACAATATTAATATTCGATTCGTAGGTAAGCTTTTGAAATAAAGATTTCTATTTCTTAACTCTCAATAAAAAAAGAGATTGTGTTTATCTAGATGGCATTGTAGCACCTAAACGAATAGACCGATTTGAATGCAGTTGTTCTTTATATTGAAGCTGGTTTAATCGAGATGTTTCTCAATTTTGTAAAGCTGTTTACTGGGCTTTATAAGATTTAACATCTAATGTCTCGGAGTGACGAGCGCAGTGCACTGCCATGCAGTACCTTGCTATTCAATGTTTTAAGATGGTTTTATCTGTAAAAAGAGCCCGTGCCCTACAGAGGCAGCAATTCCCATAGCAGACTTCACATACCGTTGAAATTGTTATAGAGAACTTCTGAGGCAGATTTATCTCGAAAATAGACATTTCTAGCTTCTTAAAGCTAGTCTGCTTTAAAGAAATTGACAATAGAAAATAAAAAAGTAATAAAGAAAATAATAATAATAGAAGGTATCTTTTCAGCATATTGTTCTTTCTACATGTGTACTACTTACACAATATTCATGTTCCTACGTGTAGCTACTAAATGGCCGTCTTTAATGAAAGAACTTTACAACTGTGGACTTGACGAGTATGCTGATCCTAAGCTTAAATTTAAATGCAACTTGGCGTTTTTTGTTCTCATTTTTTTTGCTATTTGTAAGTATATTTTTAAACTTAATATGTGTGTATCAAATCAAGAGGTAGGCGGAGCCTGGCATTAGGCCGAGATAACACCAGGCAATATTAATTTTGAAAGAAAAGACTAAATTTTTAGAATTTAGATTTTTAGATAAAAATATTTTTTTGTTCTTGAATACAAAACAATAATGATCCATTACGAGAACGTGAATACATCAAAAACTATAAGTAAAATATAACATTTGGACTGGTATTTATTAATTCAATTTGTTTGTGTATTTTAAAATTGTGAATTGCACATTTATTTATTAATGTTGAGCTACTGTTTATGGTACTACCAGGCGACCACGTATAATTTCTTTTATTTTTCGCTCTTTCTCTTATCTCCATCCCATGGTTGTCTGTGAGAGATTGCCTTTAGCGATAAGACCGCTAATATGTTCGAGGCATGTATTTTTTAAACGACTTAAAAAAAGGAGGAGGCTCTCAATTCGACTGTTTTTGTTATGTTTGTTACCTCAGAACTTTCGACTGGGTGAACCGATTTGGATGATTCTTATTATTTGAAAGCTGGTGCTTCCCGTATGATCCCATTTCAATTTGGTCCAGTTCTGACAATGGCATCCATGAGAAAACCATAAAGTCTTAAATTTGCATGTGCGTGACAAATGGGCGAATAACTCAATATCACGCCAACCGATTTCGAAAATTCCTTTTTTATTGGAAAGGATGTACTTCAAGGGTAGTTTGATGAGAGTTTGGTTAGGTTCTGATTATGGGATCCATGACAAAGTAACGGAACTCTTCAATTCTTAGGGGCAAATTAACGATATTTGGCCGAATCTTTTATAGGCTATCCGGTATTGGAGTCATCTACCGTCACGTCGTTATGGTCAAGTAATTGTCGAATATAATGATCAATGGAACTCCTTAACGGCTTACAGTAAGGGTGCGATCTGTGGCAGAATTGCTAACTTGCTGCATTGCAATATGATGCAAGCTACTTAGGGTGTATTATGTTGGAAAAAAAAAATACTCGATAGAGTTTAGCTGTGATGTGGTCCCATATAAATTTGGTTAAGATCTGATGACGAAGTACGGAGTAAAAAATAAAACTCCTCAACGGACATCAGTACACTCATTGTGATTGTGTTATTGTATTGGAATTTACATGCTATTGCTGTAACTCCCACTGAAAATTGAAAAATAAAATAACGGTTAACAAAACTTAGAAACCAACAATTTTATTTGACCGGTAGCGACACAGGCACCCAGGCACCGACTCTAAAGATAATAGAATAGATAGAATTTGTTATTTTTGACTTTTCAGTGCTTTTTTTTTGAAGTCAGCTTCTAAGATTTGTTAACCGTTATTTTTATAAAAATAACTATATATCTATGTATTTTTTTAGTGGAACATTCTTTATCTGAAATGGCAAAATATATTCAAGCTCTGGATTGCACCAAATATGAAAGTCATGCCACGTTCGAAAACTTCATCAGAGTGTCCTTTCCTTGGATATTTAATTTGGGAGTTGTGTATACATTGCCGGTCGGTATTCTATTGCAGGTAAGAACATCGTTTATTTTTAACAACTCTTCCAAGAGGTAGAGTCACGCTGCAGATACTTTTATCAACAGTAGGAATTGCTCGGCTGGGTTATTACCTCTGTCTTACAGAAAACTGTCGTAAAGTGACAGTTTGGGTGAGATTTCTAGATGCCCGAATCCCCCCTTCCCTTCCCATTCTCCATTCCTTGCCGTAAAGTGCTGCAACGGATCATCATTGCTTCTATGCTATTAGGGTTGGTTATGGTCGATAAAGAACACTTACCATCAGTGCAGTGTTATGCAGTTGCAAGTGTGTAATTTAGCGTTTGTAATTCAAAGGTTGGAGGAGTGTTGCTATTGTTTATGGAATTGTGTGGTGCTTACCATCAGGCGAGCGACCCGTTCATCCCATTATTTATGTAAATAAAAAAAAACAAGGTATAAATAAACAATTTTTTTTTGACTGCCTCGGTGGCGCAGTTGTAATGCGTACGCGTTACGATTGAGGTCAACGCTGAGGTCTCGGGTTCGATCGCCGGGTTGGGTACAGTGGTATTGGGTTTTTCTATTACGAAATGCTTAGTATAAGCCCGGAGTCTGGAATTTGTGCCCGGTATGGCGATAGGCTCACCCCCTATCACATAAGGGACGGAAATACGCTCGGTGAAATGTGGGTGTACTGGTTACACCTCTGCCTACGTTCTTCGGGGATTACAGGCGTGAGTGCGTATGAGTGCGTATATTTTTTTATAGCAGAGGATGGCCAATGAGCAAGTAGGCTACCTGATGGTAAGTAATCTCCGCCGCACAGGAACATCCACAATACCCAAAGAATCATGGACCTTATAGAAAAGAATAATAATGGGATTGGGAAGGGGAGGAAGGTATCTGGATATCTGACTCACCGTACGAAAAGCAACATCAAGCTGCTACTTCACGTCGGTTTTCTGTGAGACAATGATCCTGATCGAGCCGGCCGATTCATGCATTAGACAAAACTGTCGACAGCGTCGTACTACCACTTGAACAATAATGGAATATGGCAGCTTCCGTGGCGCATCGGGCAAGTAGACGGCTGCGAAGTGAGAGGCCGTGGGTTCGATTCCCACACTGAGATAAATGTTTGAGTGATCCACAAATATTTGTTTCGGATGTCAGTGTTGTAGGACCGCAAGTCCGTCGTAGTTCCTGATACCACGATATATACAGATTTACCTAGTGTGTGACTGTTGGGTGTGTTTATTTTATTTATATATTATTTAATTACACAGATATTAACCATCACTTCGTCGTTCTGCTGGAGCTATTCGGACGTGTTTATTATCTGTATCAGCCTCTACTTAACTTCTATATTGAATTGTGTCAATAAGAAAATAGAACGGGCCTACAAGAATGTAAGTGAATTTCAAATAGTTTTATAATCACATACTCAGTAAAAAAAAAACATTTCATTCTATTTTTTTGTTAATATTACGACTAAAAACCGAAGAGCAGTTAAGGTTATACCCCACGCTAACGACTTTAATGATTTGTGCCATAAAAAATCCACCGACGCGTAGGTTTCGCGCGATCGAGATGCAGCGCGCCGACAGCGTTTTTAAAGTTTTTTATTTTAACTTTTTGGTCAGAATGTTGTAAAAATAATACGTAATTATTTTAGTATTGTAGGCGTACATGGACGGTGGAGATCACCCACCCACCCACTTGCTCGTTAGCCGGCCTATGCTATAAAAAAAACAGGAGACGAAGACACTCTGTTTCCAAATAGTTTCAATACAATTAGACACAAAGATATCCTGTAAGGTATCCTGTCTCGTTAACATACCTCAAAATATATATATGTGAAGTGTTTTTTTTTATCCTGGCTCGGCAAAGTGACTACGCTACACCTGATGGTAAGTGTAGCGCAATCCAAGAATAATTTCAACCAACGATAGACTCTGTAGCTATTGTAGGTCGGCAGAATTATGCCAGGCTGCTTAATTACTTCTCCACACTCCGTTGCGGCACGTGTGCCGGCAAACTGTTCCACAGCTTTATGGTCCGACAAGTAAAGAAATTAATTTTACGAACGTCTTGGTTCGAGCCGAGATGGAGGACACCACGAAGCTATGGTTTCGCAAGCCAGCACGCGTGGTTCTGTTAAGGAAAGGTGAGGATGGAATAAGGTCAAACAATCCTTCAGAACATTCATCGTGATACAGACGTTAAAAAATGCAAAGCGAGGCAATGTCCGTACGTAGCTTCAATATTTTTGTAACGTCTGATCATTCACAATGCGGACAGGCCGTTGTTTACTAACTTTTATTATCTGATAACCAAGCTCATCTCCTAAGCAGAATAATAAGATAATAAATAACTTTCAGACCTACCTTCCACCATCTTTCTGGCGTTACATCCGTGAAGACTACAACAAAGCTACGGAATTGGTCCGCTCTTTCGATGACAACATCAGCGGCGTAGTTTTTGTTTCCTTTGCCAATAATCTTTTCTTTATCTGCCTTCAGCTTTATTATAGTTTAGGGTAAGTATACATCATTACATAGGGTAGGTGAGTATATATACATATTCCCCCAAGGATGCCAGGATGGACAATGGCACGCATATTTCGATACGGAGTGATGAAATTAATCTGGTCTCTGAAGTGCTTATCCCGCAACGAAGCTAATTCCAAGGTGGTACGTCCCTCGTTTGCGAGAGACCTTGTTTGTGAAAGTTGCAAATGACATTCTCTTAAACCAATTTAACATCAAATGTGAACATAGATCGTAATGAGATTGAATGTAGAATAAAAGTTGACTGAAGCCAAAACGGTATAATGCTACTGCTAATGCTAGGTGCATTTGACGTTGATTATTGGTTTAAGAGAATGCCATTTGCAACTTTCTTGACGCTGACACTAGAACTGAATGATATTTTGAACATTAAAATAACGAGAATTGGCCTCCAGTTGTGTTTCGGTTTGAAAGACATTGAAGCCAGTGAAACTACTGGACATTATGAGACTGAACTTATGTCTCCGAGTGACGACTAGACTACGCTAGTGCCATGCAGTGCTTTGTAATTCAAATGTACGTGTGGTGTTGCTTCTGTTTATGGGCAGACGTGGCGCTTACCATCAGGCGAGCGACCTGTTCGTCGCGTCATTCTGGCATAAAATATTTAAGAGCTATCTACACTTTTTATTTTTCTAAAGTATTTTCTTTGCTTTGTTATTTTCTTCGTCGACGACATCAGAGTTTTTTGTTTTGTTTTCAGCAACGGTTTAAGAGAAAGACAACGATATTTCCAGGATAATTGCCCAAATTATCCAAGTGGGTATGTACATAATTATATTAATTTGTGCACGCATCTAATATACCATTTTCATTCAAATAAATTTTGTTATATAAAACTTACTGTTTGAATATAATATTACAAGTACTTGTAACAGACAATTTTATCTACAGAATTAATGGGTCGTTACCACTGCATCACAGAAGACCGACGTAAAGTAGCAGCTTGCTGCGTTTCGTACGGTAAGTGAGATATCTGGATGCCCAAATCCCCCTCCACTTCCCAATCCCTTAAAGTTTTAGTTTTTGGCAATACACATGTGAGAAAAAGTACCTTTTTCTATTTTATGGTGTAGGTAATTTTAACTATGGTTTATTTTTACAGCCCACTTGGAGGTTACGAGTCCAGTATATATCTGCTATTTTCTCTTTCTTACTTGTGCGGAAAATTTCTTGCTGTCTCGCTCATCGCTTCTGGTGTGAACACTGCTTCCGTGGAATCAGCTCCTGCACTGTACAACATAGCATCTTCTATGTATTGTAGTGAGGTCGGTAATTACTTACAATTACTAGCACGAGACTTAAGCATAGACTTGTACAGTAAACACAGCCAAATAATACGTGATATCCTACTAGACGGCGACATCGAGCCAGTGGTTAAAATGTCTTATGTGTTCTTAGTCACGAATTATTCGCATGAGGTATTGAATCTGGCATTTCACCAAGTGCTCACGATTCGTGCCGCAACCTATAAGTATTTAAGCAGTCCAAATGTGGCCTTATGTAAGACGCAGAAATCTAGTGACAAGAGTGCGCATACTGATATAAGATTTGAGTACACGGAAATTATAATTAATCGTTTAGCCTGACATCAGAAAAGTCGAAAGGGTTCTCTAAGTGCCCTAAGAGTTTAGCGACCAAATAATTCGTCTACGACTCTAACCCAATTATTAATCTCAATCTCATTGAATGTACATGTGTGTTCTGTTTTACAACCTGCATAATGACATTATGTGGGTTCAATTCCAAGATTCTTTTTACAGGATCCACTAGTGTGGGGTCTGTGTAACTATTATTATTCTTACTATATTCGTAATGTCTTACAGGTCCAAAGGTTCCTTGACCAAGTGCACGGCGACATTATCGCGCTAAGTGGTTTAAAATTCTTCTACGTTACCAGAGAAATGATATTGTCTGTAAGTTTTTTTTTTATGGTATAGGCCGGCAAACGAGCAAGTGGGTCACCTGATGGTAAGTGATCTCCACCGCCCATGTACGACCACAATACCAAAAGAATCATGGGTGCGTTGCCGACCTCAAAGGAAAGGGATATATAAGGGATTGGGAAGGGGAGGGGGTTTGGGCCTCCGGATATCTCACTCACCGTACGAAACGCAGCAGCAAGCTGCTACTTTACGCCGGTTTTCTGTGAGACAGTGGTAATGACCCGGACGAGCCGGCCCATACATGCTGTAGACAAGTGTCTACAGCGTGGCTCTACCACTCAAAAAAAATACATTACGGGGATTGACAATGACTGAGATTGCCATCATCCTGCCGGTATCCTATTTCAACGTGGAGTGGGCGTTATCGTGGCATGAAGGCCTGGTTCTATAGAATACAAAGCCAATGCAATTTTCTTTTTAGAAATACTAGCTCCTAGTAGTCTCTGACTTGGAATAAAATTAATAATAGAAATAAATATAAGATAAAAACTTGAAAGCCCAAATCGCAGTGCGTTTGCTGAAGAAATTTCTCATTTTACCCCATACTGCTTTATCAGATTGTAACCAAGATTATATGAAAGCAACTTCTTTCTGCCTGGCACTATCCCGGCTTAATGCAAGGTTCCACCTTCTCGTACCATAGATTTGATGGTATTTGGTATTATTATATATAGAGTGACCGCCGTCTGACCCCTACAAAGGGAACAAAGGTTAGCCATCGCCTCATCCGTTAATCAGCAGAGTGTACTACGTGCAGACTGTAGGCCTAAGATATTGGTCCTATATTTGGTGAAGTTATGCGAAAAGACGAATTAGGAACAAACTCTTTTATGAAGTCCTAAGAATACCTGTAGATAACGCAAAGATTAGCCTCGGTATAGGGATCGAACCCGCAGCCGCTCGTTTCAGTTTGCTACAAGCCACTTACTATTTTTGAGGGTCGAAGAAGGATTGATTACATGCTACATTATGCAAAGGCGACGGGTAGATTTGTACTCGTAGCTGGAATAATAACAATAATGCCTTTCTTCTTTTTGATCATAGATGAAAATTTTGTTCGGGAAGTTGATAATCTATCGGAGAGTGGACTGCCAATACGGATGTCGCGGATTCAAACCCAAGTTCACACCTTTCATTTTCGAAATTAGGTGTCTATTCATTATCAATGATCACACGCTTGAATGGTGAAGGAAAACATTGTGAGGGTTTACTCAGGTTTCTGCATACCTGACAGATCACGAGAAAAGAGTTTCGTGAACTTACAAACCGACTTAAATATAAAAAAAAACACTAAAAAATAACAATATCTATAGGTCTTTTTGGAGTCGCTGCAATTTTTCTAGAAGTAGGTACTTCTAACAAGTCTTTTGTCTTATTTTCAGGTTGCAGGAACCATAGTAACTTACGAACTGGTGTTGCTACAATTCAGTGGCTAACAAGTAACAGAACTCCTGTACCACCAGATTTGATCTAAGTTTTCTCATTAACGTTTCTACTTAACGCAACATGTGACTTGAATATTTAACTAGAGTAGATTATATGATAGAGATGAACGAAATTTTCTCTTGAAGATTAGATATTTTAGAATCTATTCTATTTTCGACTTATCCTACAAATAGTCAGAATGCGACTATCATAAGTCTTCTTTTTATTAGCTTGAATGTTAAGACGAGCAGGTCGCCCGCCTGATAGTAAGCGCTAAGCTTGGCCATAAATAGAAGCAACGCTACACAGAACTTTGAATTACAAAGCACTAAATGGCACCGGACTGCTTCCGACTGGCTTACACACTGTTGCTTGGCGGCAGAAATAGACAAAGCGGTGGTACCAACCCAGATGGCCTTTCGCATAAGAGAGATCTACCTTGTATCTACGTTTCAACACAATGTATCACCTTGTATCAATAAAATGGAATATGAATTTAATGCCGTAAATGCTTTCAACGTCATAAACTGTTCTCAAGATTATATGTTTAAAATTATATTGCTTGAAAATTCACGAGCATGTGTTTTAAATTATTTTTATATTTTATTTTTCCTTGTATATATTTTTATATCGGTGAGTAATGTATTATATATTAAATGCGGAGAGTGGTACGGTCTATCGAGACGGGATTCGCAGGTTCGAAACCAACCCCAAGCGCATGCATTTCTGACTCTAAGTTACGTGTGTATTACCTGTTAATTATCACTTGCTTTAACGGTGAAGGAAACAATCGTAAGGAATCCTATATACCTAAGTTCTCCATAAGAATTAAGAAGGTATGTGAAGTCAACCAACCCGCATTTGGCCAGCGTGGTAGACCAAGGCTAAAGCGAAACATGAGAGCCTATGGTATCACTATGGCGGATGCTCAAGATCGGCTGAAGTGGAGGCGTCTTAGTAGGAAGGTGAACCCCGGCATTAAGACAGAATAACGCCAGGCAGAAAGAGAGACTATAGGTACAATGTATTTATTATTGTTGGAAAATTAATCATTATGTGAATCACGCTTTAATCACTGAATAAATTCATTATGGTATTTTCCCAATATGAACTTATATTTAATTGGTAAAAAATGAGATACTACAACTGAAGTGAAATTCCACTGAATTCGTTTTCACAGAATAAGTGATACTACGAATGATATCTTTACTTTCTTTATGCCCGGCGTTATCCCAGCTTATTGCAAGGGTGAACCTTCTTCCATCATGATTTGACAGTGAATTTGGTATAATGTAGGACGACCCCCACAACCTGCAACAGGAACGGAGTTTCGCCTTTGTCTTTCCGTTAGCAGAGTACTCTCTCTAGCCAACGTCACTTTCACGTGAAGGTGAGGTTGACTTTGAGCCTAAATGTTGGTGGCCTACTTACACTTTATATTAAGAAACAAATATTTTAAGAATTTAAGGACTCATACCCGTACGGAACCCTCGATATGCGCGTCCGACTCCTACATAACTGATTTTTTTATTCTGGCACATTAAAAAGAACCACACCTGAGGGGCTAGCATGAATAACTTGCGAGAACGTATTAGTATCGAAATGTAAAAAAATTGTTTGAAACTTCATACAAATGCTAGTGTTCTCGATTCGAATACTTGTTCGTAAGTTGTTCTTGCTGGCCCCTCTGATAGCAAGTATAATTTAGTCCAATTCTAACGTTGAACCAGAGTCGTTGAATCTACTGACACGCTAGGTGGTGTGAGACTGCAATTTTCTCGTAGTTCCTGATACCCAAGATACAGGGTAACCTAGTGTGGGGAAGTCTATGTGTGTGATTTTTGGGTGCATTTATAAAAAAGTATCATCAGCATCATGATCTATTTGTGGCCTATATTTGGACGTAGGTCTTCTATTTTTTTATTATTATTGCATAGGCCGACTAACGAGCAAGTGAGTCACCTGATAGTAAGTGATCACCACCGCCCATGTACGCTCACAATGCCAAGAGTCATGGGCGCGCTGCCGACCTTAAGGGAAAGGGATAATTATGTGATTGGGAAGGGGAGGGGATTCGGGCCTCCGGATATCCCACTCACCGTACGAAACGCAGCAGCAAGCTGCTACTTTACGTCGGTTTTCGGTCGTCGGTAACAACCCGGATGTGCCGGCCCATTCATGCTGTAGTCAAAATTGTCTACAGCGTGGCTCTACCACTCGTAAAAACGAACACTCTTCTTTCTTATCTTCCATTCTAGTGGTTTTGTGCCGGACATTCAGTCCTGACCTCCGTGTGATGTTAACCACCCAGTGTCTACCGTGGCCTCTGTGCCAATCAATTATATTAAATCTTTCTTCACCCCACTAGTCTCAGCAGCCAAGTATTTCTGGCCAGTCACGGCCAACTACGGTGATCCGTGCAGTTCAGTATGCAACGACCTTCCGCCAAGTGACACAGAACCTGTCTGCATGATGTTCAGCCGGTATAAGAAAGGTTATCAGTTCTTCGTCAACGAGTGCCAAGCAAGGCGAGCTATTTGCAGGGAGAAATTGTGTAAGGTCTTTGATATTCTCTAATTGCTATTAAACTGATTCCCGTTTCCACCGACCTATACTTTACTAAAGATTAACCTTAATGCCATCACATAAAAGCACAGTCACCTTCTTTTTAACAGACAAGGTGGTAGGTCCCTCGTATGCGAGAGGCCGGCTGGGTTGGTACCACCGCTTTGTCTAGTTGCCGCCAAGCAACAGTGTGTAAGCACTGTTGTGTTCCGGTTTGAAGGACATTGAAACCAGTGAAATTACTGGGTATTATGAGACTTAACACCTTATGTCTCATAAGGTAACAGTGCAGTGCTTTGTTATTTAAAGTTCAGTGTGACATTGTTTCTGTTTATGAGCTGGCGTGGGCGCTTACCATCAGGCGAGCGACCTGCTCGTCTCGTCATTTAAGCTAATAAAAAAAAAGTCTTCAAAAGAAGATTCTGTATTCGACCCGTAATCATTGTTACACCGATTTAATGAGTTTTGCGCACTACGGGTTCACTAAAGTTGAGCATAGGTTGGTGAAAACTGGCAATAGTTATCTAGTGCTTACCATCAGGAGAGCAATCTACTGTATTTTGGAAATGAATGGACGCGTTGTCGAAAGGAAAGGGATAATAAATAATAATAAATAAATTCCAAAAGTCACACACATAGCCCCTTTTTTTTAACGTTGGGAAACCCTTTATGGCCCCACCGCGTGGTCAGTCGGGGTGGTTATGTCCGACTCCCAGGGACTAAAACTCAACGGTATTCCTCCGGGTGCGCTTGTTCGGTCGGGGCTGCGGGAACGCTATTGTTCTATTCCGTGGCCCCGACGGCGCCGGCCCTTGTACAGGGCCTCTCCGGTCGGTGGCCCTGACACCACAGTAAGATACAATTATCTTGTGTCGTAGGTACTAAGAACTACGAGAGTATTTTGGTCTCATAACACCCAGACCAGAAACAGATATTTGCTATATTTAAGAGATTGGAACAAAGAGAGCAACGCCACACAGAACTTTAAATAACAAAGCACTGCATGACACTAGAATGCGCTCGTCACCCCGAGACATAAGGTGTTAAGTCTCATAATGCCCAGTCATTTCACTGGCTGCAATGTCCTTCAAACCAGAACACAACAGTGCTTACACACTGTTGCTTAGCGGCAAAAATAGACAAAGCGGTGGTACCAACCCAGCCGGCCTCTCGCAGACGAGGGACCTACCACCTTGTAAATCTATATCTCATTTACTGCCAAACTAAACTAAACACAGCAACAAGCCGCTACTTTATTTCGATTTTCTATGAGACAGTGGTCACAAGTCACAACCCGGTGACCCAGCCCATTCATCTGATGAAAATATCTACAGCGTGGCTTTATTACTTAAAAATTTGCTCATTTGCCACTCTCTGCTATAAAAGGCATATACCTATCTATGTTGGTAAAACTCGTTTTTTTACTAGCCCTGTAATATACATGTCCCACTGCTGGGCACGGGCCTCCTCTACTGAATGAAATGTGGTCAGGCGTAAATCCACCATGCTGGTCTAATGCAGGTTGGTAGACTTCACATACCTTCGAAATTCATATGAAGAACTTTTCAGGTATGCGGGTTTCCTCACGATGTTTCTTTCACCGTTAAAGCAAGCGATAATTAGCAATTAGGACACACATAATTTAGAAAAGTCAGAGGTGTGTGCTCTTGGGACTGGTTTCAAACCTGCAACTTTTTCGTCTCGACAGTCCGCATCACTGTCCACTGAGCTATCGCTGCTCGTATAAATAAAAATATAGAACGCTTTCTAATTATGGTCAACCTGACAAAAGTAATAAAACTTTTACACTCATCTCTCAATTTGGAGTTACCAACTCAGCATTCCTGATGACTCTTCACGAAATTTCGCCCCGCAAGAAAAAATATTATAGCAACTTATTTTCATTGGCCAACTTAAATAATCGCTGAGTCTGTGCATATTTGATGGCCCTCCGTCAAACCCTGGATTGTTAGGAAAAGCTCGCGCAATTAACTTTTTAAGTATCCTAAGGATCTTAAGTAGAAATTTTCATTTTAACAATGTAACGTTTTTAGTTAAATATGGATTAACAGTAAGGATTAATTTTTGGTTTTAAGAATGTTTTTTTATGACAAGAAGGTCAACAAACGAGCACGTGGTAGAGCCACGCTTTAGACATTTTTGTCTACAGCATGAATGAACCCCTTAACCGGCTATTTACTACTGTCCTAGAGAAAGCCCACGTGATGTAGCACGTTACGTTTTGAATGGTAAGTGAAATATCTGGAGGCCCAAATCCCTTTCTTTCTCAATCCCTTAATCTCCCCTTTCCTTTAAAGTCGGCAACTCGTCCATGATTCTTCAGGTATTGTGGACGTTTATGAGTGATGGAAATCACTATAAGGTGACCCACTAGCTCATTTGCAGGCATATGATATATAAAAAAAGTGGTTCAGCTGATGGTAGCCACCCATGATGCTAAAAAATCATCGACAAAAAGAACTTACTTTTTGGCCTCGGGCAATGTTTGTTTCATAACTGTTTTCGTAGATTTAAATTTTGTCGTAAAGAAAGTGTTAGATAATTCTCCCAATTTTGCCTTTTAATAAGAATCAGAATCAACGGTTTCAAGTAATTTCAAAATTTTCAAGATTTATAGAAATAAATGTGTATCAATCTTACGTAAGTCTAGCTCAAAGTCGAATTAACGTATTAGCAGTTAAGCTGGCTTAACTTTTTATTACTTATTAAGTTGGCTTGAAGCTTAAAAATGTATCATTATTTTTTATTCCAGTATTACATCAGGTCCACTCAAACAGATGTATGAAAACGAATCAATTTTTCATGCCAGTAATTTAACAATGTAAATGAAATCCTGGATTTGATGACCAGGCCCCACAAGTCTCCCCTGGACAACACTCAGTCACCCCATGTTTTTTAATTGTTCCATTTGTCATCCTACGGGAAATCAATTTAATTAACAAGGTTTTTTAATTATATTCAGAGTTAATAGATCTGTTTAAAAAAGTTCTTTTTATTTGTAAATTTATTTATTTTTGCTATAATTTTATTTATGATGCAGAAAATTGAATGTTTCTTGATGAATATACAATCACTGCCCGGCCATCCGGTTTCGGTTGGTGACTCAAGAGCAAAGTAAGTAGGTACATAATATAATGTTGAAATAAGTCTATAAGTATTTTGCTCATGATCAAACGTTCGAATTTGTTAAACGAAGTGCCACCAATTTTTTATGAGTGGTAGAGACACGCTGTAGACGCTTTTGTCTACAGCATGAATGGGCCGGCTCATCCGGGTCGTTATCACTGTCTCACAGAAAACCGACGTAAAGTAGCAGCTTGCTGCTGCGTTTCGTACGGTGAGTGAGATATCCGGAGGACCAAATCCCCCTCCCCTTCCCAATCCCTTAATTATCCCTTTTCTGTGAAATCGGCAACGCGCCCATAATTTTTTGTATTATGGGCGTACATGGGCGGTGGAGATCGCTTACCATCAGGTGACCCACTTAAAAAAACGAAGATTATCGAATCGCATAAGTCGTGGTACTGGTGATAATATGTCTTCTTCATGTTACAGAAACATTTGGCGTTTATTTTTTATGTCTGACGTCAACCCCTCTGGGGAGAAAACACCCATCCCCAAAATTTCTGGATCATAGTAACATTTGTCTTAGTGCCGTAACCGAACCCGCGGCCTGTCGATTCTCAGTCGGCTACTTGCCCACTATGCCACAGATTCTGTCTACTGTTGATAATATGTTTGAAGTACATACATACGCACTCTCGCCTGTAATCCCTGAAGGGGTAGGCAGAGGTGTAACCAGTAGACCCACATTTCACCGAGAGTATTTCCGTCCCATCGTGTGATAGGGGGCGAGCCTATCGCCATACCGGGCACAAATTCCAGACTCCGGGCTGATCCTGAACTTTTCGTAATAGAAAAACCCAATATCACTTTTAACCGACCCGGGGATCGAACCCGAGACCACAGCGTCAGCCTCAGTCGTAACACGTACGCATTACAACTACGCCACCGAGGCAGACATGCATGTATGAAGTATCATATCATCTATTCCAGGATGTGATAGGTATATATACAGATAGCCTATCGTCATACCAGGCACAAATCCCAGACTCCGAGCTGATACCGAGCATTTCGTAATAGAAAACCTGAGACTTCAGCACAACAGTCGTATTATAACTGCGCCACCGAGGCAGTTTTTAATAAGTTTGCGTATATTATGAAGGTTAAATTAGAGTTGTTTTAACACGTACAGAGATGAAGCGTCGTAACGCCCTATAGAAGGAAACGTGGTGCGGTTACAAAAACTAGGCCTTTTTTATTTCTACTCACGGCTTCATTATTAATTTTGGCAAGGACATAAAAATAGGAGGGTTACGTATACAAAAAATACATATTGTTTTTATAATTTATACTCGTACATGCATGACTACCACGGTGGCGTAGTTGTAATGCGTACGCGTTACGACTGAGGCTGACGCTGAGGTCTCGGGTTCGATCCCCGGATCGGTTAAAAGTGATATTGGGGTTTTCTATTATGAAATCAGTATCAGCCCGGAGTCTGGAATTGTGCCCAGTATTGCGATAGGCTCGCCCCTATCACGCGATGGGACGGAGATACGCTCGACGAAATGTGGGTGTGCTGGTTAGACCTCTGCCTACCCCTTCGGGCATTACAGGCGTGAGTGCGTATGTATGTATAACCAAAAAATCCGGTGTTTTTTATCTTTAAACGTTGACCCCATCGCTACGATCACTTTTGAAAAGGGTGTTTGTATGCATAGTGTTTATTACACAACCCATATCCAACCTTTATAAATTGACGTTTTTCCAAAGGCCCAATGCAGAATTTTAATGAACTTATAAAAACATTTTATTTTGATCAATCACCATTATACACCCTACAGTCACACATAGTCCTGACCCCACACTAGGATAACCTGTATCGTGGGTATCAGGAACTACGAGGGACTTCCGGCCCCAAAACACCCAGACTCGACACAAATATTTGTGGATCACACTACTTCACGTCCGATTTCTGTGAAAAAGTGGTATCAACCCGGTCGATCCAGCATTCTTCTTGTGGGCAAAACTGTCTACAGCGTGGCTCTACCACTTATTCTTGAGTATACATTGCGCGAACGCAAGGTTGACACCTTGCGAGATCCTTTAAAAATCCTTACCCATTTTTCCAGATAAGAAAAGCAATTATTAAAGTTGGCATGGCCATCTTGATTTACATGACGAATGCTCAAGGGCCGAGGTGGGAACGTGATCTCAATTTATAACCGACTATTTTTACACTGTCATGTATAATTTCGGCGTTTTTAGAACTTTTATTCAGGGCACCAAAAACATCACCTAATTTATTTTAATTTTAATGGATTATAGGGTTTTATAACAATATTTTTTATTTTTTATTATTAGCTTTAAATTACGAGTCGAGCAGGTCGCTTGCCTGATGGTAAGCGCCACACCTGCTCATGAACAGAAACAACGTCACACAGAACTTTAAATAACTAAGCACTGCATGACACTGGACTGCGCTCGTCACCCCGAGACATAAGGTGTTAAGTCTTATAATGCCCAGTAATTTCACTGGCTTCAATGTCTTTCAAACCGGAACACAACAGTGCTTACACACTGTTGCTTGACGGCAGAAATAGACAAAGCGGTGGTACCATCTCAGCCGGCCTCGTAAATACCCGACGTAATGTAGCAGTATTCTGCTGTGTTTCGTACAGTAAGTTAGATATCCACAAGCTCCTAATTCCCCTCCCCTTCCCCATCCCTTAATTATCCCTTTCTTTTAAGGTCGGCAACGCTTATAATTCATATGGTGTGCGATAGTAGAAGAAAGAATTGTAGTGCCTACTACAATGAAGAATAGCATTTGTATACGGGGATAGTTTCGTCTTTCACACATAAGTAGTTGTCAATATTTAAATTTAACGATATGAGCGTGCATTTGTCCCAATTGTCATTATATTGTGCCGCTACTGTAGTGCCAAAAGGACATGGAGAGTTCCTACCCAAAACCAACACCGTCCTTAAATTGTTTAACAAAGCCACAAAGTTTGCATAAGTTACAACGCGTACGTTATCGAATTTGGTTGATCACAAGCTCGTCACGTCTTCAGAACACGTAACTGAAACCCGATTTCACAATGTGTGTATGGTAAATACTAAAGGGACTCGGGGTTATGTTGGTGACATGAGGTTTGATGTGGCAGGATAAAGTTGGAAGTCGTATGCCATTTGGCGAATATCTTGGCCCAATAATGGCTTTAGTGTCTGTTTCACCATCTGGGAATAAATGTTACAATTACCAAATAAATAAAGACATTGAAATTTTTTACCAGGGGAATAAATGACCCAATAAATAAAGAGACATTAAAAAAAATCACTAGGTGGAAGGTCTCTCGTGTGCGAGAGGCCTTCTAGTCTCCACCACCACCGCTTTGTTATTTTTGCCACCAAATGGTACCACCGTTTTTTCTATTTGTGCCAACCAGAAGCAGTGTCTAAGCACTATTATGTTTCAGTTTGAAGGACATTGAAGCCAGTGAATTTACTGGGCATTACGAGACTTAACATCTTATGACAGCCTCCGTGGCGCAGTGGGCCAGTCGTCGACTGAGAAACGTGAAGCCGCGCGTTCGATCCCCACACCAAGACAGATATTTGCCTGATACACATATATTTGTTTCGGGTCTGGGTGTTGTGAGACTGAAAGTCTCGTAGTTCCTGATACCCATGACACAAGACTCGTATCTTACTTTGGGGTCAGGGATATTATGTGTGTGACTGTTGGGTGTTATTTATTTATTTATGTCGCTAGGTGACTAGCGCAGTCCAATACCAGGCAGTAGTAGTTCGTAATTTAATGTGGTATTGCTTTATGGGTAGGAGTTTGGAATGCATAACAATCTTCATTGGATCTATAAGGAAATATTATATTCTTTGATGTTGAATTTATGACTTTACAAGTTTTAATAGTCAATAAATTACGTTAAACGAGCTGATATTTAATAATAAATAATTAAAAAATATATTCAAATTGCATAATATACAGTTTGAAATTCTCAGAAGTAGATTTTACTAAGTCCTTGCGTTAAATATGCTTGTTTCAATTCAATATATTCAAGAGACCTCACTCAGGCACTCGTTGAAGAAAACACCAATATTATCTTCTGGATAGAGCGAAGTATCCTTCAGATGTTACAGCTATTTGAAGCGTTTTGTTAACCTACGGACATAATTGGATGTGGTATAAGATTTATCCTGCATATCTGAGAAGTTCTCCATAAGAATTTCGAAGGTATGTGAAGTCTGCCAACCCGCATTAGGCCAGCGTGGTGGACTAAGGCCTAGCCCCTCTCATTCAGTAGAGGAGGCCCGTGCCTAGCAGTGGGGCGTATATAATACAGGGCCAGTATTATAAGATTTACACCTAATAGTTTTAACAGGTAAATTTTTTATCGCCTCATTGGTCAGCGTGACAGTAGTAGACACATACTTAGGGTGAGAAACTGTCAGGTCCTGAGTTCAAATCCTAGATCTGCCAATGATATTTGGAGTTTTCGATTTAAGAAATCATACATACCAACGTTGCACGGGATTGGAATTTGTGCCCAGTATGGTGATCAGCTCACCCCCCTATTACACAATGTGTTGGAAATTAGCTTGGTGAATAGTGGATGAGGGACTTGGTGCACCACTGCCTACCTCTTCGGGTAAGAAGAATATTGAAGCCAGTGAAGTTACTAAGGCGTAACAAACATTATGTCTCAGGGTAACAAGCTATATATAATATAATTCAAAGATCTGAGTGGTGTTGCTTCTGTTTATGGGCAGGCGACCACGCTGCTGGTAAGCTGGTGCTTGCCATAGGGCATAGTCTTTTGTTACCACCGCCCATATATGCATTTTATAAATACCTTCTCCAGTATGTCTTTCTGCATCTACGTACGAGACCTTGCAACTGCGGCTTTGAGGCAGCGGGCGAATGGAATTGGGAGATTCTTCTCAGCTCAAGTGACGAGATAACATCCAGACGACATCCGACCTCCACATGCATTGAAGGATAAATTTGAATAAGCTTTTAGAACATTTTATATAGACGATTATTTTTAACCAACGAAAAAGGGAGGGTTTCATATATTTTATCCCCTTTTTCTATATCTGTATATTTATCTGTAACATCGTAGCACCTAATTAAATGGACCGATTTGAATGCGGTTGTTTGTTTAAAACCAAGATTAAACGAAATTGTTTAGCTGTGTTTGAAGAAAAATTGTTTAAACATTTAAAATAATGCGTATTCAGTGCAACTACTGTGTTGAGGTGTTGGGTTTATCTCCGGGTTAGGTAAAAGTTATATTGAGTTTTTTAAATTATGAAATCGTCGCTAAGCTAACAATACCGCGTAACTCGAAAATTGGCCATGTAGTGTTGGCATTGGATGAATTGTTTTATCCGCGTATTCAATAAATTTACACAATTTTTTTTATTAAACATACAATGCACTACATTCAAATAGTTCTGTCACCGCGTAATTCAATGGCTACATCAGACATGTTCATAAAAAATATTCAGTTTTATGTCTCTCTTGAAAACTAAGCCGATTTAACTTGCGCGGTATTGTTAGCTAGACGAAACGTTCATCAGCCCGGGGTTTGGAATTGTGCTCGGTGTGGTGATAGGCTCGCCCATGTCCTCATGGGCCGTAAATATATGGGCTCGGCGATATGTAGGTGGACTGGTTACACCTCTGCCTTTCCCTTTGAGGATACAAGCATGAGCTTGTTATATTAAATATTAAACGATAAACTAATAATCAGGTAACGGGCCACTACGTAAACATTCGATTAAAGATTTCAAAGCCAAGGTAACTCCATATTTATTGCGAGCAAACAAATCACGCAGAAAAAAATATCCATAAGTGTTTTCCTCGAGTGCTAGACGGTGTATAAATTATGTTTTACTATTATTTTTCTAAGTATCAATCAGGTCACCATCAAATAAAATTTTATGGGATATTTCGCTCGTAGAGATAGCTCAGCGGGGATTGGTACGGACTGTCGCGACGAAAGTCGCAGGTTCGACACCAGCCCCAAGAGCATGCACCTCTGACTTTTCTAAGTAACGTGTATATTAATGGTTAATTATCGCTTGCTTTAACGGTGAAGGAAACATCGTGAGGAAACCTGCAGACATTAGTTCTGAGAAGTTCTCCATAAGAATTTCGACCCGCATTAGTATTAGGCCAGCGTGGTGTATTAAGGCTTAACGCCTCTCATTTAGTAGAGGAGGCCAATGCCCAGCAGTGGACAGTACAATACAGGACTGGTAAAAAAAGTCTCGCGGGTTTTTCATCTCATTTAGGTATCCTTGATTTCTTAAAATCCTTTTTATGTAGATGCTTGCACTCTATTAGTAACTGACGTGTCAAATAAATTAAAAAAACAGACTAGGCAGCATAAACTCCTGTTATTGGTCTATCGTATCGTTTGTAACGTAGGAATTAGTTTTGTTCTATGTAGGCCGGAGTGTAAAGGCCACCAACATCTTATGCCCAAAGCCAACCTCACCTGCACGTGGTACAGTCTTAACGGACGAGGCAATGGCGGGACTTGGTTCCCGTTGCGGGATGTGAGGATCAGACGGCGGGTTGCCCCATATAGTACGAAATTCCGTCAAATCTATGACACGAGAAGGCGTACCTTTGTATTTAGCCGGGATAACGCCAGGAAGAACGAAAGATAGATTGATAGTAGTCCGCGGACTATTATCAATCTATCTTCATCAATCATAATTAACTATCGCGATAGTTAATTATGTTTTGTCTTTCACATATTAACTTCTATATAATAAACTTATTTAATTTGTCATATAATGAGAGAGCGGTATTTCGTGTTCATAGATTCCATTTTACAAAAAGTTTATCTTAATCATTATTTCTATAATTATTATTTTCGAAACGAGTAAGATCAGCGTATCATGTATTTCTGCAATTATCAACTACATACGTAAATACATACACACTCACGCCTATAATCGAATTCAATATAGCCCAATTCATTCAAGATTCTTGATTCATTCAGACATTCACGGAGCTGAGAAGCACGTCGCTCGCTTGATGTTCAACACCACAACTGCCCATAAACAGTAGTAACATCGGTCAGGACTTTGAATTACAAAACACTGCATGGCACTGTAATGCGCTGATCGCCTATCATATAGAATGTCAAGTCGTTTAAAGCATAATTTAAATGCCCATGTTTTCACAATGCTGCTTGACGTCAAATAGACAAAGCAGTTATAATTATCCAAGCGGCCTCTCGGATTCAAGAGACATATTTTTGATGCCCCTGTTACTATCGTTTAATAGGATATCCTAAAATCCTCGCCTAACAATATTTTGCAAAATTTTTGGAGACCTTCATCCCTCCATGACACCTTTTTCCATGACAAATGACGTCACAGGACTCGCCCCAAAAACTCGATACATGGTAACCATACCGGACGAGCAGGGTGACCTAATGGATTTATTTCTTCCCTTAAAAGATTTATCTGCGACCTCGGCTAGCTAACCCCTTGTTGTTCGCGTTATCATTTAATATTTAACGTTGGTTTTTGTCTTTTTGTACTTGTGGTCGCGATGGTAAGAGGTCTTGTTAATCTTTATTACTTCTCTGAAGTTAGTCACTTTACCATCACTATACGTCTGCCGCTATCCTTTAATAATATTTTATTACAGAGGCCGACAAAAGAGCAAGTGGGTCACCTGATGGTAAAGTGGGCTCCACCGTCCATAAATATCCACAATACCTGAGGAATCATGGCTGCGTTGCTGACCTTAAAGGAAAGGGATAATTAAGGGGTTGTGAAGGGAAAGGTTTTGGACTTCTTGATATCTTACTCGGCTGCCTCGGTTGAGGCTGACACTGAGGTCTCGGGTTAGATCCCCGGGTCGGGTAAAAGTGATATTGGGTTTTTCTATTACGAAATACTCAGTATCAGCCCGAAGTTTGGAATTTGTGCCCGGTATGGCGATAGTCTCGGCCCCTATCACATGGCACGGAGATACGCTTGGAGAAATTTGGGTGAACTGGTTGCACCTCTCCCTACCTCGGGGATCCCCTTCAGGGATTACAGGCGTGAGTGTGAGTGCATACTATATCTTACTCACCAAAGATACGAAACGCAGTACTAAGCTGCTACTTTACGTCGGTTTTCTGTAAGCCCATCATGCTGTAGACAGAACAGTCCACAACGTGGCTCTACCACCTAAAATGATAATATTAGCTCTGTAATTTGCTGTTCCACTGCTGGACACGGGCTTCTAGCTTTAGTATTGAGAGGAGTTGGTCCTTTGTTCACAAGGCTATTCTAATGTGGGTTGGTAAAGTGGCTAAACTGGAACTGATATTAAGTACAATGCAGTCGAAATATAATTTAGACCGTCAAGAGATATTGCTTCCCTCGACGGTCGGCAGAATTATGCCGGTCTGAAGTTAATTGAAGCTAATTGTATACCCAATACGATTAGGTGAACTGAACGAGCCACTTTGGTGAGTTTTTCATACGGTGTCCTTCATAGTGTTTATATACGGTGGTCGCTGTTCATTCGGGTAAAAAAATTATCAGGAGGCCAATTCTCGTAATTTAAAATGTTCAAAATATGATTCCGATATAGTGTCAAGAACGTTATAAATTGTATTCTTTAAACCAATAATCAACGTCAAATGTGAATATAGATCGGAATGAGATCGAAAGTAGAATAAAAGTTGACTGACGCCAAAACGGTATTCTGCTAACATTTTTAAATGACACATTTCCTTACACAAACGTCTAAATTGTGACTGAATTGAGATTGCAAGACATTGAGATAGACTGAACTTAAAGAGGAACAGAATACCATTTTTTTGTCAAATCAAAATCTCATATCAGTTCGGTTAAAATTCATTCGCAGTGTCAGTTAAATACGAGAGTTGGCCTACTGGTACTCTCCCACTAGCTTAGATAATTAAAATCGACCTACATTTCGTGGAAATATACGCACAATATATGTGCGTATGTACGCACTCACGCATGTAATCCCCGAAGGGGTAGGCAGAGGTGTAACCAGCGCATCCACATTTCGCCGAGCGTATCTCCGTCCCATTATGTGATAGGGGCCGAGCCTATCGCCATACCGGGCACAATTCCAGACTCCTGGTTAATAATTAGTATCACTTTTACCTGAGACCTCAATTGTAACGCGTATGCATTGCAACTGCGCCACCGAGTCAATCAATATAACTGCATCACCAAGGCAGTCCTAATATACATACATAAAATAAAAAATACAAATGAAATGAAAACGTTCTTTTTGGAGTCGGTTGAAAATAATCTAGAATTCATTCTTCGACATAAACTAAGTAAGTTAACCTTCACCTACATATTGAAATGTCAAAGAAAATACTCAAAAGTTTATAACAATAGTTGACGGCGAAAGGTCGCGAGTAAAGGATCAAATGGACCTCGATATGTAATTCGTCCCGTGTCATCTGTCGTTTACTACAGATGTATTCCCTCAATGAAGTGCATTGAGTTAGTATTGAAGTAGAGTGAGCGTTTATTTAAATAAAACTACTAGCTGTCATCTACGGCTTCGCCCGCGCTCCTTTTCCCCTTAAAAAGTACTTTTCCAAAAAATCCTTTACTAACTTTACAAACTAGGTATATGACAAAATGATTTCTTAGGTTTACGCGAATATTACACATTGAAATAAAACTAGATACGGATAAATAAATACAAATTAAACCGCGATAAAATCCGTATAAACTAGTTTTATTTCAATATATGACAAAATCTGAAATTATCAGAAATTTTATCATCGTAGCATTACAAAGACTTTTATGTATACTACTAGACAAGCTACGTAGAAATTGCATTACTAACTTACGGCCAATTTACCGTAAATCAATATTATCATCATCAGAACCCCTGTTCTAGTTGAGAGTAAGCGGAGTACGATAGGGATCGTACTCCCTATCTGTGAGCTATCAAACTCCCGCGTTATGTGACGCAATTTTACTTTTAAACAGCCGGTCTAGTAGTAAACATCAAAGTCTTTGTAGCTTTAGTAATTTTTGACCCAATTATTATTCGTAGGTTTTTGATAATATCATGATTAATGAGTGAGTGAGTGAGTGAATGAGCGCTATTTCACTATATATATAGATTATTGAAGACAGATAAAGATCGAAGTGTGGGTGTACTGGTTACATAACCAACTTAGCTATACGTAAAGTTCGATCACAATTATATGAACAGCTTCATTCGACACGATTTATAATTATGTCAATATCAAACTCAAAACCGACTCGAAAACTAAAAAGCTTAAATAAAACTAAAAAAATGTGTCGTTGGTATCAATCATTGACTGTTAAACTACAGTACCGTCGAGTCAACATTATTTAGTTGAATTTTATTTAGTTGAAGTCAACACTATTTAGTTGAATTTTTTAGTTTTTGAGTCCGTTAATTTTTTTATTCAAATGTGTTTATCTGTTGTATTCTCATATATGTTGTATGAGAAAATATATCCATGTGAGCATTATTCTCTTTGTTTCGATGTATTAGCTAAATCGTAGCGTTCAGTATAAAACAAGCAACAAAGGTGGGTGGTGGGTAGACCTACTGGGTGGTAGGTATGCGAGAGGCCGACTGGGTTGACACACTTTGTCTATTTCTGTCTCTAAGTTATAGTATGTAAGCATCATTGTATTTTGGTTTAAAGGGCATTGAAGCCACTGAAATTACTGGCCATTATGAGACTTAACAATTTATGTCTCGGGGTGAAGAAACGCAGTCCGGTACATTGCAGTGCTCTGTAATTCAAAGTTGTGTGCGGTATTGTGGATATTTATGGACAGCCGTGAGTGACGCTTACTATCAGACGTGCGACCTGCTCGTTTCGTTACTCAAACAAATAAAAAAATACTACATACGCATTCACGCCTGTAATCCCCGAAGAGGTAGGCAGAGGTGTAACCAGTACACCCACATTTCGCCGAGCGTATCTCCGTCCCACGATGTGATAGGGGGCGAGCCTATCGCCATACCGGGCACAAATTCCAGACTCCGGGCTGATACTGAGCATTTCGTAATAGAAAACCCAATATCACTTTCCCGACCCGGGAATCGAACCCGAGACCTCAGTGTTAGCTTCAATCGTAGCCCGTAGGCATTACAACTGCGCCACCGAGACAGTAAAAAAATCTATATCGGTTGCCATCCAATCCACTAATCGTGTTAGTTTCTAACTTTTAAATATTTGGTACATGACGCGAAAACTTATAAGGGAAATTGTATTTGTTGACCTCTGCTCCATAAATATTGATTACAAAGGTGTTACACGTATACTTTTGGCTACAAATTTGGGTGTTCTTTAGAACTGTCTGGAAGCTTAGAAGATTCCAACAGTAGGCCGCTTATTTCAACTTTCCTAAGTAGTTTCGGGTTATATGTTTTATCAAAGTAACGACCTGGTAATCTAAAACCTTTTAATAAAAATATAACAAAACTAAAATTAAAGTTGCCTAAAATTAAATTAAGGTAACAATAATTTAAACATTACCAATTTTAGCAAATCGGCCTAAGTTATAGAATGACCTAAAGAAACTCTTTTTAATATATACGTGTAAAAGGCTTCGTTTGACATATTGATTGAGACCGTTCACGGTTCAGACACGTGTGTGCTTCATCTAAGTCAGAAACACAATTTGTTTAGGTTAAAACAGTTTCTGCCGCTACACAAACATCATTATTCGAGCCGGAAAACGACCGGGACGTAACCGCAGCTCCCAGGTCAGTAGGTTAGTCATATTCAGTTTACGCTATCTTTTAAAACATATTAATTATTGATAAGTATTTTTTTTATTGCATAGGCCGACAAACGAGCAAGTGAGTCACCTGATGGTATGTGATCACCACCGCCCATGTACGCCCACAATACCAAAAGAGTCATGGGCGCGTTGCCGACCTTAAAGGAAAGGGATAATTAAGGGATTGGGAAGGGGAGGGGATTTGGGCCTCCGGATATCCCAGTCACAGTACAAAACGCAGCAGTGGAGATCACTTACAATACAAGTGACGCACTTGCTCGTTTGCCGGCCTATATCATAAAATAAAAAGTTCAGTGGCGCGGCATAGCGTGTGTGGAAGTATACCCGTCTACTAATTCACAAACATGTATAGATATAGCTTATTATGCCAATTAAAACTGGCTTTGGAGTCGCAATTACGTGTCACTAACATACCTTGCTGAAATAATATTGTTATGCGGTGGGATGGCTTGTGTAACGACATCGGGCTGAATGGATAGAGTTGCTTCAGTGCCAGGAAGAAACAAATGCGAACGTTTTCTAATAACTTTACTGAAGTATTTAGTTTGTTTTGGAAGTACTGTCATTTACACCGCAGTATTATATAAAGGATATTTTAGAGGTAGCAAGCAGTGATAGCTCAGGTGGGAGTGGTGTGGACTGTCGAGACGAAAGTCGCAGGTTCGAAACCAGCCCCAAGAGCATACACCTCTAACTTTTCTAATTTACGTGTATATTAATTGTTAATTATCACTTGCTTTAACGGTGAAGGAAACATCGTGAGGAAACCTACATACCTGAGAAGTTCTCCATAAGAATTTCGAAGGTATGTGAAGTCTGCCAACCCGCATCAGGCCAGCGTGGTGGACTAAGGCCTAACCCCTCTCATTCAGTAGAGGAGGCCCGTGCCCAGCACATGTATAATACAGGGCTGGTATTATTATTATTATTATTTATGAAGGCCAGCAATTTTTTATTATTTTACCATTTATTATACCATGTATTTTATTACCATTTTAAGTGGTATAGCCACGCTGTAGCATGAATAGGCTGGCTCAAACGGGTCGTTAACAGTGTCTCACAGAAATCCGACGTAAAGTAGCCTTTTTTGGGCGTGGTGTTATCCCGGCTTAATGCCTTCCCATTATAATTTGAAGGTGGATTTGGTCTTATGTAGGATGACCCGCTGTCTAATCCCCACATCCGACAACGAGAACTAACTTTCGCCATTAAACCAGCTTTCAAACAATAAGAACAGCTTTCAACTTTGTCCATTTGTTTATAAATATAAATTGAGCTGCTGTAATTATAATTAAATATTGTAAAACCTTTATGCTCTTAATAATAATTGTAAACTAGCTTTGAAAAGAGCAACGCTGTAGTTTCTTGCCCGTTCTTTTCTAGCAAAACACCTTTCTAGCTGGCTATAAAGTCTTGACGGAATCTCAATAATGTATAACATATTATGGATTCAATAAATATTTTGAATTCGTTTAGGTTACACACGAAGACAGACATAGGGTTGACCTCATATCATCCCTCTTTTTCTCCAAGGTTATAAATAAATAAATACACCCAACAATCACACACATAGTCCTGACCCCACACTAGGTAAACCTGTATCGTGGGTATCAGGAACTACTAGCGACTTACGGCCCCACAACACCCAGACCCTAGACAAATATTTGTGTGATACAAATATTTGTGGATCACACAAATATTTGTCCCAGTGTGGGAATCGAACCCACGGCCTCTCGCTTCGCAGCCGGCTACTCGCCCGCTGCGCCACGGAGGCTGTCAAAGAGGTTAAAAACATACGCTGGACTGGCCAGCTAATTTCAGCTAAGCATTAACAATTTGTTACTAAATCTTGTTACAAGCCGTTGCATTAATTAAATGCAATCAAACCCTTGGGCAATGTTGTACGTATCCCTTAGTGTGGACAATTAATGTTTCTTGAATGATGTCCTGCGGGCTTAAATTAGGTACTCTTGTTACTGTTACCATATTAGAATTTTTTATGGCAGCGGACCTGATGGTAAGTGATCTCCACCATCATGAACATTCACAATACCTGAAGAAATATGCGTTGCTGACCTTAAAGGAATGGAATGATTAAGGGATTGGGAATGGGAAGGAGATTTGGGCCTCCGGATATCTCACTCACCACACGAACGCAACGCCATAGCAAGCTGCTACTTTACGTCGGTTGTGAGACAGTGGTAACAACCCGAGTCGAGACGAATAAGAAAAAAAATATTTTGTTCAGATCTAGCAGATATGAAGTGCCTATCTGGGAAGTCCGCCAAATAGAGTCGATTAAAAAGACCGTGGGCTGGGAGACGGTTATGCCCAGCAGTAGGTCGATATGGTATTTTTTTTATGTCATTCACGGGCAAACGAGCAAGTGGTTCACCTGGTGGTAAGTGATCTTTACCGCCCATGTACGCCCACAATACCAAAAGAATTATGAGTGCGTTGCCGATCTTAAAGGAAAGGGATAATTAAGGGATTAGGAAGGGGAGGGGGATTTGGGCTTTCGGATATCTCACTCACCGTACGAAACGCAGCAGCTTATTGCGTTACACTTTGTGTCTTCAAGTCGCGAGTGAATCGTTTTTTGCTTGGCAAGCGTGCTTCATCTTAGGCCACACCATCGCTTACCATCAGGCGTGATAGTGGCCAAATGCGAGCCTATTACGTATAAAAAAAAACTTACCATCAGGTGTAGCGTAGTCACATTGCCGAGCCAGGATAGAAAAAAACAGGTAACCCTCTTAACATTTGTTGGATTTTGCTATTTGCCGTGATTCTTTTGATACTAGCTTTATCTTAAATTTGTATTTTGCTGTAATACAGTTTTCATTTAGTCCATCTACTTAATTCTATTTAATAATGTACTTTAAGGATCACATTGAAAGCCAATACAAATACTTTTTTACTTATAAAAGAGCTAGTGATTGACGTCTTGGATTCATTTCATACGTAAATGAATTTCGGTTTATTCAGCTTTACTCAATATATTTTATATCTATCAAAAGCTTTGAGCGTATTTATTTGTATATGCAATTATTAAATTGTGATGTCAATGTTCATGAACAAAGATTTGAAACAAAAATAAAACTCTTTTTGAGACCAAAAATCTGAATGTTGAACTTATTTTGATGTTATGAGTGGTAAAGCAATTTTATCTACAACATGAATGGTAGGGCGCGAACGGGTTGTTACCACTGTCTCACACAAAAGTGACGTAAAGTAGCAGGTTGCTGCTGCGTTTCGTACGGTGAGTGAGATATCCGGAGGCCCAAATTCCCCTCCCCTTCCCTTCCCAATCCCTAAATTATCCCTTTCCTTTAAGGTCGACAACGCGCCCATGGTTATTTTAGTATTGTGGACTTACATGGGCGGTGGAGATCACTTACCATCAGGTAACCCACTTGCTCGGTTGCCAGCCTCTCTAAATCATGATAATTATGTTATCTTTTCCATTTTAAAATAGTTCATGCTGTTATAGGCGATCAGTTAAGTCAGTAATACTTGCAAGATTATTTTTAACCTCCGATAAAAAGAGTGTTTGAAGTTTGGCCGCTTTGTCTATGTGACTGTGTATCAGTCCGTGGTATTATAGCACATAAAGGAACGGACTGCTTTCGATGCATTTTTTTTATTTGAAAGCTAAATTAATAGTGTGCTGACGCGGCAACCAAGGCTCCTGCAGCTTTCAACCCTTCAATAATTATTCCTACTACATATTATAAATGTGGAAGTTTGGATGTTTGTTAGTCAATCACACCTTAACGGCTGAATTTTGGATGAAATTTGGCACACAGGTAGACCATGACCTGGATTAGGATATAGGCTACTTTTTATCCCGGGAAAGGCCGTTCACGAGGGCAGTGCCGCGACTAAAAGCTAGTAGCTAATATGTTGTTTCATTAATAGGTTTTGGTGAGTTAATAGGACAATTGATAGGCGTTCTCCGTTAGATCATTTAATTGAAATGGTCACTTCGATACTCAATTTGCCTCAAAATCAACAGGAACATGGCTCAAAATTTCCAATTCTGCTTTTATTATTATATAATAGTGAGTGAGAGAGCAGACAGCCACCGTGGCGTAGGGGGCGAGTAACCAGCTGTGAAGTGAGAGGCCGCGGGTTCGATTCACGAACCGAGACGAACGTTTGTGTGATCCACAAATATATGTTTCGGGTCTGGGTGTTTTAACCCCAGAGGGGTTGATGTCAGGTAGGCGGCCGTTCGTAAACACTACAAGCCAAATCTTGGTGTAACATTTATCTTGGTGTAAAAAGCATGTTGCGCCGAATCACTGCGAGTGGGATAAGAGCATGTAGAAGAAGAGTGTCTAATACAGGTACCTTAACGAGTCAGCATTAGACCAAAGGCTGTTAATGTGAAATGTGCACGCTGTAATTGCCACAGTTAGGAGTTAAATTTTCAAGGTACTTCACACAATTTAAGTTATTTATGAATCGCGAAGAATTTTGACTTTTATTATATTTATTGTCTTGCGACGTTTCATTTGGATGTATATTAAGGTAATTATAGTGCATTTTATTATGCCATTTAAATTTAGAAAGGAAATGGGTCTGTATTTTTACGAGAGATGATTTAACCTAGCAATTGTTCTTATGAATTTCAAAGGTACCTATGTACAGACTACAAATCAGTATGAGGCCAGCGAATTTGACTTCGGGCCTTTTTTATTCGTAGAATAAGCCCGTGATTATCAGTAGGACAGTATATTATCACTACTACAATATTAGGTATATTCCTATATATTAATACCATTAGGTATATTAATGTACCTAATAGTACATTACTGAGGTCTCGGGTTCGCCGTTCGATCCCCGGGCCGGGTAAAGTGGTATTGGGTTTTCCATTACGAAATGCTCAGTATCAGCCCGGAGTCTGGATTTTGTGCCCGGTATGGCGATAGGCACGCTCCCTATCACATCGTGGGACGGAAATACGCACGGCGAAATGTGGGTGTACTGGTTACACCTCTGCCTACCCCTTCGGGGATTACAGGCCTGAGTGCGTATATGTATGTTAATGTAGGAAAATTTATAATAATTGCTAAATGTAGGTAGGCAATGTAATTTTAACTTTTCGAGACGATGCGACGTAAAATCCACGTTGCAATCCTTGTCATCTCAACATCCAGACTAGAACAATAACCTGCGGATCGCCCAAATATTTACCTTCCTGCGGCAATCGAGCCCGCGCCCTCTTTTACAAGTGACCACTTATCCCACGTCACAGATGCTAGATATTATCACACACCAATCAATTAGAATATTAACAATAGATGTAAAGTGTGTACTATTGTGAGGGCACTACAAACTAATTAAATGTTTGCACATGAAGTCTAGATTAATTCCAAAGATATTCAGATATTATAGTTATAGATCGGGCACAGCGAACAAAGGGATCTCGTACTTGTCACCGAGTGGTAACAAGTTACTCAGTCTAGTTTGAGAAGTCAATGTGGCAAGTAGTGCTTGTGTGTAAAAGGCAAAGGAAAACACTCAACACTACTTATTAGCGCAACCTACTGTGTGATAGCTATTTTTGCTATTCAAAACTAGATAGCATTACCGACGCTTGGGATCAAAGATTTTGTATAAAAATGCTTCCCGTGTGGTCCCATTTCAATTTGGTTAAGATCTGATGACGGAGTACGGAGAAAAAAAATAAAAAATCTCAACGGACAACAGTACCTACACTCGTCACGATTGTGTTTTTACACGCTATTGCTGTAACCACCACAAAAAAATTAAAAATAAAATATTGTTTAACAAAACATAGAAACCGACTTTAAAATATACTAAGTACTATTCTCTTTTTTTGACTTTTCAGTGTTTTTATTTTGAAGTCGGTTTCTAAGTTTTGTTAAACGTTATTTTGTTTTTAAATTTCATCAAACAATTAATTTTGTCAAAATAATTGTATTTTTGCCGAAATTCAGAACCTTGTACCGAAAACATACAATGTAATGAAGGCACTATGAATAATAAACGTCGCTCCATATATTCAGATATTCAGAAAAACGAAAGTTAATACGAAGTTGGGGCGACGACGCGGTAGGTAAGTAATTTATACATTTTGTAGCAGGCTTATATGAATATATGTAATCTTTAAGCCCTCTGTACACTTTAATATAACAAACAATAGGAGTCTGTAAGCACTGTTGTGTTCCGGTTTGAAGGAAATTGAAGCCAGTGAAATTACTGGAGATTATGAGACTCAACATCTTATGTCTTGCGCAGTCCAGTGCCACGCAGTACTTCATAATTCGACATTCTATTTCGTGTTGGTAAAAATAAGTAATATTTCTTCATATTCATTATATTTATTAATGTTACCCTAGAGGGGTTGACGTCAGGCAGGCGGTCGGTCGTAAAAACTACAAGCCAAATCTTTCTGTAACATGTGTTAAAAAGCATGTTTCGCCGACACCACTGCGAGTGGGTATCGGGTACAAAAAAGTCCCAATTGTAAGCAATAAAGTTGATAATCAGGATAAATCTGTTTCTTCTACCTGCCCTTAACCCACTCGCAGTGGGGTCGGCGCAACATTATTTTCGAACACTTGTTACAAAAAAAAAATCGCTTGTAGTTTTTACGAGCGCCGTCTGCCTGACGTCAAACCGTCTGGGGAGAGTCAGGATAAATAAACTTCTAATTTTTTTTGTAGTATCGGCCGGCAAACTTGCAAGTGGGTCACCTGATGGTAAGTGATCTCCACCGCCCATGCACGCCCACAATACTAAAATAATCATGGGCGCGTTGCCGACCTTAAAGGAAAGGGATAAGTTAGGGATTGGGAAGGGGAGGGGAATTTGGGCCTCCGGATATCTCACTCACCGTACGAAGCGCAGCAGCAAGCTGCTACTTTACGCCGGTTTTCTGTGAGACAGTGGTAACGACCCGGACGAGTCGGTCCATTCATGCTGTTGACAGAACTGTCTACAGCGTGACTCTACCACTCAAAATAATTCCAGCATTAGTGTGCGAAGATCCTAAACAACAGTTGAGTAAACATTACTAGAGCTTAATCGATCACTCGGCTAAGTGAATATAAGTTTTTTATATTCGGCATTATAATTTGCGAATCCATTAGGCCGTGTTCGAGAAACTTCTGGTTGATGACAGTGTTCAAAGAATTTTATTTAAATACTTTTCACAAGAGCGTTTCTTTTGCAGATTTTAATGGATAAGATGACACAACAAGAAAGGGTTATGGAAATATTTTTAGTGTGGATGCTTTTAAAAAAGATTTTATAGTTCTTGGTTACTAATAAATTAGATGGCGTTCTATAAATAATAATTTATAATAGTCCTTTATTATTGTGTCCCTCTGCTGGGCACGGGTCTCCTCTACGAACGAGAAGGGTTGGCCTTAGTTCACCACGCTGGTTGGAGAGTTGAGAGAGTCCATTAAAACAAGTACAACAAATGAGGATAACACAATTTCATAGAATTTTTATTTGTATTTGCATTGTGATTGACCAAAACATAACCTACCATTCAAAAGCCTTGTTGCCGCGTTTCTTGAAAAATTTATTCCAGTAATCTTTATCACTGAATTCCTTGTGACTTTTGGGAAGAAGATTCATTTTAGAAGTCACGTAATTTTAAGTTAAAATTTGATAAAACGGGGATTTTATAGAGTTGTGTTGAAAAATATAACAGTGAACAATAACAATATAGTTTAATTTTTGTTTGACGTAATTTAATATACATTTTTTATATCATAGGCCGGCAAACGAGCAAGTGGGTCACCTAATGGTAAGTGATCTCCACCACCCATGTAAGCCCCAAATACCAAAAGAATTATGGGCGCGTTGCATTCTCAATCACTTAAAACAAGGATTCAATGTGACCTTTACTATTGAAAAAATATTGATATTGGATATATTTTTTTTGGTAACTTAAATAAAAAAAAAACAATAAATCTAAGTAATATACACACACATTTTAGTTTTAACTGCGAACAAATATACATATTGAATATTTCAAGTACTCTGTGGGCATGATTATAATTAAATAATTTGAGTGGTAGAGCCACGCTGTCCACACTTTTGTCTACAGCATGAATGGGTCGACTCGCCCGGGTCGTTACCACTGTCTCACAGAAAACCGACGTAATATAGCAGCTTGCTGCTGCGTTTCGTACGGTGAATGAGATATCCCCCTCCCCTTCCCAATCCCTTAATTATACCTTTCTTTTAAGGTCGGCATCACGCCCTTTGATTATTTTGATATTGTGGGCGTACATGGGCGGTGGAGATCAATTGCCATATGATGACCCACTTGCTCGTTTACCGGCCAATGATATAAAAAAAGCTCGCTCAATATCACATCAAGAAAGAAATAAGCTCGGCAAACCATCGGTGTACTAGTTAAATATGTGGCTACCCTTCAGGGAGACTGGGTTGTACTTATGTATGTTTGGAACAGTAGAAACTGCATACTCGAAAAATCCCTTGAATATGATATTACAATAAACTATTATCACTCGTTTACAATGGCAGTATCGGATAATACTATTGATTTTACACGCCGATTGAACCGTTCGAGATGAATCTGGAATTGTTCGAGAATTCTACAATAAAATCAAATTTGGGATATTGCAGAGAAGTCTATTTCACCTAAGCCTAAATGAAGATGACGTATATAAAATTTACGGTCTATTTGAAATGATATTGCCAGCTACTTTGCCTGCAATAAAAAAAACTTAGATTTGTAACGATTGACCAAATTATTATTTTTTATTTATATTTATAATGCTTTATTGCACATTAGATAGACAATTTTAGTAAACCTAAAAAGACATTATACATTTAAGCCTAATAAAATTGTGGCCTTATCGCTCAGGGCAATCTCTAACAAATATTTTATTTATCTAATCCCAATGCCGATTGCTTCGTTATCATCGATTGTCATCCAACTCAATTGTCGATGAAGCTTCTTTAACTTAGCATTGTCTAATCTAGCCTCACGTAGCTGAGATTCAACCATCTGTAAAATTGAGTTTGAAAATATTTCTCTACTTTTTATAATATCAATAAACTACTTGGAATTTTTTACAATACTCATAGAATGAAATATACAGGTTCACGGGTAAGCGAATTCAGTTAAAGGATATTGTAAGAAATAGTAAGTCTATGCAATAATAGCTTATACAGAGCTTATACTATTTATTTATTTTATTTTATAGGCCGACAAACGAGCAAGTGGGTCACCTGATGGTAAGTGAACACCACCGCCCATGTACGCCCACAATACCAAAAGAATCATGGGCGCGTTTCCGCCTTAAAGGAAAGGGATAATTAAGGGATTGGGAAGGGGAGGGGATTTAGGCCTCCGGATATCCCACTCACCGTACGAAACGCAGCAGCAAGCTGCTACTTTACGTCGGTTTTCTGTGAGGCAGTGGTAACGACCCGGACGAGCCGGCCCATTCATGCTGTAGACAAAATTGTCTACAGCGTGGCTCTACCACTCGTAGATTTAATTTATCGATAAAGGGCTGAAAATAACAATTAAACATACATTTCAATATTGGAAGATATTTCCAAACTTATCAAAAGTATTAAATAAGTAGCATGCGTGCGTCAACTGGCCCTCAAACGCGTTCGCGGTGCCGCGAAACGTTGCGACGGAGTAGAAGCGCTTTACAGTAGTTTTTCTCTATAAAATAATGATTTATGAACTCTTTTAACATTTCAGTTATAATAGTGTTAAAATAAGTTAGGAGATGGACGCGATGTTGATGACCTTATAAATTTCCTAAATAAACATACATAGGAACATACGTACTCACGCCCGTAATCCCTGAAAGAGTAGGCAAAGGTGTAACTAATACACCCACATTTCGTCGAGCTTATTTTCGTCCCATTATGTGATAGGGGGCGAGCCTATCGCCATACCAGGCACAATTCCAGACTTCGGGCTGATACTGAGCATGTCCTATTAGAAAAACCCAATATAACTTTTAGCCGACCCGGGGATCGAGCCCGAGACCTCAGCACATCAAAAAGTTGTAACGCGCACGCAATACAACCGCGCGACTGAGGCAGTCACTTTTCCTCTGGGTTTAAAATAATTGTCTTACCTCCAGTTTCCGTTCTGCTGCATCTTCTTTTACATCCTTAGTCCTTCTATACTTCAATTCATTACTGTCAAACCATCGTCTGTTTATTTGGTGCAGTGGTATAATTTCTCTCTTTCTTAAATTACCAATTACCAAATCAGTGTCGTACGGCAGGAACTCTTGGCAAGATATGAAAATAATTTTAAAATATAATAAAAGTGAACGCATATTACCTAAGGTTTTATGGATTTTGTAAGAAAAAATATTGAATTGTATTGCATTATTGAGATTTTATAGTAAAGTATTGAAATAAATGATATTGCATTCTACATGTGCAGTGAACAAGTAATAAATGTATACGATTGGAATAACTTTGAAACTCAATTTATTTTTGGAATGAGTTTGGAGTTTTTTTTTGTTGTACTTTATTTTAATGCTGTATTTATATTAGTTTCATATGCACCCACGCTTATACTCCCCGAAGGGGTAGGCAGAGGTGTAACTAGTAGGTACACCCATATTTCGCCGAGCTTATTTCCGTCCGAAGATGTGATCCCCTATCACGAGCCTACCGCCTATATCGGGCACAGTTGCACACTCCGGATTGATACTAAGCACTTCATGATAGAAAAACCTAATATCACTTTACCCGACCCGGGGATCGAAGCTGAGACCTCAGCACAGCAGTCGTACCGCGTACGCATTATAACTGCGCTACCCTCCGACTCTCGTCCCAAATACGTACGTCGTCGTCCCAAACATGTTTTGGCAGATCCCAACGACTCCATCACAGTTGCTATCGAAGCAGCACTTTCCTTACCCAATCCGAATCGCAATAATAATACGCGACCCCGACATAGGACACGCCTGCGAGTCCGAAGAACTCCCACAACTGACCGTCGGCACAATGATGTGGAGAGACGGCCCTAAACTATACTCCTCAGCGATTGCTCAAGCTGAAGTCTGAGCCTTCTAAAAGACGCCTCTGTGCTTAATCCCTACTAAGTACATTATACATATTTCTGACTAGAGCGCCATAAGCGCCGGTTTTACAGGTGACAGGTGAAGCTGTAAAAGCAATATAAGCTAACAGCACAAAAACATTTGAAAAAAAACTGCGCCACCGAGGCATATTTTATTGTTTTGCATCTTCTATCTTCTCTAAGATAGAATAAACAAATTACATTAATATTTATGTCAATTATTATACGTCCTAGATATTTCCAGAATAAAAAACAGCGAGAACTAAATCGTAAGTGAAAGATTACGAGTTCAATCTCTGATGCTATAGCAAAGATTTGTGATAGATTTATACCAAGATAGAGTTCGTGCCGGGTCGACGGCAGTGTAGCTTACTCTGCGTAGCCTTGCTTACTGCATTACGTATTGAACATAACAATTTTATACTGAGTGTAAAGGAAACGCTTCCGATAACTGAGATAGATGGTAGTGCTGGTTAGGTTAAAACAGTAAATAAAGATATACGTAAATACATACGCACTCACGCCTGTAATCCCCGAAGGGGTAGGCTGAGGTGTAACCAGTTCACCCACATTTCGCCGAGCGTATCTCCGTCTCTTATGTGATAGGGAGCGAGCCTATCGCCATACCGGACACAAATTCCAGACTCCGGGCTGATACTGAGCATTTTGAAAATAGAAATACCTAACAAATATATAATAAGGCAGGTAGCACGTACCATCGACATAGCAAGCAAGGATAATATGTAAAAACATTTACACGGGCGGAGCCGCTAGCTAACTTTAAATATTAAATGCTACTTAATTTCGTAATCAGTTTCGATTTTGTGTACTTAATACGGTTTATTGGAACGAAGTTCCTTATCGCGCGTTGTGAAAGGGGGCTAGACGGAAAAAATTCTTACGAAAAGTTGTCACGACACTTTTTTCCATTTTTGAAATTATGTAGACAGTTTTAACGACTAAAGTTGGACATAATAGTGTTCGATTTTCAAAACTTTTTTGTGTTTAAGTGGCCAGTGTTGTCAATTTGTGAATCAAGTGAAAACTAGTTGGATGAGATTGTTAATCGATACACCTTGGATTCAGTTTGGTAAGATATTAAATAATATCTAATTGGAACGAAGAAGAACGAAAAAATTCTTACGAAAAGTTGTCACGACACTTTTTGCTATAGTAAGCTATTGTAAGCTGTGCGGCGTCGCATGTTTCTCTGTCTGTCTCTCTCTCTCTTATAGAAAGCAAGCCAGATATTTTCATTTCTATTTCGCATTGAACAGTGTTACGAATATAATATATAATAATAAATAATATTATTATTTATTATTAATAATAAATACAAAAATTAATAATTAATTATATATTAATTAATTTCCTACTTCAGTTACCACAAGCCAATTATTACGAAAATTGAGCCTACTGATTAAGTTTATATAACATTATATTTGTTAATAATAAAAAAAATATTATTATAACTTAAAAAAAATTAAATTTTATTACAATTCCTTCACTAATTAATCGAAAGGAACTTTGTTCCATCCGGGTGTCCCTTGACACCTCTCATTAATTTTTTTTGTGTATTATTTTTGTTGCATAATAAATAATGTACAAAAACAAGCAGAGGAAACTTTTTTTTATTAGCTTGAATGACGTAACGAGCAGGTCGCTCCGATGGTAAGCGCCACGCCTGCCCATAAACAGAAGCAACACTACACAGCGCACTGAATTACAAAGCACAGCATGACATTGGACTGCGCTCGTCACCCTGAGACATAAGATGTTAAGTCTCAGAATGTCCAGTAATTTCACTGGCTTCAATGTTCTTCAAGCCACACATTACATACTGCTACTTAGCGGTAGAAATAGATAAAGCAGTGGTACCAACCAAAACGGCCTCCAGCATACCTTACCTTGTAAATTACCCTTTAGCCTACTAGACCCCAATATAAAAGTTATCATGCCATGTTGAAATTGGTGCTAACATTATATTTTGTGTCTTACGATCATACTACAGCGATCAAACGCAAATTGCTGGTTGTTAAATAAAAACGATAACTATCTACTGTTGGTTTTTCAACGATGAAAGCAATTACTGGACACGCAAACAAAATAGAAATTAACATCACACAGTCACACACTCATGTTTAAATTCTATCCAAAATCATGATCGGGTATGTGTGAGTGTTCGTGGGTAAAGTTACGTGCCTGATAAATGACATGTAGCCAATGTAAAGTGACATTAAAGTAGAATAACAACAAATGAATTATCAAATTATCCTTTCTTTACAAATTGACTTTATTCAATAGTTTAACGGGTTCCATATAAATGTTTATTATTGTATCATTGATAAAAAAGCAGCGATAACGATAGCGATAGATCTGAGAAGTTCTCCATAAGAATTTCGAAGGTATGTGAAGTCTGCCAACTCGTATTAGGCAAGCGTGGTAGACTAAAGCCCAGTCCCTCTCATTCAGTGAAGGAAGCCGGTGCCCAGTAGTGGGTGGGACATGTATAATACAGAGCGAGTATTTTTTTATCGTTGATTGAATGGAGCTTATCATTGTATAGAAAATAGAAGCGCTAGAATAATTAGTCAATGGTTACTTTTGGACTTAACAATGTTTTGTTGTTTTTATAGTTTAATCTTTTGATATTTTGCCAGTTTTTTTAAATAGAATGTTTAGATGCATTGGCTTTACCCCTTCTTTCCACCTTTCTTTATCTCACTCGCAGTGGGGTCGGCGTAACATGCTTTTTTTATTTAACCCATGTTACAGTAAGATTTGGCTTGTAGTTTTTACGACCGGTCACCTATCTGACGTCAACCCCTCTGGAGAGAATACATTGGCTTTACCATACTATTTATTTAAACTGACTGACTGACTCGGTGGCGCAGTTGTAATGCGTACGCGTTACGATTCAGGCCAACGCGGGTTCGATCCCCGGGTCGGGTAAAGTGGTATTGGGGTTTTCTATTACGAAACGCTCAGTATCAGCCCGGAGTCTGGAATTTGTGCCCGGTATGGCAATAGGCTCGCCCTCTATCACATAAGCGACGGACATACGCTCGGCGAAATGTGGGTGTACTGGTTACACTCTGCCTACCCCTTCGGGGATTACAGGCGTGAGTGCGTATATATATTATTTAAACATAGACGTGTTCCAATAGATAAATACCTGTAATTCAAGTTGAGGAACCCTGAATGTCCGACGCTACGCAAACAATCAATATCCATTAGATACACAGAACTTTGACGATGATAGTTTGCTAGCATTTACTTGTGTACTCCTGCTCAAATATGGGACAACAGAACACACAGAGGAACCTGACGTTTTGGGTACCAGTGAAAAGTGAGTATCATTTATATATTATACTTTAGGAAATAAAATAAATATATTTTATGGCAAAATCAGCAATAGCGAGGAGGAAAACGATCTACCCAGATAAAAGTCATTTGTTTACTCACTTAAGTAATGAAGCAAAAGATCGCGAGAAATAAATATATAATATAAATATAAATCCTAGATATCTATAAATTTTGCATAAAGTTATGTTAATTCTATCAACCCGTATAAGGCCAGTGTAGTGGAATTAATCCTAAGCTCTCATTCTAGAGGAGTCCTAAGGCTATCACTAAAACAATATAATACAGGGGTGAATTATCAGAAGGCCAATTCTCGTAATTTTAAACGTTCAAAATATCATTCCGATCTCTTCTCAGCTTCAAGAAAGTTGCAAATGGCATTCTCTTAAACCAATAATCTGACAAAACGTAGAGCATGTGAGTTATTTGATGGTAACTCTTCACCCAAGAACAACCAGTATGCTACAAATATCAAGAGTGTATTACCAACCTTCAAGGAATAGGAATTGGTGGGAGGTATGACGGGATTGGTCTTCCACAATCTTAAGTTGCTTTTTCAAATCAGCTGCCATTTTTGGGAATGCTATCTTGACGGATGATCTTATAGAGCTCTACGATATGGTATCAGGGCACAAGACTGAAGTCCTGATGTAAAATGTTATTCACAATCTATGACAAACTAGTTTAATAATGTTAAAATCTAACCCAGTTTTAAAGTGGTAAGCCACGTTGTAGATAATTTTGTCTATCTATCCAGCTCGATTACCAATGTCTTATAGAAAAACGTTCGGTATGTGAGATATTCGGAGACCAAAATCCCCTTCTCTTCCTAATATCTTACTCATCCCTTTCTTTTAAGGTCGCTAACGCATCCATTATTGTTTAGGCATTGTGGATGGTCATGGGTGGAGATCATTTATCATCAGGTGACCCACTTGTACGTTTGCCGTCCTCTGCTACAAATAAGTCAATGTAAAATACAATTGATGACCTAAATGTTTTTTTTTTCAGAGAATAAAGTGCATCCTTCTAATTCAAAAACTCAAACTCCAGCTACATTCCAGAAGTCATTGAGAACAACGCTGATGATCGGGCAAACATTTTCACTGATACCTGTTGTTGGAGTATTTAGTAATGATGCAAATAATGTGAAGTAAGTACTTCTGATTGGTCCTACAATTGCAAAAATTGTTGATTAAATAAATGAAGAGCACAAGAGTTTACATTAGAAAAATATTATGGAAATAATATGTTTCTCAGATAATCATTGTTGACCTCCTACTCCCAATTTTCGACGTTTCAGTGTAGTTTTATGGATTACGCAGAAAGTATATCTTAAGAACATACGATCTGACTAGCGTCAAATACTTCTGTAGGATCAATTTTGATCTATTATCGCATATTTTTTATAAAATATTCATTTTCATATGGCGTACGATTAAAATAGCTAATTAAAATTTGCAGGTTTGTTTTAACGTCTTGGAAATGTTTCTACTCCTTGTTTTCCCTCCTTGGCCAAATGTTTATAGTTGTGATGTGCATTATCAGAGTTATAAGCACAGAGGCTACACTAAGCGGTACATGTAAGTAATTGTTCTAACATCTTCAACAAATTTTCTATAAATTCTGAAACAGTACGTAAATAAGAATTAATAATAATACCACTGAATTAGTGGGACGGCCACGCTGTAGAGAGTTTTGTCAAAAGCATGAATGGGCTGGCTTGACCGGGTTTTAACCACTGTCTCGAAGAACACTGACCTGAAACACCGAGTTGCTATTGCGTTTCGTGTGATGAGTAAGATATCCAGAGCCCCTAATCCCCCTTCTCAGCTCCTTAATTATCCCTTTCTTTCAAGGTCGGCAATATATCCGTAAATCTTCTGGTATTGTGGGTGTTCATGACCAGTGGAGATCGTTTACTATGTGACCCACTTGCTCATTTGCCAACCTCTGCTATAAAAAATAGAATTATTTTGACTTCATTCAAAGACGATAGGTTTAATACAGCACATGTAATTTCAATAAACGCTGTGGAAAAGGAGAGCTATTTCATTTTGACAATCAGAAGTAAAAATGAAATGGCACACATGTCCAACTGAGAAGCTTATGCTCTGGAATGTTAAATAATTAGACTGTGAAATATAATGATGAGTTTAGCTAAGTTGATCTCGTCCAAGCTATGCAACAACTACAGCGAAACGCCGTCAATTTGACTACCAAGTCAATCGAAATTGAATACCACTAAGAATAATTGGGACCAACCATGCTTGATATCTATAAGGCCTTCATAAAATATTATTGAAAGATATAAAGTATTTCTTAAACAACATTTTATTTAAATTATAAGTGCCAAAAGACAAATGACAACTTGGTTACCTAATGGTAATTTTGTACACCACATGTGTTGTGTTTGTACACATTGTACCAAGTGAGCTACTGGTTCTGGTATACAAGAGATCTCTTAGATGCATTGTCAACTTTGAAGCCAAAAAGGGAGTTTGGGAGAAAGAGGTTAAAGTCCTTCAGAATATTTGAAAATTATAACTGATTCGAAAGGAATGAAAAATAAAAATCCTCTTTTTCAGCACCACTAATATTTTACGGGACAACATGTTTTACAATGCTAATGTTCTTTCGAGTGGCGCAAGCATGGCCTGAACTCATCCAGCATATAGCAAAAATAGAAGAACTCTACCCAAACTATGATAATAAACTTACGAGGAAATGCCAAATCACATGTGCTGTTGTACTTTTCTTGGCTTTATGTGAGTATTTAAAAAGTTGAGACTTAGATACATTTAATTAGAAAAGAAAAAATATGAAATCCGTGAAATGTATTTTACTATGAACAATTTATTGGTAGCTGTAGCCTGAATTGAATTACTGATAATTATTGGCACCATTGATTTGCAAAAATCATTATACCTGTAACAACTTACTTAGTATACGATAAGAAATGCCAAATCTATTTATTTATTTCATGTCTTTGGAATAATATTGCTCGTATTTAATAATTCCAGCTGAACATACTTTGTCACTACTATCAGCATTTGCTGGGGCGATAATGTGTTATCCAAATAAAAGTATCTACGAAGGATTTGCACGACATTTCTATCCGTGGGTTTTTAATTGCCTACCTTATTCGCCTCTTTTGGGTATGCTCACGCAGGTAATGAGACATCAAATCAAATTCTTTTTTTGTTGTATATAGCGACATTTCTAGTACGAGATAGTTGGACGAAGTTGATATCATTTGAATGATTGCTTATCCGTAGAAAATGAAGAAAAGCCATAAGACGCCTTCAACTTGAACATTGAGACATTATTTTCTCAAGTTGGTTATATACATTATTGCTAGTTGATTTACGTAGCTGTTCTTATTTTACTTTATACAATGGTGTATTATATTTCAGTTTCTTCATTTCCAATCAACATTAATCTGGAATTTTTCTGACTTGTTCGTAATCTGCATGAGCTACTATTTGACATCGCGTCTAGATCATCTAAATAAGAAGCTTGCAGCAGCTCAGGGGAAGGTAGGGACAATTTCTGCTTATATTTTAGTTATTTAATTTAATGTAGTAAGCTTTTTAACTATTTACTTTTAAGAAAACAAATATAATAGTTTTTATGGCATTCGAAGGTAGATCAGCTGACGGTTCACCTGATGGTAAGTGAGCAACGCCAGGGGCGGGGCACAGCTAAGCCGTTGCCTACCATGAAAATACTTTTTTGGGTCTCGTTTAAAGGATATGTCATAGCGTTGAGGAAACACTGCGGTAGAAAGTTCATTCCAGAGTCTACAAGTACGTAGGAGAAATTAACTCTGGAAATGCACTATACTTGAGGTAGCTAATTCCAGGTAGAAAGCATGAACCTTCCTCCGATATATATACCCAGCAATCACACATGATCCTGACCCCACACAAGTCTTATGACGTAGGTATTAGGAACTACGAAGGTAGTGGTTTTGAGTGGTAGAGCCAAGCTGTAGACATTTTTGCCTACAGCATGAATGGGCCAGCTCGTCCGATCACTGTCTCATAGAAAACCGACGTAAAGTAGCATCCTTGCTGCTGCGTTTCGTATGGTGAGTGAGATATCCGGAGGCCCAAATTCTCTCCCCTTCCCAATCCCTTATTATTATCCCTTGCTTTTAAGGCCGGAAATGTGGCCATGACTCTTTTGGTATTGTGGGCGTATATGGGCGGTGGAGATCACTTACCATCAGGAGACCCATTTGCTCGTTTGCCTTTGCAATAAAAAAAAGGGAATTACGGTCCCACACCACTCAATCCCGAAACAAATATTTATGGATTACAAATATGTCTCGATGCGGGTATGAAACACGCATCCTCTCATTACACACTCGGCGTCTTCTCCACTGCGCCACAAGTGTAATATTTTTAATTCTTATTCTTTAGTGAGCAGTAAATACGTACTTAATTTTAATTCATGATATTTATATTTACATACGCACTCACGCATGTAATCCCCGAAGGGGTAGGCAGAGGTGTAGCTAGTACACCCACATTTCGCCGAGCGTGTCTCCGTCCCTTATGTGATAGGGGGCGAGCCTATCGCCATACCGGGCACAAATTCCAGACTCCGGGCTAATACTGAGCATTTCGTAATAGAAAAACCCAATACCACTTTACCCGACCTGGGGATCGAACCCGAGACCTCAGCGTTGGCCTCAATCGTAACGCGTACACATTACAACTGAGCCACCGAGGCAGTCAATTTATATTTGTTTTCAAAAAAATTAAATATATTTTTGCAAATCCAACTATAAGTAGGATTAAAATTTTCGGATTTACTTGCAGAGAACACGTCCATCAAGTAGCAAAGTTTCAGCGTGTGGCCACTCCCATATAGCACCACATTTAGAACCAGTGTTCATTAGAAAGTTCTGCTAACTAATCGTACCGTAGTTTTAAGAACTACTGTACTGTTACCTTAGTTACTGTACATAAACAGCTCATAAACTCAGAGCTACGATTTAAATTATGCGCTGCGGCAATCTTCGACTTTTAAAGCTTAGTTTGGATATATCATACTAATATTATAAATGTGAATGTAAGTTTGTTTGTTATGCTTTCACGCGAAAACTACTTAACCGATCATCATGAAACTTTGTACACATATTCTTGGAGGTATAAGATGTAACATACGATACTTTTTAGGAAACAAATATCTATTTGTTTGTTACGCTTTCACGCCTAAATTACTCAACCGATTTTGATGAATTTTGATGTAGAGATAGATGGGACCCTGGAGACGGTTATAGGCTACATTTTATTTCTGAAAAGTCTATTCACGCGGGCGGAGTCGCGGGCAAAAGCTAGTATCTTATAAATGCCCGGCTATTCGTATCTGGTCAGTCAAATAAAATAAGTTTTAATAAAGTCGAGAGGCCCTCTGTTACTACCATGACAATTTCTATTTTTGCCGCCAAACAGTAGTGGGTAAGCATGGTTGTGTTTCGGTTTGAAGGATATTGAAGCCAGTGAAATTACTGGACGTTATGAGACTTAACATCTTTGTGTATGTATCGCGTACTATTACAACCGAGGCAGTTGTTTTTATATATACGGATAGTACATAAATAAATTTATAATCTGGGTGTATTTTTAGTATCTACCAGAAATATTTTGGAAGTCGACGAGAGAAGAATACTGCAGGGCAACGCAACTGGTCCGAAAAGTCGACAAAGTTATCAGTGGCATAGTATTTATTTCCTTTGCCAACAATCTGTTCTTTATTTGTCTACAATTGTTTAATACTCTGGAGTGAGTCATAGTTTATTCTAGATCATAATATTATTTACTTCTTAATACACATGACGTACGAGATCGAGAGAGCAAACACAACAGACAAAAGTGGCTCGTCCGCTTTGTATGCGATTGTATACCTACAACATGTAACAAAAACCCTGTTGGTCCTTTTAGCTGTGCTATGAGAATCGATATTCAAACATAAGGAAATATCTCTAATGAGAATTTTTTTTACATAAAAATGGTACAGATGGTGGGCCAGCATCTCAATGAAAGTGGTATTTTAAATGAAATACTACTAAAAACTATAATTTTATCTGTTTTACGTGCGTATTAGTAAAGCGACAACTCGCTGTAATAGTAAACAGGTGCCGTTCCGAGTAACTATCACTTTTGATAAACCACCGGATGATCGCCAATCGTTATTTTTATGGTAGCATTTTCTTAATTGAGATATTTCTTTACGTTTGAATAACGATTCTTATAACGTGGTTAAAAGGAACAACAGGGTTATTGTTACATATTGTATACAGCGTACCTACGTTTTGAGCTATAGCGACAGGACACCGCGACTCGTGGCAATTTCCATGCAATTTCATACAAAGCAGATTTTCATACAAAGCAGATTTATCGCTATCGTTTAACTCATGTCACGCGTCACAATCACCCTGTCTCGGTTACGTATTCAAAACATGTCTTTAAAATCATTCATTCTAAAAATAAAATTCTAATCAAATAAAATTAAACCAGGGATGGAATTAAAGGCAGCGGAGACTGCAACAGTCGACCTAAAAAGTAAGTGTAATCTAAAATTAGTATTTTCTTCTTATTTGAATACAGTAGGTACCCTTACTTACATTACTGTTTTTGATCGCAGAATTACTCCACTCGGCGGTTACGAAGCAGCAACGTATTTCATATTTTCTTTAGTATACCTTATTTCAAGATCTGTAGCAGTATCTCTTATAGCTTCTCAAATACACACAGCTTCTTTGGCCCCAGCACCTATTTTGTATGACGTGCCTTCACCAGTATATTGCGTTGAGGTTCGTACGAAAAGCATTTCTTTTGTCTTATATATTATAACATGAGTTATCACCTATATCCCCAAAGAGATAGGCAGAGTTAGGTTAGATAGACAATCACGGTTCAAAGAGACTGTTTTCGTATCATGATATGATACGGGGCGCGACTATTCCATACCGGGTACAACTTCCTATCCAAATTATAAGTGATTGGCTGACCTGAGATTTAGGCCAAACACCTCAAGAATTATTAGCGTAAATACACTGCACTAGATCAATAAAGAGACATTCGTATTGATCCTTCTTCTACCTGCCTTTATCCTACTCGCAGTGGGGTCGACGCAACATCCTTTTTAACACATGTTACAACGACTACAACACCTGCCTGACTACAACACAAAAACGAGAAAACACCCACACCCGAAACAAATATTTGTGGATCACACAAATATTTTGTCTCAGTGCTGGAATTAAACTCACGGCCTCTCACTTCACAGTATGCTACTTAAGAAATTTCTCTTGATTGTCATACATAACATAGGCTACTTTTTATCCCGGAAAAGGCCGTTCACGTGGGCGGAGCCGCGAGCAAAGATTAATATTTTCTAAAACAAACACATGCAGGAGATACAGCTCAAAACTGAATGAAACCTTTTAATAAGTGTGACATGCGATATTCTTTGATCTTTAAATAGAAAAGGAAATTATTTCTGTGGATGAGTCGTATTGTTCAAACGATTTCAGGTTCAAAGGTTCTTAGATCAAGTGAACGGCGACAAAGTAGCATTGAGCGGTTTACAGTTCTTCTCTGTGACACGTGGATTACTTTTAACGGTAAATATTGTAATTGTTAGCAACACAGAATCCGAATTTCAAGAATCGAATATTTTAGATAAGATTATAATATTTTTGTAGTTTAATATCAGTTTTGTATTACAGCCTCCATGGCGCAGTGGGCTAGTAGCTGGCTGTGTAACGAGATGCTACGGGTTCGATTCCCGAGACAAAAATGCTAGTGTGATCTACACATGTTTGTTTCGAGTCTGGGTGTTATGTTCCCAGAGGGGATGACAGGCAGGCGGCCGGTCGTAAACAAGCCAAATCTTTCTATAACATGTGTTAAAAGAATGTTGGCTGACCCCACTAGTGAGATAAGAGGGCAGGTAGAAGAAAGAGTATCAGCTCTGTATTATACAGTACCAATGTTGACCATGGATTGCCGATGGATGCAGGCCGCTTCCAACAGGTCGGCCTGAAAGGCATTAGGGGAGGCCTATTTTCAGCAGTGGACGTCTTGTGGCTGATGATGATGATGATGATGATGATGAATGTTGACCACGGACGTCCTCTACCAATGAGCAGGGTTAGGCCTTAGAATTTGGACCAGCACGCTGGCCTAATGCGGGTTGGTAGACTTCACATATCTTTCAAAATTCTTATGGAGAATACTATATGTCATTTACCATTAAAGCAAGCCAAAACAAACAAAACTACACATGTAACTTAGAAAAATCAGAGGTGCATGCTCATGCTCATGGCTGCCTCGGTGGCGCACTTGTAATGTACGTGTTACGATTGAGGCTAACGCTGAGGTCTCGGGTTCGATACCCGGGTCGGGTAAAGTGGTATTGGGTTTTTCTGTTACGAAATGTTCAATATCAGCCCGGAGTCTGGAATTTATGCCCGGTATGGCGATAGGCTCGCTACCTATCACATCGTGGGACGGAGATACGCTCGGCGAAATGTGGGTGTACTGGTTACACCTTTGCCTACCCCTTACAGGCGTGAGTGCCTGGGGATTACAGGCGTGAGTGCTATTGTTTAATTGTTTTTGCATGCTCTTTGAATCTCTGACTTTCGTCTCGGCAGTCCGTACCACTTCTTGCTGATCTATCGATGCTTTCTGTAAACAATTTTTTTTATTTTTCCAGGTTGCCGGCACCATAGTGACCTACGAACTAGTCATGTTTCAATTTAATTCTTCACCTCCTGATACGAACTCCACAGCAATATTTCTACCAAACGTTTCTACTACAGCGATACCTTGATCTCAATGGATCCTTCCAGCAGTGAAGAGTGAAAGGAATCTTGAATTAATTTATGTTCATCATAATATTATGAAACCTTTTATTAACACGTTTGAAGTTTATTTATGGAAATTTTAATAGAACACAATTCAATGACATCCCATAAATAACATTAAAGTATTTTTTATTAAAAAAATATGTAACTCAGTTATTAATTTCAGAAGTAAGAAAGTTTAGAGTGGTAGAGCCACGCTGTAGACACTTTTGTCTACAGCATGAATGAGCCGGCTCGTCCGAGTCGTTACCACTATCTCAAAGAAAACCGGCGTAAAGTAGCAGCTTGCTGCTGCGTTTCGTATGGTGAGTGAGATGTCCGGAGGCCTAAATCCCCCTCCCATTCCCAATCCCTTAATTATCCCTTTTCTTTAAAGTCGGCAACGGGCCCGACAAATACGACAGTATTGTGAGCGTACATGGGCGGTAGAAATCACTTACCATCAGGTGACCTACATGCTCGTTTGCCGGCCTAAACTATAAAAAAAGTAAATATTCCTCATTCCCTATACTACTGAATATCGAGAAGGGATGACGTCAGGCTCTTGCCTGCCTTTTACAACCAGCCTCTTGGCTGGTTGTAAAAAATACAACCCAAACAGATCTGTAACATGTCCTGAAATATATTGCGCCGATCCCACTGCGAGTGAGATAAGGGCCAGAACACTACTGAATTACGAGACAAGCAGGTCACCTGGCTTGTTAACAGTTAAAAAACAGACGTTAACAGAAGAAACACCACAACTTTCAAAGATCATTTTTATGTTAGTGAGTGACGAAACGGGCAGGTCACTCGCCCAAAAATAGAAGCAACGCCACACAGAACTTACAATTAAAAAGCACTGCATGGCATTGGACTGCGCTCGTCATCACGAGACATAAGATGTTAGGCCTAATAATGCCCAGTAATTACACTGGCTTCAATGTCTTTCCAACTGGAACACAACAGTGCTTTCACACTACTATTTCGTGGCAGAAATAGACAAAGAGATGGTACCAACCCGGACGGCCTCTCACATACGAGGAACCTACCGCCTTACATATAACATTCAACGTTAACATTACCAAAGAATGCACTGCATGACGCTGCACTGCGCTCGTCATCCTCAGACGTAGAATATTAAATCTCATAATGTCTAGTACATACTAAAATAAATAAGCGAAAAATCCATTAAAGTCAAGTGGCTAAATGGAACGGACGCCTGGACTTGCAACAAATTAGTTTACACAATCTCGTACTTAGACAAACTTAAGAGGTTTACTTCACTGGAGAGGTTTTTAACTCGTTTTTTATTTAACAACTTTTGGTTTGGATTGGTCGTGGTACGATGGAGAAATTAAATATTATTCCCAGTATTTCGATTCCGAAAATATTTTTTTTTACGAGTTAGTAAGATAATTCAATGACCCGAGTATTCATTTGGGTCCGATTTGTCTCCAGAGAAAAAAGCGTGTTAATAAGTAAGTACATAATCTCTATCGACATCTTCCGTGGCACAGCGTGCGAGTAGCTTGCTGTGAAACAAGAAGCCGAGGGTTCGATGTTGAATATCCTAACGATAATCGAACGTGTATGGCCATTTGAAAACCTCCGTGGCTCAGCGGGCGAGTAGCCGGCTGCGAAGCGAGAGGCCCTGGGTTCGATTCCCGCACTGAAACAGATGATTGTGTGAACCACAAAAAATCATTCGGGTCTGGGTGTTGTGCGACCGCAAGTCCCTCGTAGTTCCTGATACCCACGATACAGGTTTAGTGTGGGATCGGGACTATGTGTGTGACTATTGGGTGTATTTAAAAAAAGAATAATTTTGTTGCGATCTTGCCCCTCCACCGCTGCTCTACTCTCGAACGCTCACTTTATATTGCTCCTCATTTTTTTATGATATAGGGAGGCAACGGAGCAAGCGGGTCATCTGATGGTGAGTGATCACCGCTGCCCATAGACGCTATCAATACCAGAGAAATTGTCGGTGCGTTGCCGTGCCAGCCTTTGAGAAAAGAGTAGGGTCTTTACTTTTCCTTATCCTACCTCCCGCTCATTACAGTTTGACCCGTGTTTATCTATTTTTATTTATAGATTGTATCCATTATGGACATGCCAGCCCCATCATAGACCGTTAGTTTTAAATGAGATGGTCGCAACAAGCATTTGATCGCAACGAATAATCGTTTTGTGTATAACAAACGCCAAGTAGCGACATAGTGATTTCTTATGTCTACGCGAATATTACACATTGAAATAAAACTAGTTTATATGGATTTTATCGCGGTTTAATTTTTATTTTAGTCCCGACGTTTCGAAAGCTTTTCAGCCTTCGTGGTCACAGGAGAGACTAATTAAACCGCGATAAAATCCGTATAAACTAGTTGTATGCCAAGTAGCGACATTACAATTTTATTTATTTATTTAATAGCAATACCATTAGGTAAAACACACTACTAACATAATTTAAAAATCAATTAAGTAACAAATCATGTGCTTACCTTTTAAAGGTATTTACAGCTAACACAAAAAAAATTACAATTTCATAATAACGTAATACCTAATAATTATTATAAATTATAAGATAAGTAAAGTACACACACACATTAAAATAATGCTATTTTTAAATGAAATACGTGAAATATGTGTAAATATTGTGAAAAACAAATAACTTAATTTTATTTTTAAATGGGCCAATCTTATTGCTTAAAATGTCAGCGTCAATACATTTGGGCAAATAATTATAGGTTCTCATCATTCTTGTTATGGGAGTAGTGTAACCCAAATTAGTTTTATAAAATTTTTCTTTAAATAATTTGTAGGCAGAAAATCTATGTAATCGGCATTTATACGTATATGCGAGGCTTAAGTATTTTTTTATAGCACTACGGGCTTTGCCCATGATTTTCTACAAAACATAAAATTAAAAAAAAACTTAAAGTCCGACGAATATGAGACATATCTTACTTTAGATAGCGTGACAAGCTTTTGGCAGCGGCGGCGGCGGCGCCAGTTACTTTTTTTTAGAATAGAGAGATAGAATGGCAGTTGGGTTATCTGATAGTAAGTGATCTCCGTCGCCCATGGGTGTTCACAATACCAGATGAATTATTGACGGATTGCATTACTTCGGAATAGAGCAGAGGTACTCAAACTTTTTTCTCATAGACCACTTTCAATTTAGCTGGTTCCGGTGTCCCCCTGCAGCTAAATTTCTACCATATTATATACCCAAAACCCGACAAAAAATGTGAAGATTAGATCTAACTATGGACCCCCGTCGAGTCCCCCGTAGACCCCTGGGGGGTCCACCTTGACCACTTTGGAAACTAATGATATAGAGGTTAAACAAGAGAGTAGTTAAAGATGACCTTAAATTATAAACAGTATTATATTCATAATTAAATTCGGTGACTGTTATTTATTGACAATCCAATATATACATTTAGGCCATCCAATATTTCCACTCAGCAAAGAAACATTATATTTCCTAAAGCAATTGAAATTGGGAGAGATAGGATTTTCTTTTCAATTTCCTATGACAATTATAACAAAGCTTTTGTTACCCTACTAAAATATTTCACAACCTTTAATAAATATGAGAGTAGAATGCTGAATGAATTCCCGTAACGTAGGAATGTCATAAAAAACAGTAAGCGTTTACAAGGTCCTCGTGACACACTGCCAAGTAGTTTGAAAAATTATAAAATAATAAAAAATACTTACCTCTTTTATTTTAAATGTTATGTTAATACTAGCTAAAGTTCGCGGCTCCGCCCGCTAAAACGTCCTTTTTCAAGATAAAAAGTAGTCTAAGTCCTAATCTTGGTCATAGTTTACGTGGATGCCAAATTTAATCGAAAGCTTTTGGCTGTTACGGCGTGATTGACTTACAAACATCCAAACTTTCACATTTATAATAGTAGTAGGGTATTAGGAAGTCGGGTGGCAGGAATAAAGGTAGAATATGTTTTTAGTTTACATACATGCATAACTGGAATAATCTGTATTTATTTTATGTATGCACAGTGGACGACAATAAGCTAAGATTGTTAGGATTTCCATCGCTGGAGATACTTGTACCCTTTATAATTTCTATTGCAATTGGTTTAAACACTTCGACGTGCACGGTTAGATTAGATTGAACCATGGCAAAACCACGCAAGCCAAGCGAGCGAGCGAGCGTGCTGCATTAACGACCGGTGAATGCTAGAATCAAATGGATGAATAATTATTTTATGAGATAATATACATTTTTTATAGCATAGGCCGGCAAACAAGCGAGTTAGTCACTTGATGGTATGTGATCTCCACATGTACGCCCACAATACCAAAATAACCATGGGCGCGTTGCCAACCTTAAAGGATATGGATAGGAAGAATTGGAAGGGAATTGAAATTGTAAATCCCCCTCGGATTTGGGCCTCCGGATATCTTACTCACCATACGAAACGCAGAAGCAAGCTGCTACTTTACGCTGGTTTTCTGTTAGACAGTGGTAACGACCCGGACAAGGCCAATTCATGCTGTAGACAAAACTGTCTAAAGCGTGTCTGTACCACTCAAAGCACACATACATTATATATAGGTTTCGGCAACGCACCGACAAATCCCTTGGTATTGACGGTGTCCACGTGCGGCGGTAATCACTTACCATCAGGTGACCCGCTTGCTCCGTTGCCACCTCTTTCATAAAAAAATAATAATAATAATAGTTAGTGCAGTAAAAGGTACATAAATATATTGTTTGCTTTAGCTATATATAGAAATCTTTTTATGTGATAGAGCATGAATAATCAGATGACTCACCTGTTCGTTTGCCATCACTTTCATAAAAATGTCGGCTTGACTGGGGTAGTAACAGATTCGTTTTCACGACTCACGACTTTTTTTAAAGATCGGCTAGGCAATTTTATTGTGGGTGTTTATTGCCTCAGACAGCCTCCGTGGCGCAGTCGGCGAGTAGTTGATTGAAGAGAGAGGCCGCGGGTTCGATTCCGTCACCGAAAATGTTTGTTTGTGTGATCTACGAATATATGTCACGGGTCTAAGTATTTTCTCAGGTCTGTGTGTTTCCTCTCTAGAGGCCTTGTTGTCAGGCAGGCAGCTAGTCGTAAAAACTACAAGCCAAAACATTCTGTAACATGTGTTAAAAAGCATGTTGCACCGACCCACCACGTGTAGGATAAGGGCGGGTAATATTAATAATACTAGCCCTGTATTATTATATGGGCGGATGGAAGGGTGTTTGTCGCCATCAGTGATCACTTAGCATCAGCTGATGCATTTGCTCGTTTGCACTACTGCGAAAGAAATTGAAAGTGATTTTGTACATCATTCGCAACGTCCATGATTCATGTTCACAGGAAAAAATACTACGCATAACGGTAACAGGCATACATGGGTGCTTCCCCTTACAAATAAACAGGATATTTGGAATGTCGATTTTTACTACCACTGTTTTGCTTTAGCTTCTGTCGGGCTCGTCATGAATGTATCTAAGTTTATTGGGAGCATATATTTTATGTTTATTCTTTGTAATAGGTTCAGGGTCGTAAAATTAATTGTTTTCTGGTGCTTTATAAACTTTGTTTTTTTGGTAATTTGGATCCAGAACAAAAACACCGCCGTTTATTGCTTTCATGTTACAAATTAAATAAATATTTGCACGTTATTTTATTGGAGTAATTTACAAATTAAAGGCTTGGTAGCTTAAGCAGTCCTATTACATTATTTATATTTGTTAATACCAGTTATACATTGGAATTTTTTTGTGGTAGAGCTAAGCTGTAGACACTTTTGTCTACAGCATGAATGGGCCGGCTCGTCCGGGTCGTTACTGTTGGCAACACCAATATTTCCCTCCATCGTGTACCCCACCGAGCATTCTCAAGAAAAGCAATCTACAGAGTATATTCATCTCTGCGACCTACAGAGCCAGCCAATCTCTGCAATCTACAGGACATAGGAGTTCAAGTAAGACCTAGCAAAAATACGACCTAGGCTTGTTAAGTGGCGTGCGATATCAACTTGCGTCACACGAGTATCATGATTCACGCACTTTAAAATTGGTCGACGTGCAAGATAATATTTTTCACGCTACGCTCGCTAGGTTTATTTGCGAAGAAAGTTCTTGAAAATTCTAGAAGCTAGAAATATTCACTCACTGGATCTACATCCGTTTCCTGCTTCCATTTTGTTTCCTTTCGGAGCGAGCAGCGCAAGCGAGTGGCGAGTCCCATTCCGGTGAGTGCGAAAGAGACGCAGCAAATCGTCATCAAGCGAGTGCACGAGAAAACGCGACGCAGCGGCACAAGAGTGCGATAAGGAGCAAGATATTTTCCGAATACCAACATACAAAAATATAGTTTGGTGTGGTTTCATTGGTTCATACTATTTCTAAGAAATTAATTGTATCAATTTGTATTTCTTGGTAGCCATTTTGTTACGCTTTCCTGTGTTCATTACCGTTGCGTCTGCGCATAATTGTATTTTTTGTGTAAAATCTGTACGGAACTGTTAAAGTGATGGCGGAAACTGAGTTAAAACTGCTCCGAAGTGGCCGAGGCTACATTAAGGTCTCGATCACACGATTATATCAGTTCGTGGAGAATGTACAAGATGTTGAAATTAGTGTCTCATCCACGCTTCAAACGAAAAAAGATCGCCTAATTGAGCAATTTCGCGAGTATGAAGACTTCAATAAGAAAATTCTAGCAATAGACGAAGGCGACAAAGAGGATGTAGCTGAAGTTGAAAGTAAATACTTTCACATCTTGACCATTCTAAACGACTCCTTATTAGGAAAAAGTACACCAAATGAGGCCTCACGCGCTACTTACAAAACAAAATTACCTACATTATACATACAAAATTTTACAGGTATTTATAAAGAATATACACAATTTATTAATTTATTCCGTGACATCATTCATAATGACAGAAGTATAGATAATGTGCAAAAATTATATTATTTGAGATCATTTTTACAAAACGAACCATTTGATTTAATAAAAAATTTACCTCTAACTAGTGAAAGTTACACTCAAGCACATACATTACTTGATGAAAGGTACAATCATAAACATAAAATTATTAATGAACATGTCACCAATATAATGAACATGTTACGGTAAGTGAGATATCCGAAGGCCCAAACCCCCTCCCCTTCCCAATCCCTTGATTATCCATTTCCTTTAAGGTCGCGCCCATAATTATTTTCGTATTGTGGGCGTATATGGGCGGTGGAGATCACTTACCATGAGGTGACCCACTTGCTCGTTCGCTGGCCTATGATATAATAAAAAAACAAATAAAAGGCTTGATAGCTTAAGCAGTCCTATCACATTATTTATATTTGTTGAGACCAGAAGGCCAATTCTCGTAATTTTAAACGTTCAACATATCATTCCGATCTAATCTCAGCGTCAAGAAACTTGCAAATGGCATTCTCTTAAACCAATAAATAATCAACGTCAAATGCACCTAGCATTAGCAGTAGCATTGTACCGTTTTGGCTTTAGTCAACTTTTATACTACATTCAATCTCAAATTACGATTTATGATCACATTTGACGTTGATTATTGGTTTAAGAGAATGCCATTTGCAACTTATATATACTCATAGTAGAAATATCTGGATTGCAAATCGTGCTGTAGTCAATCAAATCAATTTTTTGTTGTGTTAAATGTATTTTTTCTTAATTCCCTTGTTATAAGCCTACTGCCCAAATGTTGTCTTCTTCTTCCACCTGCCCTTATCCCACTCGTAGTGGGGTCGGCGCAACATGATTTTTAACACACGATACAGACAGATTTGGCTACAGCCCAAATCTTTTTACGACCGACCGCCAGCCTGACGTCAACCCCTACTACCCAATTGTTTTAAATAAATATAATTTCCGTTATTTTAGACATTTAAAACCCTTTCACTATTTAACTCATAGCTATTTTTTTAATTATTGTATTTTTTTCCGGATACTACCTAAATCAGCATGAAAAAGAACAGTAAATATTCTGAATGATATCGCTTAACACGTTAAGTGCGAAGCGAGGCCTAAATCACCCCTGATGCAACTTCCCTGTGGTGCGGCAAGCAAAAAAGTGAATTTCTCTGTCGTGCGAATGGCATAGCTTTGGTTTGGTCCAGTGTAGGAAAGAGATAAATATATATTTGAGATCACTAATGGTTCCGGACTCGGTGGTGTACCTACCTTGGTACCGGATGTCTTAGGCCTCGTGCCGCACTGAATTAATATAATTTTAATGCAGTGCGGAACGAGGCTAAAACGTCCCATATCCCCCCTGACCTCGTACCGCACTCAACGCGAGCTTCCCGCGACCAGTGTTGTGCATCACGTCGATTGGAGAGCACGTCCTTTTACAGCGCCGAACATGTCTAAACGATGTCGGAAGAAGTTAATTTTAAAAAACCCAGAAACAGAGCCAAAACAGGTAAGTTTTTAATGAAAAAATCTTCAGTAAGTACCTAGTTTTTTCTTATCTTGGTAGCTATGTACCTAAAGTAAGTGTAAGATATTATTACTTAAGTATATTATACCTAAAGATAACGATAACGATGATAACCTGATAGATACTGGAAAAAAGAAGAGAGGAACCGACGAATGCATAAAAAAACCGGGATGTGTTTTGCTGTACAATAAAACAAAAAAAGGCATTGACTTTTCTGACCAGATGTCTTCTTATTATACAACTTTGAAGAGAGGAATCAAATGGTGGAGAAAAGTTGTAATGGAGCTAATATTTGGTACGGCGCTAATTAATGCCTGGATTGTGTTTAATTCAATCCAAACTGATGGAAAAAAGTTACCAAAAAGACTCTTTGTGGAGAAACTTATAGAATCTTTAATAAAAAAGGAAATCGATGAGACCCCAGGTAATGTAATGCTTAGATATATTTCTTGACAGTCAACGTGTTGAAGCTTTCATAAACTAAGCTTGACATTTGGTCATTATTAAGTTATTTATTATTGTTTCCTTTTAATTATTCTGAATTTAAGCTACCTTACCTACCTACTCTTTCAACATTTTAAGTATAAAACAAACACATTCATTTGATGCAGTTATACCTACATTATCATTGTTATTCTCATCTACGATCTAACCTAAGTAACAATGGCAGTTTTATTACGTTATCTTTACATTTTTGTTATTTTTCAGCACCTGAAAGCGCACGCCATTGCCTCGAAAAGGGTGAAAAAAGGAGAAGATGTGTTGGTTGTTACCAAAAACTACGCACATTTTTACCATCTCGTGAAGCTGATAAAAAATCCAAAAAGATTTTGACTCAGTGCACTCAGTGCAAAAAATCTTATTGTCTACCCTGTTTCAATGAAAAACACTCATAAATAAGTAAAACATATATATTGAGATTTTTATAAAAAAAGTATATTGATACTGATTTTTTAATGTTAATTCAAGTTCTAATAATTGTATTTTTAAAGCCCGAGGCAGAATAAATAGGACAGTTTCTTTTCTACTTCTGGTTGCCTTTTTTTCTATTCTGTGAACCGCATTAAGATTTTCATATACAAATAGAAAGATAAACCTTATGCATAAACCGTAATCCATTATTTTCCAATAATAAGTCTGTAATAGGTGCCTCTTAATGGTATAGAATGGAACGCTTCGTGCGCGAGTCCGACTCGCACTTGGCCGGTTTTTTTTTCTTTATGGCGCCTTCAAGCACAATATAGATTATTTAAAAAAAATGTATCCTTTGATAGCTTTGTGTTGTTTTGCCAGGTTTTGCCCTTAAAACGATCTAATGAGATATAATTGATCAAAATCGGTCAAGTCGTTGCGTAGTTAAGACAGTTTAAAAACGTCGATATTATTTTTCCCATCACTAATCGCAGCGAAAATTTGCCCTATTTCAGTGCGTTACGAGGTGTATAAGATCCCATATTTTGTTTTGCTAATAATTCCTAAACTAGCCATCAGATCCCGGGGCGACGGTGGATTAGGGTTCATCAATTCACTGTCTATATCAATAAGGACCAAAATTCTCATTTATCTTTGATTTCGCGCCAGAAAATGGATTTTAGTCTGTAAAAGGAGGTGGGGTCTAATAGACCGCGTGTCGCCCTAACGTCTGGTCACGGTACGGGCCGATTATACCTCGTGCCGCAGGAACGGAAAGTAGAAAGAAAAATTGGTGCCGCAGCTAACGTGTTAAAATTTCGAAATTTTCGTACTTATCGAAAATCTTTCACTGTTTATTGTTCTTACCTCGGCCCTTTTATTTTATTGGTCGAATTTTTGGAATTCTTAGTACTAAACGATTACGTGGCTAATTTACTTTTCTGTCTGATATAACTTATTTGTTTTATCCAAATTTTTGTCGACTAAATTGTTATCTTAAAGGATTCCGTAGCCAAGTGGCAAAAAGTAACTCTTTTAATTTATTGTTTTGCGAAGTTTTTTCATCACACAGTTTTAATTTAAAGTTATATTATACTAGCTGTTGCCCGCGGCTCCGTCCGCGTGAATGCCTATTTCCAGGATTAACCCTTAACATTTCGGGGGATGAAAAATAGATGTTGGCCGATTCTCAGACCTACCCGATATGCACACAAAATTTCATACAAATCGGTCCAGCCGTTTCGGAGGAGTATGGGAACGAACATTGTGACACGAGAATTTTATATATTAGATTATGCTGAAATAGGAGTCTTACTTTCATATTGTACTGTCATCACTGCCATCCATACCTACCCAATGTTGGTTATACGCAGTTCAGTATACCATACTTTAAAATAAATTAGACTATATTGGCCAATGTCAACAAGTAAATTAATCAAAATGGATACATATTACGTTCCAAATTCCATGTGTGGTGGTCCCGAAACAAATGAATCCATAGAAGAAAAATGGTTCGCCATAATTTACGCCACGAGACATGAAGATCGTGATATGAATTTATGTGAAAGTCGCGGACATGGAACTCTCACATATTTCTTTCTTTATAATTGTACTACATACGCACTGCCTGTAATCCCCGAAGGGGTAGGCAGAGGTGTAACCAGTACACCCACATTTCGCCGAGCTTATCTCTGTACCATAATGTGATAGGGGGCGAGCCTATCGCCATACCCGTCACAAATTGAACTTTTCGTTATAGAAAAACCCAATACCACATTTACCCGACCCGGGGGTCGAACCCGAGACCTCAGCGTCAGCCTCAGTCGTAACGCGCACGCATTACAACTGCGCCACCGAGGCAGTCATAAAATTGTACTAATATTTTATTATTGTAAAGGAGTTCACAAAAAATATATTAAATCCTTTGCTTATTTTCCATTAATATCCCTAATAATCATTAATAATTCAAATATTTGAAAATATCAAACTTTATCATTGTTCTGTCTGAGTTTTTGTTGTTCCAAAGAATCCACCAATTAATTCTGTTTTCATTTCAACTACCATTCTATTAAATACAAGATACTTAGAAAATTACTAAATTACAAATACAGATTCTGTGGGGCAGTGAACAGGTATGTGGGGCAGTGAACAGGTAACCAGCTGCGAAGCGAGAGGCCGTGGGTTGGATTCCCACACTGAGACAAATGTGATCCACAAATGTTTGTTTCGGGTCAGCTGTTGTGGGACCGCAAGTCCCTCGTAGATCCCGATACCCACAATACAGGTTAACCTAGTGTGGGGTCAGGACTATGTGTTTGACTGTTGTGTGTATTTATTATTTATGATTCATTTTTAAATATTACATTTCTAAAAAACTAAAATAAAACATTTAAAAATATAAAATACTTTTTAAATAAATATTGTTTTTTCTCTCTATTCTAAAAAAAAGTAACTGGCGCCGCCGCCGCTGCCAAAAGCTTGTCACGCTATCTCCTCCGAAACCGCCGGGGGTATGGGGTCGAGACTGATTCCAATCGATGCAGAATAATGTGGGGATGAATGTAAGATATGTCTCATATTCGTCGGACTTTAAGTTTTTATTTTTTATTTTATGTTTTGTGGAAAAACATGGGCAAAGCCCCTAGTATTATAAAAAAATAACATTTACGTAGAAACTATTAGTTAATCCATGGTAATACTATGAGACCTAATATTAAACGGTTTTAAAGTTACCAGGGACTACGCTCGTCACCCCGAGACATAAGTTGTTAAGTCTCATAATGCCTAAGTGCATAATGTGTGTTAGTGTTCTCAATTTGACATAATTCATTTTTATTTTCGAGGTCCGAATCAATTTTATCTGCGATAAAATAAAATACATATCTAATTTACAAGATTTTGACATACATTTCCTTGTATATTATAATTGACAGAATGAGAATTTTGTGTTTTGTCGCCTTATATTTTACCTTGCCTCGATGGCGCAGTTGTAATGTGGACGCGCTACGACTTAGGGTGACGCTGAAGTCTCGGGTTCGATCCGCGGGCTGGGTAAAAGTGATATTGGGTTTTTCTATTACGAAATGCTCAGTATCAGCCCGGAATCTGGAATTGTGTCCGGTATGGCGCTAGGCTCCTGAGTTTACATGCGTTAGTGAGTATGTTTATGTATTTTATCTGATTAATAATGTTTTTATAGCTTAAGCCGAGAAACGAACAACTAAGTCACCTGATGATAAGTGATCTCCACCGCCCATAAATATACATAATACCTAAAGAATCATGGGCGCGTTGGCGACCTTAAAGGAAGTGATGATTAAAGGATTGGGAATGGGAAGGGATTTGGGCCTCCGGATATCTCACTTACCGTACGAATCGCAACATCATGGTACTAATTTACGTTGGTTTCCTGTGAGACAGTGGTAACAACCCGGTTGAGCCGGCCCATTCAAGCTGTAGACATTAGACGATAATTTTTCGTGTTTCGGCATAAACAAATTCTAGTTCCCATTAACCGATATTAAGAAATATTTCAGAACACTTACGCTCAGTTTCTGAAAAGCTGATCAAATCAAAATTCAACTAACAGAACTTTTAGTTGACATCGCTGTCAAATCAATTCGAGTTGCTGAAACGTTATTTTGTAAAAACAATATATTTGAGCTCTGTTTAGTACCGTTTGACATAAGATTTTTCATATTAATTTAAAATATATATAGGTACAAGGATAAAAAGAAATACTGAAACAATTTAAATGACACATATATTTAATAAAAATCACACACATGCTCGTTTATTTTCAAGCAATATTATTTTAAACTTATATAATCTTGAAAACAGAAGCAACGTCTCGTCAAAGTCCCGGCTCATCCGGGTCGTTACCACTGTCTCACAGAAACCGATGTAAAGTAGCGGTTACTAAGTAGCAGCAGTAAGTTTCGTACGGTGAGTGAGCTGATCGGATTTGCTTAAGTCACGAGATATCCGGAGCCCCAAATCCCAATCCTCTTCCAAATCCCTTAATTATCCCTTCCCTTTAAGGTCGGTAACGCGCCCATGATTCTTTGATATTGTGAGTGCTCATGGGAAATAGAGACCACCCATCAGGACACACATAATCCGTAGCCGATAGCTGTATAAAATGTCTACATACGCACTCACGCCTGTAATCCCCGAAAGGGTAGGCAGAGGTATAACCAGTACACCCACATTTCGCCGAGCTTATTTCCATCCCGTGATGTGTTAGTGGGCGGGCCTATCGCCATACCAGGCACATTTCCGCAAGCATTATAAGACAAAGCAACTCATGTCTTGGGGTGACGAGTGCGATCCAGTGCCATGTAGTGCTTTGTAATTCAAAGTTCTGTGTGACGTTGCTTCTGTTTATAGGTAGGCGTAGCGCTTACCATCAGGCGAGCGACCTGCTCGTCTCATCATTCAAGCTAATAAAAAAAACTTATTACTGTCGCACTCTGACAATTTGCAGCATAGATCAAAAATATTTATTTACTTATTATTAGAAAGTGTGTGTGGTGTAAGCTTACACACTAATAATATAAAGGTTAAGTTTGCAATTCGGTTACAATATTGCCTATGTCAAGCTTCCGCATATTAATAACAATTTATGCCTTAAAACAAGTTATTTTACATAATACATAAGTAGTCGTATATCTAACCCTAAATAACACAATTCACTTTATAATATTTAGGAAAATTTATAATACAAAAAAATCAATAATTTTAAGTGTGCAGTTTGAGAAACAAACATCGAATTAAGGTTACAAAGAATTAGAATACATTATATAGAATATATTCCAAAATATCTAATCGCCAAGAGATAGTTTCATTAATATTTGTCATATAATCTACTCTGGTTTAAATATTCAAGCCACACGTTGCATTTAGCAGAAACGTTAATAGGAAAACTTAGATAAAATCTGATGTACCAGGAGTTTGCTTACGTGTTAGTTACTGAATTGTAACAACACCAGTTCGTAAGTTACTATCGTTCCTACAACCTGAAAATAAGACAAAATACTCGTCAGTATCTACTATTATCAACTTATAGCTCTCAGGATGATGTAGCTTCCACAGCAGCAACATGTAAAAATATATAACGCCCCCTCCACGTTGGAGTAGGATACGGGCAGAATGATGATAATGTCAGTCATTGTCAATCCACTTAATGTATTAATTACTTACTGACAATATCATTTCTCTGGTAACGTAGAAGAAATTGAAACCACTTAGCGCGATAGTGTCGCCGTGCATTTGATCAAGGAACCTTTGGACCTGTAAGACAATACGAATACAGTAAGAATAATAATAGTTACATAGTGCTGACTTTTTACTAAAATAATCTTTTTTCGTGGGTATCTTGAATTACAATTAGGTATAATGGCCAGACCCGGCACCAGTGAGTCCTGTAAAAAATATCTTGATCTGAAAATTGAACCCACAGAATGTAATTATGCAAGTTGTAAAACAGAACACGCATGTGCATTCATTGAGATTGAGATTAATAATTGGTTTAGGGTTGTAGATGAATTATTTGGTCGCTAAACTCTTAGGCCACTTTTCTCCCTTTAGATTTTTCTGGTGTCAGGCTAAACGATTTTTTATTTTAATTAATTATAATTTCCGTGGACTCAAATCTTATTTCTGTATGCGCACTCTTGTCACTAGATTTCTGCGTCTTGCATAAGGTCACATTTAGACGGCTTAAATACTTATAGGTTGCGGCACGAATCGTAAGCACTTGGCGAAATGAAAGAGCGCAGGGTGCCAATGCCTCATGCGAATAGTTCGTCACTAAGAACATTTTAACCACTGAGTCGATGTCGCCGTCTATTAGAAAATGACGTGTTATTTAGCTGTGTTTAATGCACAAGTATATACTCAAGCCTCGTGCTAGTAATTGCAAATACTGACCTCGTTACAATACATAGAAGATGGTATGTTGTACAGTGCAGGAGCTGATTTCACGGAAGCAGTGTTCACACCAGAAGCGATGAGCGAGACAGCAAGAAATTTTCCGCACAAGTAAAAAAGAGAAAATAGCCGATATATACTGGCTTCGTAACCTCCAAGTGGGCTGCAAAAATAAACCATACTTAGAATTCCCTACAACATAAAATAGGAAAAGGTACTTTTTCTCACATGTGTATTGCCAAAAAACTAAAACTTTATTAAAGAGTAAACTATGGTGGAAAGAGAGCTTCTTTATTTTGCTTAATGTATATTTTTTATGGCTTAAATAGTACATGAATGGACGGGCCAGCTGATGGTAAGTGATTACAGTAGCCTATAAACATGAGAAATATCAGCTTTACCGCTGTCTACCGTGAAATACATTTTTGAGCGTCTCCGCTCATGAATGGATGAGGTAGAAGCGACGAAATAGAAAGGAGAACTCTATTCCTCAATTAGCTGGAATAACGCTAGAATAAGTTTGCTAAAAAATGCAGTGTCGCTGAAGAAATACCGTGGAGTTCATACCAGAGTCTGCAAGCGTGGGTGAAATTACTTTTGCAATCGTACTGTACGTACTTGCAGGTAAAAGGTACATTCATATCAAATGTCGTGTAGAGCGATGATAAAGGTGTTCCCGCCTTTTTAACCCTGGCAAGGGACTATACTGTACTTGGTGATTAATATAGTACAGACCATATTATAATGCCGACCTATCTAACTGAATGTACACTGACTAACCTAGCAAGTCGTCTCGCATATATATCAAGTTCTGTACCATATGTACGGCTGTGGAAATCCATCCAGCGTACATAAAATAAATAAACAATAAAATCTGATTAAAATAATACTAGCCCTGTATTATATACGTCCCACTGCTGGGCACGGGCCTGCTCTACTGAATGAGAGGGGTTAGGCCTTAGTCCACCACGCTGCCCTAATGCGGGTTGACAAAAATCTGATTATTACAATAATATTAGACACAAAATATATTTTTTGTTTCTTCCCTATCATATCATTGAAAGTACTTCAACAAATATTTCGATTAATTCTCTGACTACAAAAACTTTAAAATTTATACTTCGATCTTCTATTTTATATTTTCGCGCCTTATTGGTAATCCTATTAAGGTGAACGAGCAAGTATTGAATACGAGACGGAAAAAATACATAATCTGGCTGAACATTTTGACAGCTGAATACTTCAGTGAACTCTGAAAAATTTATCGATGGACTAATATTCTTCTATAGTATATGCCGATAAACGTTAAACAAAATATAAACAGAACTACTGAAATAAAACTAAAACATACCCGTTCTAATTTTGAAATTGTGTAGAAATTTAAATTGTTATGTGTACAGCATAATGGCGCCGGTTCCATCAGTGTATCATGTCGCGACCACAGCGATACCATATACCTCTATCTCACAGAATACCCACTTGAGATATATACGAGTATAACACTTTGCAGATAAGTTTTGTGCGGCAAGTGTTATTGTCCGAGACATTAGAATACAACGTGGCGTCAGCGCTTGGCAAACTTCATTTAAAATATTTCTTCTCATAAAAAATAATCATCACCGACTGCATCGTGGCGGAAGGATAAAATATTTGGAAGTAGAAGAAGAACTTTTGAGTGATAGAGCAACGCTGTAGACAATTTAGTTTTAGATAAACGAATGGGCCGGCTCGACCGAGTACACTCGACCACTGTCTCACAGAAAACCGACGTAAAATAATGGCTTGCGGCTCGGTACCACATCAATAATCTCTCTGATATTGTGGACATTCACAGGCGGTGTTGATTCCTTAACTAAGGAGGCCATTCTTAATCGTTTGGTTGCGTTCTGTTATAGAAGTTATACCAAACTATAATCCTGATGTATTATTATTTTTCCGGGATGAAAACTAGCCTATGTTCTTATCCAGGTAATGGTCTAACTGTGTGCCATTTTATCCCTAAAAGACGCGGTAAGAAGCGGTTAGACGTTAAAGCGTGATTGACTAACAAACTCACAAATATCCAAACTTAATAGTAGTAAGAAGTAGGATACCTATTACCTACTCCTATGTTGTATTCAATAAACGTGTATCGGTGGTAGCTTTTGTTTATATTTTAATCAAAGTAAGTTGGCCTAGACTGTATCTGCAAATTTAGTACCTAACCAGATGTCACGGGGCAATGGCTTGTCCCCTAGGTCTGGCTTTTGAGGATCGATGACCCAAACGTCAGTTTGGAAGGTAAAATGGCAATATTTATTTGGGGATTGACGTTAGTAACAGACCGTCCTGTAAAGGGTAAAAGCATTGACTTATTATGCGTATTATTGTATACAGCAAAAATATACAACTTCGAACAAAGACTTTAATGTATACTACTAGACAGGCTGTGCGGTACAAAGAAATTGCGCACTAAGTTACGGTCAATTGACCGCAACTCATTTTGACGCCCGCAAGAGAGCGACAAGAGCAGTTGTTGTTGTTTGAAAAGCTGCGAACGTTAAATTCGATAAACTAACACAAAATTGTTAAATGTGACTCATAAAACATTGTCATTATTTACGTGCATATATTATTCATTTAATTAAAAGTTATTTTAAGGAAGTAACTATATTTTTTCTTGGTTTTGATCGAAAATGTCATTTATTGTGAATGAAAACGAATACAAAACAAAACAGCCGTCTGAATATTGCCATCACGCTTAATCTCAACTCGTCTCGCTCCCGCGCATTAGACGTCACTCCTGCCTCGCCGGCCGCGTATGCAACACAATTTTACTTCTGAACACGAATCCTCGTCTATAGTATTAAAGTCTTTGACTTCGAATAGTAAAATAGTGCATAATTTTAATTCAAGTAGAAAATTTGTGGTTTTCTTTATAGCATTGGCCGGCGAACGAATTCTGACAGAATTCTGTCTACAAAATGAACTGAACGACTCGACAGAGTTGTTACCACTGTCTCACAGTAAACTGACGTGCAGTAGCAGCTTGCTGTTACGTTTCGTACGGTGAGTGAGATATCCGGAGGCCCAAATCCCCCTCCCCCTCCAAATATCTAAATTTCCCCTTGCCTTTATCATCAGGTAAGAACACACTTGCTCATTTGCCAGCCTCTGCTCTCGTAAGTACTAAATGTGTTTTTTTTTACAAATTTCTACTAAATCTTGATGTTATTAGTTTTTTGATTCAAATCAGTAATTGTGTAATTATTAAACATTTCCAATTTATAATATATCATTATAATAATCAATTTAATTATAAAATTTAATAGATAATAAATTAATTAGATATTATCATAAGTTTGAGCCGGCGCGGCGATGTAAAGCTATACAATCATAATGTGACGCCATAACCGTGGTGTGACTATTTAGTTTTTTTTAGAGTATGGCAAACGAGCCAAAGTGGGTTACCTGGTGGTAAGTGATCTCCACCGCCCATGTACGCCTAAAATACTAAAATAATCATGGGCGCGTTGCCGACCTTAAAAGAAAGGGATTGGGAAGGGGAGGGGAATTTGGGGCTCCGGATATCTCACTAACCGTACGAATCGCAGCAGCAAGCTGCTACTTTACGCCGGTTTTCTGTGAGGCAGTGGTAACGACCCATTCATGCTGTAGACAAAATTGTCTGTTACAAGTACTTGTAATATTATGTTCAAACAGTAAGTTTTTTATATATAAAAATATTTTTGAATGAAAATGTTATATTAGATGCGTGCACAAATTAAGACTGCCTCGGTGGCGCAGTTGTAATGCGTACGCGTTACGATTTAGGTCAACGCTGAGATCTCGCGTTTGATCCCCTGGTCGGGTAAAGTGGTATTGGGTTTTTCGATTACGATATGCTCAGTATTAGCCCGGAGTCTGGAATTTGTGCCCGGTATGGCGATAGGCTCGCCCCCTATCACATAAGGGACGGAAATACGCTCGGCGAAATGTGAGTGTACTGGTTACACCTCTGCCTACCCCTTCAGGGATTACAGGCGTGAGTGCGCATGTATATACAAATTAAGATATGTACATACCCACTTGGATAATTTGGGCAATTATCCTGGAAATATTGTTGTCTTGCTCTTAAACCGTTGCTGAAAACAAAACAAAACTCTGATGTCGTCGACGAAGAAAATAACAGAGAAAAGAAAATACTTTAGACAAAATTAAAAGTGTAGATAGCTATTAAATATTTTTTGCCAGAATGACGCGACGAACAGGTCGCTCGCCTGATGGTAAGCGCCACGTCTGCACATAAACAGAAGCAACACCACCCATACATTTGAATTACAAAGAACTGCATGGCACTGAACTGCGTTCGTCACCCGGAAACATAAGTTCAGTCTCATAGTATCCAGTAGTTTCACTGGCTTCAATGTCTTTCAAACCGAAACACAACAGTGCTTACACGCTGCTACTTGGCGACATAAATTGACAAAGTGGTGGTACCAACCCACAAGGTCTCTCGCAAACGAGGGACGTACCACCGTGGAATTAACTTCGTTGCGGGATAATCACTTCAGAGACTAGCTTAACTTCATCATTTCATTTCATTCCGTGTCGAAATATGCGTGCCATTGTCCATCCTGGCTTGTAGGAGTTACAATGAGACGTAATATGTGGGCGGAATAGTCCATATATCACATAAACAGGTATGTATACTCACCCTTCTTCTTCTTCCAGCTTCCCTTACCCCACTCGTAGTGGGGTCGGCGCAAAATGCTTTTTAACATATATTGCAAAAAGATTTGGCTTGTTGTTTTTACGACCAGCCGCCTGCTTGACGTCAATTCCTCTGGGGAGAATATGTATGTATACTCACCCTATGTAATGATGTATACTCACCCTAAACTATAATAAAGCTGAAGGCAGATAAAGAACAGATTATTGGCAAAGGAAACGAAAACTACGCCGCTGATGTTGTCATCGAAAGAGCGGACCAATTGCGTAGCTTTGTTGTAGTCTTCACGGAGGCAACGCCAGAAAGATGGTGGAAGGTAGGTCTGAAAATTAATTATTATCTTATTTATTATTCTACTTGAGATGAGATTGATTATCAGACAGTAAAAGTTAGTAAACAACAGGCTGTCCGTATTGTGAATGATGCAGACGTTAGATTTTTTTTTAGACATTACAGCTGCGTTTTTATCGTCTGTATCACGGTATATGCTCTGAATTGTTTGACCTTATTCCATCCTCACCTTTCCTTAAAAGAACCACGCGTGCTGGCTTACGAAACCATAGCTTCGTGGTCTCCTCCATCTCGGCTCGAACCAAGAGGTTCGCAAAATTACTTTCTTTACTTCTGTCGGACCATAAAGCTGTGGAATAGTTCGCATGCACACGTGTTTCATCCTTCCTATGATAAGGGATTCTTTAAACGGACTGTGAAAAAGTAATTAGGCAGCCCGGCATAATTCTGCCGATGTACGATAGACACAGTGTCTGTCGTTGGTCGACATTATTTTTGGATTACGCTACACCATCCATACTTACCATCAGGTGTAGCGTTGTCACTTTACGGAGCCAGGATAAAAAAAATCATTTCAAAGGAGTCACTTATATGTATTTTAGGGATGTTAAAGAGACAGGATACTGTCACACGCGACGCTAGTATGTGTTTCTTTGTGTCTAATTGTATTGAAACTATTTGGAAACAGATTGTCTTGGTCTCCTGTGTTGTGTCACATGTCGCCTTTGCTTGTCTTGTCGCACCCCAATTCCGGTATTACACAACTAATGGCCGTTCCCTAAATTCTATATAAAGTTACATTTGCTTACTATCAATAGTGTTATGGCTCATATTCCATACAAAAACTAGAACTAGATCTAGCCAATCCTACGGCTGAATTTGGTTAAGAGTGTAATTAAGGCTAAATTGTAAAAATGACGTTAGGTTGCAAGATAAATCTGAGAAACCTACCGACCCAATCGCTGTATAGAAATATAGTATGTGTAATATAGTTTCATTTCGTAAATTTTTGTCGTAGTAGAATTTGCATTGGAGCCCTCAAATTATGTACAAAAATAATGTTATTTTGTTAGCTTTCCGTTAAAATTACTAGTGTATTGACTAATCGATTTCCATGAATCCTACACCATTATAATATTTGCGATCAATATTACTTTTACAACATTCTAACCAAAAAGTTAACATAAAACTTTTAAAAACGCTATCGGCGCGCTGCATCTCGATCGCGCGAAACCTACGCGTCGGTGGATTTGTGTATGACACGAATCATCAAAGTCATTAGCGTGGGGTACAACCTTAACTGCTCTTCGGTTTTTAGTCGTAATATTAACAAAAAAATCGAATGAAATGTTTTTTTTTACTGAGTATGTGATTATAAAACTATTTGAAATTCACTTACATTCTTGTAGGCCCATTCTATTTTCTTATTGACACAATTCAATATAGAAGTTAAGTAGAGGCTGATACAGATAATAAACACGTCCGAATAGCTCCAGCAGAACGACGAAGTGATGATTAATATCTGTGTAATTAAATAATATATAAAGAAAATAAACACACCCAACAGTCACACACTAGGTAAATCTGTATATATCGTGGTATCAGGAACTACGAGAGAATTGCGGACCCACAACACCGAAATCCGAAACAAATATTTGAGGATCACACAAACATTTTCTAAGTGCGGGAATCGAACCCACGGCCTCTCGCTTCGCAGCCGGCCACTCGCCCGATGCGCCACGGAGGTTGCCATATTCCATTATTATTCAAGTGGTAGTTCGACGCTGTCGACAGTTTTGTCTACTGCATGAATGGGCTGGCTCGACCAGGATCATTGTCTCAGAAAACCGACGTGAAGTAGCAGATTGCTGTTATTTTTCGTACGGTGAGTCAGATATTCAGAGACCCTTCCCAATCCCATAATTATTCCTTTCTTTATGGTCCATGATTCTTTGGGTATTGTGGATGTTCCTGGGCGGTGGAGATTACTTACCATGAGGTGGCCCACTTGCTCGTTGGCCATCCTCAGCTATAAAAAAAAATACTTTAATTATACCTTGCTTTTTATTAACATAAATGATGAGATGCGCGGATCGCTCGCCTGACGGTAAGCACAACGCTTTTCCATAAACAATATGGAAAGAGGTTGAGAGGCTTTTATGAGTGGTAGAGCAACGCTGTAGATACTTTTGTCTACAGCATGAATGGGCCGGTTCGTCCGGGTCGTTACCACTGTCTCACAGAAAACCGACGTAAAGTAGCAGCTTGGTGCTGCGTTTCGTACGATGAGTGAGTTTTCCGGAGGCCCAAATTCCCCTCCCATTCCCAACCCCTTAATTATCCCCTTCCTTTGAGTTCGGCAACGCGCCCAAATTTTTTTTTGGATTTGTGGACGTACATGGGTGGTGGAGATCACTTACTATCAGGTGACCCACTTGCTCGTTTGCCGGCCTATGCTATAAAGAAAACAATAGCAACACTCCTCAGAACTTTGAATTACAAACGCTAAACTACACACTTGCATAGCACTGCACTGCTGGTAGGTGTTCTTTATCGACCATAAACAACCCTAATAGCAGAGAAAGCAATGATAATGCGTAGTCGCATTTTACGGCAACGAATAGAGAATGGGAAGAGAAGGGGGGATTTGGGCATCTGGAAATCTGACACGACAGTTTTCTGTAAGACAGTTCCTACTGTTGATAAAAGTGTCTGCAGCGTGACTCTACCACTTGGAAGAGTTGTTAAAAATAATCAATGTTCTTACCTGTAATAGAATACCGAACGGCAATGTATACACAACTCCCAAATTAAATATCCAAGAAACATACACTCTGATGTAGTTTTCGAACGTTGCATGACTTTCATTTTTGGTGCAATCCAGAGCTTCAATATATTTTGCCATTTCAGACAAACAATGTTCCACTAAAAAATATATAGATATATATAGTTATTATTGTAAAAGTATTTAAGTACGTTAAAATCTCATGATAAAGTTTATTACCCAGTAAACAGTAAAAATTAGACAAGTACAATAGGGTTTAAGCGTGAACTTGAATTCAAACATTTATTTATATACGGAATAGAAAATTATACAAAAAAGTGGTTGAAAAATGAGACCACAACTTATATTTCGCATTCATTAGAACGCGTGTGAAATAAATTGAAGGAATAGTGGGACCATCTGGCTCTCCCTCGCACGCGTGCGCCGCGTTATGACCATCGTATAGGTTGACGTCATTGTATATGGGTAGCATAATTTTATTCTTCAACAGTCAACTCCTCCACCAGATTTAAATAGAGAGAGATTAACAAAATGATTTCTAATTATTAAATGTAACCTATTGATTAAAATTATAAAAAAATACATGCATCGAACACATTAGCGGTCTTATCGCTAAAGGTAAACTCTCACAGACAACTATGGGATGGGAGGAACTATGAGAGGTGAAAGAGCGAAAAAATAAAAGAAATTATACGTGGTCGCCTGGTAGTACCATAAACAGTAGCAAAATTCATAAATAAATGTGCAATTCACAAATTTAAAATACACTAACAAATTGAATTAATAAATACCAGCCCATCGGAAAACCAACGGTTATATTTTAATTATAATTTTTAAATAAAAAAAAATCTAATATTTTGGTATTTAATACAATTCATGTTCCATTTTATTAATCTATAATGTTTTCCTTTTTAATATTTTCTTTTAAAATTAATTTTGCCTGGCGTTATCCCTGCCTATTTGCCAGGCTTCGCCTGCCTCTTCATTTGATACACACATATTAAGTTTAAAAATATACTTACAAATAGCAAAAAAAATTAGAACAAAAAACGCCAAGTTGCATTTAAATTTAAGCTTAGGATCAGCATACTCGTCAAGTCCACAGTTGTAAAGTTCTTTCATTAAAGACGGCCATTTAGTAGCTACACGTAGGAACATGAAGATCGTGTAAGTATTACACATGTAGAAAGAAAAAAATGCTGAAAAGATACCTTCTATTATTATTATTTTCTTTATTACTTTTGACTGCCACGGTGTTGCAATTGTAATCGTTCGATCCCCGGGTCAGTAAAATGGATATTAGGTTTTCATATTAGGTTGATATGAGAATTGCTCAGTATCAGCCCGGAGTCTGAAATTGCGCCCAGTATGGCGATAGGCTCGCACCCTATCACATTATGGGATGGAGATATGCTCGCTGAAATGTGGGTGTACTGGTTACACCTCTGCCTACCCCTTCGAGAATTACAGGTGTGAGTGCGTATATATATACTTTTTTTATCATCTATTGTTATTTTCTTTATCACTGACTAGCTTTTGGTCGCAACTCTACCCACGTGAATGTCTATTTTCGTGATAAACCTGTATACCTCAGAAGTTCTCTAAGGATTTCAACGTTATGTTCATTAGGCCAGCGTAGTGGACTAAAGCATAACTGCTGCCACTGCTGGCACGGATATCCTCTACAAATAAGAGGGAAATAAGAATGCCCACTGCTCATAAACAAAAAAAAACTCAAAACATTGAATAGCAAGGTACTGCATGGCAGTGCACTATGCTCGTCACTCCGAGGCATAAAATGTTAAGTCTTATAATGCCCAGTAACCTCACTAGCGTTTTTTTGCTTGTTCTTTTACTTGCTAGTTTTAATAATAACATAAAAAAACCCGATCACTGAACAGATTTTCTTAAAAAATCTGAGAAACATCTCGATTAAACCAGCTTTCAAACTAAAGAACAACCGCATTCAAATCGGTCTATTCATTTAGGCGCTACGATGCCATCTAGATAAACACAATCTCTTTTTTATTGATAGTTATGAAATCGAAATCTTTATTTCAAAATCTTACCTAGGAATTGAATATTAATATTCTGTTGAAATATACTAAAAATGCATAAAACAATAGATATGGCTTGTACCACTCCGAGAACTAAGCTGTAAAGGACCTTCCAGGAGAGCCAGCGATATCTGGAAATCGAAAAAATGCCATTAATTTTATGATTTAAACTAAACCAAAATTCCCGCATTTTGAGTAAATTTCCAAATTAAAATCAATTGAATGGTATTTATATGTTATAAGAGTTCTTTCTTTCTTCCTAGCGTTATACCGGTTTAATGCCAGGGTCCGCCTTCCCAATATGATTTGACGATGGAGTTGGTATTATGTGGGTGACTCGCCTTCTAACCACCACAACTTGCCAACCAACAGAAACTAACTTTTGCCTCAGCAGTGTGTACCACATGCAGATGAGGTTGGCTTTGGGCCTAAGATATTGATGGCCTATTTACAGTCCATTGTAAAAAAAATATATATAAAAAAGTTTCTCTTACTTGTTTAATAATTAAGGCTTAAATGTTGTTTTTTTTAAGATATTTCATATTTAGCATCATAGAATTTTTAGATAGTTTCAATTATTTTCTAAATTTCTTAATTATTAATTTAAAAGACGAAACTCGCAAGTGCGAGACCAGCAGTCCAGTAGTAGGACGTGTGTAATACAGGACTAGTATTATTATGTATGCCTAATGCCTCTTATGAGAACATATTTAACAGCATTTGCAACAGTAAATTCTCATCTGATTAAAATTAGTATTTTTTTCAGATAACAGAGGCAATGTTAACAAAACACAGCTAGTGCAATGTTTTGACAAATTGCAGGCTGTATCAGTAAAAGAAATTGTAATGTTTACATTTCCTTATAGTAGAAGTTTGCCAGCGGAGGAAAATACCTTAAGGTATAACCTTAACTTGACAATGCACAATATGTCGTGCAACAACAAAAAAAATCATGTAATAGACACTAACAATTATGTTAGTAATAAATATTTTTTGACAAGCGATAAATATTATCTTCCTTTATATTGTAAGAGACAGATAGCTAATGAGCTATCTTATTAATATATCAGCCAAGAATTTGGCTAATAGACATGCTTTTATTGAGCATAATAGTAATGACTTAGATTACAGTAATCTGAAAAATTTGACATTTAATCATTTAAATTAAACATTAAGACAATAGAGACAACCTCTTGCTTTAATAATACAATAAATAGATGTAAGATTATTAAACTGGTACATCAAAATATTCAGGGGATCTGTAGTAAAACCCTTGAAATTGAATTATTTATGAACTGTAATAATATTGACATTTTATGCATTACAGAACACTGGCTTCAAAGCCATTAGTTCATATTTAATTTCAATAATCATATGTTGGGTAGTTCGTTCTGCAGAGAAAATGCCATTCATGGTGGCTCATTAATATTAATTAATAAACAATTTACATTTAAAGAACGTAAAGATATTGTGAGCCTCTCTGTTGAACGGATAATTGAGATAGCCTGTTTGGAGTTAGAGCAGCTTGTTATATTGAGTGTATACAGACCACCAACGGCATTATATGATTGTTTTGAAAATGTCATGGATTAAGTATTGGCAAAGATTTGTAAACTAAATAAAAGTGTAATTATATGTGGTGACTTTAATGTTAATTTGTTAGAGGAGTCTTCCTTAAGTCTTAGGATTAGGAATTTGTTCAATTCCTATAATCTCGTAAATGTTTTCTTGGAGCCAACTAGGATAACTGCCACTTCAGCTACATGTCTAGACAATATATTTACAAACATTATTCCAAAAACTGAACAGGTGATTAATCAACTAGACTCTGATCATTGTGGACAGTTAATTACTTTTCAGACAGAATGCAAAAATATGTCAAAACCAGTTATTACTGTGGTGCCTAAAACTGTAGGTCGGTTGGAGATCTTTAAAAATAAACTTTTAAGTAAACTGTCCTTATTATTATTCAGTGACAATCCTAACCAGCTGTACAATTCTTTTTTTGAAATATATTGTACAGAGTTTAATTCTACTTTTATCCCCAAAAAGATCTCAGTTACAGGAACTGCAACCTTCAGTGAATGGGCTACTATTGGTATATGTAAAAGTAGAAAAAGGCTATGAATTGTATGAGGAAAGACATTATAATAAGAGTGATACTTTTTGTCAGTATGTAAAAAAATACTCCAAATTATTTAAAAAGATTTGTCATGTAGCAAAGTGTAATTATATAAGTTCTAAAATAAAAAGTAGTACTAACAAAATAAAAACTACTTAGGACTTAATCAACAAGGAGACTGGAAAAATAAAACAAAAATCTAATGACTATAACCTTGCTTTTGAAAATAAGATTGTTACATCAGATATTGAAGTAGCTACTGCTTTTGAAAAATTCTTCACTGACATTCCAATCTCTACCACAAAATCATTAAACTCGTCCTCTTCTGTTGCTGAATCATTATTGAAAAAAAATATAAATTGTTGTAATAATGATTTTAGATTCCGTTATATAAGTGACATAGATATTATAAAAACTTTTAATACCCTTAATGTTAAAAGAACAGCCGATCTTTAGGGTAACTCTGTTGAGATTACAAAATCTATAATTAATGTAGTAGCACGTGAACTAGCCATAGTTTTCAATCAATGTATCGACTGTGGCGTATTTCCTGATTTAATGAAAAGTAGTAAAATTATACCATTGTTTAAATCAGGGAGCACATCTGACCCCAGTAATTTTAGACCAATTTCTGTGCTACCCACATTTAGTAAGATTTTTGAAAAGTAAATTTTTGATCAAATGCAGACTCACTTTAGCACAAATAATTTGTTGCATGAAAAACAATTTGGCTTTACAAGGGGTCGTTCAACCACTGATGCCAGGGTTGAACTTTTAGAAAATATTTTTAACGCCTGGGATGATTTCCACGACACCTTAGGCATTTTTTGTGACCAATCAAAGGCATTCGAATGCGTTTCTCATGATACATTAGTCAGGAAGTTACGCCACTATGGCATTAGGAATACTGCACTGAATCTTCTTATTTCTTATTTGGATAATAGGATTCAGAAAGTTGACATAAATGGCCAGAGATCATTGGGATCTGTAGTCACAATGGGTGTTCCACAGGGTTCCATACTCGGTCCATTTCTATTTCTCGTTTATATAAATGATTTGCCTCATGTTATTAAAGACGATCAACGGAAAGTGTTATTTGCAGATGATACCTCACTTCTATTTAAACTGAAACGACAGCAACCTGTTACTGACGATGTAAATAATACTATTTCTAAAGTAGTGAACTGGTTTAATGTTAATAACCTACTTTTAAACGAGAATAAAACTAAGTGCGTTAGATTTGTGACACCAAATGTTAAACCCATTAAGACTAGCGTTATTATAAATGGAGAGGAGTTGAGCCTTGTGAACACCACCAAATTCTTGGGTATAACTTTAGACTCTAAGCTTCAATGGGGACCACATATAAACCAGTTGTCGAAAAGGCTTACTTCTGCAGCTTACGCGGTCTACAAAATTCGCCAGTTAACTGATGTAGAAACAGCACGATTAGTATATTTCAGTTATTTTCATAGTGTAATGTCGTATGGCATTTTATTGTGGGGAAATGCTGCCGACATTCAAACTATCTTTGTGCTGCAGAAAAGAGCCATTCGGTCAATTTACAATCTAAATCGTGGGCATTCGCTAAAGGATTTATTTAAAGAAATAAATATATTGACTGTCACCTCTCAGTATATATATGAGAACCTGATGTATGTAAAAAAGAATATTAATTCTTTTACAACAAACAGCGACATTCATAAGATAAATACTAGAAATAAGAATAAACTGATATTGCCTATGACCAGACTTCAAAAAATTTGTAACTCTTTCAAGTGTCAAAGTATACGTTTCTACAACAAAATTCCAAGCCATATTCAACCATTAAGCCTTAATAAATTTAAATTATGTATTAAACTTAGGCTTTGCCAAAAAGGTTATTATAATGTGAAAGATTGCTTGGAAGACAAAACAGCTTGGAATTTAAGCCGCTCACTCCTTACAAAATTGGCTGTACCTAGGTCTCTTCTTTTATATAATATATTGTTTAATATTGACTGCTCTATTGGCGCAATATTAGTATTTATGGCAATACTGACATGTTGATTTTTTTAATTTTTATATCATTTATTTAATTTTTTGTTTTTTTTTGTGGTTGCGAGTGCCAAGTATGTCTGGTATACTCTTGGCCATTTCTTAAAAAGGCCAATCCAGGAATTTCTGTACATTACACTCGCATAATTCTGTAAAACAATGTCTGGACATTAAAAGAGGCCGTAACTCATGAGTTTGTTTCGGCATTTCTTCTCATGGCTTACCCCGAAATGCCGTCTTAAATATAATGTAGCATAAAAAATTATTGACATGTAAAAGTGATATTTATGATCCAATTTACAGAATAAATGATTTGAATTTGAATTTGAATTTGGGTGATGACGGTCTAGAAAACATGCTTAGCTAGAAGGTACCTATTCATTATAGACTTGAAAGCAGCTAAATTGTATTTAAATACACCCAATAGTCACATACATAACCCTGACCCCACACTAGGTTTACCTGTATCGTGGATATCAGGTACTACGAGGGAATTATGGTCCGGCAACACCCAGACCCGAAACAAGTATTTGTGGATCACACACACATTTATCTCGGTACGGGGATCGAACCCGCCGCCTCTTGTGTCACAACCGGCTACTCGCCCACTGCGCCACAGAGGCTGTCTGAGATTTTATTGTTCTGGAAACCAATACGTTGGTAAAGAGTTCCACTCTTTTGCAATTCGCACTATAAAAAATGAGGGGAAACGTTTTGTACGTGCTGGAGGTACATCAACCATAATATCGATGATATCTTGTATTCAGATTGTACATTATCATAGTACTATCAATCTTACCTTACTTTTGTTACATCTTTCTCCAAAATCCCTGTAACAGGATTTAGTCCTAAACACTGTCCGTAAATAAGCAGGAATTTCATTGCTCCCTGAAACGCTGTAAACTGATTCCTGTCTTCATTACGTGCATTTATGAATGCGAGCGATACTTCTGGAATAATCGGCATGAGTTAAAAACGTTGTTTGATATAAATTTTACTATGTAAATGATAACTTCATTTCCAACATCTCCAGAGGGCCTCAATAGGGTAGTTGACTAGATTTTTTAAATTATTTATATCAATAAGTTACGTTACTCAAAATCTATAAAATAAATAAGTTAGAAGCCATTCAAACCCTGTAGACGGTGTAATTGTCAAATGACAGATGACGCAAACTTTGACGTCACTGTGTAAAATTTTCATTATGGTGTTGGCGTGCAAGCGATATAGTGAGATATCCCTACTACGCACCCACTTTTCCTCATACCAACATTTAAAGTCATAACTGCGGGCACATTTCTGAACCAATTTTGATTGTGTTTTAATAAAAGGGTTTCTTTTGCGTAACATTTTCTGTTGCATATAAAATAATGTATAAAATTCAATATAGGAAACTACCCTATTGGTGGCTGCGTCAAAAGTCACATGCAGAATGCAGTATTATTGGACACGGCAGATATTGTGAGGAGATTCCTCACAATGTGTGCAAAGGATTTTATATTTCTAAATAATTTTTTTAAACGACTTTTTTGAGATAAAGAATATTGTACATTTCATTTTATTGTTGTATGACCAAGTTCAATGATAGCCACAACACAAAGTTTTTTAGTAGTATATTTTTTTAAAGCGGTAGAGCCACGTTGGGGCGGTTTTGTCTACGGAATAAATAGATTGGCTCTACCGGGACATGTAAACTGGCAGTTTGCTGTTGCGATTCGTACGGTGAGTGATATTACCGGAGGCCCAAGTTCCTAATCCTCATGTCTCTCTTTTAAAGTCGGCAACACATCCTTAGTTCGTCTGGTATTATACATTTTTATGGGCGGTGAAGGTTACTTACCATTAGGCAACCCACTTACTTGCACTTGCATATCGGGTTTGCCCTCTGTCCTATATAGAATTCTTTGTGTTATTTGTATATAAACTACTAGCTTATGCTTGCGGCTGCGCCCGGGTGAACGGCATTTTCGGGATAAAAAGTAGCCTATGCCCTAATCCAGGCCGTGATCTACCTGTGTGCCAAATTGCATCCAAAACGGTTTAGCTATTAAGGCGTGACTGACTTACAAATATCCAAATTCACAAACTCACAAACATCCAAACTATCACATTTTTAATAGTAGCAGAAAGGAGGATGATGAACGTAATTAAGCTATAAATTATTTATGTATGCGTAACTCATTAATTCACAGGCCATTCTTATTTGTGGATTCATAAAACAATTTTTTATAAATCTACGCGAAATTGCGAATAATTCTACCTCGTGATTCGTAAAGCACACTTATTTAATTAAAGTAGAATAATTAACTCACTGTAATTTGAATTCCATTTTTTAACATTCTCTACATTCTGTGTTCTCATTCTGAAAATGAACATTTTACTATAGGCATGGTTTAGTCGTGTATTTTGCGATAATACAATTTATATACATACATACTCACGTCAGTAATCCCCGAAGGGGTAAGCAGAGGTGTAACCAGTACACCCACAATTCGCCGAACTTATTGCCGTCCCATGATGTTATGACGGCGAAGCTATCGCCGTACCGGGCACAATTGAGAACTATGGGCACCCGACCCGGGGATCGAACCCGAGACCTCAGCACAGCAGTCGTACCGCGTACACATTACAACTGCGCCACCGAGGCTTTCCAACATGTCTATAACATTGTTTATTTTTTTATGGGAATGACATTTATCTGGATTTTAATAGTAAAGTTGATTAAGCCAGTTCAGTTAAAGAATTATAGAACAAAAATTTACCCGACAAAATGTTCAGGATTTTCGAGCTGGAACGCTTTGAAGTTCAAAAGTTCTAATGCTTTTGATGGTTCTGAAAAGTACACTAATATTAGCGAGCTATATTTGTGGAGTATACTTCTATATTTTTTTACGTCTTTTAAATTTTACTTTAAGTAGACAGTTTATAAATCCTTTAAAGTGGTAGAGCCCTGTGTAGACAGGTTTGTCTTCAGCAGGAATGAACCAACTCGACCGGGTTGTTACTACTGTCTTAGAGAAAACCGACGTAAAGTAAAAGTTTCATTTAGTACGATGAGTCAGGTATCCGGAGGCCCACATCCCCTTCCTCTTACCAATCCCTTAACCCTTTCCTTTATGGTCGTCAACGTGTCCATGATTCTTGGGGTATTATGGATATACATAAGCCGTGAAGATCACTTACCACAAGGTGACCCACTTACTCGTTTGCAGGCTTCTTTTATAAAAACTGGATCCATTTATACTAAAACAACTAAACATTTATGACATTTTTATAGCAATCTATAAACACGTCATCACCGAACCTATCAAATTAGTCCAAATAAATAAAATGTATACCTACCCACGTTCTTCTTTACCGTTGCCATGTTTGTAAATGTCCAAACTAATTTGTGTCACCCCAAATTTATTTGTTTTTATAAGCTTTGACGCAGAACTCCCGCGTACGTGGTGTACGTGATAATATAATTTAATATGTACTATGTTGAAATCAGTTGAATCGGTGGTAATGAAGTAAAAATAATAGAAAATAAACCAAAATGCATGCAGCGTATTATTAATAGGACTCGCAAACTATATGAACGCAAATTCCGTATTTTCGCGAAGACATATACATTATCTGATATTTTTAACCCCCGATAAAAAGAGGGGTAGGTGACAAGCTGCAGTGTGTAACCACTGTTGTGTTTAGATTTAAAGGAAATTAAAGCCAGTGAAACTACTGGATATTATGAGACTTAACACCTTATGTCTTGGAGTCTCAAGCGCAGTTCAGTGCCATGAAGTGCTTTGTTATAAAAAAATATGTCCTTAACCGAAACACAACAGTGCTTACACACTGCTTGGTGGCAGACATTGACAAAGCGGTAGTTCCAAGCCAAAACAGCCTCTCGTAGATGAGGAACCTAACACGTAGTGTTAATTATTTACGCTACTATAAGTTCTACTGAAAAATATTCTGCATACTATTTGATTTATTTTCTTTTTTAAATAATTATTTACTTGGTGTTTTTATAAACAAATAATAACTCCAGCAACTACCTCTACAGGACTCGCCCTGAACGTAAACTAACAATTTATTTTGTAAAACAACAATATATACGAGTAACTAAATCAATGTATTGACAGTATTAATAATGAAAATGTATACTAATAACCCACACTTATATCCAAATAACAGGCCACAATGCACAATCTGCTGCAATCTGGTACACCAGCATTAAATGTTTCTATCAGCAATTTGTTTCTATTCCTATAAATTATAGCGTTGCTCACTTATAAACAATTCGAAATCGGAATCAGTAAAATGATACCAGTTTAATTGCAACTTAGTCGAAACAGTATATAATTTGAAAAAATATGCATTTATGATTATAATATAAATAATATAATTATTTCAATTAATAGATTACATTCCCTAAAATCTCTTTGAAGCCAGTGAAATAACTGGGCATTATGAGACTTAACAACTTACGTCACGGGGTGACGAGCACAGTCCAGTGCCATGCATTCTTTGTAATTCAAAGTTCTGTGTGGCGTTGCTTCTGGTTATGGCTAGTCGTGGTGCTAACGATTAGGCGAGCGACCTGCTCGTCTCGTCATTCAAACTAATAAAAAAACGCCTAAGTACATTTTTTGTTTCTTCGGTTACTTATACCAATATTTAAAAACTTGAACTGCGGCCTCATTTTTTACTCAATTTTAATTCTGTTTTCACAAGCTTATTTTGCGTGTTATTATCGGTTGCATTTAAAATAATGTATAAAATTAGACATAGTCAAATACCCTATAAAATCTAGTCACATGGCAGTGTGTCAGCCAAGTTCAGGAAAGAGAAAGGCGACGCACCGGCAGTGTTATATTACTCGAACTATTTCGAGCTACTTTCGACCTTTCAAATAGACTATCAGACTTACTTGCAATTGCATGACTAATAAATGCCCCTTGTCCCTTAAATCTTCAATTTATTAAATTTGTTCTACCTAGTGTTGATCCGGTTTGTGACAAAGTGTAACTTACTACTTGTGTAACTTTTCCTGATAACAGAAACGTGCAGTCCAAATATTATGTCAACCGAGTTGCCGAGAGATGACGGTCGCCAGAATTGTGAAGGCCTGAAGTTACTGGATATGTGCAGGTCTTACATTATCATTGACACCTCCATTCATACGCGGACATGCCTGTATTCCTCGAGAGGGTAGACAGAGGCGTAATTAGTTAGCCTAGCCTTATTTCCGTTCCATGATTTCATAGGGAACGAGTCTATCGCTATACTGGATACAGTTCCAGACTCAGGGCTGACACTAAGCATTTCATGATAGAAAAACCCTTTTTTAAATCACTTTTCCCCGACCCGGGGATCGAACCCGATACCTCAGCACAGCAGTCATACCGCGTGTGTAATACAACTGCGCCACCGAGGCAGTCTTTTTCCGATTTCCAATCGTTCTCATAATATGTTTCTGTTAATTCATAAGCCACTTTTTAATCATTTTTATATAATCACCTTCCATGCAATCTAACCTGTATATCCGCGTTGAACACGCACCGAGCTAACTCAATGTTCATCAGTCGAATCTGAATGCCAATTCTCGTAATTTTAAACGTTCAAAATATCATTCCGATCTAATCTCAGCGTCAAGAAAGTTGCAAATGGCCTTCTCTTAAACCAATAATCAACTACCAATGCACCTACAATTAACAGTAGCATTATACCGTTTTGGCTTTAGTCAACTTCAATCTCATTACGATTTATGTTCACATTTGACGTTGATTATTGGTTTAAGAGAATGCCATTTGCAATTTTCTTGACGCTGAGACTAGATCGGAATGATATTTTGAACGTTTAAAATTACGAGAATTGGCCTTCTGGGACTAACTTTATTTCACACCGACGCGACTTTTAATGTAAAATTATTTAATTCGAGTTCTTCATTGAAGTTTACTGCATAAGACAAATTGACAAATTGACTATTTACCACTATAAATTATACACAAACATTATTTAAAATGATGAATATTTCATTGTAGTGTCGACGCAATAAATCGTCGACCTGTCAGATAAGTCGCTGTCAGAATAAAAATATGTCAGAATAAATGTGTGGGTTAATCTTCGATTCTGATGCTTCTATTGATTAATCTTTAAGTTTTAACCGAAGAAACAAAAACGGTAGATGTTTTTTTATTAAGTTGAATGACGAGCAGGTCGCTCGCCTGATGGTAAGCGCCACGCCTGACCATAAACAGAAGCAACACCACACATAACTTAATTACGAAGCACGCATGGAACTGGACCTGAAAAAAACTTGAATATTGATATGAAAGCGTGGATAATATTATTCTGATGGCACTTTCATAAATATTGAAATTTGCAATCGTAACATTATGCAAATGTCTTTGAGTTTGGTGACACATGGTTGTAAATAAGGAACGTTGTCGTGGTAAAACTTCTAAACACCTTAACAAGTTCAAAGCAATATGATATATACTGCATATCATAAAATGTAGTACAAACATTATTTCTCTAATTTACAGGATGTTGAAAAGGAGGTATCAATAAAGATTGCACTTATAGGGCGAATAACTAGTACTCGTAGTAGTAACTTACCCATAAATTATATTCACATAAATGTTATAATTTCAGAATAAATCGAATTTAAAATTTGTTTTATTATCTAAGGACTAGCTGCTGCACTTTACGGACTCCTTAAGCCGTAACTAAGTATGTTTAATACGTACACAATTTAATGATACTTTGTTAGATGGTCGCAATACGATTTTGGAGCCTAATACAAAAATATTATTAACAAAAAATAAGATTAATTTTAGTTTGAAATAAAACTAGTTTGTACGGATTTTATCGCGATTTAATTTTTATTTTAGTCCCGACGCGACGTTTCGAAAACTTTTCAGCCTTCGTGATCACGGGAGAGACCGAGGTGTAGGTCGTTTCGAAAAGTTAATGTTACATTGCCTACCTTAATTTTAAAATTATACATTTATTTTTTTATTATTCAAAAAGTTTGTTGATACTAGTCCGATCTACGCAGAAAGATCTCACGGTGTCTTGAGGTCCGTATTAACTAGTTTTATTGCAATGTGTATTCGCATAAACATAAGAAATCACAATTTTAGTTTTTTGACTTTACCATTGAGTTTTAAATCCCTCTTCCCCAATGTGGAACCATTATTGATACCACCTTTCTGCAAAACCACCATGTGTGGCATATTTAAAAAAAATACTATTGCATCGCTCTGCAAATTTCCCTCTTCCAGTCTAGCTTAAACTATTATTGTTGATAAAAATGTGTCTAAATTATTTATACTTCGCATTCTTAGCATCTTACTTATTGGAGACATTAGTGTGGTTTTCTATATAATCTATGGCGCTATTTAGCCCACATTTTTTAACAAATCTGATAGACTTAAGCTAATCCACCATAAGCTTTATTAGGTGACAGGCCCCTCATAAGGAAGAGGTTATTTGGATTGGTACCACCGCTGTGTTCATCTCTGCCGCCAAGTACTGTAAATGTTCTTTTGTGTTTTGATTTCAAGGACATCAAAGCCAATTAAATTACTGGGCATTGTGAGACTTAACATATTATGTTTGGGTATGATAAACATAGTCCAATGCCATGTACTGCTTTGTCTGTGAGGTGTTGCTTCTCTTAATTAGCAGGCGTTGCGTTTACCATCAGGCCAACGACCTGCTTGTTTCGTTATTCAGGCTAATAAATAAAAACTATGTAGACAACACATATGTAATACAAACGCACTCACGCCTGTAATCCCCGAAGGGGTAGCCAGAGGTGTAATCAATACTCCCACATTTCAGCGAGCGTATCTCCGTCACACGATGTAATAGGGGGCGAGCCTATCGCCATACCGGGCACAAATTCCAGACTCCGGGCTGATACTGAGCATTTCGTAATAGAAAACCCAATACCACTTGTACCTGACCCGGGGGTCGAACCCGAGACCTCAGCGTCAACCTCAATCGCAACTCGTACGCATTACAATACAACTGCGCCACCGAGGCAGACATGTATATGTATATTCATATAATATGTAATGTATTCTGTAATATATTTCGTATTGTAAACTTACAATGTAAATAAGACCAACGTAGTATGTAAAACTAACATAGTAACCTTCCACTGAATTTTTTATACCCTGCACTAATACGAAATGTAATACTTCAAACAGTAAAAAAAACGTATGGACTTAGGGTCCGTAGTGTCTAATTGATTTCTCTCTATTATTGTAAAAAAAAGTAACTTCCACCGCCGCTGCCAAAAGCTTGTCACGCTATCTCCTCCGAAACCGCTGGGGGTATGGGGTCGAGACCGATACAAATCGATGCAGAATAATGTGGGGAAGAAAGTAAGATATGTCTCATATTCGTCGGATTTTAAGTTTTTTTATTTTATTTTATGTTTTGTGGAAAAACATGGGCAAAGTCCCTAGTAATAAAAATAAATAATAAGCCTGTCTGACTGACTATGACTGCCTCGGTTGCGCAGGTGTAATGCGTGTACGCGTTGCGATTGAGGTCAACGCTGAGGTCTCGGGTTTGATCCCCGGGCCGGGTAAAGTGGTATTGGGTTTACGAAATGCTCAGTATCAGCCCGGAGTCTGGAATTTGTGCCCGGTATGGCGATAGGCTCGCCCCCTATCACATGTGGGTGTACTGGTTACACTTCTGCCTACCCCTTCGGGGATTATAGGCGTGTGTATGTAAATAATAAGCTTGGCAGACTTTTATCTTTAGATTTATTGTTAACGATGGAATTCGCTCCGTTGCAGTCTCCAACAAGTCCGAAGAAATCTCCTTCACAAAATGAATAATAATAAATAATAATAATAATAAAAACATTTATTGCACACAACACAATATACATTTGCAGTACATAAAAAATTAAAAATAAACTATTTTAAACACTGCTTCGGAACCGGAGGGTGATGATGGTAACCATCATATTCCCTCCACCACACCAACAAACGCTGCACACACCCACAGTAGCCACACATGAAGCGCCCCGTCCTACTTCCTCAAATGAGGCGACGCACCGGCGAGACCACTACAGATGCAATACAACGAATATCGGCATGGCGGGAAGAAACATAATAATATTAAATATAAGTGCATTGTTCCAAATGTCATGGTGTGTGTGCAAATGGGCTTATTCAGCGTGAGGTCGCAGTCAAGCCGCAACCGCTGGTCTTCCATAAGCCCGCCCGCATAATATGCGTTTTAAATAGGAAAATGTCATCAGTGGTATCGGCGATGGAAGCTTTCAAAACGAATGCTTCCGTGAGTGAAAATTCAATGAATGTTATTTAAGCGAAAGGTAGGACTAATACAGTACTAAATACACTATAGCTTTCTATTATGTCTATTCAATTTTATATCGAATGGTTAGGGGCCAACCTAGTGTCAAAGTTTTCATGCTGATGTCCTCTGACTTGGCAAAACGTTGTCGCATATTTTGAAATAATCGAATTTCGAACACAGGTGATAGAATATAATTATTATTATTAGAATATTATTTATTACTAGCTGTTGCCCGCGGCTCCGCCCGCGTGAATGCCTATTTCCAGGATTAAAGTAGCCTAGTGGGCGCCCCCGGTGAGAAACGCGCTTGACAAAAATACTAATGTCGCTACTTAAAAATAGGGGTTGATCGTAGAGGGTTGAAAATTTAGGGTTGTATGTATTTTTTAACGTTGTATCATAAAATAAAAAATTGTCTATAAAATAAAAAATAAAATTTAGGGATGGACCACCATTAACATTTATGGGGATGAAAAATAGATGTTGGCCGATTCTCAGACCTACCCGATAAGAACACAAAATTTGATACAAATCGGTCCAGTCGATTCGGAGGAGTATGGGAACGAACATTATGACACGAGAATTTCATATATAAGAAGATTATACAGACAGCCTCTGTGGCACAGAAAGCCTCTGTGGTGCAGTGTAGCCGGCTGTGAAACGAGCAGCAACGGGTTCGATCCCCGCACCACGAAAAATGATTGTGTGACGCACAAACATTTGTTACGGGTCTGGATCTTGTGGCACAGTAATTTTCCCGTAGTTCCTGATACCCACGATACAGATTAAATCTAGCGTGGGGTTAGGTCTATGTGTATGATTGTTGGGTGTATTTATTATTGTTTAAACTTTCATTAAAATGTTAAGCAGCGCTGATGCACAATTACGAGCTTAACTCCATTTTGCACCTTATTAAGCTTTCTGGTAAATGGATCAAGTCAAATTGGAAGTGTGAGCAACGTGCTCTATTTAGACTATCGACATTATATCGATTTAATCGTTGACAGGCATTTTAGCAGGAATATCCCAAAAATATTTTATCAGTGTAATCCGATTCCAATGATTTAATACGAATGTCTTTCAAAAAGTATATACTTATCTTCTTGGTCGTATTCTTCATTACTGAAGGTAGTGTCCTTGAACAGCCTTCGTTGACCGTTGTATTGGCTGTTTCCACTTTGTCCGGTTCTCAGTGAGAGTGGTTATTTGGTCACATCAACGGCTAGGCGATCGATATCGGGGTCTCTTTCCTTCCACCCACAATACTATAGATATACTTATATAAATAAAATAAAATATAATATATTTTATTATTATAACTTACAGAATAAAAGAAAATACTTTGGCGCAGTTATCATTTGTATCAAGGCACAATTAATTATACAAATTTTAACAAAATATTTGGGTTATAAACTTTATTATATACCTATTATCATACGAAATTTAAGTGTTAGATGTTCATTAGGCGGAATTATGTAGTAATTATGAAAGTATTAGGAACTGTTTCATAATGTACAATTAAATTCTAACCGCCAGATAACACATTCCACAGCCAATTTACGAAGTACCATTTTGGCATACTATATTAACAGAGTGATAATGTTGTATTTGCTGTCTTACATTTTATTACATTGATATGTAACGTTTACTTGGGAATTATGAAATAAGCGTCTTTCACTAAAGTTACTCAGGGTTATGTACAAATAACTGTATATCGTTATTATACCGTTTTAACTTCGTTCCCCATTTTACGGAAAATGTAAATCTTAAATTATTTTTAGCTCGTTATCCATGCATCGTCGGTCTTAGTAATTGTGGGGTGTCGAGTTTCATAAGATTTTACAAAAAAATATTAAACTGCTCATTCATTTTCTCATAGTACTCTCATTTTCCTCCTCCTCCGAGAAAGCCTCCGTGGCGCAGCGGGCGAGTAGCCGGCTGCGAAGCGAGAGGCCGTGGGTTCGATTCCCGCACCGAGTCAAATGTTTGTGTGATCCACAAGTATTTGTTTCGGGTCTGGGTGTTGTGGGACCGCAAGTCCCTCGTAGTTCCTGATACCCACGATACAGGTTAACTTAGTGTGGGGTCAGGACTATGTGTGTGACTGTTGGGTGTATTTATTATTATTATTATTTTAAGGAATAGTTATTTACACTTTAAGTGGTAGAGCCATGCTGTAAACAGTTCTTTCTACCGTATAAATCGGCCGGCTCGAGCGGGTCGGTACCACAGTCTCGCAGAATACGAAGTGAAATGGCAGCTTGTTATTGCATAGGCCTTAGTCCACCACGCTAGCCTAATATGGGTTGGCAGACTCCACATATCTTCGAAATGATTGTGGAGAATATTCAGCTATGTGATTTTACTCATGATGTTTCTTTTACCGTTAAAAATGCGGGGCATGTTTCGAACCTGCAATATTCGTCTCGGCAGTCTTCATGCAATATATTTCTAATTTATTTAACTCGGTATTAACTCTATTAAGATAATTAACGATGATAAATTATAGTATGATAGAGCAAAATGTAATCGAAGCCTCGGGGATGATGTGATTGTGTTCACATCTGTATGTGTATCTATTACAATTTATGAGCACTTAGAACTTATTATGATAATTACGTGTAGGTTTTCTAATGTATTAGCTATAGAAATAGCTATCTTTATAATTCAGTGCAGGCGTGGCGCTTACCATCAGGCATATTACAAGGTGGTAGGTCCCTCGTATGCAAGAGGTCGTCTGGGTTAGTACCACCGCTTTGTCTATTTGCTGCCAAGCAACAGTGTGTAAGCACTGATGTGTTCTGGTTTGAAGGGCATTGAATCCAATAAAATTACTAGGGATTATGAGACCTAACAACCTATGTCTTGGAGTGACGAGTGCAGTCCAGTGCCATGCATTGGTTTGTAATTCAAAGTTCTTTGTGGCGTTGCTTCTGTTTATGGGCAGGTGTTGCGCTTATCATCGAGTGACCTGCTCGTCTCGTCATTCAAGCAAATAAAAAAAAAGAAACATAATACCAAATCTACCGTCATATCGTGACCGAAAGGCGGACTCTGGTATTAAGTCGGTATAACGCCAGGCAGAAAGAAAGATTGTAATTGAATAGAAAACTTTCATGCAGTTGATTAATCAACGATACCAATAGTCTTCCTTTGTACTTCCAAAACGTTTCTTGTGGTTATTATTGCCTTTAGTTAGTAATATGCTACATTTATTCAAATCATGTTTTTTAATTTACTTTTACTGAACCAACTGTGTGATGATTAATAAAACTCAAAATATAGAAAGCAGCTTTAATCGTTGTTTACATTCTCTCATATCTTATTGACTGCCATTGATCAGCCTTTCGGAAACCGGGCGTGATCAAAGTAAACACACTTTTTTTATAGCATAGGCCGGCAAACGAGTAAGTGAACTCCACCGCCCATGTACGGCCACAATACCAAAAGAATTATGGACGCGTTGCCAACCTTAAAGGAAAGGGATAATTAAGATAATGGGAAGGGGAGGAAGGAGATTTGGGCCTCTGGATATCTCACTCACCATACGAAACGCAGCAGGACGCTGCTACGGTACGTCGGTTTTCTGTGAGACAGTGGTAAAGCCGGCCTATTCATAACCGACTGAAATGACCATTCATGAACTGTAGACGAATGTGTCTACAGCGTGGCTCTACGACTCAATGCAAATGTGTCTACAGCGTGGCTTTACGACTCAATAAAAAACACGTGTTAGTTAACATTACTATCGTATTATCGTAACATTTATTATCGTGCATATTGGTTTTTATATGCCATCCATCATATAATTTATTCAAATGTCCACCTACAAGATGGACCGACGACCTGACAAGGGTTGCAGGAAGCCGATGGATGCAGGCCGCTTCCAACAGGTCGGCCTGGAAGGCATTAGGGGAGGCCTATGTTCAGCAGTGGACGTCTTGTGGCTGATGATGATGATGATGATATACTTTATTTATTAAACTGTAATAGTACCAACTCATAAGTCACGATGGTTCCCAGTAGCTGAAAATGAGAAAGAATTAATTTAATCAAAAAGTGTTTTTCTGACAGCTCCGTGGCGCAGCGGGCGAGTAGTCGGCTGCGAAGCGAGAGGCCGTGGGTTCGATTCCCACACCGAGACAAATGTTTGTGTGAACCACAAATATTGGTCTCGGGTCTGGGTGTTGTGGGACCGCAAGTCCCTCGTAGTTCCTGATACCCACGACACAGGTTTACCTAGTGTGGGGTTAGAGCTATGTGTGTGACTGTTGGGGTGTATTATTACTACAAAACAAATGCAAAAAGGTACACTAAAATTCGAGGACACTTTAATCACAAAAAATATAAATTTAGGTTGCGCAACCAAGCGTACATTTTATTAGCTAAACAGTTTTTTTTATTAGCATGAATGACGAGACGAGCATATCGCTCGCCTGATGGTAAGCGCCACGCCTGCTCATAAACAGAAGCAACGCCACACAGAACGTTGAATAACAAAGCACTGCATGAGACTGGACTGCGCTCGTCACCCTGAGACATAAGGTATTAAGACTCATAATGCCCAGTAATTTCACTGGCTTCAATGTTCTTCAAACCGGAACACAACAGTACTTACACACTGTTTCTTGGCGGCAGAAATAGACAAAGCGGTGGTACCAACCCAGCCGGTCTCCCGCAAACAAGGGACATACCACCTTGTAAATGCATGTAATGCATTGAAGACAGATACGATCCCGTCTGCTTGTATCTTTCCTTTATTTTTCTACTAACGAACCAAAATTACAATCCCTGTAATATAATCAAAGGGTAACAAACTAAAAGGAGTAAAATATCATTCAATCTCCAGCAAAACTATTGTACTAAAATAATGAAAAGTCGTCGCACCGCGTGGTACATCATTACTTATTTTAAATTAAGCCTTTAAATTAATAATGAAACTCGACAGACTAATTTTTACATTCCGTTTAACAGTTTTGCAAATTTTACTATATTTATTTTAGAGATGTGAAAATATTCAACTGGTGGAATATCGATAAATAATATTTGTAAATATTTATCCTCTCTCTTCGCTTCTATTGATCGATATACAGTTTCCTATTCTTTGTCTTTATTAGCTGTTATATTATTGTTAATTTTATTTAATATATCCCGCGTAAATCGCTATTTTCAGGATTAAAGTAGCCTAGTGGGCGCCCCCGGTGAGAAACGCTTTACAAAAATACTAATGTCGCTATTAAAAAATAGGGGTTGATCGTAGAGAGTTGAAAATGTATGGTTGTATGTATTTTTTAATGTTGTATCATAAAAAAATAAAAACAACAAATTTGGCCTAAAAAAAAAATTGGGGTGGACCACCCTTAACATTTAGAGGGATGAAAAATAAATGTTGGCCGATTCTCAGACCTACCCGATGTGTGCACAAAATTTCATACAAATCGATCGAGCCGTTTCGGAGGAGTATGGGAACGAACAATGTGAACGAGAATGTTATATATTAGATGAGAATGAAGCAATCCCTGTTATCTTTGACTACTACTTTTGACTACTTGTGTCCTTTTTCATCATATTAGTACTTTTTTATTTTTGATAAACAACTAACTCTTACATCACATTTATGTTCTTATTGTTACTTAAACTTCCTTTAGCGATATATCGATACTAAAATCCAATTTATCGATAGCTTCGAGTTACATATCTAGACTTATTAAAACGACATTTAAACTGACTGACGACGCTATAAGTGTATCAAACATCTGGATCTGCAAGATAAATTCTCACTAAAAGATTAATGTGAAAAGGGTAAAAGTTCTGTACAAACGACGTTGTCGCATCAGCATCGCGTCGTCTCCTATAAGTGTTTATATCGAAATGGGTACCAAGTTCTATAGCAGCTCATTCTTCTTCTTCTTCTTATCGAATGGTTAGTGGCCAACCTAGTGTCAGAGTTTTTCAAACCACCCGAAGGCCTCCGACTTGGCTTAACGACTGCTATCAGTTGATAACAGCCGGGACTGACATTTTACGTGCCCTCCGAAGCACGGAGACGATCTGTTGAAATACCACTAAGCGGTCACCCATCCATAGACTGACCGCAACCAAGGGTTGCTTAACTCACTTATCGTTTACAGATTAGTGAGTGCAACTAGCTATGAGCGCCTCGAATACAAATTCGATCAATACAATCGCAGTTCATTAAGTAACAGCTATATGAATGTATATTAAACGTCAAATGAAAAAAAAAAATGTTAAGGTGATAGAAAAACAAGACTACTCACAGTTAAGATCATTTTTCTAGTCACGTAGAAAAAATCTAAGCCGCTCAGTGCCACTTTGATGTTGTTAATTTGAGCTATAAACCTCTCTACCTGCAATAAATAGGGATAATTTTTAAAGAAAAATATCTTAAGCACCTCTGTTTGCAATTAGTTATTAAGGTCTTAAATTGTTTGAGCTTAAGTAGGTACAGTATAATAATGGTTCTTGAGTGTTTTTAATTATATTCATACTAATTATTATTATGATTCGACTAACTTTCCACTTACTTCGTTAAAAATAATATTTCATATTAAGGAATAAAGCAGTGATAGCTCAGCTGGGACTGGTATGGACTGTCGAGACGAAAGTCGCAGGTTTGAAACCAGCCCCAAGTGCATACACCTCTGATTTTCTACTCGTAAGTTATGTGTGTATTAATTGTTAATTATCACTTGCTTTAACGGTGAAGGAAACATCGTGAGGAAACCTGCATACCTGAGAAGTTCTTCATAAGAATTTCGAAGGTATGTGAAGTCTGCCAACCCGCATTAGGCCAGCGTGGTGGACTACGGCCTAACCCCTCTTATTCAGTAGAGGAGGCCCGTGCCCTGCAGTGGGACGTATATAATATAGGGCTAGTATTATTATTAAGGGATAAGACATTTAGATTGGTTAATTTATCGCTTGATCCTGCTCTTTTTTATATAGATAAGATTTAGGTGTTGGTTTCATGTGCATTAGCTCTTTCATGCGTTAAATTTTAATATGACTGTATTTCTTCCGACTACCCTTATTAATAAAGTAATGCCCCACGCTAATGACTTTGACGATTTGAATATGATATTAAAATATACCGGAATTGAGGTTTCATGCAATCGAACGGCGCGGCTGCAGCGTTTTTATTAATCTATATTTGTTATTTAAACTTTTTGTTGGGAAAGTTGTAAAAGTAATACATCTCATTTGTTTATTTGATCACAAGAATTATTTAGATTCTGGATTAATTTGAATCGATATGCCAATGCACAAAACTTTTTTTTTAAATGGGTAGCTATACAAATTCTGTTTCGACAGAAATTTTCGTTATTAAACTATATTACACACATATTTTCTACGCAGCGATTAATGGAGCTGGTTTCTCAGATTTTTCTTACAACCCAACGTCAATTTTACGATTTACCCTCAGTTACAACCTTAAGCGGTGATTCTTCGAGTCCTAGCCCAACAATCGTTCGGAGATCCATTATGGATATTCGTACAATCCGGTGATTTACCTTGAAAATGATACTTTACAAGTGTCAGTTGACTGGTAAAGTGTTAATGACGTTTCTATTCTTATTAGGATTGCACAATAATATCATGGCCCTATTCAGCAAATCTACCTGAGCAAAACTCTTTAATCCTACGTCAACTTACCTCGACATTGAATTTTGAACTAGGCACATTATAAAGTACCACCAGAGGATAGATAGATGCAGAGTGAATTCTCGCAGCCAGAAGTAAAACAAGCAAGGTTCGCAGCAGAAGAAATGAAAATGAATACACGAAGTAAAATGTGTGTTCTGTTGAGTGAAGAGCTCTGTAAAATAATGATAAGTTTACATACATACAGACAGACGCACTCACACCTGTAATGCCCGAAGGGATAGGCAGAGGTGTATACACCCACAATCGTATCTCGGTCCCATGATGTGATAGGGGGCGAGCCTATCGCGATACCCGGCAAAATTCCAGACCCCAGGCTGATACTCCAAGCAGCTTTATAATGCCCAGTAATTTCACTGGCTGCAATGTGCTTCAAATCGGAACACAACAGTGCTTACACACTGCTGCACCTTGTAAATATATGTATTATACATTTGTTTTTTTTATGGCATAGGTTGGAAACATATCTCCACTGCCCATGTACGCCCACAATACCAAAAGAATCACGGGCGCGTTGTCGACCTTAAAGAAAAGGGATAATTAAGGGATTGGGAAGGGGAGGGCGTTTGGGCTTTCGGATATCTCACTCACTGCACGAAAGGCAGCAGCGAGCTGCTACTTTACGCCGGTTTTCTGTGAGACAGTGGTATCGACCTGGACGAGCCGGCCTATTCATGCTGTAGCCAAAAGTGTCTACAGCGTGGCTCTATAGGTAAAAAAAAGAACTAAAAAAAACAAGCACGTATAAATGTGCCGACCGGGACCGTCGCGGGACACAATGAATCTTGATGGTGAAAATTATATTTGAATGTACGTTACATCAGGTCTAGTGTTGTCACTTTACTGTGCTAAGATCATTGATAGCTAAGATAAAACAAATAAGTACCATCAGGTCACCTCGTGCTCATTTGACAGTTTTCTATAAAATGCTAAGCGTGAAGTTCTCTATAAGTTTAATAATAATAAGAACAATAAATACACCCAACAGTCACACACATTGTCCTGACCCCACACTAGTTTAACCTGGATCGTGGGTATCAGGAACTACGAAGGACTTGCGCTCCCACAACACCCAGACCCGAGATCATTTTTTTCTGTTTACCATCTATTACTGATTATGAACTATTAATGTAGGAACTGTATTTGCTACTTACATAAAGTTGTGTATGTTGCTATATTGGCAGGCGATGGAATGGCCCGTTTGTGTTCTCCTGTACAGAAAAAAAATATTGAACAGATAGTAGACGACAAAAGTGTTATTTTTATTAAAACGTAATATATATTTATTGAGATTACATATTATCTATGTTTTTTTATTGTAAGAAATTGGTACATACTTACGCACCCACACCTGTTATGTACTTGGTGTCCCGGAAAAAAAGTAACGGAAAAGATATACACGCGGGCAAAGTCGCGAGCAAAAGTAATTCATAATTTATTTACTTACTTTAGACTATAAAACAGTTGAGTGCAAATCCAGTACAAGTTAACGCCAAAGGACGTGAGTATATAGATTCCAATCTGCCCATTAATTAATCTTACTAAACGCACTATTTTCAAATACTGCGTACGAAACTCTGCACAAGAAAAATTCTCCTGAAAATATGCAAACATTTTAACCGACTTAAAAAGAAATATTTAATTTTATAGTCAATTCGTGTCTATGTATGTGTGTCGTGTGTACGTTTGGTCGCGATTTTCTCGAATATTGATGAAAATATTTAGACAATTCCTTTACTATTATTATTTATAGTCTTTAAGATAGGTTTATATAGGTTAGATAGGTTTATATAGGTAGTCTTTAAGATATGTTTATAAAGGTTAGATAGGTTTATATAGGTTAGATAGGTTTATAAAGGTTAGATAGGTTTATAAAGGTTAGATAGGTTTATATAGGTTATATAGGTTTATATAGGTTAGGTTTAGATAGGTTTAAGTATATAATTTATGTTATCATTCTTACATTTCTTACGGTGAGTTAGATATCTAGAAGCCCAAATCCAAATTAAATCCCTTTCCCAATCCCTAAATTAACCACTTTCCTTTACAGTCACGCCCATGGTTATTCTAGTATAAGGGTACATGGGCGGTGAAGATCACTTACCATTAGGTGACCGACTTGATCGTTTGCCGGTCTATGTTAAAAAATATAACTATGTTAAGGCGACAAACAGTCACCTTCACTAGCATCTAAATACAGCTATTAAATGCTTTAATAGACAAAATTAAAGGATTAAATTTAAGGTTTTTAATATGAGTATTTAAATAACTAAATTAATAAATACACCTAACAGTCACACACATAGCCCCGACCCCACACTAGGTAAAACTGTATCGTGGGAACTAAGAGGGACTTGTGGTCCCAAAACAAACTTTTGTGGATCACACAAACATTTGTATCAGCGCGGGAATCGAACCCACGCCCTCGCTTCACAGCCGGCTACTCGCCCACTGCGTCACAGAGGCTGTCAAATACTCTTTGAAAAATGTATTTGAATTAAATAATATTTGCGTTTAAATTTACATTGCTTTTTAATTCGTGTGTTTATATAAAAAACGACTGCGTTACTTTTTAACCGAGAGGATTTTCTATTACCTTCGTAAAAAAATGAATAGAATAGTCATTGCAGTAATTCGTTTTATGCACCCACTCATAAAAGCAATAAGCTATATGCGCTCATCTCGAATATGACTATTTTAAAAGCCTTTGTAGTTAGAATTCATAAGGGACTTCATAAAGACTTTTTATTAAATTTTATCTTTTAGTCTGATTTAAAAATTCAACAAAAGAATATTCGAGATTTATCTATGTACATTTCTTTTGCTCTAGAGTCTAGTGTATTGGACTATAGTTGCAGAATAATAAAAACTATAGACGGAATTCTACATTTAAAATAAATAAATACACCCAAAAGTCACACACATAGTCCTGATCCCACACTAGGTTAACCTGTATCGTGGATATCAGGAACTACGAGGGACTGGCGGTTCCACAACACCCAAATATTTATGGATCATACAAACGGTTGTCTCGGTGTGGGAATCGAACCCACGGCCTCTCGCTTCGCAGCCGGCTATTCGCCCACTGTGCCGCGGAGGCTGTCTATTATTCAAATATTTGTGAAAAATATTCAACCTTCGCATAGATTTTTGAGTGTAAAGCGCAGTCGTTGGCATTGTATTCTTGATTATGCTTCTTAGAATCAGCTGTAACTAACTGGAATCAACTGATTGACGTCCTCGTACTTTCTTCCAAACTCCAGACCCTTTTTTAACCGAAGGTCCAAATAATTACTATCCCCATCCCTCAAGCTCTATAGATCCCACTTTCCTTCGTTAAATTTCGGGATGTTCAAATACCATCCCTGCCAATCCCCGTTTCTTATAGGTCACCAGCACATTTCCATTCTTCTGGCATTGTAGATGTTCATAATTGGTAATGATCACTTACGAGTATTATCAGGTGACCCCAGATGAACAAGTGGACACTCGTTGCCTCATCTCTGCTATGAAAGAACCTATGTTTTATAGCAACCAATTATTTCTCACCGCTTTTGTTTTAACATTAAACGCGAACTAATTAGAATTAATGTATACCTCTTTTACAGCTTTCTTCAGCAGTTCATTGTGAACAGTAAAATGTTCAGTTAAATAAATGCTTATAACCATTAACAATAGATCGTTATAGCTCCATATAAACGTAGATTGTAGATTGAATATCTGTTAAAAAAAGTTAATGAATTAATTAACGTTAGGCAGCGGCTTGGCTGTGCTCTGGCATTGTTGAGGTCCTTGGGCGGCGGTAACCACTTACCATCAGGTGGTGGTAGGCAATAAACAAAAAATAAAAAATTCTATCCACTGCTTTTTTCATATTTACAATTACTGGGGCCGCAGGGACACCTGTAGAGGTTAATCTTTATAACGTGTGTTAGCAGTTTGATTATTCCAGGAGACTAAAAAGCATAATGAGACTAACAAGAAACTAGATGCAATCAGAATAGACTATTCTTTATTTATTCAGGATAACAAACAGTAGTACATTAGACATTATTAAAACATAGTGGTAGGTCCCTCGAATGCGAGAGGCCGTCAGGGTTGGTACCACCGCTTTGTCTATTTCTACCGCCAAGCAGCAATGTGTAAGCAATGTTGTGTTCGGGCTTAAAGGACGTTGAAGCCAGTTAAATTACTGGGCATTATGAGACTTAATATCATATGTCTCGGGGTGCCGAACGCAGTCCAATGCCATGCAGTGCTTTGTAAATTAAAGTTCTTTGTGATGTTGCTTCTGTTTATGGACAGGCATGGCGTTTACCATCAGGCGAGTGACCTGCTCGTCTTGATATTCAACTATTGGTTGTGTAACCCTGGTTATATCTCTGCCCACCCCATTACAGGCGTGAATGCGTAAGTATGCATGTAATAATCTATTTATGAAACGTGACAAATTAAATGTTAATAAAAATACAAGACCAGTGGCTCTAAAACTAGGCGAGCCTGTATCTAGAGAACATTAAATATAATTAATGTTCTTGACCGGCAAATCTAGAGCTAATTTATAGTCTAATTCAAGCATCATTACCCAAAACATAAATCTACGAGTGCCTGTTACAGTTAAAGGTTTTATTACACCAACTAACTCGTGACGTTAAATTATAAAAAAAATCTTCTTCTACCTTCCTTTATCCCACTCGCAGTGGGGTCGAAGCAACATGCTTTTTAACACATGTTACAAAATGATTTGATTAGTTTTTACGACCGACCGCCTGCCTGACATCAACCTCTCTGGCGAGAAACAATCCGGACTCGAAACAAATATTTGTGGATCACACAAACATTTTGTACCGGTGTGAGAATCGAACCCGCGGCCTCTGGCTTCACAGTCAGCTACTAGGACACAGCACTACGGCGGCTGCCATTTTAAAAAGTATTCGGTTAAAAATAATTGACGCTAAATTTAATTAATCATCCATCCATTTGTAAGTATTTCAACTCATTCGTGCACGACTTGTGTGTGTGTGTGTGTGTGTGATATGATAGAGACAACGACTGTGTGTCTATTACAGATTGCCGGTTGATGTATCACCGTTACACATATAAAAAATCCCAGTAATTGCACTGGCTTTAATGCCATTCAAACCGATATACAACAATGCTTACCCACTGCAGCTTAGCGCCAGAAATAGACAAAGCGAATTATTTACAAACTCACGCACTCATGCTAAGGCGTGCAAAATGAACCGCAATATCTATACTATCTTCATTCAAGGGAAAATTCAAGGGTCTAGTACCTACTCAAACTCCAATATGACTTCATAGCTGTTATATTTATCAAAAAGAAATTCATTTTACACCACAAAAGTTACAAGAAAACCCTAAAAAGGTCTTTCCAAAATACTTCCAGGAAAAAACAACAGTGTTCAAAGAATGCATACCTCGCTTAAAATTCCTTTCCACAGTGTGTAGGGCGTGTAGTCAAAAATCCATGGCATGTTGAACCGGAAAAATGTTTCGTACATGCCCTTAGGGTTGCAAGAGTAAGCCACAGTGAGCCCATAAAATACCGAAAGTAGATGTTCAACTAAAAATTATACGTTATTTTAAAATCTAAGAGTATATAATTTCAGGAGTTACGTGAGACGAGTATTATTTAAAAAATTCAAAAATGACGGTTATCAATTCAAGGTTTATTGGTCACTTTAACAATGTTACTATTTTACAGACCACAACCCCTAATTATAACCAAAACAACTAGGACCGAATAAATCTTACTAAATAGGAATTGTTGTCGGTGCTAAAGCAGCGTTTAATCAGCATGCTCGCTAGCTTGAACAGCTATTTACCAATCATACTACAGCCGTAGACTGTATAAATTTGGGCCCAAATTATAGTAATACGGCCTGTGTAAGCGGTTCTACAGCCTCTATACAACGTTTCTCAGCACTCCACTAATATGGAAACACTGTGTGTAGTTAGTTCTATTTTCTGCCATTTCACAGTTAACTTGGTACATCTATAATATACTAGCTTTTGCTCGCGACTCTGCTCGCGTGAATAGACTTTTCCGAAATAAAACGTAGCCTATAACCGTCTCCAGGGTCCCATCTATCTTTACATCAAAATTCATCAAAATCGGTTCAGTGATTTCGTGAAAGCGTAACAAACAAATAGATAAAAAAAAACATAAAAGTATCCTATGTTACTTCTTATACCTCCAAGAATATGTGTATAAAGTTTCATGATGATCGATTAAGTAGTTTACGCGTGAAAGCGTAACAAACAAACTTACATTCACATTTCTAATATTAGTATGATAGTATGATTCTATTCATCTATATTCTATGCATAGCGTCAAACTTTCAAGCCACCCGAAGGCCACTGGCTTGGCTTAATGAATGCTATCAGTTGATAACAACCGGGACCAGCCATTTATTTTCTTCGAAGCACGGAGACGCTCAGTTGACCGCGCTAAGGGTTGCTTAACTTATTGTTTATTGACCAGTCAGGCTATGAGCATCTCGTAACTATTATATTCTTACCACCACACCCAGTGATGTCACATTGCCGTGCCCGGATAAAAAATATATTTTTATATAAGTATTTCTTTGTTTTTTACCTAAGGCACAAATACAGCTTATTCGAAATACCGATGGGCATCAGGTGTGTTAAGGTGCCTCCTTTGACGTGTTAACTTATTAGCTTTGATATCATGATATATTGTGCGCGTGTTTTCTTTTCACCAACAAAAAAGAGGGCAAGGAATTTCAAAGTACAGTTGATTTTTCATCAAGTATTTTTTATCATAAAGGTTCGTTTTAATCTCGTGGACATTAGAAGATTAATTTTACTGATAACCGGTAGATTCTGAATCTGAAGGCTAATTCTCATATTTTAACTGACACTGCGACTGAATTTTAACCAACTGGGATTAGATTGTGATTTGACTAAAAAATGTTGTTCTACTCCTCATTTAGTTCAGTCCAGTTTCGATATGATCTCATTGCAATCACAACTTAGTCAAAATTTCAAAGTTTATATAAGGGCATGTGTCATTTAAATTTTTTAACCGAATGTCGTTTTAACTTCTGTCAACTTTGATTCTATTTCCGATCTCATTACGATCTATGTTCACATTTGACGTTGATTATCTAATATATAAAATTCTCGTGTCACAATGTTCGTTCCCATACTCCTCCGAAACGGCTTGACCGATTTGTATGAAATTTTGTGTGCATATCGGGTAGGTCTGAGAATCGGCCAACATCTATTTTTCATCCTTCTACCATCAAACCCTATTTTTTAATAGTCATTTTAGTATTTTTGTCAAACGCGTTTCTCATCTGAGGCGCCCACTAGGCTACTTTAATCCTGGAAATAGGCATTGACGTGGGCGGAGCCGCGGGCAACAACTAGTTGGTTTATAAAAATAGCATTTGCAACTTTCTTGACACTAAGACTAGATCGGAATGGGAATAGAACCTAGGACCTCACGTTTCTCAGCCTTAATTCGTAGCCACTAGACCAATGAGGCGATGGTTATAGAAGCATTTAATATATTTTGATTTAAAATTACCAATATGTCACCATATTTTTGAACCATGTGTTGAAGTGTATCTTTGTGCAGACGACGTTAAACTTTGTGTCTACTTTTTGAAATTGTATTCATGACTGTAATGTTTTAACCGACTTCAAAAAAGGAGGAGGTTCTCAATTCGACGCGATTTTTTTTGGGGTTTTTAAATGTATGTACATAGATTTCTACGCCAATTGTTGGCCGATTTTGTTAAAAAAAAATCACTCTATAGAGTTTAGTTGCGATGTTGTCCCAAATAAAATTTGATTAAGATTTGATGACGGAGTGTGGAGTAAAAAAATAAAACTCCTCAACGGACAACAGTACACTCGTCCGCACCGACATTAAAGAGAATATACAATAGATAGAATTTGTTATTTTTGACTTTTCAGTTTCTTTTTATTTTGAAGTTTTGTTAAACTTTATTTCATTGGTAATAAATTTCTTTAAACGTTATTTAAACTTACCCAAAGCTGCCACCAAAGTTAACACCATGGTAATATTGCACCAGAACATGACGTTGCTTGTAAACAGTGGTAATGTGGATTCAATCACCTCTGCCTTTATTATCAATTTGGGCCAAAATCTACCAATGTTCAGCAAAATTAATGATGAAATGAGGCTTGATGAATAGAACACTGAACTTGCTGAAACAAAATTACATTAATTGCAAACGACTAATAATATCGTTTTTAATACTATAAATTTAATATGAAATATAAACAGCCTCTGTCTCGGTGGCGCAGTTGTAATGCATACGCGTTAAGGCTAACGCTTCGGTCTCGGGTTCGATCCCCGGATCGGGCAAAAGTGATACTAGGGTTTTCTATTACAAAATGCTCAGTATCAGCCCGGAGTCTGGAATTGTGCCCGGTATGGCGATAGGCCCGCCCCCTATGACATCATGGGTCGAAGATACGCTCAGCGAAATGTGGGTGTACTGGTTACACCTCTGCCTAATCCCTCGGCAGTACTATTTCAGGCATGAGTGCGTTTCTATAAATAGTAATATTTTCCTTTGATTGGGCTTAGAAATTATAGAGACACAACCCACACTTACAGCATTTAAATTAGACCTAACCATAGATACTAAACCACTAGTTAACCTAACTTTTTTGAGTTTTTAAAACTCCCGCCGTTAATTCGCTGTTATTTTCGGGGATTAAAATTATCAAACAATTTATATTTTCAAAAAGCAGCGATGGCTTAATAGGGCGTAGTGCTAACCGTCGAGATGAAAGTCGCAGACTCAAAATCAGCCTCAAGAGCATACACCCCTGATTTATCTAAATTTCGTGTGTACTAATTGTGAATAATCTTTGCTTTAACAGTAAAGACAACATCGTAAGGAAACCTGTGTACCTGTGAAGTTCTCCATGAGAATTTAGAAGATATGTGAAGTCTGCCAACTCGCATTAGGCCAGCGTGGTGGACTACGGCCTTACCCCTCTCATTCAATAGAGGAGGCCCGTGTCCAGCAGTAGGACGTGTGTAAAATACGTGGGTATGAAACGTGGCTAGTATGGAACGCTGTGAAAGTAATGAAACGAGAGGGATGTACGCGTGCGAGAAGGATGGGAGGATGGGAAATGTAAGATAGGGAGTGATGACGAACGACTGCAAGGGTGCGCATGGAAAATTCTAAAATATAAGTTGTTAAAAGTAAAAAACGACGATTATTGGAAAAAAGTGTTTTTCTTGTCAAAACAAATCCCACATATATATACACAATAAATGTTATGGATCACACGTAATTCTAGCTTTTGCTATTTAATAACCGCATATTTGGTATTTAAAGGTTTTGTTCGTACTCACTGACATTCGGCAAAGATATACCATTTTGAACAAGCCAGCAGCATGTCATAACAAACATTAATATTTGACCAAAAAGCGTAGCCATGTAGTAAACAGTGTACAGGGATCGTAAAGAGAACCTGTAAGAAAAATAAACCTCATGTAATAAAAAAGAAATCGGTTAACTAGCAAGTAGGTTACTGATGGTAAGTGACCTCCATCGCCCATGTACGCCCATAATATCAGAAGAATCATGGGCGCGCTGGGGATAATTAAGGAATTGGGAAGGGGAGGGGTTTGGGCTTCCGGATATCTCACTCACCGTACGAAACGCAGCAGCAAGCTGCTACTTTACGCCGGTTTTCTGCAAAAATGACTCATAATGCCCTAATAAATCTAATATCTCTCATAATTTCACTGTTTTCAATGTCCTTCAAACCGAAACACAACCGTGCTTACACACTTGTGCTTGGCATCAGCTATAAAAAAAGCGGTGGTACCAACCCACCTGGGCCGTCTGGCCTCTCGCATGGCCTCGTGGACTGGTCTGCTCAAACTGTTATTTATTGTTATAACTTCTTTACTTTATAGTCCTAATTCATTCATCGTGGTCATGAGAGTCATGCTCAATAATCATTATTTTGTGTTATAATGTTCCTCTTGGCATAAACTGAGCTGCTTTAACTCAGACTAAATTGTATTAATATAGTATAAATATTGTAAACGGACGGAAATAAGTTCGGCGAAAAATGGGTGTACTAGTTACACCTTCGGGGATTACAGGCGTGAATGCCTACATTATTTAACTACTATAAGTTTTTGTGAGAATAGTGTTTATTTTGTTGAATAAACAAAACTAATTCATACATTTTGTCGCCGCAAAACCGTCGCAGATGGGATCCTAGCGGCATCATATCCGTAAATTTGAGCGTTAATTAAAACTTGCGTCAGTTTCTCGACAGCGTAATAAATACAAACGTAAAATACAATTCTGTTCATATTTTATTTAAAACTTTGCATGTGGCAGTGGAAATGTGGAATAAATAATGAGACTCGACCGAATTGCATCACTCCTGAGAATAATACTGGATATCTAGACTAAAGCCTGAAACAAATGCAAATACGATTTACACCCGGTTTTGATAGGCTGGTCAAATCAACTTTCAACTAATAACTTTGATTTTGACACCGCTGTCACATCAATTCGAGTTACTGAAACGATATTTAGTTAAAACGTCTAATAATATTTGATGTCTTTTTAGTACCGTTTGCCATACGATTATTCATATTAATGTGAAAGTTATGTTAACTAACATGTATGTCAAATCAAAAGTGTTGACCACGCTTCTAGCAACTCAATTTCGACTTGAAATGAGATTTGACATTTGATTAGTTACTAGTTAGTTTTACTTTGATCAGCCTTTCAGAAATTAGTTACGCCCGGCTTCTGAAAGGCTGATCAATGTTAAATTAACTAACATTTACATTCAAATTTATATGAAAAATCGTATGTGAAACGGTACCAAATCGAGAGATCAAATAATATTATTTTTTTCACTAAATAACGTTTCAGCAACTCAAATTGATTTGATAGCGATGTCAAATCAAATTTCTGTTAGTTGAATGTTGATTTTATCAGCCTTTCAGAAACCGGGTGTTCGTGTATCCCACAAGGCGACTCTATGCCATATAATTAGAAGAAGTGACGTTTTAGACCCGCAAGTACATGTACGTTACTAATCAAGTATTACTATCGAGCGGCGTTCGCTTTTGTTGTAGAGAAAATACTACGCAATATTCCGCTAAAAAATTTAACAGGCCTATGATATCGAATCGAATGCCATACAGTGCTTTGTAATTCAAGATTCTATGTGGTGTTGCTTCTATTTATGGGCTGGCGTTGCGATTACCATTACGCAAGTGAACTGCTTATTTTGACATTGAAGTTAATAAAGATTATAAAACTAAAATACGACGGATCTGCCATATAATAAAAATAGTATTTCAAACCGCAAACCGTTATATTTCCTCTAAAGTAATCAAGCCCTTGTAAGGAACAGCTGAAATTTACACCACGGTAAGTAAAGCCGACGCAATTAACATTCTAGTTTGTTATTAACATGTAATACGGTACGTGTTTATTATAACAATAACTCGTCGAGCTCTATTTACGTGACGTATATTATTTTAGAGGATTTATGGATAGGTGACACTTTTTAATGTCCCACAAAAAGAGGGTTTGAGGAGAGAAACTGGCGTAAAGTAGTAGCTTGCTGCTGCGTTTCGTATGGTGAGTGAGATATCTGGAGGCCCAAATTCTTCCCTTCCCCTTAATTATCCCTTTCCTTTGAGGTCGGCAACGCGCCCATGATTTTTTTGGTATTGGTCGTACATGGTGGAGATCAGCTACCATCAGGTGACCCACTTGCTCTTTTGCCGGCCTATGCTAAAAACACTTTGGGCAACCAATACATACCTTAATTCACTGCTAGATTTACTCATCAAACCACTCAAAGGGAGAAGTCCCATCAGCCGACTGCATAGTAAAGTATGTCGTATCGTTGCATGAAGACTGCAAGAATTTTTATTCGTTAAACATAACCTTTTTTCTAAACCTTTTCGATTTAGAGATTTCATTTTTTTTAATACTTTGAATTCGCGGAACATAGTCCAACTTGAGTCCTTAAATGAAGATAGATCAACGTGTGCCTTGTATGTTGGGGCGTCTGGATCAAAGCGGCTTAAGTCAGTTTATAATATTTTTGGTCATACAAGTTTTAGATTTGTTTTGCAATACAGATAGATGTCGAACACAAGTATCGAAATATTGCTCTCTACAATTTATTAGCCAAATAGCTAACTGAAAACCTATCTTATAATAAATGCTATGGTTGTTTAGAATCTTTAGCACATTTTTTATCTCATTTACTTTTAATATAGGTTCTTTTTTACACATACTTTTTGATAGGATTATTATTAAGTACTACTATCACGCAAATACTAAAACAGTAGTGTTTAAATTTACTTACGTGAATGGTATATGTAAAAGTCCTACAATAAACAGTCACAAAACACCTACTAAATTGCTTTTAGAAGCGGTTCCTCTGTCCTAACAAAATAAGCAGAGTCCTATACACACAAACTCTACGTAGTTACTGCTTTTCGTTCAACATACTAGTAGCGTAAACTAAAAAACCTATATAATATCTTGCAAAATACGAACTTTATCCATATAACAAGGTGGTAGGTCCCTCGTTTGCGAGAGACCGGCTAGGTTGGTACCACCGCTTTGTCTATTTCTGCCGCCAAGCAACAGTGTGTAAGCACTGTTGTGTTCCGGTGTGAAGGACATTGAAGCCAGTGTAATTACTGGGCATTATGAGACTTAACACCTTATGTCTCGGGGTGACGAGCGCAGTCCAGTGTCATGCAGTGCTTTATTTAAAGTTCTGTGTGGCGTTGCTTCTGTTTATGAGCAGGCGTGGCGCTTACCATCAGGCGAGCGACCTGCTCATCTCGTCATTCAATATAATAATAATAAAAAAAAGTATTTTAATTTTCTTATGCGAAGTACCTATTTATTTTAAAAGTTTGTTTTACAAAACGACTAGCTAATTAAATAAAAATGAATGGCTAAGCGCAAAACTCGAGGACAGCTGGACCGATTTTGATGTTTTTTTGTGAGTATTTAAGTGGGTCTCTGGATGGTTTATATTCATAATTAGACATGGTAGATGACGCTGCAATCGGGTTCTAACTATTAATTATTATGGGCCTTACTTATAAACGTTACTTAAGCATTGATTAGTTAAACACTCTTTGTCAATTGTACTTTTGTGTTTGTATTATTAGTAATTAAGAGTTTAAACAGTAATCACGTAATATTTTTTTTTAATGGTACCGTTTACATGTTCACTCGAATGTAAGCATTACTGTATTTAATCTTGTATTTATCATGCAAATGAATTGTAATGTAATTCTTTTTGAGGAATAAATGTCTTAAACCATAAACACTCTTTTGTCTTTCTCTATCAACGCGATGTATAAATTTGCTAGAAAGAGACGAAATAGTATATTGAGAAACAAGTGCGACAAGTTGTCGATTGCCCACGAAAGCGAAGTTGAACGCACGAGCGAAGCGAGTGCGGTCATTCGCTTGAGTCGACAATCGACAACGTCGCACGAGTTGCACATACTATTTTGTATTACAAATGCGGTGATATATGTAAGTATTCAGTCCCTCAAAACAAATAAAAAGTTTTAAAAGAAGAAAAAAATATATTTTAAACAATAAATAAAAATTAATTAATATTAATAAACAAAAAATAAATTTTTTCAATTTTTTAAAAGGACGAAGCCTTTTCGGACCAGAAATAATAGCTGAAAAATTAAGCATTCAAAAAAATTAATAAAAACTTTCATATTTGGGTCTCGATACTTGAGGAACTAAATTATTTCTTACTTCATCGGCTTTTTTCAGGATTTCAGGTGGTGTGGATTCGTCGCTCGAACTTTCTGGAGTTTCCGGTATTATTTCCGACTCTATATTCATTTTTAAACTAATTTTAATTTAATTACAATTTTATTTATTAAATTAAACTGTCAGACGCGTCAACCTCAATTCAGTTTTAATATGTCGATTGTGTTTTTTTTTGTTATTATTTTTTTAATTTTAGCAATTTTATCTAAATTTGCGTGTGCCAAGAATAATTTACGTGCGACAAGTAAACTTGTCGCACTCAAATAACAGTTTTATTTATGAAAAAACTCACGCGTAATTTTAAAATGGGCAAACGGTTCTTTTTCAAACGTAACAGCGAGCGTCAAGATGCTACTTTTCCCGCATGAGTAATACAAACAGTGTTTATCTAATCAGTGCTTAAAAATGTTTATAAGTAAAACCGGCGGTTGCACTCGCAACATCTATTATAAATAAACATAAAATTATAGTGAATAAAAAAAATCTATGTTCGTTTTCAATTGTATCTAAAATGCAAGATAGCATATTCTGTTTTGGACGAGCAATGGAGTTATTTACTCAAAAATATTATTCCCTTTTGAATGACATTTCTATAAGCTTGCCTCTATTCGTCATGTATGTTATTACTACAGAGCTAGGTGCTTGCTTTGGAAATATTAGTTTTCGAATGAATAGTGATTTATGACATCTGTTGCGACACTATAGTTGTACGAGGCCTTAATTTATATAATTTACCTCACTGGCGTAGTGGGGATGGTCATTTGAGTAGTATAAAATTAGAACATTTAAATAAAATTGTATTCAGAATCAATAATATAACAAACAGTTAATTTTAAATTAAACTAAATCCCTGCCTAATACTGGATTTTTCTAATACTAAATGCTCAGTATCAGCCCGGAGTCTGGAATTGTGCCCGCTATGGCGACAGGCTCGCCCCCTATCACTTGTCAGCTCGGCGAAATGTGAGTGTACTGGTTACATTTCTGCCTAGCCCTTCGGAGATTTCAGGCGTGAATGTGTATATATAAACTAAATCCTAAACTAAACAGCCTGTAATAGAGGTAAGGTAAAATAATAATTAAATTAAAGCCCTTATCACGAAACTTTATTATAAACATTAAAAAATAAATTCCAGACGCCATATTTTTAAATCCCCACGAGAAAGCATTAATCTTGTATCACCTGGCAGAGCTCGCGTCTTAAATTCGATTAAAGTCCATTGTACACTAAAGTGTACTAGTACAACATAATATACAAGTGATTAAAATTTGCGTGAAATTTAACTGTCTAGATTTTGATAAGATCCGGTACATAAACACTCACTGTCAGATGTATGTAACGACCCTTAAATAATAAATAAATACACCCAATAGTTACACACATAGTCCTGACCCCACACTAGGTTTTTTTTTCGAATGGATTTGTGCTGTTAGCTTACATGACATGAATTTACTTCACATGACAATAAAGCCGGCGCTTATGGCGCTCTAGCCAGAAATATGTATAATGTACTTAGTAGCGATTAAGCACAGAGGCGCCTTTTAGAAGGCTCAATCCTCAGCTTGAGCAATCGCTGGGGAGTATAGTTTAGGGCCGTCTCTGCACATCATTGTGCCGAGGGCCAGTTGTGGGAGTTCTACTGACTCGTAAGCGTGTCCTATGTCGGGGTCGCGTATTATTATTGCGATTTGGATTGGGCAGAGAAAGTGCTGCTTCGATAGCTACTGTGATGGAGTCGTTGGGATCTGCCAAATCATGTTTGGGACGACGACGGAGGATTACATCGCTTACTGGGATGTAGTCAGCGGCTGCCACTATGAGAGGATTACGATGACGCGTGGCTTTATCAAAGTACTGTTGGTCACAGTTCTTCATGTGTCTGGTTATGGTAAGTAATCGTAGGTCTTGGTAAAGATCCAAGTTCTGCAGATACCATGGTGCTCCGTTGGCTTTGCGCATAAACCTATTCTGGATCGTTTGTAGTCTATGTATGTTTGAGGGAGATGAGTGCGCAAATACGACACAGGCGTAGGTCATAATTGAAAGAATGCAAGTTTTATATAGAGTCACTTTGTTGCGGAGTGACATTTTGTTTCTGATCATAGGGTAGAGGCGACCAAGGATAAATGCCGCTTTGTTGCGGACTCGGGTGATATGGTGTTTGAATATCATTCGACTATCAAGGACAACGCCTAGATACTTGACGGTATTTTCCCAAGGAATCGGACGGTTGCATAATTGGATTTGGTTAGGAAGTCTAGGGCTGCCCCGAGAAAAGAAGATAGCAGCACTTTTTCCGGGGTTTACGTCGATTCTCCATTTGCGAAACCATTTTGCTAGCATATCTGTAGCCTGTTAGAGGTAGGTCCGAATGCGTCTTCTGTTGACATCTGATACGTAGAGTGCTGTGTCGTCAGCAAAAAGAGCTAGGTTGACCCTTGGGTGCTTGGGGATATCGCTAGTATAGAGTGAAAAAGGAGATGCGATAAAGCAGAGCCTTGAGGAACTCCAGCTTTCAGAATGTGGGGGGTGGAAAGTGATCTTTCGACGCAGTATTGGAAGCTTCGATTAGTAAGAAAATCTCGTATTATGAGTACGAGCTTGTCTGGCACTCCTAGACGGAACAGCTTATAGATCAAGCCATCGTGCCAGACTTTGTCGAATGCTTTCGCTACGTCGAAGAATATCGCCCCGGTACGGATAGACTTTGGTTTATTCAGGTTTGATAAAACGTGTTCCGTAATACGGTGAACCTGGTGAATGCATGAGTGATCGGCTCGGAAGCCGAATTGTTCGTCAGGGAGTAGTTTGTAGGTTTCGACATACCTGCTAAGACGTTTCAGAAGAATCCGTTCGTAGATTTTTCCTAGACTACTTAAAAGACTTATAGGTATATAACTGGTAGGATCAGAGGCTGGTTTACCTGGTTTCAAAATTCCTATGATAACAGCTTTTTTCCAAATGTTCGGAAAAGAGTTATGTAGAATAAATGTATTAAATATTATCGTCAGCAGTAGGATAAATTTGGGAGGGAGCTGTTTAATAACTTTATTACTAATGCTATCGTAGCCAGGAGATTTTCTATCTTTAAGGTCTTTTATAAAGGCACCCACTTCTTCGGGAGACGTTTCTGTAATTATATCGGACGGTGTTATATTTGACCTACGCGCTGTTTCCTCGACCACGTTGTCGAGGTGAATTGGATCTGTAGACTCTTGGCATCTCCCACACTGGGTAAATCTGTATCGTGGATATCAGGAACTACGAGGGACTTGCGGTCCCACAACACCCAGACCCAAAACAAATTTTTATGGATCACACTAAGATTTGTCTCAGTGCGGGAATCGAACCCACGGCCTCTCGCTTCACAGCCGGCTACTCGCTCGCTGCGCCACGGAGGCTATCATGGAAATGTGACCACCTTTCTGTAGCAAGTTGTGTATAAAATAGTCCTGACTCACTCACTGACTCATCAAAGCCCAGCCCAAACTCTTGGATGCTGAGATTTTGCACAGAGGTTCCCTATGTAGGTATACAATGGATACGGAAGGATACTTCAAAGTTCATTTTCGAAGTCATTAAAATGGGTGTTCAAAGTTTGTGTGAAGAAATACTATTAAATATACGTTTCGACGTGAAACTTCGTAGAAGTGCTCTTTAACACAAATAAGGATAAAGCAGGAAATAAATAAGCATAAGGTATTTCCAGTTTATTTGAAAATCAACTCTTTAGGAGGTAAAATGCTTTGATGAGCGGGGGTTGATGTGAATAATTACACCGATTCCAGACAGAATACGGACATTCACGCGGGCGGAGCCGCTAGTAAAAGGTAGTTAGAATAATAAAGTCACATCTGCAAAATATATCAAAACTACTAAAGGCATATCATGAAATTTGGTCAGATGATAGTTTATGTAATGTAGGGGCCCGCTATTAAGGATATTTTGGAAATTTACATATTAAGGGGAGTAAACGCGGTTGAACTTTTTTTATGGAACGGATTACGACTGTAAAATTGAGCACAAATATTGTTCATTAAAAATAATGAGACACGTGTTTCACATTTTTGTAAAATTCCACTCGCGAAAGCGCGGTGGTGTTGGAAGGTTGTTGAAAGTTACATTATTAATGAGAAACTATGGCTGTTTGTAAATCGATCACGCTTTAATGGCTAAACAGATATAGATAAATATGGCACACAGATAGACTAAGACATGAATTAGAAGTTAGAACATACTTTCTATCGCAGAAAAGACATTTACGCGGGTGGAGCCGCGGGTAACTGTTAGTAATTTATCCAACACCAGTTTAATTATTTGCACTCGATCTTTGATTTGCACTAAGTAAGTAATTTACTTAGTGCAAATCAATACAGCAGTGATAGCTCAGCGGGGAGTGGTATGGACTGTCGAGACGAAAGTCGCAGGTTCGAAACCAGCCCCAAGTGCATACACCTCTGACTTTTCTAAGTTATGTGTATATTAATTGTTAATTATCACTTGCTTTAACGGTGAAGGAAAAACATCGTGAGGAAACCTGCATACCTGAGAAGTTCTTCATAAGAATTTCGAAGGTATGTGAAGTCTGCCAACCCACATTAGGCCAGTGTGGTAGACTAAGGCCTAACCCCTCTCATTCAGTAGAGGAGGCCCGTGCCCAGCAGTGGGACGTATATAATAAAGGGCTAGTAAAAAAAAAAAAAAAAACTTGAGTTACAATAATATAAATATACCAATTAATACCTCACTTTAATTTGGTTGTAACTTATTCTTCCATTGAATTTCACATTAGAAAAACATTTACGGCAACAGTTATTATACCATTATTTTTAGTTATAATGACTGCCTCGGTGGGGCAGTTGTAATGCGTACGCGTTACGATTGAGGCTAACGCTGAGGTCTCGGGTTCGATCCCGATCCCGTGTAAAGTGGTATTGGGTTTTTCTATTACGAAATGCTCAGTATCAGCCCGGATTCTGGAATATGTGCCCGGTATGGCGATAGGCTCGCCCCCTATCACATCGTGGGACGGAGATACGCTTGGCGAAATGTGGCTGTACTGGTTACACCTCTGCCTACCCCTTCGGGGATTACAGGCGTGAGTGCGTATATATTTTTAGTTTAACATTATTCCCAATACATCTTCGTAGTCTTAAATCTTATTTGTTTAATACTGTATGTATCAAGCCTAACGAATAATTCTACAAGATTACACGTCGAATCGTCGTCGTGCTGAGATTTAGAATTCATTCTGCGCATCCTAGTAAAACAGATATATCTTCGCAAAACACAACCTTTACGTGTTCAGAAACATACTTAAACAAGCTCACGACTTTATCCCCAAAGGGTAAGAGCTGCAACTGGTGCTGTACTCACATAATGTGATAGGGGGCGAGACTGTACCGGACACAAAGTCCAATTCCGGGCAATTCATGTGTGATTTTTTAAAAGATAACTCGATCACAAATTGTGATCGCCCGACCTGGGAATTGAAGCCAGGACCTCACGGTTCTCAACCTTAGTACGCTGCCACTAAACCAATGAGTTGATTGTGTTCAAAAGTACTTGACAATATTTGCAATTTTGACTCGTACTCAGAGTTTACAAAGAAAATTATTACGTACGTGGTAGTGCCACGCTGTAGACAGTTTTGTCTACAGCACGAGAGGTCCGGCTTGACCGGGTCGTTACCTCTCACAGAAAACTAACGTAAATAAGCAGCTTGCTGCTGCGTTTCGTACGATGAGTGAGATATTCGGAGGCCCAAACCCCCTCCCCTTCCCAATCCCATAATTATCCCTTTCCTTTAAGGTCGGCAATGTACCCATGATTCTTTTGGTATTGTGGGCGTACATGGGCGGTGGAGATCACTTAACATCAGGTGACCCACTTGCTCGTTTGCCGGCCTATACCATTAAAAAAAACACATAAACACCCATAATACCATAGGATTCGTTGGTTGTTGGATATCCTTCAATAACTTTGTAATCTCTAAGCACTGCCGGAATTTTTATTGGAATCAAGAGTAAGGCCACAGATATGCTCTCGTTATTGGAATATGACAACACCCTCACTCACTCATGATTCAGAACGTCTAGGTCACAATCATGATCTGCAAATAAGGAAACCGCATCGTACAGGGCCTTACTAAGGATTGCAACGGGGGTCAGTTTGAGATATTGTATTTGGTTTTGGATATTTCAAAATTGTAATTGTGATGATAAGTCTCCCTCCACACATAAGCTCTTAGGATGCTCTCGAGTGTCGACTTGTTGCCGGGGCATATCCGCATAGCTTCGATGCAGCGCGAGAGCGGCCGGCTCGCACGGTGTTCGGTGGGCGCTGTAATCTAACGTCGCGGCACTGCCACTCTCGTGCTGCGTTAACGTTGATTGGACGCCAGTAACAGGTTGACGCTCGAGAGCAGCCTAGTGAGGGCAGGGGACCTTACATGTATGCCATCTTATTCATACTGCTGCAGTTAATAATATAATATTTAGGTCTTATATAAAAAAAAAAAAAACAATATTCCAATGTTGATGAATTTTCAATCAATGTTTCGTACCCAAGAGGTGCCACCGGACCTATTACTAAGCCAGCGCGATCTACCTTCCTTTTTTAAAGGACTATGTTTTGAATAGATGGTCCATTGCAATGTATATAGATTTTTTAACAATTATGATTAGCTTGAATGACGAGACGTGCAGGTCCTTCACCTGATGGCAAGCGTCACGTCTTCCCATAAACAGAAACAACACAGAACTTTGAATTACAAAAAACTATTCGCAAAAGAATAATCAAAAAACTGAACTCTCGATTTATATTTTGACCCCCAAGTAGTATGCCAAGTCCCACCTCTATCTCCTATATTGCTAGAACGGTAAGAGCGTGGCATGGCGACATTTAGCAAATTGCTCCGTTTACGGCGCTTCAGCTACGTGGCGACCCACACCTGTGCTACAGAAGTTGTGTTATTGTATTTATATCACGTATTTGTTTAGTGCGTGTTTTTTTTCTTTAAGCTTGAGTGACGAGGCGAGTTGGTCGCTCGCCTTATGGTAAGCGCCACGGCTGCCCATAAACAGAAGCATAACCACACAGAACATTGAATTACAACACTGCATGGCACTGGACTACGCTCGTCACCCCGAGACATAAGTTGTTAAGTCTTATAATGCCCAGTAATTTCACCGGTTTCAATGTTATTCAAACTAAAACACAGCTCACACACTACTGTGTGTAAGCATTGCTGTGTCTTTTTACTTTACTTAAGCAGTAGCTTGGTGGCAGAAATAGAAAAAAGCGGTTGTACCAACTCAACCCAGACGGCCTCTCGCATACGAGGGACCTACCACCTTGTAAAATTGCCATATACTCCCATACGAGTTTCTATCACGTTGCTCACTCGCAACTTCCGCTGTACATGCCTCCTTCGAGCACAAGGTACTAGGTTCTCGCGTTTTATCAACACTCGATCGATATTCACAACCTAACAGCCTTCGACAGCCTCCGTGGCGCAGCGGGCGAGTAGCCGGTTGCGAAGCGCGAGGCCGTGGGTTCGATTCCCGCACCTAGACAAATGTTTGTCTGAGTTAATATAATACTTCTACCTGCCTTGCCCTTATCCCACTCGCAGTAGGGTCGGTGTAACATGCTTTTTCGCACATGTGCCACAAACAGATACACACACACTCACAGACCGACAAAGGGGTAAAATTTATAACACCCTTTTTTATCAGGGGTTAAATATATGCAATCACAATAAATAATTAAATACACCCAAAGTCACATAGTCACACATACACACATAGTCCTAACCCCACATGTACCGTGGGTATCAGGAATTACGAGAGACTTGTGGTCCCTCAACACCCAGACCCGAAACAAATATTTTTGGATCACACAAATATTTGGCATTGCAGACAGCTCGCCTCGCCCACTGCGCCACGAAGGCTGTCAATATACAATTAAACCGAGAGTTAAAGAAAGGGTGGCATCTTTACGATAATATCCGTTATTTGATACGGCCATAAAGTTAGCAAGCACTTCTAGGCCCCATCGATCAAACTTGAAATCAGATCTTAGACGTGCATTTACTTCTATTACACCATTTGCTAAAGTTTTCGGCGTTGTTTGTTAAAGCGTGTCTTCAACACTGACACACTGGTAAAAAGAGTAACCAATTTTAATGTACAAATTAGTGATAGCTTAGCGGGGAGTGGTACTGTTGAGATTATAGTCGCAGGTTTGAAATCAGCCCCAAGAGCATCTCTGACTTTTTTAACTTACGTGTGTATTAATTGTTAATTATCGTTTGCTTTAACGGTGAAGGAAACATCGTGAGAAAACCTGCATACATTAATTCTGAGAAGTTCTCCATCAGAATTTCGAAGGTATGTGAAGTCTGCCAACACGCATTAGGCCAGCGTGGTGGACTAAGGCCTAACCTTCATTCAGTAGAGGAGGCCCCTGTCCACAGACAGCATTCGGACGTGTATAATACAGGACTATATACGTGTATATACAGGATACTAGTATTATTATTTGAGACAGCAAAGATAACCTAGTGGGAGAGGAATAGATTTGGAATTCTCTGAAGTATTAAAGGTATCGTATCTCGGGTGACAAATAATTGCGTCTATTGGCTAAAATCTGATGTAAATCCAAGTAATCTTGTGGCCTGTAACCCACTTTAAATAGAAAGAAATAAACGCCAACCAACATATACAAAATTATGTAGAACATTTTTTAAAGTAGTAGGTGGGTACGTAGATAAGCTGTAGACGATAAAATATGTCCCACCACGACCATGCCAAAAGGGTCCAAATCAGCATGTATTAAATACTAAGCGTTGGTTTATTTTTTAAATAAAAATCTTTAATGCGTCAGATACATTCTAGAAATATCTATAAAGTTAATGTGTTTTCAATAGATTTCACTGGTGTGCATGATAAATTACACTAGGGGTACAAAAACGAGCCGATCCTTACTTCATTAATTCATTTCAGCTTTTATGCACCCACTGCAGTGCATAAGCCTCCACCGTTTATACCGATTACAATTTGGATCCTCTTTAATTGCGTATAGAAAACTGAAAAATCTCGTAGTTAATTGATTTTAGGCTTCAAATTGGATAAAATTAGCAGCTGTGTGTAGAGTCTAAATGGCGCAACTTGTGATTAACATAATTAAGGTTAATCCTTTGGCGTGATGATGGGCCAAATTTAAAGTTCGATTTAACACTTGAAATAAGAGCGGTAATTGTGGTTTTGAAGCAATTCACCTTGGTGACCTTAGATTAATCGGTCTACTCTGGATAATGGTTGTTTATTTGTACGGTTTTATTATATGAATGCCTTGTTACTTCTATATTTTGCTGGTGGGTTACTTCAGGCCAGTATGATCTGCTGGCCGTCGAGGGATGGAAATTTGACTGTCGACATTATAATATATGAATTGCACTGTATTTTAAATCAACTAGGGCTATTTTGCAGTGCCAAGATAAAAAAAGAAAACGAACCTGCTCATATCATACCTGACAGGATAGGGACCGTAAACATAGTAAAAAAAATCGTTCAGGCGATCAGTCACTTTACGGGGTCAGCCAGTTCAGTTATATCCAATAACTTGACTCCACTTGACTCCTTACAAAGACGGGCTGCTCGAATCGTCGGCGATCCTGATCTCACGGGCAACCTGGAACCTTAAGAACTGTGGAGACTTCGGATCTCTTTGTGTGTTTTATCGTATGTTCCACGGGGAGTGCTCTGAGGAACTGTTTAAGTTGGTACCAACATCGCCATTTTACCATGGCACCACCCGACACCACAGTAGAGTTCATCCATATTACCTGGAAATCCCGTCTAGCACGGTACGATTCCAGCATTCATTTCTACCACGCACATGCAAGCTCTGGAATGAACTCCCTACATCGATGTTTCCCGAGCGTTATGACCTGTCCTTCTTTAAGCGAGGTTTAAAAAGAGTTTTCCTTCAACGGTAGGCAGCGGCTTGGCTGTGCTCTGGCATTGCTGAGGTCCATGGGCGGCGGTAACCACTTACCATCAGGTGGGCCGTCTGCTCGTCTGCCAATCTAGGCTATAAAAAAATAACAAAAAACTTCATGCCGACGTACATCTGACCACTGTTGAGGGAAGAAATTGTCTCTGGTCGGACGTTATTATATTTGGACTGTACTGTGCTTAGCATCAGGTCCAATTTAGTCCCTTTTCTGTACCAGGATAAAAATAATGCCTATTTTGAGGTACGCGACCGAGACAAGACTACGACGTGTGACTCGACACATTGTATGAACTTGAATGGAAACAGTCGCGTTTTGCGCTCTTCTGTTGAGGTCCTCAGAACGTACTTATACAATTGCATACAAAGCGAACGTGTCGCTCCGTAGTCGTCGCGGTCTCTTCTCTCGGTCGCGCACCTCAAAAGAAGCTTATCTACACTAATATTATAAAGAGGAAAGGTTTGTATTTTTGTATGCAACGAATAAACTTAAAAACTACTGGATCAATTTGAAAAATTCTTTCACCATTAGAATCCTACACTATCCCTGATGAACATAGGCGATAGAATATTTTCAAAAAAGTTAGGTGTCCGTATGAAAACGTCGATCTTTATAAAATGATGTTTAAATGCATCCTAGTATAGGAATAGTAGGACTACTATAGGAATAGTAGGACTACTATAGGAATAGTAGGACTACTATTATACCTAAATGTGAAAGTTAGGATGTTGTTATTCAATCACGCCTTAGCAGCGGTAGGGTTTTGGATTAATTTTGGCACACAAGTAGACCATACCTAGGATTAGGAATTAGGCTATTAGGACTTTTTTCCCGGAATAGGCCGTTCACGCGGGCGGAGCCGCGGACAAAAGCTAGTATGTTATAAACTGGTTAATTCCAAGGAGTTTGTTCATTGTAATTATCAATGATATTAAAGAATTGGAGTCCTTTACAAAGTTCTTTTATTTATCTAATTTATATATGACAGCCTCCGCGGCGTAGTGGGTGAGTAGCCGGCTGTGAAGCGAGAGCCGCATGATCCACAAATATTTGTTACGGGTCTAGGTGTTTTCTCCCCAGAGAGGTTGACGTCAGGCAGGCGTCCGGTCGTAATAACTACAAGCCAAATCTTTCTGTAACATGTGTTAAAAAGCATGTTGCGCCTACCCCACTGCGAGTGGGATAAGGGCAGGCGGAAGGATAGTTTATATGTATTTTAATTTTTGTATGTAATTGGTAATTTTATGGATATTTTCATCCCGACCAATGACAATATACGTTCCATTGTGTGTTGCCATTTTAGAGATACATTATTTTTACTGTCAGTGTTTTTGTCGACGAAAAAGTATCTTTGCCGTCAAGAGTATCAGCGCTATATAAAACTAATATCGTGCTTGACAAGTTTTTTATTAGAAAAATTAAAATTGTCGTTAAATCAGTGAAAGCAATGACCCACAATTTTATGGCGACTATAAAAAAAATCTTTTTATTACTTCATGACACAATTTTTTCGTGTTTCACGCTGGAAAACGACAAAATTAATGATATTTTCCCTTCGTAAAACATAGAAAGTTGTAAAAGTGGTTGTATTGCGTCGTAGGAAAGAGAGAGAAGATATCCATTATAGGATAGTTTCCTATATTGAATTTTATACATTATTTCGTAAGCAACATAAAATGATACGCAAAAGAAACCCTTTTATTAAAACACAATCAAAATTGGTTCAAAATGTGTCGCAGTTATGACTTTAAATGTTGGTATGAGGAAAAGTGGGTGTGTAGTAGGGATATCTCACTATCTCGCTTGCACGCTTGCACCATAATGAACATTTTACACATTGAGTCAAAGTTTGCGTCGTCTGTCATTTGAAAATTACCCCTTCTACAGGATTTGAATGGCTACTAAGTTATTTATTTTTGGTCCGATTTTTTACTTAGATTTTGAGTAACGTAACTTATTGATTTAAACAATAAATAAAAACTAGTCAACTACCCTATTCAGTTCGTAATATCGGGCCGTTCGACCTAGCCTTTAGTCATATAGAGATTCCAATCTCTGGCAACACACACGTTTTTCAAAATCTACAGATTTTGTTTCCCTGTTACTTGTTAGGTCAGATTCAACAGATTTTTTTGTAGATCAGTTGGGCCTTTGCTATAATTACAATGTCAACTTTTTTTATGGTATAGGCTGGCAAATGAGTAAGTGGGTCACCTGATGTTAAGTCATCTCCACCGCCCATGTACGCCCACAATACCAAAATGATCATGGGCGCGTTGCCGACCTTAAAGGAAAGGAATAATTAAGCACTGTTGTGTTCCGGTTTGAAGGACATTGCAGCCCGTGAAATAACTGAGACGAGCAGGTCGCTCGCTTGATGATATGCGTCACGCCTACTCCTAAACAGAAGCAACGTCACATAGAACTCTGGATTACAAAACACTGCATGGCACTGAACTGCGCTCGTCAACCCGAGACATAAGATGTTACATAATGCCCAGTAATTTTACTGGCATTAATGTCCTTTAAACCGAAACTCAACAGTGCTTACACACTGCTACTTGGCGGTAGAAATAGACAAAGCGGTGGTATCAACCCAGACGGCCTCTCGCATACGAGGGACCTACTACCTTGTAAAATTTGTTCTAGACTGAAAATAAGATTAAGCCATCTACAGGATTTCTGTAAACTATTTCACCTTTCTGACTGAACTATGCCTACGCTTTAGTTACACAGAGTACCGGCAGATGTCTCTACAAAATGCACTCAGTTGATAAGCTGGGTACAGTCTGACCTAATTACAATGCTGGTTAGCTAAACGAGGGCGCTGTGCTCAATTTTGTAAATTATCAAATAAGAAAGACTACAAATTAAATTGGCTCATTTTGGTCTTATAGAGGGTTCATACGATTCTATTTTAGATAATTGATTATTTGTGGAGATGATATAGAGTATCAAAAAACTGTATCTTTGTCATTAATTATGTTGTATACCTCAAGCTACCTCTAAAATTCTCTTTAGTTTACTAAATAACTAAATTTGATACTGACATTACTAAATTTAATTGTGAAAGTACATGAATCTCTCTATTCTAAAAAAAGTAACTGGCGCCGCCGCCGCTGCCAAAAGCTTGTCACGCTATCTCCTCCGAAACCGCTGGGGGTATAGGGTCGAGACCGATACCAATCGATGCAGAATAATTTGGGGAAGAAGTGGTAAGATATGTCTCATATTCGTCGGACATTAAGTTTTTTTTTATGTTTTGTGGAAAAACATGGCCTAAGCCTAATTACTTAACAAAGCCTAATTACTTAAAATAAAATTAAAATAACACAATAATAAGTATATTCCAATTTGAGCAATTTTAATTCTGTCAATGTAAAATATTTTAGACGTTTTCAGTATACGAAATTGACCCTCGTATTTATAAACGTTACTATAAGACCTCATATGGAGAGCGAAGGCATAGTGACGATTTCTCTAAACGTCATTGGTTAATTTTGGCACTAAATCAAAACAGACCAATCATGTAAAGTGTATAGAAATCGCGACTATGCGTTCGCGCTCACTATGTGGCCTCATAGTATCGTTTATGTATACAGGGGTAAGATATGAAATGTCATTAATAGCTTTTTATTAGCTTCATACGTATGTTAGTATGTATGTTTGTATGTAACGGAATCTTTGAACATCATTTCGACCCCCTTCAAAACGTCAGATTAACTGGAAATTTGGCATACTTATTAAGGACCGATGACAATTCAATATTTTAAACAGATTGAAATAAAAAATACGCTTTTATAGAAAATTCAAGAAAAAAATTAAAAATAAATAATAGTTTAAATAAAACGCTTATAAAGAAAATCAAACTGAAAATAAAAAATAAATTTGAATTAAAAATAGTGTAAGAAAAAAATGATTTTATTGTAAAAAAAGCGTGGGGTGCTTTTCAAGATATTATCAAAATAACTATTGATACCATGCACCCCACGCTTTTTTTTACAATAAAATCATTTTTTTTACACTATGTTTAATTCAAATTTATTAAAATTTATTTTCTATAATTTAGTTGGAATTTCTATAAAAGCATATTTTTTTAGTTTTTTTAAACTATTATTTATTTTAAAGATTCTTAATTCTAAAACTAAATTTTAGTGTCTTTATTCTACTTTAGAGAGTTTTGTGACAACACAATCGGCACCATTGTTGATTTTATGTCATAATCTCCCGCTGAAAAAACTTGTAATAAAAATTTTCTGTATTCTTCGCTCTTTACTGAATACACCATTCTGGCATTAGCTTTGTCTTTTTCAACGTATTGATTTGTATTTATTCCTCTCTTGTCACCTGGAATATAAAAAGGGTCTCTATTAACAGTAGTCACTCGAATATATGACGTCAGACGCTAAAAGCATTAGAGTGTGCAGGTGGGGTTGGGTTTGGACCTAAAATATCGGTGGACTACTTACACTCCTATACCTTATACTGTAAACAAAATAAATAATTAAAATAGTTCCAATATACATACCACACATAATAATATCATTCTTCACGTATTTGTACTCTTTGACCAAATCAGGATTGACGAAAGCCGCAACAACCGATGGATCTAAAGATAACCATCTATCTGCTTTCTTCAATGATACTCTTTCGTGTTTGTTTTGTTCTTGCATTATTGATGTGGGCAGAGCGCCTAGTTTATTTTCTCTCCAGTCCTGAAACCGTTTCAATGGTCAGATCGAGGTTCCTTTACTAGGTAGTGTATGAATATCTTGTATTTTACATACATACGCACTCACGCCTACAATCCCCGAAGGGGTAGGCAGAGGTGTAATCAGTACACCCACATTTCCCGTATCTCCGTTCCACGATGTGATAGGGGGCGAGCCTATCGCCATACCGGGCACAAATTCCAATACTGAGCATTTCGTAATAGAAACATCCAATACCACTTTACCTGACCCCCGCGGGGATTGAACCCGAGACCTCAGGGTTAACCTCAAACGTAACGCGTACGCAATACAACTGCGCCTATCGTATTTTAATGAAACTTCAAAAAAATATTGTGTGGGTGTGGCTGGTCGCCCCATATAACATAAAATATCGTCAAATCTATGGTACAAGGAAACGGATTCAGCATGAAGCCGAGACAACACCAGCAGAAATAAAGAGAATTGCAATAGAGCTTAGGTAATTAATAATTTAAGGGAAGTTAAAATAGCTCAATAACTATAGTATTGTTATTGATTATTCTAAAACTGTGAATACCTACTGAATTGAATACTAGAATTGAAATACTCGTAAAAGAAAACACGCACACATTACTGCGGTTAATGAATTCAACTTCATAAAATTTCAATAGACTTGAATATATCATGCTAGAAACAACAACGCGTCTAAACGCCGACGTCCGCTAAATGTCTTGCATACTAATGTCACCTTTTTAACTTTCATAATGTTTTGTTATTACTAGAATACAAATGCTCGAGCATGTTTGAGTAATTTAACAGAGCTGCGCTAGTCCAAATAGACCACTATAATATTACTAATTTTAAAATGATGCACGCTATCATCCTGGACCTATTGTGGGAAGTAAGATAAATATTATGAGACTTGTAATCACATGATCTGTATAACATTATGACTGCTTCCTTCTAGAAACTATTCTGCCTACACATCCGCCAGTGTTATTAAACTAGGATCCACAGTAGTACGCATATTTCAAAATCGACGTGAAATAGCAGCTTGGCCATACGAAAAGCAACAGCTTTTCGTATGGTGAGATATCCGGAGGTACAAATCCCCCTTCATTTAATCCCTTAACTATCCCTTTTCTTTAAGGTCAAAAACACGTTCCTGATTCTTCAATTATTGTGGATAAGTAAGTTGCTCGTTTGCCGGCCTTTGCTATAAAAAAACGAGCAATGAACCTCGGCGAGTCTTTAGGAGTACGAAGTTGTCTTTATTCTCCAACAACATTAATCAAATAGAAAGACAGGGAGGTGTAACTAGTACACCGGTTTTCCGAGGTTATTTTATCCCATCATGTGATAAAAGGCGAGCCTCACACTATATTGGGCACAAACTCCATATTCTTACGCTGTCACTAAACTGCTTACTTACTCTGCTAAAATTGCAATAAGCTCTCGTCTGTGAGTAAGGGAATATGGTGACTTTATCGGGAGTGGCGTGCTGCATAACCACGTGGTATCCTTCCACATCCATCAGGGCGTTGAATTCTGGTGAAGGGTCTTCTGTGCCTGTGAAATTAACTCTTTACATAATCTTAACATGACCATTAATTTAATTCTAGAAATTTAATTTTATCTTTGTATGAAACTGCTTTTATGCATCAGAATAGGGCTGTGAAATCGAAAACCAAAACTTCTTTTTAAAAATAATGAGACACGTATTTCACAAATTAGTCCGGAAAATACCTTAATGCGGGCAGAGCCTCGAGCAAACGCTAGTATGTATAGATAGTAGCGTACTTACTATAAACATGGCCAGCCCCTATATACAACTGTGCCAATCGATTCAAGAAATTAGGATCATATTTAAGAGCAATAGCAACGTTGGTTAGTGTACCAATTGTAACCACCGATAACTGACCTGGAAATAATAGAACATTAAAGACACTTCTTCTACCTTATCCCACTCGCAGTGGTATTGGCGCGACATGATATTTATCACATGTTGCAGAAAGATTTGGCTTGTAGTTTCTATGACCGGCCAACTACCTGACGTCAACCTCTCTAGGGTAACAATGATAACGTTCAAGTCGAACTATTTATGCTGTAGACAAAACTGTCAATAGCGTGGTTCTGCCACATATTCTTATTATTTATTTTTTTGTAACCTTTCTTACGTTATCGTAATACCGTATGTTTTTTAGTTAACAGTTCCTTTCCAGCCTTTCTATGCTCTTTCTGAGCCTGTGATATTTCCTATGCACCATTTTTGTTACAAATTTATTTCCTTCATACATACATGAATACTCTGTCACGCCTGTAATCCTAGAGGTGTAACCAGTACACCCATATTTCGCCGAGCGTATCTCCGTTCCTTATGTGATGGAGGGTGAGCCTATCGCCATACCGAGCACGAATTCCAGACTCCGGGCTGATACTGAGCATTTCGTAATAGAAAAACCCACTACCACTTTACTCGATCCGGGGATCGAAACCTAGACCTCAGCGTTGGCCTCAATCGTAAAGCGTAAGCATAACAAGGCAGTCGTCATACTTGATTGACATAATATGTACATGATTACCTTCATACTTCTTCGATAATTCAACAAGAGCCGTGATGGCACTATTTTCCTGAGGAGATTTCAGCTTAGTATAAACTTCATTGTTATCACCCAAACCGTCATGCCCATAGTATCGAATTGACACGGGTGTTGTCACTAAAGAAGTCTTGCTGCCTCTGTATATTGGTATCTGAGAAAAATACGAACAAATGGTTTAAGAATAACAGTTCGGAATAGTCGCCAAGTGGTAGAGCCATGCTGTAGCCAATTTTGTCTACAGCATGAATGGATCGGTTCGATCACTGTCCCAAACAGACGTGAAGTAGTCGGTCAGTTATAGAAAACACCGACTGAAAATTGGTTATAAGTATTTAGCTTTTTAGTTTTTTGAGTCTTTTTTATCTTTGTTAATAGTTTTTATTTTTCAATTTTAAGTGATAGAATTTTCAAAATCGGTACAATGAAAGTTATATGAAGTGGTATGAAGTTTTAATCTATCATCCGTGATTTCACCACCATATGAGTGCAATTTTTGTTTGATATTCACATTTCTAATTTTGAGTTATATTCGTCCGAATGAAAAAGTATCATCGATCGATTCGACAATCGATTCATATTGGGCGGAGTTATGCATGGTTTAAAAACAAGCGTCGAATTGACAACATCCTCGTTTTTTTGCCTGTTAACAAATAGAGTAATACAAATTAGATCGATATGAGTAAGTTTAAAATGTAAATATTCTTTATTATTTCCATAAGTAAATATTATTCAATATTACAAGTACATGAACGAATAGGAACTCCTTTAGTATTTATTTTATTGAATTAATCATTTTAATTTTTATAGAAATGATTCAGGCATAGCTTAGCGTAGAATTTGTCGATATAAAAATATAATAAAATTAAAATAAACTACAAATAGGTATTTAATTGAAAACTTACAAATCATTCATTAAAGTAAAAGTGCGGTCACACTTTCATGAGGTGTGATCCACAAATATTTGTTTCGGACCTGGGTGTTGTTGGACCGCAAGTCACAAGTATTTCCTGATATCCACGATACACCTTACCCAAGTGTGGGGTCAGGACTATGTGTGTGACTGTTGGGTGTATTTATTTATTATTATTATTATTTCGCCGTACAGAGAGGCGTTGCTGTCACGTATTTCTTTCTTCTTCTGACTTTGCAGTGACTTAAAACAAAAATAACAAAAACCTGCCTCGGTAGCGCAGTTGTAATGCGTACGCGTTACGACTGAGGCTGGCGCTGAGGTCGCAGGTTCAATCCAGGTCGGGTAAAATGATACTGAGCTTTTCGTAATAAAAAAAACCCAATATCAGCCCAGAGTCTGGAATTTGTGCCCGTTATGGCGATAGGCTCGCCCCCTATCACATCATGGGAGGGAGATACGCTCGGCGAAATGTGGGTGTACTGGTTACACCTCTGCCTACCCCTTCGGGGATTACAGGCGTGAGTGCGTATGTATGTATGTATGTATGTAACAAAAACCTTAAATGATATGTCTCGGCAAAATGTTACGGGGACTCAGAGCAAATCGCTACTTCACAAAGGTCTTAACTTTTTACAATCATCCACACTTGAGATATTGTCACAGTCACGCCTCTCGGTGCGTCGATGTTACAAGTGGAGACACATTTTACATAATGTAACAATAATAAATTATATCCGTCATTCATATGTCATAGACCTTGACATTGACTTGAATCGATATAAATAAATGCGAATTTTATGTAATAGATACCAGTTGCCGGTTATCTTGAGCGTCATAACTTCATTTAAGTTATCAAATAGGTCGTGCCAAAGTTTATAGAAACGGTTACAAAATGATTTAAATGAATACCTACTCTCCGTATCTGCTCTTCTAATCTTTATAGACACATCATCACTGTGAGTGTGAATGCGTCCGTATGTATGTGTGTGCGTAAATTGAAACAGTTCTTAGTCATGTTTAAAAAAAAGCTATTCAGCCATTTAAAAATTAGAGACGGTTTCTAATTGATATCTGGGGTTTTTAACAGTTATATTATTTATGTATAATAATATAACGCATATATTTCATAGAATCATCAGATTTCATGATTCTTTTTATTCCATAGGTTATACTTTAAAGTTGGTCACACTTTAATTTTGAAGACCGATCTCCATTAGTTAGGGGGTGACAAAAGTAAAAGAGTATAACTTTGGCTTCAATTGTTATTGATTTTAAATTAATACTATCACAAAAAAATTTTAACACAAAAAAAATATATAATCGACTAAAAGACTTGTGCTGGCGCCACAGGCAGAATCAACACCACCAGATACTGCAGCAACAATGCCGTCTGAGGTTAGCAAACTGCTGCTGAGTTCAAAATCACGTTTTTAAGGTTTATTAAAACTTTTTTACTTACATCTTGCCTCTTAGCAATCTTAAGGACTATTTGATTGTTCAAGCATACTTGATTTTCGTCTGTATTTCCATTGCCAGTAGTCAAAGCTATTAATTCTGGTCTGAAAAAAGTAGTCTGATTGACTATTCTTTTGTTGATAGCTTTTGATAATCCCCGTGAAATTACCCTATTCCTAATGTCAACAATTTAATGGCCATTCCCTATATTCTAACTATCTTTAAATAGAATATAGGGAATTTGATTACTATCAATAATATTTTGACAGATCTTGCATACAAAATGTGTTAAAACTATACTGCCAATAAGCAAATCTGTTCATAATCAGAATATTGGGAACGGCCATTAATGGAGTCTCCTATCTGAAGATCGATTTAAGAATCTTACGGTGCACAAACTATGTATGCCGCTAGTCCAATAATGTTAATTTTTATTACTCCAGTGTTTCTTCTTTCTTTCTTCTTCTTAACTTTTATTATTGATGAATTAATACTTACCCATCAAAGTATTTCTCGTAAAGCAAAGCTATATTAATTGCCATAGCATCGTCTCCACCGGCATCGTTATCTATTATGAACTTTTGTCTTATCTGGTTGCCACTGCAAAGTATTTATTATTTTGTGAATTCGTCTTTGAAGCAGGCTGGGAGAGAGAGAGACTGATTATGAACATTGGCCTGATATCAAACGCTACGATTTTCAAAACCTGGTTTCTTAGTAAAATAAAGGAATTAGTAAGAATAGCTGTCAATTTTGATGATTATAGATATTGGTAACAAGTCGAAAATTCCCGATTTTTTTATTCACGTAAGTAGATTTTTTATCCTGGCATGACAAAGTGACTGCACTGCACCTTGTGGTAAGTACAGTGCAGCCCAAATACCTACAATGTCGACCGTCGAAAGACATTGCATCCTCAAACTCGCGATACAATTATACCAGCCTTAAGTTACTAGATTTACACTTGTTGATCCCGTAACGTGACAACAGCCATTTTCAATAAACTATCTTAGTTTGATTCTTTGGATAGATCGTAAAAATGAGCCAATGAGAATACAATGTGAAGGTCACGCGTTCAAATTACTTTGTTCGATTGGTTGATTTCCGTAATATATCTGGATAAGCAAACTTAGATAGTTTATTGAAACTGGACGTTGAAGGAACGAGCCACTATTATGGGTTTCTCACCATATGTAAGCTTGTCGCTATCCAGTTGTGTTCAAATATTTCAGTAGGCCTAGTACGAGTTACAAATACGTTCACAGTTTTCGAATTTGTATAATATTACTACTGTCGAATTGTCAAACTAGTAATTCATACGGTAATAAAGGAAAGAATCGCTTGAAAACTAATTTCATTTTCGACTAATATGAAATAAAATTAACCATATTATAAATTTTAATTCATCATAGTTCCTAATAGTGGCTACTGAAGCACTATGTATGGAGAGAATACGAAAACTTTCATCGTTTTAGCAAAATATTAAAACTTGTACTAGGTCTACAGGTACCCGGGATCAGAAATTTCTACAATTAGTCACTTACCCGCTTCCCACACACAAAGTGGCACAAATTGATAAAATTAAATATGTAAGTTTGTGCATGATAACACCTTCTTGTTTACTCGAACTATGAAGTACTGAGTTTTCGGCCAAATTCGGCTATTCATGTTATTCAACTATTAGTATTGTATGTATTCAATTAATTTTAAATTATTCAAAATGTTTGCTGCGGTTAATTAGGGTTATGAATGCATAGGTAACAGTTACGTTTAGACCAAATTTAAAAAGCGGGTTAACAACTTAAGCGGTTTCGATTTCCGCATCGAGACAATTGTTTGTGGGATCCACAAATACTTATTTCGGGTCTCAATGTTGTAGGTCCGCAAGTCTCTCGTAGTTACTGATACCCGCGATACAGGTTAATCTAGTGTGAGGTCAGGACTATGTGTGTGACTGTTGGCCTTATTATTATTATTTATATTTCTTTGATACAAAAATTCAATGCAACATGCATGTTTTGTTGAAAATAATCTAAATATCATTTTTGGACTGCCTCGGTGGCGCAGTGGTAATGCGTACGCAGTACGGCTGCTGTGCTAAGGTCTCGGGTTCGACTCCCGGGTCGGGTAAAGTGATATTGGGTGTTTCTATTACGAAATGCTCAGTATCAACCCGGAGTCTGGAATTGTGCTTGATATGGCGATAGGGTCGCCCATATCACATAATGGAACGGGAATAAGTTCGTCAAAATATGGGTGTATTGGTTACACTTCTGCCTCCCCCTTTGGGGAGTAAAGGCGTGAGTGCATATGTATGTATCTTTTTTGGCAAATATTCCAAAAAAGGAAAGGCAAGGAAAGGGTTAAGTATGGGCTTTTCCCAATTGACTTTATTATAAAAAAATAAGTTTTAACAAAATCTAGAAACCGACTTATAAACACTAAAGTCTCTAAACACTGAAAAGTCATAAATAACAATTTCTATAGGTCTTTTTAGTTTCGGTGCCTGTGTCACTTCCGGTCAAATATAATAGCAATTTAAAATCCCTCCTCCTTCTTTGAAGTCGGTTAAAAATACAGTTTATTTTCATCGTAGTTGTTCTTTATTCTTTGTTTTTTTTGTAAAACGTGTTATGAATATTTTTATTTTATATGTGGAGGCTTGTCAAGACAACATGTTTACGTAACCTACATTTAATTCTTATCCTTTGTAATAATAAGAATTGTTTTACCTTCTGTAAAATAAATAGTTGCGATTTAAATGAGGATATTGTAGACCGTATCAACATTGAACAATGGTTCCTACATACCCACACTGATCCGAAACCAAAATGGCAATAAAACACTACCTTTCTATTTTGGAAATGCACTAAATCGTACTAATACTAAACACGGGGTAAATGATCCGCATGCCAACAAGAACTCACTAACTAACCACATAACTCAGTAGGTAAATCACGTTGCGTGCGGTACCGCATAGTACATTCCAAGCGTCAGCTGATTTTTCATTGGCTTTAAGTTACGGCAATTTTTTTGTGGTATCATGTCTGTAATCACCAGCACTACCACCAGTCTTCGTTTTCGGAAGCGTTTAACTTATACCCGGTATATTGATAGTGTCAATGATAGATAGCGTGATAATTTTGCTATTTTACCATCTTATATTTTATCTGATAACTAAAGTTTCCTTGGAAATTGATAAATTGACCCTTTATTAGTAATCTTAGATAAAATATTACTTTATTAGAACGTGTTTAATTCTGATTAACATGTTTAGCCGCAAACACGTCTAGTAAGAACTGTTGATATTCTTCTGTCTTCACAGAATAAATCATTCTGACGTTGGCTTCTTCTTTGTCTACAAAAGTATTCGTGTTAATACCTCTTTGATTACCTGTAAACAAAATACCTTCAAATGTTTATCTTCCGTAATATTCACTTTGTAAGTTTCACTGCTAAAATATTGTTTTTATATTAATCCCCGATAAAAAGAGGAGTATTTTATATTTTATCCGTTTATGAGCCTTTCTGTTTGTGTATTTGTAAATGCGTTCTTTATTATTTCTTATTGGTCCATTCTAGGTATTGCTTCAGTTGAATCCACTATAGAGTATTATAATTATACAAGTATTACCTCCATAAGGCACCAATTTAGTCGCGAGAAAGCCATAAGAGCGTGCATTTTAAGTAGTTACTATTTAGAAACCCAATATTTTAGACTTCTATTTGAATTCAATTAGCTACTTACATACATGCAAAAGCTCACGTCTGTATGCCCGAAGGGGCAAGTAGAGGTACAATTGGTGAACTCAGGATTCGCCGAGCTGTATCCCATAATGTGATAGGAGGCGAGCCTATCGCAATTAGTCACTTATCTTCTATTAGTCTTCTATCTAATCAAAGAATAATAATACAATTGCTTACCACAAACAATAATATCATTCTTGGAATATTTATACTCCTTCACGAGGTCTGGCCTCACAAACATAGCAACTGTGGCTGGATCGAGCGCCTGCCATCGATCGCCTCTTTGCAGAGATACCTTCTCGTATTTGTTCTGATAGCTGATTATCTTAGTGTCTATTGCTCCTAGTACGTTTTCTCTCCAGTCCTGAAATAAACACCAATTTGTGCGATATCTACTGATGATGTAAATTTAATGTGCATTCATTACAGTTCTCAGATTAGTATGTTTTAAGTTATTAAAATGTGTCATAATATGCATATACGTAGTATGTATACATGCGTCTTAAGCGCAAAAAACGGCCACCAGTGGAGGGGGTTAAAAGGAAATTGTATCAATAATACGATAACCTCAAAAATTTGATACGTTTCTATTATCGAATACGTAACCATTCAGCCGATTTTTTGTATTTGGTCAAAATAAACTGTTTGTAGCAAGTTGATTCAATAATTATAATATTATGCACATGTCACTGAGATAATAGTCCAAGACTATTCAATGACTTTGATAACAATTGTATAATACTGACCGACTTTGCAAGTTATCCCAGATTTAAATGGACGAATTTCAGTGGATGGTAAAATATTATTTTCTAATATACTAGCTGTTGCCCGCGGCTCCGCCCGCGTGAATGTATGAGTAGTATGAGGAATTTAACTACTCAAATTTCTCAGCCATCACTCAAATTCGTCCTACGACATGTGCTATAGGTGCTTTTGTTATTGTATGCGACGAGGATAATTATTCGTTTAAGAACGAAATTATTTCTACTTACTCTACTAAAATTGCAGTAAGCTCTTGTCTGCGAAAATGGGAATAGAGTCACTTTATCAGGTTTGGCATTTTGTGCCACTATCCTATACGCTTCTACGTCCATATGAGCATTGAATTCTGGATTTGGATTTTGATCGCCTGAAATTTAAGAAATTAATTTATTATGTTTATACTTCTTCTGTTATCTCTTTTCTAGTAGCTTTTTTAAATTGTTTTTATTGCGATAGACAGACGAGCAGGCGGCCCAGGTGGTAACCACTTACCATCAGGTGATGGTAAGTGGTTACCGCCGCCCATGGACGTCAGCAATGCCAGAGCACAGCCAAGCCGCTGCCTACCGTATTATTCTGTCATCATAACCAGTAAATAATTACAAATATAATAAGCTGATAAATGGCATTTTCAATTTTACTACACAGTATCCATTATCGACATCAGGCGTTGCTATGCTAATGTGTTTGGGTGGCATGACACTCATCAAATATATTTGTCCAATTTCATTGTTCTATGTTTGATCAAATGTCATTGACAGGACGTGATGTTTAGTATAATGTAGATCGAAAGCATTGATCAAATATTGTTATCTTTAAATAATTATATACGAACAGTCATATCCGTGATTCTACTTTAGGATAACCTGTTTCATGGATATCAGGAACTACGTAACACTCTCGGTCTTGTATCGGTCATACGTAACACTCGGACCTCACGTTTCACAGCCGGGTATGCGCCCATTTGTTCTACCGAGGCTGTCATATATCAAGATATCTAATAGATGTACTATCTGCAAGTCTCCTAGTCTACTTCTTACTTTTTACTAGTTGATGATTTTTAACCTCTTACTTACTATGTATATGACCTGCCCCGATGTATAGGTGGGCAAGTCTGTTCAAGAAGTCAGGGTCATATTTTATTGCCACAGCAATGTTGGTCAGTGATCCAATTGTAATCACTGTCAAGCGCCCTGTAATGGAAAAATGTAAGAAATTGAGAGTTTGGGTAACAGAAGCCTGTATATCCTCAAAAAGGTAGTCAGAGCGTACATCACATTCAGTTTACCAAGGTTAATTCATCCCATAATTAAATAGCGACGAGCCATTGGGTACAAATACAATCCTGGACATCAGTTGAATGTTTACCATATAGCTCGACCCTACGGATAATAGAACAAACCTCCCAGGTTATAGGCTATTTCTTGACCAAGGAGGTTAGTTACAAAATGTGATAAATATTTGATAATACAAAGAATTTATTTTCATGAATGGTTTTATTACAGTAACAAAATATCTGTTGTTAGCTCAGCAAAAAAAAGTGATAGAGCCATACTGTAGACAATTTTGTCTACAGCATGAATTGGCCGGGAAATTTGACCGGGTTATTGCCACCATCTCACAAAAAACTGACGTGAAGTAACATCTTGTTATTGGGTTTTGCACGGTGAGTAAGATATCTGGAGGCCCAAATGCCCCATCCCTTTCCTAGTCCCTTAAATTATCCCTTTCCTTTAAGGTTAGCACCTTAATTATCCCTTTCCTTTAAGGTTAGCACCATAATTATCCCTTTCCTTTAAGGTTAGCAACGTGTTCATGATTCTTCTGACATAGAATATAAATAAGCTGTGGAAACCACATGCCTTCAGATGAGCCACTTGCTCATTCGTCGACCTATAATACCTATATAAAAAAAACTACTTATCGACCGTTCAAGTCCAAGACAAGTGTCCAAGTCACATAAATTGATAATTAATATATTTATGAATATACACTCACCTTCATGTTCCTTCGAGAGATCTATCAGAGCATTAACTGCACTATTGGTATGTGTTGGTACAAGATCTGGATAAATATCCCCACTGTCTCCAAGACCGTCGATGCCGTAGTAATTACCAGCGTCAGGGGTTGTCACCAATGAAGATTTAGCGCCTCTGTATATTGGAACCTGTAATCAAATTTGAAGAATAATTTAGATCATAATATTGATAAACTTATTCATATACTAGAGATTTCCTTATCTCAAATGCTACTCAATTTTGAAAGTGTTATGAGGATTAATGGAGTGCTTAATTTCAGACTAGACAAGCTATAGCAGTACACGAGGACTCAGGGCTAAGAGCTGTGAGGTCCTTTGTTTTAAGATTGGGTATTACTTTAGCTGAATATTGTAAATTTGAAAACATCACTGCTCCGTGGATTTTAGAGAGTTTAGATATGGGGAGTTGGTTATTAAAATCAAATGTACCTTTTGCAATACTAGGTATATAAAAATGAGTTGAGCATTATTTTCATTCTATGAACTAGAATCGGAAGAGAAACCAATTCATTACATATGCTCGTCTGCGTTTACGTTGTGATGAAAATCTGCCCTATCATTTGTGACACAATTTTATCATTAGTACAGCGTAGGGTAGAGGCGTAACAGTAATATCGTTCATACGAATTCTTTGTAATATTTGTGTTCTATATAATGTAAAGAAATGGAAATGAGGATGGTTGGAAATATCTTACATCTTCTCTCCCTGCAACCTTCAGAATCCGTTGGTTATTGAGGCTGACATTGTCCTCATTGGTGTTACCATTTGCTGTTGTTAAGCCTATTAGCTGAGGCCTGGAACCAAATATAATAATATAGATAGATAACTCTTTATTGAACACCAACTTAAGGAACAATACAAAAGAACCTTATAACTATAATGATATCAAGATGTAGTCTTTTTAAATTGGTGTATGATTTAAACAGTCCTACTAATATTATATTATAAATGTGAATGCTTGGGTGTTTTTGAGTTTGTGAATTGCTCATAGCTCTGCCCGCGTGAATATCTTTTTCTGGATTTAAAAATAGTCTATTTCCTAATCCAGATCATGTTCTATATGTGTGCCAAATTTGATCCAAATCCGTATACGTGATAATAAACATCCAAATTCACAAACACTTAAATAAACGTTCATTTTTTATACTAGCCTGAATGTTGGATCGAGCTGGTCGCTCTTCTGATGTGCCAAGTGGACACGTACTTTAACATGATCTTGTTTCTACATGAAATTTTTTACACTTCTCTTTGTGACTATAATCAATGAATCAATACAAGGTGGTAGGTACCTCTTATGCAATAGGCCGTCTGGGGTAGTATCACCGCTGTCTTTTTCTGCCGCCATGCAGCAGTGTGTTTGCACTGTTGTGTTCCGGTTTGAAGGACATTGAAGCCAGTGAAATTACTGAGTATTATAATATACATCACTTAACATCTTATGTCTCGGGGTGCCGAGCGCAGTCCAATGCCATGCAGTGCTTTGTAATTCGAGGATATGTGCGAATTGTTTCTGTTTATGGACAGGCGTGGCGCTTACCATCAGGCGAGCGACCTTCTCGTTTCGTCACACAAGGAAATAAAAAAAACTTACCCGTCATAATATTTTTCATATAACAATGTGAGGAAAATTGCCATAGCATCGTCTCCACCGGCATCGTTGTCTATCAGAACCTTTGGTTTGCCGTCTGCCATACTAGAATTAATAAAGGATTTTTTATCGTCAAGGAGCTCAAACAAGCAAATCACCTAACGGTTACAGATCATCAGGATCCATGAATACTATATTTTTTGGAAGCCATGGAAATCTTGTAATCTTGTGCATTTTACTTGAGGTTAATGCATTCAATATAGGTATAATCAACATACCTGTTAAACAGTAAGTGAAGGTATTTCGCTCCGTATAACCTTTAGAAACCTTTGTAAGAAATAAAACTGTAAGAAAGTTGAATTCACAAACAGCAAATTGACAACTACAATTGAGGCTCAAGCATCTAGATATTTTATGAAAATTTCTCTTACTAATTTATACACTATATTATTTAGGATAACATAAACACTTTTATTTATTCAAGTGCCAAATTGGTTGACATTTCATCTGCTTTGTTGCACAAATTCTCACAAACTTCGATTCACAATTCGTTAATATTAGAACGCAAACAAAATACTACCGAAACAAACAGATACTCGTAGCAAGAAATCAATATCACGATATCTGTTAAATCTTATCTTGAACGTTACAAATAACAAAAGCAATATAAAACTGACGTTGTTACACGTACAATACAAAATAACATACCTCGCAAAAGAAGGAATGCAAATCCATATTAATAACACAAAGAATTTAGTCATGATCACGCGTGCAGATACTCTCAGTGTTTAAGATGAACTAAATTTATTTTAGTAGTTTCTGCTTGACCCGCTTCCAAATCGATATTAACTTGATTATGTTTAGGAGTCTCGTTGGCATGAGAAATATCTCGTAAATATAATACAATTAGCTTTTTCTCGTGGAGCCGCCCGCGTGACTAGCATTCTTCGGGATAAAAATGTCTATGTCCTGGCCATGTGTACCTGTGTGGTAAAACTCATCCAAAACTGTTCAACCGTAATTGAATAACAAATATCCAAGTTCACAAACTCATAAACCAGGTAACCAAATCTTGCGGCTACAGACTTCTACTTTTTCCAATATTTGGACAACTTTTGGCGAAAAAAAACAATACCCGAGAGACAGTACAAAATGCATTGATAGCATGGGTAGTTACGTTGATTAAAAGAAATAGAAAAAAATACTTTAATCGTACAAAATGACAATTATATAGGTAAAGCGTTTTATTTTTATTATAAATTTTATATATCATTGCCCTATTATTAGGTATATAAGACCGAAATTCCACTCACTCACTTACTGATTAATCACACATTCCCAAAAACTTCTAAAGCTAGGGTCATGCAATTGGGGCAGATGATAGTTAGTTTGTGTAATGTAGAGGCCAGCCAAGAAAGGATTTTACAGTTGAAGGGGGAAAGGACAGTTCACGCGTGCGGACCCGCGAGCAAAAGCTAGTCACTGATAAGTGCCATATCACTTGTTGACCACCCAGAGTCACTTTATAAATGTGTGTCAAATAAAATTAGAATTTTAACAGAGTCGTAGTTTGCTTCTGGAAAGTATATCTTTGTTCGAAATAATTATATTACAGACATAGATCATAATAGACATAGCACGTACTTTAATCTGTATGAACCCAAGCGTGTATTTAGTATCTGCTGTAACCGCACAAGAATAATTTAGTTCAGAGAAGTTTTTATAATAATTTAGGGTTCGAAAAGGCATTCGTAGTATTTCGCGATTTTTTGTTGATCCCATAATAAAAAGATCTCGTATTCATATAGTTGAAGTACCTACCATCAATAATCATCAACATCAGGATGTTTCTAGTATTTTCGATTTCACAATGTATACTCTAAATCACAACGGAAAAAAAGCTGTTTTAGACGTGGACGACGGATAAATAGATCTATACCATTATCAGTACAAATATTTATCCAAGGTTCCGTATTGTTCTTTGTCACTAACAAGGAAATATATAGTCAATAGTAAATTAACAGCACAATAACATTTGCCGCTACAAACGATGATGTATTTACTATTTTATTTATGACTCAAACATAAATAAAATAAATAAATACACCCAACAGTCACACACATAGTCCTGACCCCACACTAGGTAAACCTGTATCGTGGGTATCAGGAACTACGAGGGACTAGCGGTCCCACAAAGCAAATAAAAGCAAATAAAAAAGAAGTAAAAGGTAGTAGGTCAAACAAAGCATAGTATACCTAATATTTAACAATTCTTAAATATTTTCTACTAAAATAAATCTCAGAAAGCAATCAAAACAAAAACAATTCTACATTTAATAAGAAAATGCGTGAAGACATTTTATTATATTTTTCACCAAATATTATTTAGAAAAAACACAAAATTAAATTAAGTTCTTACTACAACAACAATTCTACATTTAATAAGATAATGCGCAGCGTGAGACATTTTTCACCAGATATTATTTAGGAAAAATACAAAATTAAATTAAGTGCTTACAACAATTCTACATTTAATAAGAAAATGCTTGAAGATATTTTTCACCAAATATTATTTAGAAAAAACACAAAATTAAATTAAGTGCTTACGTCTTAATAATAATACTAAATAATTATTACCTTAAATCAGGAAGAATTAAAATATCAATAATGCAGTGTTTAGTCCACAATAACAAAATTGAACTGAGCACGGACGGTCAACGTAACAAAGCGTTTAGATTGTTCTATATTCACCCGCTAGACGGGGGATATGTTACTAATGTGAATTTAGCCAATTGTCAGTTAGATGTGAAATTACTGGGCATATCATATATCCGTAAGATGGACGCAGTGCAGTGTCATGCAGTACTTTATAATTAAAAGTTCTGAGTAGTATTGTACCTGCGACCGGCTCGCCTCGTCACTCAGTTCTTTAAAAAATGTAAGATCTGGCTATGGTTAAAAAAATTGGCTTCCCTTGATTTCTAGATATACCTACTCGTAGATGTTTACATAATTGTATGATATGTTCTTGAAGCCCAAATAATACCTATTTCGGTTTTTTTTACAAGATGCCTAAATTCCTTTCGAACCAAATTAAGCAATATGCACGATATGTGAAACTTCATGAAAAATAAAGAAGGCAAATTTAAATTATTTAAAAAACATTTAATAAATTATTTATTGATACCATAATATGATTAACACATAAGTATTGATCACTAACTTCTGTACGTCTTCCTTCAATTTGCATTTATTTCCTCAGTTCTGCATTGAATATATTCAGCAACATATCCTTATAGTAATCTTTGTTCAGTAAAGAAATGAATTTTACATTTGGCTTTCTAGATTCGAAATCATTTGTGTTTAAACCCCTGTCAGGGCCTGAAAAGAAATTGATATGTGAATTAATTTATTAGACAAATGTTATCTTGTCTGTGTCCCTTTTCACTTACTGGAAAGTTGATGTTTTTAACTGACTTAAAAAAGGAGAAGTTTCTCAATACGACGTTTTTTTGTTAAGTACTTATTTATGTATCTACCTACATTGATTTCTCCATCAATTGTGGACCGATTTTGTTTAAAAATAAATAATTCGATTGAGTTTACCTATGACCCATACAAATTTGGTTATGATGATCTGTTAATGGAGTACTGAGTAAGAAAATAAAACTCATCAACGAATAACAGCACACTCGTCGCGATTGTGTTATTGCATTGAAACATGTCATAGCTGTAGCTACTACTAAAAATGTAACAATAAAATAAGATTTAAATCAAATTTTTTATTGCAATGTAATATTTGTTTTATTACGAGTAAAATAAATGATAAATGGGGCTTGCTATCTTAAGAGTAATAAAAATATGAAAGTTTTGATGTTTGTGAGTTTAAGAAATTGTATTTTTGTTAAGGCATGATTGACGATCACGTCTTAACGTCCGAATGGTTTTGAATTAAATCTGGTAGGTATACCATGACCTAGAATAAGATATCCTAAAATATTATATAAATACTAGTCCTATATCATACTCATCCTACTGCTGAGCATGGACCTCCTCTATTGGATGTGAAGGGACCTTGGACCTTAGTCCACCACGCTGGCCTGATGTGGGTTGGCAGACTTCTTTATTAATTGTGTGGATAACATCTCAAACAAAAAATAGCACAACTAATGTTCAGTTGTTGACCTAATTCAACATCTCAGGCCCTCCAACTCGACTACTACTGTTTGTTTATCAATATAAAAAAATATTCTTGGCCAGAGTATAGGCTGTTTATTAATTGATTTACGAGCGCGGGCTTTCAACTCGGTATTGGGAATATGTCAGTATTTAGTCACCATGTGAGTTTTGACATCTGGCTCTGGCGTCGCATGAGTTCAAATACTAAATAATAGGATGCAATAAATTTTAGCTGTATCAGCCTGTCAATGGGGCAATCGACGGCTGGTATTGTGTGTTCTATAATCCGCTTAGCAAGCTATAAGTACCTAATTTGCTTTACCATATGGCTCCCGTTGATAGATAGTGGCGACAACGTTTGCCTCATGTATGCACATGGGCGACACAGGTCTATGGAGGATTTGTGTAGACCTATGTCGCCCATAATTGGTATTCAAGACACTAAAAAGAATTCTTTAATACAAGAATAAAAAATATAAATATTCGATATTAATTTGACATAAAAATACGTTATTTAAATGTCGGTATTACACAATAAATTTCTTGCTAGATACAGCCTTATCAGAAATATTAGCTTGTTTCTATCATACTGCCCATTAAATTATACTTGAGTATAATTGCGCCCACTCTATTTTTTAGCGGCGGCATGAACACTAGTTGCAACTAATTGTGTTCAATGATTTCAATGCATTTTTCCGTACATCTCGATTTAGCCAATTCAGGTCGATGATCTGTATATTACGCGTCTGCCTACTTTTCAACATAATGAGTCATCAATTGTAGATGTCAACCATAAATGTCAGGATACCTTTTCAGAGAATACAATTGCTTGTCTGGCCTTTGAGTTATGGTAATACATTATGCAGCATGCTATAAAGAGCAGTTTAAAGAAGGGAGCGCCTAGTTTGTCACCGATATGCATCTAATCCGTTTTATTTTTTAAATTATGTCAAGGACCTAAATGTCAAACAGGTTACGGCAGCAATTGTGATATCGCTTTTGTTCTCGTGGGAAAAATAATTTAAGTAGAATAGGTTTTACAGGTATATTGTAACAGCTCAGTGTACTTTAATCAAACTGATTGCACATTCAAATGCAACTGAACTTTTTCTATAATTGTTAATGAAAACATTAATGCTGGATTCGATTATTCATAGCATACTCGGACTACGGTATACAGACTATGTTTTATTAATTACGACTCCATCCTGTAAGTAGCCAACGATGCGTATCTAAATACCTAATCCAGATAGCTAATCCAAAAACACACACGCACCTACGCAAACATGAACTACGATTAACTGATAATTCTTGTTTCGTAACTTTTATAAAATTAACCTTTAGTATTAACGCACGTTCACGGTCAAACAGAACGCAATATCGTATGCGTGAGCACTAAAACAACAAATAATAGACAAATTAATTATTCTAAACATGTTCTTAATTTAAATTGCATTTATGTTGTCAGACAACTGACGAAAACGTTGTATGAATATATCTGGTAAGACGTAAGAATAACGTCATACTAATATACTTCTTCCTATGACACTTACCTATGTGACGTCTTATGCTTAATTAGAACTGTTAATTTGTTTGTATTAGGGATCTGTCTACTTGTACGGTTTTTTTTTTTAATTTGACTGAAGAAAAAAGCAGAAGAGGTTCTCAATTCTTCTAAATTTATTTTTTATATATGAATAACTCCGCCAAATGTGGACCGATTTGGATGATATAGACAAAGGTTCTATTTATGATGAATACAAAAAATAAAGAAGGATATTTTGAAATTCAACCCCTAAAGGGCTAAAATCGGGTTCCAATGTTTGTATGGAGAAAGAATATTAGATAGTATTCGTATCGTTGGATAGCCTCTCGGCGCAGTCGGCGAGCAGTTGGCTGTGAAACGCGAAGTCGCGATTTCGATTCCTGCACCGTTTTTTATGTATGAATAACTCCGCCAAATGTGGACCGATTTGGATGATATAGACAAAGGTTCTATTTATGATGAATACAAAAAATAAAGAAGGATATTTTGAAATTCAACCCCTAAAGGGCTAAAATCGGGTTCCAATGTTTGTATGGAGAAATAATATTAGATGGTATTCGTATCGTTGGATAGCCTCTCGGCGCAGTCGGCGAGCAGTTGGCTGTGAAACGAAAAGTCGCGATTTCGATTCCTGCACCGTTTTTTTTCGTGTGATCCAGTATTTGTTTCGAGTCTGAGTGTTCTGGGACCGCAAGTCCTTCGTAATTACTGATACCCACAAAACAGGTTAACATAGTGTGGGGTCAGAACTATGTGAATAGATATATGTTGGTGTTTCGCATTTATTTCAAAAAGTAGAGTTTGATTCAAAACTAATCAACAAATATGTAAGCATTTTATGTATTTTTTTAAAACTCTATAGCTTTTTTATATTAGGTACAAATATAGACACTTAGGTCTACTTGCGAGTTGCGCGTCGATTCTAAATAGGGGTTTAATCCAAAAATTAAAACTGTTTAAGAAACGTCAAAACGTATGAAAATTTTACATAAGTAAAGATGTATAGTGAGTTTTAGTTTTACGATTTAGGATCGTCGTGCAAGTGAGCCTAAGAAGGAGATCCATAAACCCGAAAAAGTCACTTTTCGTAAAAACTCCGTTATGGGCTTGCCAAAGTCAACCTTGACCACAGTTCATTGTTCAAGAAGCGATAACATTGAATGAAAAACCTTATAATTTTTTCTTGTGAGGGAAAAATTAGAGTGAAAATTTAAATAAATCTGCAAAAATACAAATATAATATGAGTCATATTATATTTGTATTTTTCGAATATACAAATAACATACCTTCGAAATCCTTATGGGGAATTTCTCAGGTCATCGGTTTCCTCACGACATTTCCTTCACTGTTATAGCAAGCGATAATTCATAATGAATACACACGTAACTTAGAAAAGTCAGAGGTGTATACCCTTGGGGATGATGTCGAACCTGCGACACGACATTCGTCTCGACAATCCGTAGCACTCCCCGCTGAGCCATCGCTTTTACCAACATACATATATGTTACTTTTCAATATACATATAGGTACATATAGGTTATTTTTCGAAAACGTTGTTTACGTGAACGGAGCCGCAAGCAAAAGCTAGTTATACTATAAAATAAGCACAATAAAGAAACCTTACCATGTAAAATAATATTATCTTTACTAAAGATTTCTTTCTCAACGATGTTTTTGTCTAAAACTACTGCCGCAGCAGCCGGGTCTAATATTTTCCACCTCTCACTTTTAGACAAAGAGACGTTCTCAAAAACGTTTTGAGCTCGCATTATTGCTGTTGGAATAGCACCAAGGACGTTTTGACGCCATTCCTGAAAAATATACTTTAAATTCATGCTTGCAATAGTATCTTTGACTACTTCTTCAGGAATAAAGATATGTTACGCTATGATATAATGATATTTCTGTCGCCAAGCAACAGTGTGTAAACACTGTTGTGTTCCGATTTGAAGGACATTAAAGCCAGTGAAATTACTGGGCGTTATGAGATTTAACAACTTATGTCTCGGGATGACGAGCGCAGTCCAGTGTCATGCTGTGCTTTCTAATTATAAGTTCTGTGTGGTGTTGTTCTTCTGCTTATGGGAAGGCATGGCGTTTACCATTAGACGAGCGACCTGCTCGTTTCGTTTTGTAGTTTATTTGCACACGACATGGAATAAACATGGAATCCATGGGCTGCTTTGTTCCATCCCTGCGTCAACGCCATGGTTTACCGTAAGGAATAACGATCGCCGGCATTTTAGGAATTTAGTTTTTATTTCAATGAGATGTACGTAAAATAAAAATAATACATACAAACCTTGCTTATGTTAAGACTAGATTCGACTACTCCAAAAGATACGACGGTGACTTTATCAGATGTCGCAGCATCTGCCACTATGCGGTAAGCTTCGACATCCATGGCAGCGTTGAACTCTGGGTCTGGGTTGTTTTCATCTGTCAAGATGGATATAATTTCTTTATCTTCGAGACATAGCAAAATACGCGGAAATTCATCTTCCGAATTAGTCACAATCAATGTGTCACCTCTACAGCGTTCAATAAATAAACTCTAGTAAAAAGTATACACACGCTCAGTGCCTCACCTAGAACTTGGCGGACATACTGGCGTATTCTATGTCTGATAATGATGTGCAGATTAAAACATCATTTCATTCAGTATTGATGATATTTTTATAATAAATAAGAATAAACCTATTTACATAGACAGTTTATGATGAAAGGCGAACAGAAAAATCTCGTTTATGAGACTGCATCATGCAAATTAAACCTGTTTTTTTTGTAATATCCTCGACTTTATGCGCTAAACTCTCTACATATATGTTATGTATAATTCACAAGATGCCAATGTCCCTCATAATGTTTATTACACATGTACTTATACTAAAAGTATGGTAGATTATTATTAACTTACCGTGTATACGACCAGCAGCTACATAGAGTTGTGAGATTCTGCCAATAAATCCTGGATCCAACCGTATTGCCAATGCTACGTTCGTCAACGGACCTAGACTTAGCAGTGTTAGGTTCTCTAAAAAAATTGTTTAACAAAAATAAGAAGGGAATGTTCAAAAACATACACCTAATAAAATCAATATTGTCATAAAATATGGGGACAGCTCATGACACATCTACTATTGCAAGTTAAACTTGTAGCACAAGCTCACGCCTCTATCCCTGATGGGGTTGCCAGAAGTGCAACTAGTGCGCCCACGGTTCGCCAAGTTTATTTACGTCCCATGATGAGCCTTTCGTCACTTTCAAATCAAGTCAAATCCATAACTCACACACAAAAATGTGCCTTGGCCTCATCGGTTTCTCAGTCCAAGTACATTGCCAATGAGGCTAGCTTAATCCTACAATCGTATATCCTTCATTTTTCTATTCTACTCGTATTTACTGTTAATATCCTGCTACCTTTCCAATCCTAGTTCCTGTCTTTCTTAGCGTGAAAGTTAGAATATTTGTTATTTTGTGAATTTAGATGTTTGTTAGTCAGGATCAGGATACTAATTATTCTAGAAAAATACATTCACATAGGTGTAGTCACGAACAAGATCTAGTAAGCAATAAAACAATGCATTCTTGAGACTAATCTTTAAATATAAAAGCGGAATACCACTCACTCACACACTCACTGATTAATCACAATTTCTCAGAAACTACGAAAGGTAGGATCATGAAATTTAGTCAGATGATAGTTTGTGTAATGTAGAAGTCCGGAAAGAAAGAATTTTCTAGAAATTTACATATTAAGGGGGTTGGACTTTGTATGAAACTTTTTTATGGAACGGAATACGACTGTGAAATAGAGCACAAATATTGTTTATTAAAAATAATGAGACACGTGTTTCACATTTTTTTATATTATTTTACCTTCGCATTTCATATTATCAAGGTTTCATATTAATGTGAAAGTTTTTAGATCAATTACGCCTTAACGGCTACATAGATTTGGATAAAATTTTGCATACAGGTAGACCAAGACATGAAGTAGAACATAGGCTACTTTTATCCCAGAATAAGACATTTTCGCGGGCGTAGTTGCGGGTAACTGCTAGTACCTTTATATTTCTTAGAGAGTTCAATAAGACCCACAACCCCATGCATCTCCTGTGCTGGAATTGGATCATATATCACAGTTTCGTTATCACCCAACCCATCTTGTCCAAAATATTCGTCAGATTCCTTCTCAATCACCAGAGAACGGTGGCTTCCTCTGTAAATTGGTATCTGGAATACAAAAATTTACGAGCTAATGACATCCTCCGTGGCGCAGTCAGCGAGCAGCTGGCTGCGAAACGAGAGGCTGTGGGTTCGATTCCCACACCGAGACAAATGTGTGTGTGGTCCACAAATATTCTTTCTGGTCTTGGTGTAGTGGGATCGCAAGTCCCTCGTAGGTCCTGATACCCACGATACAGGTTAACTTAGTGTGGGGTCAGAACTAAGTGTGTAACTATTGGGTGCATTTATTTATTATTTTATCTATTTAGGTAAGAGTAACATAGGATAGAGATGGTTGGAAAACTAAAACAAGGCTTATGGTCAGCAATGGATCTGTTACATGGGCTGCGTATGGTTATGATGAATAAATTACATTTTATAATACTTCAATTGAATATCAAACAGGAAAATACGATCAAGAACTTTGAACGATTCTTTGAGTGGTAGAGCCGATAAATGGGCCGGCTCGTCCGAATCATTGCCACTGTCTCGCAGAAAACCAGCGCAAAGTAGCAGCTTGTTGCGTTTCGTATGGTGAGTGCGATATCCGGAAGTCCAAATCACCTCCACACCCTAATACCTTAAGGTCCTTTCCTTGAAGGTCAGTAACACACCCATGATTCTTTTGGTATTATGGGTATACATGGGCGGTGGCGATCACTTTCCATCAGGTGACCCTATTGCTCGTTTGCCGGCCTGTGCTAGGTGCACCTGTATCAATATATTAATGATAAGTTTGAGATAGGTAAGATTGATGACAATTGAAATTAATAACGCAAACTATACTAACAATAAAGTCAGAAAATAAGAAGAACTCACGTCCCTCCTGTTAGCGATGCCCAATATTCTTTGGGTGTTCTCAAACGATTGCTTCTCGTCCACGTTCCCATAAATTGTTGTTAAAGCAACAACTTCTGGCCTGAAAAGAGAAAAAAATCTCTTATCCTATGTAACAGAAGAAAAAAAGTACTTTGCTGGTAAATATATCAATGAAATAAACATAGTGTATATTAAAATCGCAGCTGTGTTCATTTGGCTTTGTTTATACATAATTGTGTTTATCTCCGCCACATTTAAACTAATTTGCATTAGATAGTGTTTATGTCCTCGAATGTACTCCCATATAAATAAAGGTTATTTAAATAGTTAATTCTTTTATTTTGCATGTAAGCCACAAAGGGCTTTTTTACACGTCATTATAATAACAACGCACTCACTCCCGCCTATAATCCCTGAAGGGGTAGGCAGAGGTGTAACCAGTACACCCACATTTCGCCGAGCGTATCTCCGTCCCATGATGTGATAGGGGGCGAGGCTATCGCCATACCGGGCACAATTCCAAACTCCGGGTTGATACTGAGCAATTCGTAAAAGAAAAACCCAATATCACTTTTTATCTAGTGTGGGGTCAGCACTATGTATGTGACTGTTGGGTGTAATTATTTATTATTATTTTATTCTATTACATTTTCTTCTGTCAAAAGATATGAATATATATATTGTAATTAATCACATCCATGGATACAAGTCCTTCACACGCTTAAATATTAGTAATATTTCTTTATTTTCCAATAACGATGTAACACGTGTCGGGTCGTAACAGAAATCGATTGTAACCATTATTTATTTCATTGGTTGCCTCATTGATCTAGTGGTAGAGTAACGCGAGTTCCTTAGTTCAAATCCCAGGTCAGGCAATTAAAAATAATAATAATAATACTCAATCAATTCTGTATAATTTTTTTTTTTCATACTCATGTATTTTGATGATGCTATGTATGTTATGTATACATTAGTTGATATGATTTCTATACTTAAGTTTCTTTATTTTGTACTGACTTGTCATAAGCGTTATTTTAATTGCCTACATTGCATAGAAGAAATTTACTGTTATATTGCAGCAAAATAGAACAAGTTTTTAAAATCGGTTTATGCACTTTATTTCGCTAATTAATTGCCGTCTTCAGACAGTTGTATATTTTTGCATTTCTTAAATTGGCCTTCAGGTGATAGTGACTGCCTCGGTGGCGCAGTTGTAATGCGTACGCGTTACGATTGAGGCCAACGCTGAGGTATCGGGTTCGATCCCCGGGTCGGGTAAAGTGGTACCTATTGGGTTCTTCTATTATGAAATGCTCAGTATCAGCTCGGAGTCTGGAATTTGTGCCCGGTATGTCGATAGGCTCGCCCCCTATCACATAAAGGACGGAGATACGCTCGGCGAAATGTGCGTGTACTGGTTACACCTCTGCCTACCCCAATGGGGATTACAGGTGTGAGTGCGTACGTATGTATTTATAATTAAAACGTATCGATGTACTTACCCATCGAAATATCTTTCATACAGTAGAGCCATGAATATTGCCATAGCATCATCAGCACCGGAATCCTGGTCAATCACAAGCTTCTTCCTACCATTACAATTTATGGTGTCTGAGCTAAAATTGTTGTATTATAAAAAAGTTTGAATGTTTATCAGTCTGTATATAATCAGCTTGGATATTTGTGAATTTGGTAATTTGTTTATGAATAACGTTTTATGATTATATACATATTTTGATTAAATTTGATACACAGATGGACCATGATCTAGATTAGGCCATGGCTACTTTTATCCCGGAGAATTCATTCATACAGCCGGATCCGTGAGTAAAAGATAGACCTATTACTAAATAATATGTAAGTTTAGTTGTTTATTCGAGCGTCACGATCTAAAAAGAAATCTAAGATTTGAATAAAATTAAGTAGACAGATGGACAATACATAGGGATGGCATACTAAGGCATATTTTTTTATAGCATAGGCCGTCAAACTAGCCAGTGGGTCACCTGATGGCAAGTGATCTCCACCGCCCATGTACGTCCACAATACTAAAAGAATTATGGGCGCATTGCCGATCTTAAAGGAAAGGGATAAATAAGGGATTGGTAAGGGGAGGTGATTTAAGCCTCCGGATATCTCACTTACCGTACCTAATAATAAACCAGCAGAGCTACCGCGTAATGAACTCTTAGACTGCCGACTGAGCACTGATCTTAGTGAACTGGAGGCTGACCGACTGCGGGCAAAAGACCTCCAGTTATGGCGAAAACCTCTTTTATACCATTTAGCCGCCCTTCTACAACTATATCGCACTATTATTATTTCAGTGTGCCGAACGTTGCTTTCTCAGATACCCTCAATACACCAATAAAAAGAGAATACGGTAACACTCACGATATTTCCTTCATTGTTAAAGCAACCGATAATTAACCATTAACACCCATTTAACTTAGGGGTGCATGTTCTTGGGGCTGGTGTCGAACCTGCATCTTTCTTTAGAGGTGCACGCTCCTGGGGATGGTTTCGAACCTGCAAATTTATTCTCAACTGTCCGTACCATTACCCTCTGAGCTATCGCTGCTTATTCCTGTCACAATCATATATGATTGGAGTTGATGTGAATTAATTAAAAAACGCAAAAATATAATACATAAGCATCATTGCTGTTTGACGCAGTCGGTAGGATTCGAACCTACGCTCCCAGAGGGAATCTGATTTCTAGTCAGACGCCTTAACCGCTCGGCCACGACTGCTATACGTTTTTGTACAAAAATATCGAGCAGTAGTAGTTTGGGAATGGAAGGGGGGTTTGGGCCGCCGGATATCTCACTCACTGTACGAAACGCAACAGCAGACTACGTTAAGACAATGGTATCGAACCGGTTGAGCCGGCTGATTGATTGATTCATGCTGTAGACAAAACTATCTACAGCGTGGCTCTATTACTGTAACTATATGTGAGATTTACGGAGGCATAATCACTTCCCCTTCTTAATCATTTTCTTTTCCTTATTCTTCTGTTATTAGGGATATGATTAGACGGTAGAAATCACTTATCATTAGGTAAATAATAGTAGGCTCTATACTGTATTACTAATGGAAACGTTAGGAAGTCTATACACAGTGCATTTATAATTGTATAATAAAATTAATTTCCACTTACCTGCCTCCTAAAATAGTGGCAGAAATTGCGAGACCGATCACCACAAGAATTATAATAAGAACAAAAGCAATATTAACAATACGCGGAGCCATTGTAATCACGTTCACATCTATTAACAGAATACCACTTGTGTTTGAAAACTGTAACCAACGTGAAGGAGTAGTTAAATTAGATAATGCTAAGTAAATGGAAAATGTGTGCACAAGTTTATTTCACATCAAATAGCAGATTCACATGGTTCGATTTTTTCTAAATCGCATGCTATTTGTACTGCCTCAACAGACTTCCAATGATCAATGAAAACCTTATAGCTGTTGTTGATTCAACTGAGTTGATCAATTAAAATCGAATCGTGTGAATAGTGTTAAGTAGAACACGCTTTTAAATGAATTTGTAAGAGTAGTGTAACGTTATATATAATGATAATCTGAGCATTGACGTTAAATACCTTAATGTTGCGTCTGCGCAGATTATTATTAGCCAACCGTAATTATGTACCAAACCTAATTGGTTGATACGCTGATTAGTTAGTGCTTCGTAACGTAGTTCACGTTGTGGGTATGATGTACTAATTAGAGATCGCCTAGGTCGGTCTGATGTGTAGCGAAACGCCTGTTGGTTACCATTTCTCATACCGCTAAAACTTCCACCCGTCTCCTCGACGCCCTTATAAAAGCGGCGTACACTATTGCTCATTTCTATTCTTGCGTCTCTTCGACAGTGAAACATATATTGACGTGTTTCCACTCTCTCCGTTTGTCCCGCTGGGGTGAGTCATTAAAATTAACTAACAAATAACTAACCGCTGCCCATTGTTTTCTGTGTGTCTGGGCTTGTGTGCTATCACGAGTCGCTGGCTCGGAATGTAAGCCTAGCTTGCATTCCCACGTCTGGGAACGCTGATTCCAGGAACAACGCCACAGCCACAACAACTCCAGGGTTGAGCGCTACCACCCACACGCTACCTGCCACGCGTCGCTGCCACCCTCGTGCTAGACTGCCGACCACGTGTCGAACCATACCACGAGCCGTACGCCGCGATCTGCCATACAGTGCAGTACAGTCCGTACGGGAAGTGCTGTACTGTTCACGTGGCAGGCCCTATCTTCGTGCCGGCGTGTCTGGCGAGCTGTTGCTGGACGCTCACCCAGCACGTGCTGCGTCGTGTCGGGATCTGCCCCGATACTACACCACCACATCCGTTCCACGTGTCTACTTCCCTGCGTGTCCGTCCACCTGGATTCGGAGTCCACGACAGGTGAGTGACTCAGTTTGCTTAACACCTGCAAACGAGTACCGAGTTGTAACGCGGTGATGTGAAATATAGCTCGTATCCACGTACAAAACCATGAGTTTTATTGTCTCTAGCTACCTCATTTCTGCGATACACTACACCTACATACTACTACACATAAAGTTTTACGCCGCACTAGTCTCTTTTTTATACCGAGCCAGTATGACCCACTTCAAATGAGGCGAGGCGTCCAATTGTTGCTCGGCGGTATATTTGAAGTCTGCTATGGTTTTATTGCCCTACCTTACAAGCGTGGTTGACGTAATACATAAAAATACAGCACCTACTATTAAAGTGAAGCATGCGACTTGGTTGTTAGTAATTTTCACTCTTCCACTCACACTTGCAGTCCGTGTCATGGAAATAGCAAAAAAAACGCGAAATAAAGTTTGAAGTAGTACCTGTCTAAATTTATACTTTATTTCGTCATGTATGGGACAAATGTACTGCCTCTTGTATGTTCTACTCAACACTACATGTGACCCTGCTAAAAGACGACTGTCAATGACAATTGATAATAAAGATATGCTTAAATGTATGTAGTAGATAACGTGCCTAACATTGTATACAGTACTACGATTAAAAATATTTGCTTCAAGAAGGTTCCGCTCCCAAAGGGTACTAACAAAAGCCAGAAAGTAAATTATCGTAAATAAAAATGTTCAAAATATAATTGGTAAATGTTATTCTTATAAACCAATCAACGTGAAATGTGAACATAGATCGAAATGAGATCGAAAATAGATTAAAAGTTGACTGAATACAAAACGGCATTCTGCTAATATTATTATATAAAACATGCCCTTATACAAACGTCAAAATTGTGACTGAATTGAGATTGCAATGAAATCGAGATGAGATAATATTCAAACCGGATTGAACTAAAAGAAGAGTAGAATGCCATTTTTAGTCAAATCACTCATCCCACCTGATGAACATCTACCCCCTGGCAAAGAACTGCAGTGGCCCACTTGGCAGACATTAAATCGTCTCCGTACCAGGGTGGGTCGTTGTAAGACAAACATGGTGAGGTGGGGTTACTCATCAAAGCCCGATTGCGATTGTGGTGCTCCAGAGTAAAACATGCTTCACTTGCTTAAGTGCCCACTGTACCCTACCACCTACATATCAACATTTATAGCCATTGACACGATAGAAGAAGAAGTCAAATCACAATCTAATCTCAGTTACGTTAATATTCCTTCACAGTGTTAGTTAAATACGAGAATTGGCCATCAGAACCCTATTCGTAGAATACATCGTCGGTCTATATTTTATAAACCGTAATAGGTAAGTAGTCAACTGATTTTTTACAGAATAATACATACGGACTGACGCTCGTAATCCCCGAAGGTGTAAGCAGACGTGTGAGTAGTACACCCACATTTCGCCGAGTTTATTTCAGTCCCATGATGAGATAGGACCTATCGCCATACCGGCCACAATTTCATACTTATATTTCCGGGCTGATACTAAGCATTTCGTGATTGAAAAACCCAATATCACTTTTATCCGTCCCGGGGGCCGAACTTGAGACCTCAGCACAGCAGTCGTACCGCGTACTCATTTTAGCTGCGCCAGCGAGGCAGTCACAGTATTATAAGTACTATTACGGTGGATATCGTATCAAATAATAAAGTTTAAATAAATCAGGATGTAGGTACGGGACCCTCTCGATGCACGAGTTTGACTCGTACTTGACCGATTTTTATCAAATTGTACGAATATATAATCACTTATCAATCTCTAGCCACACGCATCCGGTTAGTCAGCAAAAAACAAAATAAAAACGTGATATTTTTACATTCTCTTTAAGATTGGTAGAGCTAGGCTGTGGAAATTTATGTCTACAGCATAAATAGGTCGTCTTGACTGGTTCGATGCCACTGACTTACAGAAAATTGACATGAAATGGCAACTTGGTGCTGCATTTCCTTTGATGAGTGAGAATTCCGGAGGCCCGAATCCTCCCTCTTCCTTTAAGATTGCACCCATGATTATTTTGGTATTGTGCGAGTCTATGGGTGGTGGGGATCACTTACAATCCGGTTACCCACTTCATTGTTTGCCAGCCTATCCTAAAAAACAAGACTCGAAGATTCTCCATGGGAGGATTCGCCATTGAAAAACCCATGGATTTTTGTGACTTGGATGATAACGTTGAGGTGACTTTCTATCAAAACTGGCAAAGTATTATTTTTTTTGTATTCTGTATCCAAAAAGCACCAACGGAACACTACTAATGAAACTAATGCTCTACTGCTCAAACTTATCTGAATAGGTAATAAATTATAAATTACGATAAGGTAATGCAAGTTGTTATGAGACTGATAAGAAATATTCTTTTACATACATACGTACATACGCACTCACGCCTGTAATCCCGGAAGGGTAGGCAGAGGTGTAACCAGTACGCCCATATTCCGCCGAGCGTATCTCTGTCCCATGATGTGATAGGGGGCGAGCCTATCGCCATACCGGGCACAATTCCAGACTCCGGGCTGATACTGAGCATTTCGTAATAGAAAAACCCAATATCACTTTTATACGACCTGGGGATCGAACCAGAGACCTCAGCGTCAGCCTTATTCGTAACGCGTACGCATTAAACTGCGCTACCAAGGCAGTCAATATTCTTATAATTATTATGCAACAATAATTTGCTTAGGCACACGCAATGTAACGCGCCCTGCAACACGGTGGACTGACGACTTCAAAAGGTTTAGGGGTGGATGCGGCCTGCCCAAAACCGGGATGGTTGGCGCTCACTTGGGGAGACTTACGTCCAGCAGTTACGTCCAGATGATGCAACAATATTTATTGTAGAATCTATACTGTAGAGTTTATTTCCTGTAGAGTCGTTTAATGTTATTCCGTATTTGTTTATTTAAAGACTGCTGGCAAGCAAGTGGGTGATGGTATTTTTTTTTTTTTTTTTTTTTATTTATTTAGGATAAAACAAACAGTTACACATTATGTATTAAACTAACAAATATTATTAAAATAAATTAAGTAAATGCGTAACTCATACCGTTATCCACAGCATATGTATCATAGTAACAATTATAGAACTGAAGACGCGCGAGCGAGAGCAATAACTCAGTTACAATTTTCATTGTGTGCTTCTCTAAGGTAATACATATGAAACATTAATGTTGCGGATCAAAGCGTTACGAAACGCACCAGAGGACATACCAAATAGATCCAAATCTGTGAGAAGGTCGTTATAAGTTTTACTTAAACGACGGAGAGGCGCGCGCAATCCAGCATTAGTACGACAAGGCGTAAGAGCAAAAAGTGGATTTGCACGCACCTGCCGCCTAATACTAGTTCTTGGAACAATGTAACTTAGGCTATTAGTTATAGCAGAGCAGTCATACCTGTCATTGCATATATCAAAAAGAAACATCATTTCTAAAAATAATCGTCTGGACTTAAGGCTTAACAGATTGTAGGTTTTAAGCAAATCATTATATCTTGATATCGTAGGGGAAATTCGAGAGCAACGGTAACACATTGATTTTAAAAATTTGCGTTGGATTCGTTCCAGGCCTTCCACGTATTTATTATAAAATGGATTCCATACTGGTACAGCATACTCCAGTTGGGATCTGACTAATGATTTGTAAAGATGAATATAAGTGCTCGGCTGATTAAAGTTCGTTGTAGATCTCATAATAAACCCGTACATACGGTACGCGTTATTAGTGATGTTGTGAATGTGTTGATCAAGATGAAGTTTATCATCGAGTGTTACCCCAAGATCTCTCACACAGTTAACTCTAGCTAAAGGAAGTTTATTCAAGAAATACATATTATGTGTATTTTTTTTATTTTTCGTGAATGATATAGATACACACTTAGAGATGTTCAAATACAGTTTGTTTCGTGTACAATACTCAGAGAAACGATGCAAGTCCTCCTCCAGTAGACAACAATCGGAAGGTTTACTTATAGGTCGGTATATTTTTAAGTCATCTGCATAGAGTAGGAACTTACTATGTTTAAAACATCTGCAAATGTCATTTATGAATAAAATAAATAAAAAGGGACCGAGAATCGAACCCTGGGGCACACCGGAAGTAGCAGTTACAGATGCTGAACGAAAACCTTTAATAACAACGTTTTGAGATCTATTAGATATATATGACGAGAACCAGCGTAGCAGATCACCACGTATGCCGTTGTATGCAATTTTGCGTAGGAGTAATTCATGGTCTACCTTGTCGAAGGCTTTTTGAAAGTCCGTGTAGACAGCATCTACTTGCACTTGCCTATCCATATTATTGAACAAGTAGTTAGTGAATATAACTAAATTTGTAGTTGTAGATTTTCTTTTGATAAACCCGTGCTGTTGTTCAATAATTAGTTTGTATATAGTTTTATGGATTTCATCATAGACCAGTCTTTCAAAGATCTTCGACAAGGCAGATAATATAGATATAGGGCGGTAATTTTGAATATCTTGCTTAGATCCGGTTTTATGAATAGGTGTTATGTTGGCACTTTTCCAGATATCAGGGAAGGTGCCTTCAGCCATACATCTGTTAAATATAATATGTAAAGGGACGTGTATACTACTGGCAGTCCTTTTAAGAAAGTAAGGGGGTAGTGAGTCGGGTCCAGAGGGCCAATTCTGCTATTTTAACTGACACTGCCAAGGAATTTTAACCGAACTGAGATTACATTTTGAATTAATTAAAAATATGGCATTCTGCTCCTTTAAAAATTCGATATCATCTCAGTTAAATTGCATTTAAACTGTCAATTCTATCAACTTTCAATGTCTTTCTTTTGTTGAAATTATGGCTTCGCATTATTATGCATTTCGCCAATGACAAGTATTTTACCGAATTTTACGTATCAGCTGCCATAGACTAAATTGTAGAAATTAAAAATGACCTTAGCGACAAAATCAATGTTACCAACTCACAATAAAATACCCACAATATGACTAATTTCAGTGATTAAAAAATGACGTAACTGGAGGTTATGATTTTTTAATTAATTGATTTGACTAATTCCATGTATTTTATTTATTTAATTAATTTATCTATTCCATGGCATAACTGAAGGAAAACGGCCCAACAGCACCACTGAGGCAGTCCTTTCCGGAAATAACCACAATCGCGATTAATTTATTGAAATTTGAGATTCTACCGAATAGGGTAGTTTCCTATATTGAATTTTATACATTATTTTATAAGCAACAGAAAATGATACGCAAAAGAAACGATTTTATTAAAACACAATCAAAATTGGTTCAGAAATGTGCCCGCAGTTATGATTTTAAATGTTGGTATGAGGAAAAGTGGGTGCGTAGTAGGGATATCTCACTATCTCACTTGCACGCGTGCACTATAATGAACATTTTACACAGTGACGTCAAAGGTTGCATCGTCTGTCATTTGACAATTACCCCTTCTACAGGATTTCAATGGCTTCTATCTTATTTATTTTTGGTCCGATTTATAAAATTCTTTCTGCAATAGATTTTGAGTAACGTAACTTATTGATTTAAATAATAAAAAAAATCTAGTCAACTACCCTATTACGGTTTTGCAACACTGCTGAGGACATATTTATAATAATTATGAATTGTGCGAGAGTTTCGGCGGGAATTTTGACAGTGCGATTGATCTCATAATTTAATCTACACTAATATTCTAGAGAGGAAAGATTTTTTTGTAATTTTGTATGTAACAAATAAACTAAATAACTATATCGATCGCTGCAGAAATGGATGGATGCGATGATGATGATATCGGTTTAGTTTTTTTAATGTGTTTAATCAAAGAGTTTTATGTATACTACTAGACAAGCTGCGCGGTACATAGAAATTGTAGTTTAATAAATTAATTAAATTGTAGTATAGTAAATTAGTTGTATTACTAAGTTGCAGTCAATTGACCGTAACTCAATATTATCATCTCGCTTACTCTCAATTAGAACCCCTATTGCGCTCCCTGTTTGTGAACTGTCAAACTCCCGCGTTATGTGACGCAGTTTTACTTCTAAATAACCTGTCTAGTAGTATACAATAATAATACGAAATTTTGACTGTAAAAAAATACTGTGTCTCCATATACGGTATTTATAAAAATACGGTGTCCAGTAGATGGCATGAAAATACGGCAGATCTGCTGTAATTACAGTGCACTTGGCAACACTGCTTCACCTTCAGTCACATTTCGTTCTCAATTAGTATTTTGACGTTTGTCTATAGACGAAATGCATTTTATATAGTTAAGTGTCAAAATTGTTACCAGAATGCCGTTTTGGTTCAGTCAACTTGTATTCTACTTTCGATATCATTGCGTTCTAAGTTCTTGAATATTGGTTTAGCAGAATACCATTTGCAACTTTCTTGTCGCTGAGATTAGATCGGAATGATATTTTGAACAATTAAAATTACGAGAATTGGCCCTCTGGTCCTTTAGCAGAGTCTAAAGATTTTAGTGCCTGTAATACTTGTTTGGAACTGAAAGCTAGGCTAGAGATAGGAACGCAATTTTCATTGTAGTCGTTAGGGGGCTCCCATTGTTTTTCAATAAGAGTAGAAGGCTCATATACAGATTGAAAAAAACTCATAAACATGTTGCAAATTTCACCTGGGTTACTAGATCTTTGATTTTTATAATACATTGTGGATGGAAGGCCAACGTTACCTTTACGAGATGATATAAAAGTCCATAGGTACTTAACGTTCTTTTTGATATTATCCTCAACAGAATTAATGTATCTGTTATAATTATCTTTACATATAATCTGAAATCTGTTTCTTAATAGCGAAAATTGTTCATAATCAGAAATATTACCATAGACCTTCCATTTAACCCACGCCCTATTTTTATTTTTAAAAATACGAATAAGAGAATTGGAGAACCAAATAGGAAATTTAGAAGAACGGGACTTTGTCATTGGTGTGTATTTTTTTATTGCACTAAAAATGTTATCGTAGAAGGTATCCATACACTTCTCAATAGATAAATCACAGAATAGTTGAACCCAATCTACTTTAGATAATTCTTTATTAATAAGTTTATAATCAGATTTATAATAATTGTATCTCAGTACTTTTGCAAGTTTTAGTTTGGTTAACATTTTGAATTCAATAGTGGTACAAAAGGGAGGATGATGGTCGTCAGAGGGTAATAGTAGACAAGAAGGTGAGGAAATAGAACAATCACTGTTACTTAACACTAAATCAAGTATACGTCCTTTGTAGTTTACCATTGTGTTATATTGTAGAGCATCTAGTAAACACATACAATTTTCGATGAGTTTATGGGTCAAGGAGAATCCTTTGCACATTAATGCGGTTTTCCTGTTTTCATTTATAACAGGGAGCCATACAAGATCAGGAATGTTATAGTCACCAAATAGATAAAACTTATTAAACTCGTATGACTCCATAAGTGTCTGAACCGTTTCAAAGTGGGTAGTATAGACTGCCACAGGCGATTGAGGTGGAATGTAAACCGCACTTATCAGGTATTTATCCTGACCAGTTGACAGTTCAATGAAAATGTTTTCTACGTGGGGATTTGTAGGACACTCGTTTAGTACACAGGTAGAACGTAGACTTTTCAGCACAGCTATTAGAACCCCACCACCATCCTTTTTATTCGTTGCTATACGATTACGATCACACCTGTAAACTGTATAGCGCATATCAATAAACTCGCTGTCATATATTTGAGGAGTCAACCAGGTCTCTGTTAGAATAATTATATCATAAAAATGTGATAATATGTTCATGTACAAGGTGTTTAATTTTGAACGAATTCCCCTACAATTCTGATAATAAATGGTTATATTATTCAACATTACGCAAATTACATCGCAAAAAGTATGAAATACTGTTAATATATAGTTTAAATAACGAAGAGCTTAAGTCCAGTTTACATGTAATGAGAAAACATGATTCAGAGACACTAACGAAATGTAAGAGCAGTATGCTGCCACAACGTAGTAAAAGTATTATTATATTTACCAAAACATCATACAATTTATATGCGTAAGTGCAATAATATACTACCAAGAACCAGAACAGTATCATGAAAAAAATAATATAAGAATAAATTTTAATAAACTCAAGATTAAAGGATAAAACAAAAATGTATTTACTTCTGTTCTGCAGTACTAGTCTTGGGCTTAATCTTGGCAATGTCCTGCTCTGATCGTATGGCAATAGCTGGCTCAGAGTCAGCCTCACGCACAAGAATATTTGAATGTTTAACCCACACATACTTATAGCCGTTTTTGCTTGCAGCTTCCCGACAGAGACGAAATAAAAGTTTATTTTTAAGCGTTAGGTGTTCGTGCATGTAAATATGACGCGAGACTCCAGCATAGCCCAGTTGTTCCGTGCTTAGCCCTTTTGCTAGTCGGTAAGCGCTTAATAAGTTATCTCTTAATATGCGAGAGCTCAACTTCAAAATTATGTTTTTAGGATTTTTATTTTCTCTGTGTGCGTGGGGTACTCTATGAATAGCTATTATGTCTTTTTGGCACAAAGAAAAATTTATTTTAGAGCTAATATTTTCCATGAGAACAATCAAGTTTTCATTGCGCTTCTCAGGTACATTACAAAGCTCCAAGTTGCATTGACGAGCTTGCTGTTCTAAGGTATCCAGTCTTGATTCAAAACGACTCGCAAATTTATCCATGTCCTCCAAGCATCCATTTCGTTCACAGATAGTATCTAACCGTTTATTTAGGTCTTCTTGTTGATCCATGGTGTACTGAACCGATATTTTAAGTGACGCAATATCTTCAGACAGGCCTTGAAGCTTAAGATCTTGATTATCCACTTGTTGTGCTAACACGGTATGATCGGATCGCAACGAATTTAATTCTTGTTTGATGTCATGTGTGACTTGTGATATGGTAGTCAAATCTGTCTTAATACTTGTGATGTTTTCGGTAATTTTAGACATCGCACAATCCAATTCACATCTCCAGTTATCAAGTTTTTTATTTAATTCTTGAGAAAGTGACTTAATCGCGTCTGCAATTTCGGACTCCGGTTGTTTGCGTTTTCTCTGAGGAGCATCAGTACCAATCCCAGAGACATTGGAAACATCTGGATTAGATTGGTATTTAGCATTAGGTGATCGAAGCATTTTGCAGCGGATAGTGTCAATGTAGGCCCAGAGTTCAAATTATGTCGCAGTACTGATACTGACAAAGTAATTCGCCGTGTGCCGTCCACTCGTAGTTGGCCTAGCGGCATTAACGTCCGGACGCAAACACCACGCGCAGCGCACCCTAGGTTCAAAACCTACGTACGTTCACGTGTAGTCGGGTTTTTCAATGTTTGAAATATTGTTGCCGAAATTTGGTTGGAACAAATATATTCTGAATCACTCACTCACCAACACACGAAAGAGACGGCGCCTTACAAATTCAAAGATGGCGTCCGTCACATATGAAGATCCCCGCAAGGTAGTAAGAGAGCCACCGATTTTCAATCCACAATCAAGACACAAAAAACGTACCAAAGCAAAAGCAGTTAACAAAAACGAAACCAACAAAATTAATCGCACGTCTACTCGCGACGAAGCTCAGAGAATGAATGTGATCACCACTGCCTATGGTCATCAACCAGAAGAAACATCAATTCGTTGCTGATGTTTATAGAAAGGAATAGTGATTTGGGAAGGAAAGGGATTTAGGCCTGTGGAGATCTCACTCATGGTGTGAAACGAAAAATTTCGCTACCAATTAACGACGGTTTTCTGTAAGTCTGTGGTACAACACAAAGACTTTAAATTGCGGTCAATTGACCGTAACTCAATATTAACATCTCGCTTACTCCCAACTAGAACCCCTATCGCGCTCCTTGTCTGTCAGCTGTCTAACTCCCGCGTTATGTGACGCAATTTTACTTCGAAACAGCCGGTCTAGTAGTATACATTAAAGTCTTTGGTACAACACTGTTTAATATACACATTATACTGAATGAAAGGTGGAAATGGAGGAGGATACTTAAATTTAAGGTTTAAGGGTAAAATCTATAAAACAAAACTCTACTAATTTATATCAACGCCATCTAGCCTCTATTTTGGGTACTAATTGCTAATACAGTGATGGAGTTGATACATTATTACATAATAATTAATATAGATGGCTCTGCTTGCACAAAGAATAAAAATATAAAGGAATTTAAAAATAGTTTATTGTACAGATAACTTTATTAATGCTGCTGTTTTATTCTTCAAACGGCATAAAGTCGTCCTGAAAAAATAATTGATAAAATGTGTTTCAAATTATAATTCATTCGATATTTTGTTCGAGTAATTAATAATATGTTTGATTGCGTTCTCTACCTCAGGGTAAAATCAAATATTTGATCGGACTAAATAGTACTTAACCATTTACATACTTAACGTTGTAAGAAACAGAATTAGTCTAGTTTATACAGTATAACAAAAACCTTCAAATGTGAACATAGATCGTAATGAGATTCAATGTAGAATAAAAGTTGACTGAAGCCAAAACGGTATAATGCTACTGCTAATGCTAGGTGCATTTGACGTTGATTATTGGTTTAAGAGAATGCCATTTGAAACTTTCTTGACGGTAAGACTAGATCGGAATGATATTTTGATCATTTAAAATTGCGAGAATTGGCCTTCTGATATCACAGTTAAAACGCTCAACCGGGTTTTTGTTACATAGGTATTGTATAGTTTTTCTCAGTCTATAAATAAGGAAAATCATTAATTCAACTCTTACTCGACTCTACAAATGGACTGATATTTTAAATAGCGACATCTATCGGCATGTGCTTGAACAACTTTATACTAGTGATTTCATAAGTTTACGCGAATATTACGCATTGAAATAAAACTAGTTTATACGGATTTTATCACCGTCTCTCCCGTGACCACGAAGGCTGAAAGCTTTCGAAAGGTCGGGACTAAAATAAAAATTCAACCGCGATAAAATCCGTGTAAACTAGTTTTATTTCAACTTTATACTATACCTTTAACTTTATGAATGGTAGAGCGACGCCGTAGACACTTTTGTCTACAGCATGTATGGGCCGGCTCGTACGGGTCATTACCACTGTCTCACAGAAAACCGGCGTAAAGAAGCAGCTTGCTGCTGCGTTTCGTACGGTGAGTGAGGTATCCGGAGGCCCAAATTCCCCTCCCCTTCCCAATCCCTTACTTATCTCTTTCCTTTAAGGCCGGCAACGCGCCCATGATTATTTTAGTATTGTGGGCGTACATGGACGGAGGAGATCACTTACCATCAGGTGACCCACTTGCTCGTTTGCCGGCCTATACTATAAAAAAAAAAAAAAAATACCTGATGATAGAACCACCACTGTCGTATTTTTTCCTTTGCAGCAGCTGGCATCAAATCGGATAGTTCCGGCGCGTCCTGGTTTATTTTAATGTTATTATATGCATCCTGAAATTAACCTAACCGTTATACACATCATTTCTCTATTTCTGTCGCTAAACAGTAGTGTGTAAGCACTGCGTTTCAGTTTGAAGGACATTGAAGCCAGTGAAATTATTGGGCATTATACTTAACATCTTATGACTGTGGGTGACGAGCGCAGTCCAACACCATGCAGTGATTTGTAATCAAATCATGAAAGTTCTGTATGGTGTCACTTCTGTTTATGGGCAAACGTTGTGCTTACCATCAGGCGAGCGACCTGCTCGTTTCGTCACTCAAGCTATTAAAATAAAACATTTAGAAAGTAGCCGCTTGCTGCTGAGTTTCGTACGGTAAATGAGATTTACAGAGGAGCAAAGCCCCCTCCCTCCCCTTCCCAATCTCAATCCTTTCCTTTAAGGTTGGCAACGTGCCCATGATTCTTCTGGTACTTATTAAGATCGTGCATGGGCGGTGGAGATCAAATACCATTAGGTGCCCACTTGTTCGTTTACTGGCGTATGCTATAAAAAACTGACTGTCTCGGTGGCGCAGTTGTAATCCGTACGCATTACGACCTAGGCTAACGCTGAGGTCTCGGGTTCGATCCACGGGTCGGGTAAAAGTGATATTGGGTGTTTCTATTACGAAAAAGCTCAGTATCAGTCCGGAGTCTGGAATTCGTGCCCGGTATGGCGATAGGCTTGCCCCCTATCACGTCATGGGAAGGAGATACGCTCGGGGAAATGTGGGTGTTCTGGTTACACACCTCTGCCTACCCCTTCGGGGATTATAGGCGTGAGTACCATAAAAAATATCAGTCGACACCCGTTAAAATATACTCCATACCTTAGATTTCCAAAACCACTCCATCTTGCTCTGTGCTTCTTTAGATACTTCTTTCTTGTCTTCACTCTCTGTCTCCATGTAATAATCACTTGATGAATCTTCATCATTAGGTGAGAATAATGGAGTCCCCTTTCCTTCTTCACCGGTCTGTCGTTCTCGTCTCATTGACTCATCTTCTATTAAAAAGTGCTGAGAACGTAAGTTTAACTATTAATTATATATTGCGAGTGAAACCGGGCGGGACATCTAGTATTTAATAATTGTACTTGTGTATCATCAAGTATCAACTACAAGAAGAGCTAGCTTAGCGGGGAGTGGTATGGACTGCTGAAACGGTTATCGCAGATTTGAAACCAGTCCTCAGTCAGAATATGTATCTCTGGCTTTTCTAAGATACGTGTAACCTATTTGCATTAGATTCTCGAACAGTAAAGGAAAGCACAATGAAGAAACTTGCATACCTGAGAATTCATCCGAAGAATATCTAAAGTATGCCAAGTATTCATTAAGCCAATGTGGTGGACTAAAATCGAATCCCTTTAATTAACAGGGGATTCTTGTACGCAGGTAATACAGGGCTGATAATATTTTTACATACATACGCATTCACGCCTGACATCCGCGAAGGGGTAGGCAGTACATCCACATTTCGCCGAGCATATCACCGTCCCATGATGTGATAGGGAGCGAGCCTATCGCCATACGGGGCTCAATTCCAGACTCCGGGCTTATACTGAGGATTTCATGATAAAAAACCCAATATCACTTTAATCCGACCCGGGAATCGAAACCGAGACCTCAGCGTCAGGCACAGCGCGTTGACATTACAACAGCGCCACCGAGGCAGTCGAGTATGATAAGATTTTTGTTGTAATATTTTTTATAAACTTACCCGTGGTTGTTTTTTCAGTAGTCTAAATCTATAAAACAAAAATTTTAACTTTTCGACTCTACAAAATGACTAAATCTAATAATAAGATTAGCACGAAATAATGATTATTAAGGGTGTGGTATTCCGTGTTTGTACCTGGGCCGCTCCACCCATGCACCCAGTCCTGTCGCACACCACACGTGTGGACACCCACACGTGAGGGTATCTGTGTAGATAAGACTCAGTTATAGGTATCTTACAGGCGGGAGAGTATTGTGCTCCCCGTAGTGGCGAGTGTATGTATTTATAAAGTGCCATCTGACGTATATCCTTATTTTTAACCGACTTCAAGAGAAGTGGAGGTTCTCAATTCGGCGCGTTTTTTTTAATCTACCACTACTATCAAGTCTGCCATACTTGATAGTGGCGGTTGCCCTCAATACCCATACATACGTGTCATACATCTCTCCCTTGTATAGTTATTTTTGATATTATATTATTCAGTTATAATAATACTATGCTTGTATACTAAATATAATTTGCCATTATAGTCCTATAAATATGTTTTTAAAAGATTTCAACTAGAAAATTAATAAAAAATGATTTGTGGACACTATGTGGTGTATTTTTGGTTGAAGCTGACAGATCACCTGATGGCGAATGGTTACTCTCGCTCATGGACTTCAGCAATGCTAGGGGGCATAGACAAACTGCTACCTTGAAGTCTTTTTTAAGCCTAATTTGAAACAAGACATCATAGCACTGAGGAAATAATCTTCTGTGATAGTAGCCATTTGTATTATGAAAAGCATGGATTATAAGATTTTTTACCTTTTTTTCTTTGGCTTCTTTGTAACGATTTTCTTGAACATCTGTTCGTTACTGAAATTACAGTAAAACGTTTAAGTGTGAGTTAGACCTAGTTAAAGGTACGGGACAATCGGCGCGCGAGTTAATTTTCAACTCCCATTATTCGGAACCTTTTTTTGCGCGGGGAAAATCTAACTTACGGATACCTTCCGAGTCCTCGGGTGGAGGGATGTTTATGCCGGACTCACCGGCCATCAGACCTAGATCAATCGAGTGACTACTGGATCAGGACACTTCGGTGCAAGTGGGACGGTTTCAGGGGATACTTGGATTGCTGCCGGTACCGCCATTGCGTTATGCTTTGGTGACTCTCCTTTGGGACTGGAAAGCCTCCTCACAATCAGGATGCCATCAACTTCTAGTACAAAGATTTCGGACTATTCTAGCACTACAGTTTGTGAAAGTTTCAGCCTGTCTATGGTTCAAAAAACATAACTCTTTAAATGGACATACAGAAAATCAGCATTAGCTTAGTAATAGGCATGGTACCTACCATTTGTGTACGGAGCCCCTTAAAAGCGGAAAATACATAAAAATACTTCTTGATGAAATTTCATTCATGGACATCTTAAGAGTTGATATATTATACGCCCTTTGGCTGTATTGCCCCTTGTTTTTGCACAAAAAATAATTGAGGAAGGTTTTAGTTATGGTAAGTAATCTACAACGCTCACAATATCAGAAAAATAACGGACGCGCGCCAACCTTAAAGGGAGGGGGTAGTTAAGGGATTAAGAAGAGTGAGGTTTGGTCCTCTAAATAAGTCACACACTGTACGAAACTCAAGCTCGCAACTCGCAAACTACTTCACATTGGTTTTTGGAGACAGTGATATTAACCTGGTCGAGTCAGCCCATTCATACTGTAGACAAAACTATCTACAGCGTGGTTCAACCACTGTACCTTCGAGAAGGCACTTGCATAGAAGTACAAATATTAGAATGATGATAGGCTTCAAGATTTTGCGATAGGGACTTTAACCCCAACCCCCTTCACTTTAATTACTTAAGCTTCTATCATTTCAGCTTGCTTGTTACATTATAATTTGTAGATGTTTGCCATAGTATACTCTAGAATAACTGATGCTCAATACGAAACAATACTTACTAAGATTCTGGTAAGAAATATTTGTACGAGTCTTGAGATTTTTGACGCTTCTGTGTTGAAAAAATAACAAATACATTTAATTTTGAATGAATCCCTCTATGTACCACCAATTATACAATACGTAACAAAAACCCTGTTGTACGTTTTAACTGTGATATCAGAATCTATATTCAAACGTAATGAAATAACTCTCATACGAAAATTGGACTATAAATATTATTTTTTTCTAAGTTACCTGTGTAAGGATAATATCTCGCTTCTGTTTCTTATTTTTTCAATTTAACTATTTTGATTAAGCTATATGTCTATGTTCACGACCCAAAAAGGGCCAACAGGTTTTTGTTACATACTGTATAGTTTCAATTTGTGTGACAGTGACGTGATAAGTTTAAGTCAAGTACAAGTTAGAAGTGACGGACACACACATCCACAGGTGCGAGAGGTGCGCGCGCGTAAAATATAGTTATACTAGCTGTCCCGCGTGGTTTCACCCGCAACTACAGCAGCGCCACCTACCGGGTCCAATTGTGAATCTAAACCATCCAGGGTGCTACCCAAACGCATACAAAAAACAGTCATTCAAATCGGTTCAACCGTTTAGGAGGAGTTCAGTCACATACACACGTACAGTAGAATTATATATATAAAGATTTATTTCGTGTTTTTTGTTGTGGCACCATGTTTGTAATCACCAGAATCTGTCTTAGTTTTCGGATGCGTTACCCTTACATCTTTATTCATAATATCATAGATCTAGGTACTATAGTTATCATACTACTCACTTTAAACGATCTTGTTTGTTTATTGTTTCGTTTTTTAAACGATTTTGGAGGTTGGATTTCTATAATCACTCTGAAAATTAATATATTTTGCTGTACTTGTTTAAGATTACCTTTGTAGAATTGACTTACTAACATTTTATTTTCTTACCCTTTTATGTCTTTTGGTTTCGGTATTTCTAATCTTTTCAGCGATCCGTCTTTGAACTCATCGCTTCTATCCTAATTCATTCATTCAATTTAAGCAAAAAAGGATACAAAAATGTAATTAGCCAAGTATAGAATATAAGAATCAAGTCAATGGACTTTTGCAGTATTAAGGATATTATTTTATTCCTTACCGATAATTCTAAAAATGATGATAGAGTATACCTAAAAAGTGAGGACTAACATATAGATAAAAATATATCATTACAAATAAAATTAAAAATAATTGTAAGTAAGTAAATTCAAAAACCAACTTAAAAACCCGAATCGCAGTACGTTTGCGTTGAAGAGTTTCCCAATTTATCTCGTACCCTGTCATCAGATATTAAACAAATGTATGTAGAGTTACCCTCGGGATAAAATCAAATCAACATCAGTCCACTTTTGGCGGAGATAATATCCTCTAAGATTTGTTTAAAACCAATATACACCCGAATTGAGAACCTCCACTTTTCGAAGTCGGTAGATATAATCATACTAATATTATAAATGTGAATGAAAGTTTGTTACGCTTTCACGTGAAATCAACTTAACCGATCATCATGAAACTTTGTACACATATTCTTGGAGGTATAAGAAGTAACATAGGATACTTTTTATGAAAAAAAAAAAACTATTTATTTGTTTATTTACGCTTTCACGCCTAAATCACTGAACCGATTTTTATTAATTTTGATGTAGAGATAGATGGGACCCTGGAGACTGTTATAGGCTACGTTTTATTTCGGAAAAGTCTATTCACGCGGGCGGAGCCGCGAGCAAAAGCTAGTAATATATAAAGTAAAATAAAGTATAAAAATGGAATTTGTACTTACTGCGGTTCCATGGATTTTTGGACAGCCTAAAAAATATATAGTAAATTAAGAGTTTTATCATATGTTTTTTATTGTGAAACTAAAAAAATGTTACTTAGATTTATATTTTGCATATAAATCTAAAGAAGACGAGAAAGTTAATCTAAGGTGCCAAATTCTTACCACAATTAAATTTTCAGGCGTTCTCCGAAAACCAGAATACTGAACTCTATCGTTTCTCCCATCATATCTGAAAAGAGACAGTCATTTTATTTTTTCACTCAGCTAATGCAATCAACAATCAAAGTAACTACGCTCATTTCGGATTAAATTGGCCGTAGCGGGTATCATTGTTCCTTTCGACAGCCTCCATGGCGCAGGATTCTCGCACCGAGAGAAAATGTTTCTGTGATCTACAAATATTTGTTTCGGATCTGGGTGTTTTCTCTCCGGAAATGTTAACGTCATGCAGGCGGCCGGTCGTAAAAACTAAACTACAAGCCAAATCTTTCTGTAACATGTGTTAAAAATCATGTTGCGCCGACCCCACTACGAGTGGGATAAGGACAGATGGAAGAAGAAGATACAATATGGAGTTTATTGGAGTACAAATTATGGATATTTTTTAAATCTTAGCACAGCAAAGTATACTGATTGTGATGTTAAGTACATTGCAGCCTAAATATAATATAGACTGTCAAGAGACATCGTGTCCATCAACGTTCGTCAGAATTATTCCGGCCTAAAGTAAATGAATAGGTATACACTGACTGACCACGGAACGCAACTCGACTAAATGAGTCACAATGGCGGGTATTTCATCGTGTGAACGTTGATCGCTATCCAGTTGGGCACAACAATAATTGGGTACCGTCTCCACCAGCAATTTTGAAAGAGTTTCGAAGAGGTGCCAGTCCGCTTTAGACTTGGTGGACCACGTGGAAGGCCTAACCCCTCTGAGAGGCCCAGGAGTGGAACGTATATAATATGGGGCTGATATTATTATTATAGACTGCCTCGGTGGCGCATAAGCGAATGCGTTACGATTAAGCTAACGCTGAGGTCTCGGGTTCGATCCCCGGGTCGGGTAAAGTGGTATTGGGTTTTTTTATTACGAAATGCTCGGTATCAGCCCAGAGTCTGGAATTTGTGTCTGGTATGGCGATAGGCTCGCCCCCTATCTCGTCATGGGACGGAGAAATGTGGGTGTACTGGTTACACCTCTGCCTACCCCTTCGGGGATTACAGGTGTGAGTGCGTATGTATGTATTATTACTATTATTTTCTATTCATAATAAATCATACCTTATACCCAAATTATTAACATTCCCATAAACTCCAGCACCATTATCCAGTTCCATATGTGGAAATTTGATGGAAGACTTAAGCATGCCTCGCGCTGGTCTGATGAGCGTGTGGCCTGGGAGAATTGGCTCAGCTTCTGGGAGATGACTGGGTAAAGATGGAGCTCCGAGGATCACTGACATCTGGTTGTTGTATTGTCGCCTCTGAAAGTAAAAAAAATGTTCAAATACTAACTTTTATCACGGTGGCGTATGTCTTTTCAAGGATAAAAGTTGCCTATTTTCTAATCCAGGTTATGATCTACTTGTGTACCATATTTTATCTAAATAAGTTAATATAATGCGTTATTGATTAACAAACATCCAAATTAATATAATTTCATCATCATATTTTCTGAAGTTATATAGAACTTTAACTAACTTAACTTAACTAACTTTTTTAAGGTTCTGTTTTTGTTAGTATAATACTCCTTCAATACAGTTCTGATTTATCTTTTTAGGATTATCAACGTCCGTCTTCTATATTAGGCTGGTTTTAGTAATTCTTGACCTATCTTTACCTCTCTTCCCTCCTATTATGTTCTGTATATTATGGCGCATAAGATGGCATATAATCTTTTCCCTTCTATTTTTGATCGACCCTATTTGACTTATTTTGTTTTTAATCCTGGTGTAAGTTGAGGGACCCTCAACTATTTCTGGCGATATAAAAATGGCTAAATGTTAATGGCTTCTGGACTAATTAAATAAATCATTACAACGATTTTAAATAGCTTTGTAGAGGGCTGCGTCATAAAAATTTGCTACTGTGCAAGTATCTACTAAATAATAGACATTATAGTTTTCTTTTATAGTTTAACTATTTAGTTTAATGCTCATAGATATAGCGAAGAAACACACTCAGTTTTCCAAATATTAGTAAGGATAAACAAACAAGCCACCCAGGTCCTAAATATCAATTTTATATTATTTTCGTTGACGTTTACAGGTTCTGAGAGTAAATAAATTCTGGTATCATATAAACGTACCGACTGTATTGGCTGTACGCCACGACTTTCTTGCCGTCTTTTCTGGAATAAACATAGACATTTTATCGTCAACTCAATTTTCCTATCGGCTCTATGTGGAAGTTTTTTTTTGGGAATTGACTTTATTATCATCACACCATCTATAAACGTACTCTTTTGTCTCTCTCTCACACACACTCACTCGCATCTATACACTTATATATGAATGTTCTGTCTTCTATTCAAATATTATATTGTAAGCTGCCTCCCGCGTTATGTGACGCAATTTTGCTTCTAAACAGCCCGTCTAGTAGTATACATTAAAGTCTTTGATAATAAGTATAAATGTTAGTTTAAAATATATATTAAAGTATATATGATTATTGGTTTAAGAGAATGCCATTTGCAACTTTCTTGACGCTGAGACTAGATCGGAATGATATTTTAAACATTTAAAATTACGAGAATTGGCCTTCAGGTCAGGCTATCACGAGTTTGAGTTTGAGTTGTCCAAAAATCACACGTGAGTCGCCCGGATGAAGGCGTGAGCTCATGTTATTTATATTTAATTATCATAGTTGAATAAATAGTCAGTTAATACCATTATTTTATCACTTAGGTAATGTAAACGCAATAAATTATGCAGATCCCATAAAACATGTAATGAAAATATTACTCACTGCAATATGATCCAATTGTTGCTTATATGTGACTGCATCGCAATTAAACATGATCTGAAATTAATTAACAGCTAATTAGCAATAAATTGTCATCATGTTAAATCTCTGCCACCTGCCGTCATACCAATCGCAGTGGGATCGGCGCAAATTTTTAACACATGTTACTTATTGATTTGTCTTGTAGTTTTTACGGCCGGCCGCCTGCCGGAGGTCTTTTTTTATAGCATAGGCAATCGAGCAAGTGGGTCACCTGATGGTAAGTGATCTCCACCGCCCATGTACGCCCAAAATCCAAAAAATTATGGGTGTTTTACCGACCTTAAACGAAAGGGACAAGGGATTAGAAAGAGGAGGGGGATTTGGGCCTTCGGATGTCTGACTCACCGTACGAAACGCAGCAGTAAGCAGCAGCGACGTAAAGTGGCAACTTTACGTCGGTTTTCTGTGAGACAGTAGTAACGACCTGGCCGAACCGGCCCTTTCATGCTGTAGACAAAAGTGTCTACAGCTATTACTGACTACTGACTTTGTTACTTGATTCAATCGGTATGTTCGCAATTTTGATTTATATGCACAGATACACCTGCCTAATAATTCATTTAATAATAATAATAAATACACTATCACATAATCGAAAGGTGCTAGAGTGGAGACCACGTCTATCCAAGCGTAGTGTAGGCCGACCTCGAGCCCGCTGGACCGACGACTTGATACACGTAGCGGGAAGCGGCTGGATGAGGAAGGCGGAGGACCGTCAAGGGTGGCGCCAACTTGGAAAGGCCTATGTCCAGCAGTGGACGAATTCAGGCTGATGATGATGATGATGATGATGATGATGAATAAATACACCCAACAGTCACACACATAGTCCTGACCCCACACTAGGTAAACCTGTATCGTGGGTATCAGGAAGTACAAGGTACTTGCGGTCCCACAACACCCAGACCCGAAAGAAATATTTGTGGATCACATAAACATTTGTCTCGGTGCGGGAATCAAACCCACGGCCTCTCTCTTCGCAGCCGGCTCGCTCGCTGCGCCACGGAGGCTGTCAAAATTTGTTACCAAAATTAAAAGCTTATATTGTAGATGATATGCACCCATGTAGCTGGAATTAAGTACCCAATTAACTCAAACCAAACATTAACTAATAATACTTACGCATGTCATTAAAATACACAAGGCAACCGTAATCATATTGTTCAATCCATATTCTACTCAACTGCCGTTTTCTTATCTCGTAAGGGTAATTCACTTGTGCTATCCAATTTTAATTTTATTGTTATAGCAAAACTCCGTGAAATTACTATAAGAAACGCGATGGTGTCTTTAATAATACGTAAGAAGTAACTTAGGACTCCATTTTGAGCAATATGAGCTCGAAGGAGTGTGGGTTTGGATATAGTTGAAGTTTCTGGAATGTTATAAGTGCTGCCAGTACTAAATAATAGCAAAACGGTTATGACGTCACACTAATATTGTATAACTTTATATTGTCCGTTAATACATAAGATAATCTATGACTTATTTAATTATTCAATTATAATTATTATACACGCTATTTAGAACGTTCCAACATGTTCAATAATAAATACAATTACTAATCTTAACTATTTGTAAAAAGGTATAAGTAAAGTGGAATAATTATTGTCGTCGATCAGTCGGTTGGTAAACGGAATATAAAGTGTTACTCGGCCCAAATAAATGGAGAAGATCGTGTACATTGTGTTTCAATTCTTCTAATTCGTTACAGGAGACCCAAACCCCCTCCCCTTCCCAATCCCTTAAAGGAAAGGGAGAAAGGGATAATCCCTTTCCTTTAAGGTCGGCAAGCCACCCATGATTCTTTTGGTATTGTGGGCGTACATGGGCGGTGGAGATCACTTACCATCAGGTGACCCACTTGCTCGTTTGTCGGCCTATGCCATAAAAAAATATATGGAGGAGTGCAAAAATATACGAGAGGCCGTCTGGGTTGGTACCACCGCTTTGTCTATTTCTGCCGCCAAGCAGAAGTGTGTAAAGACTGTTTTGTTCTGGTTGAAACTTTGAAGCCAGTGAAATTACTGGGCTTTATGAGACTTAACACCCTATGTCTCAGGGTGACGAGCACAGTTCAGTGTCATGCAGAACTTCATAATTTCGAAGTTCTGGTTGGTGTTGATTCTGTTTATGTTTATTTAATATCACTTTACCCGACCCGGGAATCGAACCCGAGACCTCAGCGTCAGCCTTTTTCGTAACGCTTACGCATTACAACTGCAACACCGAGGCAGTCTATATTTTTACAAACAAAAATATTGAATTTTCCGTTTATGATTTTCAAGAAGACTCAAAAATTATTTGCAGCTTTGTCCTTGTGTACCTTTGGGGAGCAAATAGTATTTGAATAAAGTAAGAATGTTGCCAGTATTTTGTGCATTGCATATACTTTTTACGCCTTAATATTAGTCACTAAAAATTGTTTCACAGTTATACTCGTATGGGTTCTAAAATACAAAATAAAATCTTTTGCATACTGCGTGAGTGAATATCAAAGCAATAACTGCTTGCCAATAGTCTCATAATATAAAAAAGAGGAATGTGTATTAAAATGCGTCTCCACTTGAGACATTTAGTTGCTCCTAGAAACGTGAGCTATTATGGTAATGTTTTAAAAATGATAGTTCAAAACTTTTGTAAGTGGTGACTGCTTCGGTGGAGCAGTTGTAATGCGTATGCGTTACGACTGAGGCTGACGCTGAGGTCTCGGGTTTGATCCGCGGGTCAGGTGAAAGCTATATTGGGTTTTTCTATTACGAAATGCTTAGTATCAGCCCGGAGTCTGAAATTATGCTTGGTGTGGCTATAGGCTCGCCCCCTATCACATCATGGGACGGAGATACGCTCGGCGAAATGTGGGTGTACTGGTTACACCTCTGCCTACCCCTTCGGGATTACAGGACTGAGTGCGTATGTATGTCTTGTAAGTGATAGAGCTACGGTGTAGCTTCTCTTCGTCATGAATGGGCTGCCTAACTGTGTCACGGGAAATCGATGTAAAGTGACAGCTTGCTGGTGGGTTTCGTACGATGAGTGAGATTTTCGGAGGCCCAAATCTCCCCTCTCCTTGCTAAGGTGGTGGGTCACTCGTATGCGAGAGGCCGTCTGGGTTGGTACTACCGCTTTGTCTATGTTTGCCGTGAAGCAACAGTGTGTAAGCACTATTGTGGTCCGGTTTAAGGACATTGAATCCAGTGAAATTACTGGGCATTATGAGACTTAACACCTTATGTCTCGCGGTGACGAGCGTAGTCCAATGCCATGCAATGCTTTGTAATTCAAAGTTCTACGTGGTTTTGCTTCTGTTTATGAGCAGGCGTGGCACTTACCATTAGGCGAGCGACCTGCTCGTTTCTTCATTCAAATTAATAAAAAAATAAAATCTTATTCCTTGCTTTTAGGCTCGGCAACGCATCCATTATTCTTTTGTTCTTGTGGTTGTTCGTGGACGGTGGAGATCACTTACTTTCAGGAGATCATGAAGTTTGCAGCTCTCTTCTATAAAAAATATATGCAGTATTCTTTTTCTCATTGAAAGGTTAGTAACCAACCGAATTTCAAAGTTTTCAAGCCGCCCGAAGACCTCCGACTTGGTTTCATTACTGCTGTCTGTTGGTAATAGCATTGGCCGACGTACGTTTCACGTGCCCTCCGAAGCACGGAGACGCTCAGAAAAACGTCACTAAGCAGTCACCCATCCATAGACTGACCGCGCCAAGGATTGCTTAACTCACAACCATATAAATACAGTCAAATATATGGTACGAGAAAGAGGGTCTTGATATTAAGCTGGGATAAAGCCAGGCAGAAAGAAAGAATATGTACGCTCTTCCGGGGAGTTACAACACTGCCTCAGAGAGAACCGATCTTCGAAAAGTTCAGTAACGCGCCAACGTCATTTTTAATTTTTTTATTACATATGCCGGCAATCGAGCAAGTGGGTCACCTGATGGTAAGTGACCTCCACCGCCCATGGACGCCCACAATACCAAAAGTTATGGGCGCGATGCCGGCCTTAAAGAAAAGGGATAATTAAGGGCTTGGGAAGGGAAGAGGATTTGGACCATTCACCGTACGAAACGCAGCAGCAAGTTGACTTTACGTCGGTTTTCTGTGAGACAGTGGTAACGACCCGGACGAGCCGACACATTCATGCTGCAGACAAAACTTTCTACAGCGTGGCTCTACTGCTCAATATTTTTTATATTTCTGTAGACATATATGTGAAGGGCTGTCGTCGCGAAGTTATAGTGCTTCCGGAGGCGCCGATGGTATCATTATTGTGAGGGCTTCTAAGTTACTAGGAAACGAGCCGCAAATCGGCATAGACCAGAGGCAACGGAGTGTGAAGAAGCAATTAAGCAAGCCGGCATAATTTTGCCGACCTTCGATAAACACATAATCTGTCGTTGGTCGACATTATTCATGGATTACGCTACACATACCATCAGGTGTAGCGTAGTCACTTTGCCGAGCTAGGATAAAAAAGGCGGTTCCTGCAGCAATCCAGAGTACACCAAGATCCCGCAAGTCTTAATTGCGCTCATGAAGGCACCGCGGGGTTTTCAGCCGGTATAACAGCGTAGAGATATGGTTAGGGAACCGATTCAGCGGTCGTTCGGGTAAGGCCAACTGGGTCGGAAGGCTGGCGAGTCCTGCATAACTATCTCTCATCCCCCAACGCTGAAAAGGTATCCGTAAATGGCATTTTCCCCACAGGGACCAAAGGTCTGTGGTGTTCTACCATCGGGTATCCTAGTTGCTTATTTTCCGCTATCTTAAAAAATAGAATCGTTTTAAATGTTTGTAACGCAATTAATATTCTTAACCCATTTTGCAACTAAGTGGTTTGAGGTCTTTAGGGTCATAGCATGCGACAGCGATTAGCGATTTAATATACACCAATACTTCCTTCAGGTATAATTTGTGAGACGTGTCTTGGCGGTTGAAATTTAGATTGTATTTCATCATATATGTACCATCAAGTCCAGTGTCGTCACTTTTTATTAGCTTGATTGACAAAACGAGCAGCTCGCTCGTCTGATGGTAAGCCACACCTGTCCATTTACAAAAGTTGCTTTTGAACCACACTGAACTATTAATTGCAAAGCATCGCATGTCACTGGACTGCGCTCGTCAATAGACAAAGTGGAGGTGTACCAACCCAGACGGCCTAAACTAAAATAGCCTATCACTCTTAGGCCCACAACTCTCGCTATGCAAAAAAAAACAATCCGTTACTGCATGAAACAAGGATAAACCAACACACTATCTCATATATTTTTATTTTTCTAAGCCACTTCTTGTGTATGGACAATATCTCGCTTCTGTTTTTTTTTTAAATATAACTATTTTTATTAAGCTATCTATGTCTTCACGACCCTAAAAGGGCCAACAGGGTTTTTGTTTCATCTTTATACTCGTATATATAATTCTACTGTACGTATGTCACTGAACTCCTCCTAAACAGTTGGACCGATTTGAATTATTTTTTTGTATGCGTTTGGGTGGCGCCCTGGATGGTTTAGATTCACAATTGGACCCGGTAGGTGGTGCTGCTGTAGTCGCGGAGAAACCGCGCGGGACAGCTAGTATTGTATAAAATTCTATAATGCTGGCATTTTTTTTCTTGGCACGGACAAGTGATTACACTGGATATCAGTTAAGTATCATTTAGTGCAAATATAATTACGACTGTCAAAATACACTGCGTGCCTCGACGCACATTACGCTAGTTTGAAGTTACTGGATATACACTGGCTAACTCCGCAACGCGACTCGCCTAAACGACGTGTACGGTGGTCTCTATCCAGACAGGTGCAAATAGTTTTTTTTTATTTGTGAGTGGTAAAGCCACGATGTAGACACTCGTCCGGGTCATTACCACTGTCAGAAAACCGGCGTAAAGTAGCAACTTGCTGCTGCATTTTGTACGGTGAGTGAGATATCCGGAGGCCCAAACCCCCTCCCCTTCCCAATCCCTTAATTATGCCTTTCTTTTAAGATCGGCAACGCACCCACGATTCTTTTGGTATTGTGGGTGTACATGGGCGGTGGCATCACTTACCATCAGGTGACCCACTAGTTCGCTTGACGGCCTATGCCGTAAGAAAAATTGTCGCTGTCGCCTTTTTTCTGTGACCAAGCCTTTAGATATTACGAGAGGTTTAATTGTTTACCGTTACTAATTTTATACACAATCCCAACTGTTTGGTTTACCTAATTGAACGCGTTAATTAATGGATATTGAGCGTTCGCAATGCCCTTTGATCTTAATATATGTATAATTTGTATACGTTTCATAATAAAACTTTGATTACAGTTACGAGTATGATTGACTTCAAAAACTTTTACATTAGTTACGGTGATTCAATAAGATCGGAGTGATAACCTAATCGCATAAATATAACTTCCTTCTTTTTTGTCGGGAGTTAAGAAATAGAAAATTCTCGTTGAATATGAGCACATGATAGCGATTTAGATTTTAAATATCGATGTTTGATACCAGTTCTTTTAATAATACCTATAATACATACGCACTCACGCCTATAATCCTCGAAGACTAGGCAGAGGTGTAACCAGTACACCCACATTTCGCCTAGCATATCTCCGTCCCTTATGTGATAGGGGGCGAGCCTATCGCCATACCGGGCACAAATTCCAGACTCCGGGCTGATACTGATCGAAATGCTTCGTAATAGAAAAACCCAATACCACTTTACCTGACCTGGGGATCGAACCCGGGACCTCAGCGTTGGACTCAATCGTAACGCGTACGCATTACAACAGCGCCACCGAGGCATTCATATAATAATATAATTTAAGCATAAATTGTAATGCCGGGTGACTGATGTGTGATTTTTTGAATCGGAAGCATAAAGTAGAGGGTAGAGTCACGCTCGAAGCAGTCTTATCTACAGCATAAATGGGCCGGCTCGACCGCGTTGTCACCACTGTCTCACAGAAAACTGACAAAGAAGCGGTGTGCTGAGCTGGTAATATAATTATAGGGATATAAATATCCTACACTAATTAAAATCAGAAAGCTAATACAATCACAGCCTCCGTGGCGCAGTGGGCGAGTAGTCGGCTGCGAAGCGAGAGGCCGTGGGTTCGATTCCCGCACCGATACAAATATTTGTGTGATCCACATATATTTGTTTCGGGTCTGGGTGTTGTGGGACCGCAAGTCCCCGTAGTTCCTGATACCCACGATACAGGTTAACCTAGGGTGGGGTCAGGACTATGTGTGTGACTGTTGGGGTTATTTGTTTGTTTTGATTTGTTTGTAATGGCAGGTTCAATATTAAAAACAATAAGTCACTTTTGCTAAAAATTATCACGTTAATAATTTTGTCGGAGAAAGTAACATAATCCATACTAAGTTATATTATAAATGCGAAAGTAACTCTGTCTGTCTGTCAGTAACGTTGTTACTGCTAAATGGCTGAACGGATTTTAATAAGATTTGGCAAGAAGATAGGTTATTATATCCCGGAGCAGAAAAGAGGGTACGTTTTTCCTGAAAAAATACATCAAAACGGGCGAAGCCACGAGAAAAGTTAATATCCAATAAAGCTAATAATGTCTTCGAACCTTTGGTGAAATTACAATACGATCCAATAAAATCCTTTCTAACCCCATCTTTAACGTTCGCTCACCCGACTCCAGGTGAAATAAAAATACGCTCCCACAAAGGACCCCGTTCTAGTATGCGTAAACTCAAAATTCAATCTGATAATAAAATATTTTAAGGGCGTTCTTATCACTGCCTTACGGTCGGCCAGTTTTGGATTTTACGGAGGTATAAAGGTGAAATGCTGTGAAGTTAATGGTTATAATATCATGTACTTCTGCTGTGTAAGACTTCCATTATTTAAGGGGAGAGTTGTGTTTGTCGTACCCCTTTTTTATATACACATACTCTCACACGCCTGCAATCCCCGAAGGGGTAGGTATAACTAACACACCCACACTCCGCTGCGCGTATCTCCGTCCCACGATGTGATAGGAGGCGAGCCCATCGCCATACCAGGCACAAATTCTAGACTTCAGGCTGATACTGAGCATTTCGTAACAGAAAAACTCAATATCACTTCCATCCGACCCGGTGATCGAACCCGAGATCTCATCGTTAGCCTCAGTCGTAACGCGTACGCATTACAGTTGCGCCATCGACGCCCTTTTTCCCGCGAGGAAAATTCCATTTACGGATACCTTCTCGAGAAGGAGGGATGAGTTATGCCAGACTCTCCTTACCCGAATGACCGCTGGATCGGTTCTCTAACTATAACCCTTACAAGACTATACCGGCTAAAAAACCCCCGCGGTGGCAATTGGTCCTTCAACGCAATTAAGACGATCCCGGAGGATCTTGAGTGTACTCTTAATTGCTGTTGATACTGATTCTGCACTATGCTGCTTTGTGATGACCCGTCTTCTAGTGGTTCAGAAGCATCTTGTCACGTCACGATTGTTTTCGCCCTGCCGTCCATCGCCAAGCCAACCTTCCAAATACAATCTCACCTGCATGTAGTACACTGTGCTGATTAACGGACGAGGCAATGGCGAAACTTGGTTTCTGTTGCGGGATGTGGGCAGACGACATGTCGCCCTATATAAAACCAAATACTGTCACATCTATGGTATCGTCGAATCTAACTATGGTATCTGGGTTGACACCACCACTCTGTCTATTTCTGCTGCCAAGCAACTGTGTGTAAGCACTGTTGTGTTCCGATTTGAAGGGCATTGAAGCCAGTGACAGGGCATTATGAGACTTAACAATGAGACTTATGTTTCAGGGTAACGAGCGTAGTCCAATGCCATGCAATGCTTTGTAATTTAAAGTTCAGTATAGCGTTGCTTCTGTTTATGGGTAGGCGTGACGCTTACCACCACGCGAGCGGCTTGCTTGTCTCGTCATCTAAATGTGTAAAAAAACGAAATGGCAGGGATAACGTAGCATTGCATTGAAATGGGAGTGCATTTCAGTGCAATGCTTTTTTTCAACCCGAGAAACCTCGGTAACATAAGTTGTCTGATTACGGCCAGTGATTTTATTGGCTTCGATCTTTTTCGAACTGGAACGCTTTACATACTGCTGTTTGACGCCAGGCATAGATAAAGCGGTGGAACCCAACCTGACGACATCTGGTATACGAGGAACATACCGTCCAATGTTATGTTTGTCAACTGAGGATCTAGCACGAATAACTTGCGAGAAGGTATTCTTATCGAAATGTCAAAAAACTTTGAACCTTCATACAAATGCTATCGTTCTCGATTCGAATACTTTCGAATACTTATTCGTAAGTTATTGGTGCTCGCCCCCCCTGATCAGAACTTTATTTTATTATCATACTTACACTACGCCACAAAATAGAAATAAAGCATTTATTGGAAGGCATTATGTCATCGAAATAAGATAACTAGAACGGTAACTCTCATATGAATCTGCCAAAAAATACGGCTCCACTTATTTACACTTGCAATAATCAAACGTAACACTCATACATGCAACAAAATTTAATGAACGTTTAAAATCAACTTCATTTTATAAAAGTTAATAAATGTATTAATCATACAATTCTAGATCGAGATGCGAGGTTCTGCATGGCGCAAAAAATATACAACAGAGTTTTTCGCTTCTTTTCATATTAGTTCGATGCGTTGTTTAATACATGTACATTATAATTAAGAACATATTGTGGGTACATGGATATCCAATAGTCTAATAGGAATTCTATATGCAATGCAGCATCATAAAGGCGTTTTCCTATTTCAATACAAATGACGTTTGCAGTTTGAAGAATATTTTGAATCGAAATCCATAGAGATGCCAACATCTCTTCATCATAATCATAAACGGTGTAGTTTGAAAAGAAAACATGTTATACTCGTGCGAACTTTGCTTGGGATAAGTTTTGTATAGCGAGAATAGCAAGTTTGCAGAGTCGATTTCTGTATCAGGAAGATGTTTGTATGTAGTAACAAGTATGTTGTGGAGTTAAAAGTCTCATTTTTTATATCATAGGCACGAGCACTTGCTTGCTTGTCACCCGGTGGCAAGTGGAACCATGTACGCCCAAAAGGATCATGGGTGTGTTGCCGAAAGAAGGGGATAATTAAGGGATTGGGAAGGGGAGGGGGATTTGGGTCTCCGGATATATTACTTACCGTATGAAACACAACAGCTAGCTGCTACTTTACGCCGGTTTTCTGTGAGACAGTGGTAATGACCCGGATGAGCCCATGCATGCTGTGGAAAAAACTGTCTACAGCGTGGCTCTGCAACTCAAAAGACTGACTCATAGATTCTCTTGATGTATAAGTAAATTGTAATGTGGGCGTACATGGGCGGTGGAGATCACTTACAATCAGGTTTTCATTTTTCTCGTTCGCCAGTTTATGCTATAGCATGTCCTATACTATGTCCTAGTCATGGACCACCTGTGTGCCGAATCTTATTCATAATCGTTTACCCGTGATTGACTAACAAACATCCAAATTCATAAAGTCGCAAACATCCATTCTTTATAATTGTAGTAGCAAACACTTTAATGTATAACACAGTGTTGTATATAGATATATATAAAAAAGTATATCTGTATATTAAACTCTTTGAGTAGTAGGATTACAAAGTAGCTATAACTTATAACCACATTTCACCAGCTTGCTGGTATGAAGTTTATTCATTCGTCAAATGTCATATTTGCTATTCTTGGTACATCCCACGACGGTAATAAATTTAATTTATGTACATCTCATACCATATGTGGGACGGTATATGTAACAGAGGCTGAAACTTTTAATTTCGCCAACTATACAGGCGCGGATCTAGGGATTTACTACATTTACCGCCAAGTAGCAGTGTGTAAGCACTTGTGTTTCAGTGGGAGTTGAAGCCAGTGAAATTACTGGGCATTATGAAACAACATCTTACGTCACGGGATGACGAGCGCAGTTCAGTGCCCTGTAGTGCTCTGTAATGCAGAGTTCTGTGTGACGTTGCTTTTGTTTATGGGCAGGCGTGATGCTTAACATCAGGCGAGTGACCTGCTCATATCTTCATTCAATCAAATAAAAAAAATCTGATGGTACAAAATCCATCAATACATGTTTCATGGTGCATCCCTCGGTGGCCGCTGGAATTATGCACGTCTAAAGTAAATTACTGTAATTTAGCTGACCCCGAAATGGGACTCGCTGGAATAAGCTACGGTGATGTTTTTTTTTAATATGTGATAGTCGCTATCCAGTCGAGTACAAATATATATCCACCTTCTACCAGCTAAGTGGTTTTAACCAGCGCTGCGGGGCTTAACACGTTGTAGCATTTATAAGCTGAGATGGGACCATTTACGGCCTCACACAACTGATTAATAGACATTCTTTGCCTATTATACCCGTTAGCCTATTGTCATTTTGTTGTACATTTTTCTCTTTTTGTTTATCGTAATTTTATAGTATTACAGTAGGTATTGTAGCTAAGCGTTGTATTAGTCTTGGGTATTAGTGTGAGATACCGTAATAAATACATTTCTTTCTTTCTTTTAAGGTGCAATCACCCTCAATTTGAGATAAAAACTTAGTACTTTTTTAAGATAGGTAAAATTTCTTCTTCCTATTTCTAGATACAGTCTCCCACCTCCCCTAAAGTAAACCAAACAAACGTGCCTACTTGGTCTTTTTATTTTTATCTGGCGCTATCCAGGGTCCGCCTTCATGCCTCATACGCTTCCACTTCATCCCATGTCTTCCTCTAAAACCTTTAAATGCGTTTTTGGAGGACAGGTTGGATGCCGACTTGTTTTCTGATAGAGGCCATGTTATATATACGAACGTATATTCGTTCCTGAACAATTCAAATTGGTATATATCTACTATACAATGATCCTTATTCATTATTTCTACATACGCACTCACGTCTGTAATCCCCGAAAGGGTAGGCAGAGGTGTAACCAGTACACCCACATTTCGCCGAGCGTATCTCCGTCCCACAATGTGATAGGGGGCGAGCCTATCGCCATACCGGGCACAAATTCCAGACTCCGGGCTGATACTGAGCATTTCGTAATAGAAAAACCCAATACCACTTTACCCGACCCGGGGATCGAACCCGAGGCTAACCCTCAGCGTTAGCCTCAATCGTAACGCGTACATTCATTATTTCTATATTCATTATATATATGGTATCTGTTATATTTAGCATGTAAGCGTTTTGGTGTACCTACTGTAAGCCTGTATGTAAAATTATAAATAAATAAATAATACGTTAGCCAGCACTTCTTAGATCGTCTGCCAGATCGTACTAATAGTACCAATAAATACACTCTTGTTCTACTTGAAATAACTCACTCCATCGCCTTACCGAAATTGCCCCTACTCTCCAAAAATACTTGAATCCACCTCTGCAACTACGGAGGCGTTGGCGTGGGACGAAACCCGATGTAATGCCTCCAAAATTCTTTATAGCTCTTGTAAGATACAACACGCGTCTATCGATTCTCGCACTCAATTTCAAATCTACTACGGTTGAAAATTGGGTGGCAACACACGTCATTGTAAATTAAATATATTACATGGAAATTGAAACCCTTACAGATTGTTTTGAAGTATTTTAATCATGCCATCGGTTTGTAGTCGTCCTGGAAATATATAAATTTTAATGTTGAATATTATTTGTGATAGTTCTAAATTCGGGAAAATATCGGGAACAACCAACAATGATAAGATTCTATTAAAAGAAGGCCTATCAAATAATAAAACTCCTCATTACTTTTCGTAAAGGCTGGCAATGTGGCCACGATTCCTATGGCATTGTGGGTTTTCATGAATGGCAATGATCGAATATTGCCATAAGAAGTCTCACTTGACAGTTGTCTAACAGTACTTAGGCCTAGTACCAGTTTTAATAGTTTTGTAAAACGATGAAAGTTTTAGTTTTCTCTCAATACGTCAAATATTAGTAGCCACTAGTGGAAACTATGATGAATTAAAATTAATTACATGGTTTATTTTATTTCATAATAATAGAATATGAAATTAGTTTTCAAGCGATTCTTTTATTTATTACCGTATGAATTACTAGTTTGACACTTCGACGGTAGTAATTTTATACGAATTTGAAAACTGTGAATGTATTTTTAACTCATACTAGGTCTACAGAACCTTACTTCGGTGAAGTATACTATTATAATGATGATTCCCGTTTTGATCAGGGGTGATAATTAATAAAAAATAATTAAACCATAAACAATAATTCCCAGAAAGGCTGGTAAAGAATTTCCATTAAAATGTTTGTAGGCTTGACCGACGCCAGTATGGTTCTTCTAAGAACACAGGGTTTTCGATTTGAAATACATTAATTTGTATATTCTCAGAATAATATACTCCAATCTCGCATGATATGGTTTTAGTTTTAGTTCCAGAAAGTTTCTAGATATTATAATAACTCGATTGATTTTACCTCTATTTTTATCCCGCTTTATTGTATCGCAACATTTTTAATGCTTCCTAACGTCCACCTCTTTGGGATTTAAGACTAACAAAATCATGTTTAAAACTCCTACAATGGTTTACACGGCATCACAACCTAGAATCTTCCATTTCGCACATTACGTACCTACACAGCCCAAGAAGTCGGCAGATATATACCTGATTGAAATACCACCATTTTCTTCCGAAGAATATTTCAGCGCCAGATGGACCGGTGTTCTGTAGTTGAGGTGCCAATGGGTTTATGTTCATGTGATCCCCATCCATCTGTTAAACAATTAATCGTGAACAGCTGTTGTTACCCATGTAATATTTTATTGCTTTAGTCGAATGTACGGATGAAGAAATACTGGTTTGATATTTCAGTAGCTTATGAATACAGTCTTGTAATTGAATATGAAATAAAAAATACTGCCTCATGGTGCCTTAAAACAATCTCGAGAAACATTGAAGTTTTTACGTTCAGAGGTATTTTAGTGGATTCATAAACCTCACTTTTTCATCTCAATAATCATTTCTTCACTTATTATACCTACAACGAATTAACTAAGTAACTTTGTAGGGTCTTCTCTTCCACCTGCCTTTATCTCACTCGCAGTCGGTTCGGAGCAACACACTTTTTAACAGGTCATGTTACAGAAATATTTGGCTTTTTACGACCGGCTGCAGTAACTTCGTTGGGTCTTGGAATTTGGATTTTCTGAATACTTTTGTTTAGATTTATAGATAGTTAAAAAGTTTTCTACTACAATCTAACAGTTTTAATTCCCACAATTATGTCTTTGAAATTAGTTTTGAGCAATAACATTGACTGCCTCGGTGGCGTAGTTGTAATGCGTACGCGTTACGATTAAGCTAACGCTGAGGTCTCGGGTTCGATCCCTGGGTCGGGTAAAGTGGTATTGTGGTTTTCTATTACGAAATTCTTAGTATCAGCCCGGAGTCTGGAATTTGTAATCCCCGAAGGGGTAGGCAGAGGTACTGCGTGAGTGCAATAACAATTTTATCAAACTTTACCACATGGTTCCAAAGCCAGTTTTGTTGGTATTGATTTTTGTGCACTGTGTAAGGATTTCCAGGATTTTTCTCATAATCCGAAGACTCTGACGATTCCGTCCCTGAACTACTGCTACTATACATTTTTTCTCGTTTCCTGAACTTGCTACTGGATCGGGATTGCTTTCTTCTGTAGTCCCTTCTAGATGATTAAAAAGTCTGTTTACTACAAATTGGGGAATAATATGTATATATAAAATATAATCATTTTTAAATCTATATAGCAAAAAAAAATAGTTTCTTTCATATTTACTTCACTTTTTTAATAATATAGGCCGGTAAACGAGCATTTGTGTCTGCTGGTGGTAAGTGACCTCCACCGCCCATGAATGATTGGAAGGGGAGGAGAGAATTTGGATCAAGTATTTCGGCCGCACTACCGAGTTCCAGGAAACAATCTCAACTTCTGATTTGCATTGCCTGACAAAGGCTACCAAGTTTAAGCACATTTTTTTTTTTATAGTATAGGCCGGCAAACGAGCAAGTGGGTCACCTGATGGTAAGCGATCTCCACCGCCCATGTACGCCCACAATACAAAAGAATTATGGGCACGTCGCCGACCTCAAAGGAAAGGGATAATAAGGGATTGGGAAGGGGAGGGGGATTTGGGCCTCCGGATATCTCACTCACCGTACGAAACGCAGCAGCAAGCTGCTACTTTACGCCGGTTTTCTGTGAGACAGTGGTAACGACCCGGACGAGCCGGCCCATTCATGCTGTAGACAAAATTGTCTACAGCGTGGCTCTGCCACTCGTAAATCTTAGAACAAAATTGTACACTTGGTGTGCAAATAAAGACAATGACTAAGATACTTATTAAATATACCATGAAGTAGAAAATTTCACTTCCATCCATCCATCAGCCTGAATTCGTCCACTGCTGAAAACAAGCCTTTCTAAGTGGCGGCTTGATGAAGAAGGCGGAAGACCGCCAGGGGTGGCAATAACTTGGAATGTCACTTACTCATCTGAAATTTCACTTGCGTCGTTTGCTTCTTCGATTTCCTGTTTATCAAAAATATATTTGTAATTAGTAATCATTAATGAGTACTTTGCATGTCAGTTATGTTTCCTTTATTATTTGTTGACAGCTCCGTGGCGCAGCAGGCGAGTAGTCGGCTGCGAAGCGAGAGGCCGTGGGTTCGATTCCCACACCGAGACAAATGTTTGTGTGAACCACAAATATTGGTCTCGGGTCTGGGTGTTGTGGGACCGCAAGTCCCTCGTAGTTCCTGATACCCACGACACAGGTTTACCTAGTGTGGGGTCAGGACTATGTGTGTGACTGTTGGGTGTATTATTATTATTATTATTATTATTATTTTCTTTATTAGATTTGAATAATCATTAACGTTACTGTACACAATCAAATTATTTATTTCTCAAATGTTTATCATCTATGTGACAAGCGTTGGCAAGTCGACAACAAGATAGCCAACTACCTCGGAAGGATCGCTACTCGATCATGAGTGCAACTTCTTTTTGATGAATGACGAGAAGAGTAAGTCACTCGCTTGATGTTAAACGCCATGCTTGCCCATAAACAGAAGCAGTACTGCAGAACTTAGAATTACAAAGCTATGTATAGAACTGAGTAGGGTTCGAAATTATGGATGACGATGACTTATTCCTTATCAAGGATTATTGTTATCCTATTCTTACGTATCTATAGTGTGAGCTCGATGTTATAAAATAGCATTAGACTATATTAAAGATACCTTGATGGTCAACGTAGTTAAATGAAACTAGGTATGTAATATCAATTCATGAGTGTCGTCTATTTGCTGTAATAATGGAAATAAAGTAAATACACCCAACAGTTACACACGTGCTGTCGTGGGTCAGGACTACGACTGTATCGTGGGTATCGAGAACTACGAGAGACTTACGGTCCTACGTCACCCAGACCCGAAAGAAACATTTGTGATCACACAAACATTTGTCTCGAACCCCGGCCTCTCGGTTCACAGTCGGCTACTCGCCCGCTGCTCCACGGAGGCTGTGGACTAGTACATAACATTTTATTGCCTTTTTATCAAGCTTTTGAGAAAAATAATCTGCAACAAAGGCTTAGTCCTCTAGAGCAAGAAAAATAATAAAGTAAATACTAACTTGATCTGGATTTGCGAGGTAGTTTTCTGAGGATATTCCCGCTCTGAAATGATAGAAATAATATTATAAAGGTCTGACGGATAAATTCAATTGATGCGATTCTGTTACGGGGTATACGAAGTAAAATGATTACATTAATGATAAAAAATATTTGTCTGAAAGCATTAAAATAGTTTAGCTATACGTGATTGAAATTGTAGGTTCGAGTCGAAAGTATGATTTGTCAATACTTTTGTATCAAATATCGTAAATGAGTAAGCAAATGGTGATTGAATTCCTAGACATTTTCTCGATTAGGGTTATGTATTTTTTAATGTTGATATATTATAAGAATAACACAGTACGAAGAACGAAATATTAACTTTAACACGCTTTCATTAGCTTCACATCTACTAATGAAATATGTAAACAAATATTGGAAGTCGATTATAATCTAATATACATACATACGCACTCACGCCCGCAATCCCCGAAAAGGTAGGCAGAGGTGTAACCAGTACACCCACATTTCGCCGAGCGTATTTCCGTCCCTTATATGATAGGGGGCGAGCCTATCGCCATACCAGGCACAAATTCCAGACTCCGGGCTAATACTGAGCATTTCGTAATAGGAAAACCCAATACCACTTTACCCGACCCGGGGATCGAACCCAAGACCTCAGCGTTGGCCTCAATCGTAACGCGCCACCGAGGTAGTGGCGGCGCTACTTCTAATTATTAATATTGTATTGATTTCAAACTTTGTCATTATATATAAGATGGATCCACTCATGGAGGATAGTGGATTCCTTCAATAGCTACTAGTAAACCTCTCGAATTTAGGCTCATTTAATTGGTTCTGACGAGTACACATACATTCCACTTGGGGATGAGGTTCAGATGTTGGAACAGGGAAATACATAATGGTACTCTTCAATGGCTGCCACTAAGCCCCTCGGAGTTTGGGTTTGTTTGACTGGTACTAATACTGCGGAACACGTGCTATCCCACCCGTACCAAGTTCAGAAATGTGCCAAGGGTTGAATGGTATGAGTGTGGTTAAAAATATCATAGCTAATTGTATTATCTGCCATAACATTGTAATAATAAAAATAATACTAGCCCTGTATTATAAACGTCCCACTGCTAGGCACGGGCTTCCTCTACTGAATGAGAGGGATTAGGCCTTAGTCCACCACGCTGATCTAATGCGGGTTGGCAGACTTCACATAGTTAGACGACGGATCGCCCTATGTAATATTAAATACCGTCAAATCTACGGTACGAGAATGGCGGACCTTGGCAATAAGTTGGGATAAAGCCAGTAGGTGGCTACTGAAAATCAGCGCTGTGTTATGGTTTTGTGCCGCAACACAGCATCATGCTGAGTTAGCAACCTAGTTGTCACGGTGCAGGCGTGCAGCATTTTTTATTTTATTTTACTTACATTTAATTATGTTATTTAAGTTTTGTTTTGTTGCATGCGTATCACTGGAGACAATAAATCATTTTTCTTTCTTTCTTTCTTCTTCAGTCAGAATGAAAGAATACACTTACCCCCACTTATTCATAAATGCTAATATGAGAACTCATAGTGAGCGTGAAGGCATAGTGAAGATTTTTTTACACGTCATTGGTTATTTTTTGGCGCTAAATCAAAACAAACCAATTATGTACACAGAATTTTACAGCCTCCGTGGTGCAGCGGGCGAGTAGCCGGTTGCGAAGCGTGAGGTCGTGGGTTCGATTCCCGCACCTAGACAAATGTTTGTCTGATTCACAAATATTTGTCTCGGGTCTGGGTGTTGTGGGACCGCAAGTCCCTCGTAGTTCCTGATACCCACGATACAGGTTTACCTAGTGTGGGGTCAGGACTATGTGTGTGACTGTTGGGTGTATTTATTATTATTTATTTAATAATTGGACACTTGGCTAAGAGCTTACTTTGTTGTTTGTGAATACAGGGCTAAGATGTTAATGTTGGTTTGACAGATGTTAAGAATACTTACTGTCTTGGTCTTTTATTGTCAATCTCAATAAGTACCTGTAATTAATTTGGAGAATTCACAAATTTAGTTATTGACTGATAATGACTGGACCGTAGATGATAATAATGTTAAATACAAATTTTGAAAAGCTTTTAGGCGCTTAGTGACTTTTTGAATCTGTTTATGATTTATAAAAAACATTTACTTACTATTGATGGTTTACTGCAAAAATAATATCAAAATACAAGTTAATTTAGTAACCACTTATTTCAAAAGAGCCTCAATAAAAGCACCTTTCTTTTTAAAATCTCACCTATTCCCTTTCTTCATTGCTTGTAATAAATTGGACTGAAAAAAAATCTGCTATGTATTCAATGGTGTCAATAAATAGGAAGGTATAGGAAATGTAATCAATTATGATCACCCCTTTTTTATCATATATTTTCCTACTGCTGAGCAAGGGCCTGCTCTAACATCGAGAGGGAGTAGGCAGACTTCACGTACATTCAAATATTGTTAGAGAATTCTTAGCCATAATGAAAAAAATGAAAAATTAAATGTATTATGGGGTAATGAAAAATTAATACACACATCTTCAATGAGTCAGAGGTGCGTGCCCTGGGGATGAAAACAAAATTTCCGGTCTCTGTCTCGGTTGTTAGTTTCAGTCCCTGCAAGGCTGGTATAGGCCGACAAACGAGCAAGTGGGTCACCTGATGGTAGGTGATCTCCACCGCCCATGTACGCCCACAATACCAAAAGAATCATGGGTGCGTTGCCGACCTTAAAGGAAAGGGATAATTAAGGGATTGGCAAGGGGAGGGGGTTTGGGCCTCCGGATAAATCACTCACCGTACGAAACGCAGCAAGCTGCTACTTTACGTCGGTTTGTGAGACAGTGCTAATGACCCGGACGAGCTGGCCCATACATGCTGTAGACAAGTGTCTACAGCATGGCTCTACCACTCAAAGAAGACTGTTGGTACTGCTATGTACGTGGCACATCAGTGTAACTATTCTTTTCCGAATTATTGTTTTGAAACAGTCTGTAATAGTTTTATAATAATAGGTATCGTGGATTATTCTGCTCATTCGAATGAGGTTACTGACGTTGCTATTGTATGTAGTGAAATGTATGGATTAGACAGATACCGTGGTTTCTGACCGCAGTCGCCACTATTCGTGTAAACGGGCATACCGTATTTAGTTACTAGTAATATATCATTTTATTAGCTTTTAGTATAATGCCTTTGACAGCCTCCGTGGCGCAGCTGGAGAGTAGCCGGCTGCGAAGCGAGAGGCTGTGGGTTCGATTCCCGCACCGAGACAAATGTTTGTGTGATCCACTAATATTTGTCTCGGGTCTGGGTGTTGTGGGACCGCAAGTCCCTCGTAGTTCCTGATACCCACGATACAGGTTAACCTAGTGTGGGGTCAGGACTATGTGTGTGACTGTTGGGTGTATTTATTATTATTTATTATAATGATAGACTAGACTGCCTCGTTGGTGCAAAGCGTACGCGTTACGACTAAGGCTGACGCTGAGATCTCTGATTCGATCCCCGGGTCAAGTAAAAGTGATATTGGGTTTTTCTATTACGAAATGCTCAGTATCAGCCCGGAATCTAGAATTTGTGCCCGGTATGGCTATAGGCTCGCCCTCTATCAAAATCAAGGGAAGGAAATACGCTCAGCGAAATGTGGGTGTACTGGTTACAGCTCTGCCTACCCCTTCGGGGATTACAGGCGTGAGTGCGTATGTATATGTATGTATTTTTTTATATCATGGGCCGGCAAACGAGTAAGTGGGTCACCTGATGGTAAGTGATTTCCACCGCCCATGCACGCCCACAATATCAAAAGAATTATGGGCGCGTTGTCGATCTTAAAGGAAAGGGTTGGGAAGGGAAGGGGCATTTGGGCCACTGGATATCTTACTCAGCGTATCTACCTTTTTTTAATTTTTTATTTTACACACTTTATACTTAATATATGTACACGCGGACTAAGCTAAGGAATTAGCAGCAGCAAACTGCTACTTTACGTCGGTTTTCTGTGAAACGACCCGGACGAGGATAGGATAAGATCACGTCTATACCCTCGAAGGGATAGTCAGAGCTGCATCAAGTGTTGCAACGTTTCGCAGAGCTTACTTCCGTCCCATTGTGGTAGGGGTCGAGCATTCATTAATGTGATGTGTATATAACTTGAACTTAGAAAAATATGTCTCACCAATAAGTAATTTGTTTTCCGAAATCCTGTATATATTGTTCTGTAGCCATCGTTGCCATATCTGCAACAAAACACATCAAATACTTTAGATTTGAATGTAAAGTTACGTAACATATTTTAGTATCTTATAATGCTTTTTATTTGCTTGAATGACGAGATGAGCGAGTCGCTCGCCTGATGTTAAGCGTCACGCCTGCCGATAAACAGAAGCGACGTCACACACAACTCTGTATTACGGAACAATGCATGGTACTGAACTGCGCTCGTCATCCCGAGACATAAGATGCTAAGTCTCATAATGCCCAGTAATTTTACTGGCTTCAATTTCCTTCAAACCGAAACACAACAGTGCTTACACACTGCTGCTTGGAGGTATAAATAGACAAAGCGATGGTACCAACCCAGACGGGACCCTCGCATGCGAGGGACCTATCACCTTGTTTCACCTGTTCCAGATAAAGTCACTCACGGGGATGGAGCCGCGAGTAAAAGCTAATGATTATAATTCTCTGAATATCGTAAATATTCTTTTCAAAATATAACATACTTACGTGACGCCCAAGTTATCAAGGTTCCCGTAAACAGGGTTGCCGAAGTCTTTTTGTGGGAACTTCACTGATGATTTAAGCATGCCTCGTGCTGGCTGGATTAGAGTATGCCCTGGCAATATCGGCTCTGCTTCTGGCAAATCTTCTGGGTCTTGTGGCACACCAAGGATCAAAGGCTCACGTTCGAGGAGGTGCCGTCGCTGTGGAAATATATTTTTACGTTTAGAGTCACTATTTGGTCATGCTGGCTTATGCTCTACTTACGTAGAGCAGCGGTTTACGGTAGGCAGCTGCTTGGCTGTGCTCTGGCATTGCTGAGGTCCATGGGCGGCGGTAACCACTTACCATCAGGTGGGCCGCCTGCTCGTCTGTCAATCTGGGCAATAAAAAAGAAAACGTTAAAAGTTAATGGATGCTAATCATTTTAATATCGCAAAAATGACTTTCAAAATGGGTTTCAAGGAAATTCAGAGTAATGCGTTACGCGATAGTCATCTGCATAGGTAATTTAAAAAAAATCTATTGACTATCGCTGTAATTATATATTTTATTATAATTTTTTTTACATATTTAAATTAAAAAAAAAAACATTACAATTAGAAAAAAATTCATCGTGAAGACCTGCTATCTTAAAATCAAAATATAGCAAAACGTAATTTCGCAGTCGGTAGGATTCGAACCTACGCTCCCAGAGGGAATCTGATTTCTAGTCAGACGCCTTAACCGCTCGGCCACGACTGCTGTATGTGTGGTTTTATAAATAACGCGTTTCACTAAAAGCATTGCATCATGACTATATTTACTATTACTTTGAGGTTGCTCGAGGTCCAACGAACTCCCCTCCCCAACCTCCTTCCTTTTTCTTTAAAAGTCAATAGCGTGCCCATAGTTGACAGCCTCCGTGGCGCAACGGGCGAGTAGCCGGCTGCGCAGCGAGAGGCCGCGGGTTCTCACTCACCGTACGAAACGCAACAGCAAGCTGCTACTTTATGCCGGTTTTCTGAGAGAGATAGTGGTAATGACCCGGACGAGCCGGCCCATACATGCTGTAGACAAAAGTGTCCCATTTCCTCCTCTTCCATAAAAATATATTAAAGACTAGCTTTTGCTCGCGGCTCCGCCCGCGTAAATGGCCTTTTCCGGGATAAAAAGTAGGCTATATTACTCAGTGATAATGTAGTTTTCTAACGGCAAAATAATTTTTGAAATCGGTCCAGTAGTTTTTAAGTTTATTCGATACATACAAAAATACAAATCTTTCCTCTTTATAATATTAGTGTAGATTTATTCAAATAAATAATTTATTTGTTTCATAACTTTCGCTATTTCTATGTGGCTATAGGCTTGAATAAACGCAATTGATGTATAGCATAGAAGTAATCAAATTAGTCTGAGTTCTGAAGGCCAATTCTCGTAATTTTAAATGTTCAAAATATCATTCCGATCTAGTCTCAGCGTCAAGAAAGTTGCAAATGGCATTCGCTTAAACCAATAATCAACGTCAAATGCACCTAGTATTAGTAGTAGCATTATACCATTTTGGCTTCAGTCATCTTTTATTCTACATTCAATCTCATGACGATCTATGTTCATATTTGACGTTGATTATTGGTTTAAGCGAATGCCATTTGCAATTTTCTTGACGCTGAGACTAGATCGGAATGATATTTTGAACATTTGAAATTACGAGGATTGGCCTCCTGGGCCCATTTCATCATCTCTGACGTTTAACCTTATTGATCTGATTGTTCCTAATAAAGTGGTTCTTAAGCATCACTATTAATTAATTCATGCTCTACATAACCGGTCCAACAACATTTGCCCAAAACTTTGACGTATACTAAGAAACACTATACATACTAGTCGACTAAAACATTTAGGCGCCCGTACAAAACGCAACTTTCACCACCGCGTCTTGTCGCGTCTTACCCCTCACCAACCCCACTGATGTCTTAGTGACTTTCTAGTCTGTATTGTATTTTTCACTTGTAAATTTTTACTACAATTTTAATATTTTATTCTGTTGAATTTATTACAAATTAGTGGTTATACATAAACCCTTAGTTTAATTATAACATAAACTAAGTAAGTATTTAACCCAATATTATTGCCCCTTTTCTTTAAGGTCGGCAATCGATGAGTCTTTCGGTATTGTGGGTGTTTATGGGCGGTGGAGATCACTTACCATCAGGTGGCCTCCTTGCTAGTTATACTAATAAAACTAATTTTGTCAATATTAATACCTCGTTCCAGATTGAGTAATCCCATACACGGATATTCAATATGAATACGCTATGCCCTCATCACTAAGCGCAAGAACGTCACATGCACCATTTTTATTGGTCGCGTAGTAAAGTAGTAGTTTATTTGATCGAGTTAAAAAAGTTTTAACTTTTATGGACAAAACAGTTTTCGACAATATAATGTAAGTTAAAACAAAGGAACACTCAAAGTTACGTATATTAGGTGGTAGGTCCCTCGTATGCGAGAGCCCGTCTGACTAGGTACCACAGTTTTATCTATTTCTGTCGCCAAACAGCAGTGTGTAAGCGTTTGAAGGACATTGAAGTCAGTGCAATTACTAGGCATTATAAAACTTAACATCTGACGCCTTCGGGGTGGCGAGTGCAGTCTAGTACCATGCAGTACTTTGTAACCCAAAGTTCTGTGTGGTGTTGTGTCCGTTTATGGGCAGGCGATGGATTACCATCAGGCAAGCGACGTGTTCGTTTTGGCATTCCAGCTAATATTTTTTTTTTATTATTTTTCTATTGTGTACATTGCTGGATATGAAAAATGCCTCATATAATTTGAATAAAGAATGTTTCTCATACTATATTGGCCACAATATAACAGAAAAGCGTCGTTTACGATGCCGCGTTACACGCTATCACGTCATACGTATAGAAGAATTACTCTGAATAAAAATATAATTTTTAAGATACGTTATGATCAATGTATTCTAGAAGTGATCGTTTGAATCTGGCTACCCAGAGGTTGCACCCAAGATAGAAATGGCATGGGGATAAGTAATTTTTTTCAAGATTTTAACTTATAATTAATTAGGTTTTGGCCGACGATATGATAAGCAAAAGCAAGTTGCCAGCTTACATCGGTTATCTGTGAGGCAATTATTGCATACAACCGTGTCGATTCGACCTATTCAAGCAGACAAAAAATGCAAATCTTCAAGACTTAAATCGTAACTGAAAAATGATAATATACGACTCTAAAATGCTTGAAATTAAGTGTAGCATTTTATCGTGGAGAGTCTTTGTGATGGACATTTCGCAAAGTGATAAATGACCTTTCAAATGGCGATTATAGTTTTAGATGTCTAGTTTGCTGGGCCAACACTTTACGCGCCAGTCACTGGTAATTTGTTTGCCAGATAAAAGGATTTAGATTTTTACAGAAACATTGGCTCAGTGAGAAAATTCACAATGCATTTCGAATTATTATAGAATACATATAAATTCAATAGTTGTTTGAGCGTGTTATTTAGATTTGTCGTGTGTGCGGTTTTGGAGCGAGTAAGAGCGTTCATTGTTGAAATCTTAAGAAGATTAAATTGTTTGTTTTAGTAATTTGTAAGCTAATGGAGGGCTCTGATAGTATGGTATACCTATATCTACTTGTTTGTTTGTTACCAAGTGGTGAATCGAGATTAGTTTGAGGTCACATTTTGTATTTAGATAATACTGATGAAGCATGCTTGCCTGCCTGGCTCCTCGGTGGCGCAGTTGCAATGCGTACGCGTTACGATTGAGGTCAACGCTGTCGTCTCGGGTTCGATCCCCGGGTCGGGTAAAGTGGTATTGGGTCTTTCTATTACGAAATGCTCAGTATCAGCCCGGAGTCTGGAATTTGTGCCCGGTATGGCGATAGGTTCGCCTATCACATAAGGGACGGAAATACACTAGCGCAATGTGGGTGTACTGGTCACACCTCTGCCTACCCCTTTGCGTATGTAGGCATGATGAAGCATATAACATTTTGATTAGAGTACACAAGTTGGTAATATGTGTACGAATATACAAACGCATGCTTTTTGAGTTTTACATAATATTTGCCATTGAGCTATTTACCACATGCTGTCTAAAGCTGGCGTGATGGCTACATAAGTTACTGCAAGCATGATAAAAATGCATGAATAATTGTTTTATACAATATGTAACAAATACCCTGTTGTGTGTTTTAACAGTGATATCAGAATTGATATTTAAATAAATACACCCAACAGTCACACACATACTCCTGACCCCAGACTAGGTAAACCTGTATCGTGGGTATCAAGAACTACGAGGGACTTGCGGTCCCACAACACCCAGACCCAAGACAAATATTTGTGAATCAGACAAACATTTGTCTAAGTGCGGGAATCGAACCCACGGCCTCGCGCTTCGCAACCGGCTACTCGCCCGCTGCGCCACGGAGGCTAAACGTAATGAAAAAACTCGCAGGCGAAAATTGGACTATAAAAATAATCATATTTCTTTTTTAAACTTGTATTAATTTATTGTTTGTGAACCGTATTTCGATTGATTACCTGTTAAGAGCGATGACTTGGAGCCAGAGCGAGATAGCATGTTGCGGGTTCTATGAATACACTGTGTACGGGCTACGGCGTACATGAGTACACGAGTAAGGCCTGCGTGGTCTGTGACTCCAAATTGTAAACTCACTATCACTTTTGTGCAGTAAAGATAAATAACTTCGTCAGGATGTTCAAAAAGTTTAGTAGTCTATTCATATTAAATGCAATATTATATTACTGTTCACAATTTATTACACTTGCTATGATTATTCACAATTCTAATCACACTCGGGCAGCGTTACCACGAAAGAGTTCTAAGCACGACTAAGTTCCCTCAAGTAATAATGCGCCCGCTTATATACCTTAGCAATCACCTCCACCACATCTCAGTGTTATTATCTACCCGCTTTACATAGTTATTCCCTCGACTACCATCACCAAGACCAATAACGGTGCTATTACTAATATGAGGGTAACAAAACTGAACCAATATAACATCATTGTAATTTCTTATGCAATTTTATTTTATGATATATAATATTCACATGCATAAGCACTCACACCTGTAATCCCCGAAGGCGTAGGCAGAGGTATAACCAGTACATCCTTATTTTGCTGACCTTATTTTCATCCCAATATCTGATAGAGGGCGAGCCTATCGCCATACCGGACACAACTCCAAACTCCGGACTAATATGAGCATAGAAATAGTTAAACCCAATATCACTTTAACCCGACTAAGGGATCGAACCCGAATCCTCGCACAGCAGTCGTATCGCGTACGCAATACAACTGCGCTACCGAAGCAATCAATTTTATAATCATATCAAACTAATACATCATCTAAAAACATTGTATAAATAAATTTCACGATCGTAACCTTTAAGAGTTGAAGAAACTAGTGATCGATTTTGTTGATGTAGCGATGAAAGACTTCAAAGAGACTATACCATGTTTATTTATCATTATTTAAGGCGATCCAGTTGGCGGTATATATATTCTTTATTTTTTTATCAGCTTGAATGAAGAAAAGAGCTAATCGCTCGCCTAATGGTAAACAGAAGCAACACCACAGATAACTTGGAGTTACACAAGGTGGTAGGTCCCTCGTTTGCGAGAGGCCGGCTGGGTTGGTATCACTGCTTTGTCTATTTTTGCCGCCAAGCAACAGTGTGTAAGCACTGTTCTGTTCCAGTTTGAAGGACATTGAAGCCAGTGAAATTACTGGGCATTATGGGACTTAACACCTTATGTCTCGGGGTGACGAGCGCAGTCCAGTGTCATGCAGTGATTTGTTATTTAAAGTTCTGTGTGGCGTTGCTTCTGTTTATGAGCAGGCGTGGCGCTTACCATCAGGCGAACGACCTGCTCGTCTCGTCATTCAAGCTAATAGAAAAAAAATATGACAAAACGAGCAGAACGCCACGCCTGCCCTTAAACAGAAGCAACACAGATAACTCGGAGTTACAAAGCACTGTCTTTTCTTTTATAGTATAGGCTGGCAAACAATCAAGTGGGTCATCCGATGGTAAGTGGTCTCCACCGCCCATGTACGCCCACAATACAAAAGAATAATGGGCGCATTACATACCTTAAAGGAAATGGGTAATTAACAGATTGGGAACGGGAGGGGGATTCGGGCCTCCGGATATCTCACTCACCGCACGAAACTCAACAGGAAGCTCCTTCTTTACGCCAGTCTTCTATAAAACAGTGGTAATGACCCGGACGAGCCGGTCCATTCATGTTTTAGACAAACCTATTCACAGCATGACTCTACTACTCAAAAAATGGATGGGATTGCATAGCATTCGTCATCCCGAGACAAAGGTTGCTAAGTCTCATAATGGGCAGTAATTTTACTGACTTCACTGTCCTTCAAAACGAAACAAAACAGTACTTACAGACTGCTGCTTAGCGGCAGAAATAGAAAACGCGGTGGTGCCGACCTATATGGCCTCTCGAATACCTACTGAATAGATTTCAGTATGGAAAATCGACCTTATCTCACGGAAAATCGACATGAAATCGTAAATCCGTTAATCAAATCTAGCTGTTCTAGTAGATATACATATCTCAAAGAGATTTCATCCAAACCACTTCTAAACATTTAACAAGGCTATCGTCATAGTACACCCATTAAGTTTGTGCAGGCACGTAACGAGTTTGATACAAAATCGATTGGGATACCTTATGTGAAGAGACGGCGCTTTATTTTGCTATTTATTAAAAAGCATACGCATACGCACTCACGCCTGTAATCCCCGAAGTGGTAGGCAGAGGTGTAACCAGTACACCCACATTTCGCCGAGCGTATATCCGTCCCACGATGTGATAGGGGGCGAGCCTATCGCCATACCGGGCACAATTTCCAGACTCCGGGCTGATACTGAGAATTTCGTAATAGAAAAACCCAATACCACTTTACCCGACCCGGGGATCGAACCCGAGACCTCAGCGTTGGCCTCAATCGTAACGCGTACGCATTACAACTGCGCCACCGAGGCACTCAAGTCAAGTAATTAACAAGGTCTCTAGAAATATTACGCTTCTATCATTCATTTAAGTACATATCTTCTTCTTCCACCTGCCCTTATCCCACTCACAATGGAGTCAGCTCAACATATTTTTCAACCCATGTTACAGAAAGATTTGGCTAACTAGTAGTTTTTACGACCGGCCGCCTGCCTAACGTCGACCCCTGGGAAGAGACATACTCGGGGTATCTGGGCTACTTAAGTGCATTTATGGGAATAAAGATGATACCAGCCCAGAATAGGGTAGTTTCCTATATTGAATTTTATACATTATTTTATAAGCAACAGAAAATGATACGTAAAAGAAACCCTTTTATTAAAACACAATCAAAATTGGTTCAGAAATGTGCCCGCAGTTATGACTTTAAATGTTGGTATGAGGAAAAGTGGGTGCGTTGTAGGCGCGCGTGCACTATAATGAACATTTTACACAGTGACGTCAAAGGTTGCATCGTCTGTCATTTGACAATTACCCCTTCTACAGGATTTCAATGGCTTCTATCTTATTTATTTTTGGTCCGATTTATAAAATTCTTTCTGCAATAGATTTTGAGTAACGTAACTTATTGATTTAAATAATAAAAAAAATCTAGTCAACTACCGTATTATACCACGTGTAACAGAAATGTAAGGTCAAATTTAATCAACGTATATTGTACAATACAAGTATTTCACCCCCCGTAGTACCAAATCCGATTGCATTGCTAGGGCATAAATAAAGAATTTTCTTTTTTATCGAATGAGTAACATGTCGATATTCGACTTGCAACTTTGAACGACTCTAAATGATAAACAGACCGGCTGATATTAGAGGTGCAGTATACAAATAATTTATATTGATGTGATCGATTTTATCTATCGCTGCTTTCAATTTCAACCTTAATATCATTAAGAATAACGGTTCTAGTTTGAGATGGGTTCACAGTAGACTATATACTGCGTCTAACAAAGTTAACATGGATCGGGCTTCGCGTCTCGCTACACTGCCGAGCGAGATACACAGCGAGATTAAAGTTTAATAGAGAAGACATGCTTGACAGCATCCGTGGCGTAGTGGGCGAGTAGCCAGCTGTGAAGCGAGAGGCCATGGGTTCGATTGCATCGAGATAAAATGTTTGTGATCTACAAAAAATTGTTTCGGGTCTGGGTGTTTGTCCTCAGAAGGGTTGATATCAAGCAGGCGACTGGTCCTAAAAACTACGAGCCACATATTATATGTAACATGTGTTAAAAATAATGCATTTGTTTAATGTAAAGAAGTGATTACGTTCTTCAGTTGACTATTATTTGTCATCGAAAATATACGTTGATTACTCGAAATTCTGAGCCTTTACAATAGGGTAGTTTCCTATATTGAATTTTATACATTATTTTATAAGCATCAGAAAATGATACGCAAAAGAAACCCTTTTATTTTAAAACACAATCAAAATTGGTTCAGAAATGTGCTCGCAATTATGACTTTAAATGTTGGTATGAGAAAAAGTGGGTGCATAATAGGGATATCTCACTATCTCACTTGCACGCGTGCACCATAATGATAATTTTACACAGTGACGTCAAAGTTTGCGTCGTCTGTCATTTGACAATTACCCCTTCTACAGGATTTGAATGGCTTCTAACTGCTTTATTGTAGGTCCGATTTATAAAATTTTTTCTGTAATAGATTTTGAGTAACTTAACTTATTGATTTAAATAATAAAAAAATCTAGTCAACTACCCTATTGATTGTAAACGTTTATTCAAAATTATACAAAATTCTGGTCCCCGATCCACGATGTTTCATTCTTACATAATATTCACTTATAGTCTGTTATATTTCATTTATTTATCACGAAACATTTTGAACGGCGAAATAAAGCCAGTGACAGAATCATTAACATTAATTTGAGATAATTACTCATCAATTAAAAAGAGTGTATCAGAGGTAGCAATATTACGTATGAAATCATAAATTTCATTGCCCATATTATCGACAATTATATTAATTGACGTGGTGGAAAGAGAGTTAAAAGAGAAGATACGATTTATTTTAATACCAGAGGATGGAAAACGAATAAATGGGTCACCTGATGTTAAATGATCTCCACCGCCATCGAACACCCACTATACCAAAAGTATCATGGATGCATTGCTGACCCTAAAGGAAAAGAATAGGATTGGAAAGGGGAGAGATATTTGGGCCTCTGGAAATCTTACTCATCGTACGAAACGCAACAAGATGTGCAGGCCGCTGTGTATTTCCTTGTTTTCAACTACAGTCTTGGTATTATGACCCAAGTAACAAGTGCGGTCTTTATAGGTATACAAAAGTAAAAATAGCAATACTCATTTAAAGATAATGTGAATAAACTAAGTAATATACATGAAGTAGTGCGATTGAATATCACTGTACCCGACCCGGAAATCGAACCCGAGGCCTCAGCGTTAGCCTCAGTCGTAACGCATACGCATTACAACTGCGCCACCGAGGCAGTATTATGGTATAATAATATTATAACATGAAAATTGAAATATGTACCTCGGTAGCCAGCGCTTACCGGCTGCATTACGTACAGAACTCGACAATACAAAGCCTAGCGAGCAAACCAGTTAGTTTCATAGTTGACTTTTTTTTTATTATTATTAGCTCGAATGACGAGATGAGCAGGTCGCTCGCCTGATGGTAAGCGCCACGACTGCTCATAAACAGAAGCAATGCCACAAAGAACTTTAAATAACAAAGCACTGCATAACACTGGACTGCGCTCGTCACCCCGAGACATAAGGTGTTAGTCTCATAATGTCCAGTAATTACACTGGCTTCAATGTCCTTCACACTGGAACACGACAGTGCTTACACATTGTTGCTTGGCGGCAGAAATAGAGAAAGCGGTGGTACCAACCCAGCCGGCCTCTCGCATACGAGGGAGCTACCACCTTGTAAATAATCCGAGAATGTAGGAAACTTGTTACAGTAAAGATACATACCTGAATGATGTCAATAATTCGGTTCAGTATGAGATCATGGTCAGCTTGTATTGAGACACACTGCTGCAAAACGATACCAGATATATGATTGAGGGTCATTTCGATGCAGCAAATGATTTCCTTACTGTACAGCATATTCATATAATTGCTGCGTATTAGGCAGTCGTGCAATCAATGACTTTAGTTAGAGTAGTTTAAGAATAGTAGTAATTTGTCTATTTAGCTTAATTATAGTTATTTTAATAGTCATCCGGATATCCAATTACCTACTTCTGTTGAATATTGAATGGTAGTTTCTAGGCATTGATTTACATAAATACATGCATACACACTCACGCCTGTAATCCCCGAAGGTGTAGGCAGAGGTGTAAACTGTACACCCACATTTCGCCGAGCGTATCTTGGTCCCGTGATGTGATAGGGGGCCTTTCGCCATACCGGGCACAATTCCAGACTCCGGGCTAATACTGAGTATTTCGAAATGGAAAAACCCAATATCACTTTTTGCTGACCTGAGGATCGAACCCGAGACCTCAGCGTCAACAACAGCGAGCCTGCGTAACGTGTACGTATTACAACTGCCACCACCGAGGCAGTAAAATCGAAAATATATATTTTTGTCAGATTAAATTTTGTATAACGTTTTATAATACTTACTATTAAAATGAAGTAACTTAAAACCCACTCCATGTTTCTGATGAAAATGTTTTTATAAATAATCTATTATTTCTGATTTTAAGTCAAATAAAGTGAACGAAACAGCATTTCATTCGCTAGCTAGATTAAAAGCACACCGTGAAATAAGATATTTTTGCGAGAGTATGTAACATGACTGCCTTGGTGGCGCAGTTGTAATGCGGACACGTTATGATTGAGGCTAACGCTGAGATCTCGGGTTCGATCCCCGGGTCGGGTAAAGTGGTATTGGGTTTTTCTACTATGAAATGCTCAATATGAGCCCGGAGTCTGGAATTTGTGCCCGGTATGGCGATAGGCTCGCCCCCTATCACATCGTGGGACGGAGATACGCTCGGCGAAATGTGGGTGTAATGGTTACACCTCTGCCTACCCCTTAGGGGATTACGGGCGTGAGTGCGTAAGTATGTAACATGTGTTTATAATAGGAGAATTTGGCATAAAATGACAATAATAAGGTGCTTACATACGATTTGGTTAGTCAGCTTAAATATTTATGTAAAAAATTCTGGTTTTGTGGATCATCGCACAACGCTTGGATTATTTGAATTGCAGTTGAATGGTCAATGATGGTTGTTTAATATTTTTTGGGTCTGTTTTTATTTTAGGTATATTATGACAGCGTACTTAGGCTCAGAATCCAGTGAAACCCGGGTTCAAAGCCCACGTCGCTCAATCTCATTTTTTGCTTCAGTTTTTGGAATTGAATGGACACGTATGGATTGCAATAATAATATAGAGATGAGTTTTCCGAGGGTAGCTTTCTTTCTGCCCGGCTTAATCCCAGAGTTGGCCTTCATGATTTGACGGTGGATTTGTTACATATGTTTTGCGACCCGCCGTCTCACCACCTCTACGCAACAGGAACTAAGTTTTACATAATGGAACGAAATTAGCCTTGGTCAGGTGTGACTCAGTGTTTGCAGCATCACCCACCCCTTTTAGGAGTCAGGCACGAGCTTATATTATGCTATCTTAATGCGTCAATTGGCTAAAATCCACAGTTTCTTTGTCCTTCAAAAATACTAAGCTATCAGTCCCGATACTTATAAAACGACAACAAAGCCATTGCAATAGAATTCCACCTAGTGAAATTACATTTTTCGTAACAAAATAATCATAAATATTTAATGCACAAAAAATATTTTCATAAGAAATTATTTTTAACTTTATGAACACCTTTTCACTAATAATAGTATTATATAGAATTTACGAAGCGTGATCCACGTGGAACACCAATTTTTGATATACATTTATTTCTAGTAACATGGAAAATTCACTCTTACTACTCTCTACTTAAGTACTACTATGGTAAAGATGTTGCGTCTGCACAAGTGAAAGTTTAGATTGTTCTACGCTTTTACCCTGGTGGCCATACGTGCCTTATCTGTTTAACTTTAACCCCAGCAGTTGAAGGCCACTCTAGAGCATCCTCGATGGCCCTTCCATGGTCAGAATATTTTAAAGCTTACGGTCACGTTTACTATTTGAAAAGCTGAATTAAGTTTTAATACCATTTGTAGTCTCTTAGTTTTCAAATGATTTATTATACTATGTAATAAATGTTTTATTTGTTTTAAAACATGCGAAGTTTTTCTGTAAACGATATTTAATATTATTATAGAAAAATAAGTTAACTAATGTCTCAAAGATGTACATTCATTATTCAAAACAGTGAATTCTGAAAATAACGAAGTTATACAAAACATTAAAATAAGTATATGTTTGTTTTAATTACAATATATCTTGGAAAATCACAGCGAAGCAAAGCTACTTCGGAATATATTATTAAAAAAACATTACTAATAATTTTATGATTACTAAAATTATAATATTCTTGTTTCATTTACCGATTAATAATGTACGTTACATTTAGTACCGAAACTGTTTAAAATATAAATAATCTTACATTAAGCAAAATATCAAACCAAATAACTTTTAAATACATTCACAGATAATTATACAATACATAAATTACTGCTCTTACTACACAAATCTCATCTTTGGCAATCACAAACAGATATCATGAATCTCAGTTAATAGGCGGTTTCACTTTAGTACTAAAGCTACCAATAACATTACCGGGTGGTGAATAATACGCTACTACGTAAACTTGACCTTCCTTAGATTTAGCTACTCCTACACCAAGTTCCTTGCTATCCTCCCAAACGACTTGCGAGAAATGTCCTGAGTTCAGATTTGTAGGCTCTTTTCCAAATTTGTGATTATTGATCTCACTGTACCATTTATCAACTGGATCCCTTCCAGATACTGTGAAATTCGGATCAGAAGACCATGCGTAGAAGATGTTCTCACCGTAATCATTCTGGTCTCTCGGTTCCGTCTTTCCTTTCTTCGATAGCGTTTTTGCCCACTCTTCGGCGTATTTACACAACTTCTTGTTTAATTCAAGAGGTTGGACGCCATGATTCTTTCGATGTTCGTTGTGAGCTGCTAAAAATTCTTCTTCGAATTTCTCACTGGAAATTGAAGTAGATCTGAATTTACTAACCAAATCTGTTGCGAGTTCTCCTAAATTCTTACTGCTTCTTTGGCTAGGTGAGGATGTGTTTGATCCATCGTAGGAGCTTCTAGAAGACAGACGACTTGGGGAAGGAGGTGATAGATTATTATTCGATCCTCTGGGAGAGCTGTTGTAGCTAGATCTGAACTGCATAGCTCCTGGTGGATGAATATTTTTCACAAACAGGCCACTGTAGTTTCCAGGAGGGTAATAGTTAGCAACTACGTACAATTTACCAGTTTTGCTTTTAGCACTACCAATTCCTAAGTCCGTAGTACCTTTCCATATAATTTGTGTGAAATGTCCGCAGTTTAAAATCTCAGGCTCTTTTCCGAAAGAGAACTCATTGATTTCGCTATACCATTTGTCAACGCAATCTTTTGCTTTAATTTTTGTATTAGGGTCTGCAGACCAGCCACAGTAGACGCTTTCTCCATAAGTTGGATTGAGGCTGTATGCCATTGCGTCTTTCTTTGCTAATTCCTCAGCCCATTTTTGGCTGATTTTGCTGATGTCTTTATTGAGTACTAAAGGTGGAACCCCGTGGTCTCTTCTATATTCATTGTGTATTTCTAAAGCTTCCGTTTCGAATTCATTGTTTTTCGAGCCGAAAAATTTACTCTGAAATCATAAATAATTTTATCGTTATTACAGTGAATAAAATACCTTATTAGCCAAGATACCTTCTTATAGCCCTAGTTTTGTGAATTTTATTGTTTTAATTATACTCATATATATAACACATAGAGATGTATAAAACAGAAGAACGCCTTTTGGTAGTAGAAACTACCGAAAGTCGGGGCAATTTATATATATAACTTTTTTATAGCATAGGCCGGCCAACGAGTTAGTGGGTCACCTGATGGTAAGTGATTTCTACAGCCCATGTACGCCAACAATAACCGAGTGTAGAAGAATCATGGGCGCGTTGCTGACCTAAAATGAAAGGGTCAATGGAGGGATTGGGAAGGGACGGAATTTGAGCTTCTGGATATCTCACTAACCGTACGAAATCCAGCAGCAAGCCAATACTTTACGTCGGTTTTCTCTAAGACAAGGACAAAGGCCCGGTCTAACAGCATGAGTCTACTGTTATTGTTTTTCTATTTTTTATCTTTTTTCTGTTTGCAATATTATAGATGTAACCGCATTCATTTCACGAGTTTACTTTGAGACTGTTATCAACGTAGTTTCTGTGTGTTTGTGATTCACTTTACATTCACAATGTGTTACAGTTACACGCAATAACGTTTAATGCCTGCTGATAACTTCTTTGCTCTATGACTGAGTCACTAATGTGTTTCAAAAAGTACTTTTAAATATTGTTATCTTTCAAGGTAAATGTTGAAATAAAATTGTTCTGAAATATTCAAGAGCTATGTTCTATAAAAGGTATGTTCTATAAAGGAGTTTAAGTGAGCCACCAACATCTTAGGTCTAAAGCCAACCTCACCTGCATGTGGTATACTCTGCTGATTAACGGAAGAGACAACAGCGAAACTTGGTGCCCATTGCGGGTTGTGGGGGTCAAATGGCAGGTCACCGCACATAATAACAAATACCGTTAAATCGATGGTATGAGAAGGCAGAAGCATTAAGCCGAGAGAACTGGCTGAGACATAAAATGTTAAGTCTTATAGTGCCCGGTAATTGTACTTGCTTCGGTGCCCTTCAAATAGAATAAACTAAACTGCCTATTTTTTTTGGAATCGAAAACTTACATAGAAATTGTGATTGCATTACCTGGGAATTCAACCCAGCACATTACAAATTTCAACCATTGAGCCAGTACAAATATTTAGATTATTATTGACACCTCAAAATACCAAAACGTTTCCGCTATTGTTTAAATAATCTTTAAAGTGCAAGATAAGCCACTGCTGGTTCAATTAATATCCCCAAATCCCGATAGTTTTTAAGCCACGCCAAAACCCTGTGGCTTTAAATTTTGGCTCTCGGCTTCGACATGCCTCCAAACCGCATTGCGTCATCATTGGAGTTCCAAAGCCTATTTGTAAATGTATGCCTTTGGTGAAATAGCTATTTTTATTCGACTTAAGGGGAATTATGTGAATCTCACTGGCTCTACAACGTGTTACAGAAAGGTGTAGTCAAATTGAAGCAACATGTTGTGTCCGATATAAGTATTTCAGTCCCCGTAGTACCAAATCCGATTACCTTGTTAGGATATAAATAAAGAATTTTCTGTTTTATCCATAGTGTAACAGGATGATATTCGACTTGCAACTTTGGGCAAAACTAAATGATAAACAGCTGAGCATTTTTATCACTCAAGCATTGTTATTCTCGCTCACGCACTTCACCGAATTTATAGGGATGTGATCGATCTTATCGATTATAATAAAGAAGTGATTAAAATAGGCATTCACTCACGCCTGTAATCCCCGAAGGGGTAGGCCGAGGTCTAACTAGTACACCCACATTTCGCCGAGCGTATCTCCATCTCACGATTTGATAGGAGGCGAGCCTATCGGCATACCGGGCAAAAATTCCAGATTCCGAGCTAATACTGAGCATTTCATAATAGAAAAACCAAATATCACTCTACCCGACCCGGGGATCGAACCCGAGACCTCAGCGTTAGCTTAATCGTAACGCGTACGCATTACAACTGCGCCACCGAGGCAGATTATAAAATTGATTGAAACTGATTAAAAATTGCGTGAAATTTTAGGATAGCTAGATTTTAATAAGATCCGGTATCTACATAAATTCTCACTGTAAGGTGTATGTAACGACCCTTAAATATGACTACACCTTTTAAACAACGTTGTATATATGTGATATTTTACCTCTGACAGGCAACTCTACTGTTCTCAGAATGTTGTCCTTGGATTTGTCTTTATCAATAAAATCAGCAAATGAATGAATTCTTTCAGAGTATTTATCTATTTATTGTGATTAGCTAATCTATCGTCATAATTTCCTGTCACATTTTTCTTGTTGGTTTTAAAATGTTCTGCCACAGAATTTATAATAGAATAAATGAAGATTAAAAAAGATTAAACGCCAGAGTGTTTTTTACAGCAGGTTCAGGCGGAGCCGCGAGCAAAAGGATAAAATAAAAATGAATACAACGTGATTTTACAACATAATACGAGTACGTCTAATTACAACCGTTAGATAATAATAATTATATAATTACACCCAACAGTCACACACATAGTCCTGACCCCATACTATGTTAACCTGTATCATGGGTATCGGGAACTACGAAGGACTTGCGGTCCCACAACACCCAGACCCGATACAAATATTTGTGCATCACATAAACATTTGTCTCGGTGCGGAAATCAAACCCACGGCCTCTCGCTTCGCAGCCGGCTACTCGCCCGCTGCGCCACAGAGGCTGTGAGTCCTCAAAACTCAGCCAACTAAATCGGGCCAACTTTAAACTTTAATAACCAACATTTCTAAATCCCTGAACTACACTAGTATTTGCCAAACCCGTTTATAAAGAATCGCTGATGCGTATATCCATTGTGAACTCAAAAACACATTTTTGATATTTCCTGGTGTTATCGAGAATGAATTGACATGGCCAATTGAATGTAATGCCGGCAGTTTTGTTGATAAATTGTACGAATAAAAAAATAACAATTATTTTTAATGAACCATGTATTCAAAGAGTCGTGATTTCAACAATTTGTTAAAATTAAGACCTTGTGAAGTGAAATGCCGCCAAGCAGCAGTGTGTAAGCACTGTTGTGTTTCGGTTTGAGGGACAAACCAGTGAAATTACTAGGCATTATGAGACATAACATCTTACGTCTCTGGGCGACGAGCGCAGTCCAATGCCATGCAGTGTTTTGTAATTTCAAGTTCTGTGTGACGTTGCTGCTGTTCATGGACAGGTGTGACGCTTAACATCAGGCGAACGACTTGCTCGTCTCTTAATGCAAATAAAAAAAATGCTATTGGTAATTATATTTTAGGGTCATGTTGATTTAAGTTTTTCATTTGAATTTGACTAGCCTGGTAAGCAATCTATGGTAAACTATATTATTCATACTAGTATATCGTCCAAATCATGCCTAGAATGAACTCAGGACCTCATCGGTTTCACATCCGAACATTGTTATTATCACATTCACGAGTAAATTAAAGTTACGAAAATAAACGATAGTGACGTCACACGATTCTTATTGCAGACTAAAAATAACTTAATAGGACCCCATTACCCTTTTAATTGGCCGGTACAGATGTCGAGGATAAGACTTGTGTAATCAAGGAGGGCATTTAATTTTTGAATTCGTCCAAGTGTTTGGCTAATGTTCTGTTCCAAGGACCTTATTCTATAACTTGATAATTGCGTTTCTGAATACTTAATTATTTTTTATGGCATAGGTTGGAAACGAGCAAGTGGGTCACCTGGTGGTAAGTGATCTCCACCGCCCATGTACTACAATACCAAAATAATCATGGGCGCGGGGATTGGGAAGCGGAGGGGGATTTCGGCCTCCAGATATCTCACTCACCGTACGAAACGCAGCGGCAAGCCGATACTTTACGTCGATTTTTTGTGAGACAGTGGTAACGACCCGGATAAGCCGACCAAAAGTGACTACATCGTGGCTCTACCAATCAAAACACCGTTTAATGTACTGAAAGAATTCTGCTTTGGTAAATCAACCTAATGAATGAGGAAGGCGGACAATCGTCAAGGGTGGCACGATCTGGGAAAAGCCTATGCTTTTTTTTATTTGCTAGAAATGACAAGACGAGCAGGTCGCTCGACTTATACTGGTGAAACGCCTGCTCATAAACAGAAGAAACACCACAAAGAACTTTGAATTACAAATTACTGCATACACTAGACTGCGCTCATCACTCCGAGACATCAAGTTTCAAAGTGCTCAGTAATTTCACTGTGTTTTTATTGCCCAGCTAGACAGATGAGCAGGCGGCCCACCTGATGGTGAGTGGCTACCGGTGCCCATGGACCTTAGCAAAGCCAGAGCACAGCCAAGCCACTGCCTAGCAGCTTAATTGAAAATATTGAAAGTTGAACCTGAAGACTAATTCTCGTAATTTTAAATGTTGAAAATATCATTCCGATCTAGTCTCAGCGTCAAGAAAGTTGCAAATGACATTCTCTTAAACCAATAATCAACGTCAAATGCACCTAGCATTAGCAGTAGCATTATACCGTTTTGCTTCAGTGAACTTTTATTCTACATTCAATCTCATTACGATCTATGTTCACATTTGAGGTTGATTATTGGTTTAAGAGAATGCCATTTGCAACTTTCTTAACGCTGAGACAAGATCGGAATGATATTTTGAACATTTAAAATTACGAGAATTGGCATCCTGGTTTAAATATTTTTTGAACCGAATCACAACACTGCCTATATATTGCTGCTTGGCACATACTAATCGTAGGAGAAGTAGCTGCGAGGCTCATGAGAGCAGTTCAGCGTGCCAGTGAGAGTCAGCATATTATGGCCGTCTAAGACGTTGCCCAGGGTGGACCACGAGTAGGTATATTCCGACAAATAACCACCTAGAGCGAGTTCTATAGAAGCTGACCACAGGATCGTTCGTAATCAAAAGCCTCATACACCACCCTGAGTTCAGTCAGAAGTGAATGGATTAAAATGTTAATAAAAAAAAAACCAACGTCATAGATAAGATTTATATTGGCTCGCAACTGATAAAATATGAGATAACCGATGTGTTTACGTGACACTAACAACATAGATAGGTTTCTAATAAATAAAACAGCTGTGTTGTACTTAGTTTGAAAGACAAGGTGGTAGGTCCCTCGTTTGCGAGAGGTCGGCTGGGTTGGTACCACCGCTTTGTCTATTTCTGCCGCCAAACAACATTGTGTAAGCACTGTTGTGTTCGGGTTTTAAGAACATTGAAGCCAGTGAAATTACTGAGCATTATGAGACTTAACACCTTATGTCTCGGGGTGACGAGCGCAGTTCAGTGGCATGCAGTGCTTTGTTATTTAAAGTTCTGTATGGCTTCTGTTTATGAGCAGGCGTGGCGGTTACCATCAGGCGAGCGACCTGCTCGTCTCGTTATTCAAGCTAATAAAAAAAAACACATAAGATCTTCTTCAACCTGTAGGTCTAATACAAGTTTTAATAGTTTGCTAAAACGATGAAAGTTTTCGTATTCTCTCCATACATGGAGTTTCAGTAGCCACTATTAGGAACTATGATGAATTAAAATTAATAATATGGTTAATTTTATTTCATACTAGCTTTTGCTCGCGGCTCCGCCCGCGTGAATAGACTTTTCCGAAATAAAACGTAGCCTATAACCGTCTCTAGGGTCCCATCTATCTCTACATCAAAATTCATCAAAATCGGTTCCGTGATTTAGGCGTGAAAGCGTAACAAAGAAATAGATATTTTTTCATAAATAGTATTCTATGTTACTTATTATACGTCCAAGAATATGTGTACAAAGTTTCATGGTGATCGGTTAAGTAGTTTTCGCGTGAAAGCGTAACAAACTTACATTCACATTTATAATATTAGTATGATTAGTCGAAAATGAAATTAGTTGTCAAGCGGTTCTTTCCTTTATTACCGTATGAATTACTAGTTTGACACTTTGACGGTAGTAATTTTATACCAATTCGAAAACTGTGAACGTATTTGTAACTCGTACTAGGCCTACTGTTCTTATCCCAGTCCCAGTGGTGGTTTTTTATAATGTGGCATTAAAAAATTCATACAACCCTAAATTTTCACCCTTCTACCATCAACACCTATTTTTAATAGCGATATTAGTATTTTTGTCAAGCGCGTTTCTCACATCGATCGTGATGGGACTCGCTTGATGCGATCACCCCCCACGCCGCGCCCATCGCTGTCGCCCACTACTAGTTAGGCTACTTTAATCCTTTAGACGTTGATTATTGGTTTAAGAGAATGCCATTTGCAACTTTCTTGACGCTGAGATTAGATCGGAATGATATTTTGAACGTTTAAAATTACGAGAATTGGCCTTCTGGAAATAGGCATTCACGCGGGCGGAGCCGCGGGCAACAGCTAGTATACTATATAATTTGTTGTCCATTAAAATAGTCCTACACCAACCGGAGGTACTTGGGTACACCCCTAAAGTATAAACAGGGATAGCCGTTGGTTGGTGTCACATCAAAATATTAAATAAAAAATGTGTAACAGGCCTCTACATGTTGGCTTCGGCCCGACGCATGCCACACACTGTAGTTTGGCGGCAGAAATAGACAAAGTGGTGGTACCAACCCAGACAGCCTCTCGCATACGAGGGACATATGTACCACCTAGTTTTATTTTTATGATTTTGTTCTTTCTGCGTCCAATTTCTGGTCCCAGAGAGCTTAATATTAATTGGTACAATATTACCACAATATTATTAATTAAAAATCTTGTATTAGTTAGTATTCAGGGGAAATTCTCTGCTTATTATCCTACTTGATTATTCATTTGGATTAGTAGAGGTTAATCCATAATCTTCTACAATAATTAATCAGTGGTTCTTGTGGAAATAATAATACCTTATCTATAATACGAAAATGAAAAGATCTACGGTTCTCCAATTATAATAATTCTAAATATATTATGATAAAGAATTTGTAAGGATCAAAAAGTAAAATACTTGTAGGCTAGGAAACAATATCAGATAAATCTTTACATAGTATAAAACAAAGTCGCTCCCGGTGTTTGTACGCTTACATCTTTTAAACTACACAACGGATTTTAATGCAGTTTTCAGCAATAGAGTCATTCAAGAGGAAGGTTTATATGTATTATTTGTAATGTGATATCGTGTAACATATTTTTGTGCGTTGACATTGCAAACGCTGGCTAAACCTTACAAGATAGATGAAATTAATGTACTATGGAACTGTATATCTGATAAAGATCGATAAAAAAGTCCGCGATGGCATATGTTCATGTCCTAAGGATAACCCACAGTAACCATTTTTATCTTTTACGTATTACAATTAAAATATGGGGTATTTACCGAGTTATTTTAAACAATACAGTATTATTCCTTATCTAATTAAATACATTAGATACGTTGTGCATTTCATGTCGATCAAAATTGCCCTTTACAGCATATCACTAAAATTAATATCTTAGAAGGTATCAGAGACTTAAAAAGCGGGGGCAGCGGTAGGCGCGGCGTGTGTTGAATAAGAAATAAAATGTAGGGGCCACGCCAAGAAAGGGTTTTTGGAAATTTACATTATAAGGGGGTAAAAGGGGAAAGGTTGAATTGTGTATGAAACATGTGAGCGGAGCAGTAATATGAACGCGGATGAAGCCGGGACAGCTAGTAATGTATAAAAGGAACTCTACAGAATAGGTATAAGATTCTCCAGGCTGACGTAATCCTGCCAATCGTCGAGGGAGTGGTAGAGTCACGATGTAGACTGTTTTGGTTACATGAATGGGCTGGCTCGTCCTCTGTCTCACAGAAAACCGGCGTAAAGTAGCAGCTTGTTGCTACGTTTCGTACGATGAGTGAGATATCCGGAGGCCCAAACCCCCTCCCCTTCCCAATTCAACGCACCCATGATTATTTTGGTACTGTGGGCGTACATGGGCGGTGGAGATTAGTTATCATCAGTTGACCCACTTGCTCGTTCGCCGGCCTATGCCATCAAAAAAAAGTTACAAGAAGAATAGGCTTGTAATTTTTACGACCGGCCGCCTGCCCGCCTTAAATTAACCCATCTGGGGAGAATCGCAGCGAAACTATTGAACAAAAAATAATTCAACCAAAACTGTCCACATTTGGAGGAGAAATCAATGTGCATGCATAAAAACAGCAAAAAACACATGCTGGGTGTAAAAACTCCTCTGTCTTTTAAGTCGATTATATTTTTTTTTTGATTTAAATAACTACTTCATATAGGTACAACTAACTAATATTATAAATGTGAAAGGGAGTGAGTTTGTTTGTTGCGCTTTCACGCCTAAATTGCTGAACCGATTGTGATGAATTTTGGTATAGAGATATAGACCTGGAGACGGTTATTGGCAACTTTTCAACCCGGTTATATGCTACTATTTAACTCGGAAAAGACTGTTTACACAGTCGGAGTCGCGAGCAAAAGCTAGTAATGTTTTAAGTCAAACACTGTCAGTAATGCATAGTAATAAATATTCGTCACTTGTATTCATTAAAATTATTGTGTCCTCGAAACATTTAACAACTAAATAAACTTGAAAGATAATGTGATGCATATTTTTCTTCAACGCGAGAAAATTTATTCAACAATATAAAAATAACTATGTAAATCAATTTTATTATTATACCACTAATAAAATACGTCAGGATCTCGTCATTTGCAACCGGTATGATATTATATTAAACTTTATGCACACATTATCCAAAAAAATAATGAATCACTAACAGTTATTTACACAATCGGTCAAAAAACGGCACTATAACAAAAATACGTTTTCCCGCTAAACAAACATAAGTATAGTTACCATTGTTTCCCACGGCACACTCACTTAATCCAATCAACGGACGATAAAAATATGAGAGATGACGTCCCGCCAAGATCCTGTCCAATTTATGTGTCCCACTTTATCCTTGCTATCGCTCGACTGCGACTGGTGTGAAACATTTTGTGTTATCATGATAAAGCCGCAGCGAGTTACTATTGTTTTACGAATCATAATGCAGAAATGAATAAGTGAGAATTGAAGTTAAACAAATTATTTACTCTTTATATTCGAATTTTAAATAATAACAGTGTTTTAAACTCTTGTTAGCTTTGACTGATCATGGCTATGATGTAAATCATTTCTAAAATGCACATAAAAACTGTTTTACATAATTTGTTAAATTTTAGTTATTAGCCGAGTAAACCAAAGTTATCGTTAGTAGTAATTTGTGAAAATAATGCACCGATTTTTATGCATAGAATATTTACGCTCGTATTTGCAAATAATATTTTGTAGTAAGTAAGTATGAAAGAACACTATGCTAAGTAAGGGATTTCTCACTGCGTGCGTCATGACAAGCCCCTTCAACATTACAAACAAATATATTTGCCTTACATTTATCTTTGTATTTATTAGCCTGAAGGAAAAAACGAGCAAGTCGCTCGCCTGATGGTAAACGCCACGTTTCTCCATAAACAGAAGCATCACAACACGTAACATTTCCATGTCCATTTGATTAACGAAGTAGCAGTCGAGTATTGTTTATAAATCAGATTTACCGACCCCATACGTTCGCGACCATTATGAGACTTCATAGTAAGGTGTAAACTCGGTGTTGTTAATAAATATTATATTTATCAAACAGATATAAGCCGCAATAATACTGTTTGTGCGTATAATAAAAAATAAATGGTAATGTTGAAAAAATTAATGTGACAATCAATCGAGTCGTACTGTTTATCTTGAGCTCATGGTAACGCTCGCACCGTTGATAAATGTGTAAAGAATAATCAACGATAACAATTTTACCTACAATGACGATAATTGTATTAATATCTGCAAAATAAAATATAAATGAATCAATGAAATAAATATTTTGTTCAGATCTGGGTGTTTTCTCTCCAGAGGAGTTGACGTCAGGCAGGTGACCTGTCGTAAAAACTATAAGCTAAATCTATCTGCAACATGTTTTGAAAAAAAGGTTGTGCCGACCCCACTGCAAGTGGGATTAGGGCAGGTGGAAGAAGAAGAATCAATGAAATTAATGAAGTAGGTATACGGAAACAAAAAATAACTTCAAAAACTGACTTCAAATCTCAGATCACAGTGCGTCTGTTATCCATTGAGAAGTTTCAAATATTCCATCATATTACTAACTACGTCATCAAATCTTATTCAAATTTATGTGAAACACCATCGGTGTAAACCTAAATGAATACAAAAAGAGTTACGAAAATTGGTCCACATTTGGCGGAGTAATGCGTGAAAATACATATAAAAACATATATACGAACGAATTGAAAACCTCCTCTTATTAAAAAGTATAAGTTTAATTAAGTAAAACGAAAACACACAATACACTGAAAAGTTAGGAATGTCAATATTTCAATATCACACTATTTATCAATCAGATAAAACTTACTGGCATAACACTGCTGTAAATAGAACTTCTTTTGTTTCCAAACATTATTTGAAGTACCTACGCTTAAAGTTGTAGGGAACACTTGGCACCATTAAACCTTTATCCTTTATCGTCCAAAACTATAATTACATCACAATACTTTATGTATTATATTTTTCATTTAAAAAATCAGATTAATGTGGATAAACTCAACTACTTGTCTTTAAAGCCAACATTTGTCTGAAGTGTACAGGATTTTATATAGCTCCAAAAGATTTGTACAAGAATATGACAACGTACAACACAAAAAGCACATGTACTGCGATGACTGACTGTCATGAATAAAAAATGGTTCTGGTCACCGAACTTGGTAATTATGGGAAAAAATGTGTGAATCATGTTTTAAGTGAAGTACAAATCCGGACAGGTTTATTTGGAGTTAATTATTTTATGAATTTAGTTATAATGTATTATACGGGTTTTAGAGAAAAATGTATTTATTTATAATCACTTTATTACATCTTAAACAAGAAAACGAAAAATACAAAAGAACCTTAAAAAATATAAGACAAGTACAAGTGACGGTCATATCGCTAACTGCGATTTCTTCCAGACAATCTTTGGATGAAATAGATTTAGAGGAGAAAGAACAGGCGATCGTAAAACGAGGATAGGTAGAAATGGTGTTGTACATAAACATTATTAAAGTAAACTAGTTTTTATGATGATAAAACTTTTGGACTGCCTCGGTGGCGCAGTTGTAATGCGTACGCGTTACGATTGAGGCTAACGCTGAGGTCTCGGGTTCGATCCCCGGGTCGGGTAAAGTGGTATTGGGTTTTTCCATTACGAAATGCTCCGTATCAGCCCGGAGTCTGGAATTTGTGCCCGGTATGGCGATAGGCTCGCCCCCTATCACATCGTGGGACGCAGATGCGCTCGGCGAAATGTGGGTGTACTGGTTACACCTCTGCCTACCCCTTCAGGGATTACAGGCGTGACTGCGTATAAAACTTTTGGAACAGTTGTAGTTGACAAGACATAAGCTACTTCAAATCTCCGAAAAAAGTCACGCCTGTGGAGCTGCAGGTAATAGCTAGTAATAATATAAAGATAATTTAGTAGTACCGGTGTCAAAAAAAATACATAAACTAGACATTTATTTTACGGTATAAAGTTACTCTGTTTAAGCCAATCATAATACGATCTACATTATCGCGGCATCACGCTTCATTGGATCCAGGAGTCTGCAACTTAGTATATATTCAGCAAAATTCAAATAATTCATTGTCTGAATACAATGATTTAATAGTTACTCGTGTTTTAGTAGCTTTGGTTTTGAATTTAAATTTTCCAGCACCAATTTTTGCTTTATATTCGTATTCTTTATATCCGCATTATAGTTCATCATACGGGAAATCAATTGGCTGCAAATCTTGAAATTAACACTACTTGATATAGAATTGTGAAATAACTCGAAATTACAAGAATCCATGGATTTCAGTTGTTCCATTTCCAAGAGGCCATATTTTGTGAGGCAATTCTTAAGGTGAGGACGTTGAGGTAGTCATGTATGCATGTATTCACAGTCCATTGATATGGTCTGTCTCTATTCAACACAATATTAATATTTGGCTGCAAGCTAATTTTACTAAACAATCCCAATCCACATCTACAGATCAATCCCCAATAAACCAATAAAACTAAGTCATTCAAATTTCAAATTTTATTCTTATTGACTCATTAATTGTGGATCATCTGTAGATTGGGATTGTGACCGTACCATATACTATTATAAATGTGAAAGTTTGGATGTTTGTGAATTTAGATGTTTGTTAGCCAATTACTCCTTAACGGCTGAACAGGTTTGGATGAAATTTGACACACAGGTAGACGTGAATTAAAACATGGTGTACTTTTTACCCCAGACAAAGTCATTTCCGTGAACAAAAGCTAGTTGGTAATAAATTGTATCAATGGATCGGCCTTGAGTTAATGGTCCATTATTAATGTCAGTTAAAATAAAGAAGTTAAAAAATCGGGCACAAAACTGCTCGGTGCTAACTAGTCACGTGAAGTACATGGTTTAAGCAATTAATTTCCTACTTGGGTTAATAGATGTCACTAATTTAAAATTTATTTATTTCAATTAATAGTAGAGTAGGTTAATTTAATTTAAATGTGAATATCGATTATTTTTTCCCAATGTTGCAGTCGGCATGAAGATGTTAAAGGATTTAAAGTACTGACACTAATGAATGTTCATTGCCTAATGATGTAAAAACATCCGACTGATGTATGTGACCTAATTGTACTTTAATGATTTCATTCAAGATTCGCAACATCTGTCTCATATATCATATCAATGGTATTTCGACGCCATAATTTCGAAAGAGTAAAAATAATACTTTTTAAAATTTATATTGGCTCATTAAGACAAGACGCGTCAGGGTTTAATTCTTAGTTCGGCCAATCACAATTTTGAGTTCGATTATCAATTCCAAACATCACACATCACATCATGGGAACGGCAATAAACTATTATTATTACTATGATAATATAGTTGCAACTTTCCTGGAAATACTTTATTCGTGCTTAATTTTGCTAGATTTAATAAATACTTCACATATTTGCACGTTAGGGCTATATTAAAATCGATATTTTGGAAAGCATTTATTGTTTTATACAACTGAATGACAAGATGAGCAGGTTGCTCACTTAAGGGCTATGGGGCAAGCCTCATGACTGCCCACAATAGCAACACCACTCAGAACTTTAAATAACTATGTGCTGCATGCAATGGAATGTGAGCACCCGGCTTATACCCAGAGACTTGGTCTCATAATGGCCAGTTTGTATACATTGCTCCTAGGCGGCAGAAAATATTTATAAATAAATATATCGTCATCTAATTACATAGCGTAGAGCGAGACATAAAATATTTAAAACTCAACTCAATGTATTTTATAGTTCAGTGGCTTATCGGCTTCTGATAAGAATGCGATAAACGATTACGTGTTGGTAATTATTATCGGAACTAATAAACACTCAAGAGACCTTACGTCGAGAAGTCTGTGAGATTATTTGAAACAACACGCACTCACGCCTGTAATCCCCGAAGGGATAGGCAGAAGTGTAGCCAATACACACTTACATTTCGCCGAGCTTATTTTCCCATGATGTGATAGAGGGCGAGCCTATTGCTATACCGGGCACAATTCCAGACTCTGGGTTGATGCTAAGCATTTCGTGATAGAAAAACACAATATAATTATTACCCGACCCGCGAATCGAAGCGCATCAGTCGTACCCCGTACGCATTACAACTGCACCACCGAGGCAGTCAATTATTTCAAAGGTTCCATTAATGGTATATCTTGATGCAATGGTAGAGTCATAGGAAGACATTATAGAAGTATAGAACTAAAGCAAGGGGAATTGTGAGAGTATTTGGTACAATTATTGAGTAGTAGAGCTGTGTTGTAGACAGTTTTGTCTACAGCATAAAAGGACCGGTTCCACCGGGTTATTACCACTGTCTCGTAGAAAACAAACGTAAAGTATGAGCTCGCTGCTGCGTTCGTACGGTGAGATATCCAGAGGCCCAAATTCCTTAATAAAACGATAGTTTTATTTTAAGGTCAGCAAAGCGTCCATGATTTGTCTGGTATTGGGGATGTTCTTGGACGGTGAAGATCACTTACCATCAGGTGACCCTCATACGCATAAAGGCCTAGTAGAGGAGGTGCCCAGCAGTTTGACAGCAGAATACAGGAGTGATATTTACAGTAGCCTTAGTGCTTCGGTGGCGCAGTTGTAATGCGTACGCGTTACGACTGAGGCTGACGCTGAGACCTCGGCTTCGATCCCCGGGTTGGGTTGGGGTAAAAGAGATATTGGGTTTTTCTATTACGAATTGCTCAGTATCAGCCCGGAGTCTGGAATCGTGCCCGGTATGGCGATAGCCTCGCCCCCTATCACATCATGGGACGGAGATATGCTTGGCGAAATGTGGGTGTACTGGTTACACCTCTGCCTACCCCTTCGGGGATTACAGGCGTGAATGCGTATGTATGTATACGTATGATATTTTACAAGAATTATAAGAGAAGATTCAAAATTCATATGAAGAATGGCACTAGATTGTGCAGTGTTATACATGTTTATATTCGTGTCAATAGATGGCGCTATTTTACGTTTGAAATAATACCAACTAGCGTCACAAATCAAAGATCCTTAAAATAAGTTGGAACTAGGTGTTACGTCCCTCATATAAAAGCGGCCGCCTGCGGTGGTATCAACACGTACGCAACACCTTGTCTATTCAGCTGCCAAACAACAGTGGTATGAGTGGTAGAGCCACGCTGTAGACAACTTTGTCTACAGCATAAATGCTGTCACCACTGTCTCACAGAAAACCGGCGTAAAGTAGCAGCTTGCTGCTGCGTTTCGTACGGTTGAGTAAGATATCCGGAGGCCCAAACGCCCTCCCCTTCCCAATCGCTTAATTATCCCTTTCCTTTAAGGTCGTCAACGCACCCATGATTCTTTTGGTATTGTGGACGTACATGGGCGGTGGAGATCACATACCATCAGGTGACCCACTTGCTCGTATGCCGGCCGGCCTATGTCATAAAAAAAAGTTTGTAAGCACTGTTCTGTTCCAGTTTGAAGGATAATGAAGCCGAACGAATTAAAGCCGAACTAAAGTGTACTACTTGCATGTACTGGAGAACTAACTGATCTGGGGTTCAGGAGTGAGTTCGTGTACCTGTGTTCATTAATCACAGCTCAGGGAAGCTGCAATAGAAATTCGAAGATGTACACAGTTGGCCAAAGCCGATTTGAGCAAGATGTCGAGGATATGGCAAGACAGAAACTGCCCAAACTGCCTTTAAATAGAAGCAACACCACACAGAATATTGGATAACAAAGCACTGAAAGCCATTGGACTGCGCTCGTCATCCCGAGACATAAGATGTTAAGTCTCTTAATGTCCTTTCAACCGTCTCTCTACACTAATATTATAAAGAGGAAAGATTTGTAGTTTTGTATGTAACGAATAACCTTAAAAACTAATGGACCGACTTTAAAATCTTTTGCCGTTAGCAAGCAACATTATCACTGAGTAACATAGGGTACTTTTTATCCCGGAAAAGGCCGTTCACGCGGGCGGAGCCGCGAGCAAAGCTAATAAAAAAAATATACTTCTAATAAAATTGATATTAGTATTACCAGATATTATGATAAAACAAAATATGACATGCAATAGTTTGGTGATTACCTACCGACAAAGTTACTTTTATCTTTATAATCTTTGAGACCGAACTACGAATTATAACACACACTAATCCTAATATTATAAATGCGAAAGTGAGTTTGTTTGTTACGTTTTCACGCCGCAGTCGCTAAACCGATTGTGAATAATTTTGGTACAGAGATAGATGGGACCCTAGAGACGGTTATAGGCTTATTATCCCGGTTATAAGCTACTTTTTTCCCAGAAAAGGTTTTTCATGCGGAGGAGCTGCGAACAAAAGCTAGTAAAAATATAAAATGTAAGACAAAAATTAGTAATATTTATTTTTTATTCCTGAATGACTTGCCTGATGGTAAAACCCACACCTACACAGAACTGTGTATTACAAAGCAAAGCACTGGAATGCGCTCGTCACCCCAAAACATACATTGTCATAATGCCCAGTAATTTCACTGGATTCAATATCTACAAATAATAAATTGTAGTTTGATACTTTCACATGTAATTTACTCTCTCTCACTCTCTTGATTGCCTCGGTGGCGCAGTTGTAATGCGTACGCGTTACAACTGAGGCTGACGCTGAGGTCACGGGTTCTATCCCCGGGTCGGGTAAAAGTGATATTGGGGTTTTCTATTACGAATTGCTCAGTACCAGCCCGGGTCTGGAATTGTGCCTGATATGGCGATAGGCCTATCACATCTTGGGACGGAGGTAAGTTCGACGAAATGTGGGTGTACTGGTTACACCTCTGCCTACCCCGTCGGGGCTTACAGGCGTGAGTGCGTGTGAGTGCGTATCCACATAGGCTTGGTACTTTTTATCCTGGTAAAGACATTCACGCGGGTGGAGCCGCAGGCAACAGCTAGTCGCCTATATGGATACTTGCAACTAACAAATAACAAACCAAAGTCATGTTTAGAATAAATCAAGATTCGAAAGTTACCGAGAGCAGTTCGTGTCTTACTACACGAATCATCATATTGTTCACAGCTACAAGCAAAACGCAGCCATGACTAAGCTAGATTTAAAAAATCCTATTATTACTATTGAGATAAAAACACAGAGACAAAATTAATAGTTTGAAAGTTTTTTATTAAAGCATAAGCCAGAAACGAGTACGTGGGTCACCCGATGGAATCATGGTTGCGTTGCCGACCATAAAAGAAAGGAATTATTAAGGAATTGAGAAGCGGATTTGGGCCTCAGGATATCTCACTCACCGTACGAAAAACGGCAAGTCACTACTTTACGTCGGTCTTCTGTGACAAAGTGGTAGCGCCCCGATCGAGCCGGCCCATTTATGCTGTATACAAAACAGTCTACAGCGTGGCTCTACCACTCAAAAAAGTTAGTGCAAGTAGCTGTAACCTAACTCGATCTAGTTTGCATTACGACCGGTCCCAATATACCATAATATAAAAGCAAGATAATAATGTATCTGTACTGAAAACAAGTACTTACAATTAAAGAGCATCCTGGTATAATACAGGGCACCTTCATTTCACCACACAACTATAATTTTATTAAATAACAACTACAATCTAATTTAAATATAAATAATATTATCACAAAATCTAAAGATGGCTACACCTTGATTAATATTACGCTCTACTACATGTGAAGGCAGATACGGTGCGATATTTTATTTGGAGATAAGTGACGTGGGAATGGAGTGTGTTGTAAGAGACAGCGTGTGCATAAGCGAGCGATTTATGTACTAAACATTAGTGTACTGTTTAAAAGTAATGTTGTAAAGGATTGCGTGTAACAATAGTATGTTGCAATTGTCTATAAAATTATCGTATTAGGCGGTTATCAACACCTACTGCCATTTAGGTCACGTTCTAATAATTCCCTTTCGTAAAATTACACATACATACATACATACGCACTCACGCCTGGTGAGGATGTCTGCAAGTTTTATAGAAGGGTGATCAGCTCACATTAGTGGTCATTTAACCCTTATTCTCAGAGGTGAGCGACATAGTCGTCTCATCATGTAGACGAATAAAAAAATCTGCTCCTTTTGTAATTCATGCATAAGCACTTACGCCTGGACTCCCCGAAGGGGTAGTCAAAGGTGTAATTTGTACACCAACATTTCGCAGAGCTTATTTCCGATCCATGATGTAATAGGGGGCGAGCCTATCGCCATACTGGGCACAATTCCAGACTCCTTCCTGATACTAAACATTTCATGATACGAAAACCCAATATCACTTTATCCAACTCGGGGATCGAACCTCAGCATCGCAGTTGTATTGCGCACGCATTACAACTACGTCACCGAGGCAATTAGAAATATAATAACACAGCATTTAGTATATTAATCAACAATTTATTTGATACCAACATTGATTGCGGCTCCGTCCGCGTGAACGGCCTTTTCTGGGATAAAAAAGTAGCCTATGTCCTAAACCACGTCATGATCGATACAAAAATAAATAATAATACACCCAATAGTCACACACATAGCCCTGATCCTACACTAGGCTATTATAAACTTTATACTTTTCCTAAATTTTATTAGTTTTACGTAATAAGTAAAGAAACTGCGTCCCTTACTAGTATCTGTTTTTTACTGTTATTCGCGAGATGTTTTTTGAGTGGTAGAGCCACGCTGAAGACACCTTTTTCTACAGCATGGATGGGCCGGCTCGTCCGGATCATTACCACTGTCACACAGGAAACCGACGTAAAGCATCAGCTTGCTGCTGCGTTTCGTACAGTGAGTGAGATATCCTGAGGCCCAAATCCCTCTCCCCTTCCCAATCCCTTAATTATCCCTTTCCTTTAAGGTCGGAAACGCGCCCGTAATTCTTTTGGTATTATGGGCGTACATGGGCGGTGGCGATCACTTACCACCAGGTGACCCACTTGCTCGTTTGCCGGCCTATACTATAAAAAAGACATTAATTTAAATTTTAAAATGCGCTTTACACGTGATTACACGCTTTAAGAATCGCTTCAGCTTATAATTTGCTTCACTTATCGCCTACTACATCGTCAAGAATGTCTGAGCGTTAGTGGGGATATAAAGTATACAAAGAAGATAAGTAAAAGATCACACTAAGATTCAAGAATCCATCGAGAGATGACTGGTAGCCTTGGTGACGTCATAGTGTTGGTCGATATTGTTTGTTTATCACGGAAGGGTGGAAAAATTATCCATAACTCATAGATTAATATCCTCCATGGCACAGTTGGAGAGTAGCCGGCTGTGAAGCGAGAGGCCGCGGGTTCGATTCCCGCACCGAGACAAATGTTTGTGTGAACCACAAATATTGGTCTCGGGTCTGGGTGTTGTGGGACCGCAAGTCCCTCGTAGTTCCTGATACCCACGACACAGGTTTACCTAGTGTGGGGTCAGAGCTATGTGTGTGACTGTTGGGTGTATTATTATTATTATTATTATTATCTACAAATATTTATTTCGGGTCTGGGTGTTTTCTCCCCAGAGGGGTTGACGTCAAGCAGGCGGCCGGTCGTAGAAACTACAAGCCAAATCTTTCCGTAATATGTGTTAAAAAGCATGTTGCGTCGACCCCACTGCGAGTGGGATAAGGGCAGGTGGAAGAAGAAGAGATTATTCTTGTTTATTAAATCAGTGTCAACTGCCTGGCTGATTATGTTTATAAAAGTAATAGATCTTCAATCCTTTCTAAAACGAAATGATAACCCTGTCAATACCAAAAAACTGTTCGTCTAAAGGAATAATAGGATCTACCAATACCTATTAAGAAACCTATTCCCTTAAAGTACAGTCATCAAATTTGTTCAATCATACAGCCTTTGGAGTCAAGCACATCGATGCACGTTTGACACGCCATGACAGAAGGAGACAAATGATTTAAACACCAAGAGAGACAAGGACAGCGATAGGTGTAAACGCTTTATCTTCGGAATAATCTTCAGCTCATAACGCTTAAGAGTTTTTAGGAGTTTCGTGCGAGTATGTGGATAGGACTGTCTTGCCTGCAGATAAGTATTTCGGTTGGAATACAGATATAACAAATGGTTTGTAAATAGTTTTCAATAGATCTAATTTTATGAAGCAAAAGTTATTTTGCTAGAATTCTGAGAAAAATAAACACGTGTGGGATGGTGGTATTTGAAACATTCTTACCTGACTGGATAGCGACCATTGAAGCCAGTGAAATTACTGGGTATTATGAGATTTAACATCTTATGTGTCGGGGTGACGAACGCAGAAAATTGCAATGCAACTTTGTAATTTGAATTACTTTGTTCTTTATGGCGTTGCTTCTGTTAACGGGCAGGCGTGGCGCTTACCATCAGGCGAGTGACCTGACTTCTTCACTCAAGCTAATAAAAAATCAAAACCCGCTATAGTAGCTCGTTCCTTCGAGTTGCGGTCTGAGGTTGACCAGGTTATATCCAGTAACTTCAGGCCGGCATAATTCTGCTGATTGTTTAGAGACGTGATGTCTCCCAATGGTCGACATTGAAGGGTACCAACAAAACCCATTAGGGTTTGGATACGAAACCCTAAAAAGTACGATAGTTCTATTTTAAGACTGTGCTATAAAAAAATTGTCACGCAATTTTTTTTTTGTACTAGCTCGGCAAAGCGACTACGCTACACCTGATGTTAAGTGCAGCGCAATCCAAGAATACTGCCGACCAACGACAGACGATGTGTCTATCGTAGGTCGGCAAAATTATGCCGGCCTGCCTAATTGCTTCTTCACACTCTGTTTAAAGGACCCCATATTATAGGAAGGAGGGAACACGTGTACCGGCAAACTATTCCACAGCTTGATGGTCCGGCAGAAGTAAAATTTTGCGAACTTTTTAGTTCTAGCCGAGATAGTAGAATCTACGAAGCTGTGGTTCCGTAAGCCAGCACGCGTGATTCTGTTAAGGAAAGGTGAGGATGGGATAAGGTCAAACAACTCTTCAGAGCATTCACTGTGATCTTCTACTCAACCCACATTAATCTGCTAAATACTTGTCAAACGCATAATCCACAATAACATACGAAGTCGGTGACAATACCAGACTATAACTTTGTATAATTGTATGGTGTTCAAGGTCGGAAAGGCCTTTCAAATCGATCGGTACACCATTACCTCTGCTTAACATTGACGTTTCCGTGTTGAGCCACACAAGGGGAGGGGATTTAGGCCTCCGGATATCTCACTCACCGTACGAAACGCAGCAGCAAGCTGCTACTTTACGTCAGTTTTCTGTGAGACAGTGGTAACGACCCGGACGAGCCGGCTCATTCATGCTGAAGACAACATTGTCTACAGCGTGGCTCTACCACTCGTAAAATCAGACTTGTAACAAACATTTGTCTCGGTGCGAGAATCGAATCCACGGGCTCTCGCTTCGCAGCCGGCTACTCACCCACTACGCCATGAAGGCTGTCATTCAGGGATCTTTTATTTACATAGTCAAAGGGTCTTATTCATAATAAAACGCTTATCGAAGGTATAAACCTTCATTAGTTAAAACGTATTTTAAGCCTATAGAACGTTCAATAAAATTCTTTATTCATAATCGTTTGATAAAGCTCCGATAACTAAAATAGGTTTATCATACACAAAGTTGCCAGTTTACAAAAAAATATTGATTGATTGAATGATTTTAATATGGTTTGTCTCTAGAAAGACTGGAAACAAACAAAATAAAAAGAAAATTGATGGAGTTTTGGCGGTAATTCTGACAGTGCGGTGGCTCTCTTGATTTAATTATTTCTTTTTTTTATTATTTTTTTTATCTTTATTTATTTAGGGGTTTTATCCAAAAGGATATGTCAACCCCATCGTGCCTTGTTAAAGAGAATACAAAATAAAATTAAATCTGCCCCTAAAATAGGTACTTAATATAAACTAATCCTAACTATAAAAATCAAATGCTGCTACTAGATGGAACTCATTAACATGCATAATTGTTTGGCAACTTTTGACTTTGGGTTCGATAAGATACTTTGAATTAATCCCACGTCCATTAAATTCAACTTAAATTCGTCTAGTAGCAGTTTTCGTTTTTTTTTATTCCGAACACATTCCATCAGCAAATGTTGAATATCTTCTGAGGTATTACATATTGTGCAATTTGGTGAATTATTCTTTTTGAATAAGTATGCAAATTTTGCCGATGGATAATGTCCGGAACGAAGCCTTAAAGCTATTTTAATATAATTTCGACAAAGGAGGTCATCAAACCACAGTACTCGATGGGGTTCATTTTGAATGGACCGATACCATAAGCCTTTAGTTTTGGGAATATCCTCAAAATGTTCTTTCCACATATCGAAGCATATATTTTTGTACTTATGTATTAATTCCCAATAATCCGGTATATAATTTATTAGTGTACCATCTTTCGCACCCAACTTTGCTATTTGATCCACTTCTTCGTTTCCCTTTATACCACTATGCGCTGGAACCCATTGCAACTTTATCTTTTTACCACTTTTATTTAAGGAGGTAATAGATTTAAGGATGTCATAAGCTATCGATGTACCTCTGCGTCCAGAGGCGCATCGAGCTATGTTTTGTAAGGCACTCTTACTATCTGAAAAGATAACTGACAGTGCGGTGGCTCTCTTGATTTAATTATTTCCTAAACTAGTTTAAAGTTGTGTTTGTTGTATAAAAGTGGTGTGGTTTTGTGCGATAATCATTTACGATGATGAATAGTTTATAGCGACATCAATTAGAGATAGAGAATTTAGGTGATTTTTGACCAAGGGTATCGATCGACCTTGTGCGTTCGATCCGCTTGAATAACTAATGACTTGGCAGCATGGTCTCTGATCCTAGCCGGCCCCTTAAGGAACAAACAAAAAAAAAAGAAAATTGAAACAAACAGGAGTTATAAAATTCAACAAGACCTTGAAATCGACCACGCCGCGTCGCTGCGCTTATATTTCGTCGTTCTTGGGAAGAGTTGAAAATATACAATATAGTACTTGTCATAGGCGAAATGTATAATAGGGACGAAGCCGTTATGAATATAGAAAAAGTAATAAATTAAAAAACAATATGTCAGTAGACGTAAAAATAAACGTCAAATATGAAACAGCTGACCGATGTCAGCCATGTTTTTCACTATCGAACGCTTAAAATAGGTTTATAGAAGGGTTATAGTTTCTATAAATTAGTGAAACTTTATAGGAGAGTTAATGAGCGTTTTAGCGTTATTGAACGATTTTGAATAACAATTTTTATCAATCATCTAATAACGGCCTTATAAAGCTCCGATAACTTATTATGAATAAGACCAAAAGCCAACAAACAAGTGAGTTGCCTAATGGTAACACAATACTAAAATAATCGTGGATGAGTTGCCGAAGTTAAAGGAAAGGAATAATTAAGGGATTGAGAAGGGGAGGTGATTTGGGCCTCCAAATTTTCGCCGTACGAAACGCAGCAGCAAGCCGCTACTTCACATCGGTTTTCTGTGAGATAGAGATAACAACCCGGTCGAGCCCATTTAACCTGTAGGCAAAACTGTCTACAGACTGGCTTAAACGCTGTTATACATAATATGGTGAATAAGCTTTAATATATGATGCAGAAACAGTTTTACTTATTTTTCACGACCATCGTCTACACCTTGGACTGAATCCAACCGGTATTACAGAAAAGGTGTGCAATCAAAGTTGGGATGACGCATCCATTAATATGACGTCATCTTACAGCATATTAAATTATAAACTGGCCTAGATATAGATTGTGAATAATAGAGTATATCTAGTGGCTCAACACGATAACGCCAATTCCATTGAATGACAATATTATATCCATTATCAGATATGGCTCTATGGAAATGAAGGCATTTCTGGTAAATCAGCGAAATGGTTGATATATAGCTGCGTACATTGTTTATAAATTATGCCGCTTCAATATTTCATATTACAGAGTAGGTACGCGTTTCCTTCTTATACATAGTACATGGTCATCGCCAATTTTTTTTATTAACCCGATTGAATAAAAGAGCTGGTCGCTCGCCCTATTGTAGGCCATACCCCTCCTTCTCAACTGTATTAGTTGTAACAAAATTGAAGACGTGCAACATTTGCTGATGGAATGTATCCGGAATAAAGATGAGCGTGACTCACTGGTGAAAGAATTGAAATTAAATAGAATGGATGTAGGTCTGATTCAGGGGATTTTATCAAAACCAAAATCGGAAATAGCAAAGAAATTATGTCGGTTAGTAACAGTTGTTCACCAGTGATTCACCAAATCATATTTCAATGTTAAAAATATGTATTTATTGTAAAATTGTGATAAGGTACGATGGGGTTGGCATGTCCATACTGGATAAAAACCCCTAAATAAAAACAGATTAAAAAAAAAAAAACCCCTCCTTCTCTCTCATAAAAATCATACATGTAAATCGGCTTAGGGTACTCCAACCTGGCCTTTCTCGAGAATATCTTAACTTGATCTGTGAAAGTTCGCCGAGGTCTTCCCCTCTCAACTGTACCAATCTTCCTTCATCCTATATATATATATATAAATTCTCTATATGCCCAAACCATCTCAGTATTCCTTTCTCACTCTTCATCAATACATTCCCTCTACACCATACCTGTCTCTTACCTCACTATTTCTTACTCTATCTCTCATAGCTACACCACACATATTTCTCAGAGCTCTAATTTCTACTGCATTTATATGACTTTCATTCTTCTTCTGCCACACCCAACTATCACTTCGATACATTCAAGTTTTAAAATATTTACAATTACAGGCTTCGACACGACCAAGGATATGGTGAGTTAAGGATTAATCTCAAAGAAGGTATTACCATCGTCAATATTTTGCAACATTATTTACTGCACAATACGAAGTTTATTACTGGTCACAGATTCGCACGAGGCAATAAAGATTTTGATGTTCGATAACATTTACGATTTGATTTATTACTTCCTGATGAAAATCAATAAATCTTTTTTTGTGGGAGATTTAAGTATATATTACGCATGGTTAAGAGGAGGAAGAAGGTGGAGGACCGTCGAGGGTAGCGCGGTCTAAGAAAGGCCTAAGTACAAAAAAAATTGAGTCGATGCTGTTGCAATTTTAATAAGGTATTTAATTGTAAATTATTATTGGAAATTGCCCAGTAATTAATAGGCACTATGAGATTTAACAACTTATGTCTCGGGGTGACGAGCCCAGTTCAGTGCCATACAGTGTTTCGTAATTCAAAGTTCTGTGTTCTGTTTAGGCGAGCGACCTGTTCGTCTCGTCATTCAAGCTAATAAAAAAGGCTCCCTGCGAATTCAAGAAGACTAATTAAATTCGGGTTACTCTGATAAGCAACAGTAAACCGCTGTTATACATACAAAGAAATATATATGCGCCGAATTGAGAACCTCCTCTGTTAATAAAGTCGGTTAAAAAGCAGACTGCCTCAGTGGTGCAGTTGTAATTGTACGCGTTACACCTGAGGCTGACGCTGACGTCGCGAGTTTGATCCCGGGTCGGGTAAAAGTGATATTGGGTTTTTCTATTATTAAATGGTCAGTATCAGCCCGGAGTCTGGAATTGTGCTCGGCATCGCCCTCTATCACATAATGGGACGGAGATACGCTCAGCAAACTGTGGGTGTACTGTTTACACCTCTGCCTACCCCTTCGGGGATTACAGGTGTGAGTGCGTATGTATGTATGTATTTATTTTAAAAAGCACTTCCAGATACTCCTAGATTAAGGACAACAAACAGTCCTATGAAATGTATTTTCTATTTCATTCCACAAATAGTCCCAAGCACACAAGTTATGTTTACTCTCATACAACTTTCATGTGCTTAATTCAATAACTTTATAATATTGATTTGTAGCAGTAACCGTTTGAACTACGTCGTGTACTGTAATTAAATAATGAATACGACAGACGTCATCCTATACAGTATGTAACAAAAACCCAGTTGGCCCTTTTTGGATCGTGAATATAGACATATACTTTTACAATGTGGAAGGTCCTCCGTATGCGAGAGGCCGGCTGGGTTGGTACCACCGCTTTGTCTATTTCTGCCGCCAAGCAACAGTGTGTAAGCACTGTTGTGTTCCGGTTTGAAGGACATGGAAGCCAGTGAAATTACTGGGCATTATGAGACTTAACACCTTATGTCTTGGGGTGACGAGCGCAATCTAGTGTCATGCAGTGCTTTGTTATTTAAAGTTCTTTGTGGCATTGCTTCTGTTTATGAGCAGTCGTGGCGCTTACCATCAGGCGAGCGACCCGCTCGTCTCGTCAGTCAAACTTATAAAAAAAAAGAAAAAACCATATATTTGCTTTTCGTATGTGTGTTGTGGTTGAAGATTAAAACTTACTAACTATAACCACTAATAACATTTGAAATGTAACATAGTTTAGTATATATCTCAACTCCGATTCAGCGCTGCTTTTATTTTATTAATATTTTATTTTTGTTATACATACAAAATCAAATATTCACGTTTATTTTGTCCGTTAAGGGAAGTCTTTGTTCAGAAGTAGGGACTGAATAAAAATAATATTATGAAGATCAAAAAATCAATATATAATTTACGGAAATCTTCAATTGTGACTCTTCCAAACCATAAAGTCGTTGCCCTATAAATTGCCACAGGTTCTTTATAAATAGATCCCTAAATAAATTCGCGTGCCCACGCAACGTAAGCAAATCATTGGCCTTTGAACTCTCAGCTGTTCCATCAACAATACCACAAACGTTCCATCCATCATCTAATATCAATAAGTAAACATTCAAACCTTTCTATTTTTATAAAAAAATAAATAATACTAGCCCTGTATTATATACGTCCCACTGCTGGGCACAGGCCTCCTCTACTGAATGAGAGGGGTTAGGCCTTAGTCCACCACGCTGGCCTAATGCGGGTTGGCAGACTTCACATACCTTCGAAATTCTTATGAAGAACTTCTCATATATGCAGGTATCCTCACATTGTTTCCTTCGCCGTTAAAGCAAGTGATAATTAACAATTAATACACACATAACTTAGAAAAGTCAGAGTGTATGCACTTGGGGCTGGTTTCGAACCTGCGACTTTCGTCTCTACAGACCATACCACTCCCCGCTGAACTATCACTGCTATTTTTGGTTTCCACTAAATCTAACCAATCACATTGAGAGATTTGAAGTGTTCCTACAACGTGTTGAAAACAGATGTTACCGAGTACGTTGATTTATTTTCTGGGATATCGCTTTATTGATCTAGGGGCAAAGTGCTTTGAATAAGAAACCGTGATGGCCTAGGCTGAAATTCCAGGTGGGGTGGGTAAACATAATTTTATCGACGAAAATAACGGAAGTTCTCAATTCAACGCGTATATATTTTTTGTATGTTTGATCACGCATAGGTATGTAACTAGGCCATCAACATCTTAGGCCCAAAGCCAACCTGGATGTGGTACACTCTGCTGATTAATAGACGAAACAATGGCATAATTTGGTTCTGGTTCCCGTTGCGGGTTGTGGGGATCAGATGACGGTTCGCCCCATCTAATACCAGACCGTTAAATCTATGGTACGAGAAGGTGGACCCTGGCAGTGGGCTGGGGTACCATCAGGCATAAATATAATCACGTATAACTTTCAGAGTTATCCGATTTTATTGTTAGGTTTTCAATAGTGACTGCCTCAGTGGCGCAGTTGTAACGTAAGCATTACATTAAACATTATAAACGTTATGTTGGGCGTCTGGAATTGTGCCCGGTATGGCGATATAAGCTCGCCCCTTATCACATCATGGGACGGAGATACGCTCGGCGAAATGTGGGTGTACTGGTTACACCTCTGCCTACCCCTTCGTGAATTACAGGCGTGAGTGCGTATGCATGTTTTATAGTAGTATAGTAAGTACCAAAGTTAGTCTCGTTTAAATTTCAAGAATAAATCCAGCTATGCGGGTGAAAGTTGGGGTGAGAGAAAAACTTCACCATTTATGCACCGATTTTAATTATTCTTTTACTAAAATAGTAAAATAAAAACCTTTTACCAAAACTAAAAGCAACTAAAAAATAATAATTGCGAAATCAAATCTATTCCTACACCTTCGGCGACAAAGGCGTGTGCTTATTTTATGTTTGTAATGTGTTTGAGCATTGAGCGAACCCTGGCATTAAGCCGGGATAACACCAGCCAAAAATAAAAAGAAAGGATGTGTTTGAGAGTGGGATAACATCGTCGCGTTCTAGATTAGAAAAACCCTTAAAGGCAACTTGAATGTGATAGATAGACTATTATTAGTTTAGAAAGTCCTTTATTTCTATTAAAGCCCAATAGAGAGGTTTTATCGACCGAGGCAAGAATTTAACAGAATACTGACTAGTTTTTACGGATTTTATCGCGGTTTAATTTTATTTTATTCCCGACGTTTCGAAACCTAAAAATTAATCCGCGATAAAATCCGTATAAACTAGTTTTATTTCAATGTGTAATATTCGCGTAATCACTAGAAAACTGACTTTTAAGAGACACGTTCTCGTAAATGGCAGTTGTCTGTCATAGTCTAGCCTGTAACGTATAATATTTGACAGCCTCCGCAGTGGGCGTGTAGCCCACTGGTTCCTTTCTTGCACCGAGATCAATATTTGTCTGGTCCCTATTATATATATATTATTATTATATTTGTTTTGGGTCTAGGTGTTGTGAGACCGAAAGTCTCTCGTAGTTCTTGATACCTACGATACAAGATAATCCTATCTTACTGTGGGGTCAGGGTTACTGTGGGGTCGTTACCACTATCTCACATAAAACCAGCTTGCAGCTGCGTTTCGTACGGTGAGTGAGATATCCGGAGGTCCAAATCCCCCTCCCCTTCCCAATCCCTTATTATCCCTTTCCTTTAAGGTCGGCAACGCACCCATAATTCTTTTGTATTGTGGGCGTACATGGGCGGTGGAGATCGCTTACCATCAGGTGACCCACTTGCTCGTTTGCCGGACTATGCTATAAAAAAAATAACAACGTTCATTATAATGCATTCAAAAGGCGCTTTTCCGCGTACAAATAACAAAGGGTCAAACATTAAACAGAACACGATTGTGAACTTCTTCGTGCATGCACCATCATACAATGGCGGTCGTTACAGCGCTCGTAATGGCTGGGAATTACCTGTAGGTGATTTATAACGGTTGCTTTGTCGGGCGCAATGTACCACTGACCCCAATAGATAGGGCTTAATCTTTTTCTGATCCAACCATCGTGCCGAATGGACATTCACGATTTGGTGCGACGAAAAATGGAAATGTTAGTTACATACAGTGAAAGGCGGTATACACTAAGCAAATTATTACATCCATATTACCTGGAAAAAATCCTGTCTAGCACGTTACGTTTCCAGCGTTCATTTCTACCACGCACATGCAAGCTCTGGAATGAACTCCCTGCATCGATGTTTCCCGAGCGTTATGACCTGTCCTTCTTTAAGCGAGGTTTGAAAAGAGTTTTCCTTCAACGGTAGGCAGCGGCTTGGCGGTGCTCTGGCATTGCTGAGGTTCATGGGCGGCGGTAACCACTTACCATCAGGTGGGCCGTCCGCTCGTCTGCCTATCTAGGCAATAAAAAAAATGATGCTAAAATGATTCCGAAAAAGAATATCACTTCTTCATGAAAGAAGAAGGGGAAATGAGCTGATTATAAATGAAAATAAATGAGCGTATTTTGTTCTAAAATATTTGAACAGCAATCAATATCTCTGTAAATATGGGGTATTTTGAAAAAACTTACATACATACATACGCACTCACGCCTGTAATCCCTGAAGGGGTAGGCAGAGGTGTAACCAGTACACCCACATTTCGCCGAGCGTATATCCGTGCCTTATGTGATAGTGGGCGAGCTTATATCGCCATACCGGGCACAAATTCCAGACTCCGGGCTGGTACTGAGCATTTCGTAATAGAAAAACCCAATATCACTTAACCCGACCCGGGGATCGAACCCGAGACCTCAGCGTTAGCCTCAATCGTAACGCGTACGCATTAAAACTGCGCCACGGAGGCAGTCAAAATATTTCATTATTGAAAAAATGTAAGTTTAAATGTTGTTCAGAATTACGGGTACTTTATGGATTTACAGCTTCCTACACACTTTCCGACTAACCTTGTATACAAATATATTTTGACAGCCTCCGTGGCGCAGTTTTAATGCGTACGCGTTACGATTGAGGCTAACGCTGAGGTCTCGGGTTCGATCCCCGGGTCGGGTTAAGTGATATTGGGTTTTTCTATTACGAAATGCTCAGTACCAGCCCGGAGTCTGGAATTTGTGCCCGGTATGGCGATAGGCTCGCCCACTATCACATAAGGCACGGATATACGCTCGGCGAAATGTGGGTGTACTGGTTACACCTCTGCCTACCCCTTCAGGGATTACAGGCGTGAGTGCGTATGTATGTATGTAAGTTTTTTCAAAATACCCCATATTTACAGAGATATTGATTGCTGTTCAAATATTTTAGAACAAAATACGCTCATTTATTTTCATTTATAATCAGCTCATTTCCCCTTCTTCTTTCATGAAGAAGTGATATTCTTTTTCGGAATCATTTTAGCATCATTTTTTTTATTGCCTAGATAGGCAGACGAGCGGACGGCCCACCTGATGGTAAGTGGTTACCGCCGCCCATGAACCTCAGCAATGCCAGAGCACCGCCAAGCCGCTGCCTACCGTTGAAGGAAAACTCTTTTCAAACCTCGCTTAAAGAAGGACAGGTCATAACGCTCGGGAAACATCGATGCAGGGAGTTCATTCCAGAGCTTGCATGTGCGTGGTAGAAATGAACGCTGGAAACGTAACGTGCTAGACAGGATTTTTTCCAGGTAATATGGATGTAATAATTTGCTTAGTGTATACCGCCTTTCACTGTATGTAACTAACATTTCCATTTTTCGTCGCACCAAATCGTGAATGTCCATTCGGCACGATGGTTGGATCAGAAAAAGATTAAGCCCTATCTATTGGGGTCAGTGGTACATTGCGCCCGACAAAGCAACCGTTATAAATCACCTACAGGTAATTCCCAGCCATTACGAGCGCTGTAACGACCGCCATTGTATGATGGTGCATGCACGAAGAAGTTCACAATCGTGTTCTGTTTAATGTTTGACCCTTTGTTATTTGTACGCGGAAAAGCGCCTTTTGAATGCATTATAATGAACGTTGTTATTTTTTTTATAGCATAGTCCGGCAAACGAGCAAGTGGGTCACCTGATGGTAAGCGATCTCCACCGCCCATGTACGCCCACAATACAAAAGAATTATGGGTGCGTTGCCGACCTTAAAGGAAAGGGATAATAAGGGATTGGGAAGGGGAGGGGGATTTGGACCTCCGGATATCTCACTCACCGTACGAAACGCAGCTGCAAGCTGGTTTTATGTGAGATAGTGGTAACGACCCCACAGTAACCCTGACCCCACAGTAAGATAGGATTATCTTGTATCGTAGGTATCAAGAACTACGAGAGACTTTCGGTCTCACAACACCTAGACCCAAAACAAATATAATAATAATATATATATAATAGGGACCAGACAAATATTGATCTCGGTGCAAGAAAGGAACCAGTGGGCTACACGCCCACTGCGGAGGCTGTCAAATATTATACGTTACAGGCTAGACTATGACAGACAACTGCCATTTACGAGAACGTGTCTCTTAAAAGTCAGTTTTCTAGTGATTACGCGAATATTACACATTGAAATAAAACTAGTTTATACGGATTTTATCGCGGATTAATTTTTAGGTTTCGAAACGTCGGGAATAAAATAAAATTAAACCGCGATAAAATCCGTAAAAACTAGTCAGTATTCTGTTAAATTCTTGCCTCGGTCGATAAAACCTCTCTATTGGGCTTTAATAGAAATAAAGGACTTTCTAAACTAATAATAGTCTATCTATCACATTCAAGTTGCCTTTAAGGGTTTTTCTAATCTAGAACGCGACGATGTTATCCCACTCTCAAACACATCCTTTCTTTTTATTTTTGGCTGGTGTTATCCCGGCTTAATGCCAGGGTTCGCTCAATGCTCAAACACATTACAAACATAAAATAAGCACACGCCTTTGTCGCCGAAGGTGTAGGAATAGATTTGATTTCGCAATTATTATTTTTTAGTTGCTTTTAGTTTTGGTAAAAGGTTTTTATTTTACTATTTTAGTAAAAGAATAATTAAAATCGGTGCATAAATGGTGAAGTTTTTCTCTCACCCCAACTTTCACCCGCATAGCTGGATTTATTCTTGAAATTTAAACGAGACTAACTTTGGTACTTACTATACTACTATAAAACATGCATACGCACTCACGCCTGTAATTCACGAAGGGGTAGGCAGAGGTGTAACCAGTACACCCACATTTCGCCGAGCGTATCTCCGTCCCATGATGTGATAAGGGGCGAGCTTATATCGCCATACCGGGCACAATTCCAGACGCCCAACATAACGTTTATAATGTTTAATGTAATGCTTACGTTACAACTGCGCCACTGAGGCAGTCACTATTGAAAACCTAACAATAAAATCGGATAACTCTGAAAGTTATACGTGATTATATTTATGCCTGATGGTACCCCAGCCCACTGCCAGGGTCCACCTTCTCGTACCATAGATTTAACGGTCTGGTATTAGATGGGGCGAACCGTCATCTGATCCCCACAACCCGCAACGGGAACCAGAACCAAATTATGCCATTGTTTCGTCTATTAATCAGCAGAGTGTACCACATCCAGGTTGGCTTTGGGCCTAAGATGTTGATGGCCTAGTTACATACCTATGCGTGATCAAACATACAAAAAATATATACGCGTTGAATTGAGAACTTCCGTTATTTTCGTCGATAAAATTATGTTTACCCACCCCACCTGGAATTTCAGCCTAGGCCATCACGGTTTCTTATTCAAAGCACTTTGCCCCTAGATCAATAAAGCGATATCCCAGAAAATAAATCAACGTACTCGGTAACATCTGTTTTCAACACGTTGTAGGAACACTTCAAATCTCTCAATGTGATTGGTTAGATTTAGTGGAAACCAAAAATAGCAGTGATAGTTCAGCGGGGAGTGGTATGGTCTGTAGAGACGAAAGTCGCAGGTTCGAAACCAGCCCCAAGTGCATACACTCTGACTTTTCTAAGTTATGTGTGTATTAATTGTTAATTATCACTTGCTTTAACGGCGAAGGAAACAATGTGAGGATACCTGCATATATGAGAAGTTCTTCATAAGAATTTCGAAGGTATGTGAAGTCTGCCAACCCGCATTAGGCCAGCGTGGTGGACTAAGGCCTAACCCCTCTCATTCAGTAGAGGAGGCCTGTGCCCAGCAGTGGGACGTATATAATACAGGGCTAGTATTATTTATTTTTTTATAAAAATAGAAAGGTTTGAATGTTTACTTATTGATATTAGATGATGGATGGAACGTTTGTGGTATTGTTGATGGAACAGCTGAGAGTTCAAAGGCCAATGATTTGCTTACGTTGCGTGGGCACGCGAATTTATTTAGGGATCTATTTATAAAGAACCTGTGGCAATTTATAGGGCAACGACTTTATGGTTTGGAAGAGTCACAATTGAAGATTTCCGTAAATTATATATTGATTTTTTGATCTTCATAATATTATTTTTATTCAGTCCCTACTTCTGAACAAAGACTTCCCTTAACGGACAAAATAAACGTGAATATTTGATTTTGTATGTATAACAAAAATAAAATATTAATAAAATAAAAGCAGCGCTGAATCGGAGTTGAGATATATACTAAACTATGTTACATTTCAAATGTTATTAGTGGTTATAGTTAGTAAGTTTTAATCTTCAACCACAACACACATACGAAAAGCAAATATATGGTTTTTTCTTTTTTTTTATAAGTTTGACTGACGAGACGAGCGGGTCGCTCGCCTGATGGTAAGCGCCACGACTGCTCATAAACAGAAGCAATGCCACAAAGAACTTTAAATAACAAAGCACTGCATGACACTAGATTGCGCTCGTCACCCCAAGACATAAGGTGTTAAGTCTCATAATGCCCAGTAATTTCACTGGCTTCAATACACACTTTCCGACTAACCTTGTATACAAATATATTTTGACAGCCTCCGTGGCGCAGCGGACGAGTAACCGGCTGCGAAGTGAGAGGCCGTGGGTTCGATTCCCGCACCGAGACAAATGTTTGTGTGATCCCACAATTATTTGTTTCGGGTCTGGGTGTTGTGGGATCACAAGTCCCTCGTAGTTCCTGATACCCACGACACAGGTTTACCTAGTGTGGGGTCAGGACTATGTTTGTGACTGTTGGGTGTGTATATTATATACATATAGTTCATGGGAAGCGTGCGGTGACGATGACGCGAGTTTCACGCTTTTTGTTCACCCAAAAAGTACACATATATACACAGTATACATATAGCTCATAGAAAGCGTTCGGTGACGATGACGCGAGTTCCATGATTTTTGTTTACCCAAAAAGTGCTCAACGCGCCTAAAGAAGTTTTCAATTCAAAAAGAAAATCGTTCCGAGATAATACAATGATAACAGGAACTACCTATTTGTATTATTCGATTATAACCGACAGTGAAACTCTATTCTCAGCTACGATCGATAGTACCACACATTTTGATGACACCAAGTACCTACTCGTAGCGATTCTGTGAGTACTCTTGTCATTGACAAGAAAAACACTTATACCCAGTTCCTATAACTTACACGTAAAATTCGACTTTTTTATAACATAGGCCGATAAACGAGCAAGTGGGTCACGTAAGTGATCTCCACCACCCATATACGCCCAATACCAAAATAATTATGCGTTGCCGATCTTAAAGGAAAGGTATAATTAAAGGATTGGGAATTTGGACCACCGGATATCTCACTCACCGTGCGAAACACAGCTGCTACTTTACGCCGGTTTCCTGTAAGACAGTGGTAACGACCCGGACGAGCCGGCCCATTCATGCTGTAGACAAATCGTTCTATAGCTTGGCTCTACCACTTCGCAAACTTACCGACCGTTTGAGCGTCACTGAATGTCGTCTGGTTGATACATCTCTTTTATTTATAAACACTAGAGGCTTTGCTCGTGCTTTTCCACAAAACATAAAATTAAAAAAAACTTAAAGTTCGACGAATATGAGACATATCTTACTTTCTTCCCCACATTATTCTGCATCGACTGGTATTGGTATCGAACCCATACCCCCAGCGGTTTCGGAGGAGATAGCGTGACAAGCTTTTGGCAGCGGCGGCGGCAGTTACTTTTTTTTTAGAATAGTGCGGTACGTGCGGTAATTTTCATACATTCATCCTACGATCCGTTGTTCGTAACCCTCCCATCCGTAGGTGTCAGAACCTTAACTTTTTTACTGGCCCTGTACTATACATGTACCACTGCTGGGCACGGTACTCCTCGACTGAATGAGAGGGGTCAGGCCTTATTCCACCACACTGGCCTGATGCGGGTTGGTACACCTCACATACCTTCGAAATTCTTTTATGAAGAACTTCTCAGGTATGCAGGTTTCCTCACGATGTCTCCTTCACCGTTAAAGCAAGTGATAATTAACAATTAATACACACATAACTTAGAAAAATCAGAGGTGTATGTTCTTGGGACTGGTTTCGAACCCGCGACTTTCGTCTCGACAGTCCGTACCTATCCTGAGCTATCACTGCATAACTTATAAAACATTTTTTTTTGGGAATGCTTGAACTTACGGCTTGTAGCAAATACTACATACATAAGCAAAAATAATCGTTTACTGTTTAAAGGAAGCGAGCGTTAAAGTGAAAATAGTTCGAGATATTATAGTTACAAGGTGGTAGGTCCCTCGTTTGCGAGAGGCCGGCTGGGTTGGTACCACCACTTTGTCTATTTCTGTCGCCAAGCAACATTGTGTAAGCAGTGTTGTGTTCCGGTTTGAAGGACATTGAAGCCAGTGAAATTACTGGGCATTATGACACTTAACATCTTATGTCTCGGGGTGCCGAGCGCAGTCAGTCTGTGTAGTGCCATGTCTGTTTATGGGCAGGCGTAGCGCTTACCATCGGACGAGTGACCTGCTGTTTTGTCACTCAAGCTAGCGTAGCAAATACTACTATTCATAAGCAAAACGAATCGTTTACTGTTTATAGGAAGCGAAAGTGAAAATAGTTCGAGATATTATAGTAACGCTCAAGATACCACAAGCGATTGAATACCATCCGTTGTTATTATCAATGCATCAGATTGGTTTAAATTGGCCCATATATGTTAAGTCTCCGGCTTGTGAATGTTTAGTTTATTATCTCAGTACTAGAGTCATAGATATATTGGCAAATGTATTATTATTAAATGTATTATTGAAGTATGTGTGGTGTAACTATGAGAGATAGAGTAAGAAATAGTGAGGTAAGAGAGAGGTGTGGTGTGAGAGAGGATGTAGTGATAAAGATTGAGAAAGGAATACTAAGATGGTTTGGGCATGTAGAGAGGATGGATGAAAGAAGATTGACGTAGCAAATATACATGGCGAGTGTGAATGGTACAGTTGGGAGGGGAAGGCCTCGGCGAACTTTCATAGATCTAGTTGGAGATATTCTCGAGAAAGACGTACAGGAGTACCCTAAACCGACGTGCATGTATGAAAAGATTTATGAGAGTGGATGAGGTCAAAGAGGTGTGCAAGGATCGTAGCAAGTGGAAATCCGTTGTCTCTGCCTACCCCTATGGGAAACAGGGGTCAGTCTATGTAAGTATGTATTATCTATATCTCATCAATAAGCTCGGCGAACTAGTTGTACTTTTATATACCCCTCCGAAGGTACAAGAGTGAGCTTATACGCATAAGTTATGTTATACATGCTTCACATTTATTAGTACCTAGATGTATTTAAAATGTTCTTATTCTTTATGGCCTAGATAACATTTATATGGTTTTTTGTTGACTAGCGGCCAGTGTTACCAGGCCCCCAGAGAATGCGAACTATTCTGATATTTTGTATGACCTACGCATATGTATCCAAAGAACAGTATCCAAAAATAACCACCCAGTTAATTGCTCACTTAAAATGTAAACTGGGCGGTTTGGCTCTGTATCCCTTTGCTTGCGGCTACAAAGGGTGAAGTTTTACGGCTATAAAAACAAAGGAATGCAATAGTTGGGCCGAGCGCACTGCGCATTTGGACACCAGTGTTTTACTAAAGTTAATTTCTTTGGAGCAGTGTAAATATATTTTATGAAGTGTGGAATAGGGTATTTAACTCGGTTATATTTATTATTTACGTGCCACAAAATCTATTATCGAAATAATTATATAAGTCAAGCATCGAAATAAGATGATAAGAAACGTAACTCAAGCGAAAAAATGACCTCACCAAAACTCTATAGGGGACGGGGCTATATAAGTCTGTGCAGCTCGTCAATTCATCAATTCATAAAAAAATATTCATGATGTCTAGTTGACACTTAATATGTCTAATTTTTTGCGCGGTACAGAACGTCGTATCTCAATTTAGAAATGTAATATTTAGATATTAACTTTTTTGAAATAAAATTAACTTTGAAAGTTAATTAATTTTTGTTGCGTGTTGAGTGTTACGTGTGATTACCTTTGCATGTGTAAGTAAGTGGAGCCGTATTTTTGGTAGATTTATATGAGAGTTATCGTTCTAGTTAATCGATGAAATCAAGTCTATAATAAATAAGTTAGAAGCCATTTAAATATGCGCCCCTCCGTGGCGCAGGGGACGAGTAGCCGGCAGCGAAGCGAGAGGCCGTGGGTTAGATTCCCGCACTGAGACAAATGTTTGTGTGTTCCACAAAAAATTGTTTCAGGTCTGGGTGTTGTGGGACCGCAAGTCCCTCGTAGTTCCTGATACCCACAATACAGGTTTACATAGTGTGGGGTCAGGACTATGTGTGTGACTGTTGAGGGTGTATTATGTCGTGTTACGTCAAATGGTGAGATTTGCATACTACGCGCCCATCTATGTTCCTACCAATATTTGAAACATAAACTGTGGCCTCATTTTAAACCCAATTTTAATCCTGTTTTGCCAAAGACTTCAATGTATACTCCTAGATAAGCTGTGTGGTACATAGAAATTGTGCCACTAAGTTACGGCCAATTGACCGTAACTAAATATTACCATCTCGCTTACTCTCAACTAGAACCTCTATCGCGCTCCCTGTCAGTGAGCTGTCACCTCCTGCGTTATGTGATACAATTTTACTTCTAAACAGCCCGTCTTGTAGTACTCGTATGCATTAAAGTCTTTGTTTTTTGCAAATAAATTTATTTTGTGTAATTATCGGTAATGAAAAAAATTAAAATAAAACTAGTTTATACGGATTTTATCGCGGTTTAATTTTTATTTTTATTCCAGACGTTTCGAAAGCTTTCAGCCTTCGTGGTCACGGGAGTCTCTCCGCGATAAAATCTGTATAAACTAGTTTTATTTCAATGTGTAATATTCGTGTAAACCTAAGAAACCACTATGAAAAAATTAGACAGTCAAATACCCTATTATAGCGCAGTTTTTTGAGTTCCTTAGGCCAAGGAAAATATTTTATTTAAGCCCACGAATTTTGTTTATTCCTTCTGACTTTGAAGGGATTTATATTTGTAAAGCCCCATCTCCCGTATGCGAGAGGTTGTTTAGATAGGTACCACCGCTTTTTCTATTTCTGTATTTTTCTTGAAACGACCAAAATAAACTATGATGTAACAAAGATGAAAAAATCGTAGAAGACAATCCAGCTTTACAAAATAATAAAATAAAACCGTCTCAAAAAACACTATAAAGCTCCAAACTAAAATAGCTGTTTTGAGTCCTGGTTAAATAAAGGTTTTTTTTATATATAACTTAATGACGAGACCAGCAAATCGCTCGCATTAGGATAAGCTCCATGCCTGCCCATAAACAATAACACCATACAGAACTTTGAATTACAAACCACAGCATGGTATTGGACTGCGCTCGTCACCCCGAGGCATAGGATATTATGTCATAATACCCAGTAATTTCACTGGCCTCAATTTACTTCAAGCCGAAATTCAACAATCTTTCCACACTGCGGTTTGGATGCAGAAATAGGCAAAGCCGACTTATGCGTTAATTGATGATTAATCTTACTCAAATACTGTGAAGTAGGCCTTTTTAATCAATACTATAATAACTTTGGGAGAAAGCTCGGAATATAAGAAAAGAAAACGTAGCTTACGTAGATTATCATAAAGTTTCGGCGCCATGTGTGAAATATCTTTCTGCCGATAATATTCACCACCTCTGAGTGAATAAATATATCGATATTCTTAAGTTCACACGACCTACATAGCTTATCGAGTATTCTCATGTGATTTTTTTTATAGCATAGTGAGACAAACGAGCAAGTGGGTCACCTAACGGTAGGTGATCTTCAACTCCTATGTACGTCCACAATACCAGAAGAATATGTGAAGTCTCTTATTGGCCAGTAATTTCACTGACTTCAATGCCTTGTTTGCCAGAATTCAGCAGACCCAACTTTATCAGATATGACCGCGACTCACTGTATGAGCCCATTATGGCGGATTTTGGACCATATGTACGGTGGTCAATAACCAGTCAGGTACAAAAATATCAAATTCAAATAATTTATTTGCTGGAATGTAGGTACAGAGTGTGGTGTTGAACAACTATAAAAACGGTCCTGCTACTTTCTACCATAATTAATAAAAAAAAATAGCCTTTATTTTCCTCTGACCTTTCATACAAAACTTACCTACAGAATTTTTAAAACTAGTGAAGATAGTATTTATATATTTAGTGGGTAGTACCGCTCATACGAGTGGTAGAGCCACGCTGTAGATAATTTGGCTACAGCATGAATGGGCCGGCTCGTCCGGGTCGTTACCACTGTCTCACAGAAAACCGACGTAAAGTAGCAGCTTGCTGCTGGGTTTCGTACGGTGAGTGGGATATCCGGAGGCCTAAATCCCCTCCCCTTCCCAATCCCTTAATTATCCCTTTCCTTTAAGGTCGGCAACGCGCCCATGATTCTTTTGGAATTGTGGGCGTACATAGGCGGTGGTGGTCACTTACCATCAGGTGACCCACTTGCTCGTTTGTCGGCCTATACAATACAATAAAAAAAAACTGTTTCTCATTAGCTACCAGGTCAGGCTGTCTTGTGACATATGCCTCCTCTAATTCCCTCCATTTATAACGGTCCAGTGCTGTTCTTCTCCAACCCTTTGGCAGATCATCTTCCCACCTTTTAATCTGTCTCCCTCTACGTCTTTTCCCGTTCCTCAGGTACCATACTGTAACTTTTTTGGTCCATTTTTCTGTCTTTGTTCTCATCATGTGACCTATCCATTTCCATTTCAGTGACCTTGTTTTTACTTTTACGTCGGCCACCATACCACCTTATTCTCCATAGTTAATAGTGTGCAAATATTTTTCACGGATTTAATTAGTTCATCAAGTCTAACTATCTAAGTTGCTGGTGAGCAAATTCACATTTGCTCACCAGCCCACCACAGCACCACACCCGATACGGCACCCCTCGATCACTCTCCTCCGAATATGTCATCGGACCGCGATATCGTATAATACCTGACCTTAACACATGGACCCATATTTCACATTCACGAAGTTCTTTCACGTACACATTCTTACAACTCATTGTTATTTCCCACTCTATTATGCTTTTGATATGAATTAATCATTCGAAGAATGTATAAACAGTAATTTCATTAATACTTTGTTTGTTTTTTATTTATTTGCCTGAATGTTAAACGAACAGGTCTATCGCCAGATAGATAGATACAACACCACACATAACTTTAAATTACAAAGCACTGCATGGCACTGAACTGCCCCCACGGCCGCGATACCCCTAAACATAAGATATGAAATTCCATAATGTCCAGTAATTTCACTGGCTTAAATGTCTTTCAAACTGAAACACAGTGCTTACACACCGATGCTTGGTGGCAGAAATAGACAAAATGGTGGCACCAACCCAGACGGCCTCTCGCATACAAGGGACCTACCACCTAGTATAATGCGTTCCATGATGTGATAGGGACGCTCTTCGTCATTCTGGACACAAATTCCTATCCGGGACAACTAGTGACGTTTTTCGAATTAAAAATTCATAACACAAAATGTGATTGCCCGACCTGAGATTTGAACTCAGAACCTCGTGATCTCTCAAGTAGGCTACCACTAGATTAATGTGACGAATTCGCAACATACTACTGTATTTTTCTAAATATATCTCTAGGTGGTAGGTCCCTCGTATGCGAGAGGCCGCCTGGGTTGGTACCATCGCTTTGTCTATTTCTGTCCCCAAGCAGCAGTTTATGGACACTCTTGTGTTTCGGTTCGAAGGACTTTGAAACCAGTGAAATTACTGGACATTATAAGACTTAACATCATATGACTCGGGTTGACGAGCTTAGTCCAATGCCATTCAGTTCTTGGTAATTCAAAATTCTGTGTTGTGTTGCTTCTGTTTATGGGCAAGCGTACCATCAGGCGAGCGACCTGTTCGTCATGTCATTCAAGGTAATTAAAATATATATAATATATATATGGGCTAACCCGCCGTCTGACCCCACAACCCACAACGGGAACCCAGTTTCGCCATTACCTCGTCAGTTAATCAGCAGAGTGTACCACGAGCAAGTGAGGGTGGTGTTGGTGTTCCGCATACCCTCGCAACATTCTTGACAGCCTCCGTGGCGCAGCGGGCAAGTAGCCGGTTGCAAAGCGTGAGGTCGTGGGTTCGATTTCCACACATAGTCAAATGTTTGTCTGATTCACAAATATTTGTCTCGGGTCTGGGTGTTGTGGGACGGCAAGTCGCTCGTAGTTCATAATACCCACGATACAGGTTTACCTAGTGTGTGACTGTTGGGTGTATTTATTTACTCTACTTAATATTTCTAAACTCAATCACTTTTAATCCAAATTCAATATGTGGGTTCATCGCCGCTGCTACAATGTACGGGAAAAAATTACTTGGCTCTATTTTAGCTGGCTAACGGACAGGTGGTGTCCATTCGGACAGCTCCATAAATCACCTGGATACGATATTTCCGACAATATTTTTTGCTTTTTGAGTGGTTTGGTATAGAAAGTGATTTGTGTTATCTAATATCTGTCATGTTTGCTTGGATATTGAGCTTTAAGATTGTAACGTTTAGTTTCGATTCTAGCATACTTCTTAATAATATCTATTTACACACACCCTATTAAACTTTTTTTTACTCTAAAGTAATTCAAATATTAAATAAAAATAAGTAGTTATATTCTACATTATAAGACTCTTCGGTGGCGCAGTTATAATGCGTACGCGTTACGACGGAGGTTGCGCTGAGGTGTCGGTTTCGATCCCCGGGTCGAGTTAAAGTGATATTGGGATTTTATATTACGAAATGTTCAATATCAGCCCGGAGTCTGGAATTTGTGCCCGGTATGGCTATAGGCTCAGACAGAGATACGCTCGGTGTGGGTGTACTGGTTACACCTCTGCCTACCCCTGCGGGAATTACAGGCGTGAGTGCGTATGTATGTTATATTCTAAAATATTTTGCCAGAGTGCGCACGCATTAAGATATGCTAAATGCACGCACTGATATGCTAAATGCACTGCTCAATTTCTATAATAAAAGTTCTCTGCATTTGTTTATTAGGCAATAAATATTAGTGCAAAAGCCAAAAATAACAATTTCCTATCTCTTTGGAGTCGGTTCAATTTAATTTGACCGGTAGCGACACAGGCACCGACTCTAGAGACATATAGAATTTGTTATTATTGACTTTTCAATGTGTTTAGTTTGAAGTCGGTTTCTAAGTTTTGTTTAAACTTATTTTATTAAGTGTCCGTAATAATGATTCAGGGTTCGCCAGTACAAGAAGAAAACCTGCTACCTACTAGTTTTCTGCTGGAAACGAATATTCAGCTAATAATACTACGACCTGCCTTTGTGTTCAACTCCGAGGCCATAAACAACTCTGTGGACATTGTCAACTCTGTGGACATTGTCAAATCCGTGGACATAGTCAACGCTGTCGTCATTAACTATTCCGTGTACATTATCCCGCGGGCTTCGTACACTAGAAATCCAAGGCCAGTGTATCGAATTAAGAGTGTAACGCATTTATGTACTTAGATTTAGCCCTTATTAAATTACATTTCTTTTTACCTTTTTTGCCGTTTATTAACCGACCCTATAAATGTCACAAGAGTAGCGAAATAAGGTAGTTAACATGATTTTTTAAATTATAATCAATAAGGCCCACTTGCACGACGATTCTAAATCAAGTTTAACCCACTAAAGGTGTAGTCGTGAAAACGTCAAATCACTCGATTATATTTCTATTAAAAAGAAAATGAAAATACTTTATACATTGCAATCAAATTGGTACTACGTTGGATGAAATACATATATCGTAAAATACACGTTGCTTAAATTTGACCACACCTTTCTGAAACATGTGTAGTAGGGTATAATTATGATACTCGTACAACTGCTTGAAGAAATATGATCACTAAAGTAATATTAAATCACGAGCGAAACTTCCACAGTCGGCTGTTATTGCACGCTTACTAAAATTAAATTATTTCACCAAAACGAGCCTGCAGCCTTTAAAACATCACTACATATTTAGACGCGGATTCACTCGTCTATCGAGATATAAATAAATACTCCTAACAGTCACACACATAGTCCTGACCCCACATTAGGTTAACCTATATCGTGTGTATCAGGCACTACGAGGGGCTTGCGGTCCCACAACACCCAGACCGGAAATATTTGTGGATCACACAAACGTTTGTCTCGTTGCGGGAATCGAACCCGCGGCTTTTCGTTTCACAGCTGTCTACTCACCCGCTACGCTACGGAGTCATTTATAATAATACATAAGGTATAATACATATATGACTGCCTCGGTGGCGCAGCTGTATTGCGTATGCAGTCGTAAGACTGACGCTGACGCCGAGGTCTCGGGTCGATCCCCGGGTCGAGTAAAAGTGATATTGGGTTTTTCTATTACGAAATGCTTAGTATCAGCCCGGAGTCTGGAATTTGTGCCCGGTATGGCGATAGGCTTGCCCCCTATCACATCAAGGGACGGATATGCTCGGCAAAAAGTGGGTGTACTGGTTGCACCTCTGCCTACCCCTTCGGGGATTACAGGCATGGGTGCGTATGTATGTACATATTTTGATTTTTAATAAATGATGTAGCCCTAGTGCGAGTTATTAGATAGAATTCAAGTCAGAGTATTTCGAAAATATATATTACGTAGATCCGTAATGACCCTAGCAGAGTGTATTGAAAGTATATTAAAGTCATAAATTTGTATTTCTCGTATACAGATAACATCGCAAGTATCGAAAAACTCGCATTAGATACACTGGTTATTGCAAAATGCGAATAGAGTATTTTTTACTGACGCGAAAACTCGAAACAACAATTCTAACATTGTCGTCACTCTAGGAATAGGAAAGCTCAGACTTAACCCAGATTGGAATCATTAATATTGAGTCTCATCTGACAACAAGCATAAATATGTTCAAGTTATTAGGTCCCTCGTATGCGAGAGGCCATCTGGGTTGGTACCACCGCTTTGTCTATTTCTGCCAAGCAACAGTGTGTAGGCACAGTTGTGTTTCGGTTTGAAGGACATTGAAGCTAGTGAAATTACTGGACGTTATTTATTTATTTATTTATATGCGCAGTCCAATGCCATGCGGTGCTTTGTAATTCAAAGTTCTGTATGGTTGCTTCTGTTTATGGGCAGGCGTGACGCTTACCATCAGGCGAGCGACCTGTGCGTTTCGTCACTCAAGCTAATAAAAAAAACTTGTAAAGTAGGTCCTACCAATTTTATGAGAGAATATTTTCGGTTTTTCGCAACATGTTTTTACATGATAATATGATACTGAAAAGATTTGGCTAACGATCGCTTGGTATACATCAACTAAGTAACATCCTAGGCTTTTTTTATTAGTGTGAATAACGAGACGAGCCTGTCGCTCGCCGGATGGTAAGCGTCACGCCTGCTCATAAACAGAAGCAATATCAAACAGAACTTCGAATTATGAAATACTACATGGTCCGAGACTGCGAACGTCACCCCGAAGCATAGGAAGTTAAGTCTCATAATGTCCATTAATTTTCACTGAATTCTATGTCCTTCAAACTGGAACAGAACACTGCTTACAGACTGCTGGTTGGCGGCAGAAATAGACAAAGCGATGATAGCTACCCAAACGGCCCCTCTAGGAGGAGCTACCGCCTAATAATAAATAGGTTGCATGTGTGAAAAGGTTTCTTCACCAACTCTTGCTGTATTGATAAATCTTCTTGAGGATCAAATAACATAACACATAAGCTCATGCCTAGACCCTTGAAGGCGTAAGCAGACGTGCAACTAGTGCACCCACATATAGGCCGGTCAATTCATGCATAATTTTCGAAAGGAAAACTAAACACGAATTGTGATCGCTCGACCTTAGAATTGAACCCAGGACGTCCAGAATCTCAACCTTAAGATGTATTTTTTTCTAGCCATGTATTATACATGTCCCACTGCTGGGCACGGGCCTCCTCTACTGAATGAGAGGGCTTAGGCCTTAGTCCACAACGCTGGCCTAATGTGGGTTGGCAGACTTCACATACCTTCGAAATTCTTATGAAGAAATTCTCAGGTATGGAGGTTTCCTCACGAGGTTTCCTTCACCGTTAAAGCAAGCGATAATTAACAATTGATACACACATAACTTAGAAAAGTATATAAGTTCATTAATTATAACGTAGAAGTGGACAATTAATATTTCCAACTCCTCCTTAACTTTCTATTTAATTAATTTCGTTGCGGGACAAAGAAAATTTATCATTCCCAGAGACTCGCCGAGCTTCACTGCTCGGTGTCGGTGCGTGCCACTGTCGATCCTGGTGCACAGGAGTTACAGTAGCGGGTGTGTGGGCGGGATAGTCTCGTAATTATAACGTAAAATTTTACGTTATTAGATACATTTCACCATAACTGTATCAAAAAGTTACAGGTATCAATATAATGACATAAAAATAAAAGAAAGAAACAAATTCAATAGACAAACAAACACGCCAACTCCACTACACAAACCAATTGCATTCGAAAACATTCCGAGGAATTTAAAATAATTGCAGAAGCGCAAATGAATTCAGAGTGTATTTTATTATATACCATCGTTGTTTGTTTGCAAAGGTATCAAAGAGTTGCAGTGAAGGAGTAAGTTTAAAATTGTTTGCGTCGACGCCATTTTGTTGAATAATAATTTTGTTTATTCTTATGTCACTTTTGTGCAATAAAGATAAATAACTTCGTCAGGATGTTCAAAAAGTTTAATAGTCTATTCACATAAAATGCAATATTATATTACTGTTCACAATTTATTACACTTGCTATGATTATTCACAATTCTAATCACACTCGGGCAGCGTTACCACGAAAGAGTTCTAAGCACGACTAAGTTCCCTCAAGTAATAATGCGCCCGCTTATATACCTTAGCAATCACCTCCACCACATCTCAGTGTTATTATCTACCCGCTTTACATAGTTATTCCCTCGACTACCATCACCAAGACCAATAACGGTGTTATTACTAATATGAGGGTAACATACGCTACTGTAAAAACCCACATATAAACGTACTCACGCCTGTAATTCTCTAAGGGGTAGGCAGAGGTGTAACCAGTACACCCACATTCCGCCGAGCATATCTCCGTCCCATGATGTGATAGGGGGCTAGCCTATCATCATACCGAGCACAATTCCAGACTCCGGGCTGATACTGAGCATTTCGCAATAGAAAAATCCAATATCACTTCACTACCCTACCCAGGTATCGAACCCGAGACCTCGTAACGCGTACGCATAACAACTGCGCCATCGAGGCAGTGTAAAAACCTAATCATTGAAATATCTTGCATCTCAAAGTCTACCATAAAGGGTTAACACTATTTCTCTTATAAAAAGGAACTATGTTCATTAAATAAAATAACGTGTTAAAACGCCACAAAGGAAGCTTAAGTTTTAGTGTTATAAAATTTTAATTAAGACGACCGACCGTTGGTTGACATTTACTTTGAACACTCTAATAATAATCATGCACTTTGTAGATACTTTTTAGTAGTATTAAAACTTGTATTGTTCCATACCAAAATACATCGAAATAAAATGATAAGACTCGTAACTCATTCAAAACATAAAACCCCACGAAAACTCTGTGCAAGGGGGGCGGGGCTATAAAAGTCTGTGCATAATAATCTCTAGTTGACACTTGATACGTCTAATGTTTTGCGCGGTGCAGAACGTCGTATCTCGATCTAGAAATGTATTATTTAGACATTAACTTTTATGAAATACAGTTGATTTTGACGTTCATAAATTTTTGTTGCGTGTATGTACCTTTGCATGTGTAAGTAAGTGGAGCCGTATTTTTTGGCAGATTCTTAAGAGAGTTATCGTTCTAGTTATCTTATTTCGATGACAAAATATAATAGGCAGTACAAAATGCCTTTGAAGAGTTTATTGCCTCCCATCCGGCCGATTTCTTCAGAAAGGGCATCGATAAATTGCCACTGCGCTGGCAAAAATGCCTCGATAGAATGGATGGTTACTTTGGTTAATAGAAATAAAAAAGATAGAAAAAATACGTACCTTTTTTGTATAGAACGGCAATTTCATAGGTATTATTTGAAAAACATATAAAGACCTATTATTTGTATGGATTGTACTTGTCACCAGTTCAAGTACAACCACATGGGACTGGCATACGCTAAGCGTAAAAGTCCCTTAAATAAATAAAAAAAAAAGTATAACTACTTTGCTGTGCCAGAAACTAGAAATATGTTTCTAAATGTAAGATAAATAATTACTGACTGCCTCGGTGGCTCAGTTGTAATGCGTACAAGTTACAATTGAAGCTAACGCTGAGGTCTCGGGTTCGATCCCCGGGTCGGGTAAAGTGGTATTGGGTTTTTCTTTTACGAAATGCTCAGTATCAGCCCGGAGTCTGGAATTTGTGCTCGGTATGGCGATAGGCTCGCCCCCTATCACATCGTGGGACGGAAATACGCTCGGCGAAATGTGGGTGTACAGGTTACACCTCTGCCTACCCCTTTGGGGATTACAGGCGTGAGTGCGTATGTGTATGTAGAAATAATTACTAAATCTATTTTCGTTCTTAAGACGTCTTTACAGCAGTCCACTTTTCTATTTCAAAACTACAAAATCAATTTCACTTTGATGTCTTTAAATAGGATGTTTAAATATGTAATGTGGCGGCACTACAACCTTGATTTTCTTTCACGTTGTACGATATATTTGAGTGTTTCTTTTTACTTAAGTATGGTAAAAAACACCACTGGGATCGTTGGCGCTTACTTGGGGGGCTTACGTCTAACAGTAGACGGCAACAGGCTGAGAGATATATAGTAAGGATTAATCTACAATGTAAAATAAAATAGGGATGAGCCATTTTTATAGCATAGGCCGGCAAACGAGCAAGTGGGTCACTTGAAAGTAAGCGATCTCCACCGCCCATGTACCAACGACTCCAACTCAGTCGCTATCGAAACAGCGCTTTCCTTGCCCAATCTGAATCGCAATAATAATACGCGGCCCCGACATAGGACACGCCTACGAGTCCGAAGAACTCCCACAACTGACCGTCGGCACAATGATGTGCAGAGACGGCTCTAAACTATATTCCCCAGCGATTGCTCAAGCTGAGGTATGAGCCTTCTAAAAGGCGCCTCTGTGCTTAATCGCCACTAAGTACATTATACATATTTCTGGCTAGAGCGCCATAAGCGCCGGCTTTATTGTAACGTGCAGCTGTAAAAGCAATATAAGCTAACAACACAAATCCATTCGGAAAAAAAACCAACAAGTCCAGACTAGGGACTGATACTAATAATTCGTCAACCCAATATCACTTTCACCCGATCCGAGGATTCAATAATTAATTTGTCTATTGCTTTATTTTGACCTTGCCCCATAACGCACGCACCTCATCTGACCTAACATTTGAAAATATACATTCTTTATTAGTCTCGCAACACTGAACCGATGAAGGAAAATAATTATTGACCCAAACTAAAATAGTTCAAATTACAATGCTGGAAATAGCTCAGTATTTTGTGTTAAAAATACTTAGTTTATTTGTAAAATTATTGTCTTGAACTTCGCTACTACGCGCCGCATGATTACAAAATATAGTATTAGTATAAAAAATATCCCTGAAGATGTAAAAGGTGTAACCAGTATATTGCATAGTGCATATTATATAGGGTGGAATTTGTCGCTATATTGGGCACTTTTGAACCAAGGCTAGTGAGTTGTGTCTTTGTTTTTTATATCATAGGCCGGCTCGGCATACGAGCAAGTGGGTCACCTGATGGTAAGTGATCTCCACCGCCCATGTACGCCCGCCCACAATATCAAAGAATAGTGGGTACGTTGCCGAACTTAAAGGAAAGGGATAATTAAGGGATTGGGAAGGGCAGGGGGTTTGGGCCACCGGATATCTCACTCACTGTACGAAACGCAGCAGCAAACTGCTAGTTTACGCCGGTTTTCTATGAGACAGTGGTAACGACCCGGACGAGCCGGCCCAATTGTTTGGCCTGGATGTCGAATCTCAGGAGTTCCATAAACTATGTACGTTGCCACAAAACCTTTTCTGTCTGTCTGGCGTTATCCCGGCTTAATATCAAGGTCCGCCTCGTATCATAGATTTGACAGTAGTTGGTATTATACGGGTGACCCGTTGTCTGACCCCCACAACCCGCAACAAAAACCAAGTTTAGCCATTGCCTCGTCCGTTAATCAGCAGAGTGGGTGAGGTTGGTGGCCCACTTACAAAAAGAGGATTAATATTTTTATATAATTCTACCTTCTTGTTTAGAGCTCAAAGCGGATTTATATTTTTACAATTGAAATGAATAAAATGAAAACATACGTATACATCCGCGTCGATATAATTATCGACGTCAATTATCTCGGGTAAAACCATCGGGTAGAACTGTCAATACTCGATAAAATTAAGTCGTCATGTTTGGTTCATAGAAAAAATACCACAGCAAGCTTGAAAGAACTTTTTGAGTGGTAGAGCCACGCTGTAGACAGTTTAGACTAGAGCATGAATGTGCCGGCTCGTCAGAGTCGTAACCACTGTCTCAAAGAAGACCGACGTAAAGTAGTAGCTTGCTGCTGTATTTCGTATGGGGAGTGAGATACTCGGAGGTCCAAATCAGGGGAGGGCCCTTTCCCAATCCCTTAATTATCCCTTTCCTTTAAGGTCAGTAACGCGCCTATTATTTTTTTATATTGTGGGCGTACATGGGCTGTGGAGATCGCTTACCATCAGGTGACCCACTTGCCCACACCCAAAATGTGTACCAATGACCCCACTATAAAAGATGCAGTCTAAGCGTTTTATGGCCGTTCGCAATATACTGTCTATCGACAGATTTGCTTACTGGTAGTAATATTTTGACACATTTTGTATGGAAGATCTGTCAAAACACTAGTGATAGTAAGCAAATCTGTCGATAGATAGAATATAAGGAGCGGACATAAGTAGGTAGATGGACACTGACGGTAGAACGATCGAAGACCCCTCAGAAAGAAGGATTATTGAAAAAACAATTTAGAAAACATGAATATTCTTATTCTAATTGAGGAAATTCAATTTACGGCTTAAAGGTAATAAAAACGTTGGAATCAAGTCCCTGCTGAATTAAAAAGAACATTTAAATTATGTAAAAGCTATTTTCAGACAGGATTTTAGTTGTTAATGTTTTTGTTCTTTATTATTCTATTAACTGTTATTTATAAACTTTTAACATTAATAATTTATTTATAGATGAATGGGGTAAGAATAAGATTTTTCAATAACTAAAAAAATGTTTATGTATTTTTAAACAAACCTTTTAATCTATTATAAAATTTATATTTTTATAACTACACGCAAAAACTACTAAAGAGATTTTTATTGAACTTTTTTATCAACAATACCTACTATGATGGGTGCCGGAAATATAACAACATGTCTAATCACACAATCAGACCTTTGGGTAAAAGCGAGTAGAAAAACAAATGAAGAAATCTACAATGACATAATATGGCTTTGGTTGTCTATTGGTTCTTTCTTTCTGCCTGGCATTATGCCGGCTTAATGCCGGGGTTCGCCTTCCCATCATGATTTTACGGTGGATTTAGGCGTGGTGTGAGGCGACCCTTCGTCTGATTTCCAAAACCTGCAACGGGAATCAAGTTTCACCATTGTCATTCAATAATTTTATCTCAAAATAAGTAATTACTCCTTCATTATAAATTCCGAAATACGTTCGTAGATACTAGATACTTACGTACAATTACTACAGCTAAAGTTCTATCCATAAGTGCTACGTCCGTAGCCATGTAGCCCACGTAGCCGATTGTAGCGTAGCAATTAAACGTAGTAGTCAGTAGACGTGTCTACGAAAGTTTTGGAAATTGGCACCTAAACCAATGAACCGATTTTAATACGGCTTCTCATTTTAATAAGCTGGTTTAATCGAAAGGGTTCTTAGCAATGTTTGAAGAAAATATGTCCGGTCGTTTAAAAGTTATAGATATTCTTCTAATTGACGTCAGCGGGTTTTAACAGTGAGGTAATAAACTGTTATAAATACCAAAAAAAAAATATGGGATGTTGCGGAACAGGCCTCATATGATTAATGCGCCGTCAAGGGAAAGGAAAGGCGCCGTCAAAATTCCAAAATTATTGATATTTGTATTGTTTAAATTGTACAAAAATAGACATGCATACATACATACGCACTCACGCCTGTAATCCCCAAAGGGGTATGCAGAGGTGTTTATTACTCTATATTCGGCTTTCTTTTCTTTTAAGTCTGTTTATATACATCTGCTTTGTTTCTTCTCTGCATCAAGCCAAGGTCGATTGGTAGAGAATGCCTTTGGCATTAAGTCCGCCTTTATACATTTGTATATAAAGATAAATAAAAAAAACTATCGACGAGTTCAAATTACGGTAGAGTGGCGCGTGGTACGGTGTGCATACATCTTAACCCACACAGAACACTGTTAATTAAAGCTCAAGTAAACAGAAGTGTTCTTATTGAGATTTGTGTGGGATGGGATTTTGCTGACTGTACTCAATGTACACTGACTGCGTCGGTGGTCCAGTTGTAATGTGTACGTTACGACCGAGGCTGACGCTGAGGACTCGGGTTCGATCCCCGGGTCAGGTAAAAGTGATGTTGGGATTACGAATTTCTCAGTATTAGCCCGGAGTCTGGAATTGTTTTATTATTCTTGTATGATTTCCGTGCCATGATGTGATGGGTGCAACCTTATCGTCATACCGGGCACAATTTCAGACTCCAGGCTGATCCTAAGAATTTAGTTTTAATAAAACCTAATATCATTCTTACACGATCCGGGGTTCGACCCCGAGACCTCATCGTAGCAGTCGTAACGCGAACGCATTACAACTGCGCCACCGAGGTCTTAATTAATTACTTTTAAATAATCCTAAAAGTTATTAATTACATTTAATTCATACCCAATGCTTATAAAGGCAACTTTATACCATTGCTCCCTGCTAAATGAGTATTTATTCCAATGGGTATATTTTTGAATCTGGAATCTTAACGTAGTTCAAAATTCGAATTAATTTCGGGAGGTATCGTGTCGTATCGGACAGGATAAATAAGGCTGCGAATACAACAGGTGCCAGTACTTGTGGCTGCCATTCGGCGGCGATCGTCAAGCCTGCCGCACGGTTGCCGCGCTCTCACCGCGTTCGGAAATTAAAATTAACTTTTTATAATATTCGTTTTAAAAGTGGCCAGTGATATATTTTTTGTGGAGTTTTTTTTTATAAAACCAGGGTTAACTTTTGTCTGACTTTGATTGGACTGGTGGGTGTGGATAGTGAATGGTTGATTGTAAAATGGGCTCCATTTATAAATGGTGAGTGATTTGTTTATTTGAATTGGACAGTTTTATATTTACACAATACGGATTATTAAACTCTCATTTTTTATTCATTATTATATACAATTTTTTACGAGCAATAAATACAATACATATCTTAACTACCCGTATTAAGTTTAACACATTACGGAAACAATAAGTTGTCGTAATTTTTTTTTAGTTTTATAAAACTTAAAAAACATAGCCTTACTTTTATAATTGAAATAAAGTAAGTACCTACTCGTACTTGCTGAAGTAGATTTATAACATGCATTTAATTATACTTTCTTAAACCATGAATAAATACATACACAAAGTTTATGAATAACGCAAGTAAATTTTACTTAAAAATAAAAATTATTTCATTACTACCCACCGACTGAACCAGAATTAGCTCATATTTTTGTCACGAAAAAAAAACATAACTTAGAAACCGACTTCAAAATAAAAATAAAAAAAATTCTATAGGTCTCTTTAGAGTCGGTACCTATGTCGCTGCGGGTCAAATAAAATTGCACGGACTCCAAAGAGACCTAAAGAAATTTCTTTTTTGACTTTTCAGTATTTTTAATTTTGAAGTAGGTTTCTAAGTTTTGTTAAACCCATTTTATTTTTAAATGTTTAGTGATAGTTACAGCAATATCATGTAAATGCCAACACAATTGCGACGAGTGTACTGTTGTCCGTTGAGGACTTTCATTTTTTTCCTCCGTACTCAGTCATCTCAGATCTTAACAAAAAATTATATGGAACCACATCGCAGCTAAAATCTACCAAATTTATTTTTTTCCAACTATATCGGTCCACAGTTGGCGGAGAAATCGATGTACATACATTAAAAAAAAACCAAAAGAAACGCGCTGAATTGATTACCTCCTACTTTTTTGAAGTCGGTTAAAAACAGAAATTCACAAGAGTTTGCAACGAAGTTTCTCAACTTTAAAGTAATTCAGGTTTTAAGCCAGCAGTTTAATCATAAGTTTTGAGTGTAGAGCCACGCTGTAGACTTTTGTCTACAGCATGTATGGGCCGGCTCGTCCGGGTCATTACCACTGTCTCACAGAAAACCGGCGTAAAGTAGCGGCTTGCTGCTGCGTTTCGTACGGTGAGTGAGATATCCGGAGGCCCAAACCCCCTCTCCTTCCCAATTCCTTAATTATCCCTTTGCCTTTAAGGTCGGCAACACAACCATGATTGTTTTGGTATTATGGGCGTACATGGGCGGTGGAGATCACTCACTATCAGGTGACCCACTTGCTCGTTTGCCGGCCTATGCCATAAAAAAAAGTTTATATTATAAAGTTCTTCTTCTACCATCTGCCTTTATCCCACCGTAGTGTGGTCGGCGCAACCACACGTGTGGCTTATAGTTTTTAGGACCAGCCGCCTAACTGACGTCTTTGGGAGAAAACAGCCAAACCTGAAGCTATAGCTGTGAATCACACACATTGTTCTCGGTGCAGAAATTGAACCCGCTGCCTCTCGTTTCACAGCCCACTGCACCACTGCACCACTGCACCACCAATATAGTCTCACATTTTTCTTTTTTTTATGGCATATGAGCAAGTGAGTCACCTGATGGTAAGTGATCGCCACCGCCCATGTACACCCACAATACCAAAAGAATCGTGGGTGCGTTAGCCGACCTTCAAGGAAAGGGATAATTAAGGGATTGGGAAGGGGAGGCGGTTTGGTCCTCCGGATATCTCACTCACCGTACGAAACGCAGCAGCAAGCTGCTACTTTACGCCGGTTTTCTGTGATACAGTGGTAATAACCCGGTCGAGCCGGTCCATTCGTGCTGTAGACATAATGTATACAGACTGACTCTACCACTCATGCTCTATATAAAAAATACTTCCTATATAAGAAAGGTATAAAGGGTCTATTCAGTTCGTGCTATATACGACCTGAGTAGCTGCGATTCCTTACGATCAGTATTCACCAATAGCAATATACTGACTGTGCCATCTGAATACACCTATCAAAATATCATGTATGTTCGTAAACCTAAGTAAACTTTACAAAAATAGTGACATTCATAATGTAAATGCTAGAAACAAACTCGCAGTTCCCGCTTTTAGAATAGTCATTTATGGCTAGCCGCTTTAAATTTTATAACAAGCTAAATAATGCTTAATAATTATTTTATAGCTAATAGTGTGATTGATATGCCCGAAAAAAAACAATTATTCTAATTTCAATTAATTTCGATACGTATTTTACGTATTGATATGATTTATTCATATGGTACCGAATTTAATTTCTGACGTAACCGCTGAAGGCGCCACTGAGCTTGTCATACAAATGTTCAAGTACTTCGTCACTAGCGATTTTATGTAAAACAAACTCATGGTTGAGGCACAGATGTTCTTAACATCAAAATGTTTAAAAGAATAACAAAAGACAAAAGCTGTTGAGCGGCGTTTATTTAATTAATTCTGTTAGACAATTCCACTGAAGGAAAGTTCGTGGGCTGAGTGCTTAACGAACAATAAAAGATTAAGATCCCTTTGTATTTTTTTAATTGTCAGAACGATTCATGACTCCATCTGAATGTTGCGAAATATGCCAGTATTTAAAAGTACCTATAATAAAAATAATCTGATTAAAAGTTGCTATATAACCATACATACACGAAGATGTGATTGACTGCTTCGGTGGCGTAGTTCTAATGCGTACGCGTTACGCTGAGGTCTCGGGTTCGATCCACAGGTCGAGTATCAGCCCGGAGTCTGGAATTTGTGCCCGGTATGGCGATAGGCTCACCCCCTATCACATCATGGGACGGAGATACGCTTGGTGAAATGTGGGTGTACTGGTTACACCTCTGCGCAGATTACAGGCGTGAGTCCGTTGTATGTATGTAGTGTAGGTTTTCGTCAAATTTCATACACATAAATGATTCATTCCCTTCGCCCAAGTTTATTAACCAGATGTATTTTAGTTGCGTGCCGTTAGATATGCATTCCACCATAATATGCTTATTTATTTAATTAACTTTTTATTGTACACCATTTGCACGGATAATTACACAGGAAATTTATAATAAATAATTAAAAAATTGTAAATGTTAATAAGTGTGTGTCTGTGTGCTTATTTCATTTTTGTGTAAATATGGATTCAGTTATTTTATTAGCTTGAATGATGAAACGAGCAGGTCACTCGTCTGGTGGTAAGTACCTGCCCATAAATAGAAGAACTTACAAAACACTGCATGGGACTGACTGCACTCGTCACCCAAGGTTTCAAATCGAAACAACAGTGCTAACCTTCTGCTGCATCTCGACAGAAATAGACAAATCGGTATTTTCAACCCAGAAGGCTTCTCATATACGAGTGACCTACCACCTAGTTTTGTAAACCTATCATAAAATAAATTTTCGTTGAAAATGATTCAGACATTAATAATTATACGTTTCGTACGGTGAGTGAAATATCCGGAGGTCCGAATGCCCCTCGCCTTCCCAATTCCTTTATTATTCCTTTCTTTAAGGTTCGGCAACGCGCCCTTGATTCTTCTGGTATTGTGAGAATATATGGGCGGTGGTGACCACTTACCATCAGGTGACCCACTAGGTATTCGCGGCCTATGCTATTAAAAAAAATATTCTATCGAGCGCGGGTGAGCCTATCGCCATGCCGGGAATAATTTTAGACTCCGGGCTAATACAAAGCATTTCGTGATGGAAAAACCCAATGTCACTTTACCCGACCCGGGGATCGAACCCAAGACCTCAGCACAGCAGTCGTAACACGTATGCATTACAACTGTGCCACAGAGGCAGTCTTGGTGATTCTTAATAGTTTTTATAAGAATCCATAGCGACTAAATCTTATATGCGCATTTAAACAGAGATTTTAAACAAAGACAATGTACACGCTGAATACTTTGTTTGAGCGCATAAACCCTTAATGTGATACAGAGACACGATCTCAAAATGTAGCTCTCATAAATAATATTGCAAGAAACTTGTTGAAGGACGAAACTTGCATCAAAGATGAAAACGCAGACAATTATAAAAATATTGCTGGGAACCTGATTATTTTTGTACCTAACTAGTTACCACCGTATACAATAAATAACTCATCATAGAGGCTTGGTGAGGTGAGGCCCGTTCCGTGGTCAGTTATATCTACTAACTTCAAAAGGTCTTTCCAGCAGGCCCGGATCTAGGGAGGGCGGCAAACCGGGGCGTCAATTTTTGTACTGACTTGTCATAAGCGCTATTTTAATTGCCTACATGATTAATAAAACTATTTCATTTCATTTAAAAAAATGCTCAGAAGGCCAATTCTCGTAATTTTAAATATTCAATATATTCCGATCTATACTCAGCGTCAAGAAAGTTGCAAATGGCATTCTCTTAAACCAATAATCAACGTCAACTGCACCCTAGCATTAGCAGTAGCATTATACCGTTTTGGCTTCAGTCAACTTTTATTCTACATTCAATCTCATTACGATCTATGTTCATATTTGCGTTGATTATTGGTTTAAGAGAATGCCATTTGCAACTTTCTTGACGCTGAGACTAGATTGGAATGATATTTTGAACATTTAAAATTACGAGAATTCGCCTCCAGTATTAGCCCGGTGTCTGGAATTGAATTACAAAGTGGTAGGTCTCTCGTATGCGAGAGGCCGTCTGGGTCGGTACCACTGCTTTGTCTACCGCCAAGAAACAGCGTGTAAGCACTGCTGTGCTTGGGGTACAAGGACATTGAATCCAGTAAAATTACTGGGAATTATGAGACTTAACAACTTATGTCTCGGAGTGACGAGCACAGTTCAGTGCTATGCAGTGCTTTGTAATTCAAAGTTCTGTGTGACGTTCTTTTTGTTTATGGGCAGGCATGGCGCTTACCATTAGGCGTGCGACCTGCTCGTCTCGTCATTCAAGCTATACAAAAAAAAAATGTGACCAGTATGTCGATAAGCTCGCCCCTATCACATGGGACGCAAATAAGCTCGGCGAAATGTATTTACTGGTTACCCCTCTGTCTACCACTTCGGGGATTACAGACGTGAGTGAATGTATGTAAATTTATACACAATGCCAAAGATCCACTGCCCTTGAGTAGCCTACCATCAAACACCGTGCAATATAAAAATATTACCGCGTCGTAGCGTACATTAGCAAAGTAAAAAAGAAAGATCCTTTAACGCAAAAATATGTGAGAAATTGCTCATAAAGAAAAGCCAGGTTGAAAATATTGGTGAGAGTTAAGCTACGTACACACTATAGAAATGTAAAAAATGGATAAACAGTGGTTGTCTTACGCTGTAGTCAATTTTTGCTACTACATAAATAGGCCGGTTCGACCAAGTTATTACCACGGTCACACAGAAAACTGACGTAAAGTAGCAGCTTGCTGCTACGTTTCGTACGGTGACCGAGATATCCACCTCCCCTTCCCAATTTTTTAATGATGTTCCTTTAAGATTAGCAACGCGTCCATGATTCTTCTGATATTGCAGGCGTTCATGGGCGGTGCAGATCACTTACCATGAAGTGACTAACATGCTCGTTTTCCCCCCTATGTTATAAAAAATAAAAATAAAAATTCCATGTGTTTGGCTTTCGTCTTACTGCGGTAATAGCAGACTAAATAACGAGGCGTGGCCAAAGTTTTGCTCAAGATTTCGACACGTGAATGAGGTATTTGCGACGTCTATTAAATCTACGTCTGTGATGTCAGCCGAGTGTAAATGAAAGAATAGTACTAATAAGTCATAAAATGGCAATAAAGTCATTAACCGTCTCATATTAACGACCTAATGTGAGACAGATATGTCTCAAGTGAGTAGTGAGACAAAGCCTCTTCAGCGTAACAGTACATCGAGACTGAAGCCCGTCTAGTGTGCGCGTGGCTTAAGTCAACGCCACACCTGTTAGTGGGAACGTTATAGGTATTTTATGATCTGTGCTAACAAAATTTATTTTTACTAAAGTGAAATCGCTATTTTCGATATATTTTTTAGTTTTTCATAACATAGAAAGTGGTGGTTAAGTGTAGGTATAATAGGTATATTTTTTTATACCTACTTTTTTTTACTTCCTCGGTGGCGCAATTGTAATGCGTACGCGTTACGTGAGGCTGAAGCTGAGTTCTCGGGTTCGATCCCCGGGTCGGGCGGGTAAAGTGATATTGGGTTTTTCTATTACGAATTGCTCAGTATCAGCCCGGAGTCTCGAATTGTGCTCAGTGTGGCGATAGGCTCGCCCCCTATTACATTATGGGACGGAGATACACTAGGCGAAATGTGGGTGTACTGGTTACACCTCTGCCTACCCCTTCAGGGATTACAGGCGTGAGTGCGTATTTTTTTTTTAATCAATTAAAGCACATGCCACTGCTTATAGTTACGACATAAGGAACTGATATGGAACGTGGTACTCGTTCAAATCTCAACTCTTATATCTATTGACAACTCCGAGCTTCGATTGTATCGAACTTGGCCCCCTTTCCACATTTGTTTTTGGTGCAATACAATTTAATGAATTCATTTGATGAAGGATGAAGAGAACTGGCGCTAGTAACACCACAGTATTTTTAAAAATATGTTTTTTTTCTTCCCCCTGTCCTTATCCTACTTGCAGTGGGGTCAGCGCAACATGTTTCTAACACATGTTTCAGAATTATATGGCTCGTAGTTTTTAAGACCGGCCGCCTTCCTAACGTTCCTAACGTCAACCCCTCTGGGTTAATTTTTTTTTATTGGTGTCGCAATTTAATTATGATTATAATTAGGTTCAATGAAAAAAAAAAATTGGACAAGCAGTTTGTATAACTGGATCCTAAAACTCTACAGTGCGGTTTAATTTTGAAGTGAGGTGAATTTTGGTTTTTAATTTGGTTATTAGCACCAACTCTTCTTTCTTTCTGTCTGGCAACTTAATTTATTTTTGTGTCGGTTTTTACTTATACATTTCTTTTTTCATGGTTTGTGAAGGAAGCATAAAAGATTCCAATACGCCTACAATTCACGCGTCACTTCGTGAACATGATTTACATATTATTTATTACACGTAGGCAGCATTCCAATATATGTACGACCAAGCAAATAATTTGCTAAGTGCTAAAACCCACGCTAGACATTTCTTACATTCAATTTGTCAAGCGGATATTAACCGTTAACACGCGGCGGAAGGGCTTTCAGACCCTTAATCTAATATCTATTGGACTAGAACTTTAAGAGATAGTTAAAAATTGTAGGGTTGTGATGAGGGCTGTATCAAAAGGGCATTTGGCATAATTAGTTTTAGTACTGCCTCGATGGCGCAATTGTAATGCGTACGCGTTACGATTGAGGTCAACTCTGAGGTCTCGGGTTCGATGCCCGGGTCGGGTAAAGTGGTATTGGGTTTTTCTATTACGAAATGCTCAGTATCAGCCCGGAGTCTGGAATTTGTGCCCGGTATGGCGATAGGCTCGCCCCCTATCACATAAGGGACGGAAATACGCTCGGCGAAATGTGGGTGTACTGGTTACACCTCTGCCTACCCCTTCGGTGATTACAGGCGTGAGTGCGTATGTATGAGTGCGTATGTAGTTTTAGTATCTTTATCGAAAGCATCATATGAAATAGTAGTAGTAAGTAGTAGTAGTACTTTGCCGAGCCAGGATAAAAAAAAAGTCGATAATAAATAAGTTATAAGCCATTCAAATATGCTGGAGGGGGTAGTTGTCAAATGACGGAAAGAGGATGGACGATATGGCAAGTGACGTCATAAGGCAGGTCACGCCATACGGTGCACGCGTGCAAGGGAGATAGTGATTTTCCCACTACGCATCCACCTTTGCTAGTACCAATATTTAAAACATGAACTGCCGCCTCATTTTTTACCCAATTTTAATACTGTTTTAGCAAAACAGTTCCTTTTTTCTATTACTGTTGGTTTCATATAAAATTAGACATAATCAAATAATATTATCTTGTCTACTGAGACGGGTTAACAGAATCTTGGAGTGCCTTAGATATCAGTAAATAGGACCTTTTGGGTGAATTTTTAACAGCATCAAAAACAGCGGTTCTCAATTCGCCTATATATATTTTTATGTCTGTCCAGCACTGCCAAATGCGGACCGATTCGTATTATTATGCTAAGGTCTTGGGTTCGCTTCCCGGGTTGAGTAAAAGTGATATTGGGTTTTTTATTTCGAAACTCAGTATCAGCCCGGAGTCTGGAATTGTCCCGGTATGGCCATAGGCTTACTACCTATCACATAATGGGACGGAAATAATCCCGGCGAAATGTGGGTGTACAACTTTGCCACAAATAATGTACCAGAGATTACAGACGTGAGTGTGTATATATGCTGTTTTCTCGTTTCCTACTGTCATTGTCCAATTTCGTTAATATCAACAAAAAACGTTCTCGTAAATTGGTTTAAAAAAGTCTATTAAGTTACGCAGACAGTTTTTGCATGTAGAGTGGAACAATCGATTGTCAGCAACGTGCCTTTAATTGGCAAACGCCATAAACTTTACTGTAGGATCAATTTTGTTGAAATCGTTTCATCGTGGAACATACTAATAATTGGATAATGATTATGCTAAATTTAGTCATATGAGGGGATGAAGGCTTCCATGGCGTAGTGGGCGAGTAGCCGGCTGTGAAGCAAGAGGCCGCGGGTTCGGTTTCTGCACCGAGACAAATGTTTGTGTGATCCTCAAATAATAATAGCTTCGGTTCTGGGTGTTTTCTCCCCAGAGGGATTGACGTCAGGCAGGCGGCCAGTCGTAAATGGCGTTAACTTTCTATTTTTATGGCATAGGCCGCCAAACGAGCAAGCGTGTCACCTGATGGTAAGTGATCTCCACCGCCCATGCACGCCTACAATACCAAAAGCCCACTTCGCCACGGAGGCTGTCCTTAAGTCTCGTAACTTTTAATTGAACACTAGAAATATAATCCCAATACTAGTGTACTACAAAAATACCTACTCCCACTGCACTGCTACCTACTCTTTCCGGGATAGAAGCGTGAGCTTAAGTTATTAATAAAACCATAATAATGGAAATATACGATCTGCTACCGAATAACAATTACCAAAACGGTAATAACATCTATTTTGCAAGCCTGTAATTTACGACAAAGACCGAAATAACTACAGAGTTACCTTTAACCTGTAATTGCAATAATGTCTTTCCAACCGAATTTGTTATTCATCAGCACCTATTAATTATTCATTACCAATAATTCCAAAATAAAGCCTTTAAGACTATATACCCCAAGCTAATAACTATGACGATTTTACGCCCGGTTTCTGATGATGATGAATGTTAAATTAACTAATCAAATGTCAAATCTCATGTCAAGTCCAAATTGAGTTGCTAGAAGCGTGATCAACACCTTTGATTAGACACACAATATGTTAGCTAACATAACTTTCAAATTAATATTTAAAATCATACGTCAAACGGTCCTAATGATCAAATATTATATTTTTTCACTAAATAACGTTACAGCAACTCGAATTAATTTGATAACGATGTCAACTCAAAGTTCTGTTAGTTGAATGTTGATTTGATCAGCCTTCAGAAAGCGTAAGTCATACAAAAATCTACCGAAATGGAGGTTTCGCGCGACCGAGATACAGCGCAGAGGCAGTGTTTTTAATGTTTTTTTTTTTTATTTGTTAACTCCATATTATATCTTGCGTTACTTAAGTCCAAAGCTAACCTCACCTACACGTGGTACACTCTGCTGATTAACGGAGAAACTTGATTCCTGCTACTGGTTATGGGGTCAGACAGCGGGTCGCCCCACATAATACCAAACCCACCGTCAAATGATGGGAAAGCGGACCTTGGTATTAAGCCGGGGTAACGCCTGGCAGAAAGCAATATTCATTTAAATCGATATGTAGATTCACTAGAAATATGAAAATTATAAATTAGCAGTAATTATTAGCAGTCAGTCTCCGTAGCGTAACGAGTGAAGCCGGCTGCGAAACAAGAAGCCGTGGTTTCGATTCCCGCACCGAGACAAATTTATGTGATCGACAAACATTTGTTTCAGGTCTGAGTGTTGTGAGACCGCAAGTCCCCCATAGTTCCTGATACCCACGATACAGGTTTACCTAGTGGGATCAGGACTATGTGTGTGACTTGAGTGTATTTATTAAAAAAAATTGTCAGAATTCAGAATTGTCTAGAAACACAAAGTAATTTTTACGAGTTATTCTTAGTTACATACGGCCTTAAAATCAGGTCTTATTCAGAAATATCCTAAATTCGCAATTTGCTCCCGACTCAGTAACTCAGGATAAGTTAGCCACGTACGTTCTTCCTATATCGTCTAGAATCTAGATTGTCTAAGGCAGCACGGTGTAATTTATCTCTGTCCCGGATGTTGTTGAAGTAATCCTATATTTCTTGAACGTTTTGGACGAAACATAAAATTACGATTTGATATTTCTGTACAAATGTGGAATGGTATAATTTATTTTTTTATTAGCTTGAATGACGAGACGAGCACGTCGCTCGCCTGATGGTAAGCGCCACTCATGCTCATAAACAGAAGCAACGCCACACAGAACTTTAAATAACAAAGCACTGCATGACACTGGACTGCGCTCGTCACCCCGACACATAAGGTGTTAAGTCTTATAATCCCCAGTAATTACACTGGCTTCAATATCCTTCACACCGGAACACAACAGTGCTTACACACTGTTGCTTTGCGGTAGACAAATCGGTGGTACCAACCCAGCCGGCCTCTCGCATACGAGGGACCTACCACCTTGTAAAAATAAGTTTTGAAATGTCTTATTGTAATTGGGCCTTAGCGATTAACTTTAACAAGATTTACTTTCTAACTTTTAACGCCAAATCTAATTCATCATCATCAACATCATCCCCTTCATCAAATTCATCTTCTCCGTCTATCGCCAATCACTGTTGGACGTACGCCTATAGACGCCTATAGAATAAATACGAACCATCCTGTTTCAAAGCGTTAAGACATGGTTTAAAAATTCATTTTGAAATATACCGGCATTGTAATTTGTCTTTAGTGGGTAACTTTAACCCAAATTAGAAAAATGTGCATATCACCGGAAAAATGTTATTTTTCTTGATAATCATCACTACCGATTAGAAAAATGAACATATCCCCGGTTAAATATTATTTTTATTCATAAATAATTATCACCACCATCAAAATCACCATTACTGTTATCATCATCATCATCATCTTAGCCTCTCGCTTCACTGTTGGACGTAGACTTCCACAAGTGAATGCTAACCATCTCTATCTGCTCTTCTATTTTCTATTATTATTATTATTTTCTCATATATTTCTGCTCGCCCAATTTCTGAAAGGCTGATCAACGTTAAATTAACTAATCAAATATCAAATCTCATGTCAAGTCGAATTTGAGTTGCTAGAAGCGTGGTCAATGGTGGTCAATACCTTTGATTAGACGTACATGTTAGTGAACATAACTTTCAAATTAATATGAAAAATCGTATGACAAACGGTACTAAAAAGACATCATATGTTATTAAATTTTTCACTAAATATAGTTTCAGCAACTGGAATTGATTTGACAGCGGTGTTAAAATCAAAGTAGCGGTGGCGCAGATGTAATTCGTACGCGTTACGACTGAGGCTGACGCTGAGGTCTCTGGTTCGATCCCCGAGTCTGAAAAGTGATACTGAGAATTTTCGTAATAGAAAAACCTTATATCAGCCCGGAGTCTGGAATTGTGCCCGGTGTGGCGATAGGCCCACCCCCTATCACATCATGGTACGGACTAAGCGAAATTTGGGTGTACTGGTTTCACCTCTGCCTACTTCTTCGGGGATTACGTAAGTGCGTATATATGTAATTAATATTACATGAAGCGATACAGTATTTTCAATTTCAAAGGCCAGCTACCGTGTTATCACGTCATAATAAAATCGTTTTCCAATTTCCCGACGTGTTTTACACTCATGGAAGTTAAAAACATATTCCCCGTTGTGAATTTTCACTGTAATTTTCAGTTCAGTGCCAATTTTTATTTATTCCGTTAGCAAACACAAATGAGTGAGTTGTAAAGTTACATGTTTCACGTGGCTTATTTGAAATTTGTATTGTATGAGTTTTTTTTTTCATTGATTATATTACTGTTTTTAACTCGATAAAAACGGATTTTACACGTTTGACCCCATTTGCTGTCGGTGTATGTGTTTTTTTTATTTGAAAGCTCATTTGATGATGGTGTTTAGCTTTATAAAAATAAATAAATACACCCAACTGTCACACACATAGTCCTGACCCCACACTAGGTGAACCTGTATCGTGGGTGGGAACTACGAGGGACTTGCGGTCCCACAACACCAAGACCCGAAACAAATTTTTGTGGATCACACAAATATTTGTCTCAGTGCGGGAATCGAACCCACGGCCTCTCGCTTCGCAGCCGGCTACTCGCTCGCTGCGCCACGGAGGCTGTCAATCTGTCTGTCAGTCTTTATTTTAATAAAACCTGTAAAGCCATTCAGAAATAAATATATAACACTGGTCAACAGTGGTTTCGAATACTCGTACCTCTATGGCAACAATTCTCAAAACTATGGATGGTTTTTGAAGATTGGCTCTGGTTTTTTATTAAATCTTCATTTTCATATTTTATTAACAAAACAGTAAAAATTAGAAAAATCATAAAAACCCGAGCCAATTCAGTAGTTTCATGAATACATTCGGAAACTCTGGACTTGTAAACGTACAAATCCGCAGAGATATCCTGGGCAACAAAAAAAACTATTTTTTGTAGAGCTGTGTTATTTGTAATCTGATGTAGTTGTGATTAGTGCTCTATTACCGAGGCAAAAAGGAGGAGATTCAATTTCGATGCCTATATATTTTTTTTATTTTACGGATGTATACTCATGACTCCTCTAAATATAGATTCCATTGGGATGATATCATTCGGAATAATTTTATCTACATTTTGCCAAGTTTATTTCTGTCCCATGATGTAATAGGGGTGAACCTATCGCCATACGGAACACCGCCAGACTGCGGGCTAATATTAAGTATTTCGTGATAGAAAAACTCAATATCACTTTTACCTAACCCAGGGATCGAACACGAGACTTCAGCAAAGCAATCGCATCGTACGCATTACAACAGCACCACCGAGACAGTCACGCGGGCGGAGCAGCAACAAAAGCTAGTAGGTAATAAATAAAATTTCCATACAATGCAAATTTCTGCTGTTCCTCTACAATTCTGGCTAATGCAATGAGATTTATCTAGAGCCTGTAGTTAGGCGGAATCTGCAGCGTTTGCAGCCGGTTTGCTATAACCGCTTCGAAGCGAAGCGGATTTCGATTGCACAGAATGATAAATGGTCTTGCATTATGCTTTTATTATGGTGTAATTATAAATACTTTTTTTATAAGCTTGAATGACGAGCAGTACGCTCGCCTGATGATAAGCGTCACGCCTTCCCATAAATAGAATAAATAAATAAATACACCCAACAGTCACACACATAGTCCTGACCCCACACTAGGTTAACCTGTATCGTGGGTATCATGAACTACGAGGGACTTGCGGTCCCACAACACCCAGACCCGAGACAAATATTTGTGGATCAGACAAACATTTGTCTAGGTGCGGGAATCGAACCCACGGCCTCGCGCTTCGCAACCGGCTACTCGCCCGCTGCGCCACGGAGGCTGTCACAGCGCTGTTGGCTGGAGAAGCAACGCTACACTAAACTTTGAATTACAAAGCACTGGATTGCGCTGGGATTTGGGCCTCCGGATATCTCGCTCACCATACGAAACGCAGCAGCACGCTGCTACTTTACGTCGGTTTTCTGTGAGACAGTGGTAATGACCCAGATGAGCCGGCCCATTCATGCTGTAGACAAAACTGTCTACAGTGACTCTGCCACTCCTAATTATTATCATATTAAACTACACGGTCAAAGGGCTAAGCAGTGATGCAACTAGAGCACTCCTTTATAGCCCACAGAGCTTACCCGTCTCATGATATGATGCGGGACAAGTCTGTAGCCATAACGGGAATAAATTAATCAACACATTAATAAATTTTTTGAATTAAAAAAATACACTTGTTTTGGTTATGCCATAGATTTTTTTATTATAGAATTGAACCCAGTTCTTATTTCACAGTCAAGCCTTTTGTCACTAGACTGTAAAGGAAATTTAAAGTATTTAAAGAAAGTAACTTCAAAACGAACTTAGCAATTTCTAACATATCAATATTAGAAAATTCAATATCAAAGTTAAGTTGCCATGTTATTCAGTTCATTATTATCAGAAACTTATTATTCTACCAGATAAAAAGAAACGAAATTTAATGAGATGTCGGTGAACCCTAATTTCAAGGGACAGACGCGGTTCACGATCCATTCGGTATCTTTAAGTTCACAAAATAATTCAATATATTATATTGACATCAAATATTATCAAAAGAAACGTGCCTACCTGGAAAATTGCTCCAATTTTTGTCAAAGATGTTTAGTAGAGTTGGATCAAACATTTGGTAAAAATATTGGTCCAATCAATCGTCGGTAACGAAGAAGTCGACCTCAATTAGCAGTGTCAACATGATTTGTCATAGTCAATTAATTTGTATGATCGATAGTGGGTTTGAGTCCATTAGTGGCACTGTTAACAGCAAGTTGTATTTTAACTAAATCTAGCGTAGATACGTAGATATTGACGACGGGAAATCACCTGTTAATCTAAATATATCAGAAAATTGGGATGGACTAAGTAGTGTATTTAGAAATAACAATTTTGGACTAAGTTTTTTTATATTAAGCAAGTGGACTAATGGCCGTTCCCAATATTAATCTTCAATTTCACGATAGATAGCTATCGTCAAACATCCGTATTGTTCTATCTACTGCTTGGAATCGTCCCTATTTTTTAGATATGCACGTCGGATACTATGATAGCAATAGATAGGCAGTTTATCTGGGCCCTCTTGTGCGTTATGTTCATACAAGCTGAGAAAGAGGAACTATTGTTTAATTTATGTTAGAAAATATGAAGATATGATTTAGATTAGAAATATAAGTTTTAATTTAACATTTATCTATAATTCTTATTTTTTACCACTGTAAATGAAATTATAATAACGAGAAATACTTAATATGTTGCAAAACACAATGTAATAACGAAACGTTTTACTGTCAATACATTACGGCTCTGAATACAAGTCCTTTGAACAAAAATCCCAAGCGAATTTGGGGGATTTTACTGAAGTGGGGAATTATTTTGTTCGCATTAACAAATATTTATATGTCTCTTGCACTTAATATATATATCAAAACGGTGCATTATTTTTATTTATGGGAATTTTAGATTTTTTTTATATTTTCTTTTAGATTTTTACATAATTTATTTAGTTTTTTGTATTGCAGTGCAAGTGCCATGTAAGCCTTGTATACTCATGGCTATTTCTTCAAAATGCGTTATTTATTTCGTTTTTTTACAGCCGAGGATATCTGTTTATCGGTCAAAATCTACCGATAAAGAAAAAACTAAATAACTTTATCGACAGATAGCACATAAAAAATATTGGGACGCTTGAACTGTCATTTTCATAGTGTTGTATATCTGTAGTCAGCTATCAGTCCTCTCATCAGTAGACAGCAATGAAGAATAGGATTACCTATCATTAGTAAGTTTATTGGGACGGTAAAACGGAAAATAGATAAAATTTTCTGTCGCCGGTATAGCAAAACTAAAGACAGACAGAATATAGGGAACGGCCATAAGGCCACCACGCTGGCCTAATGCGGGTTGGCAGACTTCACATATCTTCGAAATCCTTATGAAAAACTTCTCAGGTATGCAGGTTTCCTCACGATGTTTCCTTCACCGTTAAAGCAAGTGATAATTAACAATTAATACACACATAACTTAGAAAAGTCAGAGGTGTATGCACTTGGGGCTGGTTTCGAACCTGCGAATTTCGTCTCGACAGTCCGTACCACTCCCCGCTGAGCTATCACTGCTGCTGCTTTTATATTAGTTTAAATAAATTAATAAAATGCAGGTCCCTCGTATGCGAGAGGCCGTCTGGGTTGGTACCACCGCTTTGTCAATTTCTGCCGTCAAATAACAGTGTATAAGCTATAGTGTTCCGGTTTGAAGAACATTGAAGCCAGTGAAATTACTGGGCATTATGAGACTTAAAATCTTATGTCTCGGGGTTACGAGCGCAGTTCAATGCCATGCAATGCTTTGTAGTTCAAAGTTATCTGTGGTGTTGCTTCTGTGTATGGGCAGGTGTGGGTGCTTACTATCAGGCGAGCGACCTGCTCTTTTCGTCACTCAAGCTAACTGACTGTCGATAGAAGTGAAAACTAAGTAACTTGTAAATTGTATCGCCGAGCTATTAGATTATTATATTTGAATTATTTTTGGTTTGTAAAGAAGTGTTAATGACCAATTTAATTGTATGTATATATACGCACTCACGCCTGTAATCCCCGAAGGGGTAGGCAGAGGTGTAACCAGTACACCCACATTTCGCCGAGCGTATTTCCGTCCCTTATGTGATAGGGGGCGAGCCTATCGCCATACCGGGTACAAATTCCAGACTCCGGGCTGATACTGAGCATTTCGTAATAGAAAAATCCAATATCACTTTACCCGACCCGGGGATCGAACCCGAGACCTCAGCGTTGACCTCAATCGTAACGCGTACGCATTACAACTGCGCCACCGAGGCAGTCAATATGTATATAATGTATACTAATAACGCACGGAGGTATATCTGTGTACATATATACACAGTACACATAGGTATAGCTCATGGGAATCGTGCGTTGACGATAACGCAAGTTTCACGCTCTTTGTTCACCCAAAAAGTGCTCAACGCGCCTAAAGAAGTTTTCACTTCAAAAAAAGTCTTAGCACCGAGTTTCTGAAAAGCAACTAAATCTTCGTTCGCTGATACTAGAGGTATCGTGTATGTTGTGGCCCTTAATAAGAGTAATGGTAGTCTAGCGTGAAGTGAGATAGACTATCAAGACAGAGATCGAGGGTTCGATCCTAACCACCAGGGCACACCCATATGTTTTAATTACAACTTTTTAATAAACAGCGATAGCTCAATAGGTACAAGACGATGCATCTCTGACTTTAAGTTATGTCTGTATTTATTATTAATTATCGCTTATCGCGCGAAGGAAAGGATCACGAGGAAACCTGCATAATTTTTTGTTTTTTTTGTTTTGTTTGGTCACCTGATGGTAAGTGATCTCCACCGCCCATGTACGCCCACAATACCAAAAGAATCATGGGGCGTTGCTGACCTTAAAAGAAAATGATAATTAAGGAATTGGGAAGGGGAGGGGTTTTGGGCCTCCGGATAACTCACTCACCGTACGAAACGCAGCAGCAAGCTGCTACTTTACGCCGGTTTTCTGTGAGACAGTGGTAATGACCCGGACGAGCCGGCCCATACATGCTGTAGACAAAAGTGTCTACAGCGTGGCTCTACCACTCAGAAGTGTACCACTTGAGAGTTCTTATAAGAGTTTCATTCCAAATGAATAGTACAATGGCAATATCATTTGGTCGCGTTGTCATTTATTTATTTATTTGGAGTTACAACAGAGAATACACCTGTTACATTTAAATCACAATATGGCAGTATTAGACAATAGTGTTTCTCTAATTACAGTAAACTACAGCGTGCAAATATTATATTCAGCTTATTATAACTAAATTAAATTAAATTATTACTTGTAAATTTATTATAAATTAATATTATTATTTAAAAGAAGATGTCAACTGATAATTAAATATGAGTAAATATTAATTATGTTTCTTTTACATTTAGCACAGACAACAATGACAAAAATAACAAAAAACAGGTCAAAGGTTTTTATCAACATTTGTCATAGAATAAAACAAATGCGAAGTCGCAATACTATGCATGTTGTAAATTAGGACAATGCCCTCAGTATGAGGTTTTCACGGCACGTAATCCGTTGCTTTTATATTTGTCTATGTCCCTAGTCACGAAAATATGTAAACAGATCCCCACAGCGCCTCTGGCAGATTGTATTATAAACATATTAAAAATTCATACAATATATTTTACGTATAAAAATACCATGGTGGATACCGAAAACACTCGCACTAGGGACATCGTTTTTATTTTTTTTCCATGACAATACAAGCAACCGAATTTATCAGCCATGCAACTTATTTAAGGACCAGGTGTAATGCTAATATCACTGTTTAGTATTCTTGTCATAGGATGGGGGTAGGTTAAGAATAGAACAATGATTATAGATGTACTTGACGAATTAAAGAAATAGTAAAAGAAAAGGAGAAAAATATATGCCACCACAATAAAAAAGAAATAAAAAGGCTAGTGTTTTATTCGTCTATTTCTTCAATGACAATAATTTCACACTCCATTTATTCTTTCTAAAATAATAGAGGAACAACAGTTTTTAATCGATCTACTATATACTAGAAAAAAGAACGTTTAAAAAGAAAACTAAAATTATTTTCAAAGACCATTCTATAAAATGATGAATATTTCCTTTCGTAGGAAATTTTAAAATTGATTTTAACGAACAAAGTTGTCTGACAATAACATTTTAAACTGCGGGCAACAGAGGAAAAACTGCAGTAGATCTCAAGCGTATCAGTAACGTAATAAGGATTACTAAGGGGGATAAAAGGCGAACTTCCTGATTAGCGTATATTTTACAAATGCTTTAATAAAACACCCATGTATACTTACTTATACCTCTGACGTCACTTAAAAAATTCACATTTCATTAACACATTTTTATTGTAGCTTGCTAAAATACATTAATTAATTTCGTTAAATTCCATTTCCAATTAACACTGCAATTGTACTATTAAAACACTAAATCTCCAAAACCACTTTTAGTTCGACGGATAAAATCTAATCGTATTACCCCCCTACTAGTGGTGCCTAATCCGCGCCTGTCTAGCTCAATACCAACTTGAAGCATTCTAAAAGAGCTTACTGGTTAAAACCGTCGGCGAAAACTTAAATGGACTATTTTTGAGAGAGAACAAAGTAGTTTGGTTTCTCATACGTTTGTAGTTTTAGTTGCGAACAGGATCTTGCGGCTTAGCGTTTCACTATATAGTCAACGATTACGAGTAAATGATGTTGGGTGGGTATGCTTCTTTTTTTATAATGTGCGCTACTACACTGCTCCTAATGGTAAGTTTTTTAACGACAGCGAGGTGGAGTTTAAGTAGCCCACCAACGCCTTAGGCCCAAAACCACAAGCGCAAGTGGGTCACCTGATGGTAAGTAATTTCCACGGCCCATGAACTCGCACAGTAACAGAAGAATAATAATAATACTAGCCCTGTATTATACACGTCCCACTGTTGGGCACGGGCCTCCTACTGAATGAGAGAGGTTAGGCCGTAGTCCACCACGCTGGCCTAATGCGGATCGGCAGACTTCACATACCTTCGAAATTCTTATGGAGAACTTCTCTGGTATGTAGGTTTCCTCACGATTTTTCCTTCATTGTTAAAGCAAGTGATAATTAACAATTAATATACACGTAACTTAGAAAAGTCAGAGTTGTATGCTCTTGGGGCTGGTTTCGAACCTGCGACTTTCGTCTGGACAGTCCATACCACTCCCCACTACACTAGCCAGCCGCTACGTTGTTTTTCTATGAGACAGTGGTTACAACTCGGTCGAGCCGGGCTATTCATGCTGTAGACAAAACTGTCTTCAGCGTGGCACTACCACTCACATACATACGTTTACAATCTACTAAGGACGCTGTACGGATTTGCATAATTCGAACACTTTAAATATAACATGTAAACCGTATTATGCCGGCCTAAAATAGTCCTGACCATACACTAGTTTAACCTGTATCATGGGTATCAGCAACTACAAGGGACTTGCGGTACCACAACACCCAGACCTGAAACAAATGCTTGTAGATCTCACAAATATTTATCTCGGTGCTGACATCGAAACCAAGGTCTCACGCTTCGCAACCGGCTACTCGCCTAAGCCACGGAGGCTGTAAATGTAATGTAAAAACTACATATACATACTATATTACTGTCTATTTATGCCACCAATTAGCAGAGTAAAAGTGTGCAGGACGAATGTATATAAAGTAACGTATAATGTTTTATTTTAAATTGCCATTGTATAACGTGTATAACTTTATAATGTTGCATAGTGTGTTTGTTTCAGTTATGAATCGTATTGTTACTTACTTGTGTAACTAGTTTCTATTTTATATTAATAGAAATAGTTGTGTATAATTTCGTAGCATAAGTAAGTATATAAGATTAATAATGTACATAGAAAATAGTGTTTGTTTAAGTATGTTTACAGGAATGCAGAGGGCGCTGCAAAATGAGCGCCGCCTCTCCCAGCGCGGGCGCGTGCGCACCACACGCGCCCGCGAGCGCTTGCGCAACGTTCCGGCGTTGTGCGCGCGCTCTGATTGGCCGAGCGCCGGCGCAAAGCGCCGCGCTCCCGTTTGGAGTGTCGATCGGGAATACGGGCCAAAAAGGGGCCCAATTCCCGCTGAAATTCAGTTCGGTCCGGCACTCCAGAAGAAATCAAGAAAGAAGAAGTCAGCAAGTCAGCAAGTAGTCAGCAAGTAAGAGGAACGTCTGGGAACCAGGAATCACGACGCAGCCCACGCCGACCGAGAACGGAGCCAGCATCGTCGCTCCACGAAGGGCGCTCGCGGCGTTTGAAACTCGACTGCACTTTTCAGTGCAAAGCGGCTAGTGTACTTTTTAGTATAGGCTATTTTATTGTTTCTGGTTCACGAAATAAATCCGATTTCCAAAGTGTCTCTGGATCATTGGTTTTCCTGCTCACGCAATCCCGGCAAACCGTTGTGCACCGTACACACCCACCCACACACACTCACATACATACAGTCCACACTTAACACCTGAGTACCAGTACGGTCGTGCACAAAAAGCACCTTTGTATTCCTGTTTTAAGGATATTGATTCTAGTGAAATTACTAGGCATTATGACTGCCTCGGTGGCGCAGTTGTAATACGTACGTATTATGACTACTGTGAGGTCTAGAGTTCGAATCCGGAATCGGGTAAAAGTGATATTTAGGTTTTCTATCTTGCAATGCTTAGTATGAGCCCGGAGTCTGGAATTGTGCTCGGTATGGCAATAGGCTCGTCCCCTATCACATCATGGGATGGATATAAGCTCGGCGAAATGTGGGTGACCTAGGTAACTACTTAACACTTCGGGGATTACAGGCGTGAATGCGTATGTATGAGATATGTCTCCATCTGTCTATCCATCAGGCGAGTCGCCTGGCCGTCTCAGCATTCAAGCGAATAAAAAAATCCAAATCAAAGACTGATGTATACTACTAGACAGACTGTTTAGAATTAAAATTGCGTCACATAACGCGGGAGGTTGACAGCTCCCAAACAGGGAGCGCGATAGGGGTTCTAGTTGAGAGTAAGCGAGATGGTAATATTGAGTTAAGAAAGAAAGAAAGCATTTATTGTCAGGCGTTAGGTGGTACATGTATACAATTGATGCAGAAAAAATATTTTTATAAGTAGTAGGTGGGGGGTACCTAGATACCCACCCACTGTGAACGGTATATGCCCCACCACGACCGCGCCAAAGGGATCCAAATCAGCATATGCCAAACATTAAATGCTTGGCACTGGTTTTCATTTGGACCCTAGATGTTGCATGGTCAATTGCCCGCAACTTAGTGGTACAATTTCTATGTACCGCGCAGCTTGTCTAGTGTATACATTAAAGTCTTTGATCCAAATAGGTAATTTATCTGTTATTTCAAATAGACGCTACTAGAGGTGACCTTCGTAAAGTACTGTCAATGGTAAATGGATTCGATTTCCGTAATAGGACAATAACATTATTGGATACACAAATTGAATCAACATTGGTTATTTTGGGGACAAAGTCATTGGTAATTTCCGATAGCCATAACCTAGAGCTTTAAAGCTTTGAAGCTATAAAAGCGTTCTGGTTTTTTAATTAAAAACTATACGCTATTTTTTGGGGATTAGAGTGTATGCTCTTGATGGTGATAATTTCAATCCATTCGACATCCTCCATGGCGCAGTAAACGAGTAGCCGGCTGTGAAACGCGAAGTCGGAGGAGGCAATTCAATTACCGCACTGAAACAAAGTGTTTATGTGATCTATAAATATCTGGGTATTTTCTCCACAGAGGGGTTGAGGGGAGGCATGCGGCCGGTCTTAAAACTACAATCCAAATCATTCTAAAACTTGTGTTAAAAAACATGTTTTTGAATTATGAAGTACTGCATGATGCTGAACTGCGCACGTCACCATGAGACATAAGGTTACGTCGCATAATTCCCAGTAATTTCATTAGCTTCAATATCCTTCAAACTGGATAACAATATGGAACATTACACACTGCTGCTTGACGGCAGAAATAAATAATGCGGTGCCTACCCAGACGGCATCACCCATAAGAAGGCCCAATCTAGTATTAATTAGACTGATAAATTTACATAATAAAGTAACTTTTTATTAATTTCCATTTCAACTACCAAAAATGTTTTTCATACGTTACGTAAACCTTTTAACATTTTTAACCGACTTTAAAAAAGGAGGAGGTTCTCAATTCGGTGCGTTTTATTGCTTTTTTATGTATGTATCTAAATCGACTTATCCGCGTATTGTGGACCGATTTTGATGCAAACGAAAGAATTTAGCTGCGATGTGGTCCCATATAAATTTGGTTAAGATCTGATGACGGAGTACGGATTAAAAAAAACTCTTCAACGGACAACAGTACACTCGTCGCAAAGTTGTTATTATATTCGAATTTACATGTTATTGCTGTAATTACCACCAAAAATTTTAAAAAAAAATAACTTCAAAACTTAGAAACCTTCAAAATAAAAAACACTGAAAAGTCAGTCAAAAAAGGAGTCAGTGCAATTTTGTTTGAACGGCAGCAACATAGGCACCAAATCTAAATAGACGTATTGAAATTGTTATTTTAGTCTTATCAGTGTTTTTATTTTGAAGTCGGTTTCTAAGTTCTGTTTATTTTATACAACTGTGTCTTTAACCCTCCCGTGCAAAATTAATTCAGAACCGTTTTATACCTAACCCTCAACACGTTGTTGAAGGCAGGTGGTCGATACGTATGTCATTACCACATGTATTGGGCACTTTGCACTAATGGGATCACCGAGGCCCAGACTGATGGCAGTTGATTTAGTGTTATTGCTTACGTGCTCAGTCTTACTAGTTACTAATCTATGTGATGTGAAGAATTATTTTGCTTTTTTACCCGACTACGGCTAAGCAAGATAGGGTAATGATTTTGAAAGTCTTACATATGCACTCACGCCTGTAATCTCCGAAGGGGTAGGCAGAGGTGTAACCAGTACACCCACATTTCGCCGAGCGTATCTCCGTCCCATGATGTGATAGGGAGCGAGCCTATCGTCATACCAGACACAAATTCCAGACTCCGGGCTGATACTAAGCTTTTCGTAATAGAAAAACCCAATATCACCTTTACCCGACCCGGAGATCGAACCCGAGACCTCAGCATCAGCCTCAGTCGTAACGCGTACGCATTACAACTGCGCCACCGAGGCAGTCATTTTGACAGTCTTATATATGTAAATAGCAGTGATAGCTCAGTCAGGAGTGGTATGGACTGTCGAGTCGAAAGTCGCAGGTTTGAAACCAGACCTGAGAGGATACACCTCTGACTTTTCTAAGTTACTTGTGTATTAATTGTAATAATTATCACTTGCTTTAACGGTGAAGGGAACCTGCATACCTGAGAAGTTCTGCATTGTGAAGGAAACATCGTGAGGAAACCTGCATACCTGAGAAGTTCTGCATAAGAATTTCGAAGGTATGTGAAGTCTACCCGCATTTAAGTATTTATTAAAATTTGTTCCACTATAGCGTCGCTTCTAATGAACTGACATTGGCAAATGAGGTATCTATCAATTCGACTTTATTGTGTGATGGTTATAGTATATATTTTTTTTATAATAAACTAGGTTTTTCCGGGAAAGTAGCCTATAACCAACTCCAGGGTCTCTTCTATCTCTATACTAAAATTCTTCAAAATCAGTTCAGTGAAAGCGTAACAAACAAACTCACCATCGCATTTATTTCAATTTAATATATAATTCACAGCAGTGATAGCTCAGCGGGGAGTGGTACGGACTGTCGAGACGAAAGTCGCAGGTTCGAAACCAGCCCCAAGTGCATACACCTCTGACTTTTCTAAGTTATGTGTATATTAGTTGTTAATTATCACTTGCTTTAACGGTGAAGGAAAAACATCGTGAGGAAACCTGCATACCTGAGAAGTTCTTCATAAGAATTTCGAAGGTATGTGAAGTCTGCCAACCCACATTAGGCCAGTGTAAAAGGCCAGACTAAGGCCTAACCCCTCTCATTCAGTAGAGGAGGCCCGTGCCCAGCAGTGGGACGTATATAATAAAGGGCTAGTAAAAAATAAAAATAACAATAATAATTCACATGGTAGGTTCCTCGTATGCGAGTGGCCATCTGGGTTGGTATCACCGCTTTGTCAATTTCTGCAGCAGTGTGTAAGCACTTTTGTGTTTCGGTATGAAGAACACTGAATCCAGTAAAATTACTGGGCATTATGAGACATACCATCTAATGTTTCGGAGTGACGAGCGCAGTCCAGTGCCGTGCAGTGCTTTGTAATTCAAGTATCTGTTTATGGAGAGGCGTTGTGTTTACCTTCAGGTTTTATGAGTGGTAGAGCCACGCTGTAGATACTTTTGTCTACAGCATGTATGGGTCGGCTCGTCCGGGGCATTACCACTGTCTCACAGAAAACCGGCGTAAAGTAGCAGCTTGCTGTTGCGTTTTGTACGGTGAGTGCGATATCCGGAGGCCCAAACCCCCTCCCCTTCCCAATCCCTTAATTATCCCTTTCCTTTAAGGTCGGCAACGCACCTATGATTCTTTTGGTATTATGGGCGTACTTGGGCGGTAGAGATCACTTACCATCAGGTGACCCACTGGCTCGTTTGCCGGCCTATGCAATAAAAAAAATAAAACGTCATTCAAGTCAATAAAACAAAAATTACAACATGGAACCTTATCATCGTGAGCCTATTTATGTCATAGAACTTTTATAATACAGTAACGACATGGCGTATCAATTACTTTGCTTTACTACCATCGTATAATTCGTTGAACATTGCACACAAGGGTTGCAAGTCACATCGATCCAGCGGCCTTGACTCGGAACCTAGTGGCCACACAACTACAATTAGGGCTGCCACAGTTGTTAGCATAAAGACCTTTTTTTTATTACATTGAATGACGAGACGAGCAGGTCGCTCGCATGATGGTAAGCGCCACGCCTACTCATAAACAGAAGCAACGCCACACAGAACTTTAAATAAAGCACTGCATGACACTGGACTGCGCTCGTCACCCTGAGACATAAGGTGTTAAGTCTCATAATGCCCAGTAATTACACTGGCTTCAACCTGTGGATAATTAATTAATCATTCGCAAGTTCGATTGTAAAACTAAGTTGTAATAAGATATTAAAATATTCATTGAGTACCTTAATTACGAAGCAAAGGTTAATTCTTAAGCAATTGGAAGCAATTTGGTTTTGTTAGTCCATTTTTAAATACATATTTTATCCCATACATCGGCTATTATTATTTTGTTTTTACATTTGGTTTAGTTATCGTTGTTTAATATACATATTTACTCTCTTGCATAATCTTTCTGTTTATTATTCATAAATTTTCCTATAAAACAATTTGAAGTAAACACAACCAAGTTCATAAAAGTAACATAAGAAAAAATACAACCATTCAATTTCAGCATAATAACCTCAAGAGTTGAATCTTCCGATGGGGAAATCCTACAGTAAGCCGGGGAATTTTACCGGCATGCCATCCCTACTCTAATTACGTGCCGTTCAAAGCTTTTTCACTCCCACTTTTGAGACAATTACGTACTCTCAGCACTGGCGTCTTAATTCTCCTGTTTTATAGCCTCTTGCGATGGATTGTTACATTTTATTGGAATGATGTTCGAACAGATTGGCATTACCTAGTTCTATTTTTGTTTTGTTTTAAGAATAAAGTCTGACTAGGGTTAGTAAATTGAATTGACACCAAATGATTCGTTTATACAGGATGTATAACTAACAGTGCAATAGAGAAATCAGGTTGATAGAAGAGTTCAATTACCTATCAATTGAACCCCCAAATTTGTTGCCCGAAAATTCGTAGTTCAAAATTTATTTGAATTTTTATGAAATTTTATTCAAATTTGCAACTGCAAGCTATATGTATGTATGTATAATACCAAAAGGATCATGGGCGCGTTGCCAACCTTAAAGGTAAGGGATAATTAAGGGATTGGGAAGGGGAGGGACCTCCGGATATCCCATTTCCAGCAAGCTGCTACTTTACGCTGGTTTTTTGTAAGACAATGGTAACGATCCGGACGAGCAGGCCCATTCATGCTGTAGACAAAACTGTCTACAGCGTGGCTCTACCACTTTTATATAATTGCCTCAACATCCAAACCAAACTCAAACAATAAATTGCAAATTCTATTTACTACAATACAATAAGTCAATGAAACTAGTTGCAACAGCCAAGCACATAAAAGTCTATAGTAGCTTCCCGTACCGAAGGAAATTGAAAGTTTCCCCGAGTCTTTCATTTACGTCAAAGGAACAAGTAATTGCGCTCGCATTTTACAATTTAAGAAGAACAGGTGTCGTGTTTAGAAATTCCACTGTTTAATGTTAAACGATTTTTCATGCTTTATCCGGGAAATTAGGGGTTTGGAATGAAGCGTCGGTTACAATTGCTTCATCGTTGAGTGTTATAATAATTTATTCAGGATGCTGTAGCACAATGTACTCTCTGAACTGAGGGTGCTAGCGAATAACTAGCGAGAACGTTTTCGTATCGAAATGTCAAAAATTGTTTGAACCTTCATACAAATGCTAGCGTTCTCGATTCGAATACATATTCGTAAGTTGTTCGTGCTCGCTCCCCTGGTAAGGTACGGGTTCTATTCCTGTATATCGATACAAAATCGATAATGTTTGTTACGACGATTTTTAAGTCTGGATGATAGTGTGTAAGAAAAATAGATAGAAATAATAGATAGTTTTGTCTACAGTAAGAATAAGCCGGTTTGACCACCTTTACCACACAGAAAACGGACGTAAAGTAGCGACTTGATGCTGCGTCAAATCCCCTCCCCGCCCCAATCCCGTAATTATACTTTGCCTTTTAGGACGGCAACGCGTGATTCTTCTGGTATAGTGGACGATTATGGTAACTGGAACTCCCTTACCATCAGGCGATACACTTGCTAGTTTGCTGGCCTATGTTAATAAAAAATACCTGATGTTAATTGATCACCACCGCTCATGAAGAAGAAGAAGAATCATGAAGATCTCTTCTTCCACCTGTCCTTATCCCACTCGCAATGGGACATCACAATCGGCGCACATATGTAACAGAAAGATTTGGCTTGTAGTTTTTACGACCAGCCGCCTACCTGACGACAACCCTTCTGGAGAGGTTAAATTAAAAAAAACGATTGGGAAGTGGAAGGAGATTTGGATCTCTGGAAAGCTGCCACTTCACGCTAGTTTTCTGTAAAACTGTAGTACCACCCCGGTTTTAATTAATGCTTTAGACAAAATTTTCTACAGCGTGGCTCTACTACTTATACATACATACGTACAAAGAATGAGTCTAAAATGTTAAATGCTGTTTGTTATACACTCCAAAATATGCAACCCTCCAACGCTTCAGCCACTAAAAGCAATCAAAAACTGAATACAAAAACGTGGATTGACCAGGCTTGCTGGTGTAATCAGTCAATCAACTGACGCCTGTAATTGGTTTAATGACTCTGGCAGCCACAGCGCTTGCGGCCCTGACAGCGACATTTGTTGCTAATCTAAATAAAACCATTATAATAAAATAGGAAATACTTTTTTTATCTTCGTCTATCAACGTTTTTTATAGCAAAAGGCACGTAGAAGTGGGTCAACTGATTGTAAGTGATCACTGTTTATGAATACTTAATAGTACAAGGTAGGTTATGATGTGAGAGAGGGCTAGCATATTGACATACTGGGCACAAATACAGACCTGGGGCGATGTGTGATTTTGACTAATCCCAATAGAAATTGTGATTGCCCGACCTAGAATTAAAACGCTGGATTTAACAGTGTAGAGGAACGGGTGGTAAATGTTCCTCTAACAAAGGGGAAGATCTAGTCAGGCGGATGTTGTACCTGACCGGCCGCGGCCCCTCTGTTGGTTGTTTTTTTTTTTGTCGCATGCTGATAGCCTGACGCCAGTCGGCTTCAGTCAGCGTTACCGGGCTTTTCGGTGAATGCTTTAGGCACTCCAACCCTAGAACTGTTGGTTATTGTTCGGAACTTGTATATATAGTAAGCGCCTCGCAAACTTTGCTAGCGCGATTCAGGATCGGTTGACGTTGCATTGTGCGGTGCGCGCTGTATACCGCCACAAACAGTATGTACCTATGCTGCAACAAGGCTAATGAGAGTATTATGCTTTCGATCTTTTTATATTAAAAATATTACTTTCTAAATATAGTTACTTTCAATTACAAAAGAAAATACCACGTATTGGTGTTGAATTTAAAATACTAATACATAAAGCTGAATCTTTCTTTGATGTTGCGAAATATACTGAGAAAGGGTGGATCATATAAATAAAATACATATAAAAGCTACCTGAAGCTATTTCGGGAACAGAATTCCATTAAGCATTATGATTAAATTCGTAAAAGTAAACAGAAAATAAATGTAAATAAAAGGCTGATTATAATTCAGAAAATATTAAATTGAATAGGTGTATTAAGATAATTATAACTGATATTTATTTATTTTTTTACTGCCTAGATAGGCAGACGAGCAAACGGGCCACCTGATGGTAAGTAGTCACCGCCGCCCATAGACTTCTGCAATGCCAGGGCACAGCAAAGACGCTGCCTACCGTCGAAGGATTACTCTTTTTAAACCTCGTTTAAAGAAGGACATGTCATAGCGCCTAGGGAACACCGCTGCAGGGAGTTCATTCCAGAGCTTGCACGTTCGTGGTAAGAATGAACGCTGGAAACTAACCGTGCTAGACGGAATCGTTTCCAGGTGGTATGGATGAACTCTGCTGCGGTGTCGGGTGGTGCGAAGATAAAATGGTGATGTTGGCACCATTTTAAACAGTTCCTCGGAGCACTCCCCGTGGTATAACCGGTAGAACAAGCAGAGAGACCCGAAATCTCTCCGCGGCCCCAACGGCTCCATGTTATCCGTGATATCAGTGATCCCCGACGATTCAAACGGCCCGCCTCTTTAAGGAGTCAAGTGGGTCTAGCAAGTATTTGCTAAGAATTTGTATAACAGCTGACTTACTCTATGTTGAACCTCGCGTGCTGAACTACTGAGACCTATTAAAGGGACAGTGGTCACAACTATGTATGTTAGCCATTGAAATAGCTTTCGCTCACGCCTGTAATCCCCTAAGGGGTAGGTGGAACCAGTACACCCACATTTCGTTGACCGTAACTCCATCCCATGATGTGACAGGGGGCGAGCCTATCGCCACACCAGGGACAATTCCAGACTCCTGGCTGATACTAAGCATTTCATAATAGAAAAACCCAATATCAATTTTACCCGACCCGAGGGTCAGACCCCGGTACCTCAGCTTCAGCCTTAGTTGTAACGTGTACGCATTATCACGCCACTGAGGCAGTCAGTCAGGCAGAAAAATAAGTAAAACAAATATTAAAGCTTTCTTTCTTTCTGTCTAACATTATCCCGTCCACCATCTCGTACCGTAGATTAGACGGTATTTGGTACTATATGGGGAGAAAACTAGTTTATACGGATTTTATCGCGGGCGAGTAGACGGCTGCGAAGCGAGAGGCCGTGGGTTCGATTCCCACACCGGGACAAATGTTTGTGTGAACCACAAATATTGGTCTCGGGTCTGGGTGTTGTGGGACCGCAAGTCCCTCGTAGTTCCTGATACCCGCGATACAGGTTTACCTAGTGTGGGCTCAGGACTATGTGTGTGACTGTTGGGTGTAATTTTTTTTTTTTTTTTATTTAATTTTCATTTTAGTCCCAGTCTAACTCGTGACCACGAAGGCTGAAATGCTTTCAATGTGTAATATTCGCGTAAATATAAGAACCACTATGTCGGTTAAAATTATTATTATAAGTTAATTATAATTTAGTTTTTTTATTGTGAGTGCGAGTGTTACGTGTGTCTAGTATACTCATGGCTATTTCTTCAAAATATTTGATTTGATTTAAATAAATAAATAAATAAATACACCAACAGTCACACACATAGTCCTGACCCCACACTAGGTAAACCTGTATCGCGGGTATCAGGAACTACGAGGGACTTGCGGTCCCACAACACCCAGACCTACTTACGCTCCAGCAGTCTTCCAAAGTAAAAGACCCTTTTCCTTTGTTAAAATATGTTTGTTTAATTTAGCGCCTTTAGTCTAATTAATATAGTTTATAATCTGTGTCAAAAAACTGTTGTCTAATTAATATAGTTTATAATCTGTGTCAAAAAACTGTTGTCTATGGCACATCACTATTTTCTACTCTCTGGTACATATGGCTATTTTTAAGTTAAACTTGAGTTGATTGTGATTTCAATTCATATATTTCGTTCGCGCTTTCAATTATTGAAAACTTAACATCCTTAATAAACCAAAGGCGTATTTAAACAGATGCTGGCAATCAAACGGAGATATTTCATGAAATTATTGTTCTGGAACATCTATTACCAACCAGTTAGACCAAACAGCCCTAATTCCTTAGACGATGTTGAAACTAAGTGTAATGAAATCAGAGTAGAATGTCTTCACGAAACCACAAATCTGTTCCAATTAAAGGTCCTCAGACCCTAAGCGGCGGTCACCGGTCGGTTCAATTTAATGTGAATAATTTGAAGATAGGGTAGTTTGAGTATGGAAGGAAATACTGTTAGTAGTAATACATACATACATATACTCACGCCTGTTTCCCATAGGGGTAGGCAGAGACAACGGATTTCCACTTGTTACGATCCTTGCATACCTCTTTGTCTTCATTCACTCTCATTAAATTTTTCATACATGCACTTCGGTTTAGGGTACTCCTGACCTGGTCTTTCTCAAGAATATCTCCAACTTGATCTGTGAAAGTTCGCCAAGGCCGTCCCCTCCCAACCAGATATAGCATCGAAATAAGATAGATATAGTAATAATATTGTTACACGTTTTCATAGGATTATTGTTTCTTCATATCACAAAATGCTAGACTTGATGAGGACAATAAAAATTAACCTTTAAAAATCCCCGACACCAATTACAAAAACATATACATACGAACTCACGCCTGTACTCTCCGAAGGGGTAGGCAGCGGTGTAACTATTACACCCACATTAGGCCGAGCCTATATCCGTCCCATGATCCCGACCCACTTACCATGAGGTGAGTGACATGCTTGTCTTATCATTCAAGCAAATAAAAAAACTCTATCAAAAATTACGTGCACGGCAGACCTACTTTGTTCCGTACATGGTACTAACGCTACGACCCAACAACATCCTCCGTTTCACGTTTTAATTAAGCAGGGATCACCTGCATTCAGCTACTCAAAGGAGTACATTGGATTCATGAATACATAATGTGAAATGTTATTACGGGAACATTCGGTATTTAGTAGGATATTTGGCGAGACTATTTTTAATATCTTAATTGATAAGTTACGTTCCCTAAAATCTATTATCGAAAGAATAAAATAAATCAAGTAAAAAATAAACATGGTCGAAGCAATTCAAATCTGCTGGAGGGGGTAATTGTCAAATGACGGAAAGAGGATGCACGACATGGTAAGTTACGTCACAAGTAATGTCACGTCATTATGATGCACGCGTGTGAGGGTGATAACTGATATATCAACCCTGAGGCTAGAATTTTTCCCGGTATGGCAATAGGCTCGCCCTCTACCAAACATACCATCATAGGTACTGGTAACACTTCTGCATGTCCCTTCGGGGATTACAGGCGTGAGGGCGTATATGTGTCAACATTCGTTTCATCATCATGATCAGCGTGAACTTGTCTACTGTTAGACTTCATGCACACCATAGAGCTCGGTCTTTAGCTCTCTTCTTCCTTTTCTTTTCTTTTATGAGTTTGTGAATTTGGATGGTTGGTTAATCAATGACGTATTATTGGCTCAATGGATTTAGATGAAATTTAGCGCACAGGTTGAGTATATTCTGGATTAGGTAATTTTTATCCCAGAAACAGACATTTGCGAGAAAATCTAATTATCTATAGATATTAAACACAGGTTGATTAGCAAAATACTTGCTGTAAAATATATCATACCATTAATATTCAAGGTACAAGTATTTGCAACATCTCCCGTAACATGTTCGCGGAAGTTATCTCAATTATAATTTGATTACATTAACACCGTAAATTATCAAGAGACAAGATATCAACTTAACTGTTTACCAATTTGTTATGGTAAGCTACAGCGTAAGAGTTTCAGTGTACAAATTAATATAATGAACTATTTGACAAATACAGATAAAGTAGACACGCGTATTTTTTTTGTATGTACCTATATCCACGCATAACTACGCCATATTATGTCGGCCGATTTAAATGATCCTTTATTAATTCGAACGAGCATAGAATAAAATAAGTTTTATTTTAATTTCAAGAAGAAAATTCGGCTCTAAAATCGTAAAATCGGGGATAAAAAAAGTCAAACTTCATCACATAATCACCGATTTTGATTATTAAAAAAAAAGAAATACCTAAAAACAGTTAACAAAAATAAAGCTGAAGTTACCATTACATTGAAATAGCAGCGACTCAAAATTTTTTATTTTATTTTTATATTTTTAGTTTTATTTTGAGCCGGTTTTATTTTAGGAAAATGAGTTTTAGAATTTAGTTTCTCTTACACCATCCACAATACAATCTTTGCTTAAACCGTACTCTGGCTTTAACATGTAAACCTACACCGCTGGGTCTAATCAATCTTCATTTTATACGAATTTAAAATACAGCTCGCTTGTATTGTGCTCTCAGATTAATAAAAGATAATGCTTGGTATAAATTGAACCGAATATTTTCTGTACGCATCTTTACAAAAAAATAGTATAAAATTATTTTTTGCTAACCATCATTACATTATAACCTATGCTATAATACAATAGCGTTCTAAAGAACATTTTAACAGTCGTTAACGTCAAGCATCAGCAGAATTTTTACTAGCGTTACATTACTCTGGTTAGTAAAAACGCTCTTGAAAAGCGTTTGGGAAAAGCTACATTAATGTGTAATTCCAAAATTTGTACATTATCGGTGCATAACTGCCTTGGTGGCGCAATTGTAATACGTAAACGTGAAAGTGACATTGAGTTTTTCTATCACGAAACGCGTTGTATCAGCCCGGAGTCTGAAATTGTGCCCGGTATGGCCATAGGCTTGCTCCCTATCAGAGGATCGAAATAATCTCGGCGAAATGTGGGTGTACCTACTAGTTGCACCTCTACCTACCTCTTCGGAGATTACAGGTGTGAGTGCGTATGTATATTTCGGTGCTTTTTAAGTGCATCTTAAGTACATTTTTAGTGCAATCTTCGCTTCATCTTGCTGTACGCAGAGTGTTTGCCTACCTACCATACATCGGTAGGGCGTGAACATAGTCAAGTTATATATCTCATGAGTCAACAAACACAACCACAAATTGAACTACCACCGTATAGATAGATTATTAAGGTTTTTTTTATCCTAGCTCGGCAAAGTGACTACGCCACACCTGATGGTCAATGTAGCGCGATCCAAGAATACTGTCGACCAACGACAGACGATGTGGCTATCGTAGGTTGGTAAAATGCTGGCCTGTCCAATTAAATAAATAAATACACCCAACAGTCACACACATAGTCCTGACCCCACACTAGGTAAACCTGTATCGTGGGTATTAAAAACTACGAGGGACTTTCGGTCCCACAACACCCAGACACGAGATAAATATTTGTGGATCAGACAAACATTTGTCAAGGTGCGGGAATCGAACCCACGGCTTCACGCTTCGCAACCGGCTACTCGCCCGCTGCGCCATGGAGGCTGTCAATTGCTTCTTCACATTCCGTTTAACTTTCATCAATCACTTTGATGCATCACCATTACTTTAACTTGTTACTGATCACTGTAAAGTCCTTGGTTCTTGCACGTTTTTTACATTTTAAATTACTAGTTCAACTTCGTCGTTAATAAAGTTGGACTAGTGTTTTTGGAAATTTCGCCTCTAAAATAAAATAAGGGATGGACGGTTGTAATTCCGTCATTTTTAAAGTAATTACCGCAAAATTTCATATACCTTCTTCTGCTTAGTATTTACAAGGTGGTAGGTCCCTCGTCCGCGAGAGGCCGTCTGGGTCGGTACCACCGCTTTATCTATTTCTGCCGTCAAGCAGCAGTGTGTCAGCACTGCTGTTTTTCGGTTTGAAGGACTTTGAAGCCAGTGAAATTACTGGGCATTATGGGGTCTACTGCCATGCAGTGCTTTGTATTTCAAAGTTCTGTGTGGTGTTGCTTCTGTTTATGGGCAGGTGTGGCGCTTACCATCAGGCGAACGACCGGCTAGTTTCGTAACTCAAGCTAATTAAAAAATGTACACATATACAGACTGTTTTCAAAATACTAGTACCCCTAAGAGGGTGAATTAGGGGTTGAAATTTTATATCATCAAATTTTGCCAGGTGATAATTTGTGTAATGTTCGCTAAGAAAGGATTTTTGGAATTTACATTTTAAGGGGGCAAAACGGGGTTGAACTTTGTATGAAAGACGGGAGAGGACCAGTAATATGCCCGCGAGTGAAACCGCGTGGGCACCTAGTGTTCAATAAACTATTTAATTCTTTCAAGCAAATTATGATTATTTCCTTTAAGGTCGGCAACGCGCCCATAATTCTTTTGTATTGTGGGCGTACATGGGCGGTGGAGGTCGCTTACCATCAGGTGCCCACTTGCTGGTTTGCTGGCCTATACTATAAAAAAAAAAGACTAATGTTTACTAGTAGACAGGCTGCTTAGAAGTAAAATTGTGTCACATAACGCGAGAGTTTGACAGCTGACAGACAGAGAGCGCGTAAGGGGTTCTACTTGAGAGTAAGCGCGATGGTAATATTGAGTTACGGTAATTGACCGCAACTTAGTGGTAAATTCCTATGTACCACGCAGCTTGTTTAGTAGTATAAATTAAAGTGTTTGAAGGTATTTAGCATCTTGCACAATTTTTACAGTTCTTTTTACAAAAAAAATATTTTGGTACTGAAACTTTATTTGATAAGGAAGATATTAATATAAAAAATGATTCCAAATACTAATACTTACCTTTTGAAACGTATTCCATAGCTCATCGATAAAGTTCATAGATATGGCGCTGGCACCTTTCCAAAGATCAGCGATCTAGTTAAAGTTCATTGTTTATTGCTACTATTAGTGCTATTTTGTATTTAATTTTCTGTTTTATTTTGATATTGCTATATAGCATTATATAATACTAGCCCTGTATTATATACGTTCCACTGCTGGGCACGGACCTCCTCTATTGAATGAGAGGGGTTAGGCCTTAGTCCACCACGCTGGCCTAGTGCGGGTTGGCAAACTTCACATACCTTCGAAATTCTTATGAAGAACTTCTCAGGTATGCAGGTTTCCTCACGATGTTTCCTTCACCGTTAAAGCAAGTGATAATTAACAATTAATACACACATGACTTAGAAAAGTCAGAGATGTATGCACTTGGGGCTAGTTTCGAACCTGCGACTTTCGTATCGACAGTCCATACCACTGCCCGCTGAGCTATCACTGCTATATAGCATTTTAAAGCAGCAATAGCTGAGTGATACATACTGCTGAGACGAAAGTCATACGTTTGAAACCAGCCCCAATAGCTTCTGATTTGTCTAAGTTACGTGTGCATTCATTGTTATTTGTTGCTTGCTTTAACAGTCTAGAAAACATTGTGATGAAACCTGCATACCTGAAAAGTTATGCATTAGAATTTCAAGGTTATGTGAACTCCGTGGCGCAGTGGGCGAGTAGCCTGCTGCGAAGCGAGAGGCCGTGGGTTCGATTCCCGCACTGAGTGAGACAAATGTTTGTGTGATCCACAAAAAGTCTGGGTGTTGGTGCGATCGCAAGTCCCTCGTAGTTCCTGATACCCACGATACAGGTTTACCTAGTGGGTGGTCAGGACTATGTGTGTGACTGGGTGTATTATTTATTTATTTGAATGCTACTTGTCTACCAAAAATGTAATATATTCAAGTACAAAAGTTGCACTCAGACATAATATATTATAGCGAAAGAAAGATGACTACAAGGTACTTTCATAAAATAGCTCTCATACATGTTAATTAATAGTTAAATCTTACTCAAATATTGTGAAATACTCTTAGACCCTAAATATAGCACAACCTATTTAAAAAGTAACAAAACAGATAATTTACTCAGTTCTTAGGCACAAAAGCATTGTATTAAAATCTATGCTCAAGAGGATTCCAAACATTTGTATTACAAATTCCTGAGAGAAGTAAGTTCAGTTAATAAGAAATTGAATTCTTCAATTCAAGAAGTCATTAAATCCATATTTCATTTTTATATAAAACTGTAGCATTTTCCTTTCAAAAATATGTTACAAGTAAACTGATTTTATTTTATAACCCTCATAGTCATTAAATTATACAAGTAATTTTTATATTTAGACCTACTTGTACCTAGAAGTAGGTGTGTATCAAAATAAGATAACTAGAACGATAACTCTTATATGAATCGGCCAAAAATACTGCTCTACTTACCTACACATGCAAAGATAATCACGCGTAACACTCATACACGCAACATAAATAAATTAACGTTCGAAATCAACTTTATTTCATAAAAGTTAATGTCTAAATATTAAATTTCTAAATCGAGATAAGACGTTCTGCACCGTGCAAAAAATTAACTGATAGTGTCAACTAGTGTCAATGATCATGAGTAAATTTTTATCTATTGATGAATGAACAGCTGCACAGACTTTTACAGCCCCGCCCCCTTGCATGGAGTTTTGGTGGGGTATTTTTTTGCTTGAGTTACGTTTCTTGTCATCTTATTTCGATGTGTTCATCATAGCGCTTAAATTAATGGACTGATTTGAATGAGTTTTTTTAAAGGTGGTGTAATGGAGATGGATCTTAGCTATGTTTGTAGAAATTCAGTTCAGTAATTTAGAACTTACAGGTGTTTTTCTAATTAACGTCGGAGCTTTTAACTGTTAGGTTGTTAACAAGACATAGTGACTTCGCCTAACTATTACCATTAATCTCATCGTAGACTTCCAATCCAGTCAAAAAAACCTCAAAAACTTCTTGATTTATAGCTCTTTAAAATTAGTTCGCAGTTTATTAACGTGGCACAACATACTGAAGATTAATGAAGTAAAGTTTAAAACAGCCTGACCAGCCAGCCCGCGTCCATTTGCAGTGGAAACCCTGTCATTGTGAGTCTCATAAAACAAAACACATCCGGCCGTTTGCGAAGTGTTTTCATCGACTGTAAAAGCTTATGGTTAACTTTGACATAGCAATTGTTACGAGGATTTATTGTTAATTGTGTATACGAATATACTTTGGTATTATACATATGTATATATACGCACTCATGCCTGAAATCCTTGAAGAGGTAGGCAGAGGTGTAACCAGTACATCCACATTTCGCCGAGCTTATTAGAAAGAAAGAAAGAACACCAATTTATTTGTCACAGACAACAAATAAACAATTTAGTGTAATTGCCTAGTGTATTTGACGATGCTATGTATGTTATGTATACATTAGTTGATATGATTTTTATACATAAGTTTCTTTATTTTGTACTGACTTGTCATAAGCGCTATTTTAATTGCCTACATGATTAATAAAACTATTTCATTTCATTTCATTTCATTTCATTTCATTTCATTTCATTTCATTTCATTTCATTTCATTTCATTTCATTTCATTTCATTTCATTTCATTTCATTTCATTTCATTTCATTTCATTTCATTTCATTTCATTTCATTTCATTTCATTTCATTTCATTTCATTTCATTTCATTTCATTTCATTTCATTTCATTTCATTTCATTTCATTTCATTTCATTTCATTTCATTTCATTTCATTTCATTTCATTTCATTTCATTTCATTTCATTTCATTTCATTTCATTTCATTTCATTTCATTTCATTTCATTTCATTTCATTTCATTTCATTTCATTTCATTTCATTTCATTTCATTTCATTTCATTTCATTTCATTTCATTTCATTTCATTTCATTTCATTTCATTTCATTTCATTTCATTTCATTTCATTTCATTTCATTTCATTTCATTTCATTTCATTTCATTTCATTTCATTTCATTTCATTTCATTTCATTTCATTTCATTTCATTTCATTTCATTTCATTTCATTTCATTTCATTTCATTTCATTTCATTTCATTTCATTTCATTTCATTTCATTTCATTTCATTTCATTTCATTTCATTTCATTTCATTTCATTTCATTTCATTTCATTTCATTTCATTTCATTTCATTTCATTTCATTTCATTTCATTTCATTTCATTTCATTTCATTTCATTTCATTTCATTTCATTTCATTTCATTTCATTTCATTTCATTTCATTTCATTTCATTTCATTTCATTTCATTTCATTTCATTTCATTTCATTTCATTTCATTTCATTTCATTTCATTTCATTTCATTTCATTTCATTTCATTTCATTTCATTTCATTTCATTTCATTTCATTTCATTTCATTTCATTTCATTTCATTTCATTTCATTTCATTTCATTTCATTTCATTTCATTTCATTTCATTTCATTTCATTTCATTTCATTTCATTTCATTTCATTTCATTTCATTTCATTTCATTTCATTTCATTTCATTTCATTTCATTTCATTTCATTTCATTTCATTTCATTTCATTTCATTTCATTTCATTTCATTTCATTTCATTTCATTTCATTTCATTTCATTTCATTTCATTTCATTTCATTTCATTTCATTTCATTTCATTTCATTTCATTTCATTTCATTTCATTTCATTTCATTTCATTTCATTTCATTTCATTTCATTTCATTTCATTTCATTTCATTTCATTTCATTTCATTTCATTTCATTTCATTTCATTTCATTTCATTTCATTTCATTTCATTTCATTTCATTTCATTTCATTTCATTTCATTTCATTTCATTTCATTTCATTTCATTTCATTTCATTTCATTTCATTTCATTTCATTTCATTTCATTTCATTTCATTTCATTTCATTTCATTTCATTTCATTTCATTTCATTTCATTTCATTTCATTTCATTTCATTTCATTTCATTTCATTTCATTTCATTTCATTTCATTTCATTTCATTTCATTTCATTTCATTTCATTTCATTTCATTTCATTTCATTTCATTTCATTTCATTTCATTTCATTTCATTTCATTTCATTTCATTTCATTTCATTTCATTTCATTTCATTTCATTTCATTTCATTTCATTTCATTTCATTTCATTTCATTTCATTTCATTTCATTTCATTTCATTTCATTTCATTTCATTTCATTTCATTTCATTTCATTTCATTTCATTTCATTTCATTTCATTTCATTTCATTTCATTTCATTTCATTTCATTTCATTTCATTTCATTTCATTTCATTTCATTTCATTTCATTTCATTTCATTTCATTTCATTTCATTTCATTTCATTTCATTTCATTTCACAGACAACGACATACTTACTCATAACATACGCATGTACAAGTCAAATAAAAAAGAAAACAAAAGTTAATTAACTAATTATTACGCAGTTGCATATCGTGGCCATGAAAGGAGAGTGACCACTCAGCATATCACTGCTTTAGAGACCACAACCCCATGTCAGGATTCTCTCGAGACCGTTCTCTAATTATAACTAAGACAACTAGCACCGAATAGTAAACCAGCATAGCTACCGCGTAATGAACTCTTGGACTATCGACTGAACACTGATCTTAATGGCCTGGAGACTGTCTGACTGACTGCGGGCAAAAGACCTCCAGTTATGGCGACAACCTCTTTTATATAATTTAACTACCCTTCTACAACTATACCGCACCATTATTATTTTAATGTACCTAATAAAATGTAATCATAATTAACTAATAAAAAGGGATTACTGGTAATAATCAAAGACTTTTAATGATTACTACTAGACAAGCTGCGCGGTACATAGAAATTGTACCACTAAGTTGTGGTCAATTGACCGTAACTCAGTATTACCATCTCGCTTACTCTCAACTAGAACCCCTATCGCGCTCTCTGTTTGTGAGCTGTCAAACTCCCGCCATATGTGACGCAATTTTACTTCTAAACAGCCTGTCTAGTAGTATACATTAAAGTCTTTGGTAATAATAGAGCAATTTAGACAAACCTCAACCGAGTCACAAAGGCGTTCATTCATATTTTCACTATAGCAAATAAACCACAATACAAAAGGCAAAGTAAATTCCGTATCAATTCTCATTCATTTACCATTGTTACAACGTACTTCAGAGTTAACGCTAATAACCCTCGCTGCTGATTTGGGTACCTTCCTGTACGATTACGGATCTTATATTGCGGGCTCTTGATTTAAGGTGGTCGAAGAAATCACCTGCTTTCGGCGACCTAGTTACGTTAAAGTTCATTTATATTAATAACTAGCTGTCCCGCGCGGTTTCACCCACAACTACAGCAGCGCCACCTACCGGGTCCAATTGTGAATCTAAACCATCCAGGGCGCCACCCAAACGCATACAAAAAAACATTCAAATCGGTCCAGCCATTTAGGAGGAGTTCAGTCACATACATACGTACAGTAGAATTATATACAACGTGTTATAGAAAGGGGCGGGCAAATAAAAGGAATGTATAGTATAGGGTAAAAGTATTTTATACTCCATAGTACCAAATCCAATTGCATTGTTAGGAAATAATTATAGATTTTTCTTTTTTATCGAATGAGTAACATATCGATATCGACTTTCAACTTTGGACAACACTAAATGATAAACAGTGATACTTCAGACCTCCTTTCATTTAATTATTTTATAATTAAAAAACTTTAAACAGTTGTCAAATGTCAATATTTATTTGACGCAGTCAGTTCGGCAATTTCTGATTTTATGAAGTATAATTACGAGTTCAATATGTTGTTATGACTAAAAACAAGTATTATGTATTGGTATTTTGTGTTGGTGCAACTGATAACAGCTTTTAAGAGGCTCGTCGACTGTATTAAGCCAAATTCATAGATAGACGATCCGAGAATGAAGTCTTTAAAATGCTTCTAGAGGATGGTACCTATATCGTTTTCAGCAAACACTCTTTCAGGTACGACTTTGTGATGAAATTACAAGTTACGTATGTAGAATTGCGTACATCTTAATTAAGTTTATTAAAAACTGAGTGTCGTTCATAATAATTAATAGTGATGTCATCACGTTAAATTTAACGTGTTATTTTTGGATGTCTTGGTTTTTAAAGATCCCGTACATAAGCACTAATTGTAAGGTGTATGTAATGACCCTAAAATATGACCACACCTTTTTGTAACACGTTGTATATAAAGATACCATCGTATAAATATTGACAAATATGGACATTAATATTTATACAATACTAACGTCACTCAATTGTTTTGCCTTCCCGGAACCTCTCCACTAACACTTAAACTTTATGGTTTGGGAGTTTTGGCGGGAATTCTTACAGTGCGGTGGCTCTCTTGTATTAATTATTTCCTAAACTGGTTTAAAGATGTGTTTGTTGTATAAAAGTGGTGTGGTTTTGTGCAATAATCATTAACGATGATGAATAGTGTATGGAAACATTAAAATAAGTGGATTTAGGTGATTTTTGATCAAGGGTATTGTCGACCTTGTGCTTTCGATTCGCTTGAAGAAAGTCATCTAAGAAGCATCGAACTAGAAGGAATTTTCGCCAATACTCCATCAAGGCCTTGAAATCGGTCACACCCCTGTTTCATCGTTCTTGGATATTATGAAAATAATATAACTGATGACTTGGCAGTATGGTCTCTGATCTTAGCCGGTTCCTTATGGAACAAAAATACAAAAAAAAAAAAAAATTTTGGTTTGTTTTTAAAATTCAAATTGTCTTTTAAGTGTTGTTTTTAGACTTTTTCAGGCAATTTTTTTAATTTTTCTCTCCGTAAGAACCATCCTCGTACTTCAAGGAATATTCTAAAAAAAGAATTAGCGAAATCGGTTCAGCTGCTCTCGAGATTTGCGCTTAGCAACACATTCAGCGATTCATTTTTATATTATAGATACAGTCCCACACCAACCGGGGACTACACTCTACTAAGTGTACTCTTGGGTACACTTCTATGATGATGATGATGTCTTCCAAGCTGATTTCGGCCACGGTGACTTAACTTTTGTTTAAATGAGTACAGCTTCGCAGGTGTACTCTGATATGGCTTACATATCCTATTTTGGCTGTAAATGTGCGCTTACAGTAACTGCACGTTAGGGTATTATTGTCGTAATAAATTATATTTGAAAGCGGTCCATTTTAAGGTCATCACGTTTTTTATCCCATGATTATTTTAGTATTGTGGGCGTACATAGGCGGTGGAGACCACTTACCATCAGGTGACCCACTTGCTCGTTTGCAGGCCTATACTATAAAAAAAACATAAAATATTACGCTCAATCCATTGGAGACGCTCAACGCTTAGTCCTTGCGTTTCTAACCAACGGAGAAAGGAGGTTCTCAACTCCACGGGTATATTTTTATGTTTATTCACGCATAACTCCGCTAAATGTAGACCGATTTTAAATAACTTCCGAAAAAAATTACATATACATACGCACTCACGCCTGTAATTCCCGAAGGGATAGGCAGATATGTAAGCAGTACACCGACAATTCGCCGAGCGCATCTCTGTCCCACGATGTGAAAGGGGGCGAGCCTATCGCCATACCGGGCACCAATTCCTGACTCCGGGCTGATACAGAGCATTTCATAACAGAAAAACCCAATATCAATTTTACCCGACCTGGGGATCGAACCCGAGACCTCAGCGTCAACCTCAGTCGTAACGCGTACGCATTACAACTTCTCCACCGAGGCAGTCTTAGTTTTATGATGATAATTTTAATTTAGTTATATTCTTAATTTAAAGTAAAAATACTTTATATCCATAATATAGACATTAAAAAGATATTTTCGTTAGACATAAATGGCAACACAAAAAATAGTATGATGCCAGATAACTTCTAAGTTGACTTTGCAAATTCAACTTTCATGAGTTCAAATTAAAGTCGGGACTATAGATCTCGCCGTAAATCGGGTTCCATCCGAGTCTCAACAATAAAGTCATAATCGGATGCAGACCATAAAACCGAATATTCTATCCCAACGTACATTTTAAACGAGTTCCGTCCCGGTTGAAACCGTAAAACAACATTAAAAAGAGGCTAACATCGTAAAAATATTATTAAAGAAATTTACATAGATAGCGCGTAATCATTTTATTTGGGCCAGGTTTTTTAATTAAGGCCTTGCTGTAGGTACGTGCGGCGTAATTGAGGCCCAGCGTACGATGTCATTTAAATAGAAATTTTCGTTGTTAAGGAGGATTTAGTGTAATATAAAGGTAAGGAAAAAGTCTTCAGAATCATTTTTTATATTGTGACATTTTTTATAATGTATAATTATACTTACACTAGGGGCGTTGCCCATGTTTTTCCACAAAACATAAAATAAATAAAAAACTTATTACGAATATGAGACATATTATCTTACTTTCTTCCCCACATTATTCTGCATCGATTGGTATCGGTCTCGACCACATACCCCCAGCGATTTCGGAGGAGATAGCGTGACAAGCTTTTGGCAGCGGCGGCGGCGGCGACGGCGGCAGTTACTTTTTTTTAGAATAGAGAGATTTCTTACTTTTACTCCCGCAAACTAATTACGTAAGTATACTTACGAAGAAATAATTATTTTAAACAGTATTATAAATTGTATAGTCAAAAAATCATAATCTAATCATATATTGTGTCCATAAAATGTTATACATTGTTTACATTCCGTCAAAACTCTACCTCCAGTTCAGAAGGCTGTTTCGCTAGAGAAGAACAGGCAAGTAACTCTAACATTGCTCTTTTCACTACTAGTTTATAATTATTATTGAGAGCGTAAAGGGTTTACAATATTTGATAGGAAATAGAGCAGCTCAATTTATGTCATGAAACATTTAACAATCATAGAAAAAATACCTACGGATTAGATTAGCACGCACAACCTCCATAAGCACGGCGAACAAATTAAAAGTATGATGAAAACTTTTAAAGAATCCGAGTAGACCAGTCCACACAAGCAGCACCCGTTCACGAGCCTGACGCATGTGCCAGCCATCGGCCTCCTCAACCATGATACATGGAAATGACCAACCCGGCACACGAAGCCGCCGAAAGCATAGACAATTAAGCGAGCATTACATACTCAGACTGATTACAATTTAAAGTAAGAGAGGTGCCTACAGTTAATTTCCACCGACTGCCTACCATAAATATAAACCTCGCCTAGGACTTAGCTTGACACGCTGACGTGTATCTAGATTACGTAACCTGTAGCATATTATGCTAGATCAATCTAGAATTTCGGACAGATATAGATTCGTTAATATTATATTTAGGGCCTGTTTAACCACATCGGATTAATTGCTACTTACAAAATAAAATACGATTTGTTCAAATACAAAAGCCACAATCCAACACATTTTTAGGCCATATTCTAATTCTTGTTTTTATTTCTATTTTAAAATTAGCGCGGGTATGTCATGCTCGCTTATATGTTTGTGCCTGTGGTGGTGTCGTGTGCCGGGTCGATCACTTCCCTGTAACATAGTTGATGCATCATACTCGCGGACGGGTGCTGCTTATGTCGACTGGTCTACTGCGACTTTATATTTATACATACGCACTCACGCCTGTAATCTCCGAAGGGTCAAGCAGAGGTACAACCAGTACACCCACATTTCGCCTAACATATCTACGTCCCATGATATCGAGCCTATTGCCATACCGGGCACAATTCCAGTCTCCGTATTGATACTGAGCATTTCGGAATAGAAAAAACCAATATCACTTTTACCCGACCCGGGGTTCGACCTCAGCGTCAGCGATGTGTACGAATTACAACTGCGCTACAGAGGCAGTCTGAACTCATAATAGTCGTGTATTTATAACAGTACCAGAGCTGTTACTGTATAATTAAAAACGCGCGCTCCTCTTCACACGTAAAATCTTACTCACAACAGCAAATAATTTATTTAGAGGCTTTCCGCAAACGTTTTGTTATCCACGATTGTACGTGCTAGAGATAAAACCATAAAAAATTACCACTTAAAAGGTTTTTTGGACGGACACTGACTCGGAATGGTGGTAATAAATCCTCAGAACGTAAGGTATGCTATTAGTCGCTGTTAGGTAAAAGTTTCCAGCGGAGTTGTTCGAGAAAAATCGATGTTTAAAATAAGGAAGAGCTTCGTGGATAAGACATGCAGAGTTTAAGTCGAGAGAAAATGATATATGATGTTTGAGTGGTAGAGCCACGCTGTAGACACTTGTCTACAGCATGTATGGGCCGGCTCGTTCGGGTCATTACCACTGTCTCACAGAAATCCGGAGGCCCAAACCCTGTTTCTCACACCTGTTTCTCATAGAGGTAGGCAGAGACAACGGATTTCCATTTGCTGGAAGTTGTAACTTTTTACCAGTTACAGAGAGCATGGCTTTCAACTGAATACAATTTTTTTGTCATAAAGATCATAGGGAGACACTATGCAGACAATCTTGAAGGGACTGGAAGTTACCTGATTCATTATTATACCCAAATCGATAGCGATCAAGGTATATATGGGGAAAAATCCGCCATAGTGGCTCGTTCAGGTGAGACGCGTTCCGGTTTTAGCCAGTCCAGTAACTTCAAGCCGGCACAATTCTGCCGACCGACAGACGCAGTTTCTAATTAAGGTCGACATTATATTTAGATAGCATTGTACTTACCATTAGGTCCATTATCTTGATTGTGGGCTCCTTTTCTCCACACTTAGACCATAAAATATCGAGGCATTGTGCGTGAAGTTTATGGCAGATAGGAATCTAGCCAGCCTAACTCCGAACAGAAGTGCAGGATCCTCCTGGTGTCTTGACAGGCTTTTCGAAAAGACCCCGGTGTGTTGAGGATTACTCCCCGTTGTGTAGCTACATCTTCACATTCCAGGATGACGTGTGAATCTATGTCATCGGCCGACAGGCTTCACTCAATGGGCATCACCTACATAGGGGGCTGTCGGTTATACCTAGAACATATAAATGTTTATTAAATGAGCAAGGTCCATTATACTCCAGAGTCCAGAATTGGCTAGTTTCAGCCGATGATATATCGTTATACAGTATAACAGTACAGCAATCGGTAATCAATTCAAGCAAAAATAAATAATTAGCGAATAATATAGCTAACAATCAAGTGCAAAATAAAACTGGCTTTTAATAAAAAATATAATACATTACTCAATATGCAAAACAATCGGTTCGACATTTATTCATCTAAAAAATATCTACATTATAACATTGTGCAGTGAAGCCCATCAAGAAATAATAAATCATAATATTGAGACTTTTTATTGTCATGTAAAAACCAAATTCATACTAAAGAATGCGTCTGAAATAGCCTCGCATTTGTGTTTTTATTTAAAATTGGTATTCAAAAGGGCACTGAACTGAATCTGAAATTTCAAGATTGAAATGCGAAACAAAAAGCACATACTTGATCCTGTCTGATCTGGGACCTGGGGATTCCATTGACATTGAATTGTGTATCGCATTTGTAATAGAACACTATTAAACCTTTCGTCTAAATATTCAAATTCTTAACTTCAGAATTTGCAATGCTATTGTGGCCAGCTATTGAAACTTAGACCGCCTAAGTTAGTCAAGTTTGTATAATATCCAAAATGCAAAGCAAGAACAATACTAGTTTAATTGTTTTAACGAGCATTGTTTCCACTTGCAATATAAATTTCTAAATGACCGGGTGAATATCGTACCAACTAAAATGAGTTTGATTGTAATTCTTCATGATTGAATAAGAATAACATATTTAAATACTCCCTCTACGATTTAAGCATAGCGCAGTTGTCAAAATAACAAAATGACCATTTATAATTTCCTTTTTTTGGTTGATCGTGTTGGTTTTTTCTAATTTTCTTTTTTCCTAAACCATTACAGTATTGAGGCGAATAAAACAAAAAGAATATTCATATCGGTCGAGCAATTTTAGAGATTTTGCGAGACGTCAATTTATTTTTATATGTATATGTGATGTGTATATAGATGTAATTGGTTCTTGCGAGATGAGCCAGATATAAAATGTGGTTTTCTTGGACACGACACGCCTTATTAAAATATTCTTATTTTGAATTCTTACCTGACAGCTTGGATCCTAGGCTTTCCCATCCGATTATTAGATTTTAATAATAAATTAAATTACATTATCCAATGCATCAATATAATATCAGAGTATTTAATTGCCATGATGTACCATTATTACCACTTTAAGAATTAGAGCTAATGCAACTACTAAAACTCATGCAAACAGAATATTGTAAAATAAGACAATATTCAGAAATATTTTGATATAGTAATTTAAGCACGGAAAAGGCTAGACTGCAAGTGAATTTTAAAGTAAAATATTTTTGTTTCAGATGAACTTTTGATACATTAAATATCAAAATGGACGTAATGACTACATACACGTACGAAATAAGATGAGCATACAAACAACCATGAGAGAAAAAACAAATACCTAACAATGCACGAGACAGAGTTCTTGTATTCAACCGACAATGTCCCGGAGATCGCTTACATACAAGTCAATTATTCAATAGATTTCAATTCGACGACACAGAACGACACAGTGTCGGTAGCGGAGGATGGAGTAAATAACTGGTGGGCACTTGTTGCTTTGATGCTGGTAGTTGGCACGGCAGCTGGAAACGTGTTGGTGTGTCTGGCGATATACTTGGAGCGACGGTTGCAGAATGTGACGAATTACTTCCTGATGTCATTGGCTATTACTGATCTTCTTGTTGCTATCCTGGTTATGCCATTGGGGATCCTGACTTTGGTTAGAGGTAAGATTTGTTTTGTTTTTTATTTAAATTACGTATGAAGTTGAATTTCTCTTGCATTTTTTGTGTATCTTTAATTTCTCTTTCCAAATTTGAAAATGATTCAAATATGCTGGTTGGTAGATCTCTTTAATGCGTGGGTCCACCTGGGTAGTTTACGATCACTGACTATATCTGCCGCAGCAAAAGTATGTAGATACTGTTGTGTTTCAGGTTAAAGTTAAAGTTTTCAGTTTGTTGTCAGTTTAAAGGATATTAAAGCCAGTGATATTATTAGGCATTATGAGGTTTTTCTTCATCTTCGCGGGGAAAAAGAGTTTATCGCTGCTACCCCGCTCCGGAGGGATGACAGGACGTTTATGTTGGACTCACTGGTCTTACAACCCAGCGTAAAGTCACCTGAGGGAGAGATAGAAAATCCAGATTGGATCGAGTTTCACACTATGTCGTCTATCTTAAGGTCGCACGTACAAGAGTATAAAGGGGCTACTACAGCCCCCCGCTGCGAGACCGCGATCCCCGGTGGTCCCTATTTCGCCTCTTACGATAAGCATGGCGACCGTGGTGGAATTCTTCAAACGCTCCCAATCCAAAGGTCGGGAGACGCCGGTCAGTCACCCCGGCGCCTCCTATGTCTCGTCTGGCGGCGGGAGAGATCTGATTCCTCTCGGCACTCTCCTTCTGTAAGATAACTTTCTCGCAGAAGTGGGCCACAGCACGCCAGAACCTCCGACTGTCGACCATGGTGGACACAACAACCGGCAGTGAGATGCCTCGTCCGATTATGAGGCTTAACATCTTTGGGGTGATGATGATAGTAAAATACCATGCAGGACTTTATGATTTAAAGTTCTAAGCATTTATGCTACTTTATGCTGCTTATTTTTGTCATTCGATTGTTAAAAACATTATAACATATTGTTGTAGTTTTTTAGCTATTTCACTCGAACAATTTAGGGACATTTCGTTAAAAGCGGGTCAATTCTAATGAAAAGTTACACAACGTTTATTAAACTCTAAAAGATTACAAAGTCGATAAGACCAGAAACTTTCAAGGGTTACACTTAAGTTCGCTTCCGGCTCATGGCGTAAACCTGTAATTTTAACTGAGGTCAGCGAGGCGAGTGATCTCTTAACTACTGAAGTCACGTAGCCTCAAAAACGCATAAACTGGCTAGTTATACTTTTCTGTAATTGTATTAATTTCCTATGCAGATTTTAATCAGATTATTAATGCTATAGTTCTAGGGACTAGAGTATTGGATTTCGGGTGACGTACGTAATGATTTGTGAATTTCGATACGCTGTATGTTTAATTAACTGGATTGAGTTTTGATATAATATGTTATCACTAGTTTTGCTTATTGTTTTGATAGTAAACGGCAAACGGGCAAGTGGGTCACCTGATGGTAAGTGATCTCCATCATTCATGGTACACCCACAATACGAACAGAATCACAGGCACGTTGCCGACCCTTAAGGAAAAGGATAATTAGGGGATTAGCAAGGGGAGATTTGGGCTTCTGGATATCTCACTGACGGTACGAAACACAGCAGCAAGCCGCTATTTCACGTCGATCTTCTGTGTGACAACGGTAACTACTCGGTCGAGCCGGCCCATTTTTGCTGTAGACAAAACTGGCTACTACAGCATGGCTCTCATCTCGTGTTAGCCGGCGACGCAAGCGTGAGCTATATCTTGTATGTCATAATTAACAGTTTTAGGGGAAATAATCCAAAATAATCATATTTTTAGACGATTACTAGTTTCTGCTTTAGCTATATCTTTTACCCACAACGATATAGGTCTGACTGCCATAGTCTACACTAATATTATAAAGAGCAAAGATTTGTATTTTTGTATGTAACGAATAAACTTGAAACTACTGGACCGATTTAAAAAATTCTTTTGCCGTTAGAAAGCTACATTATTGCTGAGTAACATAGGCCACTTTTTATCTCGGGAAAAGGCCGTTCACGGGAGCGGAGCCGCGCGCAAAGGCTAGTAATAAGAGACATGAAAAGAGTATTCTAATGATATAAATATGGTTGTGCTTGGTTTGTGCGAACAGGTCCTATATATTTCTGCCCATTTTTTTATTAGCTTCAGTGATGAAACAGTCAGATCGCTCGCCTGATAGTAAGCGTCACGCCTGTCCATAAACAGAAGCAACCCCACACAGAACATTGAATTACAAAGCACTGCATGACATTCGACTACGATCGTCACTCCTTGACATAAAATGTGAGGTCTCATAATACTTAGTAATTTTCTCCAATGTCGTTAAATCTAAATACAACAGTGCTTACACACTGCTGCTTGGCGGTAGGAATAGACAAAGCCGTAATAGCAAGCCAGATGGTCTCTCGCATACAAGGGACCCTACCAGCTAGTACCATTTTGATTACTGAGTGAGAGTGACCATGACCGAGGGAAAAATTGCAAAACCCTCAACCAATGGAAATAAAACAGCAAATGCATAAAAAATTCATCACTGCAATAAAAATGCTTTTATGTTTAAGTAGAACTTATTAACATTACCTAAAAAGTTGGTACCGATGACGTATCAAGAGAGGAGGCATTCTTGTCTAATTTTGTTTGTTTCATAATTTATGTCCTAATCTGTTCTCTTCTGAGACTGGCATCATCCCCTCGCTAATTCGGCTTGATTATATATTTGTTCACTGGAAAGACTCTAAGGAACGTTATTAAAGTCGTTTATATCTACAAGCATCAGACTAAAAAATGCCTTCAGAAGCATCGAAGCAAAAGTTCCTAACACACTTTTCCCAACGAAGTATAAGCTTAATTAATTAGCTACGAAGGTAAATCTATTATTAGATGAGTCAACAGTTAGTGCAAATATTAGTTTATTTTGTACATAAGGAAAAGTTGCTCCTTCCGTGCGCTCATAAACTAATTAAAACAACTTTAAAGTAATTTGTCAAGCTATATGCGGCAGTATTTTTGGTGTCAGCACTTCTGCTTGTAATATTTAGTTGATACACATTACTAAAACGTTATTTTACTGCCTCTGTGGCGCAGTTGTAATGCGTACGCGTCATGACTGAGACTGACGCTGAGGTCTTGGATTCCATCCCCGGGTCGGGTAAAAGGGATATTGGGTTTTTCTATTACGAAATGCTCAGTATCAGCCCGGAGTCTGGAATTGTGCCCGTTATGGCGTTAGGCTCGCCCCCTATCACATCATGGGACAGAGATTCACTCGGCGAAATGTGGGTGAACTGGTTACACCTCTGCCTACCCCTTTCAGAAATTACAGTCGTGAGTGTGTATATATATACTCGTATGTATGTAAAACGTTATTAATCAGTATATTTATTGTACTCCCTCGGTGGCGCAGTTGTAATGCGTACGCGGTAAGACTGCTGTGCCGATATCTTGGGATTGATCTCCGGGTCGGATAAAAGTGATATTGGGTTTTTCTAGATCTTGATATGTTTAGTATCAGTAGGGATAATCCGATACCACCAAAACATCGATACATACTCATATGAGTAGTACTCAAATCGTCTTGCGATTGTACTCATCAGATACTCTATCAGCCAGATGGCTAGAGTTGTGCCCGGTATAGCATAGACACCGCCCCCTCTAACATCATGGCACAGAAATAAGCTCGGCGAAATGTGGGTGTACAACTGGCTACACCTCTGACTACCCCTTCGATATAGGCGTGAGTGCGTATGTAACATATGAACTTGCAATATCCAAAGCAAATTAACTAAGCCTCTGTTGCACATGTTAATATTTACATACGCCCGTCCTCGCCGCTCTACGGAACATATTAGACCATATTCAGATGTATGCATAGCAAACAACGAACTTCAATTGCACGTTATATGATATGCATTTGACAGGTAATGGAAATAACGTTCTATACATAAAATAAAAAAGCATTTTGATTTGCGCCGATTTGAAAACATAATATAAGAAAACATGAATATTTTGAAGCTGGTTATAAAGAAGCGGCGATGAGCTATCCACATTTCGCCGAGCCAAGTTCATATTTTATGCTTTTTTTTTATTACATAAGCCGGCAAATGAGCCAGTGGGGCAGCTAATAAGTGATCTCCACCGCCCATGTACGCCCATAATACCAAAAGGATCATGGGTGCGTTGCCGACCTTAAAGGAAAGTGTAAAATAATACTAGGTAATTGTCAGCACTCACTTTTAATACTTCTAACAATACTTGGGTATATTACAATTCTGGGAGCAGTGTTTCTTCGAGACAAACTGAATTACAAGTATCTCGAGGACGGTGGACATGTTACAAAACAGTTCGGCCGAAAACTAGTGGCGCCACAATCGCAGTCAATCGACTGCCTGTATTCATACATTATTTTGTCAATACACTTTCTGAATAATCTTGTTAACCTGTCTAAAATTCTAATATTGTAATTATTTGAAATACGTACGTGAACTAACTTAATTTGTACAGTATTATTGCCATTAGCTTACAAAGGGATAATTAAGGGATTGGGAAGGGGAGGGGGATTTGGGCCTCCGGATATCTCACTCACCGTACGAAACGCAGCAGCAAGCTGCTACTTTACTTTTTTTTTCTGTGAGACAGTGGTAATGACCCGGACAAGCCGACCCATACATGCTGTAGACAAAAGTATCTACAGCGTGGCTCTACCACTCAAATTTCTTTAAAGGCAGAGGTACAACAACTACATGATTCACAGAGCTTTTGTCCGTCCTATGTGATAAGTGGCCTACCTATCGCCATATCGGGCACCATATCAAACACACTGAGTTAGACTAGCTGGATCTTCTCAGTTTGGGACGCATCACGTAGAATCAAGTGGTAAAGTAAGCCCACTGAGTATGGTTCGCCGGATCTTCTCAGGTTGTGTCGTTTTGGATCCGATGGTAGTTTTAAAACACGTGCCATTTCGGTTATGCCCATGTTCCATATTGACGCACTTACGCCCACAATCCCTGAAGGGGTAGGCCGAGGTATAACCAGTATACCCACATTTCGCCGAGCGTATCTCCGTCCCACGGTGTGATAGGGGACGAGCCTATCGCCATACCGGGCATAAATTCCAGACTCCGGGCTGATACTGAGCATAACGTAATAGAAAAACCCAATACCACTTTATCCGACCCGAGGATCGAACCCGAGACCTCAGCGTTAGCCTCAATCGTAACGCGTACGCATTACAACTGCGCCACCGAGGCAGTCTTGCTGTAACATGTGTTAAAAAGCATATTGCAACGACCCCACTACTAGTGGTATAAAGGCAGGTAGGAGACAGGTATTATTTTTAACCTCACACAAATAAAACTTGCGTGAACAGACCTTTACATAAATCTAATCCATTTTATGCCTCTACCTTACCTAACCGTCAAGAGAAACATCTAAATTTAACCACCAATACATGATTACATTAAACAAGTTAGTTTGTGTGCAGCGGCGCGGAACGTTGGGTTATCTCGTCTTTAGTCTGAATAGAGATGTTTGTGTGTACCGCAGCTTAGTAATTGAATTGGATAACTTCATTGTGCAGGCAATTTATTTGATAACAAAAAACACCACACGAGCAAGTGGGTCACCTGATTGTAAGTGATCTCCATCGCATACAAACACCTATAAGATAGAAGAAGCAGGCATGCATTTTCGACTTTTATGGAAAGGACTGGGGAATGGGAAGGCAGGGGATTTGGGCCTCCGTAAACCTCACTCGTGTAAGATAATTATGTTCATACAACACTTGTTCCGGGTTAATGTGACACCACACAGATTGTCAATTCGTATTACTTTAATATTCACAACACTTTCAGAATTACACACTATTTTACACTGGCATAATCACATCTCGAATATTACAAGAATACCGTTCCCTTTGGCAGCTAGTCCACCTCTTAAATACAAATATCCCCTCTCTACAGTTACTGTCATACAATTTACAAGATTATTTGACATACCCTCTTTATTAAAATATTCGTAAACCCTACACTAGATTATTTGACATACTTCTGTATTAAAATATGCATAAACCCTACACTCACGAAATGCAAGAATCTGCGACTGTACGTCAGTTTTTTCTCTTCATGCCCATATACCTCCCTCTTAGATTTCCCAATCCCTATTTAGTCTGTTAAAGTTCGGCAATGCATTTATGATTCTCTGATGTTGTAGGGTCATGGGCAGTGAAGATCACTTATTAGGTGACCGGTTTGCTCGTTTGTCGTTGTCTATTATTGAAAAAAAACTTGCCGATATTACTAATATTAAGTAAATATTACAACAGTAATTTAAAATCACTTTGACTGCCTTGGTGGCGCAGTTGTCAATGTGTACGCGTTACGACTGAGGCGGATGCTGAGGTCTCGGGTTCGATCCCCGGTCATGTAAAAGTGATATTGGGTTTTTCTATTACAAAATGCTCAGTATCAGCCCGTAGTCTGGAATTGTGCCCGGTATGGCGATAGGCTCGCCCCCTATCACATAGTGGGACGGAGATATGCTCGGAGAAATATGGGTGTGTACTGGTTACAACTCTGCCTACCCCTTTGGGATTAGAGGCGTGAGTGCTTATGTATGTATAAGTAATTTAAAATCACTTATTTCAGACAAAAACTATCAACGAAATTACAATAGTGCCTGAATAGTTTTAGTAATTAAAACAGCCAACCTTCGTCACTGTTACGAATTAAAAAAAAACATTCTACGATTTATAATGAAGTCCATGCGACAGTGGGGTGTTGCGAACAACAGTGACGTCACGTGCCGGCCTGCGCGTTCATCTATCAACGCCAAACATTCTTTCAAGTTTAAATGTGTTGGCTGGCAGCGCGACGAATTAAATCGTTTTAGAACAATTTTATCGCAATTTAATGGAAACGAACAAAAATGGAAACGAGATGTGCCGATAGCTCAGCGGGGAGTATTACGGACTGTCGAGCAGAAAATCTTAGCTAAGAGAATGCTTTACACCTAATTATAGCTTGTTTTAACTGTGAAGGAAACGTGGCGAAATGTGGATGTACGGGTTATAACCAGTAACCGATTTAGTCTCGTCATTTTGTATTAGAATAAATAGTCTTACATCGAACTCTGTAAGCGCGGGTCGTATTAACTAATGTTAGAACTATTACCCATGACCACTCTGAATGAACTGAATGCTTCTAGGCAACAATAAGTTCAACTGAGCCAGCGTAACCACGTTGTAATGTATTCGAGACTGGTGACTGATTACCGAGAACCAAGAACACACAGAACCCAGAGAACTGAGAGCACTCGGAGCGCTCGGAGCGCTCACAGCACTCACAGCACTGAGCTCCTTTTTTTTTTTTTTTTTTGTATGAAGGCTTGCTGATAGCCTGACGAGAGTCGGCTTTAGTCAGCGACACCGGACTTTCGGGCGAATGCTTTAGGTACTCCAACCCTAGAGCTCCCAATGACGGAGCGCTCAATAAAGCAACTGTCACCCCACCAGGCGTACAACTTGTTTACTACTTGCACGGCTATTATTTCAATCTACCCGGCATTACATTCTCGGACACCTTCATTATCAATCGATAAATGATAAATAGGGAGTCTCCAACAAGTCTGGTGTTGCGATCCAACAAATGTTGCCTAACACTAATAAACTCTTAGTTAACCTGAGTCTCAACTTTTATTGATGTGAAACATCTATAGGCTCACTTATAAACCGAATTGTTGGCGTGGCGACGCTTGCCGTGGGGACGGGTCGCCACGCTATACTAAGGTATACATTTATATATTTTATGTGTAGTAGAGTGTACGGTGTGGCGACGGGTCGCCACGCTATACTGAGGTATACATATATATATATATTTTTATATTTAATTAATTATATTCATATTAATCATATTAGTAATTATATAAATTATATTAAGATTAATAATTATATAAATTATATTAATATTATCTTCAATTAATTATTTTTTTTATTATTCATGAAGGAATTAATATGGAAAAATTTATTAATAAAATTTATATTTGCAAATCTTTAGTCATATATTGCAATAATTAACTAAGATTTGAGTTCATGAGTATATTGAAGCCACACTCAACATTTTTAAATAAAGTTACCATTTTCTGTAAGTAATTCGTAATATTTAAATTTTTTTTTAGGCTATATTTAATTCCTGTAATAATATTATCTTTTATGCATATTACTTGTACACACATGATGTTTCACATCTGCCAGGCGTCCCATGACGGCTCACATTTTTTTTTAATCGTCAATACGCTCCCGAAATCAACTACGTTTAAAACTTTCCTTCGGTTTGTTCACTGCACATAATGGCGAAGACAAAGCTATTGCGCGATCAATATTCTACATTTAGTTTCTTCAAAGGTCAGTCTGAGTTTTGAATGTATTTTTATTCATAAATACATACTCACTCACGCCTGTTATCCCCGAAGGGTTAGGCAGAGGTGTAACTGGTACACCCACATTTCGCCGAGGGTATTTCCTTTTTGTTTTCTATTATATCACATAGGAATTATAGTCCATTTATATTAGTAAGCTAGATGTATCGCCGGCTGGGGTAGGGGCCATATTTTACCCATATCTGCAATGAAGACTTTATTGGACGGTAAAATAGAAATATGACAGTATGGGAGAATGCATCAAATTTGACTTTTATGGCACTAAAAGCGGACGTAAGCAAAATTTTATGAGTTTATGACTGTTTTTAAATTTTTATTACCTGCTTATTAAAGGTGGTACCTAGGTCCCTCGTAGGTACCTAGGCCGTCTGGATTGGTACCACTGGTTTGTCTATTTCTACCACCAAGCAGCAGGGTGTAAGCACGGTTTGAAGCCAGTGAAATTACTGGGCATTATGAAACTTAATATCTTATGTCTCGGAGTGACGAGCGGTCCAATGTCATGCAGTGCTTTATAATTCAAAGTTTTGTGTGGTGTTGCTTCTGTTTATGGGCAGGCACTTGCCATCAGGCGAGTGACCTGCTCGTTTCGTCACTCAAGCTAATAAATAAAAAAACGTTGAGTACAGTACTATGATTGGGATTCATTGGAGCACCAACAGCTTAGGCCCAAAGCAAGCCTCACCCGCACGGGATTGGGATAGGGAGGGGATTTGGGCCTCCGAATATCTCTCTCACCATACGAAACGCAGCTGCAAGCTGCTATTTTACGTCAGTTTTCTGTGAGACAGTGGTAACTACCCGGACGAGCGGGCCCATTCATGCTGAGTGGCTCTACCAGTCGTAAAACATAAAATTTCGTAGAAATATTTTTATAAGTACTAAGTGGGGGGAACCTAGATACCCACCCACTGTAGATGGTATATTTCCCACCACGACCGCGCTAAAAGGATACAAATCAGAATGTACCAAGCACTAAGTGATTGGCGCTAGATTTCAAGTATTCAGGCAGACATCATTCTGCCGGCCGTCAAGTATTGCAATATCTATTATATTTGGACTGCAGTGTACTTAACATCAGTTCCAGTGTAGTTATTTGTCCTGCCAGTATAGACTAAAATAATCTTCAAGTCGACACAATTAAAAGATATATCCGTTTATGTTACATATTTTGATATTCACCAAGTCATTCATTAAAAATATAGGGTACTAACTACCCTTTTACGACACATTGACGTTCACGCGTATAAATTACTTAGATTTTGCCTGATTTCCATTATCTATCCAGATAAACAAACTAAAATCGTTGATTACATTGATTACAAATGACTATAGACAAAGACAAAAACAGTTAGAAAAATTTCATCCGGACTGGCCACTTATCAGTCGAGGAAAAAAATAATAAATCTTTATTCCCTCAATGGAAATGTATTTATGCAAAATACGTTCTATGTTTAAAAATACTTTGGAAATGTTACGGACAGGAGCGGTCGCTCGCATATTATTGTGGGGTGGCATTACTCGCCCACGTGTTGTTCAAATATGCCCGCAAACTGCGGTCGGAATGACAGCGTATTAGCGGAAAATATGTTAATTTTGAAGTTGGCAACACTGTATAATTTGTGTTCAGTGGTTTCGGATTACAGTATAATAACTCTGATATTAAGCAGGTGGCTTTAAAATCCCTGATAGTATAAAGGGTGTTTAGAAGTCAGCCATTCTAACTCACTAGTGGTCAGTTTTTGTGGACAATGGTTTGTGTATTCTAGCTGGATCACTCAATTTGTTTTTACATTATCAACTACTAAATAGCATACGATTTCAACCGTCTGTTCAGATTTTCAATCGAATTGATCAACAAAAACAATACATACACCTTTGTTGATTCAAGTCAGTTGATCAATTAAAATTGAACCGTATGAACCCGCTATTCGATAGCGTTATTGATTCAATAAACAATGGAATTGTGTATATCAAAGTACTATATAGTAAGCCAATAAAACAATTTCGATGCGATTCGCTTTTTTATTTCTTTATATTTTCGGACAGACAAGATTTTAATCCTAGTTATAGTTCTGAGGCAGTGGTAGAGCCACGCTGTAGACAATTTTGTCTACAGCATGAATGGGCCGGCTCGTCCGGTTCGTTACCACTGTCTCACAGAAAACCGATGTAAAGTAGCAGATTGCTGCTGCGTTTGTAGGGTGAATGAAGTATCTGGAGGCCCAAATTCCCTCCCCTTCCCAATCCATTAATTATCCCTTTCCTTCAAGGTCGGCAACGCTTCCATGACTCTTGGTATTGTGGGCGTACATAGGCGGTGGTGATCACTTACCATCAGGTGACCCACTTGCTCGTTTGTCGGCCTATGTAATAAAAAAAAAGTATTGCACAAGTATAGGTAGAAGTAAAAGTAGAAGCTGCGCGGTACAATGGAATTGTGCCACCAAGTTACGGTTAAATTGACCGTAACACAACATTACTATCTCGCTTACTCTCAACTAGAACACCTCTCGCGCTCCTTGTCTGCGAGCTGTCAAACTCACGCGTTATGTGACGCAATTTTACTTCTAAACAGCCCGTCTATTATACATTAGTCTTTGCATTTACTAGTTTATATTCAAAACATGTATAAAAACTGAGTTAATGCCAGAAGCATTCTTTACACGCTAGACGACGTCGACGAGACAATGAAAATGTATATTGTTAGGGTATCGCTAGTTAGGTATCGCGAGTTAGGTATCGCGAGTTAGGTATCGCGAGTTAGGTATCGCGAGTTAGGTATCGCTAGTTAGGTATCGCTAGTTAGGTATCGCTAGTTAAGAATCGCTAGTTAAGATTCACTAGTTAAGAATCGCTAGTTGTTAGGGCTGTCGCTTTTTATTTGTAAATTAAGGGTTTCTAAGAAAATAGAGTTGGGTATATTGAAGTAATTGTGACACGGTATAGTAGTGGACGGCTGGATAAATCGTATAAAAGAAGTCGTCGCCATAGTTAGAGCCCATTTGCCAGTTACCAGTGCCTAGGGCTCAGTCACCAGTCGCCAATTTGTAGTGATTTGCTTTACAGTCGATAGTCTAAGAGTTCATTACGCGGTAGCTCTGCCGGTTTACTATTCGGTCCTAGTTCGGCCTTAGTTATAATTAAATAGAGAGCGGTCTCTAAGAATCCTGACATGAGGTTGTGATCTGTAAAGCAGAGACATTGTAAAAGTTACCAATAAACCATGAGTAGAAGTTAATATCCTTCGTTTTTTTTCCTAGCTCGGCAAAGTGACTACGCTACACCTGATGGTAAGTGTAGCTCTATCCAAAAAAACTGTCGACCAACGACAGACGATGTGTCTATCGTAGGTCGGCAAAATTATGCCGGCCTGCCTAATTGCTTCTTCACACTCCGTTTAAAGGACCCCATATTATAGGAAGGAGGGAACACGTGTGCTGGCAAACTATTCCACAGCTTGATGGTCCGGCAGAAGTAAGATTTTGCGAATTTTTTAGTTCTAGCCGAGATGGAGAAGACCACGAAGCTGTGGTTCCGTAAGCCAGCACGCGTGGTTCTGTTAAGGAAAGGTGAGGTTGGGATAAGGTCAAACAATTCTTCATAGCAATCACCGTGATACAGACACATAATTTAATACACCACTCACGTAAATTCTAAAAATATTTTAATTTAGATAAAGAAATAATAATAATAATAATACATACACCCAACAGTCACACACATAGTCCTGACCCCACACTAGGTAAACCTGTATCGCGGGTATCAGGAACTACGAGGGACTTGCGGTCCCATAACACCCAGACCCGAGACCAATATTTGTGGTTCACACAAACATTTGTCCCGGTGTGGGAATCGAACCCACGGCCTCTCGCTTCGCAGCCGTCTACTCGCCCGCTGCGCCACGGAGCTATTTTCACATTTTTTCCTCTCTTAACTCCACCCCACCTCAATAAGCAAAGAGTGCCGTCGGCATTTCGGCTGCCCTTTTCAAGATCATGTTACAGCTAATATGACACGATCATTGAATGCCACATTATAGGCAACGTTACATTAGTGTGTGACTCATAAAATGTTTGCTAATGTAAAAATACGAGGTTTTGTAGTTGGTAAATACGCAAATTGATTTTTTTATAGCATAGGCCGGCAAATGAGAAAGTGGTGAGAGTCCCACTTTTTTGAGAGGTAGAGCCACGTTGTAGACACTTTTGTCTACAGCGCGAATGGGCCGGCTCGCACGGGTCGTTACCACTGTCTCACAGAAACCCGACGTAAACTAGCAGCTAGCTGCTGCGTTTCGTACGGCAAGTGAGATATCCGGAGACCCAAATCCCCCTCCCCTTCCCAATCCCTTAATCATGCCTTTCCTTTAAGGTTGGCAACGCGCCCATGATTCTTTATGTATTATGGGTGTACATGGGCGGTGCAGATCGCTTACCATAAGGTGACCCGATTGCTAGTTTGCCGGCCTATGCAAAAAAAAGATAGTGAAGCACTATACAATAATATAGATGATATTCTCCTTCTATGAGTACATCTCCAATAACTAAGGTGACCTGAAGGGCAACCTTCTAAGCTGGCACTTAGAATATTCGTTTTATTTTTCCGGAGCCGGAAAAGCTCTACAATGTTTACGATTCCCGTCCACTCTCCAATGTAGATAAGAAACACTCTTGCAACTTATAATTATTGGCAAGATCGCTGGAAGGATCTTGGTTACGCAAGAATTAGAGAGTGGCTAGGCATCCAACTGATATAACTATTAAATAATAGATACCAGCCCTGTATTATACACGTTCTACTGCTGGGCACGGACTTTCTCTATTGAATGTGAGGTGTTAGGCCTTAGTCCACCATATGTGGGCTGGTAGACTTCACACTCCTTCGAAATTCTTATGGAGAACTTCACAGGTATGAAGGTTTCCTCACGATGTTCCTTCGCCGTTAAAGCAAGCAATAATATTAACAATTAATGCACACGTAACTTAAAAAAGAGGTGCATGCTCTCAGGGTTGTTTTCGAACCTCGAAATTTCGTATCGATAGTCCGTACCACTTCCGCTGAACTATCGCTGCCTGATATAACTATTGTTATCTTTATTTATTAGAATTACCAAGATTTGCTACATTGATGCATATACATATAATAAAACCGCTTCGGAGTAAATCAAATTAAATTCACAACCCCTTAATAAAAATCTCACCATATTCACCATTTTTGTTTTTTATTAGCTTGAGTGATGAAACTAGCATGTCGCTCGCCTGATGGTAAGCGCCACGCCTGCTCAAAAACAGAAGCAACACCACACATAACTTTAAATTACAAAGCACTGCATGGTATCGGATTGAGCTCGTCACCCCGATACATAAGATGTTAAGTCTCATAATGCCTTAATGCTTACCGCCATGCCTGCTCATAAACAGAAGCAACACTACACAGAATTACAAACCTATGCATGGCATATTGGACTGCGCTCGTCACCCAGAGACATCAGATGTTAAATTTCATATAGCCCAGTAATTTTACGGGCTTCAATGTTCTTCCAACCGAAACACAATAGTTACTAGACACTGCTGTTTGCCAGCAGAAATACATAAAGCAGTGGTACCAACCCAGGTGACCTCTCGCATACACGAGGGACCTACCACCTTGTAATCTAAATCTCATGTGAGACATATTTTGGAACAGTTGATTATTATACTGCCTAGCTAATCTTAATTAATATAAAGCTCTTAAGAGTATTTGAGAAATTAATTAACTCTTAATTCCAGGTTACTTCCCTTTACCTGCAGTCTACTGCCTCACCTGGATTTGTCTGGACGTTCTGCTCTGCACAGCATCCATCATGCATCTCTGTACCATAAGTGTGGATAGGTAAGTCAGACATTTATGAGTGGCAGAGCCACTCTGTAGACACTTTTGTCTACAGCATGTATGTGCCGGCTCGTCCGGGTCATTACCACTGTCTCATAGAAATCGGCGTAAAGTAGCAGCTTGCTGATGCGTTTCGTACGGTGAGTGATATATCCGGAAGCCCAAACCACCTCCCCTTCCCACTTCCTTAATTATCCCTTTCCTTTGGTTGGCAACGCACCCATGATTCTTTTAGTATTGTGGGCGTACATGGGCGGTGGAGATCACTTACCCACCCACCCACTTAGTGACTCACTTTCTCGTTTGCCGGCCTATGCCATAAAAAATATAAAAAAAACATCTTGTAATTATCTTCTACATATGAAAAGATATGACCTGAAAATCACTGCACCTAAAAGCTGAAATATTGACAGCATATTCCTATAATGTAATAAGTGAACAAAGCAAGAAACGAAAAGGTATTATTCCAGAAAAGAATTCGGACTCAGGTAAAGCAAGAGCTGGTAATAATATAAGCTGAACCACATGCTATGCTTAGCAAAATTATGTTTCTTTTATGGAAGAAGGGGCAAACCAGCAAGAAGGTCAGCTGATGGTAGGTAATCATCACGGCTCATGGGCACCTACAACTCCAAAGGGCTGTTTGTGTGATGTGTATGACTTTTGGGTGTACTAATTCTATCACAAAAAATCTACAGAAAATAACTCGACATTTAAATAGCTGCCATTGCCAACTTATAGTTGTTACACTCATGTTGTCTGCAGATACCTGTCACTGAGGTACCCGATGAGGTTCGGCAGGAACAAAACGCGGAAGAGGGTCACCGTCAAGATCGCTTTCGTATGGATACTGTCTACAGCCATGAGTCTTCCTCTAAGCCTCAAGTACTCTAAGGTAATCATTTAATTTTATTATATTTTTAACCGACTTAAAAAATAGAGGAGGTTCTGAATTCGGCGCGTGTTTTATGTTTTTTTTATTTTTTATTTATATGTATGTACATCGATTTCTCCGTCAATTGTGGGCCGGTTTTGTCGGTAAAGATTTTTATTCGATACGAGTTTAGCTGCGTTGTGGTCCCATATAAATTTAGTTAAGATCTGATGACGGACTACAGAGTAAAAAAAATAAACTCCTCAACGGACAACAGTACACTCGTCACGATTGTGTTATTGTATTGGAATTTAGGTACATGCTATTGCTGTAACTACCACTAAAAATGAGATGATGAATGGAGTCTGTGCAATTTTATTTGACCGGCAGCGACACAGGCCCCGATTCTAAAGAGACCTATAGATATTGTTATTTTTGACATTTTAGTATTTTTATTTTGAGGTTGGTTTCTATCTGTGATAATCTATCTCTGTATGTCGTTGCTTCTGTTTATGGGTAGGCGTAGCGATTACCATCAGGCGAACGACGTATCGTCACTCAAGCTAATAAAGAAAAAAGGAATTTGGAGGAAACGAAATTATGGATTCGGAAGAAATTTTTCACACAAGTAGATTATGACCTGGACTATAATATAGTAAACTTTTTGTCCCAGAAAAGACTTTCACGAAGGTGAAGCCGCGAGCAATAACTAGTAGATAATAAAGATATTGCTTCGAGCGAAATTAATTCAGTTAAAGTGTTATACATCCAATTGCACTTAAATATAATTAGGATCTTTAATTTTGCACGTTAATTTAATTTGCAAAACTATATAGTAACAATTTACGCTTCAGGCGAGTGAACAAAAAATAAACAATTATTAGTTAATTAAACGAGATTCTCAAGTAAGTTAAAACATAAATTGCAGTTTCGAGTTTTACAATAACAAACTATAAACGCAATTGGAGAGATTTAATTGAAAACAATCTAACTTTGCAACAATTTTCAAAAGTTTCGGCTTAGATACAATAATTGATAAGATACACACAGCTACCTTATTCGATAAACAAAATTTTACTAAAATTAAAAATAAATTATTAAATTATCAATTATGTTTTTTTTATTCACTAGAGTTATTTTTAAAGTAATCTTCTTATAACTTATTGACATCAAAAGCTTAAGCTGACTAAAATAGATGTTTAGAAAAAGGTAAGATATAGACTGCACAAAACGAATAATTCTTCCTTCGCTATTAATTTATACCTGATCGATGACCGTATTAAGTACAATGAGATCTTAAACATTTTTACTAAGAAAATAATATAAGAATAGGAGAGTAGCATATAGGATAATTTGTGTGCGCAATCATTAACTTTTACGTAAAAAGACATTTTCCAGAAAATAACCAGTCTCTGTTATCTGTAGTTAATTTTGTGCTTTAAAGTGATAAACGCTCCCAGGATACTTTAAAACTTAATTCCTTCTGCTAGGGTCGGGCCTTTACCTACTATAAATTTGACGGTATTTGGTATTATATGGGAAGACTCCACGTGTGACCACTACAATGGGAACCAAGTTTCGCCATTGCCTGGTCCGGTAAGCAGTAGAGTGTACCACGTGCAGGTGATCTTGTCTTTGGGTCTAAAATGTTGGTGGACTTACACTCCATACTGTAAAACATTATGAGTGGTAGAGCCACGCTGTAGACACTTGTCTACAGCATGAGTAGGCTTGTCCGGGTCATTACCACTGTCTCACAGAAAACCAGCGTAAAGTAGCAACTTTCTGCTGCGTTTCGAACGGTAAGTGAGATATCCGGAGGACCAAACCCCATCTCCTTCCCAATACCTTTATTATCCCTTTCCTTTAAGGTCGGCAACGCACCCATGATTCTTTTGGTATTATGGGTGTACATGGACGGTGGAGATGCCTAACTATCAGGTGACCCATTTGCTCGTTTGCCGGCCTATGCCATAAAAAAACAGTGACTTACAATGTAAACGCTTTTAGTTGTCCTTTCGGAGTAGCAATGTGTCACAAATCTACTTGCTAAGGATTTTCCGATTTAATAGCGTTATGCGAAATGAATAGAATTAAGGAAAATTTTAGGGTTTTGACGTTGATTAATTTATACTTGAATATTTTGGTCGGACCCTTTTATTGTCTTCATTTTTGTTCCCCAACGCTTATCCCTGAGTTCTTATAATCGTCCCCTTTTTTTAAAAAATTGAATTAAATGACGAGACGAGCAGGTCGCTCACCTGATGGTAAGCGCCACGCCTGCTCATAAACAGAAGCTTTAAATAACTTTAAATAACAAAGCACTGCATGACACACTGCGCTCATAATGCCCAGTAATTTCACTGGCTTCAACGTCCTTCAAACCGGAACACAACAGTGCTTACACACTGTTGCTTGGCGGCAGAAATAGACAAAGAAGTGGTACCAACCCAGCCGGCCTCTCGCAAACGAGCGACCTACCACCTTGTATTTTATAATAGGCTAGTGGTTATTTATTAAATTGTGACCGGTTTTTTATATTCTGGAGCGGCAAAGTTACTACCCTGGCCAATGAATATGCTGTTAAGAGTCAAGAGACATTGCGTACTTCGTCGCTCAGTAGACAATTATACCAGCCTGAAGGTCAATAAGATACAAAAATAACACGCTCTAGAAGCATATTGTAAAATTTGTAGCCTTTGTAGCTCCTAAATTGGTTGTCTATGGAGTATATAATAATACCAGCCCTGTATTAAATACGTCCCACTGCTGGGCACGAGCCTCCTCTACTGAATGAGAGGGGTTAGGCCTTAGTCCACCACGCTGGCCTAATGCGGGTTGACAGACTTCACATACCTTCAAAATTCTTATGAAGGAACTTCTCAGGTATGCAGGTTTCCTCACGATGTTCCCTTCACCGTCAAATCAAGTGATAATTAACTATTAATACACACATAACTTAGAAAAGTCAGAGGTGTATGCACTTGGGGCTGGTTTCGAACCTGCGACTTTCGTCTCGACAGTCCATACCTCTCCACGCTGAGCTACCACTGCTATGGAGTATATGTGGGCCACCAAAATCTTAGAGCCGAAACCAACCTCACTTGCATGTGGTACACTTTGCTGATTAGCGGACGAGGCAATGATGAAACATTGTTCCCGTTGCGAGTTGTGGAGGTCAGACGGCGGGTCGCCCCACATAATACCAAACCCGACAAATCATGATGAGAATACGGTCCTGGCATTAAGCAGGAATAACGCCAGACAGAATGAAATAGCATGCATTTGGATCTGGGTGTTGTGTGGTTGTCCCTCGTAGCTCCTGATACCCGCGATACAGGTTAACCTAGTGTAGGGTCAGGACTATGTGTGTGTGTGACTGTAAGGTGTATTTATTTATAAATCGCACCTACAAATTCGACAGCCTCCGTGGCGCAGCGGGTGAGTAGCCGGTTGCGAAGCGTGAGGTCGTGGGTTCGATTCCCGCACCTAGACAAATGTTTGTCTGATTCACAAATATTTGTCTCGGGTCTGGGTGTTGTGGGACCGCAAGTCCCTCGTAGTTCTCGATACCCACGATACAGTTTACCTAGTGTGGGGTCAGGACTATGTGTGTGACTGTTGGGTGTATTTATTATTTATTAATTAACTAATTTTTCCCAAAACCTATTACCGAATACATAATACTCGTATACACATTTCAAAAAATAAAATATATCCGATAAAATCCGTATAAACTAGTTTTATTTCAATGTGTAATATTCGCGTAAACCTAAGAAATCAATATACACATTTAAATTTCAAATAAAACCTGAATGTAAAATTTTACTAGTGTTAGGGTATTCGCATTTTTATTGGTAAAATGAGAGTGTCTAAGAAAATAGCGTTGGGTATATTGAAATAATAATGATGAATCGCTAGTTAGGTATCGCTAGTTAGGTATCGCTAGTTAAGAATCGCTAGTTAAGAATCGCTAGTTAAGAATCGCTAGTTGTTAGGGTTGTCGCTTTTTATTTGTAAAATGAGAGTGTCTAAGAAAATAGCGTTGGGTATATTGAAATAATAATGACGCGATATAGTAGTGGACGGGTGGATAAGTCGTATAAAATATCATCGTCATAGTTGGAGCCCATTTGCCAGTTACCAGTGCCTGGGGCTTAGTCACCAGTCGCCATAGTGATCAGTTTACAGTTGATAGTCCAAGAGTTCATTACGCGATAGCTCTGCCGGCTTACTATTCGGTCCTAGTTCGGTCTTAGTTATAATTAAATAGTGGGCGGTCTCTAAAGTATCCTGACATGGGGTTTTTGTTTGTAAAGCAGTGACATTATAGAAGTGACCAATAAACCACTAGTAGAATTGATAACCATCGTTTTGTGTTTTTATAATAATACTCTCCTCTCACGTATTATGATTGTTTACATTCCAGTATTCTAATTAACATTATGCATAATTTCGTAATAACATAATATTATTTTCATTCAATGTGACCTATTGTTTGTTTTATGAACCGTATCTCATTTTCTCTGTGCATTATTAATGATGGCACAAGTTTCCCTGACACCGAAATAAATGAACCCCGGATTAAGTGCGCTCGTGAATTTGATATAAATGCTTTATAATGTTTAGTTTTGGAAATGCGTGTCTGGAATAAGTGTTTTTTATGGCATTGGCCGGCAAACGAGCAAGTGGGTCACCTGATGGCAAGTGATCTCCACCGCCCATGTACCACAATACTAAAAGAATCATAGGTGCGTTTCCGACCTTAAAGGAAAGGGATAATTAAGGAATTGGGAAGGGGAGGGGGTTTGGGCCTCCGGATATCTCACTCACCGTACGAAACGCAGCAGCAAGCTGCTACTTTCCGCCGGTATTCTGTGAGACAGTGGTACATTTTTGTACAACAATAATGATTTAGAAATAAATTACAAGACTGTCATATCAGACTATTTCAACGCTAAAAGCTATTTAAATAAGGTAAAAAAGTCCTAATCTCAGTGTAAAAAACTTATTTTTAATGGTTCTGAATAAACAATGTATGCTAAATGCGGGTCGTGGGACTATTCTTTGAAGTTTAAATGTAGAGTTTACCATCTTTGGGATTTTGTGCCAGTATTTCAAAGGCACCGTTTACCTTTGCACCTCTGGGGCTATTAAGTTATGTTTTATGAATAGAAGTATTCATTTAATGTGTATTTATTTTTAACTGACTTAAAAAATAAGGTTCTCAATTCGGCGCGTTATTGTATTTTTGCTTTTTTTATGTACGTACATCAATTTCTCCGCCAATCGGTAACTGATTTTGTTGAAAAAAAATTCACTCGACAGAGTTTAGCTGCAATGTGGTCCCATATAAATTTGGTTAAGATCTGATGACAGAGTACGGAGAAAAAAAAACTCCTCAACGGTACAACAGTACACTCGGCGCGATTGTGTTATTGTATTGGAATTTACATGCTATTGCAGTAACTGCCACTAAACATTGAAAATAAAATAACGTTTAACATAACTAAAAACCGACTTCAAAATAAAAACACGGCAAAGTCAAAAATAACAAATTCTATAGGTCTCTTTGGAGTCGGTGCAATTTAATTTGACTGGTAGCGACACAGGCAAGTTATGTTTTGTGAATAGAAGTATTCATTTAATGTGTATTTATTTTACACATTTTGTTCTCCTCAGTCTAGCAATTTAATGATGTTTATACAAAACTGTTATTTTATATACCAGACAAATTTAAGGATGACGATGCTCAGTATTCGACCGGAGTCTGGAATTGTGCCCGATATGGCCATAGGCTCGCTCCGTATCACATCATGAGACGGAAATAAGTTCGGCGAAATGTGTGTACTAGTTACAACTCTCCTTACCCCATCGGAGATTACAGGCTTGACTGTCTGTACGTCATTAAAAACATTCACATTTATAATATTAGTAAAGTGGGATATTGTCATAGTACCTAAATTAATTTAGATTCTATTAGATTTTTGAGAGTTCATATAATATTCATTACTATCTGAGAGTTCGTATAATATGGCTTTTACCACATTATTATAATAAAAATGCATTTCTTTTAAGGTATTATCTTTTATAAATACTATTCAAACTTGATCAAAGATTTGTGAAGCCCTGTCCGTCCAGTGACGAAGAAATCAATCAACCAGTGGCCGTGAAATTAAAATTTCTCCAGTAAGTTGTCTACCACGAAAGTGAGTTGACCACGCGTGCCTTGAATGTAGGGATCTAATTCATAATCATTGATCCGTAAAAGAAGGTAGGCGTCAGCGAAAATTATAGCCATATATGTTTTTGATTTTTTATTGTATAGGCCGGCAAACGAGCAAGTGGGGCACCTGTGGGAAGTGATCTCCCCCGCCCGTGTACGCCCACAATACCAAAAGAATCATGGGTGCATTGCCGACCTTAAAGGAAGGGATAATTAAGGGATTGGGAAGGGGAGGGGGTGTGGGCCTCCGGATATCTCACTCACCGTACAAAACGAATAGAAAAGATATGGTTGTTACATACAAGAAAGATATGACATGACTGCCTCGGTGGCGCAGTACTGAGATACTGAGCATCGTCCCACAAATTTCAGCCAGTATCACTAGAGTATACCTATTTTGTGTGCTGGAGTAATAAATCGGACATATTATTCCGGATAATTGGAAAACATCCCCGGGGATATACGCGATGCCAGTTACAAATATATCAAAAAGGCTATTTTAACAACAGATTTTTTATAGCAAAGACCGGCTATGGTGCAATTAATAAGTAATATTAGATTTAAGGAATATTACTTGTCTCGGTGGCGCAGTTGTAATGCGTACGCGTTACGATTGAGGCCAACGCTGAGGTCTCGGGTTCATTCCCCGGGTTGGGTAAAGTGGTATTGGATTTTTCTATTAGCTCAGTATCAGCTCGGAGTCAGTAATTCGTGCCGGGAATGGCGATAGGCTCGCCCCCTATCACATCATGGGACGGGGATACGCTCGGCGAAATGTGGGTATACTGGATACACCTCTGCCTACCCCATCGGGGATTACAGGCGTGAGTGCGTATGTATGTATAAAGCACACTGTAAATTAAATTATTCCAACATTCATTCGTTTAATGCTCGCTCTAATTGGTTATTCGAAACTTACTCCTAAACTATCTACTATCTGATGGATCGTATTTACTCAGATTATAATAAGTGGTTGTGAAAAACTCTTGCCTAAGACGATTAATTTTCAGACCGATTTCATTTTGAAAATAAAGGTTTTATCTTATAAATGCGTCGGCACGTCTCTCCAGCTCGATTTAGCGATTTCTTTATCGTGTCAGAGACATTTGTTCATTTTTAAGCCTCGATAAAAAAGAGGAGTGTTGTAAATTTGACCCTTTGTCTGTTTGTATATGTCTGTAGACTAAACGAATGGACCTAATTGTTTACGGACGTGGCTGTACCACTCGTAAATAAGCTATTTTGGTTGAAAGCCGGTTCAATCGAATTAGTTCTTAGTTATGTTTGAAGAAATGGTCAGTGGTAAAGCCACACTGTTGATAGTTTTATATACAGCGCGATTGGGACGGCTTGACCGGGTCGTTACCACTGTCTCACAAAACACCGACGTAAAGTAGCGGTTTGTTGCTGCGTTTCATCCGGTGAGTTTGATATTCGAAGCCCCAAATCCCGATCTCCTTCCCAATCCCTTAATTATCCCTTTCCTTTAAGGTCGGCAACGTGCCCTCGATTCTTTTGGTATTGTGTGCGTACATGAACGGTGGAGATCACTTACCATCAGGTGCCCCACTTGTTAGTTTGCCGGCCTTTGCTATAAAAAACTTCAGACTCACGCCTGTAATCCCCGAAGGGGTAGGCAGAGGTGTAAAAGTACACCCATATTTCGCAGAGCGTATCTCCGTCCCATGGTGTGGCAGGGGGCGAGCCTATCACCATATCGGGCACAATTCCAGACTCCGGGTTGATACTAAGCATTTCACAATAGAAAAACCCAATATCACTTTACCCGACCCGGGGATCGAATCAGAGACCTCAGCGTCAGCCTCAGTCGTAACGCGTACGCATTACAACTGCGCCACCGAGGCAGTCCATATTAACAATTATTGTTATTTTAAACGGTATGTAATCAATATTAACAAATCAAGTGTATCGATGACCGCCCTTGTCTTGTATTATGAATACATTTGCATTGAATAAAATTAATTAAACGTTATAAACGGGTTTACGCGCAGTTCAAACATCACGTTTATTTTGGTAATCGGTTGTTTTCGATCATTTATTACTGCAACAACTTGGTTAATCGATGAGGTTTATTAATTGTTTATTGGACCTTTATTAATTGGTCTATAGTTATTTGTAATATTAATTATCCTGATAAATGCTGGTTATATTTCTTCGAAGACTTTCAAGAGTCGTTTCGTCTGAAGTACGTAAACAAAGATAACAATGAAATATTTTGTTTTAATCCCCGCTAAAGAAGGTTGTGCATAATAAGTATGTATGTTTCCGTAGTGTCAAAACAAATTGACCAAATTAATTATTAAACCAAATTATTAAACTTGTATTCATTTGCGATTCTCCCATATTATATAACCCTAAAAGCATCGAAATAAGATGACAAAAAACGTTACTCAGGCAAAAAATGACCCAGCAAAGGTCAAGGGGGCTGGGCTATAAGTCTGTGCAGCTCGTTCATTCATCAATTCATAAAAAAATATTCTTGATTTCTAGTTGACACTACGTCTAATTTTTGCGCGGTGCAGAACGTCGTATCTCGATTCAGAAATTTAATATTTAAACATTAAATTTTAAAGTTAATTTTGAATGTTCATTCATTATTATTTTTGTTGCGTGTATGAGTAAGTGGAGCCGTGGAGCCGTATTTTTGGCAGATTCATATGAAAGTTATCGTTCAAGTTATCTTATTTCGATGCCTAAAAGTGCCTTTCTAAATTCTCTTTGTCTTTCAGAATGCAGAATCAGTGCTGGTCGGCGGTTCCTGTCAAGTCCCTGACCCGCTTTATAAGGCGATCGGCTCCATCATTTCGTTCTACATACCCCTGGGCGTCATGCTGCTGACGTACGCTCTGACGGTGCAACTCTTGGCAAGGCAGAGGAAGGGCCTCGGCGCCGGCTGGGCACCCGGGTGGCTCGGTGGGCCTACTATCGGTATTTATAAACATGTGGTGGATGTGGTCTTGTGTTTGTATTAAAGTCCAAATTGCTTACTTACGCCCGGTTTCTGAAAGGCTGATCAAATTAACATTCAATTAACAGAACTTTGATTTGACATCGCTGTCAAATCAATTCAAGTTGCTGAAACATTAGTGAAAAAAATTCTAGGTAGTATTTGATCTCTCTTTAGTACCGTTTGACATGCGATTTTTCATGTTCATTTGAAAGTTATGTTAGCTAACATGTGTGTCAAATCAAATGTGTTGATCTCGCTTCTAGCAACTCAATTTCGACTTGACATTTAATTAGTTAAATTAACATTGATCAGCCTATCAGAAGATCTTATTCAAAAGATCTTGAGTTCGATTCCCAGATTTTTGTGTGTTTTTATTTTTATTAGCTTGAATGACGAAATGAGCTGGTCGCTCGCCTGATGGTAAGCGCCATGCCAGCCCATAAACAGAAGCAACACCACACAGAACTTTGAATTACAAAGTACTGCATGGCATTGGACTACGCTCGTCACCCCGAGACATAATGTTCGGCCTCTCGTATACGAGGGACCTACTGCCTTGCATTTATTTCATATTTATATATCTTTAGCAGTGTTCGGAAGTTTAATCTGTGAAAAATTAGGTTGCGGAATTTAATTAAAAATCTAAGGAACACACGCCATTGTTTCGGTTTACAAGTATTGTAGAAAATAATTTATTTTTATTGCTTTTGTGGATAATTAAATAAAGATTTCCTGACTTTCAAACGCACTAGGAAATTATTAACCTTTTTCTCGTAATAACAATTGTTTATTCCGTGACAAAAAAAATAGATATATAAATATCTAATATCTAAAATAGATATATAATATAAATCCTACTCTAAATACATACATACGCACGCACGCCTGTAATCCCCGAAGGGGTAGGCAGAGGTGTAACCAGTTCACCCTCATTTCGCTGAGCCTATTTCCGTCCCATGGTGTGATAGGGAGCAAGCCTATTGCCATACCGGGCACAATTCCAAACTCCGGGCTGATACTGAGTAGTTCGTAATAGAATAACCCAATATCACTTTTACCGGACCTGGGGGATCGAACCCGAGACCTCAGCGTCAGGCTCAGTCGTAACGCGTACGCATTACAACTGCGCCACTGAGGCAGGTAAATAAGTATATAGAAGTAAACTCTTAATTCAAATAAAACTAGTTTATACGGATGTTATCGCGGTTTAATTTCATTTTATTTAAAAATCACTAATTAAACTCTTAACCTTTTTTTACGATGAAACATATAAATATATATATATATGTAACAGGGACTGTCCCACCGCCGCACCGGACGGGGCTGACTATGTCCCACGGACTAAAACCCAACGATTTTCCACCGAGCTCGTTGAGTTGTTCGATCAGGGCTGCGGGTACAATTTTGTACTCTTCCGCCGCCGCAGCGCTGCCCTTTATAGAGGGCCGTCGGTGGGTGATAGGGGAGTTATACACCCGCCAAACTCTAAAACCTATCACAACTCTACAACTAAAACAAATTCAAAGTAATTTACCATTCCTAAAGGCTATAAATCTTAATGATTAAAGACTTAAGACTTAAGATTAAAGTATGTTACTCCTATTACAGATTAATTTTCCATAAGATTCAGAATTCGAGACTGTTTCACACTGTGCAATTAAAACGTTTACCGCCAGATAACGCATTACGCAGACAATAATTTGCGACGTACAAATTTGACTTCGGTGGCGCAGTTGTAATGCGTACGCGTTACAACTGAGGCTCTGGTTCGATCCCCGAGTCGGGTAAAAGTGACATTTGGTTTTTCCATTACGAAATGCTCAGTATCAGTTTTTGAGTGGTCGAGCCACGCTGTAGACAGTTCTGTCTACAGCATGAATGGGCCGGCTCATCCGGGTCGTTACCACTGTCTCACAGAAAACCGGCGTAAAGTAGCAGCTTGCTGCTGCGTTTCGTACGGTGAGTGAGAAACTCAAATCCCCCTCACCTTCGCAATCCCTTAATTATCCGTTTCCTTTAACGCAACGCGCCTATAATTCTTTTGATATTGTGGGCGTACATGGGCGGTGGAGATCATTTGCCATCTGGTGACCCACTTGCTCGTTTGCCGACCTATGATATAAAAAAAAGTTATTTTATACGTCGTTTCGTCGAGCAGAGATTTAAAAAAACAATTCGGGATTCCGCGTGTAAGCGAAACCTATGTTCTTTCTTGTTTCATGTATCTTCTCACATGCAACTTCATTTGGAGCATAAAGTTCAATAGATAACCCAACCTTTACAATAAATTTAAAAAAACCCTTCCTTCCAGCTGCTCTTATCCCACTCGCAGTGGGGTCGGCGCAACATGCTTTTTAACACATGTTACAGAGACATTTGTAGTTTTTACAACCAGCCGCCTTCTTGACGTCAACCCTCTGGGGAGAAAACACCCAGACCCGAAACAAATATTTGTAGATCACACAAACATTTTATCTCCGTGCGGGAATCGAACGCGGCCTCTCGGTTCACAGCCGGCTACTCGCCACTGCGCCACGAAAAAACGCCACAAAAAAGCCACAAGATTAAAATGCTGACTAATTCAATATTCGGGCTTTGATCCCTGGCAAATTACGTACACATCGCTACTTATAATCTGTAAAAAGGTCTTTGGATTAAAAACCACTCAGAGGATGGAAGATTAATTTTAAATCGGTGTCGAGTTTCGATTATATGATTTGTGACATACGGCTGCCAGTTGCAGCCAACATCGATGTAGTGTATAGCTATTGAGGGTAGTTTTTAATAAGCTGAATGACGAAACTAGCAGGGCGCTAGCTTGATGGTAACGCCTGTCCATGAACATCACCACACAGAACTTTGAATTACAAATGAACACAGTCTTCCACTTTGCCAATGATTAATAAATTAATATGGTCCTTTTAACGTACGCTACTCTTTATCTAGGCTATCGTATCTATTCGGGCGTATATTGTCCTGTTAATAGAATTTGTAAAAAATACAATTTACTGCATAAGTCAAATGACAGACATATTCTCCCAAAGTAAAATTAAATTCCGGAACGCCATTTTAGAACACCAAGTATCAGGTAAATTATAAAATGTAATTTCTCATTATCATAAATATGTTTTTTTTATATCCTATTTCTGTAAGTTCTTTTGCTCTTGTTAATATGCATGCCTTGTTCGCCTCATATTGTAACGACATTTAGCTTAAGACTACGTAGTATTCTAAGATAATATTGTACTCAATTAATATAAGTTGTGTTGGCGATACAAATACAATAAATAAAGATAACTAGACGTTAACTCTCATATGAATGCCAAAAATACGGCTTCACTTACTTACACATGCAAATGCAAAACACACGTAAGTGTCAACTAGAGATCATGAATAATTTTTTATGAATTGATGAATGAACGAGCTGCACAGACTTTTATAGCCCCCTCCCCTTACACAAAGTTTTTGGTGGGGTCATTTTTTTGCTTGAGTTACGTTTCTTGTCATCTTAGCTATTTCGATGCATACTGTTGCCACACACACAAGGAAATATAGAGAGAGAAGCTGTGAAACTAATGACACCCCTCTTTTTTGTTAAGGTTTAATTAATGAAAGCTATGATGTCCATCGCAAAATCATTAAAATAAATTACCACATAATATCAAAATATGCAACGTTTTACGCTGATGTTTATGAATGTTAGGTGTATTTATAAATATATTCGCTAAATTAAACGGCCGTGTGTCATACAAATGATCCGCTGCTAATCTTTAAGGTAAAGTTACTTTTCGTCGAAATCTCCTCGAAATCGTTGCAGAAATAGTTACCGCGACAGAAAATGAAATCCAAACGGTATTTCGAAATCCCTTACGTTTCATCATTAAGTATATAGCTTCGGGATCGTATTACTGAATTTGATTTTATGGAGTCCGGACTTAAGGGGATGTTTCAGGTTATCGGTTCTTTGGCTAATAGATTTGAATGTATTACGAAAATGGAGAAGATATTAATATAATTTAATAGATAATGAATTGGACTGCCTCAGTGGCTCAGTTGTAATGCGTACGTGGTACGACTGCTGTGCTGAGGTCTCAGGTTCGATCCCCGGGTAGAGTAAAAATGATATTTAGTTTATATTACAATGTTTTTGCAAGACGATTACAGAAGAGATTACAGGCGTGAGTGCATATGTATGTATATGTAATATATACCAATATTGGGTTTTTTTTTACGAAATCCTCAGTATCAGCCCGGAGTCTGGAATTGTGCCCGGTATGGCTATAGGCTCGCCCCCTATCATGGGATGAAGACTGTCAAAGTAAAAGATATTTTGATGACAACTGATAATGTTTCCATATAGCTCTGTTTATCAATGAATTTTGAATAAATCATCAGAGGTTTAATGAGGCGACAAACAGTGTCGAACTAATGAGAATATAAATCAAAACAGAAACGCTAATGATCGAATCTAATCAAACGTTCAAATCTGAAATCCATTTGCTATCGCCGAGGACGTTTAAAAACAATGCTGGTATCGTTTGAATCGCCATCAACCGAAATTAAACTGATAGTACACATTTATATAAAAGCTTTATAAGTGACAGCTTTATGTCATCGGTAGAGACCGTTGTACAAATATGTGAGCTTTTGTTCAGATATTGGTGAGCTTGAAACATATGTTATCAAATGTTATTTTGACCCTCATTTTTAGGTTTTAGTAGATAAAAGCTCGCTCTTTCTTTGAGTGGTAGAGCCACGCTGTAGACAGTTTTGTCTACAGCATGAATGGGCCGGCTCGTCCGGGTCGTTACCACAGTCTCACAGAAAGCTGTCGTAATGTAGCTTGCTGCTGCGTACGGTGAGTGAGATATCTGGATGCCCAAATCCCTTCCCCTTTCGAATCCCTTTATATCCCTTTCCTTTAAGGTCAGCAACGCGCCCATGAATCTTTTGATATTGTGGGCGTATATGGGCAAGATCACTTACTATCAAGTGGCCCATTGGCTCGTTTGACGCCTTATGCTATATAAAAAATAAAAATGGAATACTTGAATTAAAATCCTTTTTCGTAAGTGTCGGATTCTATTCTATCTACGTGGATCCCTGGCTTTCTGCATGAGCGTGGTAATGCATGTTCATGTTAAAAGGCATGCTTCACAGTTCATGACAGTTAATGTTGAAGCTCCACAAAGTCTGCCTCGGTGGCGCAGTTGTAATGCGTACGCGTTACGATTGAGGTCAACGCTGAGGTCTCGGGTTCGATCCCCGGGTCGAGTAAAGTGGTATTGGGTTTTTCTATTACGAAATGCTCAGTATCAGCCCGGAGTCTGGAATTTGTGCCTGGTATGGCGATAGGCTCGCCCCCTATCACATCATGGGACGGAGATACGCTCGGTGAAATGTGGGTGTACTGGTTACACCTCTGCCTAGCCCTTCGGGAATTACAGGCGTGAGTGCGTATGTATGTATCCACAATGTTCGGGGTCAGGTTGTTACCAGCCCTGTATTATACACGTCCTGCTGTAGAGCACGGGCCTCCTCTACTGAATAAGAGGGGTTAGGCCTTAAGTCCACCACACTAGCCTAATGCAGGTTGACAGACTTCACACACCTTCGAAATTATTATGGAGAACTACTCAGGTATGCAGGTTTCCTCACGATGTTTCCTTCCCCGTCAAGCAAGCGATAATTAACAATGAATACACACGTAATCCAGAAAAGTCAGAAATTCTCTTGGGGTTGGTTTCAATTATGCGACTTTCATCTTAACAATCCGTATGAGCAAGTGGGTCACCTGATGGTAAGTGATCTCCATTGCCCATGTACGCCGATAATACCAAATGAATTATGGGCGCGTTGCCGACATTAAAGAAAGGGATAATTAAGGGATTGGGAAGGGGAGAGGGATTTGGGCCTTCGGATATCTCACTCACCGTACGAAACGCAGCAGCAAGCTACATTCATGCTGTAGACAAATGTGTCTACAGCGTGGCTCTACCACTCTATTGGAGCTATTGGTGCTTTATATTAGCTTGTTTATTCTGCTAATGATGAAGTGCCTAAACCGATCGTCCTATTTTTATAATTGTCTCGCAAAGGTTTTCATCATAAAATCTCTAATTATGATGACGGAAATTTTATATTAAAATCTTAGCACAATATTTGACGATTACAATACATTTTATCTCCATTGTGGGACAAATTAAAAAAGGTACCGGCGAGATTGAATACCCTCTTCTAGAGTACTTTGACAAAACGCCGATTAATTTCTCCCATTATCTTATGTGATTCCATTTGTAAACGCTTTGAAAGCGACCCAAGTACAGAATCTGTTTGATGGTAAAGAAAATAATCCATCGCATTTCGTGGTCGATGATCAAGACATACATCTACACTAATATTATAAAGAGGAAAGATTTGTATTTTTGTATGTAACGAATCGACTTAAAAACTATTGGACCGATTTCAAAAATTATTTTGCCGTTAGAAAGCTACATTATCTCTGAGTAACATAGGCTACTTTTTATCCCGGAATAGGTCGTTCACGCGGGCGGAGCCACGAGCAAAGGCTAGTCTATTATATTATGGAAGTCACATGTTACATAACATATATAGGGTTTACTGCGGTTGTGGTTCCGTTTATATTTGAAAAACTAATTTTACCCCTAGGGAGGTGAAATCGGAGATGAAAGACAAATAATTACATTATGAAACCTAATAACTACTATAAGAAACATCCCAGATTTACTGGCTTGATAAACTATATATTCTCAACGCCCAATACTCAGAATTTATTGTATCCTGGAAGTCGTCAAGAACAAATTTGATTTTCATCTGCAGGCCAATTCTCGTAATTTTAAATGTTCAAAATATCATCCGATCTAGTCTTAGTGTCAAGAAAGTTGCAAATGGCATTCTCTTCAACCAATAATAATCACCGTCAAATATATCAATGCCGTCAAATGTGAACATAGATCGTAATGAGATTGAATGTAGAATAAAAGTTGACTGTAGCCAAAACCGTATAATGCTACTGCTAATGCTACGTGCATTTGACGTTGACTATTGGTTTAAGAGAATGCCATTCGCAACTTTCTTAACGCTGAGACTAGATCGGAATGATATTTTGAACATTTAAAATTACGAGAATTGGCCTTCTGAGCATCAGAAATAGAACGCACGTCACTCAAAGTAACGAACTCTGTAACATACATATATGACAGATTTCAAGAGCGGTTACATACAAAGCAATACAAAGGACTGCCTCGGTAGCACAGTTGTAATGCGTACGCGTCATGAGATCATTCTGAGGTCGCTGAGGTCTCGGGCTCGATCCCCGGGTCAGGTAACAGTGATATTGGGTATATCTGTTTCGAAATGCTCAGTAATCAGCCTGGAGTCTGGAATTGTGCCCGGTATCACACTATATCACGCTATCACATCATGGGACGGAGATACGCTCGGCGAAATGTGGGTGTACTGGTTACTCCTCTGCCTACCCGTTACAGGATTACAGACGTGAGTGAGTTTAACACACATTTTATCAATGATAAATTTAGTCCAAAATAAAAAGCATTGTATTCACATAAAATAAATTTATAGACGCATAAAACCGTACACCATCTGTGTTCTACCTAATTTATTTTCACCCACTCGTGTTTAGACGCTTTTTATTAGAATATGGAGAAGCCACGGCGTCCTCTATGAAAATGTAAATTTGTTATCAGCATTACCTTAACCTGCTTCGATCTACTGCATATGCTTTTGCCACAACGCCCCTTTGAGCCTTGTCAATATTCCAGAACCTTGGCACAAAGGTGTGCCAACTTTGATAGCTAGTTATCGATCCGTAACATGTGATGTTCATAAAGGTTTTCTGCTGGCGTCAGATTGGTTTAACCTCATTGATCTAAGTGTCAAAATTCATTGAAGCCAGTGAATTACTGGGAATTATGAGACTTAACACCTTATATTTCAGGGTGACTAGAGCAGTTCAGTGCTAGGCAGTACTTTATAATTCGAAGTTCTGATGGTGCGGCTTCTATTTATGGGCAGGCGTGACGCTTACCATCAGGCGAACGCATTGCTCGTCTCGTCATCTAAAGCTAATAAAAATGCAAATTCGTCTATTTATTGAAACCATTAAAGTAATGCACTAGCTAACTAGCTTTTACTTACGGCTTCGCCCGCGTGAAAGTATTTTCAGAGATAAAAAATAATACCTCAGTCAAATATGTATTATTAAATCGAAGAATAATATTCATTTCTAAATAAGTCTGACTAGAAACACATACAAATTTTCCCACCTTTTCCTTCACTTGAGGTTGAATTTTTGAAAAAACGTATGAGTGGTAGAGTCACGCTGTAGACAGTTTTGTCTACAGCACAAATAGGCCGGTTTGACCGGGTCGTTACCACTGTCTCACAGAAACCCAACGCGAAGTAGCGGCTTGCTGCTGATTTCGTAAGGTGAGCGAGTTATCCGGAGGCTCAAATCCCCTTCTCCTTCCCAAACCCTTAAGATCCTTTCCTTTAAGATCGATAACATGCCCGTGGTTCTTCTGATATTGGGGGCGTACATGGGTGGTAATCACTTACCATCCGCTTAATCGTTTATCGGACTATGCTAAAAAAACGTATTTCATTAACTGCATCGAAGAGCATTTATATCAAGTTCAATCTACTACGAGCTATTTTTATCAATAAATACATAGACTCACGCCTGCTCCCCATAGGGGTAGGTAGAGACAACGGATTTCCACTTGCTACAATCCTTGCACTCCTCTTTGGCCTCTTTCATTCTCATTAAACTCTTCAGGCACCCTCGTCGGTTTAGGGTACTTCTGACCTGGCCACATTTTTCATCAATAAGCATCAGAAATATACACTTGTATGGCATAAACTGGTGCATTTCGCGTCAGAGTGTGGTGAACTTTAATCAGCTTTATATCGAACACAATCGAGAATCAATTCAATTAGTGTCGCCCCGTACCGCCTAAATGTCGGTTTTGATTAGTGAAATTGTTTTACCGGCATTTGTAAACGAATTTATAAATTACTAGCATTTGCTCGCGGCTCCGCCCGCGTGATTGTCTTTTTTCCAGGACGGAAGTACCTTAAGTCCTTCCCCTGGATATACTCGTAACCTGGGGAAGGACATATTCCTTATCACATATACATACCAATATACATTCCTTATCACATATTCCAATCCTTACCAAATTTCATTGAAATCCGGCTTACCAAATTTCATTAAAATAGCTGTACCATTTAGCCGTGAAAACGTAACAGACAATCAGATAGAGTTAGTTCCGCCTTTAAAATAATTTTGTTTACACCTTGGGTCGGTTTTAGTAGGGATTTCTAAGGATTAAAATTTTTTTTAGTAATAAATATAACTTATGTTACTCAGTGATAATGTAGCTTTCTATCGACATTTTTTTTAAATCGGTCCAGTAGTTTTTAAGTTTATTCGTTACATACAAAAATACAATTCTTTCCTTTTTTAATATTAGTGTAGACTAGGTGGTGGGTCCCTCGTATGCGAGAGGCCTTCTGGGTAGGTACCACCGCTGTGTCTATTTCTGCCGTCAAGCAGCAGTGTGTAACTGTTGTGTTCCGTTTTGAAGGACATTGAAGCCAGTGAAATTACTGGGCATTAATAAACTTCGCCCGGTTTCTGAAAGGCTGATCAAAGTAAAATTAACTAATCAAATGTCAAATCTCATGTCAAGTCGAAATTGAGTTGCTAGAAGCGTGGTCGACACCTTTGATTTGACACACATGTTAGCTAACATATCTTTCTAATCAATATGAGAATTTGTATGTCAAACGGTACTAAAGAGACATCAAATATTATTAACTATTACACTAATCAATGTTTCAGCAACTCTAGTTGATTTGACAGCGGAGCAAAATCAAAGTTTTGTTAGTTGAATGTTGATTTGATAGCCTTTCAGAAACCGGGTGTTAAGTACTTATGTCTCAGGGTGACGAGCACAGTTCAGTGGCATGCTTCATATTTCGAAGTTCAGATGGTGTTGCTTCTGTTTATGGACAGGCATGGCGCTTACAATCAGACAAGCGACCTGCTCGTTACGTCATAAAAGCTAATAACAAACAAAATGAACTATGTAGTAGATTGAGTGGTAGAGCCACGCTGTATTGAGTGGTAGAGCCACGCTGTAGACAGTTCTGTCTACATCATGAATGGGCCGGCTCGTCCGGGTCGTAACTGCTGCGTTTCGTACGGTGAGTGAGATATCCGGAGGCCCAAATTCCCCTCCCCTTCCCAATCCCTTTCCTTTAAGGTCGGCAACGCGCCCATGATTATTTTAGTATTGTGGGCGGTGGAGATCACTTACCATCAGGTGACCCACTTGCTCGTTTGCCGGCCTATACTATAAAAAAATGTAGTATAATCAAATTATTCAATAATAAACATTTTCCTTTCACTAGGTCGTCGGTGTACTTGGCGAAGGTTTCTTGGCCCAAGAAGTGGAACTCCTCAGCATTCAGCAGCATCTACGGAGACAGAACTTCCTCCGATAGACACCAGGGACCTTTGGCTCCAGGATTCGAGGTATGGGAAGTTCTTTTTAAATATGTAATCTAGTTGCAATGTGCTTATGGATGTGTGTTACCTAATTTAGTCAGTAGTAATCCTCTGTTTTTTAATGTTCACTTAAAAATATAATGGAGAATTACTAATAGTTTGAATGGAAATACCGTTCGTATGAGACAATTTACGTAATTCACAAATTGTTATGAGTGGTGAAGTCATAACGCGTACGCATTACATCTACGCCACCGAGTTATTGGTACTTACTCGAACCCATAATATATTTACCTACTATACACGTAAGTACTTGATCCTGAACACAATGTAATGTACAATGTTAAGCAAACTCGCACTAATTGTTTATTATAAACAATTACGAGAATTCATTGTTTCACATTCAATTATTTGGTAACTTACTAGATTAATTGTAACGAGTCTGAAATGTTTCGGAAGGTCATCTGAGACGATAGAAGTACAAACTTGATCAAGTAGCTCACGAATAATTTGTCAAAATCTATTATCAAGATTGATGAAAATATTACTAATGATTATTATTTTTGCTTTTTTATATCTTTATTTACGGAGTTTTGTCACAATATGACTATGCTGCTCCATCAAAGCCATTTTACGTACATATAATTACATAATAAATAAACAATTTTGATACATGCCTGCTTCGGTGGCGCAGTGGGTGAGTAGCCGGCTGAGAAGCGAGAGGCCGTGGGTTCGATTTCCACACCGAGATTTGTAGATCACACATTTATTTGTGTGATCTACAAATATTTGTTTCGGGTCTGGGTGTTGTGGGACCGCAAGTCCCTTGAAATTCCTGATACCCACGGTACAGGTTAACCTAGTGTGGCGTAGGGCTATGTGTATGATTGTTGGGTGTATTTATTTATTATTTAGTATTAAGCCAGCCTTATATTAAGACTGCCTCGGGGACGCAGTTGTAATGCGTACGCATTACGCCTGAGGCTGATGCTGAGATCTCGGGTTCGATCCCCGGGTCGGGTAAAAGTGATTTGGGTTTTTCTATTACGAAAAGCTCAGTATCGACCCGGAGTCTGGAATTTGTGCCCGGTATGGCGATACAGCACGAATGGGCCGGCTCGTCCGGGTCGTTACCACTGTCTCACAGAAAATCGGAGTGAAGTAGCAGTTTGCTGCTGCGTTTCGGTGAGTGAGATATCCGGAGGCCCCAACCCCCTACCCTTCCCAATCCCTTAATTATCCCTTTAAGATCGGCAACGCACCCATAATCCTTTTAGTATTGTGGGCGTACATGGGCGATGGAGATCACTTACCCTCAGGTGAACCACATGCTCATTTACCGGCCAATGCAAAAAAAAAAACTAGTTGGTAGGTCTCTCGTAGGATTCCGCCTGGGTAGGTACCGCTGAGCAACAGTGTATAAGCACTATTGTGTTCCAGAAGGCCAATTCTCGTAATTTAAATTTTCAAAATATCATTCCGATCTAGTCTCAGCGTCAAGAAAGTTGGAAATGACATTCTCTTAAACAAATAATCAACGTCAAATGCACCTAGCATTAACAGTAGCATTATACCGTTTTGGCTTCAGTCAACTTTTATACTACATTCAATCTCATTACGATCTATGTTCACATTTGACGTTGATTATTGGTTTAAGAGAATGCCGTTTGCAACTTTCTTGACGCTGAGACTAGATCGAAATGATATTTTGAACATTTAAAATTACGAGAATTGGCCTACAGTGTGAAGGACATTGAAGCCAGTGTAATTACTGGGCATTATGAGGCTTAACACCTTATGTCTCGGGGTGACGAGCGCAGTCCAGTGTCATGCAGTGCTTTATTTAAAGTTTTGTGTGGCGTTGCTTCTGTTTATGAGCAGGTGTGGCGCTTACCATCAGGCGAGCTACCTGCTCGTCTCGTCATTCAATGTAATAAAAATAAAAAAAACATAGGCGGTGGAGATCACTTACCATCAGGTGACTCACTCACTCGTTTGCCGGCCTATGAAATAAAAAAATGAACCATAAAATCACGGTTAACATTTAGGTGTGTTTTATAATCATACACAAATTGCAATAATAAATAGTGGGTACAGTCATGCAATAAAATCATTATGTATTTCCGCGAATGTGTTGCGTCAACTGCTTGCGGGAAGTGGGAATAAAACTATACATGAGTCGGATTTGGAAGGGGGTCATGGGGATATTATGAATGTAAAAATATTTATATGAAAAAAGCAGCGATAGCTCAGCTGAAAGTGGTACGGACTGTAGAGACGAAAGTCGCAAGTTCGAAACCAGCCTCAAGAGTATGAGTATACTAGTAAGAGTACTTCTGACTTTTCTAAGTTACGCGTGTACTCTGTCAGATTTTTTAAGAAAACTCAAACACATATTATGACCGACAAGTTATTTGAATCTAGGACTTTACTGGTTTCACAACATAAGTACGGTGTCACTAGACCAATGAGGTGACCTCAGAGATAAAACACACATTACATACATCATTCTGGCTTTTTCCCTGTACAAGTTTCGGCAAATTTTGATAATTGTACCATCGGGTGATTAGGCCTACAGAATATCGAAGTAAACGCACCATTAGCTGTATCGTGGAAAAGCTTGTAATCATAGTGTACGGTAATAAATGTAGCGAATGTAATGTGCTTTCGGCATGAAAATAAGACGGATAAAAACATAACCCTTCTTCTGGGGTAGTTGGGTAAAGAGAGGGAATATTGATCACCATAACAGTTGTTTCCAATATTTTATTTACCGATAGATTTGCTTATTGACAGTATATTTATGACTCATTTTTCATGGAAGATCTGTCAAAATAATAAATAGAATATTGGGAATAGTCATAAGTCTACTCACGTTTGTATCCCGAAACGGTAGGTAGAGCCGCAACTGGTACCCCCACGGTTCGCCTAATATCGTAAAATCTGATCCCATCTTGCGATTAGATAAAAAACTCATCCCAACCTATGGGATTAGTTTTTTATATAGAAGAATTCATCAAATAAGCAAGTGGGTCACCTGATAAGTAAGTGATCTCCATAATTGATGAATTACCACGGTATCGAACCAAGAATACGTATATATAAGTATAAAGGAAAGGGATAATTAAGGGAATGGGAGGGGAATTTGGGCCTCCGGATATCTCACTCACCGTACGAAACGCAGCACCAAGCTGCTACTTTACGCCGGTTTTCTGTGAGACAGTGGTAACACCTGGACGAGCCGGCCCATTCATGCTGTAGACAAGTGTTTACAGCGTGGCTCTACCACTCGAAACATTGATGCACCTTTACAATATAAACGAATAAATAAAATTATTAAAGGTGTGTTACCGATGCATAATAAGAAAACAATGACGAATGTATATTACTTCGCATAATAAAGTTACATTGTTCTGATGCTGTGATGCAAGAGTTTATAATAAAAGAGCGCGGTATCAAAAAGTTATTCTGCCACTTTGTCATGTTCAACTTTTATGATTAATACTCGTTTATGCAGATATTTAGAAAGTTCGTTTTACCTTTTTACCCGACTGCCAAGGAAGGGTTATGTTGTACGCGCGTATCTTGTATGTATGTTTGTTTGTAAATTTCTTTATTACCTCGTACCTTCTAAACGGTTGGATGGATCTCGACAGTTAAGGTGTCCTTCTCTCTTCTTCTACCTCTGTCCTCCTTCCACCTGTCCTTATCCCACTCGCAGTGGGGTCGTTGCAACATGCTTTTTAACACATGTCACAGAAAGATTTGGCTTGTAGTTTTTACGGCATGCCAAACTAAATGGTTAAATGACACCGAATGGGATAAAGTCCAGCATACTGCTCAGCTTATGTTCTAGCGGTTATTTTCAACAATCCCCCGTAGGTGGCGTGTCGAAAACAGTACTGAATCAATAGATAAATCATGGATTGTACATACATATATGAGCACTCGTGGCTCTAATCCCCGAAGGGGTAGGCAGAGGTGTAACCAGTACACCCACATTTCGCCGAGCGTATCTCCGTCCCACGATGTGATAGGGGGCGAGCCTATCGCCATACCGGGCACAAATTCCAGACTCCGGGCTGATACTTAGCATTTCGTAATAGAAAAATCCAACATCACTTTTACCCGGGTATTGAACCCTCACCTCAGCGTCAGCCTCAGTCGTAACGCCTACGCATTACATCTGCGCCACCGAGGCATTCAGGCATTTTTGGGATAGGCAGTGGCATAGATTGTACCACTTCTAAATCTCGGCAGTACGCACTACTCCCTACCAGTGATAACTGCCTCACGTAAGCGGAGCATAAATTACCTGCCTAATTTATAGGGTAGGTGTAATTTAATAGATTACTCGCGTCACGGTGACATGCTCGGTAAGTTTGCCCCGGATCAACATTGTACGCGATTTTTGGCGTAATTTTTTCGTGTGACGTCATTTTTAAGGCAAATGTTCGTTTTGTACGCAACTACCATTTTACATTTATTTGACAGTAGGCGGTATATGAAAGGTTTTATAAAGTGCTAGTTTCTGCTCGCGGCTCCACCCGCGCGGCCTTTATGGGGATAAAATATAGCCTATGTCCTAGTCCAGGTTGAAAAGCGTTGAGCCATTAAGGCGTGCTTGACTAACAAACATCCAAATTCACAAACTCACAAACATTGAAAATTTCACTTTTATAATAGTAGTAGGATAGTAGGACTAGTTAATGCCCGCAGCTCTGCTTGCATGATTAGGTTTATCGGTACCCTAGGGGTTATACACTGTAACTAAGTACACACAACATTGTCCTTTAAACAAAATTATTTTCCCATGCGCGAGATACGAACCCGGTTTCGTTTATATCAGATTTTAAAACGAATCATGCTTATGATAAAACTTTGTGTTTAAATGCTTATTTAAACACAAAGTTTTATCAAAATCGGTCCAGTTATGTGTACAATATTGAATTCATAATGGAAAGTACAAAACCGAATTCACTCGAAATTGGTTTCAATTGTAAAACTGACACATATACCCAACATGGGAATCAACTCTTGCAGTTCACTCTCACGTACACTGCCAGACCTATGATTATTTATATACGTATAAGAATTCATAAATAATTCTGGTGGGAATAAATTGCAAGCAAATGTTTCTGACATCTGGACACTCGGCTGCATTTCTATTTTAAATTATTACGCTTTTCAATTAAGAAATATATTTACTTGATAATATTGTACTTGAAACAACTGTGTTTGCATTTGACAGATTTACTGCGAGACTCAGAAATGCCAATTAATTGTAATCGTTATTAAATCATTTATATTTTACTAGTCCTTCGTAGTTATGTAACTGCCCTGCTCCCATGGCTCATAGTGTGATATACATATAAAGCTTTCGGAAGATAACTAAATATTATATATATATACGGCATCTAAATCAGTTTCAGAATTTAAAAGAAATAAGCGGACAAACAGTAGTAGGAAAATTGCTTAGAGCGCCTGTACAGACAGGCGCTCTAAGCAATTTTCCTACGCTCGTTTACTGACTAATAACCCCACGGTGGCCTCCTTCGGTACCGGGGATCATGGTATACCTGGATTGCTACCGGTACCAACCCAGCACTCAGTTTGCAGCCCGTCTCTATTAGGGCATGGAATTTCCCCAGAATCAAGACGACCTCGGCGTCTGGCACAGCACGGTGTGTTACACTGTTGTCCATTTCAGTGTCTGATTTTGACTACTATTAACTTTTAAGACCTAATTAATCGAAAATGACACCATAAGAATACTTTAAATTAACACATTGTTCAATAGTATTTGTTATGCATCGTTTAAAATTATTATTTGATTATATTACTGGTATATAAATCGAAAATTCAAATGCTAAAATCAGACACGATTTGAATTGTAGATTCCGAATTTACATTGAGTGTAAAATTCGACACAATTCAAATAGATTTGACGACATAGGATACCTATTTCAAATGACATTAATTTGAATATCATTGTTCTAATACTGACGTATTTGCAAACGTAATAATCCCTAATTCGTAACCTAGGATATGTTCATATGAATGAATTCAATAAATTTAATATTCATTAACAACCAATAACTTGAGCAAGCATCAACGTACTTAAAAAGTGATTTCTTAGGTTTAGGCGAATATTACACATTGAAATAAAACTAGTTTATTTATACGGATTTTATCGCGGTTTAATTTTTTATGAGTCTCTCCCATGACCACACGGGCTGAAAGGCTTTTGAAACGTCGGGACCATAAATAAAAATTAAACCGCGATTAAATCCGTATAAACTAGTTTTATTTCAATGTAAGTAAAAAGTTTTAATTGAAATACATGATTTTAAATGCTTTTAAAAATATAATAATAATACTAGCTCTGTATTATATACGTCCCACTGCTGGGCACGGGCCTCCTCTACTGAATGAGAGGGGTTAGGTCTTAGTCCACCACGCTGGCCTAATGTGGGTTGGCAGACTTCACATAACTTCAAAATTCTTATGAAGGAACTTCTCAGGTATGCAGGTTTCCTCACGATGTTACCTTCACCGTTAAAGCAAGTGATGATTAACAATTAATACACACATAACTTAGAAAAGTCAGAGGTGTATGCACTTGGGGCTCGTTTCCAACCTGCGACTTTCGTCTCGACAGTCCATACCTCTCCCCGCTGAGCTATCTCTGCTTTAAAAATATACACCTTCATAAATACAACAAGAATATTATGTTACTTAATCACTACTGTATAAAGTTATCATTGTGATATAACAACGGTATTTTCATTTTCTGCTCTTTCAATTCGAATTAATTTACACTCATTAATAAGTGGGCGATCGTAATAAACAGGAATAATATGAAAATCAATCCCAATGGAGAATTCCTTTATTAAATTCACCTGAAATTGATTGAAACATTGTTAGGTACGCGTGTTTTATTAAAACTTAATTTTATTCACTCTTATAATTTATATTTTATATATTATAACGGTGAAGGAAACATCGTGAGGAAACCTGCATACCTGAGAATTTCTTCATTAGAATTTCGAAGGTATGTGAAGTCTGCCAACCCGCATTAGGCCAGCGTGGTGGACTAAGGCCTAACCCCTCATTCAGTAGAGGAGGCCCGTGTCCAACATTGGGACGTATATAATACAGGGCTAGAATTATCATTGTATATTATTATGATTTACTAATTTGCTCATTGTTGGACATTGTTTGTTTTTTGTCTTAAATTTATTGACATCAAAAGTAAATTAAGCTTTTATATATTGCGATAATCGTACAGACTTGCGCAACGTCACTTTTAGGTTATTTTTGCTTTCCGACATGGCATGACGTGTGATGCATATGTATCGGTCATAACCAGAGACGGGTATCATTACCAAATTGTTTACCGGTAAAATAACCAAAACCGTAAAGTTTTACATACACACTTACGCCTGTAATCCCAGAAGTGGTAGCCAGAGGTATAACTAGTACAGCCACATTTCGCCGCGTTTATTTCCATCCCATGATGTGATAGGGGACGAGCCTATCACCATACCGGGCATAAATTCCAGACTCCGGGCTGATACTGAGCATTTCGTAATAGAAAAACCCAATATCACTTTTACCCGACCCGGGGATCGAGCCCGAGACCACAGCGTCAGCCTCAGTCGTAACGCACACGCATTACAACTGCGCCACCGAGGCAAATAAACATTTGTTTTGTTGTGTAAAATCGCTAACGTTAAAAGAATTGATAATCATAATCGATTTAACGTTAAATAATATAATAACTTTGAACGTTAATTCACGACAGTGACACCGGAAGTATAAAGTATCATTACTTTTACCGATACTTATTTTGGTAACTCGTAACGTTAATTGAATTATGGATATCGTTAAAAATACCGATAATTCGGTCCCCGGTCGTAACTAAGTCGCATTTTGGTATAAATCGATGTACTCATTGCGCAGTGTACAAACATATGTAGCCTCCGTGGCGCAGCGGGCTAGAGCCGGCTGCGAAGCGAGGGACCGTTGGTTCGATTCCCGCACCGAGACAAATGTGGAGTCAGGACTATGTTTGTGACTGTTGGCTGTATTTATTATTTATTTATTATAGTAGAATCATAACTATATTGGAAACAATCAAGCTACTAATATCGTGGATCATTGTGGGCAGCTGCCTGTAGTTAGTAGTGGTGTTTGATTGCATGGCTCCCGCTGCAATATTTCCTCAACTTTATGACATATCCTTGTTCAAACGAGGTTTAAAAAGTAATTTTCTCGGCATCAGCTTGGCCAATGCCTTTGGCGTTGCTAATGTCTATGGGTGACGGTAACCACTTACCTCAGGTGGGCCGTCAGCTCGTCTACCTTCGTAAGCTACTAAAAAGAATGTCTTTATAAAAATAATATTGTTATTCTATAAACACGTTTTGAAAATATGTATTATCTAAAGTTGTTTAATTGAATTTTTTCCATTAAAATTGGTCCACAATAGGCGGAGAAATGAATGTACATACATAAAAAAAAAAACTCGCCGAATTAAGAACCTCCTCCTTTTTTGAAGTCGGTTAAAAAGGAAAACTTTTTGACAATAGTTTTGTACTCGCATTACTGGTCTCTGGACTCGCATCACATGAGTCATTTGTCGCGGGTTTAGAATCTTACGTGACAGCGCCGAGCTCCAAGCTTTTTTTGAGTGGAAGAGCCACGCTACGAGGAAAAAATACGAGCTACGAGGAATTTGCGTCGCCAATAAGCTGCATAATCGAGTCTAATGTGAATAGTGGAAAATCGGTGACTTAAATGTAGGATCTCAGAATCTCGCTATAAGACGAAACTGAAGTCTGAAGCGTATCAAACCTCACTGATGTTCCACTATCAAATATTTTCAAAAATCTTACACTAAAATAAAAAAATGGAAGACTGGCTTCCATCAGGTGGCGGAACCCTTAGATACCGCTCGAATCTAGGTCCTACTGCCCACACAAAAGCTTTGGCATGATATACCTTTTCCAGAACCCCCTCCCCTTCTGAATCACCGATTCCTTTCCTTTCCTTTAGGGTCACAGCGCATCCACGAGTCTTCTGATTACCGTAGGTGTTCATGAGCGGTGAACATCAGGTGACTCACTTGCTCGTTTGCGAGCCTCTGCTATAAATAAACCCTGATTAGACTTTATCACACTGCCTATCCTTATATGTGCTTACTGTGTAGTCCTGATAAATGTTTGTGTTGTCGCACAGCGAGCCAGCGCCTTCTGCAATGACGGCACTGCATCAGTTTGGGGCAGAGATGTTGCGCCTATCTCGTGGCTTGGAAGCTTCTGCGGCGACCAAACCGCAATACCGAGGGTATATATTGGCAATTATTTGTACGCTTCGAGCCTAATTTGATGTGGTTTTCAGCACCTGTGTGTAATTTGTTTGTAACTGTACCGCGTTTGTTAAAGCTTTCTGGGCTGATGAAATAAGCAAAAGTGAAACAGAATTTTGTTAAGAAACATTATTAAATATGTAAAGACTATATATGAAAATTCTATAAAAATAAAATAAAAACAAATAATTTTTCATTAATAAAAATATAGCAACAATTACCGTCCGTTTGGTCGGATATTTATCAATTATAACGTTGCTGAAAATAAATTAATATGTACATTTTTACAGGACTAACGTATCAGAACGTGGTGGAATGCTCACTCCAGGCTCACTGAGCGTTTCCTCAAGTTCACCATCATCTATGCTTCAAGATCGACGGCGCACATCAACTAGTGGAGAGCCAAATCCACCTCTCCACAGACCTCGAAGTGCATCGGATGATGAAAGCAACGACGGTCTTTTAGCCCCTTCATCCTTAACTACTAAGTCCAGAAGTTCAGAAGACGGTCTTCTCTTACCACCCCCCTGCACATGTCCTTACTTTGGCACTGACTCTACCCCACCTCGACGCACCACTGAAGTCATTATAGTCCCTGGAGGAGATATCAATGGCTGTAATGGCTATCCTAGGAATGGAAATTTAAAAGATGAGCCATCTACTCCAATATTTAGGCGATCGAGTAGAGGGGCAGCTTCCATGGTGACATGGGACGAAGCTAGAAGATTTCGCAGAGGTTCTAGCTTTGGTGGTGCTAGAACTACACTTTCTACTCCCGTTCGGAGCATCCGAGCTCAAAGATCAGTAACAAGAACTCAGCCGTCGACTTCAACGCCACAACGACAAACACCCAGGACACATCATTCTAGAAATTCTAGCGTTATATCAAGGAATTCTTCGCGTCATGGCCGCATACTGCGTTTAGAACAGAAGGCCACGAAAGTTTTAGGGGTTGTATTTTTCACTTTCGTCGTCCTCTGGGCTCCATTCTTCATCCTCAACATGGTGCCAGCTGTATGTCCTGATTGCGAAGGTAAAATTGCCCATTGGGTGTTCGATTTCGTACTGTGGTTGGGTTATGCCAGTTCGATGGTGAATCCGATATTCTACACGATATTCAATAAGGTGTTTAGGCAGGCTTTCAAGAAAGTGTTGCGGTGCCAATACTGTAGGTCTAGGAGATAGCCGGCACCCTGGGAGCGTGTTCGACCATCCTCTGATCCAGGCATCGGGGCGCTCTCAGTTAACAGAAACATACGATCTCAATATGTGTAAACTCAAGAGCTTTAATTGCTTCTAGTCCTTCATCTACTTCTATATTGATACCCGTCAATGGACTGTATTGTATATAATTTTAGTTATACAGTATCGACCACTCTATATAATTCCGTGTACAAATAGTAATATTTGTCTTCGTTCTGACCTCGTTACTGCTGCTATTGTATACATAGAAAAGAGTCATAAGACGTTGTGTCAAAGTCCTGTAAGCTATTTTAAACCTTATTACGAGTTGGTATAGGGCAAAACAGAGTGTACGACTTTGCCGTTGGAAAGTCATTGTATCAACATTTTTCATTTGTAATAGCTTCGTCTTTATAGTAGAAATTGTCTATTTTTTAAGACTGATCAGACAGTTATAAGGCGGTGATATATAGTTGCATTTAAATAAAGTTTATTTTGTAGAAGGTGGGAATTTAATGATAAAGATAAGAAGCGAATCGAAGTACAAAGCGTCGTATTTGGTCGAATCGTTATCTAACTAGGTTACTTTAAAATTATCAATGTTCAGTGTACCTTTTATTACAGATGCTTTATATATATTTTTGGGTGGTAGGCACGCTGTCGATAGTTTTGTCTACAGCATAAATAGGCTGACTGGATCGGGTCGTTACCACGGTCTCAAAGAAAACCGACATAAAGTAACGGCTTACTGCTACGTTTTGTATGATATCCGGAGGCCCTAATTCTCCTCCCCTTCCCAATCCCTTTCCTTTAAAGTCAGCAACGTGACCATGATTCTTCTGGTATTGTGGGCGAACATGGGTGGTAAAGATCACTTACCATAATGTGATCCACTTTGGTATTGGGCCTCTGGTTATCTCACTCACCGTACGAAACGTAACAACAACTGCTACTTTACGTCAGTTTTCTGTGAAACAGTGATAATGAAACGGACGAGCCGGCCCATTCATGTTAAAGTCAAACTGTACAGTGTGGCCCGGCCACTCGAAAAAGTTCAGATTCATGGAACCATAATAAAGAGGCTTTGTTTTTGATTTATCTCTGCGCCATTCGATTTTCATATTGTACAGTCGTACAATATTAATTTGTATGTTACTTTGCCCATCACTTAATCTAGTCAATGAGTCGCGGTGGATTATGAAAACAGTTATTGCTATGATGGTCTCAGTTCTGAATTCATCGGTAAGTCTAATGTAACAGGATTGTGAAATCCCGCATACTGCGTATTGGATCCAGAATTAGGCCTAATGTTTGTTTAAATTTAGACGATAATATCACATTAAATCGTGTTGTCTTTAAATTTGAACTTTGTTGAGAACTGTTATGAGTGGTAGAGCTATTCTGTAGCTTTTGTCTACAGCATGAATGGGTCGGCTCGTCCGAGTCTTTACCACTATCTCACAGAAAACCGGCGTAAAGTAGCAGCTTGCGTTTCGTACGGTCAGTGAGATATCCGGAGGCCTAAATCCCCCTCTTTCCAATCCCTTAATTATCCCTTTCCTTTAAGGTCGGCAACGCGCCCATAATTCTTTTGGTATTATGGACGTACATGGGCGGTGGAGATCACTTACCATCATGTGACCCACTTGCTCGTTTGCCGGCTTATGCTATGAAATAAAAAAATCCCAAAGAATTACCGTGCCAGCATTTTTAATACGAATTTAAATAAAAATTATTTTTTAATATGAATTAATATAAGTTAATATATAAATTATGTAAGTACCTTTTAAAATTTGTCCATTAGTATACAGACCTCAGTCTCGAAATTTAAAAGGGCGCCCGAGGCTGGCTGGGATACACGTAATATCTTATTTGGGATGAAAGTTGTCGCTTATATCGAGCGTTGGTGGCTGTGCGTGGAGGAATTACTAAAAAGGTCTTTACTAAGAATAGTATCCTATTGTTTAACAGACTTACGCCCGATTGGCTGATCAAATCAACATTCAATTAACAGAACTTTGATTTGACATTGCTGTCAAATCAATTCGAGGGGCTGAAACGTTATTTACTGAAAAAATTAACAATATTTGATCTTTCATTAGTACCGTTTGAAATACGATTCATATTAATTTGAAAGTTATGTTAGCTAACATGTGTGTAAAATAAAAGGTGTTGATCACGCTTCTAGCAAATCAATTTCGACTTGCCATGAGATTTGACATTTAATTAGTTAATTTAACATTGATCAGCCTTTCAGAAACCGGGCGTTATTCTTACAAATTCGTTTTTAGGATTTGATTTGATATTCCTGAGCCGTTGCTTCTGAGATTTTATTCGAATCATGTTCTACTGAGAAATAGGGGACGTGGACTAAATTATTGGCTACATTTAATTATCTACCTAATACAAGTTTAGCCTCCCCAGATGAGCACTACTAGATGGTAGGTCTCTTGTATACAAAGGACCGTCTAGATTAGTACTACCACTTTGTGTATAAACACTATTATGTTCTGGTATGAAAATGATGAAACTCAGTAAAATGACTGGGTATTATGAGACTTATGGTCGCTATCCAGTTGGATAATGATCATGTAACCTCCCACCAGCAAACAATTCCGGCAAAGTTCAAATGAAAATAGATGTTAATAACTGTTTTATGTTTGTATGTAGATAATTGGGACAATTCTGAAGGTGTTATTATACGAAAACTATCAGTTGTAATTATTATGTCGGCATTAATGTGATTTCTTATGTTAACGCGAATATTACACAAGTAAATAAAATTAATTTATACGAATTTTATCGCGGATTAATTATAGTTTAATTTTAATAAAATAAGAGTGAAGGAAACATCGTGAGGAAACCTGCATACCTGAGAAGTTCTGCATAAGAATTTCGAAGGTATGTGAAGTCTGCCAATCCGCATTAGGCCAGCGTGGTGGACTAAGGCCTAACCCCTCTCATTCAGTAGAGGAGGCCCGTGCCCAGCAGTGGGGCATGTATAATACAGGGCTGGTATTATTATTATTATAATTTAAGATATCGTCAACTTTTCTGGTCGAGCGGCTCATATAGACAAAACTGTATCCAACGTGGCCTCTACCACTCAAAAAGGGGTTGCACTTCATCCATGGCTCGGTCTGCGTTATAACGCCTAATTTTACTTGACCATTATAGTCATTATAGTAAGTACCAATTTGGCATACGCTTCTACGTGTGTGTTGCCGATGTGATTATATTGTATTTATATTTATTTCTTATAAAAAAAATACTTGCACATTGTGGATTGACTGTAATAATAATTAATCAACCAAAGATTTGTAAATATCATATTAGGATAAGAATACAAGTTAGAAGTAAGGATGTATGATATACCAATAAAAGCAACCTATGAATATCATTAATAATAGTTAGGTGAAAAATACACAGATTTGGTAGTGGGTGGCGCGAAAAACTTCACTGAACTGACAACAATTAATTGTATACTAGGAACGATATTATACGTCAACACTACTCGCGAAGTGCTCGCAGACCCTGTCATTCTACATTATTAAATTACCTTCAGAATAAGTCCCAGTGGTTAATTGGCATTAAAAAAAAATAAGATCTAGGATAAGGTGTAAAATCTAGTCTAAAATTTAGATGTCCTACTTTAGGTAAAGAGTATGATGTGTTTAAGGGCACCGGCATATTAAGACGTAACGAACGTCGCCGATCTAGAAATGTATAATTTGTATGAGAATTACGCAATGTCTCATCAATCAGAAAGTAAAGTAAAGAGCATGATGTCTTCGTGTAACTTATAAAAATTATGACTGTAGGCAACGGCTTGGTTGTACTCAGTAGCAGATTTGCCCTAAGGCCCAGTAGGCCTCGGCCTAGGGCGGCCAGATACTAGGGGCGGCCATTCGGCACAAAAAAATCACATGTGATAACAAGAGCCTATATGATGAGTGCTGAGAAAGGGGCAGCTGGTACCGACTACATGGCCTGTGGCTTAGGGCGGTCAAGACTGTAAATCCGCCACTGGTTGTACCCTGGCATTGCTGAAGTCCATGTGCGGAGGGGACCACTTACCATCAGGCGGGCTACACGCTCGTCTGTCTACCGTAACAATGAAAAAATGTGACTGATTTTCGGCGGCGTCAGTTCTGTCGTAATATGGTGAGGCCCTAAATAATTGTGATGTATAGAACTAAAGCATGTCCTAATTTTTCAGTTTTTTATAAATAGTATAAATCACTTTATGTACATACTCTATATAACACGTTGTTAGATATGTGTATATATTATGTAAATAATAAATGTGCAAATAATGTCATTTCAAATAATAAAACGATTCGGTCGAGTTACGTATTTTTTATTCTCATCTTTTCGTTATAGTATAGGTGGTTTTACCTGGTGGTAAGTGATCTCCAGCCCATGAAAATCCACAATACCTGAAGAATCATGGACGCGTTGATGATAATAATAATAATACACCCAACAGTCACACACATAGCTCTGACCCCACACTAGGTAAACCTGTGTCGTGGGTATCAGGAACTACGAGGGACTTGCGGTCCCACAACACCCAGACCCGAGACCAATATTTGTGGTTCACACAAACATTTGTCTCGGTGTGGGAATCGAACCCACGGCCTCTCGCTTCGCAGCCGACTACTCTCCCGCTGCGCCACGGAGCGTCAACCTTTCTTTTAAAGAAAGGGATGATTAAGAGATTTGCAACGGGAAGGGGATTTGAACCCATATCTCACTTACTGTACGTAACTGAACAGCAAGCCGCTACTTCACATTTTCTGAGTGCCGATGGTAATAATCCAGTCGCGCTGGTCCATTCATGCTGTAGACAAAACTGTCTACAACATAGCTCTACGATTTTAAACATTTGTTGTTGGTTACTTAACATTTTGTTCGCTTTCGCCACAAACACGTACGCCGGTTATTAAATTGCTTCTTCATACTTCGCCCAATATTGCACGAAGGTGGGATAACGTGAGGCAATTTTAATGATTAATGGTTTAATACAAACAATCTTAAAAGCCTTGATTTTGTGGGATCAAGGGCATGGGAAGGCCATTATGCAGATGTATTTAAATATTATTAATGTATAGCTTTTGCTCGCGGCTCCGCCCGCTTTAATGTCATTTTCCGCAATTAAAAAGTACCTGAGTAGCCTAAGTTACTCCTTATTACATCGGCTATCTGCCAGAAAAAGTCCTGTCAAAATCGGTCCAGCCGTTCCAGAGATTAGCCAGAACAAACAGACAGACAGACAATTTTTTTAAAAAATGTTATAGGTATTGGTACTGTCAAAATCGGTTCAGCCGTTCCAGAGATTAGCCAGAACAAACAGACAGACAATTTTTTTTAAAAATGTTATATTGGTATTGTATATTTACCGTATATACATTCATATGCATGTAGTAAAAAGCGGTTATTTTAATATTACAAACAGACACTTCAATTTTATTTATTTGTATAGATAGTGATAATTCTGCGGCGTATGGTACGGACTGCTGAGACGAAAGGCGCAGATTCAAATCCAACCCCAAGAGCATCCATCTCTGACTTTTCTAAGTTATGAGTATATCAAATGTTAATTATCGCTTGCTTTAACGGTGAAGGAAACATCGTGAGGAAACCTGCATACCTGAGAAGTTCTCCACAAGAATTTCGAAGTTATGTGAAGTCTGCCAAACCGAATTAAGCCAGCGTCGTGGACTAAGGCCTAACCCATCTCATTCAGTAGAAGAGGCCCGTGCCCAGCAGTAGGACTTGTATGATACAGGGCTGGTATTACTATTATATTGTATACGTATGCCCTCAATTCAATTCAAATTATTTCTTGAATCCATGAAATGTTATACATTACTAGCTGTTGCCCGCGGCTCCGCCCGCGTGAATGCCTATTACCAGGATTAAAGTAGTCTAGTCGCATCAAGCGAGTCCCATCATCGCGATCGGTGTGAGAAACGCGCGTGTCCAAAATACTAATATCGCTATTAAAAAATAGGGGTTGATGGTAGAAGGATTAAAATTTAGGGTTGTATGTATTTTTAATGCTGTATCATAAAAAAATAAAAACAAAAAAAAATGTCTAAAAAATAAAAAATAAATTAGGGGTGGACCCTTAACATTTAGGGGGATGAAAAATAGATAGTAGCCGATTCTCAGACTTACTGAATATGCATAAAAAATTTCATTTAAATCGGTCGAGCCGTTTCGGAGGAGTATGGGAACGAACATTGTGACACGAGAATTTTATATATTAGAAGATTTCGATTTAATCAAATTTTAATTCTACCGCCAGTTCGGAATGCTGTTTCACTAGAGAACGGGCAAGAAACTCTCACGCTTGTAATCCCCGAAGGATAAGACAGATGTGCAACCAGTACACCTATATTTCGCCTAGTTGGTCCGTCCCATGATGTGATAGGGGACGAGCCTATCGCCATGTCTGGCACATATTCAGGCTCCAAGCTGATACTGAGCATTTTGTAATATACCAAATATCACCTTTACCTTACCCGGGGTTCCGAGACAGAGGTTGCTGTAGATAAAACTATCTTCAGCATGGCTCTCATCTCAGTATCGTACATGAAAGTCTTATGTAAGTTAAAACACCAGACCAACGGAACAAAAACAAGCCCACTGAGTTTGTCTAGCTGGATCTTCTCAGGACTGGGTCGCGCCGCGTAATATCCAATTGTAAAGTAAGCCCACTGAGTTTGTTTCGCCGGGTCTTCTCAGGCAGGTAGTTTTAAAACACGTGCCATTTCGGTAATGATTACAGTCCATATCGACCCATAGAAAAGAAGAAAATATAAAATAATAATACTTAACAATTCTGGACTATTCCTTATTAAAAATATTGTAAAATTTATAGTTGCCCTGTGTATTTTAATGATGCTATGTATGTTATGTATACATTGGTTGTGTGATTTCTAGACATAAGTTTCTTTATTTTGTTCTGATTTGTCATAAGCGCTATTATAATTGACTACACGATTAATAAAACTACTTATTTCGTTTCACACCTGATCTATTCTATTATATTTATCATTAGCGTGAGGCCGTGGCACGATTCCCGCACCTTGACAAATGTTTGTCTGATCCACAAATATTTGTCTCGGGTCTGGGTGTTGTGGGACCGCAAGTCCCTCGTAGTTCCTGATACCCACGATACAGGTTTCACCTAGTGTGGGGTCAGGACTATGTGTGTGACTGTTGGGTGTATTTATTATTATTTATTTATTTATTTATCAGAATGCAAGTGCTATCGAAAAGGCAATACAAGCACTATACATGGCTATAATGTAATAAAATACGGTAAAAGCGAGCCCGTCGCTACCTAATATGATTACGGCAGGCTGCCATTGCTCCTTCGTATATACATTATTTTAATAATAAATTATATCGGAGTGGTGGTGCGGTTGGACTATTACAAAATATACATACGCACTCACGCCTGTAATCCCCGAAGGGGTAGGCAGAGGTGTAGCCAGTACACCCACATTTCGCCGAGCGTATCTCCGTCCCACGATGTGATAGGGGGCAACCTATCGCCATACCGGGCACAATTCCAGACTCCAGGCTGATACTGAGCATTTCGTAATAGAAAAACCCAATACCACTTTACCCGACCCGGGGATCGAACCCAAGACCTCAGCGTTAGCCTCAATCGTAACGCGTACGCATTACAACTGCGCCACCGAGGCAGTCAAATTACAAAATGTTTTTTTTTTGGTAATATTATAGCACTAGCTTTTGCTCGCGGCTCCGCCCGCGTGAACGGCCTATTCCGGGAAAAAGTCTTATATAGCCTATAGCCTTCCTCAATAAATGGGCTGTCTAACACTGAAAGAATTTTTCAAATCGGACTAGTAGTTCCTGAAAAACCCCATAGCCCGTTCAACCAAACAAACACTTCAGCTTTATAATATTAGTATAGATTAGTTCCCAAAGTGGTCCACGGGAGACTCGAAGGGGTTCCATAGTTAGATCTAATCTTCACATTTTTTGTCGAGTTTTTGGAATATGGTAGAAATGTAGCTGCAGGTGGTCCACCGAAACCTAAATAAGCTAAATTTTGAATGTGGTCTATGAGAAGAAAGTTTGAGAACCTCTGTCATTTGATTTTTAGGGATGATAAATACGGAAAGCTTTATGGTTCGAGAAAATGAATCATCCACAAATGTCCTGGCTTAGCATTGAGACAGTTTTTTTGCTTTTTCTATTAGCCTAAATGACGAAAATAGGCTGCTGCTTGGCGGCAGAAATAGACAAAGTGGTCAACCCAGACGGTCTTGTATAATGTAATATGTAATTTATTACTACATTCAATACTTGAAAATTGTACATACATACGCACTCACGCCTGTAATCCCGAAGGGGTAGGCAGAGGTGTAACTAGTACACCCACATTTCGCAGAGCCTATTTACGTCGCATGATGTGATAGGGGGCAACCTATCGCCATACCGGGCACAATTCCAGACTCCAGGCTGATACTGAGCATTTCGAAACAGTAAAACCCAATATCATTTTTTACCCGACCCGGGGATCGAACCAGAGACCTCAGCACAGCAGTGGTAACGCATACGCATTACAACTGCGCCCAGCGCCACCGAGTCAGTCTGTTTTGTAGTTAAAATAAAATTTTCATAAACCAACCTAGACTTAGATGAACCTATTAATCTTCCTAAGACTACATTCATTTTCCGAGGAAATTCAGAGATGCAAACAAGTCTAGACTGAAGTTTCTAGAAAATAATATTCCCCCACCACGTGTCTACGTGTAATAAACGGCTTGAATAAAATGTAACGTGAAGTAGCAACACCACTGCCAGAATGCGCACTGGATTGATTAGTTTTGGCAACACCTAACTCGTATTAGGTGACATACTCGTATAGATAAATAATAAATAAATAGAAAGAAAAAGAAAGAAAGAAAACAGCCAACAGTCACACACATAGTCCTGACCCCACACTAGGTTAACCTGTATCGTGGGAATCAGGAACTACGAAGGACTTGCGATCCCACAACACCCAGACCCGATACCTATTTTTGTGGATCACCACTATCTCACAGAAAACCGGCTTAAAGTAGCAGCTTTTTGTTGTTTCGTACGTTGAGTGAGATATCCGGAGACCCAAACTTCCCAATTCCTAATTATCCCTTTCCTTTAAGGTCGGCAACGCACCCATTTATTTTGGTATTGTGGGCGTACATGGGCGGTGGAGATCACTTACCATCAGGTGACCCACTTGCTCGTTTGCCGACCTATGTCATAAAAAAAATTAAAGAAAACTATACTGAGTGTTGCAGAAAGGTAGTATCAATAATAGATATTGAAGGAGAACGATTTAAAACAATAGTAAAGTAATAAAAACGAATTGTTTTGACAATGTCTTGGCACTGGGCACTGTAATCTTAAAATCGTATTAAAGCATGAAAACCATTTAATTAAGTGTCATTTAACTGTATATTATGTAAAACTAGTTGTTTTGACAATATTTTAGCACTCTTAAAATCTTATTTAAGCCTGAAAACCATCTAATAAAGTTGTCGCGAAACCCCCTTTTTTCATGTTGGGTTTGCGAAATAAAGTTTCAACAGATGCATACAAGAAATTAAAATATTACGTTAAACATACTCTGAAGTACCAACATATATACGGTAGAGTATTTTCGATATTCAGGCTCAGTGACCGCAGTTTGAGCCGGGCAGTGACCGCAGTGCCCATAATTTTATGCCCATAAAATTATGGGCACTCGCCCGGTGACCTCCATTCTCCCCTTATAGTCACCCCTGACCCTGCAATACTGTACATACGTACACTTCTGTCGCAGCAGGATATCTATATTACCTACTCGTAAAAACTCTCTGTACCGAAGTAAACTTCTGCCGCAGCAGGATATCTATATTACTCGTAGAAATTCTTTACCGAAGAACACTTCTGCCGCAGCAGGATAACCATATTACTCGTAGAACTCTCTGTAACAAAGGTACACTTCTGCCGCAGCAAGATAACCATATTATTTGTTGCCACAGCAACTTAACCACATAATATAAAAAAGAATCAAAGCACAAAGCAATATTGCATTATATAGTTACCATGATTATGTTCTAGCACTTACCGCTAAACTCGATCTTGCCGCACTAGGTACACAAAACCAGTCACTACACTGTCCACTCACTACACTGTCCACTACTACACTGTCCACTCACTACACTGTCCACTCACTACACTGTCCACTCACTACACTGTCCACTCACTACACTGTCCACTCACTACACTGTCCACTCACTACACTGTCCACTACTACACTGTCCACTCACTACACTGTCCACTCACTACACTGTCCACTCACTACACTGTCCACTCACTACACTGTCCACTCACTACACTGTCCACTCACTACACTGTCCACTCACTACACTGTCCACTCACTACACTGTCCACTCACTACACTGTCCACTCACTACACTGTCCACTACTACACTGTCCACTACTACACTGTCCACTACTACACTGTCCACTCACTACACTGTCCACTCACTACACTGTCCACTACTACACTGTCCACTACTACACTGTCCACTCACTACACTGTCCACTCACTACACTGTCCACTCACTACCGAGAAAAAAGCTTCGTCGCCCTAGCACTTACCGTTAAACTCGACTTTACCGCACTAAGTACACAAACCACTAACTACACTGTCCACTGGCTACAGACAAAAGAGCTTCGTCGCCCTCCGTTAAATTATGTTACAATAATCACTTCAACTCATAGTTCATTGGTTGTTTACAATATTACTACTTTACAGACCAAAACCCCATGACAGGATTCTCTATAGACCGTTCTCTAATTGTAACTCAAACAACTAGAACCGAATAGTAAACCAGCATAGCTACCGCGTAATGAACACTTGAACTATCGACTGAGCACTGATCTTATGGCCGTTCCCAATATTAATCTTCAATTTCACGATAGATAGCTATCGTCAAACATCCGTATTGTTCTATCTACTGCTTGGAATCGTCCCTATTTTTTAGATATGCACGTTGGATTCTATGATAGCAATAGATAGGCAGTCTATCTGGGCCCTCTTGTGCGTTATGTTCATACAAGCTGAGAAAGAGGAACTATTGTTTAATTTATGTTAGAAAATATGAAGATATGATTTAGATTAGAAATATAAGTTTTAATTTAACATTTATCTATAATTCTTATTTTTTACCACTGTAAATGAAATAATAATAACGAGAAATACTTATTATGTTGCAAAACACAATGTAATAACGAAACGTTTTACTGTCAATACATTACGGCTCTGAATACAAGTCCTTTGAACAAAAATCCCAAGCTAATTTGGGGGATTTTACTGAAGTGGGGAATTATTTTGTTCGCATTAACAAATATTTATATGTCTCTTGCACTTAATTTAATTATCAAAACGGTGCATTATTTTTATTTATGGGAATTTTAGATTTTTTTTATTATTTCTTTTAGATTTTTACATAATTTATTTAGTTTTTTGTATTGCAGTGCAAGTGCCATGTAAGCCTTGTATACTCATGGCTATTTCTTCAAAATGCGTTATTTATTTCGTTTTTTTACAGCCGAGGATATCTGTTTATCGGTCAAAATCTACCGATAAAGAAAAAACTAAATAACTTTATCGACAGATAGCACATAAAATATATTGGGACGCTTGAACTGTCATTTTCATAGTGTTGTATATCTGTAGTCAGCTATCAGTCCTCTCATCAGTAGACAGCGATGAAGAATAGGATTACCTATCATTAGTAAGTTTATTGGGACGGTAAAACGGAAAATAGATAACATTTTCTATCGCCGGTATAGCAAAACTAGAGACAGACAGAATATAGGGAACGGCCATTAGTGAACTGACTGACCGCGGGCAAAAGACCTCCAGTTATGGCGATAATCCTCTTTTATACCATTTAACTACCCTTCCACAACTATATCCCACCATTATCATTACAGTGTACCCAACGTTGCTTTCCCAGACACCCTCAATATACCAATATTAACAGAATACGCTAACAATATACTTTCATGCAGTATTTATCTACCCACAATATCTTATAATAAAAAATAAGATTTCCTGTATACCGACTTTTAAATGAACAACTGTAAATAATCAAAATATTTCGCGGTATTCCGCGACAAAAGTTTCAATTAACTGTGTATGTAAACAAGTTGAATTACTGCATAGGTAGTTCGTTAATATGCCGCAACTAGTCCTTGAACCATAAAAGGATTATCTAGATATAAATTTTAAATTCGAATCGTTCAGAAACTGTGACGTTTATGTGATTTTCATTTCTATGGATGAGTTACTAGCCCTATAAATGCAGTTTTTATTGATACCACCTTTTTACAACACCCTATATTGGCACATAAAACACCATGTTCAATGAACGTGCACTTCAAACGTAGTCATCCTGGTTTCTACTTTGTCTCCCCTTTAGTGTACTCAGATGAAATTAAATTTTAATCAGTTGTTAGCTTTATGCGCCAGCGATGCAGTTTAAAAGAAAAAGTGGTGTACGCGAAAATATTAGATTCGTTGCGAACTTTAAACTCATCTCCTTTGAAACTTTTATTACAAAGGCGTACCTGTACTGGAGGTATTTTTTTATTCTAAGACTCCTTTTGTAATAATAATAATATCAAATGCCGCTGTTGGACACGGGGCTCCTCTACTGAATGAGAGGGGTTTAGACCTTAGTCCACCACAACTGGCCTAATGCTGGTTGGGAGAATTCACAATCCTTCGAAATTCTTATGAATAACTTCTTAGGTATGCAGATTTCTTCACGATGTTTCCTTCACACTTAAAGCAAGCGATAATTAACAATTAATACACACATAACTTTGAAAAGTCAGAGGTGTATGCTCTTGGGGCTGGTTTCGAACCTGCGACTTGGGTCTCGACAGTCCGTACCACTCCCACTAAACTATAGCTGCATATTTTTGTTACAATTATGTCATATATGTGCGGTCACCAGATATCTTTTATGAGGAACAAAAAATAAATAAATACACAACAGTCACACTCAAACATACTTTTAACGCCACTCTAAACCTGTATTGTGGATACCAGGAACTACGAGTAACTTACGATCCCACAATATCCAGATTCGAAACAAATATTCGTGTATCACACATTTTTTTATAGTATTGGCCAGCAAACGAACAAGTGAGTCACTTCATGGTAAGTGATCTCCACCGCCCATGTACGCCCACAATGCTAAAATAATCATGGGCGCGTTGCCGAACTTAAAGGAAAGATTAAAAGATTCAGAAGGGGAGGGGATTTGGGCCTCCGGATATCTCCCTCACTGTATGAAACTGCTACTTTACGCCGATTTTCTGTGAGACAGTGGTAACGACCCGGACGAGCCGTCCCATTCATGTTGTTGACAAAAATATCTACAGCGTGGCTCTACCACTCTGATAACAAATACTACTAAGGCTTAACCCCTCTCAGTGGTAAAGGATGCCCGTGCCCAGCAGTGGGGCAGTATAATACAGGACTGATAATATTATTACTATTTCACGCAAACATTCGTCTCGGTGCAGGAATCGAACCCGCGGCTTCTTGTTTCACAGCAGTCTACACGCCCACTGCGCCACAGAGGCTGACGACATGTTCTTTGTAAACCATTCTAATAACTATTTACTTGCTCTTAAACAAGATAAAACTGTATTAAAATCCTTTATCCTTTGCAAAAATAGTTTATAAATGGATCTTGTAAGAAATTATTTGAAACTAGCCAGCACAATAAGGTCATTTATAACAGACTCACTTAATGAAGGTTTCATTAGGAGCCGAGACGGCGCTGTGTCACGACCAGAAAAATCTACACAAAAACTTTAAATTTTTTATAAATTTGTGTAAAACAAAAAGTTTATCTACTTTAAAGTAGCGCTATTAAAGTTATCCCTTCGGTAATCCCGTTTTTTAACCTCCGTCAAAAACGTGGGGTGTTATTTATGTTTGACCTCTTTGTTTATATATCAAACTTGGGACCTCGTCCGAATGAGTAACATGTCGATATTCGACCTGCAACTCTGGACAAATAATAAACAGCTGAGCTTTTGTCTCACTCTAGCGTTGTTATTCTCGCTCACGCACTACACTTAAATTCGTAGGGATGTGACCGTATCGATCGTAATAAAAGAATGAATAAAATGAGCCTGAACATTTTTAGTTAGTATTTTTTTTATAAAATTCGGTGCATAAACTTACTGTCAAATGTATGTAATGACCCTTAAATATGAACACACCTTTTTTAATACGTAGTATAGGTATAATATCTTTTTTTTTTCTTTTTTTTTATAGTATAGGCCGGCAAACGAGCAAGTGGGTCACCTGATGGTAAGCGATCTCCACCGCCCATGTACGCCCACAATACAAAAGAATTATGGGCGCGTTGCCGACCTTAAAGGAAAGGGATAATAAGGGATTGGGAAGGGGAGGGGGATTTGGGCCTCCGGATATCTCACTCACCGTACGAAATGCAGCAGCAAGCTGCTACTTTACGCCGGTTTTTTGTGAGACAGTGGTAACGACCCGGACGAGCCGGCCCATTCATGCTGTAGACAAAATTGTCTACAGCGTGGCTCTACCACTCGTAAAAATCTGTAACAAATATACCTATACCATTGATATATTACCTAATATCAATGACCTATACATTTTAAGAAAAAAAGGTATAACATTGTTTATGTTCCATGAAAGTAACCCTGACAATATCAGATTGTCAAACTCTGAATGACAAATCTCGCAACTGACGTAATAGAACAAAAATAGGTCAAGTTTCGACCACTACGCAACCACTAGTATGTAATATAATAATATTACGAACTCAAAAAAAAAAACATTTTAAGTGAAACTTTTATTAGTTCGTCTCAATTTTTTTGGCCTGTGTGTTGCATGTCGCGTGACGGTCGGCCGCGGAGTAGGGATAAAGTGAAAGGCGCTCGCCAGAGCAGCCAACGCCAATATGGCGTCTATAGTTCGCACGCTATTTTGTTTGTTTTTGTTAGTGTTTAATGTAATATTATTCCAAAAAAATTTAGTTAAATGTCTATAATGTGAAAAAAAGTTTCACTTTTACCGTGGTTTCATAAAACCACACAATCTTTTTTTTTTACTAAAAACCGAGTCGAAAATACTAAAAAGCCAAAAATTTAAAATAAACAATTTTGACTCAGTGATTTCTATCTACTCTTTCTATCATTACAATAATGGTACCGACTCAAAATTGTTTATTTTAAATTTTGACCATTTAGTATTTTTGAGTCGTTTTTTTATAACGTCGGTTAAAACGAATAATGCTCAAGTTCTAAACTAATTTAATATAAGTAAAGCTATTAGTCTCAAAGAAAACATACCAATCCACTAAGCTGGCGTACAATAAAGACCCGAGAATATTCCACACACACGGCTTACATAAATTGAACAAAATATTCATAAAACGTCTCGCATGATATACACACTACTAAAGTATGAAACACTACTACACTATTATGATCAAAGAATTTATATAGGTCGATATTATTTACGATCAGTAAAAGGTCGCGGGACTATGAATTAGTACGGTTTAAGGTTATTTGTAATCCCCTTTTTATCAATAAACTTGAAAATTATGTAGGCTTCCTTTATTTGACGAAACCTTAATATTTCGTAAACGTTTATTACTGCTTTACTATGTGTGTGTTATGAAATATTTGTTATAATTTATATGACCTCTTTATGACGTTATACTGAGTTAGAAACGACCGCGGAATCTGAGTAATTTCTCATTAAGAATACACGTGGTGTTCCAGGATGTCGTGTCAAGCGGAAGTCCAGAGCACCTCAAGGCTTACTACCCGTTAGGTCTCTGGTATCCGAGAGGCCGTCTAGGTACCACCACTTTGTCTATTTCTGCCGCCCAGCAGCAGTGTATAAACATTGTTGTGTTCCGGTTTGAAGGACATTGAAGCCAGTGAAATTACTGGGCTTTATGAGAAATGTCATGCAGTGCTTTGTAATTCAAAGTTATGTGTGGTGTTGCTTCTGTTTATGGGCAGAAGTTGTTCTTGAGTTAGGGGAGCTAATCTAATTCTAACTAAGAGTAAGGAAGATGGTAATATTGAGTTGCGGCGAAATGAACGTAACTTACTGTGCAATGTATATGTACCGCGCAGCCGGTGTAGTAGTATACATGGAAGTATTTGTATGTAGCAAAAAGTTTTCGGCAGTTTATTGTTGATAAAGGTCAAGAAATACATCATATATCGATATTCCTCTGACCAAACCCAAAGAAAAACGGTAAACAAATACTTTATACCGTGACCCACCGGTCCCGATGTGAATGACAAGAATTGACATATTCTTATGCTAATTTATATGCTTATATACAAAATCATATCATATATTATGTATATTAAAAATGACTGCCTCGGTGCCGCAGTTATAATGCGTACGCGTTACGATCCCCGGGTTCGATCCCCGGATCGGGTAAAAGTGATATTTGGTTTTTCTATTACGAAAATGGTCATGGGACGGAAATACGCTCGGCGAAATATGGGTGGACTGTTTACACCTCTGCTTATCACTTCAGGGATTATAGGCGTGATGCGTATGTATGTATATTAAAAATAGCTTATTCTACAGCAATATAGTCTGATATACAATGTGTACAGAAAGATGTGTTAAAATTTAAGCAACGTATAGTTATCGATACAAGTATTTCACCTCCCCTAGTACCAAATCCGATGGCATTGCTAGGACGTTAATAAAAAGTTATCATTTTTATATAATGAATAACAGTTCTATTTTTTATCCAATAAATAATATATCGATATTCAATTTGAAAAATTGGACAACACTAAATGATAAACAACTGAGCTTTTGCCTTACTCCAGTATTGTTATTCTCGCTCACGCACTACACTCATTTTATAGGGATGTTATCGATCTTATCGATCGTTATAAACGAGTGATTAAAATAATCATGAAATTTTGAACGTCTAGATTTTAATAAGATCCGGTACATAAACACTAACACCCGGTTTCTGAAAGGCTGATCAAATCAACATTCAACTAACAGGGCTTTGATTTTGACACCGCTTTCAAATCAATTCGGGTTGCTGAAACGTTATTTTGTAATTTTACAATATTTTATGTCTTTTTAGTCGCGTTTGACACACGATTTTTCATAATAATTTGAAAGTTATGTTAACTAACATGTGTGTCAAATCAAAGGCGTTGCCACGCTTCTAGCAACTCAATTTTAACTTGACATGAGTTTTGATATTTGATTAGTTAATTATACATTGATCAGCGTTTCAGAAACCGGGAGTTACTGACAGACATGCAACGACCCTTAAATATAGTGAAATCCGACCCCGCGTGTGCTGTGGGTAAAGTGCTAAAAGTTTTAGACTGATTTTATTTCACAGCCCCTCCCTATCCATTTCTGGTGACACGGCACACCCAACTCAATGATAGATGTACGTTTTTGCCAAACGATTTACTGAGTTGGAAACGAGCCAGTTCTGCTCTTGTTTTGCGGAAACTTGTAAAAAAAACTATTGTGTTATTTATGCAGTTTGTCACGGTCTAGAATTTAGATTTCTTGCTAAGTTTGCTGGAAATTGTCTGCAGTGCATTCGTACTGCTTGCATTCTAATGTTATTCATTCTTTTCTTGCGACACGAGAGAAGTCTGTGTTAAAATATAAAAATTAGATGTATTGGTAGTGGTATGAATAAGTCCAAGTTATTTATAGCATAGGCCGCCAAACGAACAAGTGGGTCACCTAATGTTAAGTGATCTCCACCGCCCACGTACGCCTCTAATACCAAAAGAATCATGGGCGTGTTATGTGAATCTTTAATAGAGAAATCCAATATAACTTTTACCCGACCCGGAGATCAAACTCGATACCTCAGGACAGCAGTCATACCGCATACGCATAACATCTGCGCCACCGAGGAAGTCCAATAGTTCTAATTTCCACAATGCCATAACATTTACTTAATACTTAAACAAGAGAACATACACGTTGTTTGCAGACCTCTATAAAGATCTTTACCCTGAAATTGCTTACGATATCACCACTTAGAAGCTTTATACAAAATATCCAAATAACTTGCCGAGATTAATTCTAATTTATTCTTTACTAAGTAAACATTAATATAGGAGTGGACACTTTTAGAGTTTACGAAAAATCTTATTAATGTTAAATTCTGACGTAACAAAAACATAAACAAATACATAAAGATATTTTCAACGTGTGCATATATTATAAGAAGCGCGCGTTGACTTGAAATTAACGTCTTATTAAATTTATAATACTGTGACGATCTCACGCAACGGATTATTTTGAGACATGGAATATGACACGTGAAAAGATGATTTGCTGAGGATAAAAAATGTGAAATGATAAATATTTAAAAGAGTTTCTTTGTTTTTCTTTTTTTATGTCATATGTCGGAAACGATCAAGTGGGTCGCCTGATGGTAGGTGATCTCTACCGCCCATCTACGCCCACAATACTAAAAGAATCATGGGCGCGTTGCCGACCAGGAAAGGGATTATTAAGGGATTAGGAAGGGGAAGAGATTTTGGCCTCCGGATATCTCACTCACCGTACGAAGCGCAGCAGCAAGCTGCTACTTTACGCCGGTTTCCTGTGAGACAGTGGTAACGACCCGGACGAGCCGGCCCATTCATGCTGTAGACAAAAGTGTCTACAGCGTGGCTCTACCACTCTAAACTTTTCTCTCTCTTCTCAAACCAGTGAGCATTTCCGAAACACCTGTAGAGATGTTTTAATATAATTTATTCTGTTACTAGCTTTTGTTCGAGGCTCCGCCCACGTGATGGCCTTTTCGGGGATAAAAGTATTCTATGTCCTGATGTCCAATGTCTTGGTCTAGCGGTGTGCCAAATTTCATCCAAAACCGTTCAGCTGTCAAGGCGTTGACTAACAAACATAAAAATCCACAAACTCACAAACATCCAAACTTACACATTCACAGTTATAATAGTAGTAGCAGTAGAATTAAACAAAAATAAATCTAAATACATACATACACACGCACTCACGCCTGTACTCCCTAAGGTGTAGGCAGTAGTGTAGCTAGTACACAAACATTTCGCTTATTTCCGCAAAATATATTCTACATTTTAACATCACCTTTAAACTGTACATTTCATTTATTCAGAATATTCGAAACAATTTATTTTTGTAATTACTAAAATAATTCAGTTCTCTAATCAATTATGATAGTTTATTAAATATATCGGGAATTAAGTCTTGTGTGGTTTTCATTGTCTGGTTCCATTACTAAATTTAAAAATGCTCCCCAATATAAGTCCTTACCTATGCTTTTGTAAAGAGGCAGAATATAACCGAATAGGTACATTCACCTTACATCAATATGACATTGTTTGCACGCCATTGTTTACATTTAACTTACAAATGAATAATAAATTAGATTTGATTATTACGCATGTTTGATCGTACCTATTGCTTATGAAGCCTATGCCAGGGGTTTCCAACTATAATAAAACTTTACTGAGTAGTTAAACTAGGCCACAGTTCATAGGCAGAAGTATAATAGTCTTTCTTCTATTTGACTAGATTAAAATGAAATGAAATAGTTTTATTAATCACGAAAGCAATTAAAATAGCGCTTCTGACAAGTGAGTACAAAATAAAGAAACTTTTGTACAGAAATCATATCAACTAATGTATACATAACATACATAGCATCGTCAAAATACATTGGGCAACTATAAATTTTAGAATATTTTTATAATAGTCCGGAATTGTTTATTATTATTATTAGTTTTATTATTTAAGTATTATTATAATGATTAGTTTTAAAATCTAAATTAATAAGTTACGTTCCCTAAAATCTATTATCTAAAGATATTCTATAGCCATTCAATTCCTCTGGAAGGGGTAGTTGACAAATGACGGAAAGAGGATACACGACATGGCAAGCTACGTCATAAGGCAGGTCACGCCATTACGGTGCACGCGTGCGAGGGAGATAGTGAGAGTATCCCACTACGCACCCACTTTTGATATTATAACATTTAAAATATGAACTGCGGCTGCAAAATGACATCATTTTGCAAGAAAATGACTAGGGCTGAATTAACAATACCGTGACTCGACCGCCTCGTGAAGTTGGACTCACAATGACATTAAGTTCAAAATATTTGCATTTCCGTAGATTTTTTAAAATGATTGCTCTTGTTTCCTCCATTAGAAGTAATATTTAAAAGGTTTACGATTAGTTGTCATCGCTTTTTAAAAATTAACTGCGTAAAACGAGCATTCTTAAATCGACTTTGCAAAGTTGACTTTTGTAAATTAATATCGAAGATTACTACGCGAAGTCGCTTTCTAGAAGACTTAAGTTGGGTTAATAGATCTCAGCCTTAGGCCGCTATTCTACTATCATATTTGCATCATAGATATATGACGTCGTATATGATCATATGTCGCAGCATGTTGTGAAATAGGACCATAGAAATTTGATCATAGAAGATATGAAGTTTATGTTGCTATTACACTGTCATACAATTCTCATATATCTATGAGCTATAGAAGTAGGATCATTTTTATATTAAAGTGGAATAGCGGTCTTAGAATAAGAGTTGAAACCGCGGACTTTGTCTCCATCGCTCGTATCATTCTCCCCTAGGCTATCACAATAGAAAACAAAAAATAAAACCTATTAAAATATATGAAAAGCCAAAACAAAACTCCTAATATAACTTTTGAGTTGGAGCTATCACAGTTTTACAAATCAGTGATTTAAAGCATCATCTCAAAACGAATTAAATTAGAAGCTAATTTTAATTTTGCATTTTCAGATTTTTATTTTTGTTTTAAAAAGTTTTTATTTACAAATGTTAGTGCAAGAAACATCAAATTCGGTGCATAAATATCAAAGTTTCAGTACGAGTATTTCATATCCAATAACACCCGTTCAGGAGTAAAACTTTTCAAGTTTATGTGGTATTAATTTGAGGAATACCTCATCAAAGAAAGAGAGAACAACCAAAATCAGAGGGGCTAGCACGGAAAACTATCGAAATCGTAATGTAAAGGTATCGAGGGCTCGATAGATAATTCCTTAAATATCATTGGTCTATATTCCATATATATTAGTTTCATTTACGTACGATAGAGGCGCTGTACTAAAATCTCATAGAAATTATTGTCGCTGACAGCTCGAATAACTTTTCGCAAGTTTCCGTTCTAGCCCCTCTGATCACTCAGTGAAAATATATGCGTGACCATACATTAAAAAAAAAAAAAAAAACATACATCGAACTTTGAATCTCATCTTTTTTCGTCGGTTTAAAATTAAGACATCATCGTGTGCTACGTGACGTTAATATGAAAGTATCGAAATGTCAGCCACTACCATTTAGGCGATCCCAAGGGAGAAATAACAGCCTAGGTACGAGTATTTTGTAAACAGCTTCATCGAGGGTGGGCATATACTTATGGACAATAGCGGATCCAGAATTTTGATTTGTGGGAAGATTTAATTAGAATTTAAAATATACTATACCTACCTGCTTTACAAGCAGTTATAGCTCAGCGGGGAGTGGTATGGACTGTCGAGGTGAAAGTCGCAGGTTCGAAACCAGCCCCGAGTGCTTACACCTCTGAATTTTCTAAGTTATGTGTGTATTAATTGTTAATTATCACTTGCTTTAACGGTGAAGGAAACATCGTGAGGAAACCTGCATACCTGAGAAGTTCTTCATAAGAATTTCGAAGGTATGTGAAGTCCGGCAACCCGCATTAGGCCAGCGTGGTGGACTAAGGCCTAACCCCTCTCATTCAGTAGAGGAGGCCCGATTTTTATCAGAAACTTTATTGTTTTTACTCTAGAAATAGACTAAAGGTTTGACTATTATATTTTGATTACTATTTAAAATTAAATAAAAAAGCTCGAAGCACCATATTCCGATGTATTTGATTCCTAACTGTGGTGCCCGTTGTGTGCCTTTACCTTACGAGGATATGTTCCCATCTTCTACTAAAATATAAATGGGATGATAATGAATTCGATTCCCAGTCCATAAACACCGCATTGACTGGCGCTGTCACAATCTTAGACAGCTCGATCCGCTTCACGTATAGCGCAAACACTTATTTGACTTTCAAATATTTGCGAAGATTCTGAAACATTTACATTTTATCTACATTTTATTCCCTATTATTGATCATATTAATGACATAATTCTATTGCTTTGGCGACTTTATTATACATAATTTGAGTGGTAGAGCCACGCTGTAGACCCTTGTGTCTACAGCACGAATGGCCGGCGCATCTGTGTCGTTATCACTGTTTCATAGAAAACCGGTGTAAAGTAGCAGCTTGCTGCCTGCTTGATATCCGGAGGCCCAAATCCCCTCCCTTTCCCAATCCCTTAATTATACCTTTCCTTTATGGTTGGCTTCGCACGCATAGTTCTTTTGGTATTGTGGGCATACATGGGCGGTGAAGATCATTTACCATCTAGTGACCCACTTGCTCGTTTGCCGGCCTATGCAATAAAAAAAGGCTAACTGGAATTGTCCCTGGTATGGCGATGGGCCCACCCATATTGTCCCTCGCCGTATCACATCATGGGACGGTAATAAGCTTGGTGAACCGTGACTGCACTGATAATCTCTACCTATCAATTCAAGGACACAGGCGTGAATTTTAGTTACAGTATGTACCTATCACGTACACTACCCAACACTCAACTGCAACATAAAGTATCACTCATACACAAGTAGAAATTGTAACGGTCCCTTCATACCGCTTACGTTTGAGTCGGAGCAAGGTTAAGCCTCGTTTTAATTAACCCTCCCCTTCAAAGATTTCAATTACAATAGAGGCCAAGGTCTTACATAATTTAGAAATTTATTTTGTATGTTCCGCTCCTAGTAAAGGATGTCCGTAGTTTTAACACTTGACGAAAATTAGTTTTTTTCTATGACTGTAAATACAGTTCATTTGTACAGTACTCTTTATTTTAAAAGTTTTTTTTTACATTAAAAAACTTACAGTCTCTCTATTCTAAAAACAAAAATGGCGCCGCCGCCGCCGCTACCAAAAGCTTGTCACGCTATCTCCTCCGAAACCGCTGGGGGTATGGGGTCCAGACCGATACCAATCGATGCAGAATAATGTGGGGAAGAAAGTAAGATATGTATCATATTCGTCGGACTTCAAGTTTTTTTTTTTATTTTATGTTTTGTGGAAAAACATGGGCAACGCCCCTAGTTATATAAAATAAATCATTCAAAAATATATAAAGTATCAAAATAAAAATATATAAAGTTTCACCTAACCACCTGTGCCTTGCAACAACAGTAACACTAGTACTTGTGTAATAGTAGTACTTGTGTAACAGTCACACACATAGTCCTGACCCCACAGTAGGTTGACCTGTATCGTGGGTATCAGGAACTACGAGGGACTTGCGGTCCCACAACACCCAGACCCGAAACAAATATTTGTGGATTAGACAAACATTTGTCTCGGTGTGGGAATCGAACCCACGGCCTCACGCTTCGCAGCCGGCTACTCGTCCACTGCGCCACGGAAGCTGTCAAATACGTGCCGAATTGAGAAGCATCATTTTTTAATCGACTAAAATAAATGTATCTTTTTTTTATGGTATAGGCCGGCAAATGAACAAATGAGTGACCTGATGGTAAGTGATCTCCACCGCCCATGTACGCCCACAATACCAAAAGAATTATGGGTGCGTTGCTGACCTTAAAGGAAAGGGATAATTAAGTAATTGGGAACGGGAGGGGGTTTGGGCCTCCGGATATCTCACTCACCGTACGAAACGCAGCAGCAAGCTCCTACTTTACGCCGGTTTTCTGTGAGAGAGTGGTAATGACCCGGAGGAACCGGCCCATACATGCTGTAGACAAGTGTCTACAGCGTGGCTCTACCACTCATTAAATCTATTATCTTTCTGATTCTGATCTGATTAATCTATCTGTATCTACAGTATATTAAGTACCTGCCTTATCGAATTTACTTGGAATGAAGTTGTTCAGGAATTTTATATTCAATCAACTGTATTTGTGCCCTGCAATAGAAAACTACAGTTATTTTACCATCTCGTCGAAGAAACTTGATCCAATAATACGGGAAAGTTCATAACAGCACTTGTATTGCAAGGTAAAAATGTTATTTCTGATGAAGTTCTTTTTTATTATCGATTGCTTTGAACTTATGATAAATTCATCGAAGTGCAAAATTAAAGACCTTTTTTTATTTAGCTTATTAAATTATGCAATGTTCGTAGGTTCATATAAAGTTACCTCAATGTTAGGACAATGTCTATTGAACATGTCCCATTTTAGTTGGGGGATTTGGTCCATGAGTCTGCCACGCCGCGTTTGTCCTATATAGGTAAGTGGGTCACCATTATATTTCTCTAGTAATATTCTTTAGAGAAATAATCTAAATCCAAAGCTTCCTCTGCCAATAAAGAGCTGTAAAAAAATATTAATTACACAAAATACAATCAAAATAAAAAAAATATTACTTCAATTTATCTGATTTTTTTCTCGGATATCAAAAATTATATTCTCCCGATTCAACTACCCATGATACTTATGATATTGTGGGTGTGGATAGGCAGCGGAGATCACTTACCATCATGTGACCCACTTGCTCGCTTGTCAGATTCAGTTATAAAGAATATACCGTAGGATTGACTCGTAGTTTGAAGACTGCCTCGGTGGCGTAGTTGTAATCCGTACGCATTACGACTGAGGTCTCGGGTTCGATCCCTGGGTCGGGTAAAAGTAATATTGGGATTTTCTAGTACGAAATACTCAGTATCATCCCGGAGTCTTGGAGGATAGGCTTGCCCCCTCTCACATCATGGACGTAAATAAGCTCGGCGAAATGTGGGTGTACTAAATACACCTCTGCCTACCCTTTCGGGGGTTACAGGCGTGTGTATTGACTCGAAGTTGATTTTCTATAAAAAACAATAAAGCATCATAATAAGCAAATCATTCATTTAATATTTTTTTTATTTAAACACAAAAAAAAACCGCAAAGTAAAACTTAGACCAATATCAATTGAAGTCTATGAAGAAAAGAACATTTTCCAAGCGGAAAATCCTTTTTTCCGATGTCATACCTGTTCAAAGGAATTCAATTTCAAAGAAAATAAAGCTTGCACACATCCCTTTACATACTACTTTATAATACGAGACTAAGATTGGTTTTTGTATGGTAATTCTAGTAGCGGAGAAGCAGCAATATCTCAGCGAGGAGCGGCATGGACTGTCGAGACAAAAGTCGCCGGTTCGACCAGCCCCATAAGCATGCACCTCTGACTTTTATGTGTTACGTGTGTGTTTATTGTAAATTATCGCTTGCTTTAATGGTGAAGGAAACATCGTGAGGAAACCTGCATACCTGAGAAGTTCATAAGAATTTCAAAGATATGTGAAGTCTGCCAACCCGCATTAGGCCAGCGTGGTGGACTAACGCTTAACCCCTCTCATTAAGTAAAGAAGGCCTGTGCCTAGGAGTTGGGCATGTATAATATGATACTATTATATTATTTTATTATAATTCCGGTAGCATGGAAATAGTGTATTGATATTTTGGCAGCTTCTGTAGCTCATCGACGATCAAAATTGATGGCCAAGAACTCTAAGCATCTCAAAGGTACACCAAATTATAATTAAATTAATGTTAAATTATAGAACCAGCCTCCGTGGCGCAGAAGCCGGCTGTGAAACGAGAGGCCGCGGGTTCGATTCTAGCACCAAGATAAAATGTTTGTGTGATCCACAAATATTTGTTCCGGGTCTGGGTGGTCTGGGGCCCTTATCCCACTCAAAGTGGAGTCGGCGCGACATGCTTTAACACATGTTACAGACAGATTTGGCTTGTAGTTTTGACGACCGGCCACCTGCCTGACGTCAACCCCTTTTTTCACTTTGTAACCTTGTACTTATTGCTTCAATAATAAACTTCCTTTCTTTCTTAGTTCCACCACACGTAAAGTTTATTGGGAAATTTAAAAACGGTTACAACTACACAAAGGAGTTTGCCTTCCCAATTTAAATGCTACCTCGCTAACAGAGCGAGTACGTTTAGTACCAGGAACCAACGGAACTAAATTAATTCAAGTAAATATGGTTGTGAAATTGCAATTCAGCATTTTATAAGCAGTTAACAATGAATATAATGGAAATGATGATGTGTCGATAATTGCTAAGAAACTAGGTTGTAACAATACGGTGAGTGACATATCCAGAGGACCAAATCCTCCCCTCCCATTCCCAATGCCCAATCTTATCAAACTATTAACTCTATCCATAAAACGTCATACATTGTTTAGGGTCTGTTTAGGCGCAGTTGTAATGCGTACGCGTTAAAATTGAGGCCAATTCTGAGGTCTCGGGTTCGATCCCCGGGTCGGCTAAAGTGGTATTGGGTTTTTCTATTACGAAATTCTCAGTATCAGCCCGGAGTCTGGAATTTGTGCCCGGTATGGCGATAGGCTCGCCCCCTATCACATCGTGGGACGGAGATACGCTCGGCGAAATGTGGGTGTACTAGTTACACCTCTGCCTACCCCTTCGGGGATTATAGGCGTGAGTGCGTATGTATGTATTATTTGTTGAGTCGTTAACTTTGTCAACTTATACCATCGAAATAAGATGACAAGAAACGTAACTCAAGCAAAAAATTACCTCACCAAAACTCTGTGCAAGAGGGCGGGGCTATAAAAGTCGTGCAGCTCGTTCAATTAACAATTCATAAAAAATATTATTGTTCTCTAGTTGACACTTAATACAATTTTTTAGCGCGGTGCAGAACGACGTATCTCGATTTAGAAATTTAATATTTAGACATTTGATTTTATGAAATTAAGTTGATATTGAACGTTCATTACATTATGTTGCGTGTATAAGTGTTACGTGTGATTTTACCTTTGCATGTGTAAGTAAGTGGAGCCGTATTTATGGCAGAGTCATATGAGAGTTATCGTTCTAGTTATCTTATATCGATGGCTTAAACATTAATTCAATATATTCGTTTAATTATATCAAATTGACTTTGACTTCAGTTAGATCAAAATTAGTACACGTATGATAGAAGTGGTAGAGTCACTCTTTAAACAGTAATGTCTACAGCATGAATAGGCCGGCTCGACCGGATTGTTACTACTGTCTAACAGAAAAACAACGTGAAGTAGCAGTTTATTGTTGCGTTTCGTACGGTGATAGATCCGGAGGCCAAAATCCCCCTTCCCTTCCCAATCCCTTAACTTCTATGACCATTCTAATACTGAGGGAGTTTATGGGCAGTTGAGATCACTTACCATCAGGTGACACACATGCTCGTTTGCCACCCTCTGCTATAAACAAAAGTACATACTTATTATTGACGTTGAGTGGTTATATTTTTGACTTTCTCATACAATGATTTGTCTATTATTTCTTCCATTTCTCCGAGCCATTAATAAGAAAAATATCCCTAGCATCAAAATAATCCTAATTAATACAAAAGAAATTGTTCAAACCAACGTAAAATCCGTAGGTAACATCATATTCGATTTGTACATTCATTCGAACCCAATTAAATCGGGGATTAAAATCGATATGACGTAACCTGGATTTGAACTTTGCGTTACCAATTACCAATTGCTCTATCCAGTTTCTAATTTACATCTTCGGTTACTATAAAAGGACTGATTTTGGGTGGTACAGTTGCCACTGGGACTGTGTCTACCTTAATTCGGAGATGACTACTAATGACTGCACCGACTGCCTCGGTGGCGCAGTTGTAATGCGTACGCGTTACGATTGAGGCTAACGCTGTGGTCTCGGGTTCGATCCCCGGGTCAGGTAAAGTGGTATTGGGTTTTTCTATTACGAAATGCTCAGTATCAGCCCGGAGTCTGGAATTTGTGCCCGGTATGGCGATAGGCTCGCCCCCTATCACACAAGGGACGGAAATACGCTCGGCGAAATGTGGGTGGACTGGTTACACCTCTGCCTACCCTTTCGGGGATTACAGGCGTGAGTGCGTATATGTATATACTACTAATGACGTCACGTGGCTGTCGATGGCCCTCGCCGTCAACTGCCGTTGCAATTGGTGTGATGTTAATTAAAACGTTGTTCAAAATGAATTTTCCATTTCGTTCTTTTTGTAGTTTTCATTTAATTAAATTCTCTTCGAAATTTTCACGTTTCATTCGATTACATGTTATTCCATTAAATTTTTAACTTTTAACGTAAATGATGCATGCCATTTTGAAAATTTGTTTATTTTACTGTTTGACAAAAGCTACGAAGAATACAAAAGACTTGTATTTGTTTTTTTAATGTATAACCACGCATAATATAGACCAATTTATTAAGTTTGATTATTTTATGCATTTGAAAGAGTATCCCAAAGGTAGGCCAAAGGGCCATTTAAATTTGAAGAAGAAATTCTACCGCTAAGGGGGTGATATTGGGGATTAAAGAATAAAACTTCGTCACTTAGACACCGATTTTGATGACTGTCACTTAATCTATAAAATTAAAACTTTTTACAAAAATAAAACTGACAAAAAAGTGATAACTAAGAAATAAAAATAACTAAATTGGACTCTTTAATTATTATTACCAATTAAACGCAGTTGCATGTCATGACCATGACAGATGGGTGAACACTCAGCATATTATAACAAAATATTTTAAACTATTATTTATTTCTAATTTTTTAGATGGATTTTCTATAAAAGCGTGTTTTCTAGTTCTTTTTAAACTATTATTTATATTCAATGATTTTCAATAAAAATGAAATTAAAATTAAATTTTTTGAATTGTCATTGGACCTTGATGAGTATGCCAAATTTCGAGTTAATTCGATGTTTTGAAGGGGGTCAAAATCATGTTCAAAGTTTCCGTTACATACATACATACATACGTATGAAGCCAATAAAAGCGTATTAAAAATAAACTACTTGATATTCACCATGCATATCCTACGAGTGGCAATCCATAATAATCCACTGGGGTGTGAATTGTCATGTTCAAATGTAACATATATTACTTTCGGTGAGTCCAATTGGGAAGACGTCACATGGAATATTAAAGTCATATGTCTGCCAATCACAGGAAGGAATGACTGTATAAATTCGTCTAATGGTAAAGTACGAGTACATGTGGCGTCAACTAATACCATTTTGATATGTCTACCGTCAAGCAGTGTGTGTAAACACTGTTGTGTTCCGGGTTGAAGGTCATTGAAGCCAGTGAAATTACTGGGCATTATGAGACTTAACACCTTATGTATCAGGGTGTCGAGCGCAGTTCAGTGCTGTATGTACTTCATAATTCGAAGTTCAAACGGTGTTGCTTCTGTTTATGGGCAGGCGAGACGCTTAACATCAAGCGAACGACCTGCCAGTCTGGTCAAGCTAATAAAAAACAAACTGCAAAGAAATTTGATGTTTTTTTTTTATTTTATGGTATAGGCCGGCAAACGAGCAAGTGGGTCACCTTATGGTAAGTGATCTCCACCGCCCATGTGAGCCCACAATCCCAAATTAATCATGGGTTCGTTGCCGACCTTAAAGGAAAGGGATAATTAAGGAATTGGGAAGGGAACCCCCTGGGTTTGGGCCTCCGGATATCTCACTCACCGTACGAAATGCAGCAGCAAGCTGCTACTTTACGCCGGTTTTCTGTGAGAGAGTGGTAACGACCCGGACGAGCCGGTCATTCATGCTGTAGACAAAAGTGTCTACAGCGTGGCTCTACCACTCTCTAACTATGCAAGTTAGCAGCCGCATAAGGCCAGCGTGAGGGGTTAAGAGGCTAATCAAACCCCTCTTATTCGTAGATTAGGCCCGTTTCCAGCCACCAGACAGTCTTACACTAAGCTGATATTATACTGCAATAAGTGGCATACATATGCATATCGCAGTGATAGCTCAGCGGGGAGTGGTATGGACTGTCGAGACGAAAGTCGCAGGTTCGAAACCAGCCCCAAGTGCATACACCTCTGACTTTTCTAAGTTATGTGTATATTAATTGTTAATTATCACTTGCTTTAACGGTGAAGGAAAAACATCGTGAGGAAACCTGCATACCTGAGAAGTTCTTCATAAGAATTTCGAAGGTATGTGAAGTCTGCCAACCCACATTAGGCCAGTGTGGTAGACTAAGGCCTAACCCCTCTCATTCAGTAGAGGAGGCCCGTGCCCAGCAGTGGGACGTATATAATAAAGGGCTAGTAAAAAAAAAAAAAAAAAAAAGTGGCATACTATGGGTGCAGTGATTGGTCCGCTTGAAACATAGGGTCAGTTGATATCATTACTTTAATCTATCTTTTATAATATAAAAGCGAAATACCACTCACTCATTCACTAATAAATAGAAATAGAAATCATTTATTGCACACCACACCATCACACAAGGGTACAATTAAGATAAGATCTTATATAATAATAATAACAAAAACATGACAATAAGCTATAGTGGCATATCATCAAATCATCAATCATAAATCACGATATCCAAAGAGTAATAAAGCTAGGATCATGAAATTTGGCCAGATAACAGTTTATGTGGTTAGATATGGGCCCGCTAAGATTTTTTTTTTAGAAATTTACAATTTAAGGGGGTAAAATGGGGGGTTGAACTTTGTATGAAACTTTTTCTCTTCTTCTTCCATCTGCCTTTATCCCACTCGCGGTGGGATTAGCGCAATATGCTTATAACATATCAAATCTTATCTTATATCTGTCGTTACATCTTTTGGTTCGTAGTTTTTTAAACCAACCGCAAGCCTAACGTCACCCCCTCTGGGGAGGGAGGAGTTAAGGGAGTGGGTAGTTTGTGTGAAACTTTTATAAGGTACGGAACATCTTTATCCCAAAAAAAGATATTCACAAGAGCGGAGTCGCGGGTAACAGCAATAGACTGAAAACTAGTATACAAATAATTAAAATTGCATCACCCCCACCGACATCAGCGTTGCAAGCCGTTACCTTAGAATTAATCAATCGCTCGACAACGAACCTTCCGATATAAGCTAGTTTACACTTAATAGGATGTTAGACGTCAGCGAAATTGCATTACGTATACGGGTCAAACGTGCCACGCGCAACATCCGTGAGTACACACCATTATTATCCGATGAACATGTTACCAGCATGTTAGCTAAAGAGTGTTTTCATTGAACGATACGATAATGATAATATCGTCTCCGCTACATCGGACCGACACCGATATTTGCGAAGCGTTTTAAAGAACGAACATAAGAAATTAATATACGCGCCGAGTTGAGAACCACTTCCGTATTTTTGTCGGTTAAAAAACGAAAGGAGATTTCAATTCGACGCATATTTTTATTTTGTACGTATAAACACCCATAACTTTTCACATAGTGGTCTGATTTTAATGTCTCTTTCCGAAAGTCATAGCTTAAAGTTAAGTTATTTAAATTTCAATAAGACATTTCGCCCTTAACAGATAGTGGGATAAAAGACTAAAAATTCGCCATTTATCCGTTGATTTTGATGAATCACTCATTGAACGATACGTTACCGAACACCGGTGGTAATATTATTTTTTATATGTTAGCAAACCTGTACTATAAAAAAATTATAAGTAATCTCCACCGCCCCTCAACACTCACAATACCAGTGCATAGCAGACCATAACAGATGGGTGCATTGCCTGTGGAATTGATAGCGGCAGGGGGTGTTTGGACCACCGGGAATCTCACTCACCGTATATTCATTTCTGCGCAAACTATGGACCGATTTTGTTGGAAAAATATAATTCAACAAAGGTTGGCTGCGACAAATCAACCTCCTCAACGGATAACAGCACACTCATCGCGATTGTACTGGAAATTACATGCCATAGCTGTACCATTTTTATTTCTAAGGTGACGAGCGTGCGGATCGCATGATGGTAAACGGAACCGCCGCTCATAAGAAACAAGCCACAGCCAAGCCGCTGCCAACCGTTGCCAAGCCTACCATAAAAAAATTAAAAACAAAATAAGTTTAAATACAAATTAAAAACTGACTTTAGTAAAATAACACTGGTAATTTTGGAGTCGGTGCAATTTCAGTTGACCGACAGCGGCATCGTCACTGACTCCAAAGCGTCACAGGTCTATTCATTTTAGTGCCCTGATATCGGTAATTGTGTATCGGACGATAAATCGTTAACGTCGGGCAATGTAAAAACGCTTTAACATGTTCGTCTAAAGAATACATGTATGTAAAGTTTTCGATGTTGTGAACGTTGTTCGAAGTTTGAAAGTTTGTTATTTACTGCTATATTGGTTTTTAGTGTTAAGGATGTGAAATTGAAGTTTTAGGTTCGATTCTTAGCATGGGCATTGCATATGTGTGTGGTTTTCTAGTTTTTTTAAATGGCATAGGTCGGAAACGAGCAAGTGGGTCACCTTATGGTAAGTGGTCTTTACAGATCCTATACGCCCAAAATACCAAAAAGTCATGGGCACGTTGCCGACCTTAAAGGAAAGGGATAATTAAGGGATTGGGAAGTGGAGGCGGATATCTCACTCACCGTACGAAACGCAGCAGCAAGTTGCTACTTTACGTCGGTTTCCTGTGAGACAGTGGTAACGACCTGCTCGACCCGACATTCACGCTGTAGACAAAAGCGTCTACACCGTTGTGAAATTAATAAAATCTGTTCAGGCAGTAATTTGTAAATTCGATTCTAACACCACGTCTGAATTGATACCCGATATGGCATTTTTTTATTAGACTGAATATACGAAACGAGCATGTCGCTCGCCTGATGTTACTTAGATGCCACGAAAAACGTTTTTTTTATATCACTATAGTACAAAAAGCCTCCGTGGCACAGTGAGCTAGTGTAGCGAGAGGCTGCGAATTCGATTCCCGTATCGAAACAAAATATTTGTGTGATCTGAAAATACCTATTTGTTTCGGGTCTGGGTTTTTTATCCCCTGAGAGGTTGACATCAGGCAGGCGCGCGTGGCGTGCGGTTGTAAAAACTACAAGCCAATGAATGTTAAATGCATGTTGCGCCGACTCCACTGCGGGTGGTATAAGGGCAGGTGGAAGAAGAAGGAGTAGCAGGAGACCTCGTTCTTTTTTTTTTTTTTTTTATAATATAGGCCGGCAAACGAGCAAGTGGGTCACCTGATGGTAAGTGATCTCCACCGCCCATGTACGCCCACAATACTAAAATAATCATGGGCGCGTTGCCGACCTTAAAGGAAAGGGATAAGTAAGGGATTGGGAAGGGGAGGGGAATTTGGGCCTCCGGATATCTCACTCGCCGTACGAAACGCAGCAGCAAGCTGCTACTTTACGCCGGTTTTCTGTGAGACAGTGGTAATGACCCGGACGAGCCGGCCCATTCATGTTGTAGACAAAAGTGTCTACAGCGTGGCTCTACCACTCACAAAGTTAAAAGCACAATATAAAGAAATAACATAGATACTTTTAATTATTTTTGACTGCCTCGGTGGGGCAGTTGTAATGCGTACGCGTTACGATTAAGCTAACGCTGAGGTCTCAGGTTCGATCCCCGGGTCGGGTAAAGTGGTGTTGGGTTTTTCTATTACCAAATGCTCAGTATTAGCCCGGAGTCTGGAATTTGTGCCCGGTATGGCGATAGGCTCGTATCACATTATGGGACGGAGATACGCTCGGCGAAATGGGGGTGTACTGGTTACACCTTTGCCTACCCCTTCGGGAATTACAGGCGTGAGTGCGTATGTACTTTTCAATTATTTACAAATATATTTCTTCATATGTATTTATTTATATAAATATATTTATATAAATATATTTCAGAAATGTATTTCTGAATCCACTGTTGAAGCTGATAAATGCGAAATCTGTATTTATAATTAATTCTAGAAAAATAAACGGCCACATTAACAATGTAAGCTCTTCACAGGTATAAGGTTTTGATATTTAAATACCAAATCCTGAAATGATATTATTCATTAGCATATCAAATACTTTATTTTGACAGGACTATCAATAATTATATCACGTTTTCAGGTCGTATGCTTTATCTATTTCTGCCACCAATTAGAAGTGTGTAAACACTGTAGTGAAAAGCAGTGATAGCTCAGCCGGGAGTGGTATGGACTGTCGAGACGAAAGTCGCAGGTTCGAAACCAGCCCCAAGTGCATACACCTCTGACTTTTCTAAGCTATGTGTGTATTAATTGTTAATTATCACTTGCTTTAACGGCGTAGGAAACATCGTGAAGAAACCTGCATACCTGAGAAGTTCTTCATAAGAATTTCGAAGGTATGTGAAGTTTGCCAACCCGCATTAGGCCAGCGTGGTGGACTAAGGTCTAACCCCTCTCATTCAGTAGATGAGGCCCGTGCCCAGCAGTGGGACGTAAATAATACAGGGCTAGTATTATTATTATTATTATTATTTAAATACTGTAGTGTTGCTTTTTTATTGTAGATCCCGACAATCGAGCAAGTGGGTCACCTGATGGTAAATGATCACCTCTTATAATCATCCACAATACCTGAAGAATTATTAAGGGATTGGTAATGGGAAGGGTATTTGGGCCTCCGGATATTTTATAAAATGCAACAGCAAACTGCTGCTTCACGTCGGATTCTGTGGGACAGTGGCAACTACCCGATCGAGCCGGCCCACACGTGCTGTTGACAAAATTGTCTTGGAATTAAATACTCAGCCGGTATCATTATAGAGTAAACCAAACTATGAATGGATATTATTACCCTATGGATTTGTTGTCTGAAATAAAGTTTATTATTATTATTATTATGCTTTTTTCTTTTTGCTTCTCGATCCGCAAGATCGGTATATGCTAATAGCCACGGGCCTAAGCCAAGTGGCTACCAGTAAGATTAGAATCTAAGTTAGAGATCGGTAGTGGAATTGACTCTATCTGCAGAAACTTCCTAACAATCCTGCACGTGTTTAAAACCACTGCTTTTTGCAGCTGTATATAAGTTTGTTGTGGCAAATCTAAGAGTGTAAGGGACTGTGCAAGTTGTTTGGGTATTATTCCAGTACTAGATAAAACTATAGGGATTATGGAGACTTTTTGTATATGCCACATGCGGGATATTTCATCTTTTAGGTCTATGTACTTTGTAACTTTTTCCGCTATTGTGTTTTGTATATTGTGAGTGTTAGGTATGGCTATGTCTATGATAAAGGCTGTTTTATTTTTTTTGTCAACCAGAGTGATGTCCGGTCTATTGTAGTGCACTGTCTTGTCAGTTAGGATGGCTCGGTCATAATACAGTTTGTGGTTGTCATTTTCGAGGACTGTTTCTGGGGTATACTTATAGTATGGAGTGGGTGTTTTTGGTATTGCTATTAATTTGTACTTTGTGGCAAGCTTTTGGTGTATTATGTTGGCGACCTGATCATGTCTGAATTTGTAGTCGGTCTGTGCTAACAACTTGCAGGAGCCTGTAATGTGTTGGATTGTTTCTGAACTGCTATTACATTTTCTGCACAAATCTGATGATAAATTGGCTATTTTCATTATGTGTTTTTTGTAATTCCGGGTTTCAATTATCTGATCTTGTATTGCAGTCATGAAGCCTTCAGTCTCCGGGAAGAGCTCGCCACGACTGAGCCATGCGTTCGACGCTTCTTTGTCGACATTAGGTTGACTCAAATCTTGACGGTGTCGTCCATGCAAAGACTTCCGGCTCCATTCTTCTATTTTTTCCTTATCACCTGTTATTTTTTCATTTCGCTGTGCTATTCTTTGTTTCAGGTTCAGGGGAGTGAAATTGTGATCATTTTGTACTACGGATTTGTGAAGTGCAGAGGACGACATTCTATTAAAGAAGTATTGCCTGAGTGTTGTAATTTGACTATTATGTAGATTATTTATGTCAATTAGGCCCCTACCTCCTTCTTTTCTAGGTAGCGTTATTCGCTGTATGCAGGATCTTGGATGATGTTTGCGGAATTTAGTCATTGAGGTGTTAATTGTGCGTTGCAGGTTTTTCAGGTCAGAATTTGTCCAGTTTATTATGCCGAAGGAGTATGTAAGTATGGGTATAGCAAAAGTGTTGATAGCTTTTATGGTGTTCCGAGCATAAAGTTGTGTTTTTAGAATTGTGTTAAGTCGATGTCTGAATTGTTGTTTAAGCATCTGTTTAGTTTGTGTGTGGTGTATCTGGAGTGATTGATTATATCCTAGATATTTGTAGGTCTCTTCTTCGTTTAATGGGTCTATCTTCTCCCCTGTGTCTAAGGTGTACTGGTGTTGGTAACTATGTCCTGCCTTAATTGAATTTATTCTACATTTATCTATACCAAATTCCATTTTTATATCGTGACTGAACTGTTCTGTTAAATGGGCTAGCTCGTAAAGTTGATGTTCATCTTCAGCGTAAAGTTTAATATCATCCATGTAGAGTAAATGATTTAATTTATTTGTGATTGGGAGGTTATGAGCATGATCTTCAGCGTCTTGGTATTTTAGAGGGTATCCAAATGCGGTTGAGTTTAAGATGTTGGAAAGTGGGTTCAATGCAAGGCAGAACCAAAGTGGACTAAGAGCATCTCCTTGGAATATACCACGCTGTATTTTGATTGAGTCAGTTTCTATTGTTTGGATAGGGGTAGTCAGTCTCAGTCGGGTTGTCCAGCTCTTCATTATTGATTCAAGGAATGTTATTATTTTAGGGTGAATTTTGTAAATTTCTAGAACTTGAAGAAGCCATGAATGGGGAACTGAATCATACGCTTTTTTATAATCTATATACATTGAGAATAAATTTGCTTTCGTTTTTTGGACTTGTTTTAGTATTACGGAATCTATGGTTAGTTGTTCTTTACAGCCTTGTGTAAATTTACGACATCCTTTTTGTTGCTCCGCCAGCAAGTTATTGGCATCTATATGTTGGTAAATTATTTCAGAAATACAGGATGTAATAATTTTATACAAGGTCTGTAAGCATGTGATCGGTCTGTACTTTGCAGGATTCGTGAAATCGTTGGTGTCTTTTGGTATCATGAAGGTGGTTCCTGCAGTAATATATGATGGTACTTTACTCGGGTCCTGTAGGAAGTCATTTATATAGTTGTGTAAATAGGGATGTATGTGTGTAAATTTTTTGTACCAGTAATTATGTATGTAGTCTGATCCTGGTGCTTTCCAATTATGTAGGTTACGTATAACCTTTACAAATGTCTCTAACGGAATGTGTTGAAAATTCATTTCTGGATATCGGTCGTTGTTTATAATCTCTGCTTCTATCCAGTTGGCTTGTGTATTATGTCTTTCCGTTTTTTCCCAAATTCCAGCCCAAAACTTCCTAAGATTTTCTGGGTCTGGACTATTGTTAGTATTTTTTTCCATACGGTTATTCTGCGTGTTTGTTGTTGCGTGTTTAATGGTGCGGTAGAAATGTTTTTCGTTGTTGCTGAAACTATTGTTTTGCTGTTTTCTTAAGGTACAGTTCTTATATCTTTGTAATCGTCCTGTTATAACTGCAAGTTTTTGTTTTAGTGTGTCTAGGGTGTGTGTAAGGCGAGTGTTTGGCTCTTCGTGTACAGAGTGAATTTTATATTGTTTTATTATTTCTTTAACATATTTTGTTAGTTTTCTACTTCTGTTCCCGTTGATATATTGTGTTAACCTACCTATTTTTGCTCGCAAATCATCTAGTCTGTATTCTAGTCGCTTTTGCCAATGGGGTTTGTGTAGTTTTTTAGTACATTGTGCTTTGTCAATAGGGCTTAAGCTTATTTTAGACCCATTAACCTTTGCCGCTGTCCAGGCTGCACAATATATAACTGTTTGTAAGGTATTGAAATCAGTATCTTTATTAATGTTTTCGGGGAGTGTTATATTATCTACGTAATTAACTATTTGAGCTAGTTTCTTAGATGTTTTCTGCTTTGGTATGTATGTTCTTTTTGTTGCCTCAGTGTTTTTATAGAATTCTAATGCCTGTTTAAAAGTTTCATCTATTTCTGGGTATCTATTTTGGGATGTGTCAAAGCTTGGTACGTGATTAATAATTAAATCTTTATTATTTGAGCATAATGTTTCGTTATTATTTAATTGATAATCTTGCGGACTATCATTATTGTGAGTGTCTATACGAGTGGTATTTAGAACACGTTCTTTGGCTACTGCTTCCTTGATTAAATCGAGTTTATTTTGAGTGATATATTTACTATTGACTATGATTCTTCGCTGATCTGCTATTCTTTGTTCACTTAGATGTGCTAGTGAAGGGCAGGACTTAATAACATCTCTATGCAATAGTTTACGGTATGCTGTTTTATTTGTTTCGAGGTTCGTGACACGATAATATGATGTCATTATGGCTTCGTTTTGTTGGGTGGTCCATCTCATACGGGTTGTGTAATTTTGTGTAGTGACTGTTGAACCGCTGTTCGGGGTTTGTTTATTATTTTGGAGTATTATTTTTGTGTCCGTTTGGGTTTGTGTGCATGTCTGCCGTGTTTGTGTGTGAAGATTAGTTTGTAAGTTGGTTAGTTCGTCTTTTACGTCGTTGTAGATTTGATCTATAATATTTTGTGGTACTAATTTGTTGCGCATTATAGCTCTGCGTTGGTCTCCTATTCTTTGACGACTTACTTCCCGCATGTTCGGAAATTTTTCTATGAATTTTAGATGGAGAGGTTCTAGGTAACTTTTCGTATCAGTTTCTAATGTTGTTAATTGAAGGTAAGTACGCAGTATAAATTGGTTCATCTCAGATGTCCATCGTCTGCGCATGCCTGTGACGCTCGCGGTGGATGCAAACTCAGAGTCGAGGTCGACATCCTGCATAACACCATCGAGCGTATTAGTACTAGTTGTAGACAAGGTCTTTGATCCTCTTGTCATATAAGACGGGCGAGTTGAAGGGATTGAGGAGAAGAGTGATATAGTATCATCGCCCGATGAATCGGCTGTAACTTTGACGCCATGAGTCCGCCTGCTCAACTCACGACGATCGGCTGTAGCATCTTGTGTGGCGAGCGCCCGCCTGCTCAGCGCACCACCACCGGTGTCCCGCAAACTGAAGCACCCAGCACCGGCTCCAGGTGCGCCCCGGCGACCCCCGGGCAGCGTCCGTAAATTATATCGTCTTTCACTTGACTCCATTTTGTTTTGGGTTGGGATGATTGGTTCAAAAAGGGTAGCGCAGATGTTATTGGCTTTTAAGATAAAGACCGCTCAATAATGAGGTATGAGGTCTAGATGGTCGGACCGCGTGCTAGTTTCTCCTTTCCTTAAGCCCCCCCACCGCGTCAAGGTTCAATCCCTTGGGGGGGTTATTATTATTATTATTAAACTACATGGAATAATTCATACAATTTTGAAGTGCTCAAATAAGACCCAAACTTGAAACTCACCAAGGAACTATAAGAGAGCAACGGTAAGTATCTGGCAATGCCAAAAGTAAGAAAGACGAGTAAACTTGGCTACTCGAAAAGAAGATTACAATTTACCAACTTAGTACTTGAGTTGTCCACTTCCAAATGTCTGGCCAACAGGCATGTGGTCCCACTGTGTACGAGTAGCGATTATATCTACACTAATATTATAAAGAGGAAAGATTTGTATTTTTGTATATCATACTAATATTATAAATGTGAATGTAAGTTCGTTTGTTACGCTTTCACGCGAAAACTACTTAACCGATCATCATGAAACTTTGTACACATATTCTTGGAGGTTTAAGAAGTAACATAGGATACTTTTTATCAAAAATAAAAAAATATCTATTTGTTTGTTACGCTTTCACGCGTAAATCACTGAACCGATTTTGATGTAGAACAAGATGGGACTCTGGAGACGGTTATAGGCTACGTTTTATTTCGGAAAAGTCTATTCACGCGGGCGGAGCCGCGAGCAATAGCTAGTAACGAATAAACTTAAAAACTACTGGACCGAAATCTTTTGCCGTTAGAAAGCTACAAATGCCAGACTCTGGGCTGATACTGAGCTTTTCGTAATAGCAAAACCCAATAGTACTTTTAGCCGATCCGGGGATCGAACCCGAGACCTCAGCGTCAGCCTCAGTCGTAACGCGTACGCATTACAACTGCGCCATCGAGACAGCGCCCCTCTTTTTATTGCTATTAAAATCCATTTCTATTCATAAAATGCTTCAATAACAAAAATGTTAAGCAGACTCGTCATAACTTTCCAATAAGTAACAATATAAATAGAAAGTTCTAGACGCAGGTACAGGCGATGCATATAAATAAACTAAATCCCTCATCCATTTAAAACCGCTCACTACCTGACCGAAGCCTCAGAACGAACCCTTGTCCCATAGTAAGACAGTAATGGCCCATCGATGGCACTTATTGAGGTTGATGATCAAATAAAGATATTTTTATTTCGTGCGGAACGACATTCCATTGTGTTATCTAATTTTCATTTCGTTTCGAGGAGAAATGTATTGTTTTTTTTTCGTTTATATCTCTTTAAGGAAATTACTGGGCATTACGAAACTTAGCAACTTATGTCTCGGGGTGACAAGCGCAGTCCAGTGCCAGGCAGTGCTTCGTAATTGTTACAATTATAAATTTGTTACAAAGTTCTGTGTAGCGTTGCTTTTGTATATGTACATGGTCAGGCATAACCCTTGCCATTAGGCGAGCGACATGCTCGTCTCGTCATTCAAGCTATAAAAAAAGAAAACTCATGCAAGCAAACGAAAGTTTGGCACTTCTATCACAAAATGGGACGGAAATTAGATCAGCGAAAGGTAGGTGCAGTTTTCATCTCAGTCTACTCTTTTGAGAATATAGCTCTTTAGCTTCGTCCACCTTTTTTTTTTGTTACTTTGGGAAATCCTCTATGGGTACCGCCCCACCGCGTGGTCAGTCGGGGCGGTTATGTCCGACTCCCACGGACTAAAACTCAACAGTGTTCCTCCGGGTGCGCTTGTTCGGTCGGGGCTGCGGGAACGCTATTGTACTCTTCCGCGGCTCCGACGGCGCCGGCCCTTGTAAAGGGCCTCTCCGGTCGGTTGATGGGGGAGTTATCCACCCACCTATATGCTCCGCTCGAGAGGTTCGCGCGGGAACGCCGCGCGCGTCACCTCGAGGCCTTAACTGTCGGACGACGGACTTCCACGTGTCCGCCGCCCAGGCTTCTGTCAGGGGGGTAGGAGTGCCTCCCGCATCCTCCTGCGCGTGACCCTTCGGCGGCGTATAGTGAGCTGGGATGTTATTTCCCGCTCACGCTCCGCCACCTCCTTCCGCGACATGACTATTTCGCAAAAGGCGGTCATCGCGTTCCACGACCTCTCGTTCTCGACCATGGCCTTAACCACAGCTGGTAGCGAGAGGTCGTCCCCCAATTCCGCAATCGCATCTCCCCCGGGTGGGGCCGATCTTTCGGAGCCGAAGTTCCATGCGCCACTCGTACATCGACGCATGGACTCCGGCCTCCAGATCCCATGGAGGGGACCCCGCCAACGCGCAAGCCGCCGCATGGGATATGGTGCGATAGCCACGGAAGCTTCGTCCACCTGCCCTTATCCTACTAGCAGTGGGTTGGTGCAACATGATTTTTAACATATGTTACAGAAAGATTTAGCTTATAGTTTTTAAGATCGGTCGCCTACCTGACATCAACCCCTCTGGGGAGAAAATACCTATCCCTGAAACAAATATTTGTGGATCACAAATATATTTTATCTCGGTGCGGGAATCGAACCCTCGTCTTCTCGTTTCACAGGCGACTCGAACACTGCGCCACGTAGGCTGCCGTTTTTTTTTTTTTATGGCATAGGCCCGCAAACGAGCCAGTGGGTCACCTGATAGTAAGTGATCTCCACCACCTATGTACGCCCACAATACCAAATGAATCATGGGTGCGTTGCCGACCTTAAAGGAAAGGGATAATTAAGGAATTGGGAAGGGGAGAGGGTTTGGGCCTCGGGATATCTCACTCACCGTAGGAAACGCAGCAGCAAGCTGCTACTTTACGCCGGTTTTCTGTGAGACACTGGTAATGACCCGGACGAGCCGGCCATACATGCTGTAGACAAAACTGTCTACAGCGTGACTCTACCACTCATTCACTTAAGTAGTAGAAAAATATAAACAAGTTTGTACAGAAGTTATTGGTTTTTTAATACACTATAATAAGTGAATGCTCGGTTGTTCGCTGACTCCACAATATTTAATTAATTAATCCCTAACGACTAACATAGAAGTTTACTGTCCAAACTGTTGATAAATCGATACAAATGAACTTTTCCCAGAAACGATGTAAATTTCTAAAGTAAACTCCCTGGGGTTGCCACAACAACTTAAGTTTCCTAACCGCGTAAAATCTCCCGAAACACTACACTTTAAGTTGGACTTGTGCTTGAATTATTTCGTTAAGTTTAGGGTAATATCACAAAATTGCATTCGAAATAATATGGGAAAATAACAAAGAGTTTGAGTCAAGTTTTTTTCCGTTCTTGTTTTACACACATAGTCTTGACCCCACACTAGGTTACCTGTATCGTGGGTATCGGGAACTACGAAGGACTTCGGTCCCACAACACCCAGACCTGAAACGAATATTTGTGGATCATACAAACATTTGTCTCGGTGTGGAACACGAACCCACGGCCTCCCGCTTCGCAGCCGGCTACTCGACCCTGCGCCACGGAGGCTGGGTTAGATACATAGAATAACTTCAAATCAAATGAAAGATATGCACGTAACTAACGGCAATGTTCTATGGGTCACAATAAACATTTTCGTGTCAATAACAACAACTGCTTCTGTCACTCACTCGCTGTCGACCTAAGGAGTTACGGTCAGTTGACCTCAACTTAAAGCGCAACCTGTGTACCCCACAGCCGGCCTAGTAGTACACATCAAAATCTTTGGATAATAACCATAAAATTGCAGAATAACCACCGCTAGCTACTGTAATTCTACAAAAAACCATGCATGGGTTTTTTTCAACAAACTTGCATTGGATCGTTCTTTGCCTGAAGCATCAGTAAAATTCCTACCCGCGTAGATACTTCAATATTGACCCCATATGCAAATACTACAACCTAATTAATTCAAAAAGTACATGAAAGTGAACGTCAGGGAGTAGCAACCTACCTTGCAAACATTGTCGCATTTTAACACAGTAAGCTGGCAACGTAGTGAAATCCAACATAAAATCCAGTTGGAACTAGTCTGTAAAAGTCTCAAAGCCTCTCCATCCATCTATGAAATCGATTGTTTGACCTCAAGCTCTGAAACAAGTCGGGTGGTAAACGTGCGGTTATAATGATAGCGGAAAACTAAACAAGTTTTAAAGATAGTGATTTCTTAGGTTTACGCTAATATTACATATTGAAATAAAACTAGTTTATACGGATTTTATCGCGGTTTTTTTTATTTAAATATATTAAACCGCGATAAAATCCGTATAAACTAGTTTTATTTCTACGTTTTAAAGATCTTAGAGAAACTATTTCATAACATCGACTCTGTTAATCTAAAGATTATCTTGTAACTAGCTTTTATTTCGCGGCTCCGCCTGCGTGAAAGGCCTTTTCCAGGATAAAAAGTAGCCTATGTCGTAATCCAGGTCATGGTCTACCTGTGTGCCAAATTTCATCCAAAACATGTTAAGGCGTGATTGACTAACAAACATCCAGATTTACGAACTCAAAAATATCCAAACTTTCACATTTATAATAGTACTTAGTAGGATATACTCGTAGGATTATCGATCTGAAATAAAACGATGATTGTTCCTGTAGTGTATAAGTAAATTCTTCCCGAATCCGTTTACTATTCTTTATTCAGAGATTTTATGACCAAATAAATTGTATTACGTATTAAGTATTTTTAAAAATAATTAAATCTACACACACTCGTACTGGCTGTACAACGTAAGTCCTTGGCCAGTCAGTATTAGCAGGGACGGTTGTGTGTGCTACAAGAGTAACTCAATGGTTCATTGAAATAATTAAAGCATTACCTGCGCAGTCATTCTACACTTCGCATAATATTTATTTATTTTATTGTACTTAGATGTGTAAATACTTTGATTCACCGCTCATAAACATCCGTAATACAGCGTGCTGCAGCGGGCGAGTAACCGGCTGTGAAATTAATAGCCACGGGTTTGATCCCCGCACCGAGACAAATGATTGTGTAATCCCCAAGACTCTTATCTTACTGTGGGGTCAAAACTATGTATATGGCTGTTGGGTGTGTTCATTTATTTATTAATACCACAAAAATTGCCGAAAAGTAGCAGTGTGTAAGCACTGTTGTGTTTCGGTTGAAGGACATTGAAGCCAGTAGGCATTATGAGTCCAGTGCGATGCAGAGCTTTATAACTGACAGTTCGTCTCGTCATTCAAGCTAATAAAAAAAAAGAATCATGAATGCGTTGTCAATCTCTGGCTACTCTACCGGAAATATAGGCGTGAGTTTGATACAGTAATTACATTACCGCTGTAAGTGGAACCATACGATACTGCACGAATATTCTGTAGCAGGTAACGTGCGGGTTTAAGAGGCAATCTGTGCAGAATTGCTTGGGCATGCGGCCGTGCTTATGTTTTACTGATGCCAGCCGTTTTGTTATCAAAACATTACAGTATGGTTGTGGTATGCTTTGAATATACAATATGTAACAAAAACCCTGTTGAGCGTTTTAACTGTGATATCAGAATCGATATTCAAACGTAATGTAATAACTCGCATACGAAAATTGGACTATAAAAATAACCATATTTATTTTTTACACTTGAATTAGTTTTTTGTTAGTAAACTGTATTTCGATTGATTACTTCTGCAAGAGTGATGACTCATCAGTAGGCCTAGTACGAGTTACAAATACGTTCACAGTTTTCGATTTCGTATAAAATTACTACCGTCGAAGTGTCAAACTAGTAATTCATGCGGTAATAAAGGAAAGAATCGCTTGAAAAGAAATTTCATATTCGACTAATATAAAATAAAATTAACCATATTATTAACTTTAATTCATCATAGTTCCCACTAGTGACTACAAATACTCGACGTATGAAGAGAAAACGAAAACTTTCATCGTTTATGAAAACTATTAAAACTTGTACTAGGCCTACAGGCGACGCCTTGCTCGGTTCGTCATTAATAAAAAAAGAATTCAGAAAGAGAAAATTTGGAATTTGCAAATGATATAACTATTAAATAATAGGTACTAGCCCTGTATTATACACGCCCCACTGCTGGGCACGGGCCTCCTCTACTGAAAGAGAGGTGTTAGTCCTTACTCTACCACGCTGGCCTAATGCAGGTTGGCAGACTTCACATACCTTTGATATTCTTAAAAAGATCTTCTCAGGTATGCAGATTTCCTCACGATGTTTCCTTCACCGTTAAAGTAAGCTATAATAAACAATTAAACACACAACTTAGAAAAGTCAGAGGTGCATGCTCTTGAGGTTGGTTTTGAACCTGCGACTTTCGTCTCAACATCATCATCTCTGTACCAGACCTATCGTTGCTATTATAATATATGACAGTCTCCGTGGCGCAGCGGGCGAGTAGCCGGCTGCAAAGCGAGAGGCCGTGGGTTCGATTCCCGCACCGAGACAAATGTCTGTGTGATCCACTAATATTTGTCTCGGGTCTGGGTGTTGTGGGACCGCAAGTCCCTCGTAGTTCCTGATACTCACGTTACAGGTTAACCTAGTGTGGGGTCAGGACTATGTGTGTGACTGTTGGGTGTATTTATTTATTTATTTATTTAATTGATTGAGACATCTATTGAAATCTTGTTTGTTCTATAATTTTTAACTATTTCAATATCAATGCGTTACTCATGGCCCTTTACTTTTCTTAACAAATCATAAATACCTTTATTGGTACTGTCGACGATCACATAAAACTGCACGCTATGTATTCAAATCGGTGATGGTTCCGCGAACATTTCAATTTCCATTCAATTCAAGTGTCTATTGACAAAGCTACCATCCAACGTGAATGCATTTGCTTAAAATCCCCGAACAGACATAATATTTCAAAGCGTCGCTCTTCAGTTTTGAACTCCTTTGGTCTTATTGTAGCACTTTAAATTTTACGTTCCTCGGGTTTATACAACGTGTTACAGAAAGCTGTGGCCATATTTAAGGGTCGTTACATATACCAAATAGTGAGTGTATACGAAATGAAATAAAATAGTTTTATGAAATTAAATGAAATCGACCACATTCCTATAAATTAAGTGAAGTGCGTGAGCGAGAATGCTGAAGTGAGACAAAAACTCAGTTAAATATTTTAGTATTGTCCATAGTTACAAGTCGTATAGCGCAAATTTTTTGTTTTTTTTTATTTATTATTTAGTCCAATGGATGCAATGGATTTGGTACTACAAGGGGTGAAATGTTTATAAAATTTGAATATACATATATCTCATTATTGTTACTTATGACTTAATGTTGGGCTTTTTCACTTGGACCTCGATCCACCTATCAAGTAATGGCCCGTGAGTTTGTAGGAGTGCGGTGAGCATCGAGTTGTCCAATCTGTAGAACCGCTCTCTTGTGTTTGCAACTCTTTGGTTTTTTTATTTATTTTTTATTGCCCTAAGTAGACAGACGAGCGGGAGGCCCACCTGTTGGTAAGTGGTTACCGCCGCCCATGGACCTCAGCAATGCTAGAGCACAGCCAAGCCGCTGCCTACCGTTACCATTACCGTCTCATTAAAGCGACGAAACCAGGGAGTCTTCTCTCCGTAAACACCGCCAGTATTTTTACTGCTGCAGAAAAACTTCGGCAGCCTCGTTATTATGCGTAATGCATCATTGTATTGCACCCTAAGTGCACTTAATTTATTTATTTATTTATTTATTTATTCGAGCAACTTACAAAACATACAATCATCTTAATTACAATTCTTAATTCTAATTATAATTTGACTTCGGCAATATTACCTTTACAGCAGTATAAAGGTACCAAGGCTATTTTTATAGATTAATATTGGGCTGTAAAAGCAGTTAATAAAAGTCTACCGGCTATTCAACGGCGTTTCTGGGGTAAGTATTTCGCTCTATTTCACGAAATCCAATGAAATGTACATGAACATTTCTATATTAGTGTAAATTTATATTCGCTTGACTGAAATAATGACAAAATAAAATTATGACAGCCTTCGTGGCTCAATAGGCGACTAGCCGGCTGCGAAGCGTGAGGCCATGGGTTCGATTCCCACACCTAGAACGAAAAATTGAGTGACCCACAAATATTTGTTTCGGGTCTGGGTGTTGTGGGACCGCAAGTCCCTCGTAGTTCTTGATGCCCACGATGCCGGTTAGTTTGAGGCCTATGTGTGTGACTGTTGGGTGTATTTATTTATTTAAATACGTATGAGGTTAAGCTAGAATAAAGCATGATGCCGTCGTGTTTACTATCTTTTTAAACGCCTAAAAATCAACTGGCTATGAGAACCTCAAAAGAGAAATACAGAAATGATTACTTAACTAATACTTACTACATCTAATAAATGAATTGACAATAACAAATAAAAACACAAACGTATATGTACACAATATTATATAAAAATTAAATGTTTCATTGCAAAGAAACTAAAATCTTTATAACTTAGTTCAAACATCATTTATTAAAAACAAATATTAAATTACTCTCATTGTTTACTCATAAACGTAAATGTTTGTCCTCGACAGAAATACTTTCTAGATTGGAAATAGTATTTTATTTTTCAATATAAAAGTTGTTACTGTGATGAGCTCTCCACTTATTATCGGATCGAGTTACTCCACGACGGAGGCAATAAAACGGCTTTAGATTTTTATTACAGTTACGCAGAAAAGCAGTGATAGCTCAGTGGTTAGTGGTACGGACTGTCGAGACTAAAATCGTAGGTTCGACCAGCCTCAAGAGCATACACTTCTGACTTTTCTAAGTTACTCGTATGTGTGTATTAATTGTTAATTATGGCTTGCTTTAACAGTGAAGGGACACCGTAAGGAAACCTGCATACCTGAGAAGTTCTTCATTATCATTTCGAAGGTACGTGAATTCTGCCAACCCGTATTAGGCCAACGTGGTGGACTAATGCCTAACCCCTCTCATTCAGTAGAGGAGGCCCGTGCCCAGCAGTAGGACGTGTATAATACAGGGCTAGTATTATTATTATAAACGAATGATAACAAAATCGGAGGATACTGGCAGGTGTTGCAGCTACATACGTATCTATCATCTTCATCCATCAAATTTTATTACACCACTGGATAGCTAGAGGATCAAAGAATTCGTTACGATACGTGAGGACTGTGAGGCATCGCGCGTGGTGGAGTGGGAAGCGCCGCCATTTTGAGGTAATTTTGCTGCGTTTCGAGATTTTCATTTAGTACAACTTTTGACTCGGTAACTTGGGTCATCGGCTCAGCTGGCACTAACTATTTATTCTATTTTTTTTATTAGATTGAGTGATGAAACGAGCAGGTCGCTCGCCTGATGGTAAACGTCACGCCTGCTCATAAACAGAAGCAACGTCACACAGAACTTTAAATAACAAAGCACTGGACTGCGCTCGTCACCCCGAGACATAAGGTGTTAAGTCTCATAATGCCCAGTAATTACACTGGCTTCAATGTCCTTCACACCGGAACACAACAGTGCTTACACACTGTTGCTTGGCGGCAGAAAAAGACAATGCGGTGGTTCCAACCCAGCTGGCCTCTCGCATACGAGGGACCTACCACCTTTTAAATTCTATGTCAAAGTACGACCCTGCCGAGTCGTTCATGTCAATCATGCTGCAAAAAAATTAATTACAGATTGCCTTAATATATGCCTATAATAATAATACTCTGATTCTGCACATAGGTTGGTGCCGTAGTGTCTCTAACATCTCCTGAGGCTCTCAATTGGTGGTTGGAACAGGAATTAGATGCAGAAGGCAGTATTATTGAACACGGCACTCATTGTGAGTCCGTCATTTTGGGGCCCTAACCACCTCTAGGTTGAGTCCTGAGCCTCGCCATCGGAGGGTGTTGTTTTTAATATTTTTAAATGTATTTCTTTTTTAATTTACCTATATAGAATGAAAAGAAAGAATTTATCCTGTATTATATACACCTCCCACTGCTAGGCGCGGGCCTTCTAGCCTATTACAGATGGGCAGACTTCTGATACATTCCAAATTTCTTAGTTAAACAAGTTTCTTCACGTTGTTTCGTTCACCGTTAAAGCATGCGATAATTAACAATGAATACACACGTAACTCAATTCAAGGGTCTATTCTTGGGGCTGGTCATCAAACCTGCAACTTTCGTCTCGGTAGAAAGTATTTCCGAGCATAGTTTACTAAAATCGATAGAAAATATAGGCACGTTTAAACAAATTCGCATACTGCATTGCAGTCGCCGTACCTCCAATTACCTGACTCATAACCAAATATTACACCAAGGATAATATTAAATGGAGTCACATTAACTTGTACAACGACATTCTGAACTATACCATTCTATTTATAAGGTAGGAAACCCTGTGGCATTCATTAAAAGAATTCCGGTGTGATGCCTAAGGAAATTTTATACCAAATATTGCAGGCCATTCAAGAGATGCCCTTACTTACGCCGGGTTATTAGGCTGCCACGTAGGTACTAATTATGTTCTTGGGGGACGGAAAAGAATTTTATTTCTTCAAGTTTCTACGTACTTGGGTTAAATGTGAAATATCAAAGTGATTTGATAAGAACGCATTGTGTGGAAAGTCAAATACGAGTTTCTTTTTTTCCTTTAAGGTTGGCAACGTGCCCATGACCCTTGATAATGTGGGCGTACATGGGCGGTGGAGATAACTTACCATCAGGTCACTGACCCACTTGCTCGTTTGCCGACGTATGCAATAAAAAAAACAATTTTTTGACATTTCGATACGCATACGTTCTCGCAAGTTATTCGTGCTAGCCCCTCTGGTGAGGTTGGCTTTTTACCTAAGGTCTTGGTCGCCCATTTATACTCCAATTGGGGTGGGAACACTATCATACAAAACCGTAGTGAAGCTTTGTTTGTTTTTTTCTTTAAGTATTACGCGTTACGATTGAGGCCAACGCTCAGATCTCGGGTTCGATCCCCGGGTCGGGTAAAGTGGTATTGGGTTTTTCTATTACGAAATACTCAGTATCAACCCGGAGTCTGGAATTTGTGCCTGGTATGGCGATAGACTCGCCCCCAATCACAACGTGGGACGGAGATACGCTCGGCGAAATGTGGGTGTACTGTTTACACCTCTGCCTACTCCTTCGAAGATTACAGGCGTGAGTGTGTATGTATTATCTACCCCTCCACGTGTAACATTTCGCCGCAACGAGAGACGTGACAAAGTCAAGTGTGGACTATTGTCAAATATTACGACTTGATGTCACGGAGAAATCTACTCTGTGACTCCGTAATATTTCACCTGGACATGTAATTAAAAAAAAGTATTTTATTTTCAAAGATAGTTCAGCAGTGGTACGGACTGTTAAGACGTAAGTCGCAGGTTCGAAACGTTCAGCCTTTCATCTTCTTATACATACAAAAATCGGTCCACAATTGGCGGAGAAATTGATGTACATACATTATAAAAGCAAAACATAAAATTCGCAGATTTGAGAACCTTTTTGAAGTCAGTTAAAACAGCTAGTATTACAGAAATTGGTTTAAAACTATTTACTTAAAAGCCAGTACTAGGGTTGCCAGGTCGGAAATAGTCTGGATTCATATTACACATTTTAAACTGTCTATAAAATACAAAACTCCCGACAAATAGCTTCACGAATAGTTTTATACATATTTTCTAATTTGAAATAATACTAAGCTTAAATTGACTGTCTGTAATTGATTGGTGTTTGTTAATTGATTGATTGGTTTTGTTGGCTAAAAATAAAAAGTAGGTAATGTTTTGATTTATAGAATACTAGCTTTTGCCCGCGGCTCCGCCCGCGTGAATAGATTTTTCGAAATAAAACGTAGCCTATAACCGCCTTCAGGGTTCCATCTATCTCAATATCAAAATTCATCAAAATCGGTTTAGTGATTTAGGCGTAAAAGCGTTCCAAAAAAAAATGTTTTTTTTTCATTAAAAGTATCCCATGTTACTTCTTATACCTCCAAGAATATGTGTACAAAGTTTCATGATGATCGGTTAAGTAGTTTTCGCGTGAAACCGTAACAAAAAAACTTACATTCACATTTATAATATTAATATGATTTATTTCTCCTGAACACAACCCACTAATACCGAAATTTTAAAATATTGTCCAGATATTTTAATCTACCTACCTGGCGACCCTAGCCAGAAAGGGTGAAGCCCGAACTTCCATTACGCTCCGAACTAGACAATTTAGTTACCAAGTTAAATGTTCACGCGGAACTTTCACTTGTTTTCACTTGTATCGGTAATCCTGTTTCATCGTGCTTCACTTTATTCTAAATAACTTATTTAAATAACAGTACCTGCTGCAATGATTAGTTTCCAAATTTTGGTTTTGTGTTCGAAATATATAATTATACTAAACTGCATCGGTATTAAAAAGCCTGTTGCAGAAATAAATTGCATGAAATAATCGAATTGAGTAAAACAATATGCATTTTCGATTCGACTAAGTAACGCAAATTTTCGAGTGGTAGAGCCACGCTGTAGACACTTTTGTCTACAGCATGAATGGGCCGGCTCGCCTGGGTCGTTACCACTGTCTTACAGAAAACCAACGTAAAGTAGCAGCTTGCTGATGCGTTTCATACGGTGAATGAGATATCTCCGGATAATCCCTCTCCCTTTCCCAATCCCTTAATTATTCCTTTCCTTTAAGATCAGTAACGCGCCCATAATTCTTTTGGTATTGTGGGCGTACATGGGCGGTGGAGATTACTTACCATCAGGTGACTCACTTGCTCATTTGTAGGCCTATAATATAAAAAAGACAATCATAATGTAACATAAGCCAGTTACGGTTAATGCAAACAATGTAATTATCAATAGGTGTTGTCTCCTGCCCACGCTCTAACCTGATTAAGTTAAGAATGACGTCATAGTATAAAGATCCAGTATGCAGTCCAGAGTTTTATATATCTCTGTGACGTGTTACAGAAAGGTGTGGTCATATTTTAAGGCCATTACATAGTATGTACAATACATACACCTTACGATTCGTACTTATGTACCGGATCTTTTCAAAACCAAGACATCCTACAATTTTACGTTAATTTTAATCACTCGTTTATTAAGATCGATAGAATTGATGACATCGCTATTAATTATTATGAACGATACTCACGTTTTAATAAACTTGAAAAGATATACATAATTCTATGGACATACGTACGTTACTTGTAATTTAAACACAAATGAACACTTCAAAGAGACTGTGTACTGAAGACGATATAGGTAACATACTCTAGAAGCATTTTAAGACTTCCCGATTTAAGAATTCATAGATGGAAGACCCGGGTCTTCCATCTATGAATTATTAAGACAGTCAACGATCCTTTTAAAAGATGTTATCAGTTGCACCAACACAAAGTATCAATACATAATACTTGTTTTTAGTCAAATACAACATATTTTTTGAACTCGTAATCATACTTCATAAGTCAGAAATTACCGAACTGACTGAACTATTTTTTAAATTTAAATAATACAAAATTGAAATGAAAGACGGTCTGAAGTATCACTGTTTATCATTTAGTGTTGTCCCAAGTTTCAAGTCGATATCGACATGTTACTCATTCGATAAAAAAGAAAATTTTATTTTTATGTCATAGCAATGCAATCGGATTTGGCACTAAGGGGGATGAAAGACCTATATAGTACACTATACATTGCTTAAAATTAACCACGCCTTTCTGTAGCACGTTTTATATATGTTTTATTAGCTTTAGACGACGAGACGAGCATGTTGTTCGCCTGATGGTAAGCGTCATTCTTGCCCGTAAACAGAATCATCACCAACCAGGAGGCCAATGATTATTGGTTTAAGAGAATGCCATTTGCAACTTTCTTGACGCTGAGGCTAGATCGGAATGATATTTTGAACATTTAAAATTACGAGAATTGGCCTCCAGAACTTCGAACAATGAAGTACTGCATTACACTGAACAGCGCTCGTCACCCTGAGACATAAAGTGTTAAGTTTCATAATGCAAATAAAAATGCGAAATTTCACACTGTATAAATTATGCTGCATCTAAATGACAAGGTTCCTTACTGTCCATAAATGATATGATGCAGAAGGTCCCTTGGTTCAAGGCCTTAATGATTAATTGCAAAGACAAAGCATCGTCATTAGCACCTGATGATTGATGATCATAGTGTGTGTCTCGCATACATGATGACGGGAATATCTTTCCAACATACATACATACGCACTCATGCCTGTAATCCTTGAAGGGGTAGGCAAAGGTATAACTAGTACCCCGCGCTTATTTCCGTCCCATGATGTGATAGGGGGCGAGCCTATCGCCATGTCAGGCACAATTTCAGACTCCAGGCTGATACTAAGCATTTCGTGATAGAAAACCCAATATCACTTTAGCCCGACCCGGGGATCAAACCCGAGCCTTAGCATAGCAGTCGTAACGCGTACGCATTACATTGACAGCCTCCGTGGCGCAGCGGGCGAGTAGCCGGCTGCGAAGCGAGAGGCCGTGGGTTCGATTCCCGCACCAAGACAAATGTTTGTGTGATCCACAAATATTTGTTTCGGGTCTGGGTGTTGCGGGATCGCAAGTCCCTCGTACCTGGTACCCACGATACAGGTTTACCTAGTGTGGGGTCAGGACTATGTGTGTGACTGTTGGGTGTATTTATTATTATTATTATTATTATGTATGTCATGCCATAATCACGGGACTACAGAGTGCCGGACCTTTGGAAACCAACACGTAGAGGTCCGTTAGACAATTTTAATTTAATAAAGTATTGTGACACCGCCCGACGGCTATCCTTGTATACACTATAGTAGTGTATCCAAGGACAGCCCCCGGTTGGTGTAGGACTATTGTAGGGATGGGCAAAAATTAATATTTTATTGAGGTGAGGTGTTGATGGATTGGATAACCGGGTCTATGGAAAGGACTATGGCACCTGCCTGACCTATGTTAAAAACATGGATAAAATAGGCATATTATTATTACAAAGTGCCACTGAGACAGTATTACAAAAATATCTTTCCATTATTACAAAAAGGTCATCAAGGCAAGACTTGACATCTTATGTCTCGACGTGACGAACGCAATCCAATGTCATGCAATGCTTTGTAAATCAAGGTTCTGTGTGATATTGCTTCTGTTTATGAATAGGCGTGGCGCGTACCATCAGGCGAGCGACCTAGTCGACCGTCATTCAAGCTAATAAAAAAAACTAAAGCTTTTTCACACATACATATAGCCTTCGCGGGGTTATCGCTTTAGTTACAAACTTCATGATGTCTAAACTAGAACGATAACTCTCATATCAATCTGCCAAAAATACGGCTCCACTTACTTACACATGAAAAGGTAATCACACGTAACACTCATACACGCAACAAAAATTAATTAACGTTCAAAATCAACTTAATTTCATAAAAGTTAATGTCTAAATATTAAATTTCTAGATCGAGAAACGACATTCTGCGCAAAAAATTAGACGTATCAAGTGGCAACTAGAGACCACGAATATTTTTTTATGAATGAACGTGCTGCACAGACTTTTATTGCCCCACCCCCTTGCACAGAGTTTTGGTGTGGTCATTATTTTGCTTGAGTTACGTTTCTTGTCATCTTATTTCGATGCGTCTAAAGAACTGCATTTTCACAGTAAATCCGTAACTCCGTTCATGCGATCCTTTATTACAAAAGAGGATTGACGGTGCCCGACCGCTCGTAAAACCGATAGGCAACTTTATTATACATACTATTTTGTATAGACACTATAAAATCTAATAAAATCACGTTCAGAGCATCGGTTCAGAGTCAATTATTATTTTTATATAAATTGAATTTGAGTGGTAGAGCCACGGTGTAGACACTTTTGTCTACAGGATACATGGGCCGGCTCGTCCGGGTCATTACCGCTGTCCCACAGAAAACCGACGTAAAGTAGCAGCTTGCTGACGGTGAGTAAGATATCCAGAGGCCCTTCCTTTAAGGTCGGCAACGCACCCATAATTCTTTTGGTATTGAGGGTGGTGGAGATTACTTACCATCAAAAAACCTACTTATTCGTTTGCCAGCTACAGCTATATTTTTTTTTTAATGTTAAGGTATTTCGTAGGCGATAATGAATTTAACGTAAAAGGAAAAAAACACCCTTTTAAAAGGAAACGTGTAATTTGTCACACGAATTTCTGAATGCCAGATTTGAAACCTCAAAGTTTAAGAGAACTCACTAATGCCCCGTGGCGCGTCTAGAAAAATAATGGTCGCAATAAATTCATATCAAAGTGAAACTTGTTATGGGACAGATTACGACAAACGAGAATATAAATTTCTAGATGTAGGATAGTTGGATTGATAAAGTTTATTTCTCCCGGGGGACGTATACATTTTCTAGAACAACCCGGTGTAGTGCCTACTTTACTGTATAAAATATAGGTTAACCAAAGTTTTCTTAGGTTTACACGAATATTACACATTGAAATAAAACTAGTTTATACGGATTTTATCGCGGTTTAATTTTTATTTTAGTCCCGACGTTAAACGAACTAGTTTTATTTCAATTCACCAAAGTTGTTATGGATTTGACAAAGACTTTAATGTATTCTACTAGATAGGCTGCGCGGTACATAGAAATTGTACCACCAAGTTGCGATCAATTGACCGTTACTCAATATTAATATCTCGCTTACTCTCAACTAGAACCCATACCGTGCTTCCTGTTTGTGAGCTGTCAAACTCCCACGTTATTTATAAACAGTCTGTTTACTAGTACATTAAGGTATTTAGGATTTGACGACGAAATGGAGTTGAGAAAAAACTTAACAGCAAGTTAACAACTTAATAACAGTAAAATCCTGGTTCATGTTTCGGTCAATCATAATATATGATTTATTCTAGTTGAAAAACAAGTGAGTTGCTCAGAATTAGTATAGCGTGCCTAATATTGAGCTAGGCTATATCATAGGCATATATCTTAGAATAAAAATTAGTTCCACTTGCTGTGAAGGCACAAAACAATTTCCTCAATTAATGGTTATACAGTATCGAAATAAATTCGGTCCCCACAATAACCCGTTTGCTTACAAATCACTCCAGACACATTCGCAACTCAAAAACATATTTTATTCTTCGCTACATTTACTGAAACACATGAGATCAAGCACGATTTGTTCCATGATTAATTTCTAGTATTTAAAAAATAAAAAGCTTAGTCAATGTTGAATGGAGATTTAAAAAGTATATATTGAAAAAGAGATGAAAGACAGCCTCCGTGGCGCAGTGATTCGAGAGGCCTCGGGTTCGATTCCGGCACCGGGACAAATGTTTGTATGAACCATAAATATGTATTGAACCAAATATTTATTCAGTCATTTCAAAATTACAGATATTTTTGTAATAGATGTCGTAAAGAATTTAATGAAAGTGAAGGAAACCAAAGAGGTAGCAAGGGGAAATCCGTTGTTTCTGCTCACCCATAAGAGTAACAGGCGTGAATCTTTTACTATGTGGTAGGTCCCTCGTATGCGTGAGACCATCTGGGTAGGTACCACCGCTTTGTCTATCACCGTCAAGCAGCAGTATGTAAACACTGTTGTGTTCCGATCTGAAGAACATTGAATTTGAATTTTGAAATTTGTTTACTACCAAAGTGTTATGTATATACTATGTAGCGTCTGTACCACACCTGTGATGTTCTCAAATTACATAAAATATCTAAGAAGTGTTTATTATTTAAAAACACTTTTTAGAATATGTCTTAGCTTGCGTCTGGGGTATATCCTGTGGTGCGACACCATCAGGTCGTACGCATAGTCCTGGATATGTAACTACCCACATACTAGTAAACATAAATAACACTTTATAAGTACTTTCTGTTGTATCCCTAATTAATAAATATTCCGTTTCAGCCACGACAACGGCTTTCCTCATGAATCCAGGGAAAAAGTATGTATAAGAAATAAATCTAAGCGGCGGATCAAGTGCGTCCCTTTTTGTCACTCTTAGATTCAGGTTCTTTGCACTAAGTCATGAGCGAAGGCTGTTGATTTTTTATATAAGCTTGAGTGACGAATCAAGCAGGTCGCTCACCTGATGGTAAGCGTCACGCTTGCCCAAAAACACCACACAGAACTTTGAATTACAAAGCACTGCTTGGCATTGGACTGCGCTCGTCACCCCGAGACATAAGATGCTAAATCTCATAATGCCCAGTAATTTCACTGGCTTCAATGTCCTTCAAACCGGAACACAAGACTGCTTACACACTGTTACTTGGCGGCAGAAATAGATAAAGCGGTAGTACCAACCCAGCCGGCCTCTCGCTTACATTGGAGGACATTGAAGCCAGTGAAATTACTGGGCATTATGAGACCTAACATTATATGTCTCGGGGTGACGAGCGCAGTCTAATATTATGCAAGTGCTTTGTAATTCAAAGTTCTATGTGCCGTTGCTTCTGTTGGGCCATCAGGCGAGCGCACTGCTCGTTTCGTCATTGAGACCAATAAAAAAGGGAATATTAAATATATTATACTTAACCAACCTCTTATAACTTGAACCAAAGTAATATAGTCCGAAGAAATTCGTCCCTTGAGCGCGTACCGGGATCCGCTGAAAGATACGGACGGACAGAATTCAAGTTTTTTTAGGGACAAGAGAATATTTTGTTGTTTCGCTTCGTCGAGGAGCTGAAGAATTCATTCATTATACAGTTTTCATGATGTTGAGCGGATTTTTGTTTTTGTTAAACAAATAAGGTGGAGATTGGTGACTTTATGGGCGCAAGTGGTTTTTTCTACTAGATGACATGTAATTCTATCTTGATCACTCCGAGAATTACTTGGACAACGACGCAAGTGATGAAATAGGGACTCTTTTGAACCTCAAACTCTATGCTGATTGCTGGCACATCGGTTTAAATTGCCACGTCTACGAAAATTCGAGGAAATTTACACTGACTGGTCCCGAATCTAGATTTACGATGCATAACATTGATTTAAAAAAAATACTATATTTAGTTTTTTTCTTAGAAGCCTTAAGTAGTAAACACATATGGCGGTATGTAAACCGATAATAACTGATAGGGTTGGGAAACGCTTGAACGAACTACTGAACTAATAAAACCTGAATGATTATTATTTAAATCACCAAAAGGGGTCAAAAGTCGTTAGATTTATTACAAACATCGCTAAGGTGGCAATGTTGAGCTAAGTCGACTCAAAACTACAATTTGTCAAACCTGTAAAATATTATTTTTTAGTAGCATTATTCTAACGACTTCAGAAATAATAATATAATGATTTGTGTAGTTATTTAACGTATTTATTATTACAATTTAGTTAAATATTAAAATGATTTTCAAACCTTGTTTATCCTACGTTAAAATCATTAATTTATTCACTTCTTCCCATCACTACGAATTAGCAATACCAAATGGCAAATATACAGTTCCCCTATATAATTTGTGCAAATACCTTTGCGAACATACAGTTGTTGAAAAAAATATCGTAATTTATTGGTTAATTAAAGCAATTTAAAGTTTAATTCATATTGTATATGTTTGATGCAAACATCAACGCGTTCACGAAATATAGGGTTTAGATTAGGTACGTAGAGCTTAAACGAGAGCCCATCTGTACATTTTTTTATCAGCTTGAATGACGAGTAGAAGGTATTAAGGTGGAGTAACGAGCGCAGTCCAATGGTCATGCAGTGCTTTGTAATTTAAAGTTCTGTGTGGCGTTGCTTCTGTTTATGGGCAGGTGTGGTGCTTACCATCAGGCGATCAGCTCGGCTCGTCATTCATGCTAATAAAAAAATCTAAATCGATCAAATAATAAAAGGGCACGTAACGAGCACGTCCACCGGCGATAATGTATGAGAAGAGGCGAAAAAGTGTAGCGTTAGCGTATTGTGTCAGGATCGTAGCTTTTAGGAATCAATAGTATCTGTCTACCCCCATGGGATATAGGTGTGAGTGTGTATATGTATATGTGTGAATTACCGACTTTTTTTTTTTTGAAATAAAACTAGTTTATACGGATTTTATCGCGGTTTAATTTTATTTTATTCCCGACGTTTAGAAAGCTTTTCAGCCTTCGTGGTCACGGGAGAGACTGAGGTGTATAGGTCGTCTCAAAAAGTTAATGTTACATTAGCTACCTTCATTTTAAAATTATACATTTATTTTTTAATTTTTGAAAAAGTTAATAGTACTAGTCCGATCTACGCAGAAAGAGCTCACGGTGTCTTGAGGTCTGGCAGTTGGTCTTTTGGGTTCCGATTTAATTAAGTGTATAATTGGATCCCAGGCTTGTGCAAGCTTCCAACCATCTTCTCTATTGAAATTTGGATGTTTTTTAATTTCAATAGCCTCGCGAATCATCCTAGGTAGGAATCGGTGTTCTTTGGCAAGGATTTGTGGTTTGTCAAATCTAAGTGTTTGGAGCCTTCCTCTGAATGTTCAGCAACTGCAGACTTCGTAGAGCGTCGGTGTTTAACATCAGCTATGTGTTCTTTTACGGGTCCCTATGTTTCTTTTTGTTTGCCCGATATAGGATATATATTTTTTTTTTAGTATAGGCCGGCAAACGAGTAAGTGGGTCACCTGATGGTAAGTGATCTCCACCGCTCATGTACACCAACAATACTAAAATAATAATGGGCGCGTGCCGACCTTTAAGGAAAGGGACAATTAAGGGATTGTGAAGGGGAGAAGAATTTAGGCCTCCAGATATCTCACTTACCGTACGAAACACAGCAGCAAGCTACTACTTGACGTTAGTTCTCTGTGAGACAGTGGTAACGACCCGGACGAGCCGGCCCATTCATGTTGTAGACAAAACTGTCTACAGCATGACTCTACTACTCAGAAAATTTCTATTCTAACTATTTTCTATCGGTATTGGCCAGCGTCACGTTTGAACTTTATAAGTTTATTTATAAGGGACTCTGTGACATATTTATTTAATCTCGACAGTTGTAGAATAAGATTTTAAGCTGCAGACAGAAAATATGACACGCGCCTTACCCTTGTCATTCGCAAAAGGCTTGGCTTACAACACTTTATTTTGTTTACTGTTTAGCTAAAAATAATAATGAGGAAGTATTTTGTCTTGACTCTAGTGAATAAATTTAATATTTGAACGTGTTTTCGAATTTTAATCATGATCAGAATGGAATTTAGTTATTTAAAAAGCTATTTTTTTTATTAGCTTGTATGACGAAACGAGCAGGTCGCCCGCCTGATGGTAAGCGCAACGCCTGCCCATAACCAGACACAATACCACACAGAACTTGGAGTTACAAAGCATTGCATGGCACCGGACTGCGCTCGTCACCCCGAGACGTAAAGGTGTTAAGTTCATAATGCCCAGTAATTGCACTGGCTTCAATGTCCTTCAAACCGAACACACAACAATGCCTCACACTGCTGTTTGGCGGCAGGAATAGACAAAGCAGTGGTACCTACCCAGACGGCCTCTCGCATACGAGGGACCTACCACCTTGTAAATATTATTTTCGATTTATTGACCGGTTTATTATTTAAAATAGAAGAATGTCTAATCACTTTACATTTTTTTAAAGCAAAGGCCGGCAATTTGGATTGCCTGATAGTTACTGATCTCCGCCGTCCATGACTCCAAGACCCACAATATCAGAATAGCCATGGACGTGTTGCCATGGGATAAAAAGGGGTTGTCAACTGATGGGAGAATTAGGCCCTCCGGATGTCTCACTCACCGTACAAAACGCAATATCAAGATACTACTTCACGTCGGTTTTCTGTGAGACAGTGGTTACAACCCGGTCGAGTTGCCCCATTTACTGGCTCTACCACTTTGATATGACTCGCGCATTACATATTACTATGACCCAATTGAGGTAGAAATGATTTGCAATATAAACCTTTAATCTCGCATTATACATTGAAGACGGACGTCTTTTAAATCGGAATAACAAACACTATAAATAAATAAAAATAGTCTTTATTTCTATCACAATTTAACTTTACATGAGAACTTAAATAAATAATAAAATAAACTTAACCTAATTAAAATAAAATCTTGTTGAGTATAAAAATAGTTACAATTATGTTGTGTGTTTATATGTACGAGTATATTAGTGCGTGTTTCTAGTAGTCACCTCTATGGCGTAGGCCTCTCCTAACCCTTTCCAAACATCACTTCCCGTGCCTTCCGCATCAAATGAAATCAACATCTCGGTGGAAAATGTCTCTCCATCTTTTAATAATAAACACTACTTACTCTAAAAACGTCATGAGCTATGTCCATACGTTCGTACGCTTTATTTCAATTTGAGTCTTCCTTTGACTTCTCAGATCACAATGCATTTTCTGCATGTGCTTTGAATTCGATGGCTTTGAAAGGTCATTTAATTTCATACTTTTCAACGATATTTTCCTCACGTGCGCTATTGTATTATCATCACTGCGCTACACGGAAGCAACAGCCAACAAGCCTGTAATCCCCGAAGGGGTAGGCAGAGGTATAACCAGTGCACCAACATTTCACCAAGCGTATCTCCGTCCCATGATGTGATGGGGGTGAGCCTATCGCCATACCGGACATAATTCCAGACTCCGGGCTGCTACTGAGCAATTCGTAATAGAAAAACCCAATATCACTTTTACCCGATCCGGGGATCGAACCCCAAACCTCAACCCCAGTCGTAACGCGTACGCATTACAACTGCGCCACCGAGGCAGCAAATAAAGATCTGTGTATTGTATCAATAAATAACCAAGATTTATACAAAGATTAATAACCTCACGTATTTCCCAGATTAACCTCACAACAAAGAAGCGCCACATGGCGTCGCATGATCCTAAAGAATTAAGGGAGATACCGAGCTTCGACGTGTATACCTCGCAGATGTTTTCTTAAAGGATTAGTTGTCTTAACTGAGTTGCAAAGATTCTACGTTGTTTGGAGCATGTTTACGCGAACTTTTACGTCTTGCTTTTTACCCTCTAAAGAACAACGCATTCGTTTACAATTTTGAGATAAGTTTACTGTTTAGATTAAGTGAGGTAGATTTTATGGTACATAATTTATTTAAATATTTAGAATCGCCAGTGAAGGATGTACTTATAAATAGGGAAACATAGTAATTATTTTTATGCAAATGTACTGCTCCAATTTTAACCGCAGCTTGAGTGACTGAACACATCATTAATGACAGACAAGCAGTAAAAAAAGTAAGCTAACATATCATGAATATATATTAATATAATAGCGGTGCTTTTAATATACAAATCGCAGCGATAGCTCAGCGGGAAGCGATATGAACTGCCGAGACAAAAAACAAAAACACCTCCAAGAGCATGCAGAGATTATCGATTGAAAGAAAAACATTGTATACGTCTTGTGTACATATGAGTATTCTCCATAAGAATTTTGAAGGTTTGTGAAGTCAATTTCTGTACATTACACTCGCATAATTTCTGTAAAACAATGTCTGGACATTAAAAGAGGTCATAACCCATGAGTTTATTTCGGCATTTCTTCTCATGACTAGCCCCGAAATGCCGTCGTTAATGTAATGTAGCATAAAAAATGATTGACATGTAAAAGTGATATTTATGATTCAATTTGACTGCCTCGGTGGCGCAGTTGTAATGCATACGCGTTACGATAGAGTCTAACGCTGAGGTCTCGGGTTCGATCCCCGGGTCGGGTAAAGTGGTATTGGGTTTTTCTATTTCGAAATGTTCAGTATCAGCCCGGAGACTGGAATTTGTGCCCGGTATGGCGATAGGCTCGCCCCCTATCACATCGTGGGACGGAGATACGCTCGGCGAAATGTGGGTGTACTAGTTACACCTTTGCCTACCCCTTCGGGGATTACAGGCGTGAGTGCGTGTGAATTTACAGAATAAATGATTTGAATTTGAATTACCATCCCCTATTAGGTCCCATTCTACTTTTTTACAGCCCTTATTTTCATAACAGCGGCGACCGGTACTGCGCTCTATTACTCTCTCCATTGCGCTCTAGTGAGATCTGCTTACTTCAGCAAAAATCTAGTAGTAAGTCTATATCAGCGGTGATCATTATAGTCCCGAATTTGATTCATACACTTATGTAGGAATCATGTCACCTTAGTAGCTCCTATATTATGCAGCGATCGCTCAGCGAGAGAGGTTTGGACTTTCGAGATGAAAGTCGCAGGTTCAAAACTAGTCCCAAGAGTGAATTCTGACTTTTCTAAGTTATGTGTGTAGGTAATTGATATTTAAGAGAAACATAGAAACATCGTGAGGAAACCTGCATACATAAAAAGTGTCATGAGGATTCACATCACATCACATCGCAGCTAAACTCTATCGATTTTTTTTCCAACAGAATCTGTCCATAATTGGCGGAGAAAACGATGTACCTACATAAAAAAAAGTAAAAAAAAGCGGCGAATTGTGAACCTCCTCCTTTTTTTAAGTTGGTTAGATAGTAATATTACGTGCCTCAGTGTGTTTATATAGATAAATAAACACTGTGAATCCATTCACTAACTCAAACAAAAAGTATCTTTGCTTTTAAGTGCATACTCAAGTGTGCTTCTCCATTACCTGATGAAATTCTTTGTCAGTTTCAGCGAGAGATTTTACAAAAAAACTAAACCAATACTTTTTATCTTCTTAGTCTTTGATGTATATTACTTGAACTTTACACATTATACACATTATATTTCTTGAACTTTACGAAAGAACAGTGCTGAGTAATTCAAAAATTAAGTATTGTTGTCGCACCTTCTGTCTACCTCCTTTTGAGCGAAAGGGACAACTGCATTTCAGACTCATACCTAAATAAAACTGACAATCTTTTCCCCTCTAAAACTGGACTGATTTTATATTTTTTTCACCAACTATTTAAAAAGAACAGATCAGTTGTTTTTAAATCGTTTTTTTTTATCCTTGCTCGGCAAAGTGACTACACTACACCTGATGGTAAGTGTAGCGCAATCTATGAATACTCTCAACCAACGATAGACACTAAATCTATCGCAGATTGGCAGAATTATGCCGGCCTGTTTAATTGCTTCTTCATACTCCGTTTAAAGGGTCACATGTTACAATTATTATGTCTGTAAGTTTTCTGTTTTTTACATTGTGCAAAGTAGAGTGAGTTTTTGTCCTATTAGGATTTTGATCAAATTAGGTATTTTTTTAAGGATTCTACCTTTTATAACAAAAATACATCTCAAAGACTAGACTAGACTAAGAAATGAACGTGCTAGTGTTCGATATCTTTCTTATATCAATAAAATTCACTAATGTGAAAATTTATAGAGGAAAAAGAGGAATAAAGCATGAAAATACCACTAGTCTTTCGTCTTAAATCAGACGTGGTAGAGTCACGCTGTAGACACTTTTGTCTACAGCATGAATGGGGCGGCTCGTCCGAATCGTTACCACTGTCTCACAGAAAACCGACGTAAAGTATCAGCTTTCTGCTGCATTTCGTGCGGTGAGTGAGATATCCAGAGGCCCAAATCCCCTTCCCTTCCGATTCCCTTAATTATCCCTTCCCTTTAAGGTCAGCAACACGCCCATAATTCTTTTGGTGTTGTGGGCGTACTAGGCGATGGAGATCACTTACAATCAGGTCACCCACTTGCTGGTTTGCCAGCCTATACTATCAAAAAGACCATTTTTTTATTAGCTTACGAATGCGATCACGGCCAACCTGATGGTAAGTGGTTACCGTCGCCCATAGACATTAGCAACGCCAGGGGCATAGCAAAACCGCTGCCTACCGTGAAAATAACTTTTTAAGCTTCGTTTGAAGATATACCGCAGAAAGAATTTCATCTGGTATCTCTAAAAAAACATGCGGGCAGTCTTTGGGGACTGCCGATAGAAGTGAAATATAAGTAACTTTTGAATTGTATCGTCGAGCTATTAGATTATTATTTTTGGTTTGTAAAGAAGTGTTAATGACCAATTTAACCGTATATGTATAACGTATACTAATAACGCACGGAGGTATATCTATGTACATATATATATACACAGTATACATATAGTTCATGGGAAGCGTGCGATGACGATGATGCAAGGTTCATGCTTTTTGTTTACCCAATAAGTACACAGCATACATATAGTTAATGGGAAGCGTTCGGTGACGATGACGCGAGTTCCATGATTATTGTTCACCCAAAAAGTGCTCAACGCATAAAGAAGTTTTAATTTCCAAGAAGTAAAGTACCATGCAAGTCTTCGTGCGAACTCGCACAAAACCGACGCCTTTTCAATTAAGCTCGCAGCCGATTAATTTCCTCTCACGTCACGTGACAATAGCTTCCTCCTTACACTTTCATGTCCGTTCACCGTCGCTATTTTAATGTTGGCAATATCGAAAATACTGCCAAGGTTGAGGCTATTTTTAGTATCGATTGTTTGATAGGTGAAAGAGGCTTTTAATAAAACGGTTTGTGTGATGAAGTTTCGATTTCCAGTTGGAAAGTAATTAGTGGTTATTTCCATCGTGGTATAGGAGTATTTTGATTATAACAGTTGCTATATTGGTCTATTATTATTTGTCTGTAACGGTTCGGTTTTATTAATAGGTGGTACGTCCCTCGTATGTGAGAGGCCGTCTGGGTAGGTACTACCGCTTTGTAAATTTCTGTCGTCAAGCAGCAATGTGTAAAAACTGTTGTGTTCCGGTTTGAAAGACATTGAAGCCAGTTAAATTACTGGGCATTTTTTTATGGTTTAGGTCGAAAACGAGCAAGTGGGTCACCTGATTCAATGAAATGAATGAATGATGTGCCGACCTTAAAGGAAAGGGATAATTAAGGGAATGGGAAGGGTAGGGTATTTGGGCCTTAATAATAACCTTGTAATATTCTCCGTGAAATGTCATTTATGGTTTTGTATTTTTTCGTTGTAACTGAGAAAGACACAAGTAACGCAAATGATACATTTCGGAGTACGACACCTGTCTACATTAGCGTAGCAAATACATGTAGCAGCTAAATCCAATGTCATAAAAATGTGGACGTACACAATGTACATATTAGCCGAAAAATCGGGTCATAATGATTTTAATTGTAATAATAAAATTTGTTTATTTGACAGTCTCCATGGCGCAGAGGGTAAATAGCCGGCTGCGAAGCGTGAGGCCGTGGGTTCGATTCCCACACTGAGACAAATGTTTGTGTGATCTACAAATATTTGTTTCGTGTCTGGGTATTGCGGGAACTCGAGTCCCTCGTAGTTCCTGATATCCACAATACAGGTTAACCTAGTGTTGGGCCAGGACTATGTGTGTGATTGTTGGGTATTTATTTATTATTTAATAAAATTTGTTTATTTGGCAGCCTCCATGGAGCAGAGGGCGAGTAGCCGGCTGTGAAGCCGACCGAGGGTTCGAATCCAACTCCGAGACAAATGTTTGTGTGTTCAAATCATCCTGTAACATGTGTTAAAAAGCATATTGTGGCGACCCCACTGCGAGTGGAATAAGGGCCGGTGAAAAAACAAGAATGAAGTTTGCTAAAATGTTTGATATCCTAGCTGGAACTGCTATATTGTACAGAGTTACTCCATTTAAACCCAGGTAAAAATTAATGCAATTATCGGAATTTCATTTTCTAAAATAACCTACTGGTGTAAACTTGATAAAGCAAATCCATTTGCTTATCGCAAATAAAAGAAAACGACAACAATGGAACAAAAGATTGCAAATAAATAAATTCGCAGCATCGGAATATGTTTTAAATAAACTCAATTTGCGCGTCGCGACAGGCAGTTTGGTTCGAGAATGTGATACATACAGCTCGGAAGTATAGACAATACATATACATACTCAAGCATCTACACCCAATTGGTAGGCAGAGGTGCAACTAATGCTGATCTTACCTCCATAAGACTTACGAGTGGTAGAGCCACGCTGCAGACAATTTTATCTACAGCATGAATGGGTCGGCTCGTCTGGGTCGTTCCCAATATCTCACAGAAAACCGACGTAAAGTAGCAGCTTGCTGCTGCGTTTCGCACGGTGAGTGAGATATCCGGAGGCCCAAATCCCCCTCCCCTTCCCAATCCCATAATTATCCCTTTCCTTTAAGGTCGGCAACGAGCCCTTGACTCTTTTGGTATTGTGGGCGTGTATGGGCGGTGGAGATCACTTACCATCAGGTGACCCACTTGCTCGTTTGCCGGCCTATGCAATAAAAAATAATAATAATAATAATAATACCATAATGTACATGTTTGTATTTAGGCTTAAATGTAATTAGGTGGATACCTGATATACTATAACTGCCTCGGTGGCGCAGTTGTAATGCGTACGCGTTACGACTAAGGCTGACGCTAAGATCTCGGGTTCGATCCCCGGGTCGGGTAAAGTGATATTGAGTTTTTCTATCATGAAATGCTCAGTATCAACCCGAAGTCTAGAATTATCCCGATCGGAGATAGGATCGCCCCCTATTACAACCAGTACCGGTGTACCTCTCCCTACCCCTTCGGGGATTACAGGCGTGAGTGAGTGCGTGCGTACCTGATATACATATTTATACCCAACTTGATAGCGATAACTCGCTCATACAAGGGACTTACCATCACTTACACGTACAACTTTTTTTTTACGGCTCCGCAAAGGCTAATTGTAGTGCAATACAAGAACTGTATCGACCAACGACAGACGATGGATCCATCGTAAGTCGCCACAATAGGGTATTTGACTATGTCTTATTTTATACATTATTTAAGATGCACCCGACAATAATACGAAAAAGAAACTGTTTTGCGAAAACAGAATTAAAATTAAGTAAAAAATGAGGCGACAGTTCACGTTTTAAATATTGGTATGAGCAAAGGTTGATGCGTAGTGGGAAAGTCTCACTATCTCTCTCGCACGTGTGCACCACTAATGGCGTAACCTGTCTTGTGACGTCACACGACATGTAGTGCATTCTTTTTCCGTCATTTGACAATTACCCCTTCCAGCAGATTTAAATAGCTTCTAACTTTTTTATTTTTGACTTCATTTATATAGTTCTTTCAATAATAGATTTTGGGGAACGTAACATAATGAGTAAAATAATAAAAATAATCGAGTCAAATACCCTATTATGCCTCGTGAAAGCTTCTTTACACTCCTTAATATTTCAGTTCACACTCCTAGTTTTTTATCCTGGCACGACAAAGTGACTATACTGGACAGGTCCAGGAAGTACAGTGTCGATTAAATATAATGGTGACCATCAAGAGTCATACCATCTCGCCACGGTCGCCAGATTTATGTCGGCCTAACGTTACTGGAGAAGCAGCGATAGCTCAGTGGAGGGTGGTGCGGACTGTCGAGACGAAAGTCGCAGGTGCGTAACCAGCCCCAAGAGCACACACTTCTGACTTTTCTAAGTTATATGTGTATTACAGTTACTAGATATATACTGGCTAACTTTGGAACGCTACTTGTAGCCACAAGCCATTATGATCTTTAACCTTGATTTGAAGCTTTTACCATGTTTACAGTGGTCACTAACCAGTTGGGCATAAAAATTTCAGGTACCCTCCATTCAATTTATTTTTGATTTTTTATAGCATATGCCAGCAAACGGGCAAATGGGTCACGTGATGGTAAGTGATCTCCACCACACATGTACGTTCACAATACCAAAATAGTTATAGGCGCAGTGCTGACCTTAAAAGAAAGGAATAATTAAGGGATGGGAAAGGGATTTGGACCTTCGGATATCTCACCCACTGTACGATACGCAGCAGCAAGCTGCTTCTTTACGTCGGTTTTCTGTGAGATAGTGGTAACGATCTGGACGAACCGGCCTAATCATACTGTAGACAAAACTGTCGACAGCGTGGAGCTCTACCACTCAAAAAGTTGAGTTAACTCAGTTGTCTTAACTCTTTAACTGTGTGTATAACGTAAGATGATTCTCTAAATCCACATTTTGAATTTAACCTGTAAAGGCAAGCCCAGTAGTCTGTTAAACATTTCTTGCGGGTACTTATTTACATCCACGGATTTTAAGTACAATATTCGTGGTTCTTTGGAATATTAAAATGGGATTTTTATTGTAATTTGGCGCAGTGATGAAGCGAGCGAGTAGCCAGGTGTGTAACGGGAGACCGCAAATTCTTTTTTTTATAGCAGAGAGTGGCCATGGACAGCCTCCGTAGTGCAGTGGGCGAATACTGTGAAGCAAGAGGCCGCGGGTTCGATTCCCGCACCGAGACAAATGTTTGTGTGATCTACAAATATTTGTTTCCGGTCTGGGTGTTTTCTCCCCAGATGGGTTGACGTCAAGCTCGTGGTCGGGCATAAAAACTACAAGCGAAATCTTTGTATAACATGTGTTAAAAAGCATATTGCGACGACCCCACTGCAACTGGGATAAGGGCAAGTGGAAGAAAAGAGCACGGTAAAGGAACAAGCGGCTCTGATATTCAGCGATATTCACCGTCCGTGTACATACATAAAATCAGAAGAATCATGGACATGTTATCGTTAAAGGAATGAATAATTAGGGGTTGGCAAGGGGAGGGGTATTTGGGTCTCAGGATATGTTCGACTGGCTCGGTGGCGCCGTTGTAATGTGTATGCGTTACGATTAAGGCCAACGATGAGGTCTCGGGTTCGATCGCCGGGTTGGGTAAAATGGTATTGGGTTTTTCTATTACGAAATACTCAGCCCGGAGTCTGGAATTTGTGCCCGGTATGGCGATAGGCTCGCCCCCTATCACATCGTCGGACGGAGATACGTTCGGCGAAATGTGGGTGTACTGGTTACACCTCTGCCTACCCCTTTGGGGATTACAGGCGTAAGTGCGTATGTATGATATGTTCGACTCCCGTACCGCAACAAATGTTTGTGTGATCCTCCGATATTTTTTCGGGTTAAGGTGATGTGGGACGGTGAGTCCCTTGTTTCTGATACCCACGATAGATTTTCTCCCAGTGTGGGGTCAGGACTACATATGTTACTGTTGGAGATGTATATATTAACTAATGTAAAATTAAAACACCAATAAATAAATTTAGTGTAAATGCCTAGTGTATTTTGACGAAGCTTTGTATGTTATTTAAACATTAGTTGATATGATTTCTATACATAAGTTTCTTTATTCTGCATGACTTGTCATAAGCGCTATTTTAATTGCATACATGATTAATTAAACCTTTTTATTTCATGTGACTAATGGGCGATTTCAATAAACTATGTTGGTTTGATTTTCCAGATCCCAAAATTCGACCAATCAAACTATTTGTACGCGTGACTTAGACTATTAGAAAAAAAAGATCTACAGCTGCAGTACTGTGGGTAATTGTGAAACGCCAGTAGAGTCTTTCTATATAATGTTAATGTAATTGAAGTGTATAAGAGCCGTTAGTGACCTATTTGCTTAATAAACATTTTGATTTTTTTTGTTGGTTGCCCATTTAATTTTGTGGGATCGATCGGGAGACGCCACAAAATTAAATAGGCAATCAATCAATTTTTGAGTGGTAGAGCCACGCTGTAGACACTTTTGTCTATGGCATATATGGGCCGTCTCCTCCGGGTCGTTACCACTGTCTCTCAGAAAACCGGCGTAAAATAGCAGCCTACTGCTTCGTTTCATACGGTGAGTGAGATATCCAGAGGCCCAAACCCCCTCCCCTTCCCAATCCCTTAATTATCCCTTTCCTTTTAGGTCGGCAACGCACCTATAATTATTTTAGTATTGTGGGCGTACATGGGCGGTGGAGATCACTTACCATCAGGTAACCCACTTGCTCGTTTGCCGGCATATGTTATAAAAAAAAAAACGGTCGTTAAAATCTTACTCTTTCTTATTTATTTATTTATTTATTTATTTATTTAATAGCAACACCATTAGGTAAAACACACTACTAACATAATATAAAAATCAATTAAGTAACAAATCATGTGCTTACCTTTTAAAGGTATTTACAGCTAACACAAAAAAATTACAATGTCATAATAACGTAATAATTATTATAAATTATAAGATAAGTAAAGTAAGTAAATTATTTTTAAATGAAATGTAATATGTGAAATACGTAAACTAAATATTGTGAAAAACAAATAACTTAATTTTATTTTTAAATGGGCCAATCTTATTGCTTAAAATGTCAGCGTCAATACATTTGGGCAAATATCTGAACCTTTCAGTTCAAAAGTCATAATAGAAGCTGTTACTAGATCATAAAGGCGACATGTAGAGAGTTATAATAACCCAATCGTTAAATTAATACATCCAAAATTAATTAGAGAGTGATATATTGTTTTTAACGGCTGAATAGATTTTCTTTAATATGTCTAAAAATTGTTCCAATAAAACCAGCTTTTACACTTTTTGACTGGTAGAGCCACGCTATAGACAGTTTGTCTATAGCACGAAAAGTCATGAGTCTTCCGGAAGACATTGTCTAAATGGAGATAACGGCATCAAAATCTATTGCGTGGTTTAGAAGGAGCTAGCAAATAATCAGACAGACGCGGAACTATGTATAAAAGACACCAAAGCATAAATATAAATAAATATACACTCATCAAAATAATATGACAAGAAACGTAACTCAAGCAAAAAATGACCCCACCAAAACTCTGTGCAATGGGGCGGTGCTATAAAAGTCTGTGCAGCTTGTTCATTCATCAATTTAAAAAAAATATTCATGATCTCTTGTTGACACATAATACGTCTAATTTTTTTACGCGGTGCAGAATGTCGTATCTCGATCAAGAAATAAAATATTTAGACAAAAAAAATTATGAAATAAATTTGATTTGATTGATTGATTTTGAACGTTCATTAATTTTTGTTGCGTGTATGGGTGTTACGTGTTATTACCTTTGCATGTACAAGTAAGTGAAGCCGTATTTTTGATAGACTCATATGAGAGTTATCGTTCTAGTTATCTTATTTTGAAGATTAATCAGCAAACGACGCCACGTAATTCCAGAGTTTTTTATTTATTACTTCTCCCAGATGTTGCTATGACAGTGAAATATAGGTAATAATGGAAGTTGCTATCGGTTGAGTTAATGGCACATCCAATTTTCATTCCGGACAGCTAAAGATTGGTCTGTATCGACATTTGCTCGGCTTAAAAAATACCAAAAAAAAATATGAGTTCAATACAAATATATTTTTTTGCTGCCAACGACTAATCAGAATATAGTATCTACATTCATTTTAAACCAATACAAAAAACTAATATTAAATTAAATTTATATTAAATTCTTATGGAAACAATTCCACCACTAAGGGGGTGAAATCGGTGAAAAGACGAAAAATAACTTAATACATTTATGCACGGATTTTAATAATCTCTTCACTAAAAATAGTAAAAAATAAATCCCACTTAAAAATAAAACATACGCACTCACGCCTGTAATCCCCGAAGGGGTAGCTATGCCTACCCCTTCGGGGATTACAGGCATAACCAGTACACCCACATTTCGCCGAGCGTATTTCCGTCCCTTATGTGATAGGGGGCAAGCCTATCGCCATACCGGGCACAAATTCCAGACTCCGGGCTGATACTGAGCAATTCGTAATAGAAAAACCCAATACCACTTTACCCGACCCGATGATCGAACCCGAGACCTCAGCGTTGACCTCAATCGTAACGCGTACGCATTACAACTGTGCCACCGAGGCAAAATAAAATTAAACAATTTTAAATTAAAAGGCGAGAAAGGGGCTATCTTAGAAAGACCTCCGTACGGGTTTTTAAAGCATAACCCGATAAACGATAAATTAGGTCATGATGATGGTACCTAAATGGTCCCTCGTCCCTGAACGCCCATAACATCAGATAGCCCAGAATACATTTTAAAAACAGACACTTAGGTTTAGGTTACATATTGTCTTATAATTATTTTATTGAAATTATTAGATCCATCTGAAAATCACATGAAATATATAGATTACGTTAATGAAAAATCGCCAAAATTGATTAATTATTTTTTGAGAAAATCTTAAACAAATTAACATACATACATCCGGATGAATACAGAACTACCTTTTTAAAGATGTTAAAAATTATACTAGAAGAGGGCAATGATAAATATCTCTATTTAGAACAACTGTTCCTAAATTAAATCACCCAATTTTAGGAACGAACCTGGCCGTGAATTTGAATTAGCTCATTATAAATAATATTACAATCGTAGCTTACAATATTGCCTTGCATATTTTAATTCAAAAAGGTCGTTGTAAAGCAATTAATCAATACATAGTATAAAGTTGCCGTCTGCGTCTGTTTGTCCGTTTATTCTGTGTGGCGTTGCTTCTGTTTATGAGCAGGCGTAGCGCTTACCATCAGGCGAGCGACCTTCTCGTCTCGTCATTCAATCTAATAATAAAAAAAAATACAGAAATTTTAATTACAAAGCTATGCATGGCATTGGACTGTGCTCGTCACCCCGAGACATAAGTTGTTAAGTCCATAAACTTCAAACCGGAATACAAAAGTGCTTACACAATGTTGTTTGGCGGTGAAAATCCACAAAGCGGAGGTACGAACCCAGACGGCCTCTCGCATACGAGGGACCTACCACCTTGTAAATATAATATTTCATACAAGCTCTAAGAGTAATGTAATTTACACATCTGTATAAAAACTAAATGACGCGATTTTCTTTGTGAGTGGCACATACTTGCGATTGCATTGCGACAAAAAAGGTGGATTATTTTAATATTAAACTAACCTGTGTAGTAGTTATGTCTTTTTTATAGCATACGCCGGCAAACGACCAAGTGGGTCGCCTGATGGTAAGTGAGCTCCACCGCCCATGTATGCCCACAATACAAAAAGAATCATGGGCGCGTTGCCGACCTTAAAGGAAAGGGATAATTAAAGGGGTCGGGAAGGGGAGGGGGATTTAGACCCCCGGATATCTCACTCACCTTACAAAACTCAGCAGCAAGCTGCTACTTTACATCTATTTTCTGTAAGACAGTGGTAAAGACCCGGACGTGCCGGCCCATTCACGCTGTAGACAAAACTGTCTACAACGTGACTTATGTTTAGTGTATGTTCTAGCAATGCAATCGGATTTGGTACTACAGGGGGTAAAATACGTATATCTTACACTATACGTTGCTTAAATTTGACCACACCTTTCTGTAACACGTTGTATACAGGGTTTAAATTAGATAATACAGTCGCAAGTCGACACAGCCCCTGTTCTTTATTACTGTGTTTCCATTACCTTTGTCATGACGATTGCGGAAAAAATTCATTGTTGTGGCATAAAAGAGGCAACCGAGCCAGTAATGTAGGCTATCTGAGTTGATGACGTTGTTTAGTCAAATGGGTTTATCTTGACTGCCTCGGTGGCGCAGTTGTAATGCGTACGCGTTACGATTGAGGCCAACGCTGAGGTCTCGGGTTCGATCCCCGGGTCGGGTAAAGTGGTATTGGGTTTTTATATTACGAAATGCTCAATATCAGCCCGGAGTCTGGAGTTTGTGCCCGGTATGGCGATATGCTCGCCCCCTATTACATCGTGGGACGGAGATACACTCGGTGAAATGTGGGTGTACTGGTTACACCTCTGCCTACCCCTTCGGGGATTACAGGCGTGAGTGCGTATGAGTTTATCTTAATGTGAACAAAAATGTTACTAGATGTAGTTTTTGTTACTATAATAATCTTCTTCCACCGGCCCTTATCCTACACGCAGTGGGGCCGACGCAACATGCTTTTTAACACAGGTTACAGAAAGATTTGGCTTGTTGTTTTTACGACCGGCCGTCTGCCTGACGCCAACCCCTCTGGAGAGCAAACACCCAAACCCGAAACAAATAACAAAAGTAATAATAAATACACCCAATACTCACACACAGTCCTGACCCCACAGTAGGTTAACCTGTATCGTGGGTATCATGAACTACGAGGGACTTGCGGTTGCACAACACCCAGACCCGATACAAATATTTGTTGATCACACAAACATTTGTCTGGGTGCGGGAATCGAACCCGTGGCCTCTCGCTTTACAGCCGCCTAGTCGTCCACTGCGCTAAATAGGGTATCTCAATAAAATTTATAAAAAGGTTGTTAATATGACATATCTCACATCCAGCTACTTATTACAAATGTAAAAGTTTGGATAGCTGTGTAGTTGGATGTTTTTAATCAATCACGCTTTACGGCTGAACAGATTTGGATGAAATTTGGTACACAAGTGGATCATGACCTGGATTAGGATACATGCTACTATTTATCCCGGAAAAAGACTTCACGCGGTGGAGCCGGGAGCAAAACCCAGTACTTAATATACGGTGACAAAGTTTAAAAATACACTAGATTATAGAATGAGAGGTCCCTCACATGCGAGAAGTCGTCCGGGATGGTCCCACCGCTTTGTCTATTTCTGCCGCCAAACAGCATACCTTGGGTTGGGTATATGATATTTAATTTAATCAATTCTGAATTTGCATAATTCCATTTAAATAAATACATAAAAATATATGTATTTATTTAAATGAAATTATCACCAATTGCCAACATCTTAGAGGAGGGTAAGTGGGCCACTAACATCTTAAGCCCAAAGCGAACCTCACTTGCACGTGGTACACTTCTGATTAACGGACGAGGCAAAGGTGAATCTTGATTTCCTCCCATGTAATACCAAATACCATCAAATCTATGGTATCTATCTTGAGCAGTAGAGCCACACTGTAGACACTTGTCTACAGCATGTATGGGCCGGCTCGTCCGGGTCATTACCACTGTCTCACAGAAAACCGGCGTAAAGTAGCAGCTTGCTGCTGCGTTTCGTACGGTGAGTGAGATATCCGGAGGCCTAAACCCCCTCTCCTTCCCAATCCCTTAATTATCCCTTTCCTTTAAGGTCGGCAACGCACCCATTATTCTTTTGGTATTGTGGGCGTACATGGGCGGTGGAGATCACTTACCATCAGGTGACCCACATGCTCGTTTGCTGGCCTATACCATACAAAAAACGAGATCACGGGATATGCCGATATAACGCCACGCAGAATAAAAATACGAACAATATGAGAGATTTAATATTTAGAGATTTAAAATTACGCGCAACAAAAAATAATTATAATATTTTTTTGTAAAAAATAACCTGTTTGCCTCTCGGTGCGGCGAAATGTCACGGAAGCATGGACGCACTTTTCTCACGCGCTAGCGACATGGTCACGTAGTGGTCGAAATGCGACCTCTATAATCAAATACTTTTTGTTATATTACATCAGCGTCGAGGTTAGATATTTAGACATTGACAGTATAAACGTAAACAATTAATGGTTTTTTTATAGTGATTTCTTAGGTTTACGCGAATATTACACATTGAAATAAAACATGAATTGAAAATGAAAAGCTTTCGAAACGTCGGGACTAAAATAAAAATTAAACCGCGATAAAATCCGTATAAACTAGTTTTATTTCAATGTTTTTTTTTATTTAATTAAATGTATTTGTGACAAATACATACGCACTCACGCCTGTAATCCCTGAAGGGGTAGGCAGAGGTGTACCCAGTACACCCACATTTCACCGAGCGTATCTCCGTCCCATGATGTGATAGGGGGCGAGCCTATCGCCATACCAAGCACAAATTCCAAACCACGAGCTGATACTGAGCTTTTCGTAATAGAAAAACCCAATATCACTTTTACCCGACCCGGGGATCGAACCCGAGACCTCAGCGTCAGCCTCAGTCGTAACGCGTACGCATTACAACTACGCCACCGAGGCACTCACAAAAGTTGTTACTTACAAATATTGTAAATAAATTGCATTCTACACTTCTCCTCCATATAAACTTAAACTTAAACAAATCTGCTTCGTGCAATATGTTTTAAAAGGGGTCCGAAGTTTTATCTTCACTTATTAATATATAAATTTATTTAATAAAGTTACTTGATAAGTTTTTTTTCTTTTTATACTCTTTTATTAAACTGGTTTAGCGACATTGATAATTAGCGTTATATTTCTGCATTCCTAATATTATTATAAACGATTTAAGAAATATTGCAAAAAATAATATAATATAAAATATTGATAAATAAATAATTATATAAAAGTCAATGCTTTACATTAACATTTTAGAAGTGTGAAGGTATTTTTTTTATAATAAACAAAAAAGACGTTTAAAATCAGCGTAAAACAAATATTAATTAAAATGGGCACTTTCCAAAAAATGGGCAATAAACTACCGATATTAAATATATTTTTTCTGATTATTAGATAAACAGTAAAAAGATAAAAAGTAGTGATAGCTCAGGTGGGAGTGGTATGGATTGTCGAGACGAAAGGCGCAGGTTCGAAACCAGCCGCAAGAGCATACACCTCTGACTTTTCTAAGTTACGAGTATATTCATTGTTAATTATCACTTGCTTTAACGGTGAAGGAAACATTGTGAGGAAACCTATATACCTGACAAGTTCTCCATAAGAATTTCGAAGGTATGTGAAGTCTGCCAACCCGCATTAGGCCAGCGTGGTGGACTACGGCCTAACCCATCTCATTCAGTAGAGGAGGCCCGTGCCCAGCAGTGGGACATTTAGAATACTGGGCTAGTATTATTTATTTATTTATATTAGATAAACACTGAATAAATGTGCCCGTGTGTTATTTGCTTGAATGACGAGCAGGTCGTCCGTCTGATAATAAACGTCATGCCTACTAGTTCAGTAGCAATGCCACTCAGAATTTTGAATTTTAAGCACGACATGGCATTGCAATGAGCTAGGCACCATTCTCTTAAATCAGATTAATTGAAAGTATGAGATAATAGTCTCATAATGTTAGTGATTTTACTGGCTTCAATATCCTACAAAAATTCAGATCATACATTTTACAATTTTTTGATTTTTTTTATAAATATCTTATTTTATTGAATAAATTGTCCCTATATACATATGTATAAATTGTCTATTTTTTTACTGACGAAAAAAAAGCTTATCGATTCAACTTGTATCTTCATTGTATCATGTATAACCTCGCTTAACTTTTCACCGACAACCGATGTGATCATTCTTTTTTGCTAAAGCAAGTTAGCAAACTAGCAAGCAGGTCACCTGAATGAATGTGATTAACCACCTATGAACACACAGAAAGACACAAGAGGAGTCGCAAGTCGCAACGCTGTTTTATTTTTATTTTTTATTTATTTATTCATCACACACACACAGTCATTACAGGATATACCCAATTCGAACTGGCGGGACTATTACATAAATCTAAAAGATAAAATAACAAAAACATATAACTATATACTATAACATAAATGAAATTAAGTATAACAAATAACATATAACAAAATTTTTGCGAGCTCACTCCAGTTACACGTCAAAATATCTGTTTTGACATGCACCTCATTTATAATTTTAACCGCTCGCGTGAGAGGCGCTTTGGCCAAGAGGTTGGTCCGGGCCACCGGCACCGCCAGCAGCGGCGGGCGGCGCCGCCTCCACACGTAGCGGTCCGGCACGTTCAGGCATAGGCGACGCAGAACCCCCGGGTTGTGCTCGACCCCACGCAACAGCCTCACCAGGTACGACGCAAGGGCGAACTCCCGCCGCACCCTCAGCTCATTATACCCGACCATGCCCAGTACGAACAATGTGGGGTACATAAGCGGATATAGCGGATATACCCCATAAAGTTTCAAGTACATGTGCCTTGTAAACTTGTTCTGGACTCGTTCTAACATGGCCGCGTACTTTGCCTCGTGCGGAGACCATACGACTGCGCTATGCTCTAGGTGGCTCCGGACCAGTGCGTCATATAACACCCTAACGGTCGTGATATTGGTGAAGTGTTTGGATTGCCTTAACACAAAACCGAGATTCCGATATGCTTTCTTGCATATATTGGTAATATGACCACGAAATGTCAATTCTGGAGTGAGAATCACCCCCAAATCTCGCACCTGTGATACTCGTTGCATCGGAGACGCATCTACCTTGTACTCGTAGCATACCGGTGTTCGGCTACGAATAAAAGTTAACACCGAGCACTTGGCAACATTGAAGTGTAGGTGGTTCTCATAGCTCCACTCCACTACTCTATTTATATCTGCTTGTAGGAGAGCACAGTCGGTTTCTTCCTTCACTTCAAGCAGCAATTTGAGATCATCAGCGAACAACAAACACGATCCATACCAAACCCAGCTCGGCAAAGTTACTACGCTTCATCTGATAGCAAGTGTAGCACAATCCAAGAGTACTGTCGACCAACGACAAACAATGTATCTACCGTAGGTCAGCAGAATTATCCTAGCCTACTTAATTGCTTTTTTTATGAGCTTAAATGACGAGACTAGCAAGTCGCTCGCCTGATGGTAAGCCTACCCATAAACAGAAGCAACGCTACACAGAACTTTGAATTACAAAGCACTGCGTGGTACTAAACTGCAGTCGTCATCCCGAGACATAATTATGTCTCATAATGGCCAGTACTTTCACTGGCTTCAAATTTATTTAAATCGGAACACAACAATGCTTACATACAGCAGAAATAGACAAAGCAGTGGCACTAACTCAAACGGCTCCTCGCAAACGAGGGACCTACCACCTTATAGCTTCTTCACATTCCGTTTAAAGGATCCCATACTGAAGGAAGGGTTCCCCCCTTACTTGGTCCGACAAACTAGTCCATAGCTTTATGGCCCGGCAGAAATAAGATTTATAGCATAAATCATGTCTATTGTAAATGCCTAACCTTTGAAAATAGGACCTAAATTTCTTAGCCTAAATACGCTGCCACTAGGAAAATTAAGCAATTTTGCATTACGATGACAGTTTTATATTATATGGAGCTTTCAATATAACTATAACATTAAGTTATTCAACGTTCTCTAATTATAATAATCCAATAGTGATGGGTAATAAATACGAATGCAGAAATATATCAACAATATCAATGTCATCTTACGCAAACCATCTCGACGAAATAGTATAAAAATAAAAAAATCTCGACCGAAGACATCATTCAACGAACGCATCTCGATTCAAAACATCAAAATGAAGTTCACAGTAAGTTTTGTTAAACATTAAGATTAAATTGGTAATTTAGTGAAACAATATCTTAGCTAGCGCCAGCTAGCTTAGCGACTGCCTCGGTAGCGCAGTTGTAATGCGTACGCGTTAAAACTGACGCTGAGGTCTCGGGTTCGATCCCCGGGTCGGGTAACAGTGATATTGGGTTTTTTATTACAAAATGCTCAGTATCAGCCGGAGTCTGGAATTGTGCCCGATATGGCGATAGGCACCCCTATCACATCTTGGGACGGTGGTACGAGCGGCGAATTGTGGGTGTACTATGCCTATCCCTTCGGATATACAGGCTTGAGTGCATGTTATATTATCATAAAAAAAATGTAATCTGTTAGCTATTTATTTTTAATAATATTTAATTATAGCAGTAATAGGCACTAGGAGTGTAAGTTGATCAACATCATAGGCCCAAAGCCAACTTCACCTGCAGGTGGTACACTCTGCAATGGACGAGGAAATGGCGAAACTCGGTTCCAGTTGCAGGTTCTGGGGGTCAGATGGTCGCCTCACACAATACCAAATCCACCGTCAAATCATGATGGAGGAAGGTGGATCCCGACATTAAGCCAGGATAAAGCCAGACAGAAAGAAGTAGCGATTGGGAGGAATTGACATGGATATCGCACTTCGATCCCAACTCTCACAGCACATATGGCTTGTCTAAGTTAATGTATTCATTGCTAATTATCATTCGCTCTATCGGTGAAAATATCGTGTGGAAACCTGTATACCTGAGGACTTTCGAAATTACATGGAGACTAGCAACTCTTTATGCCATCTTGGTAGACGAAAAACCTGACCCTCTCTCTTTACTAGAGGAAGCCTACCACCAGAACAGCAATATAAGGCTGATATTATTATACCAGCCCTGTATTAAATACATTCTACTGCTGTGCACGGGCCACCTCTATTGAATGAGAGGAGTTAGGCCTTAGTCCACCACGCTGGCCTAATGCGGTTAGGCAGACTTTACATACATTCGAAATTCTTATGAAGAACATCTCAGCTATGCACGCTTCCTAACAATGATCCCTTTACCGTTAAAGCAAGCGATAATTAAATAACGTAACTTAGAAAAGTCCAAGGTGCATGAACTTGTGAGCTGGGGCCCACGACTTTCGTCTCGGCAGTCTGTATTACTCCTCGCGGTCACTGTTTTTAATACACCTATTAAGATTTTTATCTGGATATGATTATAATAATTTAATAAGCATTTCTTGATTTCAGATCGTCTTTGCCGCCATTCTGGCTGTCTCAGCGGCCCAATTCCTTGGGCTTGATCCAGCACGTATCCAATACGCCCGTCCCACATTCGCCCCACCATCCCCAACACCATACCGTGTCAGCACTATCGCTCCTCAGGTTATCGTGAACCGCGTAGCCAACTCCGACCAAAACGCCAATATCATTCGCTATGACAACGAAATTAACCCTGACGGCAGCTACGCATACGTGTAAGTACTTGCATACAAAAAATACCACATTATGTTGTGGTAGAGCCACACTTTACAGTTTTGTCTACAGCGTGAATGGCCCGGCTTGACCGGGTTGTTACCACTGTCCTGCAGAAAATCGACGCAAACTAGCAACTTGCTGCTGCATTTCGTAAAGTGAGTGAGATTTCTGAGCGGCTAGCACGGAAACTTGCGAAAAGTTATTCGAGCTGTCATCGACAAAAAATTCTATGAGATTTTGGTACAGCGCCTCTATCGTACGTAAAAGAAACTAATATATATGGAATATAAACCAATGATATTTAAGGAATTATCTATCGAGCCGTCGATACCTTTACATTACGATTTCGATAGTTTTCCGTGCTAGCCCCTCTGGAGGCCCAAACCCCCCCTCCCTGAAATGAAATCATGTGTTTACAATTAAATAAATACAATAGTAATATATCTAGATCAACCTCCATTTCCATTATTTCTAGAATCTTCTTGAATATTTCAGATACGAGACTGATAACGGCATCGCAGCTCAAGAGCAAGGTGTTCCTCGTGTGTTCAACGGCAACCCACCCGTGGCCCCAATAGTCGCCCAGGGCTCCTTCTCCTACACCTCTCCTGAAGGAGTACCCGTCGGCATCTCATACGTTGCTGACGAGAACGGATTCCAACCCACGGTAAATATATTTAAAATGTGACTATTGTTCTTGCAAAGTCTCACCACACACACGCACACGTTTTTTTATTTAGAATTTGCGTGCGAGAATAACTATGTACTAGCATTACTAAAGTCCTAATGGAAGTTTTAGTAAATTGAGGAATTACTGGCGAAAATAAACGAAAATTTTAGGGAGTTCTGTATCGCATCGTGACTTTCTAGAATAAAGGGCTCTGTTCATCACAACTAAAACATTCGGTGACGTCTAATTTGTAAGTGACCTACTCTCAGAGCCTCGAAGGTCATATGAAATCTGCATCTTAAGTCATATATTACTCAAATTCGACCAATTTCTTGCACAATATCCGATGCGTTGACATTTTGAGCATCTTTTGCAACAATTCTAATCTTTAGGCCGCGTCCACATTAAATACAGATTTTAGCTGATTACGTAACCCAGAGTCATTTGGATCATAATACTCTGCCGACTTATTGTAACAAATCATAGTAGTAGAATCCGCGAACTATTTAGACTGCCTCAGTGACGCAGTTGTATTGTAAGCCAAACCTTTCTCTAAAATGTGTTAAAGCATGTTGCGCTGAACCTTCTGGAAGAAGAAAGAAAGAAGAACTAACGTCAAATATCTCTTTCAGGGTGACTCCATCCCCACTCCTCCTCCGATCCCGGAAGCCATCTTGAGGGCCCTTGACTACATCGCGAGGAACCCCGCACCAATTACCAAGTGAAGTGTTAGCTAGTATAAAAATTATGTATATAAAATGAAACGAATAAATTGAATCCTAAAGTCAATTTGGTTGTATAATTTACATACAAACACACTCACGCCTGTAATCCCCGCTGGGGTAGGCAGAGGTGTAATAAGTACACACACATTTCGCCGAGCGTATCTCCGTCCCATAATGTGATAGGGGGCGATCCTATCGCCATACCGGGCACAAATTCCAGACTCCGGGCTGATACTGAGCATTTCGTAATAGAAAAACCCAATACCACTTTACCCGACCGGGGGATCGAACCCGAGACCTCAGCGATGGCCTCAATCGTAACGCGTACGCATTACAACTGCGCCACCGAGGCAGTCTGTATAATTTAACATAATATAATTTCACACTTAAACTCGTTTGGGCGCAGCTGATGACGGAATCAAGCCAATGGGCTACTGGGAGCATAATAAATCTGTCTAAAGTGAGCCTTGAGCAGATTGTATTATGTTTATTGTCAGCCTCCGTAGCGCAGTGGGCGGGTAGCTGATTGTGAAATCAGAGGCAGCACGTTCGATTCCAGCAACGAGACAAAGTTTCTGTGATCCGAAAATATTTGTTTGGAAATTATCTTTTTGCAGTAGTAGGTACTGTTTATTTTTAAAGTTTTTCTTTACATTTTTAAATAATCATACTAATATTATAAATGTGAATGTAAGTTTGTTTGTTACGCTTTCACGCGAAAACTACTTAACCGATCATCATGAAACTTTGTACACATATTCTTAGAGGTATAAGAAGTAACAAAATACAATAAAAAGTATCCTAACTTTTAATGAAAAAAAATCTATTTGTTTGTTACGCTTTCACACCTAAATCACTGAACCGATTTTGATGAATTTTGATGTAGAGATAGATGGGACCCTGGAGACGGTTATAGGCTACGTTTTATTTCGGAAAAGTCTATTCACGCGGGCGGAGCCGCGAGCAAAAGCTAGTAAATGATAAAAATAACATAGTCGCGGGTAACTACTTGCTGTTTGCCAAATTGTATCTACAAACATCTCCAAACTTTCACATGATTAATACATACATACATACATAGACTCACGCCTGTTTCCCATAGGGGTAGGCAGAGACAACTGATTTCCACTTGCTACGATCTTTGGCCTCATTCACTCTCATTAAATTTTTCATATATGCACGTCGGTTTAGGGTACTCCTGACCTGGCCTTTCTCGAGGATAACTTGATCTGTGAAACTTCATGATTAATGTATATGAAATACAGATTGTGTATACAATTCAACACAAATCGCGAGTGGAATTTAACAAAAATGTTAAACACGTGTTTTATTATTTTAAGCAATTTTCGTGCTCAATTTCACTGTCGTATTCCGTTCCCCAAAAAAAGTTTCATACAAAGTTCAAACCTTCGTGGAACTTTCGCGCAATTGGAAACAATAAGTTAACAAAGCTTTATCGTAATCGGATTAACTGCGCATAAAGTATAAACAAACAAACATTGATTTTATATAATAAGTCTTATTAAGACCTATAAAGTTGCCGTCCTGTACGAAAAAAATATAATATTTTTTTCCATTTTGACTGCCTCGGTGGACCAGTTGTAATGCATACGCGTTACGATTGAGGCCAACGCTAAGGTCTCGGGTTCGATCCCCGGGTCGGGTAAAGTGGTATTGTGTTTTTCTATTACAAAATGCTCAGTATCAGCCCGGAGTCTGGAATTTGTGCCCGGTATGGCGATAAGCGCGCCCCCTATCCCATAAGGTACGGAAATACGCTCGTCGAAATGTAGGTGTACTAGTTACACCTCTGCTTACCCCTTTGGGCGTGAGTGCGTATGTATATGATTATTATTATTATTATATATATTCTATTTTCTTCGACATTTTAAAACAGGCGCTGAATGTTATAAATGATTACCAAATACATAAATTTATTTGAAGACGAACGCGCTTGTTGTCAATATGAAGAAACATTTTAAAATGTCAGACTGAATATTTATAATGTTTTATAACCTTAAAAGTTATTTCGGAACTAATTAGGAAATATAAAGCATAAGCAGTTTTATCGCCTATCTGTCCTAGTTGCTGTTAGACTGAGAAACTACAAGGTCCTGAAATGAAAAAAAATACACATGAATAGGCCGGCATTAGAATTTGTGCCCGGTACGGCGATAGACTCGTCCGGTATGGCATAGGTTCGCCCTATCATATCATGGGACGGAAATAGGCTCGGCGAACCGTGGATCCCTCCAAGGTTATCGGCGTGAGCATATAAAAAACTTATGTGTAAGTACTTTAGGAGTGGTAGAGCCACGCTGTTGACACTTTGTCTATAGTGTGAATGGGCCGGCTCGTCCGGGTCGTGACCACTGTCTTACAGAAAACCGACATAAAGTAGCAGCTTGCTGCTGCGTTTCGTACGGTGAGTGAGATATCCGGAGGCCCAAATCCCCCTTTTTTGTATTGTGGGCATACATAGGTGGTGGAGATCGCTTACCATCAGATGACCCACTTGCTCGTTTACCGGCCTATGCTATAAAAAAAACAGTACTAAGATACTTACTTACTTACTTATTTTTAACCCCCGATAAAAAGAGGGTTGTTATAAGTTTAACCTCATTGCCTGTGTATGTCTGTGTTGCTGAATTGATCGAGTTTTTTTCATTAAAAAAAGACAAAAGTAAAAAACTAATATTACAAAGCACATAACTTTAATGGCAGTGCTGTTATAAAAGAAATTCCCTTTTAAAGTCGGTTAATGACGAGAAAAATCGGTTTAATATATTAAAATAACCACGCAATAACAAATAAATTATCAATTAATGAAGCGTCTATTTTTATCAAACTACAATAACTTTCCTAGCCTCTGAAAATAACAATCTAGTTTAACATGACCCATGATTACCATCTATCAAAATGCAGAGGCAGGTCAGACAACATTTGCCGCCCGCCGAAAACTAATTAATCATAATAATTTCTTGTCTCCACAAGCAGAACGCAACAAAAGGCCCTGATAATGGAGTTTGTACAGGGTGTTACACAATGGATAATAATATTTTTGAAAGGTATTCTTTTGATGTAATGCATTTAACAGGAATGGACCGAAAATAGCCGCGTTTTCTTTTGGTAGGAACGTTTATTCTTCCAGGAACCTTTATATTTCGTCTAATGAATTCCACTAAAACTGATGGTGGTATTTAGAAACAAGAAAGATCTATTCCTATTGTAGCATGAATGTGCTGGCTATACTTCATATTTTTTCAAAGACTTAATAGGCCGGCAAACGAGCAAGTGGGTCACCTGATGGTAAGTGATCTCCACCACCCATGTACGCCTACAATACCAAAAAAAATGGGCGCGTAGCCGACTTTAAAGGAAAGGGATAGTTAAGGGATTGGGAAGGGGAGAGGAATTTGGACCTCCGAATATCTCACTCACCGTACAAAACGCAGCAGCAAGCTACTACTTTAAGTCGGTTTTCTGTGAGACAGTGGTAACGACCCGGACGAGCCGGCCCATTCATGCTGTAGACAAAAGTGTCTAGATCGTGGCTCGACCACTCATAAATACTACTCAATTTAAACTAGTTAACCGGCTGCGCAGTACATAGATATTGCGCATTAAGTTCAGTTTTCATTCAGTTTTTATTACCATCTCGCTTACTCTTATCTAGAATTCCGTTAGCTCCCCTCTCTCTCGCCTCAGCCATCAAACCCCCGCATGTACGTATATATGTGGCGCAATTTTACTTCTAGACAGCCTAAATATAATAAACAATAAGAGCAGCTTGGTAGGAATCGGCTCAGATTTTGAATGCTATACTATTGTATATTAGAGTGTAGACAAACAAAAGAAAAGTGGTAGAGCTGTAGACACTTGTCTACAGTGTTAATAGGCTATTATCACTTTAAGTGTAATAAGTATGGGAATTGGGCCTCCGGATATCTCAATCACGCAACAGGAACAGGAAGCTGCTACTTCACTTCTGTCTTCTGCGAGGTAGTGGTACTAAATTCTACTAGACGGGCTGTTTAGATGTAAAATTGTGTCACATAACGCGGGAGTTTGACCAGACAGGGAGCGCGATACGGGTTCTTGTTGAGAGTAAGCGAGATGGTAATATTGAGTTGACCGCAACAGCTTGTCTAGTGGTATATCTTAAAGTCTTTGACCACACCCTATATATTACAACTCGAATGACAAATGTTGCACATTGGCAGACGCGAATCGGCTGGATCAATCATTAATTGCCTTCACTATACATCAAACGTAATTGGGTGACGTCATGTTGGCGATTAAATGACATAATGTTATTGTATATCAATTAGCATAATTGGGTAATGTGATATTGGCCTTCAGGAATCTCAGATACCGAAAGCAACGTAGGTAAAAGTGCGTCTCGTCTTGTGATGTTTCGCTGCGTGGGCGGTTGTTAAATGTTACGACCTAATGTCACGCAGCGATCTGTATAATTCGAAATGAGCAGGTCGCTCGCCTGATGGTAAGCGCCACCCCTGCTCATAAACAGAATTAATGCCACACAGAACTTTAAATAACAAAGCACTGCGCTCGTCATCCCGAGACATAAGGTGTTAAGTCTCATAATGCCCAGTAATTGCACTGGCTTCAATGTCCTTCAAACTGGAACACAACAGTGCTTACACACTGTTGCTTGGCAGAAATAGACAAAGCGGTGGTACCAACCCAGCCGGCCTCTCGCATACGAGGAACCTACCACCTTGTAAATGATTAGATGATATAATGTAATTGTATATCGTTTAGCATATTGGGTAGTTTGGTAGAGCGCGTTAATAGGCATCCGGTGATCTTACTAATCGAAAGAAACGTAATATTGCGTATCTTGTGACATTTCACCGCATCGGAGTCTCAAGTGTGGGCGGTTGTTAAATGTTACGACCTAATGTCACGCAGCGAATTGCATTGTTTTAAGATATTTTTATTTGCTTGAATGACGAAATGAGCAGGTCACTCGCCTGATAGTAAGCGCCACGCCTTTTTAAGTTATTATCAAAATGATAATTCTGATAATATCTTAAAAAGCACCCCACGCTTTTTTAATCCTTCTACTCATATCTGTCAATAAAATATTTCTAACTATTGACACCATGCACCCCACGATTTTTTACTATAAAATATTTTAAACTATTATTTATTTTTCACTTTTTAGATGTATTTTCTATTACAGCGTGTTTTTTTAGTTTTTTAAAACTATTTTTTTTATTTTGGTCTTTGTCTAATTAAATATTGTGAGAGTAAAATAAACAGATTTTTATAACGTCTTATTGCAAAGTTAAAATTGAAAGTATATAGTAAATTGCCAGTTAACATTTGATTTTGCCAGAGAAACAAGTGGTAGAGCTACGCTATAGACAGTCTTGTCTACAGCATGAATGGGCTGGTCCGACCAATTTGTTACCAGTGTCTGACAGAAAACCGATACAACTTCGGTTTTCAGCAAGCTGTTGCTTGCATTTTGTATGGTGAGTGAGATATCCAGATGTCTATTAAGCTAGAGAGATCAGGAAAACCAGCTGTTAGTCGTTGTTTTACTATCCCACTCGTGTGTGCGGGATAGTAAGCAGACAGTCATAGTCTTCCCCTGTAACTTCCTGTGCACTAGGATCGACAATGGCACGCATTTTTGTTGACGCCGAGCAGTGAAGCTCAGTGAGTCTCTGATTATCCTAAATTGTCTTGGTCCGGCAACGAAATTAATCAAATAAAAGGTTAAGAGAGGAGTTGGCAATACTGTCAGTCTATTTCACAACTGTTCTTTTTTTATTATTCTAAAAGGCAGACGAGCTAGCGCCCCGCCGGATGGTACACGGACATCGGCAATGCCAGAGGCACATCCAATAATAGCATAAATGGCATGTCACATTTTTTTGTTATTGTCATAAAGCTATTTTAAATGTCACATCGTAAATTTTATTGAACTTGTTCCCAACGAGGTCAGTGACTTTGACTACATGCCATCTACATTATTACGTAATTCCTCATGTATAAACAGTAGATCGGTATGCTGAGAGTCTTGCTATAGTTTGTCGGATCATTTTTTTAATTTATCTGTGTGATGAGACGAGCAGGTCCCTCGCCTTATGGTGCACCGCAGCCGTCATCACGGCTGCTCATAAAAAGTAGCAACATCACCCAAAACTTTGAAATAAAAAGTATGTTCTGCATAGTATTACACTGCGCTCATCACACCGAGACATAGAATGTTAAGTATCATAATGCTCAGTAATTTCATTGAAACACAGCGATGCTTACCGACTGTCGATAGCGATAGGATTCACCTTAAAAATGAACCCATTTGATTAAGATCTAATGATACGAGGCAGAACTCTGCAACGTATAAGTGCAAATACATTTGAAGAATTTCTTTCAGCATTATTTAAACTATTGTGAGTTGTGGGGATCAGACGGCGCGGCGGGTCGCCCCACAATACCAAATCCCCCGTCAAATCATGATGGTAAAACGAAACCTGGCATTCAGGATAGCGCCAAGCAGAAAGTTAAACTTATGATTTTCAAATATTTATGCCTAAATCAAATATCTTCGATCAGATGTGAAATGAGCTTATGAAGTTATGTGATCGATAGATAAATGGTGGTGTCTGATCACTGTGATCCTTAAGGGTTGGAAAGCCTAAAGCATTCACCCGAAAGCCCGGTGACGCCGACTAAAGCAGACTCTCGTCAGGCTATCAGCAAGCGACCACATAAAAACTGTGATCCATATTAATGTGGGGAAATCCTAAAGTTGTAATGAGTCTGAATTCATTTACAATTGAACCATTTCAGCATACGACTGAGTTAATCAAAACCAAAAGAAGTTGCAAGAGGCTGAAATTATGACATTCCAGAGTGAGCTTTAATTAACAACAAAGGTATTACGAGATAAGAAAAAACAAGAATCATACTGCAACATGCTAACGTGCAAATGGAAAATATATTTTTAGAAATATTATTTTTCTCTTTGTGAATTTCATAGGATATAGTCTGCACAAAACATTATACTAATAGAACTTGACTACATTGGGATTTTGTAATTATTTTGTAATATTCACTCGCGTATACCTACTATATATTTAATTATAACTCTCACATTTTTTTTACTTGTATTACGAGCCTATATTATCGCTTTTGAGGACAAAGGCCTCATTGAGAAAAAGGGAAGAGATAACAATAGAAATGTTAAAAAATAAAACACTTTGAAAATAATCAAACAATTAATATAATAAAAAAGTTTGTAAAGATATTCCTTTATCATCAGCCACATATTTAAATAATCATAACCCCAAACCACCTTTTCCATTATCAGTTTTTAAACTGTTTCAACTTGTTTAATAACAATGTCATCATGACTGTTTGGAATTAATGCTAAGTTAATATGACTCGATAAAAATTGAATCTTTATTCCTTGTTCTTGATAACCAACAAATACATAACTATAAAGCAAAGTTCAAAATAAAACACAGTTCAGTCTTACTGAACGTGTTTCTAATTAAACATCAAAATGATTGTGACTATAGTGTTGTTTTTAGTGATATTTTCATTAATATTAGGATATCTCAACAGCTTTTATCAAGAAAGATACTGGAAGAAGCGAGGCGTCGTTTTCTGCGATCAGTACAAAATAATGACGCCAATCGGGGAATATTTGAAATCTAATCGTGCTCTTTTCGAAATTCTTCATGATATTTACAATAAATATCCAAACGAGCCAGCAGTTGGCATTAGTGGTTTGTTTACACCAACCCTGTTTGTAAGAGATATTCAGAATGTCCAGCATGTAATGCAGAATGATTTCAACGCTTTCAACCACAGAGGTATGGAGATAACGAAATCAGACAAGTTGTCTGACAATATTCTCTTAATGCATGGTGCCAGGTGGAAGGTCATGAGACAGAGTATGAGCCCCTTATTCACGGCTAACAAATTAAAGAGCATGTACAATATAATCGATAAAAGTGCCAAAGATTTCGTCCAATATTTGAACGCAAATACACCTCTCTGTACAGTAGATGCATTCGAGACTCTCAGCACCTTTTGTTCCGCCGCTGTAGGAGCTGCAGTATTCGGTATCACAACTAAATCTATTTTTGATTCACCTTTCCTCGAAATGGCAAGGAATTGCTTAAAACCAACATTTACATTTAATATCAAATTTGCGATAATCTCTACTAGCTACAGCTTCGGTAAAGCGTTGAATCTCAAAATATTCAGTAAATACGAGAAGTTCTTCATCAATGCTGTCGAAAGCGTAATTCAACAAAGAAAATCTGATAACACCTGCAGAAACGATTTTATAGATCAGTGTATCACCTTACAGAAAAGTGAAAAGTTGCGAGATTCTACTACAGGCTATGAGATAAAACCAACTACCGATGTACTGGCTGCTCAAGGTTTCTTCTTCTTCATCGCTGGTGTTGAACCAAGTGCCTCTGCTATGTATAGTGTCTTGATTGAATTGGGTAGGCATCCTGAGATTCTGCAACGTGTGCACGATGAAATCGATGAGGTGTTTGAAAAGCACGAAGGACAAGTATCTCACGATGTCGTGCATGGTATGGAATATCTTGACAAAGTGTTGAGTGAGAGTATGAGAATGTACCCACCTATCGGCTTCTTGATCAGGGAATGCATCAGAGATTCTGTTCTACCAGCGGGCAATATAAAAGTTGAAAAGGGAACGAAAGTGTTTACGCCAATATTCGACGTTCATCATGATGAAAAACATTATCCTAATCCTGATGTTTTTAATCCAGACAGATTCTCAAAGGATAGTTTAAAAACATCTCTAAGTGACTCAAGTTACTTGCCTTTTGGGAAAGGTAATAGAATATGTATCGGGGCGAGGTACGCAAGACTCCAAGTGAAAGCTGGCCTCATACATTTATTACGCACTTTCTCCGTTAAGACAATTGTAGGACCAGGAGGCATTAAATTCAAGAAGGAACAGTTGCAAGTTAGACCGACGAATGTCAACGTGCATTTCATATCCAGAGACGCGAAAGCATATTAAACGTGTAACGAATTTAACAGATTATTTTTATTAGCAGCTTATGTTAATATCCGACTGCGTTAAACTGCGTATCAGAAACTGCAAGGGACTTACGGTCCTACAACACCCAGGTCTGAAACAAATATTTGTGAATCACACAATGGAATTGAACCCGTGGCCCTTGCGTCACTATGTACGAAGCTATTTTATTATGCATACACTAAGCAAAAAAATGTATATCTAAAAAAATATTCACAGGCTCCGTGGCGCTGCGGCGGCTGCGAAGGGAGAGGGCGTGGGTTCGATTCCCACACAGAGACAAATGTTTGTGTGATCCACAAAAAATTGTTCGGATCTGGGTGTTGTGGGGCAGGTCTGGGTTGGTACCACCGCTTGTCTATTTCTGCCGCCAAGCAACAGTGTGTAAGCACTGTTGTGTTCCGGTTTGAAGGTCATTGAAGCCAGTGAAATTACTGGGCAATATGAGACCTTATGTCTCGGGGTGACGAGCGCAGTCCAGTGTCATGCAGTGCTTTGTTTTACCATCAGGCGAGCGACCTGCTAGTCTCGTCATTAAAACTAATTAAAAAAAAACCTCAAAAAGGAAACGGAATTAAATTCTCTTGTATAAAGGGTGTAAGTAAAACGTTTCCGAAAATTAAAATAGATGGTAATGCTAGTGATTACAGACATGATACCACTAACTAATTCGAGAAAGAAAATTACTTTTTATAGGTTTCAATTTTTGTTCTCTCCAAAGGGGTTGACATCAGACAGGCGGCCGGTCATAAAACTTACAAACCAAATCTTTCTGTAACATGTGTTAAAAGCATGTTGCGCCGTCCCCACTGCGTGCGGGATAAGAGCAGGCGAATTTCTCGAAGGCTTATTTTCCTAAATGTCAGTGTGTAGTTTCCCCGAACACTCGAATTTACTATTATATCGAAGTATAGTGACTTTATTGCTTCCAGTCGAGTTGATCTCAATTTCCTCATACTTGCAACTGAGCAAATAAACAGTGCTCTGTATCGACATCTATATAATTTATAAGTATCGAGTTTAGGATGATGATAAACTGGATAGTTTGGCGTTAATTATAAATCCTTTATTTACTTTTTAACCGACTTCAAAAAAGGAGGAGGTGCTTAATTCCGTGAGTTTTTAGGCAGACGATCGTTAAGTAGCATTTCAGTATTCGGGCATCTATATATATAACAATCTCGTGTCACGATTGACTGCCTCGGTGGCGCAGTTGTAATGCGTACGTGTTACGATTGAGGCCAACGCTGAGGTCTCGGGTTTGATCCCCGGGTCGAGTAAAGTGGTATTGGGTTTTCTATTACGAAATGCTTAGTATCAGCTCGGAGTCTGGAATTTGTGCCCAGTATGGCGATAGGCTCGCCCACTATCACAGAAAGGACGGAGATACGCTCGGCGAAATGTGGGTGTACAAGTTACACCTCTGCCTACCCCTTCGGGGATTAAAGGCGTGAGTGCGTATGAGTGCGTACGATGTTTGTGGTCTAACTCCTACCGAAACGGCTCAACCGAATTTTATGATTTTTTTATGTAAGTATATAATAATACGTAATTTGGTAGGTACGAAAGGTTACGACCTAGTAAAGTATATTTCATACTGTTATTTATTTTCATTGAATTTTGACAGATAAAAGCGTTTTAATAAGTTTAACATGACCTTAAATGTGTATTTTATACTCAAAAATGTAAATGATGTTGAAACTGTCATCTAAATCGATTCATAAGTTTTTTTACGAAACCGCAAACATATTTACATATACATACACGGTTCTAATACAGAATATTTTTTATTGGTTAAAAAAGAACACTTAAACGCTTACTAGTAAAGAAATAAAATCTAATAAGTCATTTTAAATGTCAAATTATAATTCCGTCATTTTGAGGTTGCTCTCAGCTTCGCCAGCTATTCCATGGTTTGATGGCATGAATTTGAATATTTGAATATCAAATGGCAAATATGAAATTCATATTTTCGTATCTGAAATACCGGCATTGCATAAATGTGATAAGAAATGCTCAAGTCGACCTTTAGCCGTAAAGTGTGTTTTTGATTACGATATAATTTACATTAATATTTTTTCCACCCCAACTAATTTTGTAGTATCGGTCGGCAAACGAGCAAGTGAGTCATCTGATGGTAAGTGATGTCCAACGCCCATGTACGCCCGCAATACCAAAAGAATCATGAGCTTTGTCGACCTTAAAGGAAAGAGATAATTAAAGGATTGGGAGGAGGAGGGGGATTTGGGCCCTCGGGATATCTCACTCACCTTACGAAATGCAGCAGCAAGTTGCTACTTTACGTCGGTTTTCTGTGAGACAGTGGTAACGACCCAGACGAGCCGGCCCATTCATGCTGTAGACAAAAGTGTCTACAGCGTGACTCTACCACTTAAAATTGAACAGGAAGGTGGCCGGTGGTGGATGCTTAGTGATCACCGCCTCTCATGAATTTACGTTTTAATAATTTTTTACTTTTCTAAATTACTTTTCCAAGATAAAAAGTAAAATCTAAATCGGTCCATTGTTTAGGTACACCGATGATACAAATAAATACACATATAAACCAAAGACTTTAATATGTATACTACTAGACAAGCTGCGCGGTACATAGAAATTGTACCACTAAGTTGCGGTCAATTGACCATAACTCAATATAAGCATCTCGCTTACTCTCAACTAAAACCCCTATCGCGCTCCCTGTTTGTGAGCTGTCAAACTCCCGCGTTATGTGACACAATTTTACTTCTAAACAGCCCGTCTAGTAGTATACATTAGTCTTTGATATAAACAGACACAGTAATCAAAGTTCTAACACCCCTCCTTTTGTCAGGGGAAATAAAAAATTCACTTTGTTTACACAAACTCTATTATAAACACAATAGTTTCCTTTCGGGTGATTAATTATTTTGTAAGTTTATCATTAATGTCGGAGCGTAAAACATGTCTCGTAATGCCGTGTCACCTTCATACAATTACAGCAGCTCATTTTATGTAGACAATAATATTTTATGTAGACTGCCTCGGTGGCGCAGTTGTAATGCGTACGCGTTACGATTGAGGCCAACGCTGAGGTCTCGGGTTCGATCCCCGGGTCGGGTAAAGTGGTATTGGGTTTTTCTATTACGAAATACTCAGTATCAGCCCGGAGTCTGGAATTTGTACCCGGTATGGCGATAGGCTCGCCCCCTATCACATCATGGGACGGAAATGGACTCGGCGAAATGTGGGTGTACTGGTTACACCTTTGCCTACCCCTTCGGGGATTACAGGCGTGAGTGTGTATGTATGTATGTAATAATATAAGACTGCCTCGGTGGCGCAGTTGTAATACGTTTATTTTTAATTGGTAAAGTCACGCTGTAAACAATTTTGTTTACAGCATAAATGGGCCGGCTCGTCCGGTTTGTTCCTCTGTCTCGCTGAAAACTGGTGTAAAGTAGCAGCTTGTTGCTGCATTTCGTACGGTGAGTGAGATATCCGGAAGCCCAAATCGCCTCCCCTTCCCAATCCATTAACCCTTTCCTTTCAGATCGGCAACGCGTCCATGATTCTTTTGGTATTGCGGGCGTACATGGGCGATGGATATCACTTACCATCAGGTGACCCACTGGCTCCTTTGCTGGCCTATGTTATATAAAAAAGTTCCACGAATGTCTCGATTGGATGGATTGTTTAAATTGTGATTGTTTAAGGCTTGAGTCCGAATCTAAAATGGGTGCGGACCACTGCCACTTTCATTGGAGTACTTGGTTTTTTTACTAGCTTGAAAGAAACGAGCAAGTTGCTCGCCTGATGATAAGCGCCACGTCTACCCATAACCAGAAACAAAATAAAATAAATAAATAAATAAATAAATACACCCAACAGTCACACACATAGTCCTGAGCCCACACTAGGTAAACCTGTGTCGTGGGTATCAGGAACTACGAGGGACTTGCGGTCCCACAACACCCAGACCCGAGACCAATATTTGTGGTTCACACAAACATTTGTCTCAGTGTGGGAATCGAACCCACGGCCTCTCGCTTCGCAGCCGGCTACTCGCCCGCTGCGCCACGGAGGCTGTCAAATCACACAGAACTTTGAATTACAAAGCTCTGGAAATAGACTGCGCTCAGTAGACATGAGTTGTTAAATCTCATAATGTCCAGTAATTTCACAGCCTGCAATTTCCTTCAAACCGAGCCCAGGCGCCGTTGGTATACGAGGGGGCCTACCACCTAGAAAAGAAAGCTTACTGACGAACCTAGCATGTCCCATTTTTGCCAGAACCCTGAAAATACTTCAACCAGTTAGATAACATTTCAAAAACTATAAAGTATATGCCTAACTTTTCTACTCAGTACCAACTCATATTCGAATATAGCACGCCACCTTCCTTCCTTCCACTTGCCCTTATCCCACTCGCAGTGGGGTCGGCGCAACATGCTTTAGATAGATAGATAGATAACTCATTATTGTACACCAAAAATAAAATTATACCCTATGAACCTTACAACTAAATTATGTTACAAAAGGCGGTCTTATCGCTAAAAGCGATCTCTACCAGACAACCTAACCTTTAACAGAAAGATGTTACAGAACGATTTGGCTTGTTTTTTTTAATGACTGGCCGCCTGCCTGTCGTCGAATATAGCACGCCACAAAATATCAAAAACTTTTTTATCGCAATTTCCATAATCAATGCGATTTTGAATAATTGATTCCATTAGTGATTTTTCCGCGAAATTCCCAAAATATCTACGCCGAGAATAACAAATTAGAGGGAAATTCGAAGAATAACAAGGGAGACAGAATTTGTATCGATCGTATAATAAGATTTATTGGAAACGAATTTAAGACTCGTTTTAAGCCGAAAACAGAATCATCGGAATGATTCACAAGTGACCTATCACAAGATGGTAGGTCTCTCGTATGCGAGAGGCCATCTGGGTTGGTACCACCACTTTGTCTATTTCTGCCGCCAAGCAGCAGTGTGTAAGCACTGTTGTGTTCCGGTTTAAAGGATATTGAAGCCAGTGAAATTACTGGGTATTATGATACTTAACATATGTCTCAGGGTGACGAGCGCAGTCCAATGCCATGTAGTGCTTTATAATTCAAAGTTATGTGTGGTGTTGCTTCTGTTTATGGGCAGGCGTGGCGCTTACCATCAGGCGAATGATCTGCGTTACGTTTCGTCACTCGAGCTAATAAAAAAAAAAGTTTAGTCCATACTTTGTTTAGCAAACGAGCAGGTGGGTCACCTGATGGTCACCACAGTCAATATACGCCTACAATACTAGAAGAATCATGGATTGGTGCCAACCTTAAAGAAAAGGGATAATTAAGGGATTGAGAAGGAGTTTGGTTCTTCAGATATTTCATTTATCGTACGAAATACAGCTAGCCGCTTCTTTACGTCGATATTCTGTGAGACGCTGGTAACGATCCAGTCGGCATTTATCGAGACGCTAAAAATACAAGTAAAGGTGCGATACACCGCGATTCCTTCGCACATAAATCTTACGCCAAACCCAGCCGTGTAGACATCAGTTTTCAGTATCTGATACGGGTGGGTATTTGTCCGGAAAATTGCCAGATGTCCGGGCTAGGCTGATAAATGAGCACCGGGTTGACTGGCCCGATACATGGCCGTTTTGTTAAACATTTTGAAGGTCGAGATTTAAATAGACAAATTGCAAAGAATTTGTTTGGATCGTAAAGCCCCAATTAGATTTACAGAGGCTCTCTTAGGACATAGGCGATAATAGCAGAACCATCATTTGAAGAGGCCGCGTTATATGATTCTTTTCTCAAAATATATGACGTGACCAAGTAAACAAGATATTTCTGTCATATTTACACATATTTACATATGCGATATACTCTCTATATCTAAATGAGGCTTTATTATGAGTTGTGAGCTGAAATATAGCTTCCTTGTCGTTGATGACGTTTTAAATCCCCAACATAAATAGTGGAAGAGGTACACTCAAGCCATACAAATGAGAAACATTATAACATACACTAATGTTTACTGCGCATATTCCTAATGATGACGATAAATAAAGATTATTAAGTAAAGGCTATACAAACAATAACAGTCTTAGGAGTCCATTCCACACAAGCAGCACCCGTTCACGAGAAACGTTAGAAAGAAGTGACCTACCCGGGACATGATACCGCCGCAAGCACAGATAATTTAGCGAGCATGACATACCCAAACCACTTGCAATTAAAATACGATCTAATATTTTAGTGTATAGACTGCATACGTCAAAACATCGACTTCATCATGCAAATGAACAATGGCATATAAAGGTCATTACGTTATTGAAACTACGTACAAAGGGGATTTCAAAGGTTTCCTGCGTAGTTGAAACTGAACGTTGCTTTCGATTCTACAGAATCAAAAGGAAAAACGGAGCCCTTATGGGACCACTTTATTTTCCGTTCGTCTCTCTGTCCGTCTGTCTACCTGTCAACACCCTTTTATCTGGAACGGATTGAGGTATCAAGTTGAAATTATATACCTACTAAGGTACACAGTCTCTTGGTAAACAATTCAAGCATCTAATTCAACATAATCAAATTAAGACGCAACTATTAATGTCAAATATTTTGATAGTCGCAAACTTCTCATCAAAACTTATAGGAAATTTCCCGCTACCCTAAATCTTGAGATTTAGCACTTAGAAAAAGAGATTTGATGTAGGCGACCGAGACAAGGAGACCAGACGCGAGTAAGCAACACGTCCGCTTTGTATGGAAACAGTCGATCCTGTCATGGTCGCTTAATCCAAAACTTACAATAACAATTGCATACAAAGCGCACGCGTCGCTATCGCACGCATGGCGGTCTCTTATCTCAGTCGCATACTTTTAAACATACCTTTAGAAATACCGAAACTTATTATTTAATAGAAGGCGATGGATGAAAGACGACTTACGAAAGGTATTTATTGTGCGAATGTGAATGGGAGGGTCGGAAAAGGGCGCCCGAGGAGAACATATGCCGATCAAATAAATGATATTCTCCGAAAAGGGAACGTCACGAGTACCCTCAACTGACGAAGATGTATGAGAAGATGTATGAATGTGGAAGAGGCGAAAGAGGTGTGACAGGATCGTAGCTTGTAGCAAGCAATAGTCTCTGCCTACCCCCATGAGCATAGGCGTGAGTGTGTATACATATATGTATGTATGTAGTAAGGCGATTGGTCAGCAAAATACGGCTCATCGTTTTGCAATTAAAACTTGTTCCAGCAAGCCGACACGTAAAGGAAATTAATATAACTTTTTAAATGAAAAGGGCGTCGTGACACGCAACTTATTTGTTTTCGACAGAAATTACTGCTAGGCTGCCAATTTTGTTCAGGAAATTTAAAAATATTCGGCTTAAAGTAGCCATGTGTATATATTTTGTACAGGAGTTCCGAAAATGCTTTTTAATCTGTATGTACAAAAGCGAAATACCACTCACTCACTGACTGACTAATTAATCATGAAATCTCAAAAACTACTATAGCTAGGAAGTTTGGTCAGCCCCCGGAGTTTGTTTCACCGGGTCTTCTCAGGGTGGATCGTTTTTTTGTCGTGTAAACGATTTCATTTTTTATTCTTTTTAGAAATAATAGGTTTGTGGGTGACATATCACCACTCAACAAGTAACACGAAAACACAAAACAAAAATTTAACACAAATAAATAAATAAACTATTCAACACACAGACAGAAAAACATTGAACAACAAACATTATTTTATATAGATAAAAAACCAGTGTTTTATATTTTAAATAGTTCGCAGTTCTATTGTTCCTGCGACTACCTGAGCGTGTGACGTCATTTTGGGTTCGCTTCGTAATGAGTGCAGCCGGTGCATACGCAACGACCAGTCGCAATTGAACATTATGACGAGTAGCTTCTGCATATCAATGCTTATGTTTAAGTGATTTATGTTTCGCTTTAGCTTCGCCTTATACGGTATACCTATCTGTTCTGTGCTCAAGACTTCCTTCTTAACTTTCTCCTTCTATATGTATGTAGTGTTTTGTGTAGTGCAAGTAAAACAGTTTTCTGGACTTTGGACTTTTACTATTACCTTCTTTCCAAACCTACCACAACTCACTATAGGTTTAATAATAAAGGTCGATTTGGCACCGCTTGGGTACGGAGTCCTAAAAAATCAAGTAAAAGAAATATATTCATCCAACTTATCAACATGGCTTGATCCAACATCTGTATTTTATATTCCTAGAAGTCTGGTTTAATAAAATTCAAAGACAAAGGAGATTACTCAACGAAATCATTACAAAATGCAATGCGAGCGGTGAATTTTTCAAAATCACTGGTAAATTTAATTTTTGTGCAGTGGCGCTGAAGAGCAATCTCGCCGGCAATTACCTTGCTAGCGTTGGAGGGTGACCAGAGTTAAAGAAATATACTAGATTTTTTACTAAGTCATCGGCTAGCAAAGGTGAAAATCTTCGGTCAAGCCAGACTGTAATGTACACAATTAGACAAGCTGCGCGGTACATAGAAGTTGTAACACTAAGTTACGGTCAATTAACCGTAACTCAATATTGCCATATCGCTTACTCTCGACTAGAACTCGTATCGCGCTCTTTGTTTGTAAGCTGTCATACTCCCGCGTTATGTGACGCAACTTTACTTCTAAGCAGCCCGTCTAGTAGTATACCTACATTAAAATCTTTGGGTCTAGCGGATGAACCGACCGCGGCCCATTCGACACTTAATGTTCTGAACTAGTATTATGCGAAGCGCCGCGGAAATTTTGCTAACGTGATTCACAATTAATTTCACAGTTTTCAAATGGACAGTTCTTGTATTAATTTTCTCGCAAATAACAAGTCCGTCGGCGTAAATACAACAGATTTGTTTCTAGCGCTAAGCACAGTATCAATAAATAATTACACCCCACAGTCCCACACTGACCCCACACTAGGTTAACCTGCAAATTGTGTAAGTACTATTGTGTTTCGAATTGAAAAATATTGAAACCAATGAAATAACACGGCCTTATGACTTAACATGTTACACCATGGATGCAATGCGGTTTAACATGTTACACCATGGATGCAATGCGGTTTAACAGGACTACGAGTATAATAGATAATATATACGTACATACGCACTCACGCTTGTAATCCCCGAAGGGGGAGGTAAAGGTGTAACCAGTACACTCACATTTCGCCGAGCGTATCTCCGCCTTATGATGCGACCCTATCGCCATAAGAATTATAAATAAATAATACGATATACTATTTTACTACTTTGCTAGGCAGGCCTGCTGTCAAGCGAACAGCCTGCTCGTTTCGGCATTCAGTCGTATAAAAAAAATTACAGCCCATAAAGCAGATGGATTACGTAATTTGTATACGATGATCGACGACATGATGTAATAATAATAATAATAGCCCTGTATTATACACGTCCCACTGCTGGGCACGGGCCTCCACTACTGAATGAGAGGGGTTAGACCTTAGTCCACCATGCTGGCCTAATGCGGGTTGGCAGACTTCACATACCTTCGAAATTCTTATAAAGAACTTCTTAGGGATGCAGGTTTCCACACGATGTTTCCTTCACCGTTAAAGCAAGTGATAATTAACTATTATTACACACATAACTTAGAAAAGTCAGAGTATGTAATATTATTTTATATTGTATCTTACAAAAAACGAAATATTGGACACAGCATAAAATCATAGCAAATTGCTATTTGTGCGAAGAGTAAAAAATTGCAAAGATTAAGAACTGGCGACGTTTACGACGCTCCCAAAGTTGAAATGTATTTTATTAGTGCACCAAATTAAGAGCGTAACTTATTAAGTCACTTAAGCATTGATTAGTTCAACACTCTTTTGTCTTTCTCTATCAACGCGATCTATAAAGCAGCTAGAAAGAGACGAAAATTACATTGTAAAGTATTATGTAAGGCCAATACGATTACTATAAGTACAGTCCGATAACATAATATAAGACTTTCCAACAAGCATGCAACTTTGACATTTCGAAGTTACGTGTGTATACATACATACGTGCTCACGCCTGTAATCCCCGAAGGGGTAGGCAGATATACAACTGATGTACTAGTTGCATTATGTTATGTTGATATTTGAAGTCTAACAACCCGCATAGGCCAGCGTGGTGGACTAAGGTCTAACTCGTCTTATTAGTAGAAGAGTCGTGCCCAGCAATGGGCCAGTGTAAAATAAAGCTGATATTCGTCTCTCGTATCACAGATTTTGTGTTATATGGGGTGACCCACCATCTGATCCCCACAACATCCCCATCTTATTATTTTTGTATTTTATATTTAGAATTATGACAAATTGTGTAACTGTTTGTTGTCCCATGTTCATAAATAAATAAATAAACCCGCAACGGGGACCAAAGTTCGCCATTGTCTCGTCCGTTAATCAGCAGAGTGTACCACATGCATGTGAGGCTGGCTTTGGGACTAAAATGTTGATGGCCCTATGACTACATATAATACTAGCCTTTGCTCGCGGCTCCGCCCACGTGAACGGCCTTTTCCGGGATAAAAAGTAGCCTAAGTTACTCAGTGATAATGTAGCTTTCTAACGGCAAAAGATTTTTTTTAATTGTCCAGTAGTTTTTAAGTTTATTCGTTACACATTAAAATAAAAATCTTTCCTCTTTATAATAATAGTGTAGATATCATCATATAATATTAACCATAATAAAAAAATCAATAATCATAGGTCACATTCATTAACATTTGAATAATCTCATTTGGAATAAATTAGATGAAACGTCGGCGGAACCCGTCGCCGGGATCTTGTTAAAATTTATCTTAATAAGCAATGAAAACGCTTTTACAAAGGCTCATTTACTCTGTTAGCCCCGGCTGCCAAATCAGAAACCAATGTATAAAGAAACTGTATCACTAATGGATTTGCACACTGAACTTAGATTTTCATATAGCATAGGCCGGTAAACGAGCAAGTGGGTCATCTGAAGGTAAGTGATATCCACCTCCCACACAATATCAGAAGAATCATGGATGTGTTGCCTCCCCTAAAGGGAAGGTATACTTATGGTATTGGGAAGGGAGATTTGGGCCTCCGAATCACCTTAGGAAACACAAAAGAAAGCTGCAATTTCAGGTCTTCTGTGATACAGTGGTATTAACCCAGTCAAACCGGCCCATACTGTTAACAAAATGTCTACAGCGTCGCTCTACCTGGCGTGGTTCTGGTATAAAATTACATACATGGAACAAGCTGCCACAGGACGTAGTCTCGGCGGAAAGTGTCAACCAATTTAAAAACCGACTTGACAATCAACTCAAAGTGATAGCATAGTGGAGATCTTCAGGATACAGGCACATCAGTTGCACAAACTGCCTGCCTGATTACAACATAATAATAATAATAATAATAATATGCAAAATCTTGCCCTTATTCCACTCGTAGTGGTCTCAATATGCTTTTCAATACATGTTACAGAAAGATGTAGCTTGTAGATTTTACGACCGGCCGTCTGCCTGACGTCATCCTCTCTTGGTAGAAAACACCCAGACCCGAAACATATATTTGTGGATCACACAAAAATTTGTCTCGGTGTGGGAATCGAACCCGCGGCTTCTCGCTTCACAGTCGGCTACACGCCTACTGTGCCACGGAGGCTATGCTATATATACATATGCAATAAGTACATATATTTAAAGATAGAGCAAAATCGAACATAGAAGAGCCGGTGTGTAAGCGTCTTAACTTCCGAATCTCTCTACAGACCTAATGGCCGAAGGTAGGTTCACGGGTGATTTAACGCGATTATCCCCTCGACTATCTGCCCCCTTTTAGCTAAACCCTGTGATTTTTTTCTTCATAGCCAATAGAAGTGGCCTTTTATTTCGACCTTGTGGATTGTTGAAATGCTTAAAGGTCATGGGGGAGTTATAGATAGCATATAATGAGATGATCAGACGACATTATTTTACTTGATATAAATTCAAATTGCCAGTTTCGAAACGGTAGGCAGCGGCCTGGCTGTATAACAGTAGGCAGTGGCCTGGTTGTATAACGGTAGGCAGCGGTCTGGCTGTTTAACGGTAGGCAGCGGCTGTGCTCTGGCATTGCTGAGGTCCATGGGCGGAGGTAACCACTTACCATCAGGTGGGCCGGCCGCTCGTCTGTCTATCGAGGGCAATAAACTAGACGCAAGAGCATGCACCTCTGACTTTTCTAAATAACGTGTGTATTCATTGTTAATTAACGCTTGCTTAAATAACATGACGAAACCTGCATACCTTTTTTTTTTTATTAGTTTGACTGACGAGACGAGCAGGTCGCTCACCTGATGGTAAGCGCCACGCCTGCTCATAAACAGAAGCAACGCCACACAGAACTTTAAATAACAAAGCACTGTATGACACTGGACTGCGCTCGTCACCCCGAGACATGAGGTGTTAGGTCTCATAATGCTCAGTAATTTCACTGGCTTCAATGTCCTTCAAACCGGAACACAACAGTGCTTACACACTGTTGCTTGGCGGCAGAAATAGACAGAGCGGTGGTACCAACCCAGCCGGCCTCTCGCAAACGAGGGACCTACCACCTTGTAAACCAACCTACCACCTAAGATTTGTGTATAGCATAGGTATGCTAAAGAGCACGTTGGTTACCTGTTAATAAGTCATTTCCACCGCTCATGTACGCCCACAATAATAAGATTTATGGGCGCGGCCGAGCTTAAAGGAAAGGGATCATTAATGGATTGGGAAGGGTATGTGGATTTTGGCTTCGGGATATCTCACTCGCCGTACAAAACGCAGCAGAAAGCTACTTTACGTCGGTTTTCTGTGAGATAGTTCTAACGACCCGGTCGAGCCGACCCATTCGTCCTGTAGACAAAACTGTCAACAGCGTAGCTCTACCACTCTTAGAGAATTTCAAAGGTACTTATATGATCTTTGCCAACCCGCATTACACCAACTGGAGCGTGATGGACTAACACCTAACCCCTCTCATTCAGAAGAGGCCCGTGCCCATCAGTGGGATGTATTAATTCAGGGCTGGTATTATTTCATGAACCCCACACTTTTATTTTACATACATACGCACTTACGCCTATAATCCCCGAAGGAGTAGGCAGAGGTGTAACCAGTACACCCACATTTCGCCGAGCGTATCTTCGTCCCACGATGTGATAGGGGGCGAGCCTATCGCCATGCCGGCCACAAATTCCAGACTCTAGGCTGATACTGAGCATTTCGTAATAGATAAACCCAATACCACTTTACCCGACCCGGGGATCGAACCCTCCTCAGCGTTAGCCTCAATCGTAACGCGTACGCATTACAACTGCGCCACCGGGGCAGTCACACACTTTTATTTTCAGTAATGATTATCACAAAGATTTGACACTTAAGCCAGATTAAGCTCATCGAGTATTCAGAAACCTAAAGGTCACGAAAAATATTTTGAACGAAAAAGTCAGCGATTTCCATTTGCTATCAAGCGACTCAGCCCAAACCTAATAGGTTTTTTTAAGCAATTAGGACTGCCTACTACGCAAACTTTTTCCAAATCGGATCCTTAATTTAGGCAAATGTCTGAAATAAATTAGGCGTAAAGATCTGTGTTAAGATGTTTCATTAGGAACGGTTGAGATATATCTTATCTTCTTCTATATATTAGGTAATACGTGAAGAGAAATCTTTGGATTCCTTTTAAAGCAATATATGTGCACGAAAGAGTGTGAGATTTGACATAAAGTTTATTTTGAGGAGGAGTGCAGAAAGCTTTTTATATATAAAATATCCCTAACAATTATACAGTATGTAACAAAAGCCCTGTTGGCCCTTTCTAGGTCGTGAAAACAAACATATAGACAGCTTAAAAAAAATAGAATAAAAAAATAATAAACAGAAGCAAGATAATTGTTACACAGGTAGCTTAGAAAAATGAACATATTTAAAAAATGTTACTTTCATCTGAAAAGCCATGACAGCTGACTCATGTGACGTACTGACGTAGAAGGGCGCGCACGCAGCGCGGTGCGTTTGATGCACGTAGACGCCGCAACTTGCTACCTCGTTCTGGCTCTGAGTCATTGTTCTTACATAGGTAATCAATCGAAATACGGTTCACAAACAATAAAATAGCTAAATTATAAAAAAATAAATATGATTATTTTTATAGTCTCATTTTCGTACGCGAGTTAATTCATTACGTTTGAATATCAATTCTGATATCACAGTTGAAACGCCCAACAGGGTTTTTGTTACATATTGTATATCAAATTAAATAAAACATTTATTGTTTACGTTTATAGTCAATGTCTGAATGTCAAATCTCGCAGCTGACGTTATAGAACAAAAGTGTATGATTATTATAGAAGTAGATTTTCCACCACTAGTATATATAACTAGCTGTCCGTCACGGTTTCACCGCAGGCATCCCTGCGAGCACGTCATCTCGCAGAAGGAGAGCACCGAGCGAAATCGTGGCCAGACTGATCCTGCTCGGCGCCAAAGGAGACGTAGGAGGCGCCACGCCGGAGGAAGCTCGTGCCCAGCAGTGAGACGTATATAATACAGGGCGGGTATACATACCACAAATTGTCCGCTTCGAAAGTCATCCGTATTAATAACTTAACCACTAAATAAAACGGCATTATCATAAACCTTGGACGTACGGCATTGTGGGTGTTATAAATTCTGTTAGTAAACCGCTATGTTGCGGATATTACTGTTTTATAGCCAAAACTTGTGTATCATAATAAAGTTAGTGTGTGTGTTTGTTCATCACAAATAAGATTATATTTTGAACTAGCTTTTGTTCAATTCTCCACCCGCATAAATAGCCTTTTCCGGGATAAAAGTAGCATATGTCCTAATCCAGGTCTACCTGTGCGCCAAATTTCATCCAAAACCGTTCACCTATTAAGGCGTGATTGACTCACAAACATTCAAACTTTCACATTTATACTAGTAGTAGTTTATAATAGTAGAATCAGTTATCAACTTACTGCCTACCTTGGTGTTGCAGTCGTAATGCGTACGTGGTACAACTGCTGAACAGTCGGATACGATCCCCGGGTCGGGTTAAAGTGATATTAGGTTTTTCTATCACGAAATGCTTAGTATCAGTCAGCCATACCGGGCACAATTCGATAGACTCGTCCCTATAGCATTATGGGACGGAAACAAAGTCGGCAAAATGTGGTTCTACTGGTTACACCTCTGCCTACCCCATCAAGGATCACAGGGGTGAGTGCTTGCATGTATCATTTATCAACTACTAACTGTATGATGAACAACCAATTTTCTCCAAAGTTCCACTTTTGTTCTTACTAATGAAACAATACGTGAACTGCCTAGAAATGTTCTACGCTGTCAGTGGTAATTTGACCAACCACAGCATGGCAGGAATTAAGAGTTGGAAATACGAATTGGCAATTATAGTTGTTGCCCGAAAATAGCAAAGCCACAGTAAGATTAAAAGATATGTTCGTCGAAATTGCGAGACCCAAATAATAATACAGAGCTAGGACTTAGTAGTTTGGCGGGCTTAGTATTTAGCTTTTAGGAACTATTTAATTTATGGTTTATTACTTAAGTCATAAACGGGATCTTTATCTATGTCTTGTTGTACCTACTATACTCATTTTCCACCTGCCCTTATACTAGCAGTGGGATCGGCACAATATGTATGTGTATTTTTTTTTTTTTTACACGTAATTTTTATACTGGCCCCTGACATAGTTTGGGTGTCAGATACTAATTTTAAGTTGTATCACAATCCCTTTCTTTAAGGTCGCGCCATGATACTCTTGGTACATGGTGGTAAGTGTACCATCAGGTGACTCATTTGCTCGTTTGCTGTCCTATGCTATAAACAAAAATTCTGTGTGGCCGTTATTTCATAAAAGCCTCAAGTCAGTGACCAAATACAGTTATTTACTTTTCTTTCTTTCCCCGGGTCGAGTAAAAGTGATTTTGGTTTGTTTATCATGAAATGCTTAGCATCAGCCCGGAGTCTTGAATTGTGCCCGGTATGGCGATAGGTCCGCCCCCTATCACATCATGAAACGGAAATAAGCTCGGCGAAATTTGTACTGGTTACGCCTTTGCCTACCCCTTCGGGTAATATGGGCGTGACTGCGTATGTATAAGCATCAAATCAGAGGCCAAATAAAGTTGTTTTCTTTTTCTTTCTTTACTCATAAGTAAAGATTCTTACGTACGATTTCTTTACTTATGAGTAAAGAAAGAGTTTCGTTTTTGACATAATCCTTAAACATAAGCAACAAAAATTCTGTAACAACATTAACTGGTCGTATTTTGAACCTTGTTATTTTAATTAGGTTCTAGCTTATACAAAGTATATTAAACTTTGACGTTAATAAGTTCCAAACTTTAATGAGTTTAGGAAAATGCCGTAAGTATTTTAATTAATAACAATGAGCTCTTTAATAACGCATATTTGGAATGCTTGTTTCTAACTTTTTAGTACATGAACTTGTATTACCGGGTTGGACTGAAGGACAGAAGGACTTAAATGCTTCTACTAGGTGTATGTCCCTTGTATACGAGAGGCCGTGTGGTTTGGTATCACCGTTTTGTCAATTTTTATCGGCAGCAGCAGTGTCTAAACACCGTTGTGTTTCGGTTTAAAGTACATTTAACCCAATGAATATTTTTTTTGACTGCCTCGGTGACGCAGTTGTAATGCGTATGCGTTACCACTAAACTATTTTTATATCAACCATTTCCTTATTCTTTCTGCCTGACGTTATCCCTACTTAATCTTAGGGTCCACTTCCCATCATAATTTGACGATAGATAGATAGATAGTTTTGTATTACATCGGGCAGCCCGCCGTTTGAAAAAACCACAACGGGAACCAAGTTTTGCCGTTGATCAGCAAATGATTTGTATGAGCAAATGTACAAATTATTTAAATGCAAAAGTCACATTATGCGAATCGAACAAGTGAAAACGTAGTCAGAGTAAATAAAATCCACTAGTAAATGCAAAAAGTCAGTCCAAACGTGAAAAATGTACCGGGGCTTAACAATCAAAACGAACAAAGATCAATGGAACTCAACAAATTAATCCAGTAAAAATCCCATTGCAAAGCCAATACCGAAACATGTGATATTGCGAATCCGAATTCCGTTTATTGTAGATCAAATTATATTTACGAATTAAAAGGGATCGAAAATAATAAAAAATCGTTCACGGTCTGGTGATTAAACAATGAAAATTGGAGATAAAAAATTGTTGTGGTCTATTTTTATCAGGTTTGTATGTATTTTCATATTAAACGTGTTTAGTCACATACATAAAATATACACACATATAAGCTTCATATACCTTCGAAATGATTGTGGAGAACTTTCTCAAGTATGCAGGTTTTCTTCACCATTATAGCAAGTGATAATTAACAATGAATATACACATAACCAAAACCAAAAGACTTTGATTTGAAGATTTGGCTGCCTCGGTGGCGCAGTTGTAATGCGTACGCGTTACAATTAAGTTAACGCTGAGGTCTCGGGTTCGATTCCCGGGTCGGGTAGAGTGGTATTGGGTTTTCCTATTATGAAATGCTCAGTATCAGTCCGGAGTCTGGAATTTGTGCCCGGTATGGCGATAGGCTCGCCACCTATCACATTGTGGGACGATACGCTCGGCGAAATGTGAGTGTTAGTTACACCTTTTCCTACCCCTGCGGGGATTACGGGCGTGAGTGCGTATGTATATGTATGTATGTATAACTTACAAAAATCAGCATAAGTGCTCGATCGGGGCTAGTTTCGAACCTGCGACTTTCGTGATGACAGTCCTTACCACTGCCAGCTGAGCTATCGCTGCTTAACAATACATTTGCAATCTCAATTTAAATCTACCTTCCGTTAGCAGACTAAGCACACGTTCTAAACAACGTAATCCGAAACTATCTAGCACATCTCATAATCAATTCAGACTTCCGCATCGTCCCGCCATTTTGACAACGCTGTACAAACTTCATGCATAACGATGTTAAGCTAAGTTGCCTGCTTTTAAATGCTATAAGTGTTTTCGTAAAAAAAAATATAAGCTTGAATGACGAGACGAGCAGGTCGCTCGCCTTATAGTAAGCGCCAAGCTCATATACAGAAGCAACGCCACACAGAACTTTAAATAACAAAGCACTGCATGACATTGGACTGCGCTCGTCACCCGATGACATAAGGTGTTAAGTCTCGTAATGCCCAGTAATATCACTGGCTTTAATGTCCTTCAAACCGGAACACAACAGTGCTTACACACTGTTGCTTGGCGGCAGAAATAGACAAAGCGGTGGTACCAACCCAGCCGGACTCTCGCATACGAGGGGCCTACCACACTGTAATGCCGACTAAAAACCCCGCCGAGGTCTTCTTCGGTGCCAGTAGGACGGTTTCGTTAGAACCCGAGTACGATCTGGATTGTTACCGCAACAACCCCTGCGCTATGCCGCTTTGCAGACTGACTCAGGCTGGCTATAAGGTGGCCAGGTGAGCTTCGTTGTACTGATGTGATGATGATTCCGACCTTCGCAGGATGGTACCCATCACAGAAAGTTGATGAGATGAGGCAGTTTTGTATGGGGAGTGAGATTTCCGGAGGCCCAAATCCTCTCCTCTTTTTTTTAAAAGCATAGGCCGGCAAACTAGCAAGTGGGTCACCTGATGGTAAGTGATCTCGACCGCCCATGTACGCCCACAATACCAAAAAAAATTATGGGCGCATTGCCGACCTTAAAGAAAAGGAAAATAAGGGATTGGGAAGGGGAGGGTGATTTGGGCCTCCGGATATCTCACTCACCGTACGAAACGCAGCAGCAAGCTGCTACTTTACGCCGGTTTTCTGTGAGACAGTGGTAACGACCCGGACGAGCCGGCCCATTCATGCTGTAGACGAAATTGTCTTCAGCGTGGCTCTACCACTCTCTCCCCTTCCCAATCAACTTTCCATACCTTTAAGATCAGCATTTCATGATTCAACTGGTATTATTCATAGACGGTGGAGGTCACTTACCAACGTGCTCTTTAGCATGTTTTTCTTTTACATCCATCCTTAATCACCTATCATCGTGTAATTTCATTACCCATTAAGGCTTTCCATAATATCTCTTTATGAATACATAATATTTTATGCTCTGAACATTGTTGTGAAATTGCATGAGCTCGTAACGTACTGTGTAATAGCCGGTGTAACTTATTAGCAAACAAATAGCCTTACGGTAATTCCAAAGGGCAAGTAATAAAATAAAATGTCGTTCTGTTTTAATCGACGAAAAAAGGGAGGGAGGTTCTCAATTCGTCTGTATATTTATTATTATTATTATCTCAGCCTGTTGCCGTCCACTGCTGGACGTAAGCCTCCCCAAGTGAGCGCCAACCATCCCGGTCTTGAGGAGCCCGAATTCATCCTGTATATAGCAGCCCCGGATCTACGATTTTTTCTAACCGGGGCAGAATCTTGATAGTAGCGCCCCTCTCTCCAACGTATGAGATAAATTACTTAAAAAAACTAAAAGAAAATAAAAGAATGATGCACAAAGGGCCTATGTGGCGCCTTTTTCTTACAAGTCGACGGTGAGCCAACCAGGCTTCCGTATGCTAAGAGCTTTATGGAGCAAGTTTTACTATTTCTAATCATATTACATAATGAATATTATGGCGCCTCCTGAAACTGCCGCCCGGTTTGACACAAGATCTGGGCCTGGAATATAGAAACGCTGGTCTGATCAGTTGAAGAAACAGTCGGAAACATCATCCATTAAATGAAGAAAGACAGAGAAAGATAGAGTCCTACACGGATCCTGATCGTCGCCAATCGTCGCATAATGATAACTAGTAGAAGAGTATGTTTTAATGACTATAATGTCACCTATTATGAGGCATTTTGTGTGGAGGATGATAAACTAAAAATGCGCTTTCCTTATTCGTCGTCTACACATAATAATAATAATAATAATAATAATAATAAAGCATTTTATTTCCATATCCATTAAGTTACACTACAAAATTACAATTACATATTAACTATTACAGAATTTTCATACCAAATATAAAGAATCATTGTTAATAAATAAATATATGATTATTATTATTTGAATTAATTATATTTATTAATGTTCATTAAAATTATTATGTATTTGACGATTAACAATCTTGGATGTGGACCCCGTTTTGGGTATATGCCTCCTCCAGTTTGTTCCAACTATCTCTATCTTTCGCCTTGGTCTTCCATTCCGAGCCCGCTGTAGACACTATATCATCTGCCCAACGTTTCCGAGGTCGTCCTTTCCGTCTCTTGCCGTTTGGGCCTGTCCACCTCGTCACTTCTATTGTCCATCTTCTATCAGTGTATCGTGCAAGGTGTCCGTCTACACATACTATGCACATAAATATATGCTATTGTCACTAACATTAGTTTTTAAGTAATTGTTTGTACTACTAACACAATGGATTTTTGTTGTCCGAAAATAAAGACTTATTATTATTATTATTATTTACCATTTACCTACTAACCTACCTTCAGTGTTCACACTTTTCCACCATTATACTTGACGTGTTTGCAAGCAACAAGGATTAAAATCTCATACTAAAAGCACAGAATGAGGCCTTAGATGTTCTAACAATAGCAAAGTTATGAAAGCATAATATTATGAGGGTAGCATACAAAAGGTGTTTTCCATTCCGCGAGCCGGCAACAAAAGTCGTTTTATCTCAGAAATTGGAGCAACTTACATTTTGGATTGAAAAGTCAGAAAAATTAAGATTGTTCCCGTTTGTTGGAAAGATTTTGCTAGGTTTTATCCAGAAAATAACATATTAAAGAACAAAATATCACAAATTATTTAAAGCTATTTCGCTTAATTTGGTAGTTTAGACAAATAAGTAGTTTTTTTTATAGTATAGGCTGGCAAACGAGCAAGTGGGTCACCTGGGTAAGCGATCTCCACCGTCCATGTACGCCCACAATACAAAAGAATTATGGGCGCGTTGCCGACCTTAAAGGAAAGGATTAATAAGGGATTGGGAAGGGGAGGGGGATTTGGGCCTCCGGATATCTCACTCACCGTACGAAACGCAGTAGCAAGCTGCTACTTTAAGCCGGTTTTCTGTGAGACAGTGGTAACGACCCGGACGAGCCGACCCATTCATGCTGTAGACAAAATTGTCTACAGCGTGGCTCTACCACTCTTACACTAATACTTAAAAAGCGTTGATTTGATATAATGTAGGTGCACATGATAGTAGCCGGTTCTTCCAAGGAGCTGTTATGACATTGCGTAATATTAATAATAAAATAATAATAATAATAATACTAGCCCTGTATTATATACGTCCCACTGCTGGGCACGGGCCTCCTCTACTGAATGAGAGGGGTTAGGCCTTAGTCCACCACGCTGGCCTAATGCGGGTTGGAAGACTTCACATACCTTCGAAATTCTTATGCAGAACTTCTTAGGTATGCAGGTTTCCTCACGATGTGTCCTTCACCCTTAAAGCAATATATTAATAATGTAATGTAATATTATTATAATAAAAATATATTTTATAGTGATTTCTTATGTTTACGCGAATATTACACATTGAAATAAAACTAGTTTTTACGGATTTTATCGCGGTTTAATTTTTATTTTTATTCCCGACGTTTCGAAAGCTTTTCAGCCTTCGTGGTCACGGGAGAGACTGGTCTCTCTAAAAATTAAACCGCGATAAAATCCGTATAAACTAGTTTTCAATATATTTTTAACCAGAAAAAGAGCCAATCTATAAATAATACTAACTCTGTATTATACACGCTCCACTACCTACTGAACATCGGTCTCCTCTACTGAATGAAGCGGGTTAGGCCTTAATCAACCACGCCTAATGCCGGTTGGCAGCTTCGAAATTGTTATGATGAATTTCTCAAATTTCCATCAATTCCATCACGGTTAAAGCAACTAATAATTAACAAATATACATATAACTTAGAAAAGACAAGAGGCACTTGGAGCTTGTTGTAACCTGCGACTTTCGTCTCAACAGTCCGTCCCAATGTATTATTACAAAACGTATATTTTGAGATCCGTTTCCATGTAAAAACTATTCGTATGTATTTTTATTCGATATACGAGTAGTTTATTTCAAAATTGGTCTTATTTTTTTAAGATAAAACTCAATCCCTAAGACAGTGGATTCGGGGATGAAAGACTATTAATAACTGAATTAAAATGAGAAAGAACAATAAATTACTTTTAAAGGTTAAGTTATGTATAACGCAGAAATAATTGATAATTATGATCAAATATTCACAAGATATTCTGACACAATATTTACTTTACGTTTCAGAGAACTGTCTAGACCTACAAGGTGGTAGGTCTCTCGTATGCGAGAGGCCGTCTGGGTTGGTATCACCGCTTTGTCTATTTCTGCGGCCAAGCAACAGTGTGAAAGCACTGTTGGGTTTCGGTTTGAAGGACATTGAAGCCAGTGAAATTACTGGGCATTATGAGACTTAACATCTTTGTCTCAGGGTGACGAGCGCAGTCCAATGCCATGCAGTGCTTTGTAATTCAAAGTTCTGTGTGGTGTTGTTTCTGTTTATGGGCAGGCGTGGCGCTTACCATCACGCGCAACACAACAGTGCTTACACATTGCGGCTTGGCGGCAGAAATAGACCAAGCGGTGGTACCGACCCAGACGGCCTCTCACATACGACGGACCTACCTTGTAAATAAATAATAATAAATTGCGACAAAATTTGACTGATATTCAGTCTACAATAATATGTAAACAAGTCTGCAGATACGGTTCGTTCGTGCGCTTGTGATGTAGCACCGTGTCGCATTGATTCATAACCTCGAGCGAAGTATTATCAATCCGTTCAGTTGTTTACGGACTCTTGTTTGACACGCCATGTTTTCCGTGAAAGCATAAATATACTGTTAGCATACGCACTCACGCCTGTAATCCCTGAAGGGGTAGGCAGAGGTGTAACCAGTAGACCCACTTTTCGCCGGGCGTGTCTCCGTCCCTTGATGTGATAGGGGGCGAGTCTATCGCCATACCGAGCACAAATTCCAGACTCTGGGTTAATACTGAGCATTTCGTAATAGAAAACCCAATATCACTTTTACCCGACCCGGGGATCGAACCCGAGAGACCTCAGCGTCAGCTTCAGCCGTAACGCATTACAACTGCGCCACCGAGGCAGTCACAGGTGTATAATATGATCAAATAGAATTTCAGCCATTTGAAATAATAATCTCATGAAGGAACAAGCCATGTTCGTAATCTAGGTATTGTTCACAGTCTCTATTCTAGCCTATCTAACCTAGGGTTGGTAACTAGGCATTGTTTCTCAGTATTCAATTAACATAAATACATAGTGATTTCTTAGGTTTACGTTTAAATATACATCTAATTAAATCGGAACGCCAAAGACCAACTGCCAGACATCAAGACACCGTGAGCTCTTTCTGCGTAGATCGGACAAGTGTCAACTAACTTTTTAAATAAATGTATAATTTTAAAATGCAGGTAGCCAATGTAACAATCCCTTTTCGAGACTACCTACACCTCAGTTTCTCCCGTGACCACGAAGGCTGAAAGCTTTCGAAACGTCGGGACTAAAATAAAAATTAAACCACGATAAAATCCGTATAAACTAGTTTTATTTTAACACAAATACATTAACCTTTTGTGAGTGTTAAAGCCACGCTGTAGATAGTTATGTCTACAGCATGAATGCCAGCTCCTACGGGTTGTTACCACTGTTTCACAGAAAACGGACGTAAAGTACCAGTTTACTGGTGAGTTTCGTACGGTGAGTGAGATATCTAGAGGCCCAAATCCCCTGCCCTTCCCAATCCCTTAAATATTCCTTTCTTTTAAGGTCGGCAACGCGTCCATGACTCTTTTGGTATTGTGGGCTTACATGGTTGGTGGTGATCACTTACCATCAGGTGACTCACTTGCTCGTTTGTCGGCGTATGCAATAAACAAAAAACATGCGGGGCAGTCTTTGGGGACTGCCGATAGAAGTGAAAACTAAGTAACTTATGAATTATATCTTCGAGCTATTAAATTATTATTTTTGGTTTGTAAAGAAGTGTCAATGACCAATTTAATTGTATATATAATGTATACTAATAACGCACGGAGGTATACCTATGTACATATAAACACAGTACAGCTCATGGAAAGCGTGCGGTGACGATGACGCGAGTTTCACGCTTTTTGTTCACCCAAAAAGTGCTCAACGCGCCTAAAGAACTTTTCACATCAAAAAACTATCCCTGCAACAAAATAACCTACTACGTTAGTATTTAAGTTAATTTTATTTTTCTTTCTTCTTTAATAAATACGCGCTTATTCTTCAAATAAATCTACGGCCACAGCCTGTATCCCGGGCAACCCTAGTGAAACGGCCCTATAATATGACGCAGATGGTGTGGGATTACCGGGCACCTAATGTCTGGCCGTATACGTGACTGTAGCTGCAACTAACAAAGCAAATTGAAATAAATGTTACACGTGTACAGGGAATTTCGGCATATGCGCTATATTGACTGGAATATGGATATTTATTTTATATAACTGCCTCGATGGCGCATTTGTAATGCGTACGCGGTACGATTAAGCTACCGCTGAGGTCTAAAGTGGTATTGGGTTTTTCTATTACGAAATGCTCGGTTTCAGCCCGGAGTCTGGATTTTGTGCCGGGTATGGCGATAGGCTCGCCCCCTATCACATAACGGGACGGAGATACGCTCGGCGAAATGTGGGTGTACTAGTTACACCTGTGCGTACCCCTTCGGGGAATATAGGCGTGAGTGCGTATGTATGTATTTTTAAATATGGTTAGATTGTGTATGGAATAATAATAGCAACTATGCTTTATTGTAGACTCACATTTTTAATAGACTCCGTGGCGCATGGTGAGAAGCTGGATGTGAAACGAGAGGCCGCGTGTTCGATTCCCACACCGAGACAAATTGTTGATAGTTCCTACGTTCATCCAGGTTCACCTAGTGTGGGTTCAGAATTATGTGTGGGACTGTGGGGCGTATTACTTATTTATCTGTTTCTCATAGAGTTAGGCAGAGACAACGGGTTTTCCTTTTTTTTTAAATGCATAAGCTGGCAAACGAGCAAGTGGGTCACCTGTTGGTAAGTGATTTTCATCACCCATGTACACCCACAATACCAAAAGAGTCATGGGCGCATTGCAAACCTTAAAGGAAAGGGATTGGTAAGGGAAGGGGGGCGTAGGCAGAGGTGTAACCAGTACACCCACATTTCGCCGAACGTATCTCCGTCCGATAATATTATAGGAGGCGAGCCTACCGCCATACCGGGCACAGGACTTCGGACAGACACTGAGCATTTAGTAATAGAAAAACCCAATATCAATTTTACCTGACCCGGGAATCAAACTTGAGACCTCAGCATTAGCCTCAGTCGTAACGCGTAAGCATTACAACTGCGCCACCGTGAAGAAACAAATTGACTGATTGTTTCGTCTTGTCCATTGTTTCACCCTTATTTACATAGAGTTCGTGTTCGGAAGAATTTACGGCTGCTTTTAAACGTAAAGTCGTTAACGTCTACTAGATTATTTATCTGAGAAGAATATTGTGGGGTTCCAAGTTGGTTTAAAGGGGTGATTATTTATTTTCGTCTTCTTTTGAAATTATTTTTGTTTTTTAGTGTTTACGTTACAGACTCCGTGGCGCAGTGGGCGAGTAGCCGTCTTTGAAGTGAGAGGTCGTGGGTTCGATTCCCCAATGACAAAAAATGTTTGCGTGATCCATAAATATTTGTTTCGGGTCTGGGTTTTTTCCTCAGAGGGGTTGACGTCTGTCAGGCAGCCGGTCGTAAAAACTACAAACCAAATCTTTCTGTAACATGTGTCAAAAAACATGTTGCGACGACCCCACTGCGAGTGGGATAAGGACAGGTGTAAAGAAGAAAGAGTAACTTGATAACAATATCCATTTAATATTTTCCACCGCGCATGTGCACCCACAATACCAGAGGAATCATGGACGCGTTGCCTTAAAGGAAATTGATAAGAGAGAAGTAGAGTCAGGCTGAAGACAGTTTCCGGCCGGCTCAACCGGGTCGGTACCACTATCTCACAGAAAATCGACGTAAAGTAACAGCGTGCTGCTGCGTTTCGGACGGTGAGTGAGATATCCGGACAGTGGTAACGACCCGGACGAGTGATGTATGTACGAGTATGTATGTTTGATTTATTAACACGATATATAATTCCTATGCGGCGAGCGTGGATGGAATCAATCAGCGTCAATGGTTCGTTACTTAGCTACGTCATAATATACTGGAGGACCATCACACCATCATACTGTATATTCTGAACGCGTTGCCTTCATAGATGTCGGAAATTTGGATGAGCCTTTATGTGTACCTAACATATCGCACCTTTAAAGACGAACCGTTAATTAAATATATAATTAAACAACAACTAGTATAACCACGATATTACATTTAGCCAACAAATCTTATTTAGTTTTGTAATAGTCAAAATTAGCGCCATCTACCTCTACAAGTGGAGTTTTTATGAAAGTGTAAAATTCATCGTATAGTTTTACGTAATTTTCAAGAAATTTTCGTTTATTAACGGTTTGTCTTCAAAGGTGCGATATTCTAAATTTAAAATAGGATATTTAATAATTTTTGTGAGTATGTATATTTTTAATTTTATTAGTCCCCCAGTGGTGGACAACGAGAAAACATACGTGGCTCTACCACTCAAAGCTACTACTCACTGATATTCAATTCTTCACAGTTACTAATAATTAATTGTGTATAGATGAATAATATTATGTTTAAAATAGAATAAAACATTATAATTGGATTAATAATTGCACGAGTTTCATTGGAATAAATTAAATTGGTTAGTTAAAGTTTAAAAAATAAAAATACTTGAAGCAAATTGGTTAGAACAGTCTCCACAAGCAGCAACCGTTCACGAGTATGACATACACATAATACGAACATAATTCAAGATGTTATTTTATTCTAACAAAATTGCTGGAATGTTATTTAATTTCTGAAATTAATTATACAGTACTTGTACTTCATTTTAAATTAGAATTTTACATTTTTAAATAGGTTTAAATATTCAAATTCAAATCATTTATTCTGTAAATTGGATCATAAATATCACTTTTACATGTCAATAATTTTTTAAGCTATATTACATTTACGACGGCATTTCAGGGCTAGCCATGAGAAGAAATGCCGAAACAAACTCATGGGTTATGGCCTCTTTTAATGTCCAGACATTGTTTTACAGAAATTATGCGAGTGTAATGTACAGAAATTCCTGGATTGGCCCTTTCAAGAGATAGCCAAAAGTATACCAGACATACGTAGCACTCGCACTCACATTAAAAAAAAATGAAATAATTTATAACAAAAATAAAAAAATATACATATTATTATTACAATATTATACCGCATCAAAATTACTTTACTAGGATGAACGAATATCTTTTCGGCGTTTACTCGAAAATGCAGGGTCCATTCTCGCTTACGACTCCATTAATAATAGAGCTCGGGTCCAACTATTATTTCTTATTGTTATTATATTAGTTCATTTTGAGCAAATTAACTGAGGGTTTGTTAACCCTGCATTTGCGTAGAAATATAATTTGTTATTTGAAGTTCATTGATATATGATGTTGTCGGTGTAAGGGTTGAGGTCTGAGTTTACAGTATGGATCACCTGATGGTAAGTGATCTCCACCACCCATATACGCCCACGATACCAAAATAATCATGGTCGCGTTGCCAACCTTAAATAAAAGGGATAATTAATGGATTGGGAAAGGGAAGAGGATTTGGGCCTCCGGATATCTCACTCACCGTACGAAACGCAGCAGCAAGCCGCTACTTTACGTCGGTTTTCTGTAAGACAGTTGTAACGACCCGGTCGAGCTGACTCATTCGTGCTATAGGGGAAAGGGGTCACCCTTCGTACATGGGGCACTTACGTACAGTGAATATTACAAAATAACCAAACGGAGTACAAGCATAAAACGTAAAAAGCGTACGAAGGGTGACCACCTTCCCCTAGACAAAACTGTCTTCAGCGTGGCTCTACCACTCAAACACAATTCGAAAACAATTCCGATCATTGATCACTGCTTGTCTTCAATATGCCGTCCTTCAAGTTCCAACTTATCCGAATCGTGAGCACTTTAATCTCATACAAAGTCCAAAAGAGAGTGATGAATGATTTCCGAATCGATTTCGACTTATTGAAATCCTCTTAATACTGACCTAAATTCTAACGGAATATAAAGTAGGTGAGCTTAGCGCTTGCCATATGACATTAGTATTACATTGGTTCGATTTCTACAGAGCCTAGGGATTCGCTGAAAAAGATTTTTGTGCAGACCTGATTGGTAGAGAGGTTTTGCGTCGGAGCTGTTTGAGATATTATTGCATCGTGAATAAAAAAATTGCGCCGACTTTTTTTTCATTCTGTCACGTGAACGTTGTTGTTATAAAATAGATAGATAAAAAATAAATAAATACATCCAACACATCACACACATAGTCCTGACACCACACTAGGTAAACTTAGGGTATCAGGAGCTACGAGGGACTTGCGGTCCCACAACACCCAGACCAGAGACTAATATTTATGGATCACACAAACATTTGTCTCGGTGTGGCAATCGAACCCACGGCCTCTCGCTTCGCAGCCGGCTACTCGCCCGCTGCGCCACGGAGCTGTCTGTAATAATCTTAGATATTAACTAACTCGTGCGTGTACTTATAGAAATAGGTACACACACGAAACTTTAAGCCTTTCAATTGGAGCCATATATGACTCCGAACTTTTTACGAGTGGTAGAGCCACGCTGTAGACCATTTTGTCTACAGCATGAATGGGCCGGCTCGTCCGGGTCGTTACCACTGTCTCACAGAAAACCGGCGTAAAGTAGCAGCTTGCTGCTGCGTTTCGTACGGTGAGTGAGATATCCGGAGGCCCAAATCCCCCTCCCCTTCCCAATCCCTTATTATCCCTTTCCTTTAAGGTCGGCAACGCGCCAATAATTCTTTTGTATTGTGGGCGTACATGGGCGGTGTAGAACGCTTACCATCAGGTGACCCATTTGCTCGTTTGCCGGCCTATACTATATAAAAAAAAAGAACTACGACCACCATACTAATAACTACTCACCATATTATTTTTATGACCCTCATTAATATAAATCAAAGATTTTTTTATTAGCTTGAGTGACGAAACGAGCAGGTCGCTCGTCTGATGGTAAGCGCCACGCCTGCCCATAAACAGAAGCAACACCACACAGAACTTTGTATTACAAAGCACTGCATGGCATTGGACTGCGCTCGTCACCCCGAGACATAGGATGTTAAGTCAGTTAATGTCCAGTAGTTTCACTGGCTTCAATGTCTTTCAGACCTGAACACAACAGTGCTTACACTTGGCGGCAAAAATTGACAAAGCGGTGGAACCAATCCAGACGCCCTCTCGCGTATGAGGGACCTACCACCTTGTATGTATTTTGCCCATCTGCAAATTACCAAATTTTTTGGAAAATACATTTTAGCTGACGCTTCTGACCCCCCTATTTATAAACATTACTATGAGACCTCATAGTGAGCGCGAAGACATAGTGGTGATTTCTCCAAACGTCATTGGTTAGTTTTTGGCGCTAAATAAAAACAGACCAATCATGTACACAGATTGGACACTTAGCAAAGAGCTTACCTGTGTTGTTTTTGAATAAGAGCCTGAGTATCCATTGTATGGACATCTACCTTCTGTAAGTAGTTATTCTAAGCTAATACTATTATTTTAACTCAATTTTCTACGTGATAAAGATGATCTGAGGATGATGATGAAATAAGAGATGAATATAAAACATTCGACTAAGGTTTTTTTTTTTTATAATATAGGCCGGCAAACGAGCAAGTGGGTCACCTGATGGTAAGTGATCTCCACCGCCCATGTAGGCCCACAATACTAAAATAATCATGGGCGCGTTGCCGACCTTAAAGGAAAGGGATAAGTAAGGGATTGGGAAGGGGAGGGGAATTTGGGCCTCCAGATATCTCACTCACCGTACGAAACGCAGCAAGAAGCTACTACTTTACGCCGGTTTTCTGTGAGACAGTGGTAATGACCCGGACGAGCCGGCCCATACATGCTGTAGACAAAAGTGTCTACAGCGTGGCTCTACCAATAAGGTACAATTATAAGGAACATCGTAATATTAATATGAGATATATCTATATTACCTACATATTCCAAATGAATTTCTGAAACCCAATTCCACAGATCAATGAGACCGAAACAAAAAATAATATAATAAAACGTATCCGCTGTGTAAATAATAAAAACTGTTGCTCTAATACGATTTACTAATTCAATACGAGAGCGGATATGTCTCATGGGATTTGCAACCTTCGAGAAATGTCGCAAATACGCCATTCTTATTCGTTCACTCACTCTCTCATTCTTTTGTACGATCATTCGTAATTTGAACGGTAAGTTAGAGACCGTTAGAGACATTTTATGTAATTTCACTATTATACGTGTGGAAAAGCCTGCCTGCCAAATATCGCTTTGATTTTAATGTGATCATTCGTTCACTTATTGTTTCATTCTTACGTAATTTGTAACATCATTATAATCTTACAATTTCACGAGTGGTAGAGTCACGCTATAGACAGTTCTATCTACAGCACGAATGTGCTCTATCGGGTTGTTACCACTGTCTCACAGAAAATATACTTAAAGTAGCAGCTTGCTGCTGCGTTTCGTACGGTGAATAAGATATCCGGAGGCCGAAAACCCTCCCTCTCCAATCCCTTTCCTTTAAGTTAGGCAACTTGCCATGATTCTTATGGTATTGTGGGCGTACATGGTGGAGATCACTTACCATCAGGGACAGCCAGGACATTTCTTTATTATCTTCTTCTTCCACCTGCCTTTATCCCACTCGTAGTGGGGTCGGCGCAACACGCAACAATATATTACAGAATGATTTTCTATAATATTATAAGCGATAAAAAATTCCGAACGCATCCGATTAAGATACATATATAATCAATAAATCACAGAAAACTCCGAACGGTCCCTAACATTTGTATGGTAAGCAGGCAGTCTTCAGTGACTTGGCGAAAGATGGCGATTTTTTCTGAACGATTTGGGAATACTAAATGCTTACTTATGTGAAAAGATTGAGCTTACGATTCAGTTTATTTTTAAAGACTCGTATTACAGCTTATAAGGGTTATTTTGCTCCATTTTTATCAAGACCTATATGTACTATAAATGTTAAAGTTATTTAGACTAAAAGGCCTTCTGTTTTACCTTATTACTTTATTTTAGATATTTATTATGCTGTCCCTCTCCTGGGCACGGACTTCCTCTACTAATTAGACGAGTTAGGCCTTAGTCCATCACGATGGCCTTAAGTTGGTAGATTTTACATGCCTTCAAAATTCTTATGGAGAACTTTTCAGGTATACAGGTTTTCTTACAATGTGTCCTTCACCGTTAAAACAAGATCGACACATAAATTAGAAAAATTAAAGATGTATTCTCGGCCCGGCTTCGAATCTGCGACTTTCATCTTGTCACACCCTACTAAACCATCGCTGATTTTATGCTATGTGTTCACTACTGACATCACTACTGAAGTATATTTCGTCATTGCTAGACTAATCAAGTTGGCAATTTAAAAAAATTGTCTACACTGGTTTGATGACGCTACTTAATAAAAATACAAGAAAGTGACCACCCAGAACCCTTCAGAAGTTGCTTTTTTAATCCTATATTCAGTATCATCACAAACTGTCAAAAAACTATGGTATCAAAATAAACAGTCACTTTACAATCTAAACGAATCGAAACCATTAAAAGGCGTATTGTTCGAATGACTCAGGTTTTTCCAATTCCTCCGGCATTTATTTGAACCTTTTACTTTCTTGACATACATTTGTATCGTTCAGACGACTTAAGGTAGACTTTGAGGTGTGCGATCGAGACAATATGCTGCGACACGCGACGTTACACACGTCTGTTTTATATACAACTAGCTTTTGCTCGCGGCTCCGCCCGCGAGAATAGACTTTTCCGAAATAAAACGTAGCCTATAACCGTCTCCAGGGTTCCACCTATCTCTACTTCAAAATTCATCAAAATCGGTTCAGTGATTTAGGCGTGAAAGCGTAACAAACAAATAGATAAATTATTATTTTTTCATATAAAGTATCCTATGTTACTTCTTATACCTCCAAGAATATGTGTACAAAGTTTCATGGTGATCGGTTAAGTAGTTTTTGAGTGAAAGCATAACAAACTTACATTCACATTTATAATATTAGTAAGATTGTATAAGTACGTTTTGAGTTATTTGACCGAGACATTTTTGAGTGATAAAGCCACGCTGTAGGCACTTTTGTCTACAGCATTGGCCGGCTCGTCCGGATCATTACCACTGTCTCACAGAAAAGCGACGTAAAGTATCAGTTTGCTGCTGCGTTGCGTACGGTGAGTGAGATATCCGGAGGCCCAAATCAAAATCCCTTGATTATACCCTTCCTTCAACGTCGGCAACGCGCCCATGATTATTTTGGGCGTACTTGGGCGGTGGAGATCACTTACCATCAGGAACCCGCTTGCTCATTTGCTGACCTATACCATAAAAACTCTATCGAAGGAAATTATTTCCAACAAAATCGGTTTATAAGGAGAAATCGATGTTCATACATAAAAAAGTTAATAAAATAAAGACGAAGTCGGTTAAAAGAAAACAGGAGAACGCGAAGTGCGACCGATTCGGAAATTTTATACAAAGCATACTGTCGCTACCACATTCCGCTACTAAAGTTTAGCAAATTAAAGATTACTAAAGATCTAAGCTATATATAATCACTAGCTTTTGCTCGCTGCTCCGCCTGAGCGAATGTCCGTTTCCGGGATAAAAAGTAGCCTATGTCCTAATCCAGGTCATGGTCTACCTGTGTCCCAAATTACATCCAAAACCGTTCAGAACTCACAACCATCCAAAATTTCACATAGTAAGATATATGTATATTAAAAGTAGGACTTCATTCTCCCCAGAGGGGTTGGCGTCAGGCAGTCGGCCGGTCGTAAAAACTACAAGCGAAATCTTTCTGTAATATGTGTTGAAGCATGTTGCGCCGACACCACTGAGAGTGGTATAGAGCCAGGTGGAAGAAGTAATAGGACTGCATTACTAAAGATCGCTATTAGCTATACGAGACCCTGTTGTCATGTTATAGTTATAAAGTTACTAGCTGTTGCCCGCGGCTCCACCCGCGTGAATGCCTATTTCCAGGATTAAGTAGTCTAGTCGCATCAAACGAGTCTCGTCATCGCGATAGGTGTGAGAAACGCGCTTGACAAAAATACTAATATCGCTATTAAAAAATAGGGGTTGATCTTAGAGTGTTGAAAATTTAGGGTTGTATGTATTTTTAATACCTGTATCATAAAAAAATAAAAACAAATAATTTTGTCTAAAAAGTAATAAAAATAATTTAGGGATGGACCACCCTTAACATTTAGGGGGATGAAAAATAGATAGTAGTCGATTCTCAGACCTACTGAATATACATATAAAATTTCATACATATCGGTCTTGCCGTTTCGGAGGAGTATGGGAAAGAACATTGTGACACGAGAATTTTATATATTAGATACATATAGTACTGTTCAATATTACTATTTATTGTTCAATAAATAGTAATCTATCTATATAGGTCAAGAACTAGTTAGATAAACTACAAGCCTAGCTAATAACAATGACGTTTGTATTGTAGAACATTCCCGAAAGCACCAATATCACATACCGCAATGCTAATAGCGAGCTGTTCACCGCACCGCGCCCTGCAGCTAGTTAATTTGATCGTCGGCTGACGCTAATATTATATTATTACCATTGTTGTGGTTAAGGTACGTTTTGAGATGCGCGACTGAGACAGGAGAGTACTACTTGAGTTGTAGAGCCACGCTGTAAACAGTTTAGTCACCGTGAATGGGCTCATCCGGGTCATTACCACTGGCTCACAGGAAACCGGCGTAAAGTAGCAGCTTGTTGCTGCGTTTCGTACAGTGAGTGAGATATTCGGAGGCCCAAATCCCTCTCCCTTTCCGAATTCCTTAATTATCCCTTTCCGTTAAGGTCGGCAACGCGCCTATGATTCTTTTAGTATTGCGGGCGTACATGGGCGGTAGAGGTCACTTACCATTAGGTGACCCACTTGCTTGTTTACCGTACCGTAAAAAGGAGACTGTGACTTGTGATGACTACGACATGTCCGCTTTGTATGCAATTATTTGAGTGTGTTTGAGGTGAATTTTGGTGCAGAGATAGATGGGACCCTGGAGACGGTTATAGGCTACTTTTATCCCAGTTAAGGCTGTGCACGCGGGTGGAGCCGCGAGCAAAAGCTAGTAAAGCGGACATATTAGCTATCACTTGACTCGCGTCAAGCGTCGCGGTTGTTCTGACTCGGTCGCGTACTACAGTGCCTTTAAATGTAGTATAAGAATAATGCTACTATGAAAACTATTTTGTACAAAGGCTGAACGATAAAAGCCTCAATTACAAATGATATTTAAGCACTGATAAGATAAGCTAAATATCAATAGGTTTTTATGGAAGATATGGTAAGTGAGTCAGCCGGTGGTAAGTGAACACCACCCCCCATAGATGCCTACAATAAAAGGAATGGTCGGTGCATTGCCAACCTTTGAAACTGTTGAAACTTTTGAGAGTGAAGCTGTGAAGCGAGAGGCCGCGGGTTCGATTCCCGCACCGAGACAAAAGTTAGTGTGATCCACAAATATTTGTTTCGGGTTTGGGTGTATTCTCCCCAGAGGGGTTGACGTCTAACAGGCGGCATGTCGTAAAAACTACAAGCTAAATCTTTCTGTAACATGTGTTAAAAAGCATGTTGCGCTGACCCTACTGCGAGTGGAAGGAAGGATTATATTAGGTTTCGTCTTTAGAGTTTTTGGACTGTAAGTGAGCCACCACCAACCACTTTTTTTATCCTAGCTCGGCAAAGTGACTACGCTTTGTTTGCGGGTTGTGAGAGTCAGACGGTAAATCGCCCTACCTAATACCAAAATCCACCGTCAAATCGTGATGAGAAAGCAGACCTTGGCAATAATCCGGGATCATGCCAGGCAAAAAAAGCTTTTTTACAGATTATATTTTGGCCATACAAGCACACTCTAAACATTCATTAAAACAAACATTAAAAATTGCAAAATAGTATTCACGATTTTTCTGGTTTATAGACAGTGGTGATCACCTACTATCTGGTGCTACCCACTTGCCCGTTTGCCGGCCTACGCTACAGCAAAATAAAGTATAATCGGCGACTCTCGTTTAGCATTCCGCCCACATTGTGACCGTCACGTCCCCGACGTCCAGCAACCTACACTAATATTCTTTATGAAGTCTAATAACATTTCACCGATTGTAGAAGTTAAGCCCAGTTTTTGTTACTAAGTTAGTAAGGTTACGACTTGAAGTAGGTTCACACACATCGATTTTATTTGATCAACTGCTAAATCGCATGCTAGTTGAAGCATCTGACTGACTTTTATTTTAATTGAATTGATAAATAATACATTTAATATATTGCCCCGGTAGCGCAGTTGTAATACACAATACGACTGCTGTGCTGAGGCCTCGAGTTCGATCCCAGGGTTGGGTAAAGGTGATATTGGGTTTTCTGTCTAAAAATTCAACCCTGATTCTGGAATTGTGCCCGGTTTTGCGATAGGCTCGCTCCCTATCATATAAGGTACGGATATACGCTCGGTGAAATGTGAGTGTACTGGTTACACCTCTGCCTACCCCTTCTGGGATTACAGGTGTGAGTGCGTATGCGTATGTATATATATTTTTAAATCAATCTTGCAACATAAGTAACACATTTTTCCTCAACAATGCCGCATAGCCGCTCTTGATTCTATACGACTCCTACAATATGGATACTTATAACTCTAAGTTAAAGTATTTTTCACTAAGTTTACACGAGAATGAGACGGGGCAGTCGTTTGATCCCGATATGTTTTTTTCTTACTACTTTACGTCGGTTTTCAGTGGCACAATGGTAAAGACCCAGTCGAGCCGGCTCATTCATAGTTGCCAAAGCTGTCTACAGCGTGGCTCTACCTCTTAGATAATGGGATAATAATCATTAACTGATTGAACTAGTTCTAAAACATTCACAAATGAGAAACGTTAGAACTTAGAGTTTCAAGACATCCGAACAAAGCCGCCGCAAACCGACATTGAGCAAACTTAGCACGATCAAAAACAGATTGTATTGTTTAATTAAATATCTTATTATACATAGTAAATATATGTGTAGTAGTCCAAATGCTATGTCTGCCTCGGTGGCGCAGTTATAATGCGTACGCGGCACGACTTCTGTGTTGATTTCGGGTTCGATCCCCAAGTCGACTAAAAGTGATATTGACTATTCATTTTCTTTTTTTTTATTGCCCTAGATAGACAGACGAGCGGGCGGTCCACCTGATGGTAAGTGGTTACCGCCGTTCATACACCTCAGCAAAGCCAGAGCACAGCCCGACCGCTGCGTACCGTTCTTTTGAAATAACTGCTCATTCCGTGCTCATTATACCTTGACGTAACTGACCTTTGACGACAATCTTACTATCCTGAGTTAGGACTTATTATCGCACAATTTTTTTTTTAGTGACTGAACAATGATACTTGCTCTCCTGATGGTAAGCGCCTGTCCATAAACAGAAGCAACATTACACAGAAGTTTGAATTACAAAGCACTGCATGGTATTGGAATGCGTTCGTCGCCTTGAGCATAGACAAATAGAAAAGCACTAAGATATAGGTTTGTTAAGTCGCATAATGCCCAGTAATTTCACTGGCTTCAATCAATACTTAGACCTAGAGCCGCTTAATGCATTATGCTCCATTGCTGAGTACAGAAAAAGAAAATAAATAAAATGCCTAACTGATACTGAAGTTAATTAACATTCTTGAGAAATAATCGATTAAGAAATGGCTAATTGAGAATAAAAGTTTATTGGGCCCCGAGTCCTGATACCCGAGTCCTCGCATGCTAGTTTTTTTTATAAACGATCTCAGTTTGATGACCCATTTAGATCACGGCAGATAAACAATCAAACTACAAAAACCTTTAAACTTTTAACTGTAACTGGCTCATTTGTGAAATCTATCCGGAGAACCAAACTAAGATAGTTTATTGAAAATGGCCGTAATAGTGGAAATATCCGGATTGAGTCGGTTTATTTATAATAAAAAATATAATAATGACATGTTTGTCGTTGAGTCAAGAGCCAGTAGAAAGCGGTATCAGACACGGCACGCATTGTGACGAGGTTCCTCACTCTGGGATCCTAAACACCGATGGCTTGGGTCCTAGGCCTCGCCATTAGAGGGTGATACTTTTTATTTAATTAAATGTTTTATTTTTTAGAAAAGGATTATTTAAAAATGTAAAACCCTCTTAAAACAAAGATTACTGTACATTATTATAATACAAGTCCTATATACGTCCCACTTCTGGGCACGGGTCTTCTCTAGTTACTACTGTTTTATCTTCAATTGTGGTAAGCGCAATTAGCAATTTATAGAATTAGGAAGTATTAAAATACAAAGACAATTTGTATTCGCCCCCTATCACATCATGGGATGGAAATAAGCTCTTCGAATCTTGGTGCACTAGTTGCACCTGTGCCTACCCATTTGGGATAAGATAACGTCAATATCTACAGATATCAAGGCATCGCTAGATCGTTCAAACAATCCATGCTTAATCTCAAGCATTCCAAACACCGACAGGCCAACTGTCGGGAATTCTATCAAGGTCAATTATTAGTCAAAAAAAGTAATTTCTCATAAAAATTACCGCGGAGCCATCTGAAACATCTAAAAATAAAACGGCATTAATATAACATAAAAATAAATAAGTTACGGCAAGAAATTCGTTTATTATACCGAAGTGAGAGTTAAATAACTTTTTCCAAACTCATTTTACAATTTCTGTGTACATTTTTATTTAATCTGACTTTACTGTTTCGCTTCACGTAAAAATAGAGATGGATATATTTTAAGAAAGAGTTTAATTATCACGTTTATGATGTCTTTTGGTATCTCTCTATTCTAAAAAAAGTAACTGGCGCCGCCGCCGCTGCCAAAAGCTTGTCACGCTATCTCCTCCGAAACCGCTGGGGGTATGGGGTCGAGACCGATACTAATCGATGCAGAATAATGTGGGGAAGAAAGTAAGATATATCTCATATTCGTCGGACTTCAAGAGTTTTTTTTTATTTTATGTTTTGTGGAAAAACATGGGCAGCGCCCCTAGTGGTAATGAAATAAGCTGTGGTTATTTCAAGAGACAGATGCGCGCGTCTGTGACGTGACGTCATCAATGTAACTTATGAACAACCCGACCGATTGAGCTCATATTCACACCATATATGTAAGTAAATAGCTTTTGCTCGCAGTTCCACCCGCGTGAACAGACTTTTCCGTGATAAAAAGTAACCAATCCAGGTCAACCTGTGTGCCAAATTTCAATTCCGTTAAGTCGTGATTAACTAACAAACATTCAAACTGTCACATTTCTAATAGTACCTATATAGTAGGATTATTTTATAATTTATAATGGTTGCCTTGAAAAGATCACTTTTAGTGATAAGGCCGCCACTTGTAGCACATACATTATTAAGCCATTTTCTATTGTCTTTTTTTTTGTTATTGTGTGTCTACAATATATTGTGTGTACAACATAGTCAAGGGTGGCGCCAACTTAGAAAGGCCTATAACCAGCAGTGGACGAATTCAGGCTGATGATGATGATGATCTACTATCTACCTATTATTTTTTCAGTATAATGGTTCTTATTTAAATAACACTACAACCCATGAGAGCGCAGCAGTATAACATATTTGCGGGTGAAACAGTCAGGAACAGCTAATTATTTTAATAAAACAGTAAAGGTGATTTGTTCACGCATCATGTAAAAATGACATCGTATTTCAATACAGAGTTCACTTATGCTATGAGAAAGCTTTAAAAAGTAGTTGAATTCAGCTGCGGGTTCTTTTTTTTAATCCTGGCTCGGCAAAGTGACTACGCTACACCTGATGATAAGTATAGCGCAATCCATGAATACTGTCGACCAACGATAGAGACTGAATCTATTCGCAACGATAAACACTGGTTCGATTCCCGCACCGATACTAATTTTTGTGTGATCCACAAATATTTGTTTCGGGTCTGAATGTTTTCTCCCCAGAAGGGTTGACGTCAGGCAGACAGCCGTTCGTAAAAACTGCAAGCCAAATCTTTCTGTAACATGGGTTATAAAGCATGTTGCGGTGACCCCACTGCGAGTGGAATAAAAGCAGATGAAAGAAGAATTATGTATAATGAATATGAAAGGTTACTTCGTATTGCTACCTGATGGTTTCGCAAAGAAGTTTAAAAATGAAGTTTTAAAACAAAAACTATCTTACATTTTTTAATAAACTAAACCACTGATTAAGATCAGTCTGCAGGAAAGAATTACAAGTAAAATGAAAGTTAGCGCTGGCTACTTATGAATTTTCCAATAACCTTGCCCCTGCCCTTACTAATAATTCTCGATTGAAACTCTAACACTACAGTTTTACAATTAATGCGAAAATATGTATGAGAGTTTGATATTTTCAGTTCACTACAATTTTAGAGCATGGGCGTAGGCCAAGATCGGTTGCCTCTTTGCCATCCGCAAAGTACTCTTTCTTTTCTTTTTTTTATTAGTTTGAGGTAGGAGGAAACGAGCAGGTCCCTCGCCTGATGGAAAGCGCAACGCCTGCCCATAAACAGAAGCAACACTACGCAGAAATTTGAATTACAAAGCACTGCATAGCATTGGACTGCGCTCGTCATCCCGAGACATAGGAAGTTAAGTCTCTTAATGGCCAATACTTGACAAAAAAAAAACATAAGCAATTGCATAAAGGTGCGTCTGTATTTACGTGGCATTTCGCCGCACTGCTGTGACTTGGCTGTCGAACGTACTTATTACGCTAAAGTATATGGGTTTAGAACGCACTGTAATTTTGCCTTGAGAGAAAACAAAACATTACAAAAATCAGTCCATTTATAACAGTTTTAAAAAAGAAGATTTTCAAATCATCGCGTATTTTTATGTACGCAATGTTGACTAAACTATAGTGATTCTTATAGGAAGGAGTTATTAAGATTAGTTATTAAGATCTCATATTATAACATATGGGATCCTTTAAGCGGAGTGTAAAGAAGCAATTAAGCAGGGTGGCATAATTCTGCCGATCTACGATAGATACAGTGTCTATTGTTGGTAGACAGTATTCTTGGATTGCGCTACACTTACCATCAGATGTAGCGTAGTCACTTTGCCAAGATAAAAAAAGTGAGTGTGATAGCCACGCCTCCCATGCGGCGAAATGTTGACGCACTTGAAGACATTTTATTGCTATTCTAAAATTTCCATGAAATCCACATGAAGTCGTCGAGAATCGCTACCGAAGGGACATTTGCGTACTTTATGTTAAAAAGTATGCTATTAAAAGTTGTTTGGATAATTTTGTAAGTCCGCCCTAAACTCCAGTCCCCACCTTTTACATGTCCCGAAACTTGCCTCTGACGTAATGAATTTTGTTTTGTTATTCTTTTTATGTAAGCGTCTGTTTAACTACCTCTGACTAAATGCTACTTACCAAATAAAATATGAAACGTTCAAAAACCGAAAGAAATATGTCTATTAGGTAGGTTTTTGAGTGGTGGAGCCATACTGTATACAGTTTTGGCAAAGAGTTAAAATAATACAATTTTCACAACAAACAAATAGTAAGAGTTTCAGAAGAAACACGTTCATTAAGAATTTATAAGTAAATAATGTAATTAAATTATTAATTTATTATAGAGAAATCGCCTTGTGGTAATGATCCCGAAGGAAAATATTATCTGAATGAAATTCAGGGAGCAAAGCGAAATTTAAAGGGAAAATGAGAATATTTTGATGGATACACTCGCTCTGGGAAAAGTGCTTTTTCGTTTTTTTAGTTCTCAATTTTTGATATCGGTTTTCGCTTTGCCGTATTTAATTAAATATTTTATTTGAAGACAAATTGAAGTGGTTAGTGGCGTTTAAACATGGAGAATTAAGTGGTTTTAAATAAAAATATATTTGAAAGCACGTCGACATGATACGACCGTGCATGTAGGTAATCTAGACACATGGGCGTGTGTGAAGCCAAGTTCTAGACGAGACACCGGGCGTGTGTCAAGCCCAGTTCTAGGCGAGGTACCGGACGTATGTATATATTAATTTCTAGAATTGCTGGCAAATTTGTGTGCATGGATTAAATATTAGCTATTTGTGAGTAACAGAATTTAGATGCATTATGAATCGTAAACAATGTGTAACAAAACCCGATAGCTCCGTTTCATTGTGTTGTTGTGAAATTAAGTTGATTTTGAATGTTCATTAATTTTTATTGCATGTGTACGTAAGTGGAGCCGTATTTTTGGCAGATTCATACATCGAAGAGTTATCTTTGTAGACATCTTATTTCGATGATTTGAATGTTATGACGCCGTTTTCACCAAAACATGCCTTATCATACTTACAAGTTACCTGAATTAAAAAGTTTCCGAACTTCTAATTTTATGTCCAAAAAAAGTTACGGGAATTAACTCTGAAAGTATGGCAAAGGTCGCCAGACATTCATTAGGGTTGTTTTAATTTATTAAAGGTGCTGACCTCGAGGACCGTATAAAGTTTCCTTCAATCTGGTTTTTATGTATATAAAAATAAACCTTTTTTAACTGGCAAAAAATGGAAGAGGTTCTTATTTGTCGATATTTCTTCATCTTCTTCTTCTACCTGCCTTTATCCCACTCGCAGTGGGGTCGACGCAACATACTTTTTAACACATATTACAGAAAGATTTGGCATGTACTTTTTACGACCGGCCGCTTGCCTGACGTCAACCCCTTTGGGGAGAAAACATCCAGAGCCGAAGCAAACATTTTGTGTCGGTGTAGGAATCGAACCCGCGGCCTTGCGCTTCACAGCCGGCCACTTGCCCACTCGCCATTGCGGCTATCGTATGTATGTCCATGCATAAATTTTCTCAGAGTGAAGTGAATTTTGATGAGTCTTTCTTAATTCAATTTTTTTATTAGCCTGAATGTCAAAATAAGTTGGTCGCTCTCCTGGTGGTAAACGCCACGGCTGCCCATACACAACAGCAACACTACACAGAACCTTAAATTACAAACCACTGCATGGTATTGGACTGCGCTCCTCACCCCGATACATAGGATATTAAGTCTCACGATGCCCACTGGCTTTAATGTCCTTCAAACCAAAATATAACAATGCGTACACACTGCTGCTTGACGGTAGAAATGGGCAAAGCGGTGGTACCAACCCAGATGGCGACAACGTACCTACTACCTAGTAGTTAATTTCGATATCTTATAAGGGAGGTTGTTCAAAGTTGGTCTCATCCCATTTAAATTTCAAGAAGACATTCATCCCTAAGGGTATGAAATCAAGGATGAATTAAAGTTTTTGTGTGTGTGTGTATGTATGCGTAACAAGTACGTGTGCGTAATAGCCACGCCCACGCCTCTCGGTGCGGCTAAATGTCACAGAAGTGTTGACCGTCCATAATATGACAACTATTGCCAAGTCAATTGTGTTATCAGAAACTAATTAGTGTATTTAATTAATGAATTGTTCTCGAGCACAAATTGTCGTCAAATTATACATGCGCAAATACTAACCAGCGAAACTGGGTTGATAACACGTCGTAAGGGACTATTAATTTTTTACCGATTAAAAATACGGGAATGATATTAAATTCATTTTTTTTATAGCACTAGGGGCTTTGCCCCTAGGCTCGCTGCGCGAGCACTTACTTTTTACGAGTAAGTATAAGGCTTACTCGAAAAAATCTTAATAGAGAATATTTTACTCATAAAAGGCCCCTAATAAGGCTTACCCGCAAAAAAATATTTGTTATTGCAATGCATTTTGTAATGGGATATTAACGTGACGTCTTAAACGCCAACAAACGAAATTAAAAAAATAATATAGTGAAAAACTGTTTTACTGTGAAGAAGATTTAATCAATTCAATTTCTCTAATTAAATGCTTCTTACATTAAGGGCGATGAATGAATCAAGTGAATGAATGACTCAATCGTTGTATAAAACCCAAGAGGAGAAAACCAAGAAAAGACGCGATTCTTCATTCCGATTTCTGTTGAAGTACAGTTCTTTAAAATTCAATTAAAAATCGAAAATTTAAGATAGAGACTTGAAATGAGGTTCATATGAATCTGTTTTAAATTATTTTGTCGTAATCTGTACATGAAAAAGTCGATATTTTTACACAAAACATAAAAAATAAATTAAAGTCCGAAGAATATGAGACATATCTTACTTTCTTCTCCACATTATTCTGCATCGATTGGTATCGGTCTCGACCCCATACCCCCAGCGGTATCGGAGGAGATAGCGTGACAAGATTTTGGCAGCGGCGGCGGCGGCGCCAGTGACTTTTTTTAGAATAGAGAGATAGGCCGGCAAACGAGCACGTGGGTCACCCGATAGTAAGTGGTCTCAACCGCTCATGTACGCCCACAATACCAAAATAATCATGGGCGCGTTGCAGACCTTAAAGGAAAGAGATAGTTAAGGGATCGGGGAGGGGAGGGGGATTTGGGCCGCTGGATATCTCACTCACCGTACAAAACGCAGCAGTAAGCTGCTACTTTACGCCAGTTTCCTGTGAGACAGTGGTAATAACCCGGACGAGCCGGTCCATTCATGCTGTAGCCAAAACAAGTGTATACAAGAAACACGAAATCAATGAGGTATAATTAAAATTTAACCGAATATTGACGCTTTTGAGAATATTATACCTCTAGCATGAAGCCTTCCAAATAGTTCCATTATTAATGAACAATTTGGGTTTAATTACAAACAATGTCGTATTAATTGTTATTATATTGTAGTTGTTAATATAGCTTTTTTTTATAGTATAGGCCGGCAAACGAGCAAGTGGGTCACTTGATGGTAAGCGATCTCCACCGCCCATGTACGCCCATAATACAAAAGAATTATGGGCGCGTTGCCGACCTTAAAGGAAAGGGATAATAAGGGATTGGGAAGGGGAGGGGGATTTGGGCCTTCGGACATCTCATTCACCGTACGAAACGCAGCAGCAAGCTACTACTTTACGCCGGTTTTCTGTGAGACAGTGGTAACGACCCGGACGAGCCGGCCCATTTATGCTGAATGCGAACTTATTAATAAACATATTATATGGTAAAGCATATACAAAGTATTACAGAAACTTGTGGTCAATTTTAAGCAATGTTTTTTTAAAATTATATTGTGTGACAAAACGAGCAGGTCGCTCGCCTGATGGTAAGCGCAACGCCTGCCCATAAGCAGAAGCATAAGATGTTAAGTCTCATAATGCCCAGGAATTTCACTGGTTTCAATGTTTCAATTTGGAAAGGACATTTCTTTTTAACCGAAACACAACAGTGCTTATACACTGCTGTTAGGCGACGGAAATAGACAAAGCGGTAGGCAGAACGGTTGGCAGCGGTTTCGCCGTGCTCTGGCATAGCTGAGGTCCATGGGTGGCGGTAACCACTTACCATCAGCTGGGCCGACTGCTCGTCTGTCTATCTAGCAAATAAAAAAACCAGTGTTGCCAACCCAGACGGCCTCTCGCATACGAGGGACCTACCACCTTATGAACTTGTGAAGTATAGTGTACGATATAAGTATTACAGCGTAGTCAACGTTTCACCTGATGGTAAATGCAGTGAAATCCAAGAAAAGTCTCAACCGACGATAGATGAAATAATAAAGTAAAAAAATTGGTAAGTAAATAAAAAACATGTAGGTCGGCAGAATTATGCCAGCCTGCCTAATTGCTTCTTCACACTCCGTTTAAAGGGTATATTGTAGGAAGGGAACACGTGTGCCGGTAAACTGCAATAGTATAATGATGCATTTCAAATAGGACCTCAACATTTCCCTACAATTGGTGACTGAATCCTACAGTATAAATGTCAACAAACTATATACCCTAGTTCATAAAGCTAAACCTATCGAAATTACCAATTCCAGCTCAACTGAAGCTTAACACCAAACAGATTACAGAATATTTGATAAAATGTAGCATGGCTTGTTTAGTTTGGATTTGCGGATCGCGTGGCACGCGCAGTTTGCGGTCGCGTATATTTGCGGCCCAGATTAATCGGGCTCAGGATTATCAAGCCACACATCAACCAAATACATGTTGGAATTAGTTTTCGAATGTAGTTAGTGGAATAGTTTTTAACTTTTTTTATTAGCTTGAATGACGAGACTAGCAGATCGCCTGCCCATAAACAGAAGCAACACTAAACAGAACTTTGAATTACAGAGCATGCCATGAAACTGAACTGCATGACATTGAACTACGCTCGTTACACCGAGACATAATTCACTGGCTTCAATAGTGTTCAAACCTAAGTACAACAGTGCTTACACATTCCTATTTGGCGGCATAAATAGACAAAGCGGTCGAACCAACTTAGAAGGCCTCTGGCATGCGAGGGACCTACTACTTAGTACTAGCTGGAAAAGCTACTTGGATTTTCAGTGCAAAGATAGACTGAATGACAACTATGTTTGTCATTTGTTTTGTTCGCCTGAATTGCGAACAAAGCAGATCACTCCCATCCTGGTGAGAGTGACGCCTGGCTAAAAACAGTACATCACTTTACTGCCTGGCGTTACCCCGGCTTAATACCATCCGCCTTCCAATCTTGATTTGACGCTGGATTTAGTATTATGTGGAGCAAACCGCCGTTTAATTCCCACAACCCGCAATGGGAAACAAGTTGTGCCATTGCCTCGTCCGTTAATTAGCACTGTGTACTACGTGCAGGTGAAGTTGGCTTTAGGCCTAAGATGTTGGTGGCCCATAAACACTCCATATACCTATATCATATCACAATTTCAAAAATTGTTGGTCAATCTAGACAACTGCCACAAACTAATAGAGTCTGAATTCTATCGTGTTCAACAGCAATATTTATGACAAAGCAAGTAATAATATTTATAATGGAACAAAGGAGCCAACTTCCAAAGATGTTCATACAATCACAGTAGACAAGAAGAACTGCAATATTTACACTAAAGAGAATGCAAATTGAGTCTCATTATGTCTCGAGTAACCTGGTGAAGAGAATGCAGGCGCGCTTGTTTTCTAAGATAAGGTGCTTACAGAACAGGCAGCGTCGAATAGAACTGCTGAGGAGATGACATTATTTTATCTTCTAGACTTTTTTTTCAAAGAAATTAGTTTATATTAAACCGAAACGCTGTGCAGGGTTCTTGAATCAACGCATGTATTGTATGAATAACTACGCATAACTTTGATCATTCTTTCTTTATTTGATAGGGTTTCGAAATATTTCACCCCTAAGGGGTTGCCGGCGGAGATTAAAGACCAAGACTTCGACATTGATGCCCATTCAAAAATAGATAGAATAGCCCACTAATAAAAATAAAAAAATGCCTATGTCATTGGGCGGAAACTGACCCAGTGAACACATAAACTTAAAATTATGTCATACATAGATCATACAGAGATCATACAAAATCATCATCATCAAAATACATCATTTTCGCAGACATGACGTAATGGTGACTTTATTTATGACCTTAATAGGAAGTCTTTTGGATTACGTCATTGTGACATGGTACCGACATTAAACTTGACTTTCATATGACGTCATTTTTATGACTCAAATGTACATGATATATCATATACCGTCATGTTGAGACGTCAAATCGAAGTCATATGTTCTGACATAAACGTTACGTAATAATTCCATCACATTCTTACATAAAGTATAAAAAGTCACATTTTTCACGACCTAAACTAAATTAATGCAAACCATTTCGAAAAAGTTTGTCTATTGTCTTAATAGATGGCGTTACCAATAAAAATACATCGCGATATGGTTTAGTCGCATTGTTTTGGTTAGGGCATGTTTTTCAAGGAATTGTATTCGGTTCGGACAAATATAGGACAAGTTTAGAACAGTACGCAATAGTGGATTTATTTCAAAATCCTATTAGTGTATTCATTAGTTCAACAGTCCCCCACCGGTACTAGCTGAGCGCATCAGTGCACGCTCACAAGTCACAAGTATTCGGTATTTAATACCCATCTACGTAAGCGATTTAGGAACAACTTGACATTGCTATGATCTTTAAGACGTCATGATGGAGTCAATTATATGTCATATGCAAGTAAGAAAGTCGGTAACAACTTACATCCCTATGACACTATTATTATGTCAGCTAAAAGTCAGTAAGGTAATAATGACGTGGACTGGACATCATACGTACGTCATATTTATTATGTAAAGAATAAGAAGTGTGAAATAATGAGTCATATGTGACTCATATCTGACATATCTTACGTAAATCCTTTGACGTAAATGTGTTTACTGGGGGCTGACGACGCCACGTCTATAATATTTTCGTCTGTGTAACATAGATACATTTTTTTGCATGCAGATGCTAATATCAGTTACAAACAGACGGGTTTTCTATAAATTACATTTTTTTTTGTCTGGCATTATTCCGGCTCGATGCTATAGTCCGCGTTCTTACATGTTGTAACGAAGTAGAAGAATTGAAACACAATGTACACGATCTTCTCCATTTATTTGGGCAGAGTAACACTTTATATTCCGTTTATCAACCGACTGACAGCCGACAATAATTATTCCACCTTATTTATACCTTTTCACAAATAGTTCACATTAGTAATTGTATTTATTATTGAACATGTTAGATCGTTCTAAATAACGTGTATATTATTTATAATTGAATAATTAAATAAGTCACGAGTATCTTATGGATTAAAAGACAATATAACGTTATACAATAATAGTGTGACGTCATAACCGTTTTGTTATTATTTAGTACTGGCAGCACTTATAACAATATAGACTTCCATTTCATCCGGCATTGATAATCTGTAGTTACACCATTAACTCCCATGTCTTCCTCTAATACCAAACTGTTTGAATTCGTACCCCTAGATCTGACTCTAAAAATTGTGACCGACGAAATCTTGTAACTATTTAAACTTGACTAAACCAACTATAGATTACTGGAAGTCTTGATATTCCATCCTATGGCTTGGAAGGTTGATCTAAGTGCAATGGCATTTAGTAATATTCTACTCAAAGTTAAGTGTATCGTTGCTACAACTCTTTATTGTATACAAACATACACAACACAATATGGGTATAACAATGGGCGGTATTATCGCTAATAGCGATCTCTTCCAGACAACCTTAGGATGAATCGGTAGCAAAGGAAAAATAATAATTGGGGGTGTAGTACTGCGTATACATATAATAAATATCTTAATATATATAAAATAACCTATACATAAAATGCCAAAAATAAGTAAAATAAAGATAGATAAATTATATTTATTTATTTATTTTAGGGAAGCTTACAGACTAATAACATTTATTAAATAACATCTATGGTTTAGACTAATAGCTAATTACAAGCCTCCACCAATTCATGACCATATTGGTTACCACTTATTCTATGCCGTTATGTTAGTTTATATAATAGTTTATACATAGACAGATATTTATCAGTATGTTCCATGTGTTAAGAAGTACTCTTGTGTCAAAACACGTTTCACTTTGCCTGTACTAGTGCAAAATAAATCTATATCCAATTTCGAATGCAACTCATTGAAACTATTGGAGCTTCGAATTAGGAAAGCATTTTGTCTATAGTTTGTATTTACAGAAGGCGTGCACAGTAATGGTCTTTGCCTAAAGCATAACTGATTAGTACGTATGGATAATTCTGAAAGCAGGTTAGGGCAATCAATTAATCCCCTGGCTAATTTCATCAAGAAACATATGTCATTTATAGTTCGCCTACTTTCTAATGGTAAGAAGTGATACTTTATACAACGATGATGATAATCAGACGTCACTTGATGTGCCTTATAATCTAAGTATCGAAGAAACTTCCTTTGTATTTGTTCAATCCGATTAATATATATTTTATATTGTAGGTTCCAGACTTGTGACACGTATTCTAAGTGACTGCGTACGAATGAACAATACATAATTTTTATTGGTTTTTATTTATTTATACCTATGTAATTACAATAATAATTTAAGGAGATGTATAAATATAAATGACCATTATGCGAGATCATTCAGTTAAGTAATCAACATTAATGGAGTTAATCTACAGTACAAACTACTTAATTGAATTGGTTGAAGTCACGCTGTAGTTAGGACTGGGCCGGCTGGACCGGGTCGTTACCATTGTCACATAGAAAACCGACGGAAAGTAGCGGCTTACTGCTGCGTTTCGTACGGTGAGAGATATCCGGAGGCATGAATCTCCTTCCCTTTCCCAATCCCTTAATTAACCCCTTTCCTTTAAGGTCGGCAACGCGCCCATGATTCTTCTGGTATAGTGGGCGTATATGGGCGGTGGAGATCACTTACAGTCAGATGGCCCGCTTACTAGTTTACTGTCCCCTATAATAAAATAATATTAAACAATAAAAAATGAAATACAAACCGACTCTATGCACGGCTGTAAAAATGCAACAGCTCCTAGCACTACCGGCGTAATGAGTTCTCAGTAGCTGATACAAATACTATATTAAGACTCGGACTTCTGTTTAAACGAATAAAATATTACTGCGTTCAGCACTTCACTGGCTTCAATGTTCTTGAAACCGGAATACAACAGTGCTTTCACACAGTTACTTAGCAGAAATAGATAAAGCGGTGGACCAACCCAGACGGCCTCTCGCATACGAGAGACCTACCACTTTGTGCTAACCTCCTACTTGCAATAAAGTCTCTGCGATATAACTAAGCCTGAATAATGTTGAACATTTAATAATGACCCGTGTCCAGTCCTATACAAATATATCGAAGATAAAACAAACTCTTCGTTTGAAAAAATCAACATATCCAGAGTTTAGTTCTTGAGATAGACGGTCATGAGGTGCATGGTCATTTTTCGTGGGTCAACTGGTCAGAGGCATTTTACCCGCCGCAAAAAGGGGTGTTTTTGTCGACCTGCTTGACTCTTCTTTCAGGCGCAGAAAATATCTTCTTGCCATAGTCTTCAGGCGATAATATTTCTAGACCATAACTATTGAAGTTTTTGATTAAAAATTGCCACAAAGACTTCTGTATAATGTACAAAATCTTATGGCTGTTTACGCACTGCATCTTATTCGAATCCACTTATACTCTAAAAAAAATTGACTGCCTCGATGGTGCAGTTGTAATGCGTACGCGTCACGATTGAGGCCAATGCCGAGGTCTCGGGTTCGATCCCCGGGTCGGGTAAAGTGGTATTGGGTTTTTGTGTTACAAAAATACTCAGTATCAGCCCGGAGTCTGGAATTTGTGCCCGGTATGGCGATAGGCTCACCCCCTATCACATAAGGGACGGAATACGCTCGGCGAAATGTGGGTGTACTGGTTACACCTCTGCCAACCCCTTCGGGGATTACAGGCATGAGTGCGTATGTATGTAAATGTTGCTAAGTCGTCGATTTCGTAGACTTAAGTGTTTGCTAAGCTTGTACTCAGCTCAAGTCAAAGATCACTCTATAAATACCGACACTTTTACTAGGTGGTAGGTCCTTCGTAGGCGAGAGCCCGTCTGGGTTGGTACCACCGCTTTATCTATTTATGTCGCCTAGCAACAGTGTTGAAGCACTGTTGTGTTCCGGTTTGAAGGACATTGAAGCCAGTGAAATTACTGGGTATTATGAGACTTAACATCTTTAGTCTCGGGGTGACGAGCGCAGTATAATGCCATGCAGTGCTTTGTAATTCAAAGTTCTGCGTCGTGTTGCTTCTGTTTATGGGCAGGCGTGACGCTTACCATCAGACGAACGTTTCGTCACTCAAGCTAATAAAAAAAAAAAACACCGACTTAATTACACAGCTAAGGCAGAGATAAGTCAAAGTGTGGTCTATAGATTTCAGGCCGAGTGGGGTTCTGGACGGCAAGGCGGTCTAAGCGCGCATGGCATCCAAAGCACAGTAATTTAGATAATTTCTTCTCACAACTAAAAACATGGTTCTTTTCAAAATTGATAAAACATCTGCATAATATTTATTTAAGTTACTATGCGAAGTTTCACGATCTTATTTGAAGTATTCAATGAATTTTAGTGGTTTATTATACGGTTTGAACGTAAGATTGCCTTTTTTTCTCTCTATTAAATATTGAATCATACTTTCACCAAACATAGTACTTAGATTTAACTCTCAACTTTACCATATATTTATTACTAGCCTTTGCTCGCGGCTCTGCCGGTCCTTTCCGGGATAAAAAGTAGCCTATGTTACTCAGTGATAATGTAGCTTTCTAACGTAATATAATAGTAGTTTTAAGTTTATTCGTTACATACAAAAATACAAATATTTCCTCTATATAATATTATAGTGTAAGCAAAGTGAAAGCAGTATTGTGGACATAATACAGGATCATGTAAGCCATTTGTGGTATTATAGACTCTTATAGTCGTAATCACAGAGAGTGAGCAATTTTAATCAAATTTAAACATGTGTCAGACAATAATCGTTAGTGTCGGGATTTAAATTGCGTCGAGAATACGTAAGACTTATTTAAACAAATGGTTGGCAACGCGGGTCGTGTAAATAGGTTACGCTGTCTCCAATAGGGGTTGTAAACATTTGGTTTAGTTATATCGAACATATTTTTTACTATAAATTGTACGGCCGGTTTCTGAAAGGTTGATCAATGTAAAATTAACTAACCTACTGTCAATTCTTATGTCAAGTCGAAATTGAGTTGATAGAAGCGTGGTCAATACCTTTGATTTAACACACATGTTAGATAACATATCCGCGATGACGTCCTGGATACAAATTCCAAGTTGGGAAATTACATTTTCTGTTTATCGATTAAAAATAATTATTTATCTTATGCCTGGTATTTGTGTCTGATATGGCATTAGGCTCGCCATTTATCGCATGATAGGACGAAAATAATCCTCGGTGAACTGTAGGTGTATTAGTTACACCTCTATCTACCCTATTCGGGGAGACAGGCGAGAGCTTATGTTAAGTAGGGCGTCTGAAGATATCACCAATATTGATCATCCACAATACCCGAGAACTCTGTGCATTATAAACATTTTGGAACCGATAAATTTCCAAATTCAACAACAAATGTTCATGTCAGTTTTCTGTGAAATCGCTCATTCATTCAGTAATTTAAAACAGATATACATGAAGTAAAAAAATGTTGAGCATATATGCGCCTGAATGCTTTGTTCCTTACATTGTCGCGGTGTAAGCATTTACCTTTGTAACTTGTTTCTTTTATTTTATCCAAGACACTGGCTTTCCTGAAAAACATTGTAAACAAGCATTTCGTAAATTCGTAGGTATAGCCAGAGTTTATATAGCACACTTTGTAAAACTATATCGCTGTGAGTGTTGCAATCAGCGGCTTCTGAAACGTAACTTGTTGTAACGTAAGTCTTGCTGAAATACTATTTTGTGCAGTCGGGTTTCTTAATTCTTCAATTCATTCTCTCTTCTTATTCATTATTTATTTATTCTCTATTTCTTATGCTACTCGCAGTGGGGTCGGCCGCAGAATGCTTTTTTTTAACACATGTTACATAAAGATTTGGATTGTAATTTTTACGACCGGCCGCTTGCCTGACGTCTACCCCTCTCGGGAGAAAACACCCAAACCCGAAGCAAATAATTGTGGATCACACAAACATTTTGTCTCGGTATGGGAATCGAACCCGCGACCTCTCGCTTCACAGCCGCCCACTGCGTCACGGAGGCTGTGTAACGTCATTACTTGCCGAATATTCACTTGAAAATTTTATAATTTACATATATTTATAGTTTAATTATTCTCGCGGTAATTGAACATTAAATAAATAAATCCACGAGTACTAAAACACATTTTTTCACAAAACATTTAAAACAACCGCCAGTAAAGACATTAAGTTCGTTACGCTGAACAGAAAGGCGGAAAATGGAAGTTTTTGCCTTTTTTACCGTTTTCCCGTGCAGGTCGCAGTTAATAATTGAATTGTCATTTTACCACTCGTTGAAACCTTTTAAATACTCTTTTGTGCTTAATCTATTAACATTTAGGAACCTTGCTTGCTTTTTAATTTTGTATATCGAATAGATCTTCTAGGAAAAAAATGATGAGCTATTGGGTCACGTGATTTCTACTGGACTGCTTCGGTGGCGCAGTTGTATGTACGCGTTACGATTGAGGCTAAAGCTGAAGTCTCGGGTTCGATCCCCGGGTCAGGTAAAGTGGTATTGAATTTTTCTATTACGAAGTGCTCAGTATCAGACCGGAGTGTGGAATTTAAGCCCGGTATGGCGATAGGCCCGCCCCCTATCACATCGTGGGACGGAGATACGCTCGGCGAAATGTGGGTGTACTGGTTGCACCTCTGCCTGCCCCTTCGGGGATTATAGGCGTGAGTGCGTATGTATGTATGATTTCTACTGCCCATGAACAGGCACAAATCAAAAGAACTATGCACGCTTAGCTGGCGTTAAAGTAATAATAAATAATTAATTACAGCCAACAGTCACACAAACAGTCCTGACTCCACCCTAGGTAAACCTGTATCGTGGCTATCAGGAACTACGAGGGACTAGTGGTCCCACAACACCCGGACCCGAAACATTTTTTTATGGATCACACAAACATTTATCTCGTTGCGGGAATAGAACCTCTCGTTACGAAGGCTCTCAAAGTAAAGAGAAAGCAATGGTGAAACTTGGTTCCCGTTGTAGGTTGTGGGGCGGTCAGACTACCGGTCTACCCTTAAATACAAAATACCGTCAAATCTGTGGTACGATAAGGTGAACTCTCAGGTAGAAAGAAATAATTTATTTTAACTAATTTATTTAAGTCGGTGATATGGCAGTTTTGTTAGTTGACCATCATCACCATGACGAGTGGTAGAGCCACGCTGTAGACAAAATTGTCTACAGGATGAATGGGCCGGCTCGTCCGGGTCGTTACCACTGTCTCACAGAAAACCGGCGTAAAGTAGCAGCTTGCTGCTGCGTTTCGTACGGTGAGTGAGATATCCGGAGGCCCAAATCCCCCTCCCCTTCCCAATCCCTTATTATCCCTTTCCTTTAAGGTCGGCAACGCGCCCATAATTCTTTTATATTGTGGGCGTACATGGGCGGTGGAGATCGCTTACCATCAGGTGACCCAATTGCTCGTTTGCCGGCCTATACTATAAAAAAAAAACTCAGGCTCAGTGAACGCAGTTTGAGTCGGGCAGTAACCGCAGTATGCCCATAAAATTATGGGCACTCGCCCAGGTGACCTCCAACCTCTCCTTATAGTCACCCCTGACCCAGCAATACTGTACATACGTACACTTCTGCCGCAGCAGGATATCCATATTACTCGTAGAGACTCTCTGTACTAAAGGTACACTTCTGCCGCAGCAGGATAACCATATTACTCGTAGAACTCTGTATAACAAAGGTACACTTCTGCCGCAGTAGGTTAACCATACACATTTTTTGCCACAGCAACTTAACCACATATAATATAAAAAGAATCATAAAGCACAATGAAATATTGCATTATACAGTCACCATGATTATGTTCTAGCACTTACCGCTAAACTCGACTTTACCGCACTAGGTACACTATCCACGAACCACACTGTCCACTCGCTACAGAGAAAAGAGCTGCGTCGCCCTAGCACTTACCGTTAAACTCGACTTTAACGCACTAGGTACACTATCCACGAACCACACTGTCCACTCGCTACAGAGAAAAGAGCTGCGTCGCCCTAGCACTTACCGTTAAACTCGACTTTAACGCACTAGGTACACTATCCACGAACCACACTGTCCACTCGCTACAGAGAAAAGAGCTGCGTCGCCCTAGCACTTACCGTTAAACTCGACTTTACCGCACTAGGTACACTATCCACGAACCACACTGTCCACTCGCTACAGAGAAAAGAGCTGCGTCGCCCTAGCACTTACCGTTAAACTCGACTTTAACGCACTAGGTACACTATCCACGAACCACACTGTCCACTCGCTACAGAGAAAAGAGCTGCGTCGCCCTAGCACTTACCGTTAAACTCGACTTTAACGCACTAGGTACACTATCCACGAACCACACTGTCCACTCGCTACAGAGAAAAGAGCTGCGTCGCCCTAGCACTTACCGTTAAACTCGACTTTACCGCACTAGGTACACTATCCACGAACCACACTGTCCACTCGCTACAGAGAAAAGAGCTGCGTCGCCCTAGCACTTACCGTTAAACTCGACTTTAACGCACTAGGTACACTATCCACGAACCACACTGTCCACTCGCTACAGAGAAAAGAGCTGCGTCGCCCTAGCACTTACCGTTAAACTCGACTTTAACGCACTAGGTACACTATCCACGAACCACACTGTCCACTCGCTACAGAGAAAAGAGCTGCGTCGCCCTAGCACTTACCGTTAAACTCGACTTTACCGCACTAGGTACACTATCCACGAACCACACTGTCCACTCGCTACAGAGAAAAGAGCTGCGTCGCCCTAGCACTTACCGTTAAACTCGACTTTAACGCACTAGGTACACTATCCACGAACCACACTGTCCACTCGCTACAGAGAAAAGAGCTGCGTCGCCCTAGCACTTACCGTTAAACTCGACTTTAACGCACTAGGTACACTATCCACGAACCACACTGTCCACTCGCTACAGAGAAAAGAGCTGCGTCGCCCTAGCACTTACCGTTAAACTCGACTTTACCGCACTAGGTACACTATCCACGAACCACACTGTCCACTCGCTACAGAGAAAAGAGCTGCGTCGCCCTAGCACTTACCGTTAAACTCGACTTTAACGCACTAGGTACACTATCCACGAACCACACTGTCCACTCGCTACAGAGAAAAGAGCTGCGTCGCCCTAGCACTTACCGTTAAACTCGACTTTACCGCACTAGGTACACTATCCACGAACCACACTGTCCACTCGCTACAGAGAAAAGAGCTGCGTCGCCCTAGCACTTACCGTTAAACTCGACTTTAACGCACTAGGTACACTATCCACGAACCACACTGTCCACTCGCTACAGAGAAAAGAGCTTCGTCGCCCTCCGTTAAGTTACGCGAGACGAGTATTATTTCACTAATACCAAACGACAATAATCACTTCAACTCATAGTTCACTGGTTACATTTACAATATTACTACTCTACAGACCACATGTCAAGACCCTACATAGACCGTTCTCTAATTATAACTCAAACAACTGGAACCGAATAGTAAACCAGCATAGCCACCGCGTACCTAATGAACACTTGGACCATCGACCGAGCACCGATCTCACTGAACTGACCGTGGGCTGAACTGACAGTTATGGCGACAACCTCTTTTATACCATTCAACCACCCTTCCACAACTATATCGCACCATTATCATTACAGTGTACCCAACGTTGCTTTCCCAGACACCCTCAATATACCAATATTAACAGAATACGCTAACAATATACTTTCATGCAGTATTTATCTACCCACAATATATAATAAAAAATAACATTTCCTGTATACCGACTTTTAAATGAACAATTGTAAATAATCAAAACAATTCGCGGTATTCCGCAACAACTAGACACAGGAAAAAAAATCTTGTAGTTTTTACGACCGGCCACTTTTGCCTGACATCAACCCCTCTGGGGAGAAATACTCAAAATTGAAAAGAGGTATTTTCTAGGTCGGTGCCGGTGCTGATGCTGATCAAATTAAAATGGACCGAATTCCAAAACTTCTACTATACATTTCATGTAAAAAATGAATCATCAATAAATACTAGTTCTAATTTTTACACTCATAGTTTCTTATTTTATTTATAACGCATTAAAATCTTATGAAACTCATATTAATCTTAAACTACATGAGCAGTTGCTCCTTCGGGAACTCGCAAGCCTTATCGTATAAGGCAGTCTCGGGAACTTATGGCACCCTGGAGACACCACCATGCAGACGTGTTATACTCTTCAGAAGAAATAACTTTCATAGTGATTTCTTATGTTTTCACGAATATTACACATGGAAATAAAACTAGTTTATACGGATTTTATCGCGGTTTAATTTTTATTTTAGTCCCGACGTTTCGAAAGCTTTTCAGCCTTCGTGGTCACGGGAGAGACTAAAATTAAAATTAAACCGCGATAAAATCAGTATAAACTAGTTTTATTTCAACAAATAACTTTCAAACTAGTTTCACTTGTTCAGTATAGAAATTGTAAAGATGCGACGGTATATTGTTAAAATTATAAGATTTATAGCCGTTTTTACCGACGTAAAGTAACAGCTTGCTGCTGCGTTTCGTACGGTGAATCAGATATCCGGAGGCCCAAATCCCCTCCCCTTCCCATTCCCTTAATTATCCGATAGCTCAGTGAAGAGTGGTATGGACTCGAGACAAAAGTCGCAGGTTCGAAACCAATCCTAAGAGCAGACACCTCTTACATTTCTAAGTTATGTGTGTATTAATTGTTAATTATCGCTTGCGTTAACGGTGAAGGAAACATCGTGAGGAAACCTGCATAGCTTAGAAGTTCTTCATAAGAATTTCGAAGGTATATGAAGTCTACCAACCCGCATTAGGCCAGCGTGGTGGACTAAGGCCCGACCCCTCTCATTCAGTAGTGGAGACCCATGCCCAGCAGTGGGACATAATATATAATGCAGGGCTAGTAAAAAAATGGTGATGGCCTATCAAAGTATCGGACGGAAATAAGCTCGGCGAAATATGGGTGTAGGTACTGATTACACCTCTGCCTACCCCTTCGGCGATAACAAGCGTGAGTGCGAAAGTATATATATGTTTTGCTCAAATTACATTCCACGTGCACGGAATTGCGGCTACAGCTAGTAAATAACGGTTGTTTATAAGTAACATTCTACTTTATAATATTAAGCAAAACTCCTTAAACTAAGTTATGTTACGTAAATGGAAACATCTCTGACACGATGAAATGGCATTTGACCACATTCCGAGTGAAGTTTACAAGCATTACGCGACCCAAGAGTCCGCAAACGTGAGCACGAAGATTTAATTATAACAAAATCATGCCTCGATCCCTTTGCTTTATAGACGAGCGACTAATACTAACTAATAATAGACTAGACTCTTTATTGGTAACTGTTCATCATACTAATATTATAAATGTGAATGTAAGTTTGTTTATTACGCTTTCACGCGAAAACTACTTAACCGATCATCATGAAACTTTGTACACATATTCTTGGAGGTATAAGAAGTAACATAGGATACTTTTTATGAAAAAATAATAATTTATCTATTTGTTTGTTACGCTTTCACGCCTAAATCACTGAACCGATTTTGATGAATTTTAATGTAGAGATAGATGGGACCCTGAAGACGGTTATAGGCTACGTTTTATTTCGGAAAAGTCTATTCACGCGGGCGTAGCCGCGAGCAAAAGCAAGTATAATATACTTACACAAGTACTTGTACACTACAAGTCTATATTAAATTAATTGTGGTCCGCGGTTTTAAGCGTTTTCTTTTGCAAAATCGCCCGTCTGCAACTACCTAAAATAACCACGACATGAGATTTGACTAAATGTATTCAAGATTATATCATGAAACGTAGGTTTTGGAATCCCATTTTATATTTGCTTATGAATTTTCGCAGTTTTCCGTTCGATGGTGAATTATTTTTTAATTTCGTCTAATCATTTTATCCTTTAAAAGGTCAGTTGCGTGTCCAAGATCCATCTGATATTTAGGGTGTTCATAGGCGGTGGGGATCACCTAAGAGCATGCATCTTTGACTTTTATAAGTTACTTATGTATTCATTGTTAAAGCATAAGAATATTCATTACATCGCGCATCGTGTGATTGTGTGATTAGTGGATTGTGTGACCTTGAATGAGTTACACAGAGATATATTAAGTGAAACATTAGGTATTATCTATACGGCGCCTATCATCAATAATTAACAAAGTTTATAATAAATCGCAACCTCAATGACTTTGAACGCTTGCTATAAAGGTGAAGGAAACATCGTTAAGAAACCAGTACATCTGAGAAGTTCCTTATAAGAATGTTGAAGGTATGTGAAGTCTGCCAACCCGCATTAGGCCAGCGTGGTGGACTAATGCCTAACCCATCTCATTCAGTAGAGGAGGCACGTGCCTAAAAGTGGGACGTGTTTAATACACGGCTAGTATTATAGCTAAGAACCATCTAGTTTAGACCAGCATTCAAACAAAAAATCGCATTCTAATGGGTATATCCATTCAGGCGCTAAGATGTCTCGGACAGACAAACAAATCTATAACACCCCTTTTTAGTCGGGGGTTTAAAAACAGCACAAAAAAGTAAGCGCCATCTATCAACATACATATACAATCACTTCAGCAGCGGGCTTGCCCACTGTAATACTTGGTTAAACATAAGTTCAGCCTTTGCGCGACAGATGGCACTATTTAGGAATTTGGTTAAAATAACAACAAATTAAAATCGTCGACATTTATTACAACAAAATATAAAATTTATCCTAAAATGCTGCCTATATCGAAATCATTCAGAAAGTCGTTTGCTGCTTCGTGGACCGTTGTACTCAAAAATTCGTTAACATCATCCTGGAAAGAAAAAAACAGAATTAATTCCACGAGTGGTAGAGCCACGCTGTAGATAGTTTTGTCTACAGCATGAACGGGCCGACTCGTCCGGGTCGTTACCCTTGTCTCACAGAAACCCGCCGTAAAGTAGCAGCTTGCTGCTGCGTTTTGTACGGTGAGTAAGATATGCGGAGGCCCAAATCCCCTCCCCTTCTCAATCCCTTATCCCTTTTCTTTAAGGTCGGCAATGGGCTCATGACTCTTTTGGTATTGTAGGTGTACATGGGCGGTGGCGACCACTTACCAGCAGGTGACCCACTTACTCGTTTGCCGGCAAATGCAATAAAAAAAATATATATACTATATATTTTGTAGTTGGTAGACACGCAATACATCAACAAGGCCGAAGAACCCATTTTTTTATAACAGTGACCGCTAAACGAGCAAGTGAGTCACCTGATGGTAAGTGATCTCCATTGCCCATGAACTTCCACAATAACTGAAGAATCATGGACGCGTTGCAGACCTAAAGGAAATGGGTTGTCCATAAGGGATTGTGAAGGGAAGGGGTGACTAAGGCTTTAGGATATCACGCTCTCCGTACGATACACAACATCAAGCTGATACTTCACTCGCCACTGTAACTCCTGTAAAGGCTGGCTCCCACGATTGGATTCGATTTTAGTTTATCAACTGACTTGAATCAACAAAAGCTGTATGGTTTTAACCGACTTCAAAAAAGGAGGAGGTTCTCAATTCGACGCGTTTTTTTTTGCTTTTTTATGTTTGATAGCAGTGATAGCTCAGCGGGGAGTGGTAAGGACTGTCGAGACGAAAGTCGCAGGTTCGAAACCAGCCCCAAGTGCATACACCTCTGACTTTTCTAAGTTATGTGTATATTAATTGTTAATTATCACTTGCTTTAACGGTGAAGGAAAAACATCGTGAGGAAACCTGCACACCTGAGAAGTTCTTCATAAGAATTTCGAAGGTATGTGAAGTCTGCCAACCCACATTAGGCCAGTGTGGTAGACTAAGGCCTAACCCCTCGCATTCATAGAGGAGGCCCGTGCCCAGCAGTGGGACGTATATAATAAAGGGCTAGTAAAAAAAAAAAAAATGAATGGTCAACGATTTCTCCGCCAATTGTGGACCGATTTTGTAGGAAAAAAAATTACTCGTTAGATTTAGCTGCGATGTGGTCCCATATCAATTTGGTTAAGATCTTATGACGAAGTACGGAGAAAAAAATAATACTCCTCAACAGCAACAGTACACTCGACGCGATTGTGTTATTGTATTGGAATTTACATGCTATTGATGTACATTGAAGTCGGTTTCTAAGTTTTGTTAAATGTTACCTATGTTATTCTAAATCAATTCGATTGAAAGCCTATTTAGACGATGCCAATACGTTGCTTAAATTTGACCACACCTTTCTGAAACATGTTGTATATACCTACATATAATTTGATAATTTTTGGTATACGAACTATTGATACGATACGCGATCTATGAGAGAGCGATATTCACGAGAATTGAGAATCTTCTTTTTGAAGACGGTTAAAAAGAAGACGCAAGTAAAAAAGTGTGGCAAAAGTTAATAAAATGCCTTTCTGATTTTTTATTATAGATACAAACCTCATAGAAGTCAAGCAGCTCTTTGACCAAATTCTGCAAGAACAAACTGATGAACGCACTGACTCCTTCATCATTGAACATTCCCGTGATGTGAGGCTGGAAGGAAAATAATAATCGGTGATCAAACTATTACGCCCGCTTTCTGAAAGGCTGATCAATGTTAAATCAACTAATCAAATGTCAAATCTCATGTCAAGTCGAAATTGAGTTGCTCGAAGCGTGATCAACACTTTTGATTTGATACACATGTTAGTTAAAATAACTTTCAAATTAATATGAAAAGTCGTATGTCAAACACTACTAAAGAGACATCAAATATTATTTATTATTTCACTAAATAACGTTACAGCAACTCGAATTGATTTGACAGCGATGTCAACTCAAAGTTCTGTTAGTTGAATGTGTATTTGATCAGCCTTTCAGAAACCGGGCGTTAGTCTAATTATACTATTAAATATTCTGTAGTCCAACGTAAGACGGTTGTCAGGTTCTGAGTTGGATTCCAGGCGAATCAATTAATCTACTTTTTTATAGAACTCAACTACGAGACGAGCACGTCGCTCGTCTGATGGTAAGCGCCACGCCTGCCCATAAATAATAGAAAAACCACTCATAAAATTTAATTATAAAGCATTGCATGACACTGCACTGTGCTCAACATTCCGAGACATAAAATGTTACGTCTCATAATGCCCAGTAATTGCACTTGCTTCAGTGTCCCTTGAACCGAAATACAACAGTGCTTACACACTGTATACCAGCTAGAGTACTGGGTATTACGAAAACATTTGGTCAAATATTTTACCTTATTAAACAATCGGCAAATTAATTTAATCAATTTAAAAATTATAATGATCAACGGCACACCAAGCTAACCTCAAAAATATTAATAATACCTGGAAATCTCCAAGACTAAATTTGATTTGGCATTCCAACATGTTCAGGAAAATTCCACTAATGCTTATTCTGGGTGCAATTAGCAAGTTCGCTTGTACCCTAGGCTTTACAACGTTGATCCTGGAAACAAAAAAAAACATAAACTCACACCTGTACATCCTCAACAGGCGAGGCAGAGATGTATCATATTTAAATCCACCCTATTTATGAAGCAAGTAGATCGTGCGCGTGTGAATGCGTATTGACAATACTCACTTAGCATCACCATTTCCGAAAATTTCGAAACCCATTGCATTTACTGACATGTCGTAGTTACCTGTAACAAAATAATATAATATTACGTCAAGTTATTTCACGTAAACACTAACGATTTAATTAAGAACCTCTCAAGTGCGAACCTATAATATAAATAAATACACCCAACAGTCACACACATAGTCCTGACCCCACACTAGGTAAACCTGTATCGTGGGTATCAAGAACTACGAGGGACTTGCGGTCCCACAACACCCAGACCCGAGACAAATATTTGTGAATCACACAAACATTTGTATAGGTGCGGGAATCGAACCCACGGCCTCACGCTTCGCAACCGGCTACTCGCCCGCTGCGCCACGGAGGCTGTCAAACTATATATTACTGGAAATACCATCGAAATTCCTCCGTCGACGTCCCAAACATGTTTTGGCAGAACCCAACGACTCGGCGACGGGCTGATACTGAGCATTTCGTAATAGAAAAACCCAATATAACTTTTACGTGATCGAACCAGAGACCGCCTCAGTCGTAACGCATTGCAACTGCGCCACCGATGCAGTCTCTACGATACACTGGACAATATTTCTATCTGAAGATAAATTCCAACATTGTAATATCTTCTAAGTGTCGATATGAACCGTATATGGACCATGGCCATCACCGAAACGTCACATGTTCTAACGTCAGTGTTTACACTAATCAATATTGTGTCCCTTTCATCCTTATGTCAAATAACTTAAGAGTGAAAAAGACAACACTGATTAGGTTAATCACTGATAAAGTGTTTAATATGGTTTACGCCTGTAAGTGGATATTGTTTGCACACCTTAAAGAATTATTGTTACACAATACTTGACTCGACTCCTTTGTTGAAGGAGGGTGAAACACCTACAAAGAAGATACTCCTAAATATTGATCCTCTTGAAGATTAAAATTGATGACCTCCGCGATGCTAAAGATTTACGGTTAAAAAATAAAAGTCTAAAATTTCCTTAAAAAATACATACATACATATACACTCACGCCTGTATTCGTCTGTACCCCGGAGGGGTAGGCGGAGGTTGTAGCCAATAGGTACACCCACATTTCACCGAGCTTAGTTCCGTCTCACGATGTTATGCCGCTATCATCACCATGATCAGATCTCAACCAAAATTATATGATAACACATCGCAGCTAAACTCTATCGAATGATATTTTTCCCATCAAAATCAGTAAAGTATTAAAAAAATTAAAGTAATAAAAAACTCGCCGTTTTTGAAGTTTTTTTTTAAGTCGGTTCAATAGGCTGTATGATGCCGCCTCATTCATGACTATCTTCTCTTAAATCCTCGTCTATGCCGTAAGAGAAACTACTTCATCTAAATTTAATTATGGTATTCAGGGACAATGAGACTAAAAGTATAATGAACTTACCAACGTTAACATTGATAATAGGGACATCACCATCGAACTGAATCCTGTACCGCTGCAGCAACAAGCTGGTGCGGGTCACCGTTAGGTCATTTACTACAAACGTCGCCAGGTTCTTCATGCTGAGATCCTTGATTGCAACTGAGGCACTAGAAAAATATAGGTATTTGACTCGATTATTTTTATTATTTTTAATCATTATGATACGTTCCCCAAAATCTGTTATCGATATTATATAAATATTAATATTATTATGTTTGTCTTGCCATAATCTCGGGACTACAGAGTCCCGGACTTTTGGAAGGCGTGCGTGGGGCCGAAGCCAATACGTAGAGGCCTGTTAGACAAAAAAGTTAGAACCTATTTAAATCTGCTGGAAGGGGTATTTGTCAAATGACGGAAAAAGGATGCACAACATGTCATGTGACGTCACAAGACAGGTCACGCCATTAGCGGTCCACGCGTGCGAGTGAGTTAGTGAGACTTTCCCGCTACGCACCAACCTTTGCTCATACCAATATTTAAAACATGAACTGTGGCCTAATTTTTTATCCAATTTTAATTCTGTTCTAGCAAAACAGTTTCTTTTTCGTATTATTATCAGGTGCATATAAAATAATGTATAGACTATAGACATAGTCAAATACCCTATTGCTGTGAATTTCAAAACGAGAAGCCCAATTCTCGTAATTAAAAATGTTCAAAATATCATTCCGATCTAGTCTCAATGTCAAGAATGTTGCAAAAGGTATTCTCATAAACCAATAATCAACGTCAAATGTGAACATAGATCGAAATATAGAGATAGAATATTACATTGAGATTGCAATGAGATCGAGATGAGATTATATTGAAACTGGACTGAACGTAATAATAATAATAATAATAAATACACCCAATTGGATCAAAAGTCAAATGCAGAAGGCTGTATTATTGGACACGGCACGCATTGTGAGGAGGTTCCTCACACTGGGGCCCTAACCGCCGGTGGCTTGGGTCTTAGGCCTCGCCATTGGAGGGTGATACTTTTTATATTTTTAAATGTTTTATTATTTTTTTAAGTAATGTAATATTTAAAAATGTAAACCACCTTTAAAATAAAGAGTACTGTACAATACACCCAACAGTCACACACATAGTCCTGACCCCACACAAGGTAAACCTGTATCGTGGGTATCAGGAACTACGAGGGACTTGCGGTCCCACAACACCCAGACCAGAAACAAACATTTGTCTTGGTGTGGGAATCGAACCCACGGCCTCTCGCTTCGCAGCCGGCTACTCGCCCGCTGCGCCACGGAAGGAAGGAAACATCGTGAAGAAACCTGGATACCTGAGAAGTTCTTCATAAGAATTTCGAAGTTATGTGAAGTCCTCCAACCCGCATTAGGCAGGCGTGGTGGACCAAGGCCTTACCCCTCCTCTCCTAGATGATGATGTTGAGACGAAAGTCGCAGGTTCAAAAACAAACTTAAGAGCATGCACCTCTGACTTTTTCTAAGTTGTGTGTTTAATTGTTTATTATAGCTTACTTTAACGGTGAAGGAAACATCGTGAGGAAATCTGCATACCTGAGAAGATCTTTTTAAGAATATCAAAGGTATGTGAAGCCTGCCAACCTGCATTAGGCCAGCGTGGTAGAGTAAGGACTAACACCTCTCTTTCAGTAGGGGAGGCCCGTGCCCAGCGGTGGGACGTATATAATACAGAGCTAGTATTATTATTATTTATAATAATATGTATTTGTTCGTCATTACCCAGGCAATGGTAGAATTTGATCATCAACAACTATCTGATCGATTTCTAGCGGATCCAGTACTGGGATAGAATCACTTCCAGTGAGCATCGTTTTACGCAGGTCTTCGATAACACCCAAAAGTTCTTCTTCAATTGTTGCCGCAATCCTGGGGGTATCTGCAACAAGAATATAGTTAATATATTAATATTAAAACACGGGGCAGATAATAAGTGAGTCACCTAATGGTAAGTGGTCTCCACCCAACCGATAAAACCAATAGAATTATGGGTGTTGCCGATATTAAAGGAAAGGGATAATTAGGGGATGGCAATCTCCCTCCCATTCCCAGCCCTCTGGATATCTCACTCATCGTACGAAACGCAGCAGTAAGTTGCTACTTTACGCCATTTTTCTGTGAGACAGAGGTAATGACCCGTACGAGCCGGCCCATTCATGCCGTCTACAGCGTGGCTCTACCACTCAAAAAACCCATAACATGTACTGAGTCATTTGCTGTGACTTATAAGCTTATAGCAAAACATGACAAAACCCATGTATATGCACTACACCCACCAAACTTTAGTGAACATTCAAACTCAACTTTATTTTATAAAAGTTAATCTATAAATATAAAATTTCTAGATCGAGAACGACGTTCTGCACCGTGCGAAAAATTAGACGTATTAAGTGTCAGCTAGATATCATGAATCAATTTTAATGAATTGAGGAATTAAAGAGCTGCACAGACTTTTATAGCCCCGCCCCCTCGCACAGAGGTCATTGTTTTGTTTGAGTTACGTTTCTAGTCAAAAAAAAACAACACAAAGTGGATTACAAAGCACCGCATCGATTGGACTGCACTCATCATTAGAAATAAGATGTTATTTTATAATGCCTAGTATCTTCACTAGCTTCAGTGTCCTTCAAACAGAACCACAACCGTGCTTACTTATTGCTGTTTGGCGGCAGAAATAGACAAAGTGGTGATACCTCTCGCATACAAGAGACCTACCACCTAATAAACATTAGGTCGTAACATTTGGCAAGAGCCCACACATATGTTCATGCGTGTTCACCACGCCTCTCGATCTTATCGCATATTATAGCCCCGGATTTTATCGCTATCGTATTATAAATAAATCACTGCCAGTGGTAATTATGACTTGATAATACACCTGAAGGTACATTAATTGTGCATGACGAAATATCTACAATGATTATGAAATGTCTGACTGCCGCGCTCAGGCTGGAATCTATGGAGCGCACTTTAACTTATTTCTGCTCTAGCTGTGCACAAAAGTAAGTTGGTATTTATAGAGTTTGCCTTGCGCCGAATACAAGCTGAGCACACACTTACAGTTGGTTTCTAAAAGGCTGATAAAATCAATATTCAACTAACAGGACTTTGATTTTGACACCGCTGTAAAAACTTAAGAGTAATAATAAATTCACTATTTTCAATTTGGTCAAACTAGCAAGTGGGTCACCTGGCGATGAGTGATCTTTGGGCCACTTGATATCTCACTCATACGAAATGCAACAGCAAGCCGTTACTTTACGTAGGTTTTCTGTGAGACAGTAGTGACGACCCGGTCGAGCCAGTCCATTCATTCTGTAGACAAAACTGTCTACAGCGTGGCTCTACCACTTAATTTGTACCCAGGACTTAGTTCGGTTGTCAGCCTAAGTACGCTAACTAGAACAATGAGGCGTTGAAAAAAACATAATAAATACATACAAGGTGCTGATAAAAGCTGCTTCAACCGCTCTGTCCGGGAAGTCGACTGGGGTAGTGCCGCCACCGACCCGAACACTGCCAGCATGATCCATAAAATATGCATTGTACCTAAAACATTTGATTTTTTTAGGAAAAAAAGCAACTCATAGAGACTGAAAAGCAAAAAAAAAGGATTTTCCCCCGAAGGGGTAGGCAGTAGTGCAACTAGTGCACCCACGTTTCGTCGAGCTTATTTCCGTCCCATGATGAAATAGAGCGAGCTTATCTCCATACCGGACACAAAATTCTAATCCTGGGCAAGTATTGTGTGATTTTTCGAATCGAAAACTCAAACACAATTTGCGATTGCTCGTCCTGGGAATTGAACCCAGGACCCCACGGTTCTCAGGCTTAGTACGCTGATACGAGACCAATGAGGCGAATATTTTGTTAGTCATATTCTAACCTAATCAACGTTAAGGTGATGCTGTTGCAGTTTTGAACCGACTTCAAAGAAAGGATATTCTTAATTCATCCGTACTTTGTTTTACTTAGTCGGTATACTGGCGTAGGAATTGGTAAGGGTCCCGATCTAGCAGTCAGTCAACAGTGAACTAGGTCGAAAGGCTGGTGAGCCCGACATAACGATCCTTCCACCCCCGGGATAGTATCTGTAAGATAGATTTCCCCCGCGGCAAAAAAAAGTGGAAGACAAAGAGAGTATTCTAGCTAATAAACACATTTCTTTCTAGTTAGACTAAAAAATACTTACTATGTAAATAAATAGGAATTCAGTACATACCTGACGAACACCACAGCTCGTTAATCAAATAGTAATGAGAAATCTGGCGAATGAACGCAACATGATAAGGTATTATCAAATTGTTTGTGTTCATTGATTAACATCATCCTAATCTACTCGATTGTCCAAACTAATTATTGGTAAAAAATATTTTTATTTAAGTATTAGCTTGAATGACGAGACGAGCAGGTCGCTCGCCTGATGGTAAGCGCCACGCCTGCTCATAAACAGAAACAACGCCACACAGAACTTCAAATAACAAAGCACTACATTATACTGGACTGCGCTCGTCACCCCCAGACATAAGGTGTTAAGTCTCATAACCTTGCCTAATAAACAATAAAGAGGATAAGTTATTTATACATACGTCGTTTATACATTTTTTTATTAGCTTGAGTGGCGAGGCGCCATCCTCCGTGGCGCGTTGGGCGAGTAGTTGTGAAGCGAGAGGTTTGACAAAATTTTTTGTGGAATCCACATATATTTGCTTCGGGTCTGGGTGTTTTCTCCCCAGAGGGGTTGACGTCAGGCAGGGGGCCAGTCGTATAAACTTTAAGCTAAATAGTTTAACTAATAGCTAATAGTTTTTAGTTAGAAATAAAAAAAGCGCGGCGAATTGAGAACCTCCTCCTTTTTTGAAGTCAGTTAAAAAGCATGTTGCACCGACCCCACTACGAGTGGGATGAGGACAGATGGAAGAAAAATAGCTTGAGTGACGAAATGAGCAGGTCGACCGCCTAATGGTAAGTGCAACGCCTACCCATAAACAGAAGCAGCACCGCACAGAACTTTGAATTACAAAGCACTGCATGGACTTACTGGACTGCGTTCATCACCCCAAGAGGTAAGTTATTAAGTCTCATAACGCCCAGTAATTTTACTGGCTTCAATGTTCTTCAAACCGAAACACAACAGTGCCTACCCACTGCTGCTTGGCAAATTATTTGGAGTAAATCGCAGATTGCGATAAGACCGCCCATTATCCCATTGTATTACCCTTACCATAGAAACATTAGAAAAGCCCTTACCTAATGATCATTGTTTTAATGTTACCTTTCATAATGTTATTCCTCTATGTTACCTTCTTTATTTGGTGTGCAATAAAGAATATTCTACACATGTCTATCTACCTTGGTGGCAGAAATAGACAAAGCGGCGGTACCTAACCATACGGACCTACGTATACGAAAGACCTACCACGTAGTACTTACTTTAAAACCAATTAGCGTTTCCTACATTTATAACTGAACAACCTGTGAACCTGCTGTGAAACGAGAGGCCGTAGGTTCGATTCCAGCACTAAGACTTTGTGTGATCCACAAATATTGTTTTCGTGTCTGGGTGTTTTCTCCCCAGAAAGGTTGACGTCAGGCAGGCGGCCGGTCGTAATATCTACAAGCCAAATCTTTCTGTAACATGTGCTAAAAAATCATGTTGCGTCGACTTCATTGCGGGTTTTTTTTTATAGCATAGTACGGCAAACGAGCAAATGGGTCACCTGATGGTAAGCGATCTCCACCGCCCATGTACGCCCACAACACAAAAAAAATATGGGCGCGTTGCCTACCTTAAAGGAATGGGACAATTAGGGGATTGGGAAGGGGAGGGGAATTTGGGCCTCCTTATATCACCGTACAAAACGCAGCAGCAAGGTGCCACTTTACGCCGGTTTTCTGTGAGACAGTGGTAACGACCCAGACGAGCCGGCCCAGTCATGCTGTAGAGAAGTGTCTACAGTGTGGCTCTACCACCCGTAGAGTGGGATAAGGGTACGTGGGAAGAAAGAAAATTTCATATAAATTATATAGAAGTCTTACGCCCGGTTTCTGAAAGGCTGATTAAATCAACATTCAACTAATAGACCTTTGATTTTGACATCGCTGTCAAATCAATTCGAGCTTCTGAAACGTTATTTAGTGAAATAATAAATAATATTTGATGTCTCTTTAGTAGCGTTTGACATACGATTTTTCATATTAATTTGAAAGTTATTTTAACTAACATGTGTGGCAAATCAAAGGTGGTCCACGCTTCTAGCAACTCAATTTCGACTTGACATGAGATTTGACATTGGATTAGTAAATTCTACATTGCTCAGCCTTTCAGAAACCGGGCGTAAGTAGCTCATAATTTAGGTAACGTATGTGATCAGAGAAGGGCAGTTATTTTTAAAAAGTTTAATGTTGTTTGGTCTCATTTTCTGACAAACATTGTAGCAAATAAAATATTTATATCCAATTAAAACATGTTCATTATTTCGCTATTTCTTTGTACTTGTGCTAGCTGCGCCAGTATAGGCCCCAATAGTTCTGTGGTTTTATCCTGAAAAATAAAAAAATATTTTTATAGACTAAGCATTGATGAAAGCAACGATAGCTCAGTGAGGAGTAGTACGGACTGTCGAGATGAAAGTTGAAGGTTCGAAACCAGTCCCAAGAGCACACAACTCTGACTTTCTAACATAAGTGTGTATTAATTGTTAATTATCACTTGCATTAACGGTGGAGGAAACATCGTGAGGAAACCTGCATTGCTGAGAAGATTTCCACTGGCGGTTACAACCCCAGAATGAGGTCCCACAATGCGTGCCGTGTCCAATAACACCACTTTTGGCAACTGGCTATTGAGCCAACGACCAATCGAGAGCCTCTGGAGATGTTGGTCGAGGCTCTTCGGTATCAACCCATGGGCAGAAACGACTATCGGGACAATGATTGTCGAGCCCACATCCCACATGTTAGTAACCTCGTGTGCCAGATCTAGATATTTGGACATTTTGTCTTTTTCGGTGTTTACGAGGTACTCACTTCTCATCATGGGGAATGATGACATCAATAAGCATTGCCCGGCGCGTCAAAGGTTTTATTATTTATTTTTATTAAAAGATTGTGTAAGATATAAAGTTTGTACTCACCCCGAGGGAGTTGATGAATTCAAGCAGTATAACACTCAGGAAGTTATTGGCGGTTTCAGATAAATCCATATTCAAAACGGTGAAATGCATGTTGCACTGAAAAATAAGTAAATAAGAGATATATAGTGATTTGGTATATATAGCGAATAGCGATAGTCAGCGGGGAGTGGTACGGACTATTGAGATATATGAAATTACACCGACTCCAAAGAGAATAGAAATTGTTAATTTTTTCTCTTTAGTGTTATTTTTTGTTAAGTTAAATATTTAGTAGTAGCCAGTACCTATGGCATATAAATTCCTATACAATAATGCAATCGCAATGACTATTATAATCCGTTGAGCTCTATCCATTGATTTTTTCCAACAAAATCAGCCCACAAGCGGCGGAGATATCTATGTATAACCAAAAACAGCAAAAAAACACTCGCCGAATTGAGATATATAATGATTTATCTCAACACGGCGATGTTTTATGTTTTGAAGCATATAGGGCATTCGTTATATGCCATAAATCCACAACGAAGTTCAGAACACATACGCCCGGTTTCAACTCAATTTCGACTTGACGTGACATTTGACATTTGATTAGTTAATTTAACATTGATCAGCCTTTCAGAAACCGGGCGATAGAGTAAACTAGGTATAGAATAGTCATTAACTTTTCAAGACAACCTACATCTCATCTCCCGTGAAATCTCATCCACGAAGGCTGAAAAGTTTTCGAAACGTCGGGACTAAAATAAATTAAACCGCGATAAAATCCGTATAAATAAAGTTTTATTTCAATGTGTAACATTCGCGTAAACATAAGAAATCACTAATTTAATCATATCAAATGGTTGGGTAACAAACAGAACTCACTACTTTTTGTTCGACAGGCCTTTTGCTAAGTTACGTGTATGGCTGGAATTCATGTTTTTTTTTAAATCGACGGATAAATATAACTTGAATATTGAAATAGGCCTTATCTTTCATTTCTTTTTAAAATAAAGACGATTTCACAAAACATTAAGGCACAACGATCCTAAATCGAGTTTTATCACTAAAGTTATTTACTCATGTAAAATTTTCATGCGATTTGACGTCTCATAAACTAGTTTAGTGGGTTAAACTTGATTTAGGATCGTCGTACTAGTGAACCAAGTTATTTTTTTTTATTAGATTGAATGACGAGACGAGCAGGTCGCTCGCCTGATGGTAAGCGCCACGCCTGCTCATAAACAGAAGCAACGCCACACAGAACTTTAAATAAAGCACTGCAAGACATTGGACTGCGCTCGTCACCCCGAGACATAAGGTGTTAAGTCTCATAATGCCCAGTAATTACACTGGCTTCAATGTCCTTCACACCGGAACACAACAGTGCTTACACACTATTGCTTGGCGGCAGAAATAGACAAAGCGATGGTACCAACCCAGCCGGTCTCTCGCAAACGAGGGACCTACCACCTTGTAATACATTACCAAATACGTACCTTTATACTTTCCACAGCCACTTTAATGTCCCAGTTTTCAGTTTTAATACCACGCTCATTCATAATTATGATAGTCTTGCAGGATATGCACAGATTATTCATAGTAATCCTAAAATGCACGACACAAACAATAATATCAGCGTTGTTTATGGTAATATCAGCGTTGTTTATGGTAATATCAGCGTTGTTTATGGTAATATCAGCGTTGTTTATGGTAATATCAGCGTTGTTTATGGTAATATCAGCGTTGTTTATGGTAATATCAGCGTTGTTTATGGTAATATCAGCGTTGTTTATGGTAATATCAGCGTTGTTTATGGTAATATCAGCGTTGTTTATGGTAATATCAGCGTTGTTCATGGTAATTTCCGATAGCCTCCTTGTCGCAGTGGGCGAGTGGCTACGGTTTGATTTGTGTGAACCACAAATATTTGTTTCGGGTCTGGGTGTTTTCTCGCCAGAGAGTTTGACGTCAGACAGGAGGTCGGTCTTAAAAACTACAAGTCTTTCTGTAACATATTGTGTTATAAAGCATGCTACGCCGACCCCACTGCGAGTGGAATAAGGGCAGGTGGAAAGAAGGTCCATAGTGATTTCCCGTATGGTAGATCGTCACCAGGGCACTTAAATATTTTTTTGCGAGGGCCTCTATTTTGGTACCACCGCTTTATCTATTTCTGCAGCCAAGAGCAGTGTAAGCACTGTTGTATTTAGTTGTGACATTGAAACCAGTGAAATTATTGGGCATTATGAGACTTAACATTTTATGTCTCAAGGTGACGAGCGCATTCCAATGCCATTTAGTGCTTTGTAATCCAAAATGTTTCGTGGTATTGCTTCTGTTTACGGCCAGGCGCTATGCATCAAGTGAGCGACCTGCTAGTCATTAAAGCTAATGAAAAAAAAACAAATAATACAATATTATAAACTCACTGTCCATTTAGCTTGCTGTTCAAATCCTGACCGCATAATTTCATCAGGAAAAACGAATTACCTTAAATTAAGTAAAAACAATATAAAAGTTAATACTACAATTTCAGTATTTAAGTGTCATATTCAGCCTCCGTGGCGCAGTGGGCGTGTAGCCGGCTGTCAAGCCAGAGGCCGCGGGTTCGATTCCCGCACACGGAATGTTTGTGTGTTCTGGATGTTTTCTCCCCAGAGGGGTTAACGTCAGGCAAGCAGGCCGGTCGTAAATACTACAAGCCAAATCTTTCTGTAACATGTGTTAAAAATAATGTTGCGCCGATCCCACTACGAGTGGGATAAGGGCAAGTGAAATGATTCTTAGTTACGTCTGAAGAAAATTCTTAACTACATATAATATGCAGATGTTTTTTCTAATCGAATCGGGAATTTTATTAAGTTTTCGTTATAATTATTTGAAGCCGGCTAAAAGATCCATACCTGATTGAAACAGCAACTGTGGCAAACACATTTCAAACTGTAATGCAGAAGACTGTGGGTCGTACTGAAAACTCTTCAGATTTAATTTATCCGCACCGGAAAATAAAAGTTTTTGTAACAGCACTTGGATCGTCAATATACTGAAATTGAAATTTTTAATGTCACATAAAAAATGCTTCGAGTGGTAGAGCCACGCTATAGACACTTGTCTACGGCATGAATGGGCCGTCTCGTCCGGGTCGTTACCACTGTCTCACAGAACACCGACGTAAAGTAGCAGCTTGCTGCTGCGTTTTGTACGGTAAGTGAGATATCCGGAGGCCCAAATCCCCCTCCCCTTCCCAATCCCTTAATCATCCCTTTCCTTTAAGCATCGGCAACACGCCCATAATTCTTTTGGTATTGTGGGCGTATATGGGCGGTGGAGATCACTTATCATCAGGTGACCCACTTGCTCGTTTGCCGGCTTATGCTATAAAAAAACTATATTGTTCTTATGAGTGAAATAAAGATTCTATAGACACACAAGTAGTTCAGACCGATAGAAGTATCGGCTTAGTAACAGGATACCATTGGCACCCATTGGGTAGAGAACGCTAAAAAAGATGGATTTACCTTGGATTAGGCGCTTCATAAGTGGATTTATATTTCTTCAGTTCCCACCGATGGAAGCCTTTTTCTATAATTTGTTGGCGCACACCTACAACAACTGCTTCAGCAATTGACTTTAACAAATTCAGTTCCATGCTGTTTACACTGGAAATTAGTTTAAAAATTATTATAAAAAATATCGTTCGAACTGTAGACCGACACTGGAAGACCGGTCAAAACACACAATAATTAATAACTAGTGATCCCGTACTGGTCGAAATTCGACCTCTTTATTCGTATACTTTTTGTTATATATAACATCAGCTGCGAGATTTGACATTCAAACATTGACAGTTTAAACGTTTTCAACAATTACCCCAGGTTTCTGAAAGGCTGATCAAATCAACATTTAACTAACAGAACTTTGAATTGACATGCTATTCGAGTTGCTGAAACGTTATTTAGTGAAAAAAAATATATTTGTTCTCTTTAGTACCGTTTGACATACGATTTTTCATGTTAATTTGAAAGTTATGTTAGCTAACATGTGTGTCAAATCAAAGGTGTTGATCACGCTTCTAGCAACTCAATTTCGACTTGACATGAGATTTGACATTTGATTAGTTAATTTAACATTGATCAGCCTTTCGGAAACCGGGCGTTAATGTTTTATTTTATTTAATAAATTTGTAACTGATATTATACAATGTGTAACAGAAAGGTGTAGTCATATTTAAGCAACGTATAGTTTGCGATTGTAGTGTTTCACCCCCCAAAACAAAATCCGATTGCATTGCTAGGACATAAATAAAGAATTTTCTTTTTTATCGAATGATGTCGATATTCGACTCGCAACTTCGGACAACACAAATTAGAAAAACGGTTAAGCTTTGATCTCACTCTAGCATTGCAAATAGCAGGCGTGCGTAGTGATGTAAAGCACACAACGTTAGCCCCGCTGCTCCTCCTTTTTTTTATATCATAAGTTATAACTTAACAGTCAATGTTTTGCATATTTTACAGGGTGAAGGCCGTAAATACGGGTAAGTACACGGATAATATTTTACTTATGTTTCAGGTATAACAGGGGGGCAGCGTGGGCGTCATCAACATCTAGATTTTGATAAGATCCGGTACATAAACACTCAATGTCATGTCTATATAACAACCCTTAAATATGACCACACTTTTCTGAAGCACTTTTTTTATAGTATATGCTATCAAACGAGCAAGTGGGTCACCTGATGGTAAGTGATCTCCACCGCCCATGTACACCCACAATACTAAAATAACCATGAGAGCGTTGCCGACTTTAAAGGAAAGGGATAAGTTAGGGATTGGAAAGGAGAGGGGAATTTGGCCCTCCGGATATCTCACTCACCGTACGAAACGCATCGACAAGCTGCTACTTTATGATGAATTTTGAAACACATTGTTACCTGCGACGAAAAATGGATTTTGTCTGATAATCGCAAGCGCTCAGCAAGGTAGTTAGATCCTGGTTCAGCACCTAACCAATGCCCTAAACGAAAAATGACTTGTAGAAAAGTGATGGCACTGTTAAGCATCTAGTGCCGATGTGATTAATCACAGCTCCTTACCAAACGGGATGAGCATTACTGCACATGTGCACTGTGAAGAACTGAACACAATGATGGAGAAGCACATCTGTTAGTGTGTCTCAAAAGAAAGGGCCGAATAAATGTTTTTCTTTCTTTCTTTCTTTATCTGCAGCCAGCTTTGGTCAATCGCTCGTGCCAGCAGCTCCTGCACGACAACGCGCGATCACCTACTTACTACCTACACAACAAACCATCTCCATACTATAAGAATAGGGGTTGGGACCTCTCCGTCATCCGCCATACGTTAATTGCGCTCACAGACTTCTACTTTTTCTAGAATTTGGAAATCTTTTTAGTGGGGAAAAAATTCAATGTACCCGAGAGGTAATCTAAAATGTATTTGAAGAGTTTTTGTCTCCCGTTCAACCGATTTCTTCAAAGGGCATCGATAAATTACCACTGCGTTGGCAAAAATGCATCATAGAAATAGAAAAGATGAACGGCAATTTCATAGGTAAAGACCGAAGAATTGTATACAAGCTGCGCGGTAAATAGAAATTGTACCACTAAGTTGTAGTCAATTGACCGTAACTCAATATTACCATCTCGCTCATCTTACTCTCAACTAAAACCCCTATCGCGCTCCCTGTCTGTGAGCTGGCAAACGCCCGCGTTTTGTGGCGCATTTTACTTCTAAACAGCCCGTCTAGTAGTATACATTATAGTCCTTGGTAAAGACCTATTATTATTAAACACTGATTGACTGACTGAAAATGAAATTAGGTCTTAAAAGACGTGAACAGATTTTATTCAAACATAGCTAAGATAGCAGTGATAGCTCAGTGGGGAGTGGTATGGACTGTTGAGACGAAAGTCGCAGGTTCGAAACCAGCCCCAAGTGCATACACCTCTGACTTTTCTAAGTTATGTGTGTATTAATTGTTAATTATCACTTGCTTTAACGGTGAAGGAAACATCGTGAGGAAACCTGCATACCTGAGAATTTCTTCATAAGAATTTCGAAGGTATGTGAAGTCTACGAAGCCGCATTAGGCCAGCGTGGTGGACTAAGGCCTAACCCCTCTCATTCAGTAGAGGAGGCCCGTGCCCAGCAGTGGGACGTATATAATACAGGGCTAGTATTATTATTATTATTATTATAGCTAAGAACCATCTGGATTAACCTTACACACATAAAACATAATTCAAATTAGTTCATATGACGCTACAATGAGACAGACAGATACACATCCGCAAGAACAAACTTATAAGTTAAATATACGCGGCTTAAAAAATTTAGTTTAAAATGAAACTTAGTCGGTTCTCGGGGTAAATTTACATAGAATTAATCTGCTTAGGTACTACTAACCTGATGAACACTGGAATTAACACTGCACACTGAAAAGACGTCGAGTCAATTACGTGTATAAGACTGTCTCAAAACTCTGTGCAAACTGCAAACCTTTATGCCTCCGGGTAGAGTTTATGAATCACCAATCGCCAGTTGGTGCCACAAAATAGGGGCACCACGCTTCAGTAAAATTTGGGATAATTCCCGCCATAAAAGTTACTTCGCATTGATCTAGAAGACAACAGTATTCTTAGGCTCTGAAACCGTGAAACTCAAATCACAAGTAGGGCAATAACAATTTAGACAGAGATTTCTATTCCAAAAACTACACTTCAGTTGCCTTGGATTGGAATTTTTATCCGGAAAGGCGAAAGTCTCGCCTCTTATATCATTATGGGACAGATATAAGCTCGACGAACAGTACGTGCATTGGTTGCGCTTCTGCTTACCCCTTCGGTGATACAGGCATATGAGCTTATGTATTATATGAAGTTATTGGCATTATGACCATTTTTTTCAGAGTGACGCCGCACCGTCTGGACTATTTTTAAATTGTCCTTTTTTTGAATTATTACGTCGGATATAGTTACAAAATTAAATAACAAAAAGATCATAAAATTTAAATTTTTGTGTAGGTACAAAAAAAGCCCTATTGGTAGTTTAGCCCGAGTCGCACTTGACCGCTGTTTTTACTTCGTCAGAGCATAAATCATTACACAATCAAATATAATAAAAAGAAGTATGCGTTGAATTGAGAACCTCCTTCTTTTCTTGAAGTCGAATATCTTTTTTAATCTTTTTACGGCATAGGTCAGCAGACGAGCAAGTGGTTCACCTAATTGTAAATGGTCTCCACCGCTCATGTACGCTCACAATACTAAAAGAATCATGGTCGCGTAACCGAAAAAAGGGTAGGCATAATTGAGGGATTGGGAAGGGGAGGTGGATTTGTCCCTCCGGATATCTCACTCACCGTATGAAACGCAGCAGCAAGCTGCTACTTTACGTCGGTTTTCTGTGAGACAATGGTAACACCCGGACGAGCCAGCCCATTCATGATGTAGACAAAAGTGTCTACAGCGTGGGTCCACCACTCATAAAATTTAAAATAGATTATTCGTTTATTAAAATAGGTTTACAATTTTAAAATATCCAGTTCAAATCTATTAACATGGTTTCCCTTCTTTATGCTAAGAGAGTAACACGATTGTCTATGGTAGTCTATACCCCGGTATTTTTTGCATTATAAAAATCTACGGACCATAGATGAATGTGTTCTAATAAATCTAGTGTTGTACGAGATGAAAATTTTACTTTTGCGTATATATTAAAAAAAACATGTGGGGCAGTCTTTGGGGACTGCCGATAGAAGTGAAACTTTTTTCACATTATAGACATTTAACTAATTTTTTTTGAAATAATATTACATTAAACACTAACAAAAACAAACTGTAGAGGAACGGGTGCTAAATGTTCCTCCGGCGAAGGGGAGATCTTCAGTCAGGCGGATGTTGTACCTGACCGGTTACAACATCCGCCTAAAATGTATACGCGTTACGACTGACGCTAGCGCTGAAGTCTCGGGTTCGCCACGAGACCAGTTCTCGTTCGCCACTTCGTTCATTTCTCCGTTCGCCGTTCACTTTTGTCTACAGTATGAATGGGCCGGCTCGTCTGGGTCGTTACCACTGTCTCACAGAAAACCGGCGTAAAGTAGAAGCTTGATCCTGCGTTTCGTATGGTGGGTGAGATATCCGGAGACCCAAATCCCCCTCCTATTCCCAATCCCTTAATTATCCCTTTCCTATAAGATCGCCAACGCGCCGATAATCCTCTTGGTATTGTGGGCCTACATAGACGGTAGAAATCACTTGCCATCAGGATACCCAACTGCTCTTTTGTCGGCCGATGGTATAAAAAAAGTTTGTAACCAAAATGTTTATCAGATGTTATAAATGTATTATTATATTTTTTGTTTTACAGTATTATTCGTTATTAAAATACTATGCGCTGGTATTACACATTCTTGTACCTATGTACTAAATGGTAAATAGGGGATTTTTTGACCATAAATATTTAACTTAACATAAAGTAACGATCAATAAGTCGTACTAGATGGCGCTGACTAAACTATTGCCACCTGTCAAATATTCTCAAAAGATGGCGCTAATGTAATGATATTTGAGTTAGATCATCAATCATAAAACTAATATATCGATTTAGAACTTACAAATAAGACATTATTAAAATAAAAAAATAGCCGCCGTAAAGTGACGTAAATTAACTTTAATTGACATTTAATCAGCTTATCATTCGATTAGACGGTGTACGTAAAAAGTAATCATTTCGGAGATTTGGTCACTTTATAATTTTTATTAATGAAGATACTGCTGACTCGATTACGACAGTTACTCAGATAATAATAATGAAAGAACACGAACAACTTACGAATAAGTATACGAATAGAGAACTCTAGCATTTGTATTGAAGGTTCAAACAATTTTTTGACATTTCGCTACGAATACGTTCTCGCAAGTTATTCGTGCTAGCCCCAAAGACTTTAATACTGCTTTTTATGTGTTGCATACGCGGCCGGCAAGGCGGGAATGACGTCTAAGGCGTGGGAGCGAGAGGAGTTAAGAGTAAGCGAGATGGCAATATTGTGACGGCTGTTTTGTTTTGTATTAGATTTCATTCACAATACATGACTATTTCGATCAAAACCAAGAAGTAATATAGTTACTTCCTTAAAATAATTCAAATTAAATGAATAATATACGCACGTAAATAATGACTATGATTTATGGGTCACAATAAACAATTTCGTGTTAATTTATCGGATTTAACGTTCGCATCTATTCAAACAACCACAACTGCTCTTGTCGCTCTCTCTCGTGCGACTAAATGAGTTGCGGTCAATTGACTGTAACTTAGTACACAATTTCTTTGTACCGCACAACCTGTCTAGTAGTATACATTAAAGTATTTGGCTAGTCTAGTCTCGCTCTGCAATTAATAATAACAAATAACAATATAATAATATCATTTAATCAGTTTTAAGTACAAATCTGCAGTGGTCGGCTTACAAGATGTCATCAAGAATGTCCCTAACAATGATCTCCAGCAATTCGTTCAGCTCAGCCTGAAAAAAACACTAAAATTCTTCATACACTCTTAAAGCAGCGATAACTTAGTGGGGACATCACTCAGTCATATGGACGAGTTTTTTTTATTAGCTTGAATGTCGAGACGAACAGGTCGCTCGCCTGATGGTAAGCGCAACGCCTGCCCATAAACAGACGCGACACCACACAGAGCTTTGAATTTAAAAGCACTGCAAGGCACTGCACTGCGCTCGTTATGCAGAGACATAAGATGTTAAGTCTCATAATGCCTAGTAATTTAACTGGCTTCAATGTCCTTCATACCGGAACACAACATTGCTTGGCGGCAGAAATAGACAAGGCGGTGGTACCAACCCAGACGGCCTCTCGCATATGAGGGACCTACCACCTTGTAAAAATGTATGTTAGTAGGTACTTTATCTTTAAGATTTTAAACTGCTTACTCTGAATTCATAGAGTGCTGTCGGCACACTCTCCCCAAGGAAGTTGTTCAAAGGCTCAGAAATGTCGTTTCCTTGGATGACCACCTTCAGGTCGGACTGAAAAAAAAATACAGTATGTAACAAAACCCTGTTGGCCCTTTTTGGGTCGTGAAGATAGTAGACAGCTTAATAAATATAGTTAAATAAAAAAATATTAAACAGAAGCGAGATATTATCCTTACACAGATAACTTAAAAAAAATAATTATTTAAAAAATATTATCGGCATCTGAATTTCTGTGTGAATTGACGAAACCCGGGGCGTGGCGCGTTTAATGGTACGTGGACGCCGCATCTTGCTATCTCACTGTTGCTACAAGTCATTGCTCTTGCAAAATCGAAATACGGTTTACAAACAATAAAAAAATTAAGGTATAAAAAATAAATATAATTATTTTATTAGACTCATTTTCGTATGCGAGTTATTTTATTACGTTTGAATCTTGATTCTGATATCACAGCTAAAACGACCAACTAGGTTTTACATATTATTGTATATCCGTCGAATTGAGATCCTCATACATTTTTTCCCTCGGTTAATTAAAACACGCACTCACGCCGGTAATCCCCGAAGGGGTAGACACAGGTGTAACCAGTACACTCGTATTTCACCGAGCTTATTTTCATCCCATGATTTGATGCGAGCCTATCGCCATATCGGACACAATTCCAGACTCCAGGGTGATACTGAGCATTTCGTAATAGAAACACCCAATATAATTTTACCCGCCCCGGGGATCGAACCCGAGACCTCAGCACAGCAGTGGTACCGCGTATCGTGTACGCATTATTACTGAGCTACCGAGGCTGTCAAAGATAGAAAAATAAAACAATAACCGGTCGGGAGCGGAACAATAGGTAGTTAATTTAATAATTGCATACCTTAATGCCTCCCAGAGTGAAGTCAAGATTGAGTGAGCGGATCGAGATGCCCGAGATGATACCAACACCAACGCGCACCTCTCCCACAATACGTAGTCTTGAGACGGCGAAACTAGAAAATGTATTAAATAGTGGTTTCTTAGGTTTACGCGAATATTACACATTGAAATAAAACTAGTTTATACGGATTTTATCGCGGTTTAATTTTTATTTTAGTCCCGACGTTTCGAAAGCTTTTCAGCCTTCGTGGTCACGGGAGAGACTGAGGTGTAGGTCGTCTCAAAAAGTTAATGTTACAATGGCTACCTTCATTTTAAAATTATACATTTATTTTTAATTATTTAAAAAAACCACGAAGGCTGAAAAGCTTTCGAAACGTCAGGACTAAAATAAAAATTAAACCGCGATAAAATCCGTATAAACTAGTTTTATTTCAAAATGTATTAAATGTTAGTATAAGGTATTCCCTAAGAAACAGACAGGTTTTTTTTATGGCATAGGCCGGTAAACGAGCAAGTGGGTCACCTGATGGTAAGTGATCGCCACCGCCCATGTACACCCACAATACCAAAAGAATCATGGGTGCGTTGCCGACCTTCAAGGAAAGGGATAATTAAGGGATTGGGAAGGGGAGGGGGTTTGGGCCTCCGGATATCTCACTCACCGTACGAAACGCAGCAGCAAGCTGCTACTTTATGCCGGTTTTCTGTGAGACAGTGGTAATGACCCGGACGAGCCGGCCCATACATGCTGTAGACAAGTGTCTACAGCGTGGCTCTACCACTCAGGTGCAATGAAACCTTCCACAGACCGCCCATGTATTCCCATCAGAGTTTGTGGTCATCACTATATTACTATCTGCGCCAGACGAGCGTACTGCTCGTCTCGTCATTCAGTTTTAAATAAAACTGGTCAAGTACGAGTCGGACTTGCGCACTGACGGTTTCGTACCCATAAACTTACTTTTATTATTTTTTAATATATCACTCGTAATAAACATACATACATACGCATCCACGCCTTCCCTGAAGAGGTAAGCAGAAGTGTAGCTAGTACACCAACATTTCGCCGAGCTTATTTCCGTCCCATGATGTAATAGGGGGCGAGCCTATTGCCATATCGGGCACAATTTCAGACTCTGGGCGATACTAAGCATTTCATGATAGAAAAACCCAATATCACTTTACCCGACCCGGGGATCGAACCCGAGTCCTCGCAATACAACTACGCCACCGAGGCAGGAATAAACATATTCGGTGAAAATTGCACGCAAGGGTCGTACCATACTAGGCGATTGTCCCTTACAGTTTGTCTTGCTTTAAGTTTTGAATACTAGCTTTCACTCGCGGTTTCGCCTGCTTGAAGGAAATACCAATAAAAATAGATTTACCATAAAATCTTTGGAAGCCCCTTGTGTAGAAACCCTGTCAAATCCAAATTCTATCCTAACCGGATTAGGCTGGACGACGATGATTCTTTGCAATTTAATAACTTTATCGCATAAAAAAATGTTTTTTGTGTCAAATCACCAATGAATAGTAATAATTTTGAATATAATTACCTTCCGCTAGCTTGAGCATCAATACTTGTTCCAAAGAAGGAAACTTCAGCGCCAGCACTCCCTGGAACCAACATCAAATCAAACATTTATTAAGCAAATAAGCCACTGCGGGCACTTTTAAACGTCAATTACATAATTCACAAGTACACCTACATTTCGCCGAGCGTATCTCCGTCCCACGATGTGATAGGGGGCGAGCCTATCGCCATACCGGGCACAAATTCCAGACTCCGGGCTGATACTGAGCATTTCGTAATAGAAAAACCCAATACCACTTTACCCGACCCGGGGATCGAACCCAAGATCTCAGCGTTAGCCTCAATCGTAACGCGTACGCATTACAACTGCGCACCGAGGCCGTCAGTGTCGTTCATAATAACTAATAGTGATGTGATCAACCTTAGCAATCTTTTTTTTTAATACACCCAACAGTCGCACACATAGTCCTGACCCGACACTAGGTTAACCTGTATCGTGGGTATCGGGAACTACGAGGGACTTGCGGTCCCACAACACCCAGACCCGAAACAAATATTTGTGGGTCATACAAATATTTATCTCGGTGCGGGAATCGAGCCCACGGCCTCACGCTTCGCAGCCGGCTACTCGCCCACTGCGCCACGGACACTGTCGACTGTCATAATAAACGAGTGATTAAAATTAACGTAAAATTTTAGGACGTCTCGGTTTTGAAATAATCCGGTAGTGTAAGGTGTATGTAGTGACTCTAAAATATGACCACACCTTTTTGTAACACGTTGTATAATCAGGATACAGTGCACTCAATTAACGCTTCCAAAAATCTTATACATTAAACAAGTCCACTTACCGACGGAGGCCTCGACACGGGGAAGCTCAATGTCAAAGTTCAGCCTAGCGGCCAATGTGGCGAAGTTAAGCCGGTTGATAACGATGTTGCTGAGTCCTCTGCTACGAACATCTTCCAAGTACGCTGTGCTGCTGAATATCCTAGAAAAAATATTTTTTTCTTTTAATGTAGTTCATCAACGCTTTTTAACCCCCTAGAAAATAAGAGTGCTATAAGTTTGACCACTTTATCTACTATCTGTGGTATCGCAACAAGTATAGGGTCAGGACTATGTATATGACTGTTGGGTGTATTTATTTAATATTCTTTGAGAAAATGGTTTTCTTACTTTTGATAAGTCATTTAGATCTTTCAATTTAATTATACGCATCGAAATAAGATAACTAGAACGATAACTCTCATATGAATCTGCCAAAAATACGGCTCCACTTACTTGCACACATGCAAAGGTAATCACACGTACCACTCATACACGAAACAAAAATTAATGAACGTTCAAAATCAACTTTTTTCATAAAAGTTAATGTCTAAATATTAAATTTCTAAATCGAGGTACGACGTTCTGCACCGCGCAAAAAATTAGACGTATTAAGTGTCAACTAGAGATCATGAATATTTTTTTATGAATTGATCAATGAGCGAGCTGCATAGACTTTTATAGCCCCGCCCCCTTGCACAGAGGTTTGGAGGGGTAATTATTTTGCTTGAGTTACGTTTCTTGCCATCTTACTTCGATGCATCGCAGCCCTAAAACGTTGAACGCTGTTACTAAAGCCTATTTATTATTTCTGCCGCCAAGCAACAGTGTGTTAAGCATTGTTGTGTTCCGGTTTGAAGGACATTAAAGCCAGTGAAATACCCAGTTACTATGAGACTAACACCTTATGTCTCTGAGTGACGAGCGCAGTCCAGTGTCATGCAGTGCTTTGTTATTTAAAGTTCTGTGTGGCGTTGGTTCTGTTTATGAGCAGGCGTGGCGCTTGCCATCAGGCGAGCGACCTGTCTTCTCGTCATTCAAGCTAATAAAAAAAAGTAGTCGTCAAAAAAAGAAGATTTTCAGTTCTGCTGTAGTATAATTTATGTATGTTCACGCAAAACTTCGCCAAATGTAGCCCGATTTGGATGATTCCTTTTTGTATTCGACAGGGTTTACTGTGGTGGGTGTCCCATTTAAATTTGAAGAAATAATTCCACCCCTTAAGGGGATACATCGGGAATGAAGGACTAAAACATCTATATTCCTTGAATTCGGTGACACTATCACAAAAAAATAATTAAATTTTACAAACTTTAACAAAAATAAAACCGCCTCAAAAAACCTAAAACGTTAAAAATAAACTCAACAATTTTGAATTAGTGTTATCAAGCGACTATTAAACTAGGTACCGCCGACATAAAATTCATTAGTTTTATTTTTAGCCTTTTACTTAGTTTTTTGCGGCGGTTTTATAATTTGTTAAAAAGTCTTTATGTATTTATTTAATAGCCTGTTTCTTGGTTTTAGTTTTTAACATTATGGCACTTTGCCAAAATACCCAGACCCGAAACAAACATTTGAAAATCACACATACATTTCTCTCGGTGCTGGAATCGAACCTGCTGCATTTCGCTTCACGGCCGGCTACTAACTCACTGCGCCGGGGAGGCTATCAAACAGAATATACACTAGTACTAGCTGTCCCGCGCGGTTTCACCCGCAACTACAGCAGCGTCACCTAACGGGTCCAATTGTGAATCTAAACCATCCAGGGCGCCACCCAAACGCATCCAAAAAAAATCATTCAAAATCGGTCCAGCCGTTTAGGAGTTCAGTCACATACACACGTACAGTAGAATTATACAATATGTAAAAAAAACCCTGTCCGATGCGTGAAGGTGTTATTAGGTATCGAGATAAGGTTCTATTAATATAATCCTTTTTGCATAAATAGTAAAAAAAAATACCCCAAATAAAATTCAATACAATTTAATTACACAAGAAAGTTTACATGGCAATATAGGGGTGATGGTGCGGTGCGCGATACAAAAGAAAAACAAAAGACTATATAAAAATGTATGTACAACAGAAACACGTGACGGCGACGACGGTGATGTCACACTTTGAAAATTTACTACATTTTAGGGAAATTCGAGTAATTTGGGAACTAATAGCGTGCATTTTGAAATACAATAACATTTTCATTTTCATGAATAGTATTTTATTTTAGTTTTTCCCGATAATGTCATTGGGATACCTATATGCCGCTTTCAGGTCGGACAGGGATTTTTTTACATATTGTATATATAAAGATTAGAAAACTAGAATCACTCACGCTGGAACTGCGAGGGCCCATTCGTATTCTCCACTATGTTCCAAGGGATCTAATCCGGCTTCTTGAATGGATATGATCAGGTCTTCGATGAGGCTCGAGATGGCATCGACGACTATTCTCTGCTGCTTGAGAGATATTCCAGCTAAAAATAATAAAATAATTTATCATCAGTCTCATTATGTCCAGAATCTTCATTGGCTGTAATACGAAACACAACAGAGCTTATACACTGGTGCTTGGCGGCCGAAATAGATAAAGTGGTGGTGCCAACACAGAAGGCCTCTCGCATACGAGGGATTTACCACGTGTACAAATTCTAAGCAAAGGGGTATACTTGAGTGTGAGTGGTAGAGCCACGCTGTACACTACAGCAGCCTTTGTCTACAGCATGAATGGGCCGGCTCGTCCGGGTCTTTACCACTGTCTCACAGAAAACCGACGTAAATTAACAGCTTGCTGCTGCGTTTCGTACGGTGAGTGATATCCGGAGGCCCAAATCCAATCCCCTTCCCAATTCCTTTTTCATCCCTTTCCTTTAAGGTCGGCAACGCGCCCGCGATTCTTTAGAGTTGTGGACGTATAAGGGCGGTGGAAATCACTGACCATCAGGTGAATCACTTGCTCGTTACCGACCTATGCCATAAAAAAAACAAAAAAAAACTTCATCTTTGTAAAGAGATCACTAAAGTATTGTTCTTCAATTATAATATCACCAGATCAATCAGGCGATATGTAAACTATATATTTTATTATTGATTACATTGTGCCAAACATAAGGATGTTCTTTAGTAAATATATGCATTATAGCTGGTCCTCGTGGTTCAATTTAAGTTGCTCAATAGCTAAATCGCATGCAATTTGAACCGTCTGAACAGACTTTCAAACGAATAGATCAACAAAGGCCATACAGCTTTTGTTGATTTAAGTCAGTTTAACTAAAATCGAAGCATGTGAACCCTTCTATAGTCTTACATTCAACTTTCGTCGACTGTGGGATAGCAGAAACGCTGGCCACCAATAAGGCAAAAAATACGAAGACCCTCATCTTTGATGCCGTTTAAACCTGAAAAGATATACAAACGTATTATGGATATTTAAACAATCTATGTCTTCTTCTTCCCCTTGCACTTATCCCACTCGCAGTGGGGTTGGTTCAACATGCTTTTTATACCATGTTGCAGAAAGATATGGCTTGTAGTTTTTACGACCGGCCACCTGCCTGACGTCAATTCCTCTGGGGAGAAAACACTCAAACCCGAAACAAATAATATTTGTGGATCACACAAATATTTTGTACTGTCTCGGTACGGAAATCGAACTCGCGGTCTCTCGCTTCTAATCGCCCACCATGCCACAGAGGCTGTCAAGAAAAATCTATGTACTTACTAGCTGTTGCCCGCGGCTCCGCCCGCGTGAATGCCTATTTCCAGGGCGGTGATCGCATCAAGCGAGTCCCGTCATCGGTGTGAGAAACGCACTTGACAAAAATACTAAAATGACTATTAAAAAATAGGGGTTGATGGTAGAAGAGTGAAAATTTAGGGTTGTATTTATTTTTATTGCCACATCATAAAAAAAATTGTTTTGACAAAAAAAAGGAGTTTCGTAGGAGTATGGTAACTAACATTGTGACACGAGAATTTTATATATTACTTATATAAAAAAAGATGACTAACTCGCTCAACGCCCATCCCAAACCCTTAGACCCAGTAAGTTGAAATTTTGTGCAGAGGTTTCTTTTGATGTATACATGGATTTTGACAGCCTCCGTGGCGCAGTGGGCGAGTAGCCGGCTGCGAAGCGTGAGGCCATGGGTTCGATTCCCACACCGAGACAAATATTTGATACTGGTCTGGGTGTTGTGGGACCGCAAGTCCCTCGTAGTTCCTGATACCCACGATATAGGTTAACCTAGTGTCGGGGGGTCAGGACTATGTGTGTGACTGTTGGGTGTATTTATTATTGTTATTTACTAAGGAATTTAAATTATAATATAATCTTACCCGAGGATGGTTTACGAAGCAATTCCGAAATTAAATCAAAGATCACATATATATACTCATTATCGCAAAAAAACATATCTACGTGCATAATTAGCCTTAATCGGTTTAACACTGATTGACGTAACGCCAAAAATCACTAATATCCATGATAGGAATTTACATAATAATAACAAATTTATTATAATTTATCAAGTGCTTACTTATCTTACTACACTTCTATTATAAGTAATACCACGCAGGATAATTTGAAATCTAGTGGCAACATACTAATGCCCATTCGACAACGTGTAACATAAATACGTGGTCAAATATAAGCCACATATCGTCGCTTAGCTAACAACACCGCGTAACTTGAAAATTGGCCATGTGATATTGTCATTGGATAATATTTTTTGGCGCGTATCCAATAAATTTACACAAAAATTTCAATTAACCACACAAAGCACGTTATTCAAATAGTTCTGTCACCGCGCAACTCATTGGCTACATCACACATGTGCATAAAAAATATTCAGTTTTTTGTCTCTCCTGAAAACTAAGCCAATTAACTTGCGCGGTGTTGTTAGCTAAGCGACGATATACCCCACGTAGTACCATCCGATTGCATTGCTAGGACATAAATAAAGCATTTAATATTTTAATCGAATAAGTAACTTAACGGTAAGTAGAGTTTGTGGATTTGAAAATGTTAATGATGAATAATTATAATAAAAAAGATAATTTATTTACATAATAACAACAACAACAATATAAACAATTGTTTTTACAAATATCAACTATTACTATACGAGATTTTAACGTTTTTAGATTTTGTGTGACCTCCATTTGCGTCTACAACGCTCTGCAGTCTTTCGGTCTTTTGCGCATAAAGTTCGTCATGTTTTCACACGTGTTTGTCCCTCTAAACCACTCTCATGTCCATAAAATATGCGCGCGAATGCCTTCTTTTGTCCGTGGTGTATATCTATACTTTGCTTAAAAACCATGAATTGTCCGGGCTTGGTGTTCGTGCCAGGTGTGGCGATAGGCTCACTCCCTCACACATTATTATAATAATGAGACAGAAATAAGCTTGGTGAAACGTTACCTCTGCCTACTATTTTGGGGATACAGACTAGAGCTTAAGTTTTTTACAATTTTTAGAGCTGGGAACATGTATTGAATGCATTCTTCAATACAATTACCTACCGCGATGTGTTTGCTGTTATCCGTTAAGGAGTTTCTATTTCTTACCTGGTCCTCCGTCATCAGATCTTAACCAAATTTGAATGAAATAATTATTAGAGTAAACCCTATCGAATACAAAAATAATCATAAAAATCGTTCCAGATTTGGCCGAGATATCGCGTATCATAAACTTGTAATAAAAGAAAAAAAAAACACATTTCATGAAGGCGTCAATTTAACAAAAGTCCGTGTTTTTGAAGCTAGAATCCATATTACAATTTTATGAAAGTTCACCAAATTATTTATTACTAGCCTTTACTCGCAGCTCCGCCCGCATGAATGGCCTTTTCCGGGATAAAATGTAGCCTATGTTACTCAGTGATAATGTAGCTTACTAACGGCAAAAGAATTTTTGAAATCGGTTCAGTAGTTTTTAAGTTTATTCGTTACATACAAAAATACAAATCTTTCCTCTTTATAATATTTGTGTAGATGAGCAAATTCGTTACTATGACATTTGTAATGATTTCTCAGGTTTACGCGAATATAACAACTCAAAAAACCAACTGCCAGACCTCAAAACACCGTGAGCTCTTTCTGCGTAGATCGGACTAGTGTCAACTAACTAAAATTATACATTTATTTTTTTAAATAATTAAAAAATAAATGTATAATTTTAAAATGAAGGTAGCCAATGTAACATTAACTTATCGAGACGACTTACACCTCAGTCTCTCCCGTGACCACGAAGGCTGAAAAGCTTTCGAAACGTCGGGACTAAAATAAAGAATTCAACCGCGATAAAATCCGTATAAACTAGTTTTACTTCAATGATATTTGTAACTTTGAACTGGTCGCCGCTTTATATTGCGGTGGTTGATCAGCTACTTTTGATGCTGATGAAGTACACGATTTGTGGATTTTTGTCCACGTTCATTGACTTTTGTCGTTGACTGTACATGTTGTTTTACCTTGATACATTTCTTACAGTTATCGTTATTAATTGTTCCGTTTCGGGATGTAACAAGGTTACTAGATAATAGAAAGGTTAAATCATTAAATCAATCAACCGATGTCAAACAGAAGTAGATTCTCTATTACATAAAAATGGTGAATGCGACATGTATAAAATAGAACTTGATAGCGACACCATTGAATTAAGAGGAGAGACACCGCGTCTCATATATCGAAAGTGAAGCACCCATAGTGTGCCGGGAGGCAGTACGTATTTTGTAATGTACACTTTATATAAAGTAATAATAATAACTGTTGTGAATTTATTTTAAAATAGTCACAAGTCCAGACTCCGGGCTGAACATTTCGTAATAGAAAAACCCAATATCGCTTTTCTCGGACCCGGGGACCGAACCCGAGACCTCAACGTCAGCCTCAGTCGTAAAGGATATGCATTACAACTGCGCCATCAAGGCAGTGATCAATCTTATCGATAGGCTATATAGGTACTTATTGTTAGTTGTATGAAATGACCCTGAAATATGACCACACCTTTCTGTAACAAATTGTATATGCATACCTACAAAGTGGACGTGTCGCGCGGCGCGGTCTCTTGTCTCGGTCGCTATGTAGGAGCTTGAGACCATAAAACATAATATTTTAACGTTTCATTATAGGAAGCGTGGTACCTACCAAAAATATTTGTTGTTGGAAAATAGATAAAAATACGGAAGATTAGTTATCAGAAAAAAAACAACAAATTTAATTGTTTGATTGAATTGATTGATAATCACCACTTAGTGCATAAATCACAATGCTCAAGTAAGATTAAATTACCAATTAACGGATAAGACATATTTTTAAACGACCCACCTAGTAAACATCTTTCTTCCAGTTTAAATGTCAGTGTGGCTTCTGTATTCGAACATGTCATATTTTATTTGGTAATTAGCATTCACTCAGAGGCACTTACGAGACGTAATTGTAATGAAACGCTTGTATGTAATGACCCTCAAATATGACCAAACCTTTCTGTAACACGATGTACCTATATACAGACGAAAGAAGAACCTTTGATTTTTGTGTCGAGAACATCTACCTCCAAGGCCCGTATTACAGAACGATACTCAAATGAGGTCTTTGCTAAGTGTCGATTTTACACGTGTCGTGATTGGTCCGTTTTTGTTTGGCGCCAAAAATACATACCTGAGAAGTTCTTCATAAGAATTTGCCAGCGTGGTGGACTAACGCCTAACCCCTCTCATTCAGCAGAGGAGGCCTGTGCCCAGCAGTGGGACTTATATAATACAGGGCTAGTATTATTATTATTATTGCTTGTTACAATATCTTTGCCATAACCGACAGATGGTGAAACCCACACTCAAAAACTTCTCGAGTTTCATTACAAACTATAAATATTTTTAAATAAAACAACATGTTATTTACAAGCGTTTATTTTTATAATTAAACACAAACGTTGCAAACATACAGTAATGTAATCATAGCACTAATATATATATTTGATAATTTACACGAATCATGTTCGTTATTAGAATTTAAAAAGATAACTTCGAATTTAAAACAACAATACATAATACTAGGCCATTCCATACTACGTCCTCGTATGCCGTTTTAGGCCAATCGTTTTACTTCGAAAGTTCTAGAATATAATGCAGCCAAGCAGACATTGCAGGTTCCTTTTGTTTTTTTTCCTTACGAGGTCCTAATTAAACAAAATTACTTAATACATAAATAATTTCCTCGTCGAATACAAATATGATTTATCTAAATAAAATAACAGATTTCAAATGAAATGCAACACTTATCTAATCAAATTATAATTTATTTACGTTAAAATAAAACGTTCGAATAACAATATATAAGACAAAAATATGATAAAATTATTTTTCATATGTTTATAAATATATTTTTCGATGGTATATAATTCGAATAGTATTACTGTATTTTGTTTTGTGTCTATAATTGTATATTTTATATGTTTAATTGGATATGTTAATTTCATTATTAATTAATTGAATGTAACATAAAAATCTATATGGCACAAGTAACCAAGTAATAAATGCAATTGTATAGTGTATTATTAAAACAACCTACTTATATTTAAATAAGGGAAAGAATATGTACTCTATCTATGGTACCAATACGGAAGATACTGTGTTTCCTTCTCGGTCACATTTGGCACTACACATCTACCACCGGCCTCATTAGCAAAACAACAAATCAACTAAAAGGTGCATTAAAAATTCAACGCATCACTATATCTACCAGTACCTATGTTAGTGTCATATCAATATTTATAAAAGTGGACAAGAGGCACTATATAGTTTTTTATACGCAGATAAAAATAAGCGTAGTTCGTGAAAAGTCGAACGTGTACTTTAAGTAAATACGGGCACTATGTTACATTTACAGACATTAGCGAAAAAGATTACATACACTCATGCGTGTGCACTGCTGATGACGTTACGAGTACTTTAGTATCGAATATATGGATATTTTAAATTGGTATTAAGTCCGCATTTCATTAAATCAAATAAGCTAAATAAATAATTCACGTCTTTTAATCAACAACACGTTTATTAAAAAGTGTATTTTTATATCAATTGTTTGAAAATCTGAAACAATTTTTTTTTTTATTGATATGATTACTATTTAAAAACAAAGGAACTTTAATAACCGTTATATTTATTACTATAACATATTTCACATGAAATATTAATATATAATAATCTCCCTACTTTCAACATTCTAAAGTTTTCCGAAATTCCAAAATCTCAAATACCCATTACATCACCAGCGTATACATCGCCTAAAAACGTCGAAACAATGACAAAATCAAAGCTTTAGTCTACTAAAATTACATTTAGCATTACTATATCTCATAAGGTATCGTCTTTCACAACAGATTTTATTTCGTTAACTATACCGTTAACACGGCAACAATAGGGTAGTTTTATGTTCAATCCTGTACATTATGAATTTAAGCAATAGCAAAAAAAGAATAAATCAGTGTAAAAACAGCATAAAATAGCTGGGAAATGAAGAACCAGAAAATATGAAATTTGCTTACTCCCTCCCACGTTCACGTTATAAACGTTGTGACGTCACGTTACTTGTCACGCATTCTTTTCTGTAATTAGCAACTACCCCATTGCTTTTGAGCGGATTTATAATTCTGTTAATTATATTCTTTTTTGTTATCAATTATGAAAATAAAACAACTACCCTATTGTCAAAGCCCGTCAAAAAGATCAGGGCACGACGAATTACTAAACAAAGTTTATTTACATCGATGGAAATGTATTAAAATTCAGCTGTTGCAAGAGTAATATATTGTACTAATATTCAACTTACCGAATCAAAGATCCTAGGTATATATGTATATAATTTGTTACTAAATTGTTTTACACCAATATTCGAAAGCTGAACTGCTGGACACTAAGTTCCCTAAACTATATGTGTTTGACCCTAAATAGAGTAATATATATGTATGCCCTAACACATTCTGTATACTAAACGCTTACAAATCACGCATTTCGTTATTCCAGTACTTTGTATGTCTCGGTTCTTTGGATATATTCTCTCTTCATCTTTTTCTCTTCTTCTGTGATCACCAAACCTAAGAGTTTATACATTGTTTGATGGATATCTATTAAAATTCGGTGAACTAATTACGGTAGATTCTTCTCACAATATTGCTTTCAATTGTCAATCAAAGTAGGTCTAATGTAGGCAGTGAATATTTCTGCTAATCGTTATTTCTTCCCTTCTCTTCTTTTAAAACTACTGCGTCATTCCTTCAGTAAAATTAGAGAAGTTTTCTCTACTTCAACATTCTCAGACCATTTTTGCTTCAGAGTAAAGAACACATGAAGCAACCGTCAAATTCTTTGCTTTCTGATCTCTCGTCTCTACTGTTTCATACCATTAATACACGTACAACTTTCTAATATTGGTCCTCTACAGAGTTGCGAAATGAACTAGCTTATAATATTAATCTTACAGTTCTAAGGCTAGAATGAACGTAAACGATTCTATGCCTTGCGTGATATGTATTATAGGCGCATTAAAGCTAACAGTTATCCATTATACATCCTCTACAACTTCGTAAATCACTTTTATCGACATTTAAACTTACATTTGAGAATCTTCTGCATCATTACATATACTTATAGAAGACAAAGTTGACTTCACACCCCTAGCTGAAATTAATCCCACATCCGAGAGATATGTAGAGAATTATTTGCTAAGACAAAATTACGACTACGATATTTCTATGTATAATTTGTTATTAACAAGTGATATGTTGGTGGAGAAATCACTCCCATTTTTATAACACTATTTTCACAAACAATATTTTCACCACTTAAACATTTTATTGGAACTTAACGGCAATATTTCTAGACGTATGGACTTAGCGCAATTTAACACTTGAGTTGGCTTACAATTAAACATATACTAAATTTATGACACTAAAAATAAATCATTAAGAAAATATCCAAAGAGATTCACTTTACGGTAACATATACAAAACATTAACGAACGCCTCTTTATGGTTAAAAGCAGTTCACGAACGTTTTTTCTTCATCAAAAATCAATAGGAACATTTATTAGTAGAATAAAGTAAACAAATTACAAACATAACAGAAGGTTTGCTATACGTAATATAATATTTATATGATATATTTGAACAACATGGTATGTGTAAAGCCCGTGAGGGTGATGACACCCAGAGTAAGAGAGTCGCCCCGCAGCCAGTCAGATGACGCAGCGTTAGTGCAGTTCTTTGGAGGCTCTGGCTTGGCTGGAAAAATGAAAATAAATATTTAGCTGGACCAATGAACACACCCTTGTTTATCTCCTTCTATCTATGTATATAAAAGTGAAATACCACCCACTCACTCACTTACTCACTGATGTATCCTGAATATACCCAAAACTAGTTAAACTAGGTAGGTTCATTAAATTTGCCAGATGTTAGTTTGTGTAATGTAGGGGACCGCTAAGAGAGGGTTTTTGCAAATATACATTTTAAGGGTGTTAAAAGGGGGATAGGACCGTGAATCTTTTTTATAGAACGAAATATTTTTGTCCCAGAAAAAGATATTCATGCGGGCGAAGAAGCCGAGGGCAACAGCGATATAAGATTAGTGGAATGATTAAGTAATGGTAAGTAATCACCACTACCCACGAACGCTCATAGCACCATAGGAATGATGGTTGCGTTTGTGACTTTTAAGGGATAGAGAATAAGACAAACTTATGGCCGTTCCCAATATTAATCTTCAATTTCACGATAGATAGCTATCGTCAAACATCCGTATTGTTCTATCTACTGCTTGGAATCGTCCCTATTTTTTAGATATGCACGTCAGATACTATGATAGGAATAGATAGGCAGTCTATCTGGGCCCTCTTGTGCGTTATGTTCATACAAGCTGAGAAAGAGGAACTATTGTTTAATTTATGTTAGAAAATATGAAGATATGATTTCGATTAGAAATATAAGTTTTAATTTAACATTTATCTATAATTCATAATTTTTACCACTGTAAATGAAATAATAATGACGAGAAATATTTATTATGTTGCAAAACACAATGTAATAACGAAACGTTTTACTGTCAATAGATTACGGCTCTGAATACAAGTCCTTTGAACAAAAATCCCAAGCGAATTTGGGGGATTTTACTGAAGTGGGGAATTATTTTGTTCGCAATAACAAATATTTATATGTCTCTTGCACTTAATTTAATTATCAAAACGGTGCATTATTTTTATTTATAGGAATTTTAGATTTCTTTTATATTTTCTTTTAGATTTTTACATAATTTATTTAGTTTTTTATTGCAGTGCAAGTGCCATGTAAGCCTTGTATACTCATGGCTATTTCTTCAAAATGCGTTATTTATTTCGGTTTTTTACAGCCGAGGATATCTGTTTATCGGTCAAAATCTACCGATAAAGAAAAAACTAAATAACTTTATCGACAGATAGCACATAAAAAATATTGGGACGCTTGAACTGTCATTTTCATAGTGTTGTTTAACTGTAGTCAGCTATCAGTCCTCTCATCAGTAGACAGCAATGAAGAATAGGATTACCTATCATTAGTAAGTTTATTGGGACGGTAAAACGGTAAATAGATAAAATTTTCTATCGCCGGTATAGCAAAACTAGAGACAGACAGAATATAGGGAACGGCCATTAGAGACTCAAATTATCCCGACCATATGAAATTCTAGCCGTCGCTTTACGTAGATTTTGTGTGAAGTAGTGATAGACAACACTATTTTATTATTATCTATTCATGACTGCCTTGGTAGCGCAGTTGTAATGCGTACGCGTTACGACTGACGCTGAGGTCTAGGTTTCGATCCCCGGATCGGGTAAAGGGGTATTGGGTTTTTTTCTATTACGAAATGCTCAGTATCAGCCCGGAGTCTGAAATTTGTGCCCGGTATGGCGATAGGCTCGCCCCCTATCACATAAGGGACGGAGATACGCTCGGCGAAATGTGGGTGTACCTACTGGTTACACCTCTGCCTACCCCTTCGGGGATTACAGGCGTGAGTGCATATGTACTATTCATGCTGTAGACAAAACTGATCGTAGCCTACATCTGCCACTTTTAAAATTACAAAAGCTTAACAGATTCATAAAAAGGAATATTCAGGAACAACAAATGAGATTTCAGTATATCATTATCATCATTTTTTTACTTCAATCCGGATTTGTGTCAGCTGTATGAATAACTATTCGAATCATAAATACTTTCTTGATTTAAATGTCTGAATATACAAATAATTTGTATATTCAGTTTGTTACTCTTTGGTAATAATTTACGTACGTCGTAGTACGTCGGTCGCAAGTGCCTGTGCCAGAACGTACCAGGAATACGATCCCGCGGATGGTTCAAAAAACGCTGGCTTGAGGTACTGGAGATATGAGAGCCAACGGTCTTACTACAGAGGATGCTCAAGATCGGGCGAAGTGGAAGCATCTTAGTGAGAAGGCGGACCCTGGCACTAACCGGGATAACGTCAGGTAGAAAGAAAGACTCTTTGGTAATAATTTAATAATTATTGTAATAAATTACGTTATCAAGACCAAATCATAACAACTTAGATTATGAGCTGGTAATAAACAACTAACTTTAATAAAGGAACTAATGATAATATTTATTTTGAGTGATTCATGTTCTAGTATCAGCTTTTTTTAAGTTTTATATTCGTGAAACAATATAGCATGATATAATAGAATTTGTCATTCGATCTGTAAAAGATGATAATGAAAAGATAGACAACTAGTCATCTAGAAATAAGGATAGTTTACTTTATTATTTCGTACACTACTAAAGGTATTGGTGTGGTATAAAGTGAATTATACCACAAGTTTAGTGCGTGACATCATATTGGGACTATGTTCTTGGAGTGATATCAAATATGATCTTACTGGTGGCAGCCATCAACTGAGGTAAATACTTCTGCCAGAACGCGCATTGCTTCACACGTAGTCCGTGTCCCACTGCACTCGAATTCACTGCCAATGACAGGTATTCTCTGCCAAACGCTGTGTGCACCGGCCAGTGGATTTTTGTCATCTCTCCTTTGGGATTCTGTGCTGGATTCCTGGAATGCATCGAAGTTGATATCAATTAAATTATTTACTGTGTACTATAATTATACGAATGTTTCGAAATCTAAGAATAATATGTATTGTTTAGATAAAGTATTTTAAATACAAAATTAAAAAATACACCTTCTTTAACTAGGGGCAAAATTTAGATAGAAAGGGAATTCAAAACTTTCATAGGTTTAATAAATGTTATATTCACTTCATTAGGTACTATGTAATAAATTCTTGTAATAAGAATATACATGTACCCATGAAAATAAGGTTATTGCAAAATATTTTAAAACAATAACACCCGGTTTCTGAAAGGCTGATCAATGTTAAATTAACTAATCAAACGTCAATCTCATGTCAAGTCGAAATTGAGTTGCTAGAAGCGTGATCAACACCTTTGATTTGACACACATGTTAGCTAACATAACTTTCAAATTAATATGAAAAATCGTATGTCAAACGGTACTACCTAAAGAGACATTCAATATTATATTTTTTTTCACTAAACAACGTTTCAGCAACTCGAATTGATTTGGTATCGATGTCAAATCAAAGTTCTGTTATTTGAATGTTGATTTGATCAGCCTTTCAGAAACCGGGTGTAAGTGTTTAATTTGACGAACTCACCCTGATCTGGCGAAATTGGCCCAATATCTCATCAAGCGCCTGCTGAACTCAATTTCTTCGGGAGAATAATTCTTCCCAGGATTGAGTGGTTCTCCAAACACGTAATTAATTTCATCAGCATGCATTACTCCAGTCCAGGATGGCCACGGATTGTTCTTACTACGGTGCTTGTAGTAGTACGTGTAAACATTATTTCCAGTCTCAGCGTATCTGTGAGCAAATTCGTTAACTCCACAAGTAAAGTGATAGTCTCCTACCATCTTATCTAGCGCGTTTCGATTCTTCACTGGATCTTCAGGACTTAACCAGTCAGTGTATTCAAAGACAATCGCCTGCCTCGCCACATCGTTGACGTAAGGATTTAACTCTCTGACTGCTTGAAGATACTGTTCCCTTGATATCCCCACGTTTTCTTCCTTCGGAAAAAGTTCTGTCAGATAATACAGTATAAAATAATAGCCTTCCTCAGTATTTGATCCCATTAGTATATTTGTCTTCTTAAAATTCTGGTGAGCTAAAGATCTTATAGGCATTTCATCTAAGAAAGAACCATCGATGATCGGTACGAAGGGAAACTCACATATGCCCAATGTTCCCCATTCGTTGTTAACTAGTTCATCAGCACTTTTCTTCCTAAGACAATCTATCATAGGCCCCATGTCCGTTCTAGAGTGGGGGCAGTGAACAGCTTCAGCTAATCTTATACCGCGCAAGATGCTCTCTTCCCTCGAAATAATAGCCCAAGGTGCGGTCGCAGCTCCAGACTGCATTATCGCCTGAGAAAACAGGTTCCTTGAGAGCGGAGATAGTAAATGTAGGGACACAGAAACGGCACCAGCTGACTCTCCAAATAATGTTATATTATGAGGATTACCACCAAAATACCCAATATTATCCTTAACCCATTGCAATGCCATCAACTGATCGAATAGACCAGCATTGCCAGGTACATCAGGGGTATCGAAAAACAAAAATCCGAGCGACGCAACTCGGTATTGCATCGACACATACACAATTTTCTCTTCAGAGACCAGAATTTTAGGATCATAAACATCTAAAGTAGCTGTCCCCGAATAAAACCCGCCACCGAAGACCCAGAGCATAACGGCTGCGTTCTTCGGTCGAGGGCGTGGAGCCACTATGTTAATATACAAGCAGTCTTCCTGCATATCCGTGTTGGGATTCCACATCATAGCGCCAGGGAAATCACCGAACACTGTATCTACTATTTGGACGCATGAATGTGGCAGTGTTGTCGTATTCAGTATTTCTTCGCCCCAACTTTCAGTGGGCCTAGGGTGCCTGAATCTGAGGTCACCGACTGGTTTCTGGGCATACGGTATCCCGAACCACGCATCAACTTTCTTCCCAGTGGCGGCAGTCAACGTGATTCCCCTCACCCTTCCCTTTCTAGTGCGAACGACCAGAGGATCTTCTTCCTCATGTTCCAAAACCGGTTCATCAGCCATGGGCTCCTCGGCCCGCTCATGGTTTGAGTAGAACCTTTCGTCATACTTGGCTCTCTTGGAGGAGGTTTCCGCGTCACTGGCGCGCTTGGACGATGTTTCGTGATCCTCGAGCCGGGGGAGGATGGTGTCGAGCTCGGGGTTATAGCGGACGGCCTCGCCGTGACCGCGGTAGGGCTGTGGTGGCGCGGGTGGCGCGGGGAAATGGAGGGGGTGTTCGGGCGCGTGGTGCCTGGCGCGGTGCTCGTGTGGGCCGGCCAGCGCACGCGCCGCCAGCGCCGTCAGCGCCGCCAACACCACGCGCATGCCGCTGCGACACCTTCTGCCTCACTCACCACCTACAAGGTAAACAATTAGATAATAACAAATTGGAATTTACCAAGATTGCAGTTATTATTTGTATGACGATTGTTTTACATTATAGTATAAAACTTTAACCAGTATTTAAGAAACGTATTAGTCGTTATATACATAGATGGATTGTAAAGATATGACAGACGGTCTTCAAGATGATTTATTTATTTAGGGGTATAGTGAGTGGTTCCAGAGAGACGTTGTTTTTTCTTATAAGTCGTGTTTCAGAACTAATCATATTATGTTTATTATATCCATTTATCCATTCTGGATATCATTCAAGTGTGTTCTCTTACCATCTCTCGTTTGCCACCCTCTGCCACAACAAAAATCAAATTGGAACGCATCAAACCGAATGTAAATTTTATCAGATTTGATTGTGAAAATCTCTTACATTTGTTCAATATTGTTTGCGATAACAAAAACTTTGTATGTGTGTATAAAGTTTATTGGATCGGTTCTGTTATTTGTGTTGACGGTACAATCGCAAACACTCTCAGTTATTGCTCGCCGGTTATTTGTTTATACACAAAAACTACAAATAAGATTTAATTCCAGATAGCCGGCAGTGGTTTCTGTTTATTCTATACGAAGTATGGAATTGTCGAAAGATATTATTGGTTTAGATTTTGTGGAAGTAAGGGAATATTTGCTATTGTTTATAATGTTATGTACTGTGTGTAACAAAAACAAAACCAAAGAGTAGATAGAATCCATACTATATTCAAATGCGAAAGTAACTCTGTCTGTATTACGTTTTCACGGCTAAACCGCTGAACGGATTTTAATGAAATTTGATAAGAGGATATGTTATATGCTAGGACATAAGGTACTTTTAGTCCCGGAAAAGGTATTCAGACAGGTGGAGCCGAGAAAAAGCTAGTAATATATAACGGAAAGTCATATAGATACACGTGGCCTTAACTGAATAGCTATATTCATAGTATTTTCATACTATGGACTTTCTGACCATGAGAATAAAAAAAATTGATCGGAGTCGTGTAAGATTCAAATCTTTCGCTTACCCCTACGGGATACGAACGTAATTTTATGTATTTTTATAGCATAGGCCGACAAACGACCCAGTGGCTCACCTGATGGTAAGTGATCTCCATCATCCATGTACGCCCACAATACCAAAAGAATCGTTTCGGATTGTCGACCGTAAAGATAAGGGATAATGAAGGGATTGGGAAGGGGAGGGGATTTGGGCCTCCAGATATCTTACTCACGATACGAAACGCAGCAGCAAGCTGCAACTTTACACCAGTTTTCTGTGAGACAGTAGTAACAACCCGGACGAGCCAGCACATTCATGCTGTAGACAAAATTGGCTACAGCGTGACTCTACCACTCTACAAAACGTGTAATACTTATTTGTCTATTTAAAATTAGTTTCATCCATTCATTTTAAAGTGTCTTAGTATGATGGTTAGAGAGAATGCAATGCGTTTTTCGGAGAAATGCGCAGAGTCTCCGGGGGGTCGGTCTGACAACTTAATGGATGCCGTGGCAGACTAACGCCTGGTTTCTGAAAGGCTGATCAATGTAGAATTAACTAATCCAATGTCAAATCTCATGTCAAGTCGAAATTGAGTTGCTATAAGCGTGATCAACACCTTTGATTTGACACACATGTTAGCTAACATACTCATAACTTTCAAATTAATATGAAAAATTGTATGTAAACAGTACTAAAGGGAAATCAAATATTATGTTTCTTTTTCACTAAATAACCTTTCAGCAACTAGAATTGATTTGACAGCGATGTCAACTCAAAGTTCTGTTAGTTGAATCTTGATTTGATTAGCCTTTCAGAAACCGGGCGTTAATATTTCGTTCCAACGGTGGTTCAGTTAATTTCGTTAAATATCATGCTGTAAAAATAACTTAAGGTCATTGTATCCCGTATAGATAGGCAGCGGTGCAACTAAGGCGCGCACGGTTCGTCAATTTTATTTCCACCCCATGATGTGACAGCCTCCGTGGCGCACTAGGTGAGATGCTGACGGTGAAGCGAGAGGCCGCAAGTTCGATCTGTGTATGATCCACAAATATTTAATTCATTTCCGGGTCTTTTCGACGTCGTAGGTCGTAAAAACTACAAGCCAAATATTTCTGTAACATGTGTTAAAAAGCATTGCGCCGACCCAACTGCGAGTAGGATAAGAGCATGTGGAAGCAGGAGGAGATTCGTTAAGACACATAACATATTATTACGTCATAGAAAATTGAATTGAAGAGCTTTTTGTAATTATTTACAACTCTTGTACAACGTGAAGGCAACGTTTGAAATTGTATGGAAACCATCATAGGTACGAGTACATATACAAGGTTACTCAGAAAGGCTGTAGTCAGCCGTGGGCGACTTAAAGTATCGCTAATAAAGATTTATACCATGTATTTTTTTTTTTTATAGTATAGGCCGGCAAACGAGCAAGTGGGTCACCTGATGGTAAGCGATCTCCACCGCCCATGTACGCCCACAATACAAAAGAATTATGCGCGCGTTGCCGACCTTAAAGGAAAGGGATAATAAGGGATTGGGAAGGGGAGGGGGATTTGGGCCTCCGGATATCTCACTCACCGTACGAAACGCAGCAGCAAGCTGCTACTTTACGCCCGTTTTCTGTGAGACAGTGGTAACGACCCGGACGAGCCGGCCCATTCATGCTGTAGACAAAATTGTCTACAGCGTGGCTCTACCACCTTTGTATATTTCATCTCATAAAATAAAATAGTTTCATACACTCAACAGTCACACACAGTACACTAGGTAAACCTGAATCGCATCTGTATCAGGAACTACGAGTGACTTGTGGTCCCACAACACCCAGACCCGAAACAAACTTTTGTGGATCACTCAAACGTTTGTTTGGTTGCGGGAATCGAACCCACGCCCTCTCGCTTGCCAGCCGTCTAGACGCTCACTGCGCCACGTAGGCTGTCAAAAAAACATTGATTGCTTATTTTAAAAACTCAATTGTAGTACAAAAAACGGACATGTCACGGCAGACATGTTTAAAAGGTTAACTGAATCAATAGTAAACATCGCTCTATATTAATGGAATGACTACAAGTATTCATACAGTAGATTGATATTGAACAATGGGTGCAAATTGTAGTACAGAGAGCTAGCGACAATATGTCACAGACGTCACAGTTCATCAGAAGGTTTCCGTCCCATTCACGCGCAAACAAAGCGACGTCGCCCGTCTCCGGCGATTTCAGTTTTATTGTAAAACTTCGTGCACTCAGCAAAATGGTAAAATTGTTTTGCATTTATAGTAATGCTAGTAGGTTTTGGAATCTATATATATAATAAAAGCGAAATACCAGATACTCACTGATAATCTCGATATCTCATAAACTACTAAAGCTACGATCATGAATTTTGGTCTAATCGTTTGTATAATATAGAGGCTTAGAGAGGATTTTTGGAAAATTTAATTTTAAGGCGGTAAAAGGGGGAGTTTAAAACATGAGAGCGGAGCCGTAATATGCACGCGGATGATACTGCGTGGGACAGCTAGTATTTCTGTCAGGGTCTCAGCCTGTCAGGGCGAAAACAGAAATCAAAGATATTGAAAATAAATAATAAACTAAAAGAGTTTTCAAGTCAAGTCAACCAGTTTGTCGTAAGAAACGCCACATCAATGACTACATCTGACGATAAATAGAGTCCAAAATTATGTTTAATGGTAATTAAAAGTCGCTAATTAAGGTAGGTTTCGGATGAGCCCGTAAAGCATCAGACGCGCCTGTACTGTCTCACCGAAAGCGTAAACATAATATGGAAGATCATTCGACAATAGCATCACTCACGCACGGCATCACTGGCTCGTTCAAAATAGGGTTGATAGATAAATATGGCTCATTCAAAATAGCGTTAATAGATAACGATGGTTTATTCAAAATAGCGTTGATAGATAACGATGGTTCATTCAAAATAGCGTTGATAGATAACGGCGGCTCATTTAAATCAGCGTTGATAGATATTGGTGGCTCATTTAAAATAGTGTTGATAGATAACGATGGCTCATTCAAAATAGCGTTGATAGATAACGATGGCTCATTCAAAATAGCGTTGATAGATAACGATGGTTCATTCAAAATAGCGTTGTTAGATAACGAAGGCTCATTCAAAATAGCGTTGATAGATAACGGCTCATTTAAAATAGCGTTGATAGATAACGATGGCTCTGACGCTCACGTATAACGAACATATAATGAACAACCACAATACCAGAAGAACTATGGATGCAAGATCTGAAAGCTAAAGGCATGGGGATTCGTAAAGAGTCAATAGTAAGTAGATGGCCATTGGTCATTAGGTTATCAGTTATGTTGATAAACTTCCAAGTATTAGTATTATTATCAAATATTACAATACATTTAATAAACCACATCAACGTTTTAATGCAATTCGAAAAACCTATTAGAATGTAATTTTAACAACTGAAATTATTATATATTTATCAATTTGTGAGTGATTTAAATACGAGGTGCGAACATGATTATGATTAATTACATGAGCATTGTCGACGGCAGCTGACGTACTACATGATTGGTGTGATATTTTGTAATCCGGCGGTAAAAAAATATTAGTTAAAAGACTGATACGCAGCTTATTCAATCCTGCACTTCAAAAGGACATTTCTTTTTATCCGGGCACGGCAAAGTGACTATGCTGCCAATAAGTGCAATGCAAGAATAGTGTCGACTACTAAACTCATTGAATAAAAAGACAAGGTTCTTACTGTTCACAACACAAAAGGAAGATTTCTATTCTTTATCATCTAAGATCGATAAAATAATATTGAGATGGGTATGTAGAGAAGATAGATGAAAGAAGGTTAACGAATAAATGGTGAGTGAGAATGGTGGTGGTGGTAGTAAAGACTCCGTCGAACATTATGTGACCAAATTAGAGATATTCTCGAGAAAGGCCAGACCAGAAGTATCCAACACCGACGTGCATGTATGAAGAATGAAATGAGAGTAAATGAGGTCATGAGGTGTGCAATGATGGTAATCCGTTCTCTCCCTACTCTTATAAGAAACAGACATGAGTTCATTATAGTACCAACCCTTATGAATATTTTAATGGTTAGTTCCTCATTGTTTGACCAAAGATCTGTATCAATACATAGTGGAATTTTTGAGTGGAAGAGCCACGCTGTAGATAGTTTTGTCTACAGTATGAATGGGCCGGCTCGTCCAATAAGAAGCAACACCATCAGAACTTTGAATTATGAAATACTGCATGACACTGAACTGCGCTCACCACCCTGAGACATGTTAAGTCTCTTAATACCCAGTAATTTCACTGGCTTCAATGTCCTTCAAACCGGAACACAACCGTGTTTACACATTGCTTGACGGCAGAAACAGACAAAGCAGTGGTATCTACCCAGATAGCTTCTCGCATACGAGGGACGTATCACCTAATATATTTGTACTGCACTAAGCTAAACACCAGGTCCAGTGCCTAATAAAAACCACTTTATCGTGCCATGATAAAAAACAGCAGTTCCATAGTCACATAATTTCACTTTTTATCGCTTTTTTTCACACAAGTAAGTTTCCACAGACAGGTAGGGCGTGACTGTAAATCTTCACAAAGTGGGTGAAGGTCTGTAAAGCAGTTATCAGTCTGCTGCGCGACTCACCGCTTGAATTGCAAATCGCCATTGGTATCTGCAGCGTCCTTCGCGCACGCCACGCGATATCGCCGCTCCGGCAGTTTTTTAAATTAACTTGCGGTTTCGTTAATTGGTTACTTGATGTTCGGGGAATAAATCTTGTTAGTTTGGAATTTGTTCGTTTCTTTTTCACTTTTCAGAAGGTTGGTTTCGTTCCAGTTTTGCTTCACGGCTTTGCGTACTTTGTTCGTTCGAAAGAAATCAAAGAGAGCAGTTGTAAGAAAATAATTTATGACAAACATAGGATCGTATGTATCATAATGTAATGTATTGTAGCAGTTTGTGGAAAGAACATTTACACGCACAAATTTCTACCACTGTACACAAGCGTTATAATAGAAAACCCGATATTAGGTTCACTAATGCGTATTTTGTTTATAGTTCTTAGTTAAAAGTTGAAAGTAGTAGAGCCACGCTGTAGGCTATCTTGTCTACAGCATGAATAGGCCGGTTCGACCGGGTTATTACCACTGTCTTACAGAAAAACGACGTAAAGTAGCGGCTTGCTGCTTGCTTGTTCCGTACGGTGAGTTTGACATCTGGAGGCCCAAATCCTCACATCTTCCCAATCCTTTAATTACCCCTTTCCTTTAAGGTCGGCAGCTATTCCACGAATCTTCTGGAGATCACTTACCATCAGACCCACTTGCTCGTTTACCGGCCTATATTTATAAAAAAAATCTAACATCCGCCATAGACACATAGAAAAGCATCTATGCATCTGCTAAAGGTGACCAACACGACAAAATCGATACCAGCACAGCATCTCCGATAAGGTAGGCAAAGGTGCATGGTTCGCCGAACTTATGTCCGTCTCTATCACCATTTACAAATTTCCAATCATGACAGATTTTTGGAATCGAAAACTCAATCACAAATTGTGATTTTGAACTTAGGACTTCACGGTTTCCAAGTTCGCTGCCACTAAACTAACGCGGCATATCCTTAATATTATTATCGCGATAAATCACCTTAGTCATTAATTCTTCGCTACAAAAACGTATATAAATGTGCGCCTACTTTCAAATTACAGCAGCCGCGACTTCAATAGCTCTTCTCAACGGGGGAAGTCTCAAAACGGAATTTATGGCCGATTTTATATCCCGCGGGAGCTTATTACCGTGCTAGAACCAATGTAACGAGAGCTCTACAGTACGGCGACTATGAATTTGGAATAATATTTTTGCATGGAGTTTTTACTTTTGCATATGCAACTTTACACGATTAGATCGTATATGTAAAGAGTACATCCGCGGCAGGCTTGGTGACCGCGACGTGGCAGATGTCTGTGCTAGAACGTACCAGGAGCACGATCCCGCGGACGGCCTAAAAAACGCTGACTTGACGTATTAAAGGGAGACATGAGAGTCAATGATGTTACTACAGAGGATGCTCAAGATCGGGCAAAGTGGAGGCGCCTTAGTAGGAAGGTGGACCCTGGCACTAGGCAGGATAACGCCAGATAGAAGAAAAATAAAATATTAAAAGAAATTTGACAAATAACTACACCGGAAATAACAAATAATTACAACCAGATTCTATTCTTTACCGGGCACAAATTCCAGACTCCGGGCTGATAATGAGCATTTCGTAATAGAAAAACCCAATACCACTTTACCCGACTCGGGGATCGAACCCGAGCGTTAGGACAACTGCGCCACCGAGGCAGTCGCTATAGGGGTTAGGCTCGCCCCCTATCACATCGTGGAATGGAGATACGCTCGGCGAAATGTGGGGGTACTGGTTACACCTCTGCCTACCCCTTTGGGGATTACAGTCGCGAGGGAGTGCGTATTCTATTCTTTAATACTAACAAATCAAAAAGCCCGCCTCATGGTCACCCTGCGACGGGAAGTTGTCTTCTTCAAACTGCCGCATTGCACGATGAAACGACTCGGAACTGAGAGGAAATTTTCTGGCAAGGAAATTACCTGCGGATGAGGGAAGGCAATTGAAGTCTCTATTAATCCATGTAAGTATTGGATAATTATGGGCCAATTGCATATAACTAATCTTGGGTATTTTCTAGCAGTAAACGGCAAACAAACAAGTTGGTCACATGATGGTAAGGAGTTCACTGCCCATGAACACCCACAGTAACAGAATCACGGACACGTTCCCAAGATAATATTAAGAAATTGGGTAGGACATTTGGACCTCCACTCTGGATATTGGCCTGCGTACGAAATGCAACAGCAAGCTGCTACTACGTCGGGTTCAGCCGGCTTATTTTTGCTGAAGACACTTTAAGTATACTATTTGGACACTGATCGATACTAGTGTAAGTAACTACCATCCAATCACTGTGATTTTAAGGGAGGTATGTTGACTAACTAGCTAGGTATAGCTATTAAATATTTGGGCAATTTGAAGATCTGGCTATTTTTAACTGACTCCATTTAGATTCTTTATAAACTACGATATATATAAAATAGTTAATGAGTGACTGACTCGGTGGCGTCAGTGGTAATGCGTACGCGTTACGATTGAGGCTGATGCTAAGAGACGGGTTCGATCCCCGGGTCGGGTACAAGTAGTATTGAGTTTTTCTATTACGAAATACTTAGTATCAGCCCGGAGTCTGGAATTTGTGCCCGGCATGCCGATAGGCTCGCCCCCTATCACATCATGCGACGGAGATACGCTCAGCGAAATGTGGGTGTACCGGTTACACCTCTGCCTACCCCTTCGGGGATTACAGGCGTGAGTGCGTATTTATGTAACTATTATTATTATACATTTAGTACCAGGCTAATCTCAGATGTACGTGACAATTTTAAAATCCCAAAAGGCCATAACTACAGTTGCACAACCCCTTTAATTCACAATAAAACACGATGTAACGCCAACATTTTGCAAAACAGTTAGTTTAACTGTTGCCAAACAGTGGTAATCCGGTTTAAACACTGAGCCACCGCGTTCAAACGAAGTTAACCGGAGTAAGCGGCAGTCGGTGCGACCAGCCGCGGAGCTAATGAGTTGCCAACTTTTCTCTTATTTCCGTTCCGTCAGGATTTTATTAATGTGTGTTGGGGATTATGGCGTTTTAACTTATTTTCTTTGTTGTTTGAATTGGTGTTTTTTTTTATAGTAAAAGATTCCAAACGAGCAGGTGACTCATGATGGTAAGTGATTTCAATACATACGGAAATTCAGATGTAAGTAACATTTTTTAAATATGTTAATTTTTCTAAGCTACCCGTATAAGGATAATATATCGCTTCTCTTTATTTCATTTTTATTTATTTATTTATTTATTTAATAGCAATACCATTAGGTAAAACACACTACTAACATAATATAAAAATCAAATAAGTAACAAATCATGAGCTTACCTTTTAAAGGTATTTACAGCTAACACAAAAAAATTACAATGTCATAATAACGTAATACCTAATAATTATTATAAATTATAAGATAAGTAAAGTAAGTAAATTATTTTTAAATGAAATGTAATATGTGAAATACGTAAACTAAATATTGTGAAAAACAAATAACTTAATTTTATTTTTAAATGGGCCAATCTTATTGCTTAAAATGTCAGCGTCAATACATTTGGGCAAATAATTATAGGTTCTCATCATTCTTGTTATGGGAGTAGTGTAACCCAAAATAGTTTTATAAAATTTTTCTTTAAATAATTTGTAGGCAGAAAATCTAGGTAATCGGCATGGAGTTGAAATATTTACTCTCCAAAGAAGCTGTGGACAATCTATACCTGAGTTTAAAAGCTTATGTAAAAATACTAAATCTAAATACTTTCTGCGTGATATTAGTGATTGCATATTATAAAATTCTAGTCTTTTACTATATGATGATACGAAACCGCAACGATATTTTGAATGGGACAAATAATTTAGATTTTTTTTTGGATCATTTCTATTCTGTTTTTGTGAGTATCGTAATAAGGGGACCAAACTTACTCAAGAGAGCAGTACTCAAGAATACTCCTGACCAGCGTGTTGTAAAGGAGTATTTTCGTAGAAAGCCGTTTAAATTGACTGCCATTTCGTATGATGAAGCCTAACATTTTATAGGATTTAGTAACGATGTTAGTAATGTGAGAATTAAAACTAAGCTTACTGTCCATGTAGACTCCAAGGTCACGAATTTCAGATACAGTATTAAGTGGTATATTATTTATGTAGTATCTATGATTAATAATATACTTAGTTATTCTAGTAAACGATATATGATGGCATTTATCAACATTGAGAGCCATTCCGTTTTCAACACACCAATTAAATAAGTTGTTTATGTCTTTTTGAAGTAAGTCACAGTCAGAACTACCTGAAATAGCTTTGACAATTTTTAGGTCGTCAGCAAACAAGAATACCTTCGAAGTAGAAAAACTGTTAATTAGGTCATTAATAAATATGACAAATAATAAAGGTCCCAAATGAGATCCTTGAGGAACTCCAGATTCTACATTAAAGAATTCAGACTGTGAATTGTTTACAACTACATATGATTTACGGTTTTTTAAGTAGGAGTCGAACCAGCCCAATAGTGGGCCTCCGAGACCACATACAGACAATTTGTTTACCAATAATTTATGATTGACTTTGTCAAAAGCTTTGCTGATATCTGTGTAAATGACGTCTGATTGAATGCGACGATCCATATAATCGGACAAAGTTTCAACATAGTCAATCAAATTAGTATTAGTAGAACGGTGTCTTATAAAGCCATGCTGGCTGCTTGACAGTTGATGACATACATGCTTGTAGAGATAAGGATAAATTATACTTTCAAAAACTTTTGAGAAGGTAGAAAGAATTGAAATTGGCCGATAATTTTTTATGTCAGATTTTGAGTAATTTTTAAAGACAGGAGTTATTTTAGCGACTTTCCAGTAAGAGGGAAATACTCCAGTTTGGAGTGATTTATTGAATATTAGTGTAAGAGGCACATATAGATGATTTGCACATTCTTTAACAAAATAGGGTGAAATTCCATCTGGACCAGGGCCTTTATGACGATTTAGGATTTTTAAATTATTGAGTACGATACTTTGATCTAAGATAATTGAATTAAGGCAGTCATTAAAAGCTGATTTAATTGTAGTAGTGGAGTAATGGAGCAAAATATGGTTGTCATCATAGATAGATGAAAAATTTTCCGCAAATAAAGAACATATTTCAATACTATTAGTTGCAGTTGATGAGTCTAAGGACATTGAGGCAGGAATATGAGATTTATTTTTCCTTTTGTGCTTGATGTAACTCCAGAAATATTTCGGGTTACGAGCAATATTTGACTCTAAAATATTTATATAATCATAGTAACTCTGTAAGATTATTTTGTTACATCGTTTATTGAGAATATCTAGTTCTATTTTATCTCTACGATTTTTATATTTTTTATATCGTTTCCATATTTTTTTCTTTTCGTTAATAGTTCTTTTCACATCATGTGTAAACCACGGCGGCTTATTACAAGAATAATGCTTTGTCAATGGAACATATAAGTCATTTATCGGTTTCAAAATCTCATAAAAAGCATCAACATTATTATACTTACTTAAAATGTCCGGCCAATTGAAAGTCCCAAGTTTTTCCCGAATAACATCATAATCAGCTTTGTAAAAATTAAGTTTAGGTTTTTGATCAATTTTTAGCATATTCTCTAACCCCAAACTAATATTAAATTCTAAGGATGGATGATGTAAGTCCGTTACGGTAAGTGGAGAAACAGCCTTATGCACTTGTAAGTTTGTTTGCGATGAAAATATTAGATCCAATATGTTTGAGTTATGGTTTTTTATGTGATTAAATTGTGTGAGGTCATTAAGGGCCAAAAATTCAGACATTAAATTATAATAAGAACAGTTAGTGCGTTTTAAGGATAATAGAGATTCGTGTCCAAAACTATTATCTGTCCAAACTAAATTAGGGACATTGAAATCCCCTAAAAGTAATGTGTGTGTGTATTGTGACAAAAATAAGCTAGCTTCATCTAGAAAAGTTTCAAATGAATCTATATTAACCGGGGGTGGTAAGTATACAACACAAATACAAAATTTTACCACCTCATGGTTACTAATAAATTCTATAACAATCCATAAATTTTCAGAATTGCCTTGTTGATCAGAAATAAAGTAAGAATTGAATTTTTTGTTGACAGCTATTAATACTCCACCACCCGTACTTTTGTAAGGTGGTCGTTTTAAATCACGTGCTCTTCTATACACAGTATAACGATCATCAAATAATTCAGAATCAGTAACATTATTTTGTAGCCAAGTTTCGGTAATAAATACGATATCTTAGTTGTTAACACATACATTACGATAAAACTCATTAGTTTTAGTGTTTAAGCCTCTAGCATTTTGGTAATAACAGTATAAAGATGTGAATGTTATAACATAATTCAGAGCATACACTAGTGACAGTAACCTGTAAGAACAATAATAAATTAATCAGATAGTTTTCTAAGGTCTTCCAGGTTTTTAACTACAAAAGCTCGATTATTTTCAGCTTTTCTTACAAAAATCCGACCACCACGTACCCAAACAAATTTATAATTTTTTTCCTTAGCCTTTATTCTAGTCGCTTTATGAAGTTCCTTATTGAATGGAGATAAATGCTCTCCAACAAAGACCGGCATTTTAACGCCGCCAATGCCTAAATGGTAAGAACTGAGTTTATCTTCAGGATGTTTCTTATTGAAATTTATTATTTCGGCAAGAAAATTGTCTCGAGTTCTAGGATTGTTTAGTTTAATAACAATAGCCCGTGGACGATTGCTTTTTGGGTCAATCTTAGCTGTTCTTGTACACATATGTATGTCACTTTCATTTAATCCAAACGCCACGGTTTTGGCTAATTGTTGTACTATTGTTATAAGATTTTCTGAGCTATATTCAGGCACACACTGTAATTCTAAATTCGACAATCTTGAGTGCTGCTCCATTTCAGCCAGACGAGAAATTAAAGTTGCATTAGCAGTATGAATAGTTTCAACTTTATTTTCTAGATTAATAATAAGTTCTGTATTTTTTTGTAAATCTAATTGAACTTCATCATATTTATCACTAATAAACTGGATAGATTCACCATAAGATGCAAATTCATTGCGTAAATGGGAAATTTCCGATCTTATGTTACGAAACTCGGCAGCTAAACAATCTTGAACTGACTTTTTTAGTTGGTTATTAATGAATTCATATAATTCCTTTATCAGGATTTCTTTGATGTCTTCTTTGGTGAGGCATTGATGTCCAATATCTGAGCCATGAGGCGAAGGAGGCATTGATATATTCAGTACATACCGTGCGCATCCTGTTGGCTTAATAGTTTTGCATTTACGGTCACTTCCTTTCCTACTCTTATCCATAATTAGAATCAGTTTCTAGCAGCAAAACTAGGAAATAGCTGAACTGAAAAAAGATTTACTAAGTAACGCACAAATTACTATGGTAAATAATAGAAATTAGAGCAAAATATGTACTCTACAACAACTATAAATGTACAATAATATTTTTTACAAATTTTATTTTTATTTAACTATTTATATTAACATCTGTGTGTCTTCTATAATATGTGTATCTTCACGACCCAAAAAGGGCCAACAGGGTAATTGTTACATTCTGTATAAAAGTTGTGCTTATCTTTGTTTTCAGTATTAAATGTCAACTCTGTATCCGTCGGCCATTGCTTGTTACAATAATAAAAAAACTACTTAAAAAATGAAATAAATTAGCAATATAATACTGTTAAAATTATAAGTCACAAATTATATACTATTTCTTACATAAAATATGGTAAAGTAGAGGTATTTTTATAATTTCCTATTCTTTTCTATCTTCTACCTTATAGGTAAGGTATCCTTCTTTTAAAGAAAAAAAGACGTTTTTTTGTCAATACAGTGCTCAACAATATGTCAAAAAGGTAACAAAGACTGAAAAAACACGATGTTCCAACAACGGGTCTCCTCGTGCATTTATAAAAAACGTGTTTTTATTTACTGCCTCGGTGGCGCAGTTGTAATGCGTACGCGTTACGATTAAGCTAACACTGAGGTCTCGGGTTCGATCCTCGGGTCGAGTAAAGAGGTATTGGGTTTTTTTATTACGAAATACTCAGTATCAGCTCGGAGTCTGGAATTTGTGCCCGGTATGGATAGGCTCGCTCCCTATAACATCATAGGACGGAGATACGTTCGGAAATGTGGGTGTACTAGTTACACCTCTGCCTACCCCTTCGGGAATTACAGGCGTGAGTGCGTATGTATGTATGTTTTTATTTGAAATGCATTACCATTCTTCATACTCATTTCATCTAGAATATCCACCCACATTTCTCTCAACACAAAATGGTCACAATTTTAGGGCGTCCCATTCATAGCTAACATGACATTGTAGTATGAGTTTTATGTAAGCGGAAGTAAGTAGTTATTGCACCAACTAGTGACGTCACTACGTAAAGGGATGATGCCGGTAAGTTTCTTACACAACTCGATGAATAAATTATTCTTTATTATGGTTTTATTGAAAATCGATTTGCTTACGTTACAGATAGCGATGCGTGGAGTGTAAGTGCGCCAAGAACATCTTAGGCTCAAAGCCAACCTCATCTGCACGTGGCACACTCTATTGATTTAACAAACGAGGCATTGGCGAAACTTGACTTCTGTTGCGGGTTGTGGAGGGTCAGACAGCGGGTCTCCCCATATAAATAAATAAATACACCCAACAGTCACACACATAGTCCTTACCCCACTAAGTAAACCTGTGTCGTCGATATCAGGAACTACGAGTGACTTGCGGTCCCATATTGTGGATCACACAAACATTTATCTCGACGCGGAAATCGACCACGCGGCCTCTCACATCACAGCCAGCTACACCCACTGCGTCACGACACTGTTTACCAGCCTCTGCTATAAAGAAAGAATACTAATAATACCAGCCCTGTATTATATACGTCCCACTGCTGTGTACGGGCCTCCTCTACTGAATGAGAGGGGTTAGGCCTTGGTCCACCACGCTGGCCTAATGCGGGTTGGCAGACTTCACATACTTTCGCAATTCTTATAAAGAACTTCTCAGGTATGCAGGTTTCCTCACGATGTTTCCATCACCGTTAAAGAAAGTGATTAACAATTAATAGACACATAAATTAGAAAAGTCAGAGGTGTATGCACTTGGGGCTGGTTTTGAACCTATGACTTTCGTCTCGACAGTCCATACCACTCCCCGCTGAGCTATCACTGCTTTTATAAAGAAAGAAAAGAAACGGAATATCGACGGATGAACAACTATCCCTGCACTATGCAATCAAGTCAGCGCACGACGCGGTTCGTGCCGGCTCATACAAACTACCGTCTCACGAGTCTCGAGGCGGGCTGGCCGGCCGCCCGTCACGTTATGATAAAACTTAACGAGTTTACTTTTGCCCGCTCTTTTCTAATTTATTTTCAGGTGTACTGATTATGCAGCGGTTAAGTATATTTAGAGCACGTTTACGCCGCGTCAGGAATTAATTTGCTATTTACGTGAGGGTTTGTGGTATTATATATTTTATTAAGTAAATAAATACACTGCCTCGGTGGCGCAGTTGTAATCCGTACGCGTTACGATTGAGGCTAACGCTGAGGTCTCGGGTTCGATCCCCGAGTAGGGTAAAGTGGTATTGGGTTTTTCTATTACGAAATGCTCAGTATCAGCCCGGAGTCTGGAATTTGTGCCCGGTATGGCGATAGGCTCGCCCCCTATCACATCGTGGGACGGAGATACGCTCGGCGAAATGTGGGTGTACTAGTTACACCTCTGCCTACCCCTTCGGGGATTACAGGCGTGAGTGCGTATGTATGTAAATAAATACACCCAACAGTCACACACATAGTCCTGACCCTGCAGTAAGATACAAGTCTTGTGGCGTAGGTATCAGGAACCACGAGAGACTTTCGGTCTGACAACACCTAGACTCGAAACAAATATTTGTTGATCACGCAAACATTTGTCTCGGTGCGGGAATCGAACCCGCGGCCTCCCGTTTCACTACCAGCTACTCGCTCGTTGCGCCATGGAGGCTGTCAATAATAATTTGAATGACGAAATGAGCAGGTCGATCGCTTGATGGTTAGCGTACTATACGTGGTATGCTTGCCCATAAATAGAAGCAACACTACACAAAACCTGGAATACAAAGTACTACATGGCTTTGGCTTTTCATTTGGTCACCCCGAGACATAACATTTTAAGTCTCACTTTCTTTCTACCTGTTATACTTAAATTTGACGGTATTGGTATTACGTGGGGCGACCCGCCGTCTGACCCCCATAACCCACAACATTTTTTGTATGAATGGCGAGACGAGCAGCTCGTTCGCCTGATTTTAAGCGTCACGCCTGCCCATAAACAGGAGCAACTTCACACAGAACTCTGGATAACAGAACACTGTATGGCACTGAACTACGCATCATCCCGAGACATAAGATGTTAAGTCTCATGGATTTTTCACCATGTATACAGACGCCATCCAGTTGTGCATATAAATTTGAAAAATGAAATTACTGGACATTATGTGACTTAACACCTTATGTCTTGGGGTGACGAGCGCCGTCCGGTGTCATGCTGTGCTTTGTTATTTAAAGTTCTGTGTGGCGTTGCTTCTGTTTATGAGCAGGCGTGGCGCTTACCATCAGGCGAGCGAGCTGCTGGTCTCGTCATTCAAGCTAATTAAAAATAAACCAGATTCCCTCCCACCAGGGGGCTGTTGCTAGGGTAATATATGGCTGCTGATATGATGACTTACCTGACACTATCTTCGGGAGGCCATGGCCCGTGCTCGCCGCACATGTGCTGCCTGCGTGTGCTCCTTTCACATTATACGAGGACCACCTGCAACAGGACATCAAGGATATTGACAGCATTCGCACGGATATAAGATTGGGACGGCATTCAGTATTTTTAAATGCTAAAAGCACGCTCTAGCCAGTTTTGTCTACAGCAAGTTTTGTTTACAAGGTGGTAGGCCCCTCATTTGCGAGAGGCCGGCTGGGTTGGTACCACCGCTTTGTCTATTTCTGCCGCCAAGCAACAGTGTGTAAGCAGTATGGCATTGGACTGCGCTCGTCACCCCGAGACATAAGGTGTTAAGTCTGAATGCCCAGTAATTTCACTGACTTCAATGTCCTTCAAACCGGAACACAACAGTGCTTACACATTGCTACTTGGCGGCAGAAGCAGTGGTACCAACCCAGGCCTCTCACATACGAGGGGCTACGATGCCACACCCCCATACAGATAAATAGGTCAAACTTATACCAACCCTCTTTATCGTCGAGGGTAAAAAAAGAAATGAAAACAAACAGAAACATGACCTAAATGTAACACTTTGAAATTCTAATTGATGTGATGATGTAGAATAACTGTTTACAATAAAATATATAATGTCAGCGAGGTGAGATTTCGACAAGGGCCCTCGCGAGATGGCACTCACCTCTGCCAAACTGAATGAAACCTTGGAATAAAACTAGTTTATACGGATTTTATCGCGGTTTAATTTTTATTTTAGTCCCGACGTTTCGAAAGCTTTTCAGCCTTCGTGGTCACGGGAGAGACTGAGGTGTAGGTCGTCTCGAAAAGTTAATGTTACAATGGCTACCTTCATTTTAACGAAGGCGAACTTCTAAGCTATGCAGGTTTCCTGACGATGTTTCCTTCACCGTTAACGCAAGCGATAATTAACAATTAATACACACGTAACTTAGAAATGTAAGAGGTGTCTGCTCTTAGGATTGGTTTCGAACCTGCGACTTTTGTCTCGAGTCCATATCACTCTCCACCGAGCTATCGGATAATTAAGGGAATGGGAAGGGGAGGGGATTTGTCTCTCCCGTGACCACGAAGGCTGAAAAGGTTTCGAAACGTCGGGACTAAAATAAAAATTAAACCGCGATAAAATCCGTATAAACTAGTTTTATTTCAATGTGTAATATTAGCGTAAACCTAAGAAATCACTATGAATGAAACCTATATAAATAGACAGGTTTCTTTATATTATCCCCGATGGACAGATGGTTTGTGTCATCCACAAAAATTTGTTTCGGGTCTGAGTATGGTAACAGTAAGTCCCTTGTAGTTTCTGATACCTACGATACAGGTTAACCTGGAGTGGGGTCAGGACTTGTGTGTATGTGACTGATGAAAAAAATCATTATGTCTGATATAGAGATACGCGCCCCACCCATTATGAGATGGAAATAAACTCGGTGAAATTACTGGGCATTATGGGACTTAACAACTTATGTATCGGGGTGACGAGCGCATTCCAGTGCCACACAGTTCTTTGTAATTCAAAGTTATATGTGGTGTTGCTCTGTGTATGAGCAGGCGTGACGCTTACCATCAGGCGAGCGACCTGCTTGTTTCATCATTCAGGCTAATAGAAAACTTGATTATTGGATGGAGGATGCGCATGAAGTCTACTGAGGTATTGAGAAGTTTGCTGATTGAATCTTCTGTAGTAGTTCCTCACAGGACTTCCTGTGGATTACATAATATAAGGTTGACGTATCATTGTCGTCACGCATCGCGGTCTCTAGTTTCCAGGATGCGCATGAACTCCACTGAAGTGTTGAGAAGTTTGATGATCGAACCATCTATAATAGTTCCTCACAGGACTTCCTGTGGATTACATATAAGGTGGACGTATCATTGTCGTCACACATCGCGGTCTCCAGTTTCCAGGATGTGCATGAACTCTACTGAGGTGTTGAGAAGTTTGATGATTGAACCATCTATAATAGTTCCTCACAGGACTTCCTGTGGATTACATATAAGGTGGACGTATCATTGTCGTCACACATCGTGGTCTCCAATCTCAGTCGCACAACTAAAAGTCTATTTGGCTTCTTCTTAGTCATCTATCGCCAAGACCAGAAGTCTTCTGAGGAACAGTTCAATATAGGTCTATAATTGATCTCATCTTCAATAGTAGATGACATAAAGAACGGGAAGAATTGAGAAAACGAACGGGAAGAAGAGAGAAAACAAAAAAAGAGACAGATAAACATTTAGCACAAATAAAAATAAAAAATGTATCCAAAACTAATGTCCTATTTCCAAATGTCAGTGCACATTCTTTATAAACAAAATAAACAAAAGAGCATGTCGGAATTGGATCAAAAAGGGAACTATAACGCCTAAACCCTCGGAGAGTCAGCGCAGCATTTGAAATTTAGACGAGGAAATACGCAGAATGGGGGGGGTTAGAATGAAACCATACAGTCTGTTATTGCACATACACCCGCTGCGGTTGTAAAAGGGGCTACAAGTCTTTAGTAAATGGGGCTAAATGAAGCGTGTTTTACAAAGAGTGTAATTTTAATAACGAGCAGTTTAATAATTTAAACCTACTACTTTTATTATAATTTAACTCCCATTACAAAAAAAAACGTGCCAAAATCGTTTATGATTAAATTTCCACACACCATTAGACTTAACTTTGATGATAGATTTGGCAAATTATAGCGTAATTTATATAACATTTCGTGAATTACCAAGAAGCCAATATAAAAAAGCAACCTAAAAACATATCCAAAACATAGCATGTCTATATCTATATCTAGCTTTCTATCGGATGCATTTTGAAGAGTGTGCAGCGGAACTGCATAATTTGATTCCCTCCTCCCTATTCCATCATCGGACGACCAGAGACACGCCAAAACGCCACCCATTTATGGTAGACGTTCCCAAAACGCGCACCAAACGCTTTGCCTCCACCTTCATCATACGGACTGCCAAATTGTGGAACAAGTTGCCGGAGTCTTTGTTCCCCGATAAATATTATCTGGGTGTCTTCAAGTCGCGAGTAAATCGTTTTTTGCTAGGCAAGCGTGCTTCATCTTAGGCCACATCATCGCTTACCATCAGGCGTGATAGTGGCCAAACCCGAGCCTATTACGTATAAAAAAAAACCACACACAAAAAACAATCCACCGGAAATAAACACCGCGGTCGCTAGCAAAACGCTCTCACGTACGTACACCACGGCCACTTGAGTGCAATTTGTCCAAGCAACGATGTCGAGTGCCCTCCACGGTGAAACTAAACTGAACTTGTAGTTTTGTGAGCGAATTCGTTTTTTTTCGGCCAACTTTTTGCCCGTGTAACTTCGCAAACCGAAAGCGTTCAGTATTTTCGTGTTCTACGAATAGTTCCTACTAGCGTTTCAACGTCCAGCGGTTTTATTAACATCGATTTTTTTATTTATTTTTAATTGGTCAAGTTTAGTCGTGTTTCGTGAAGTGTTGTTTTTTTATTAGCTTGAATGACGAAACGAGCAAACAGCTATTTTCTAAAGTAACATACTTACAAGACATATTCTTTCTCGCGGTATGTATAAATATTAGTGTGACTTTTGTATTTGAACGTGATTTATCATGTACATAGAGATGATGAAAGATGCGCTAACGCCCTGTTTCCGAAAGGCTGATCAAAGTAAAATTAACTAATCAAATGTCAAATCTCGCGTCAAGTCGAAATCGAGTTGCTAGAAGCGTGATCAACACCTTTGATTTGCCACACATGTTAGTTAACATAACTTTCAAATTAATATGAAAAATCATATATAAAACGCGTCTAAAGAGATATCAAATATTATTTTTTTTACTAATCAACGTGTCAGCAAATCGAATTGATTTGACAGCGGTGACAAAATCAAAGTTCTGTTAGTTGAATGTTGATTTGATAGTCTCATAATGTCCAGAAATGGCGTTAAGGTCCTTCAAACCGAAACATATAATGTTTACACATGAATGACTGAAAATAAGCGGTGGTGTGTAGGTGTACCTACCCAGACAGTCTTTCGCATAGGTGAGACTTTCTACCTTATAAAATTGTATCCATTTCATTATCTCTCCAACCCACCTTATAAACGTATCAACTAACACTACAATTATGTAAACATATCACCTAAACATGTCGCACAGCCCACAAATTCCCACACGGCCTGCCACAGTTTATTGTTCGCGAGCTATTTATCAAAGTAAATTTAGTTGTAACTGTTAAAGCATCAATCTAGCTACACCAGACGGGCTGTAATTAATGACTCGTGTTTACAATGGGAAGAATGTTCATACAATTCTGAAGGCCATTTTCGCATTTAACTGACACTGCTAATGAATTTTAAACGAACTGAGTTTAGATTTGACAAAAAAATTGTATTCAGCTCCTCTTTAAGTGCAGTCCAGTGTTAATATGATCTCGTCTCGATCTCATAGCAATCTCAATTCAATCACAATGATGACGTTTATATAAGGGCATGTGTCTTCTAGAAATATTAGCAGAATGCCGTTTTGGCTTCAGTCAACTTATAATCCATTTTCGATTTCATTCAGATCTATTTGACGTTGATTATTGGTTTATGAGAATACCATTTGCAACTTTCTTGACACTGAGAAAGAGGGATATATCGGAATCTTATTTAGATCATTTTTAATTACGAGAATTGGCCTTCTGGTGTCGCTGTTCAATTGTACTACCTACCTTGATAATTGCATGTTCAATTGGTGGAAAAACCAATATGCATACATAAAAAAGCAAAAAAACTCGTTAATTAAGAACCTCCGCCTTTTTGGATTCGGTTAAAAAGTAAACAAATATCTAGGTAATTTCAAACTGAAATACGACTACAATCCAGACCCAGAAACTCACAGTTCTCATAAACTGCCAATAGATAAATCCTAACACAACATAAAAAAAGAGTAAACAACAATGTAAAATTACATAGAACACTGAAAAGAAACACCCATTTAATGATAAGTAATTAAAACACTCGGCACCGAAACAAATTTGTTTGCAGCGCCCACAAAGTTTCTAGTAGTTGGGAATGAACGTGCAATCCGACACAGTAAACTTTGTGCATCAGTTTCGTGGAACGAGCTGGCAACTTTGTGTGATGCCTTCAGGAAAATTATAATATGGAGTAGTGCTGCCCTGTCTGTGTGCATCGATTTTCCTTTGGGGTATTGCATTTTTTCGGAAATCGGTATTAATTTACCGTGGATTTTAAATTAATATTAAAAAATAATTATTTAAAAACTTTTAACATAAAATGAAACCGTCTCAAAAAATAAAGAGCTAAAAATAAAACTTAAACAATTTTGGTAGTATCGTAATAAATGATTGCAAACGGAGTTTACAATAGTAACCATAGATTTCAACTGCATTATAGAATTTGTTATTTTTTACTTATAGTGTTTTTATTTTGAAGTCGGTTTCAAAGTTTTGTTAACCGTTATTTTATTGGTAAAATAATCACGAATCTCCAAACAATTTCCAATCCAAGATGCAAAATAAAGAATGCTAAGATATTTTTAATTCTCGGTTGAAATTATACCACTGCACTCGTTAAGTGGAGACCTATTGAGGTTACCAGGAATCTGAATAGCTCAGTAGAGTGCCTTCCAGTGGGGAAATTGACAATCAGTGAGTTTTCTTCGATGGAAAAATAAATAGGAAAATAAAAATGAAACGAGATTCGCTAACAATTGCAATTGGTTCAGTTTTGATTTGTTATTGGATTTTATTTTATTTTTATTTATTTATTCGAGCAACTTACAATTATAAGAATATTTCGTACAATAGGTAAGGTGTCTCATGCTTAATGATGTCTTAATTACAAGTTGCCACAACATGCTAAATTGAACAAAAATAATACTTAAAAGAAAGAAAATAAAGTTCAGGGTGTAAGTAATAATCATACAGATACAAAAAATATTATTGATTGATTTAATGATTGTTGTAAACTTAATTTCGTGAAGTTCGACCCTACATTCCACATTGTAGTCGTTTACTTTTGGAATGTGGTCTAAAGCGTTACTTCCTTGGTTTAGTGATAAAATATAAGTCTCAGGAGGCCAATTCTCGTAATTATAAATGTTCAAAATATCATTCCGATCTAGTCACAGCGTCAAGAAAGTTGCAATTGGCATTCTCTTAATCCAATAATCAACGTCAAATGTGAACATAGATCGTAATGAGATTGAATGTAGAATAAAAGTTGACTGAAGCCAAAACGGTATAATGCTACTGCTAATGCTACGTGCATTTGACGCTGATTATTGGTTTAAGAGAATGCCATTTGGAACTTTCTTGACGCTGAGACTAGATCGCAATGATATTTTGAATATTTAAAATTACGAGAATTGGCCTCCTGGTAGTGGGTTCCATTTGTAAGTCGAGTAACATCGTGTGGATTTTTTTTTCTTGGGAATGGATGACGTGAGTTACAACTATAGTTAACATGGATAAGCCTCGGCATAAATTTCCCTAACCTAAAACATGCGAAGGATTCTTGTTTCTTAGCCGGATGCCGTCAAGATTAGATTTCAAAAGATTACACACCTGCAAACTTAGAAGTATGTAATTAATAATAGGATTAGCGTTATTTTATAAAATAATGAAATTTTAAATAAAAATTCCTGAATCTTTTTTTATGGCCTATGTCAGCAAACGAGCAAATGGGTCACCTGATGATAATTCATCTCTACCGCCCATGTACTCCCACACTACTAAAATAATCATGGGCGCGTTGCCGACCTTGAAGGAAAGGTATAATTAAGGGATTGAGAAGGGGAGGGGGATTTGGGCCTCTGGATATCTCATTCACCGTACGAAACGCTGCAGCAAGCTGCTACTTTACGCCGGTTTTCTGTGAGACAGTGGTAACGCCCGGACGAGCCGGCCCAGTCATGTTGTAGACAAAAGTGTTTACAGCGTGGCTCTACCACACAAAAATAAAAATAAATAAGATTTTGTTCTTGTATACAAGGTTAGTCGGTGTTTTAGAGTAAGTGGACCACCAACACTTACGCTCAAAGCCAGGCTGACGAAGCAATGGCGAAACTTGGTTTCCGTTGCGAGTTGTGGGGGTCAGACCGTAGGTCACTCCATCTAATACTAAATCCACTGTCAAATCGTGATAGGCGGACCTTTGCATTAAACCGGGATAACGCTAGGCAGAAAGAAAGAAAATACAAGGTCAATCAGAAAGGATCTACTTACCGTGGTTAAAGAATCGTTGATAAGATATCTACCATAAATATATCAATGTCTATAAATGTATAAATATATCAAAGAAATGATAGAGGGATGAATTGGCCGCTATCAAAAAAGGCGGGAAGCAGTGAGCAGCTCAGCGGGGAGTGGTATGGACTGTCGAAACGAAAGTCGCAGATTCAAAATCAGCCTCAAGTGCATACACCTCTGACTTTTCTAAGTTACGTGTGTATTAATTGTTAATTATGACTTGCTTTAACGGTGAAGGAAACATCGTGAGGAAGCCTGCACACCTGAGAAGTTCTTCATAAGAATTTCAAAGTTATGTGAAGCCGCCAACCCGCATTAGGCCTGCGTGGTGGACTAAGGCCTAACCCCTCTCATTCAGTAGAGGATGCCCGTGCCCAGCAGTGGGACGTATATAATACAGGGCTAGTACTATTATTTAAAAAAAGGCTGGTCGTGTATTGCCTAAGATCGAGATCATGCCTAAGATGTGTTGAAAAAAGTGTTGAGACCTTTATATGGGAGTGGGACACTTTTTTATACAGCTCAACGACGGGGCGAACAGGTCGTTGATCTGTCTGGTCGTCTGCTTCAATGTCCTTCAAATCGAAATACAACAGTGCTTTCACATTGCTGTTTGGCGGTAGAAAAATTAAAACCGGTGGTATCAACCCAGACAGCCTCTCGCATACGAGGGGCCTTCCACCTAGTAAAGGTAACAGGAAATCATTTTCAAGGGTGGATTGAATTCAAAATTGTTTTGTGACGTAGCTATTCAAGCCCAAAACGGAACAGTCTGGACTGGACTCATCCAATAACTGATAATTCCAACAATTATTGTGACAGAATTCCAAATTTTATGATTAGAATTATTATGATCAATGAGGGGATTCCAACCACAAAACCAACATTGAATATCCTCGTCGCACACTCTTCTGACATGGGCGAGGCGTAGTAACAAGCTAAGTTGGTCAAGCTATTACGCCAGCGGCCGTATTCCAATAAAAAAATATAAGCTTTATGGGCAGGTGATCAAATTCTTTCAAAGTATGTTATCAAAAGGATGGACTTCTTTGATTAACCTTCTCTAAGTGGTAGGGCCACGCTGTAGTATTGTCTACAGCATAAATAACACCCAACAGTCACACACATAGTCCTGACCCCACTCTAGGTTAGCCTGTATCGTGGGTATCAGGAACTACGAGGGACTTGCGATCCCACAACACCCAGACCCGAGACCAATATTTGTGGTTCACACAAACATTTGTCTCGGTGTGGGAATCGAAACCACGGCCTCTCGCTTAAAGCTTAACCGGGTTGTTACCACTCTCTCGCATTCCGACTTGATGTAAGTAGCTTGCTTTTGAATTGTACCATGAATGAGATATCCGGAGCCCGAAATTCCTCCGTCAAAACTGACAATAGCGTGACTCTGCCACTTACGTAACTGTACTTACTTTATTTAATATCAATTTGTAAAAACTTAAGTCTTGATAACGTTTTTATAAATTATTTTGTTCTAAACAATGCATACGAAAGCAAATTCATCGAATTTCAACAATGAAAGTTCGCAATTGTAGCCGTAAACGATACCGTTCCGGACACGTAGCCAGCCGGAAATTGGCCAGCACCTGTAAAGCCTTTGTGCTGGCCTTTAGCTTTGAGCCGCTTTGCCGTTGCGCTGACTAATTCAAGACAGATGGGCTGATGCATGGCTTATCATAGGCATGTGTTTGAACTTGTTTAAAGATAGATGGCCTTTACATGCGAGTTTAAGGTGTATTTTATCCAAGCTATAAACCTGACTCCATAAAAAAGTAATTAGCGAAAACCAAATTATACGTCGCGTCGCGCCGGTAACATTTTTTATCAAAAGTCTTACTAGTTTTAGTGAAAGAATCAAGAAAATCGATGCCTCGATGGCGCAGTTGTAATGCGTACGCGTTACGACTGCGGCTGATGCTGAGGTCTCGGGTTCGATCCCGGGTCGGGTAAAAGTGATATTGAGTTTTTCTATTACGAAATGTTCCGAATCAGCCGGAATCTAGAATTGTGGCCGGAACGACGATAGGTTCGGCCCCTATCACATCATGGGACGCAGATACGCTCGGCGAAATGTGGGTGTACTGGTTACACCTCTGCCTAAACCTTGTAAACCTTATGTATGTATTATTATATAAGTAGTAAGAAAGAAAAACATTTATTCGGCCCTGAGAACCACTAACACAAACAAGAAACAAAACAAGGGAAAATACAACAGATAGGTACAAGATAGGCAAGTATAGGTACCAAAGGGGTGGGCATCGTATGTCTCTTCATCGTGCGGTTTTAGAGAGCTGTATTACTGGATGTTTTTTTATAGCCCTAATAGACAGACAAGCAGACGGCCCACCTTATGGTAAGCGGTTACCACCGCCCATGGACTTAAGCAATGTCAGGGCACACCCAAGCCGCTGCCTACCGTTGAAGAAAATGGTTATATACCGAATGATAAGCTTAACATGTTATTTCATGTCATGAGAACATTTAGTTTTAGATAATGGATCCAAATAGAGTATATCTAAATGCCAAGGTAAGTAGCGTTGTGCGAAGGTTAATTTTACCTTCATACTATCCCTCCCGCACACCCGTCACTGTAACGCCTGTGCACCAGGATCGACAGTGGCACGCATTTTTGTTGACACTGAGCAGTGAAGCTCGGCGAGTGAAAATGCTAAATTGTCTTTGTCTCGCAACGAAATTAATCAGATAGAAAGTTAAGGAGGTGTTGTAAATATTATAATTTTACCTTCTCTAAGGAATGAATAGATTTTGGCCCAAAGCAAGCAAATTTTAAGAGCTGGGTCTAAAGCCAGATTATTACCGGAGGCCTAAATCTCCCAATCTCTATTCCTTTCTTTTCATTGCGGCACCGAGATGGACGGCAGTGCGAAACATCGTGCTGCCGCAGACGGCGAAATGCGTCACCGTTGTGAAACTTCTGGGTCCCTCGAGAGACGGACTGCAAAGCGACATAGTGCAGAGGCGGTACCGGCAGCAATCCAGAGTACACTCAGGATCCCCCGGGACCATCTCAATTGCACCGAAAATGGCCACCGCTTTTTAGTCGGTATAGCAGCGTAGGGACCCGATCCAGCGGTCTATCGGGAAGACAACCGGGTCGGGAGGCTGTTGAGTCCAGCATAACCATCTGTTCTTCGTCGAGGATGCCAAAGTATCCGTATAAGGAATTTTCTCCGCGAGAAAAAGGGCTGGTGTACCTAATCTCGCACGCAGCGTGCTGTACCTAAGTGCTCTCAAGTTGTTATAATTTTCAGACCACCGATGTATTAAAATAAAAAATATTGCTGTATATTTTACTTCAAACTGTTATAAAAAATAAACAATCGTGAAGAACCCTTTACAATTTTCCAACAATAATATTGCGATGTTAAAACTCGCCTTGTCAGACGATGACATCGTAAATTATTACTAGTGCTTCGCAGATTTACGTGCCAATGCTTGATAACGTTTCAATATTTCTTTACATTTAACTACTACACTCAGAGGCCTCAATTAAGTTTAATTGCAAAGTAATAATATCTTAGAAGGTTATGATTAGCACATTCAGAGACAGTTAATTTCATACTCCGTTACTGAATACCGGAAAATGATTAATGGCCTAATACTGGCTACCGAAATCATCCTAATTGACGTGTCTGATACATCATCGAGTTCTAAGAAAGTGCTAAGTGTCGATTAAAGTTAATGAGCGTATCTGTGTACGTTAGTAAAGTTTTGAATCGACTCTTAGGTACTTGCGACCCACAGAGCGTACAATACCAGTATTTATTAACTTGTACACTATTATAAAAAGTACAATTGCAAAACCTTTTATTACCAACTAATTTGTAGTAATAAAACAATAATTACTGTAGTGAGGAAAGCAGTTTATAATTCACAAATCACACCTTGAATATCGCGTGACCGACACAATTAAGTGTTGCCATCTATTGTCTGCCCCCTGTAACTAATCCGTCTTTATTGCTGATAAATAAAGCTTACGCTCGGACTTTTATATTTAGAACGGCACAACTAAGGTGGTCTCTACAATGGGTCAGATAGGTAAAACACGTAATCAAGAAATTACGAAATTACTGCCTCAGTGGCGCAGTTGAGTTGTAATGCGTACGCGTTACTATTTACGCTGAGGTCTCGGGTTCGATCCCCGGGTCAGGTAAAGTGGTATTGGGTTTTTCTATTACGAAATGCTCAGTATCAGCCCGGAGTCTGGAATTTGTGCCCGGTATGATGATAGGCTCGCCCCCTATCACATTGTGGGACGGATATACGCTCGGCGAAATGTGGGTGTACTGGATACACCTCTGCCTACCCCTTCGGGGATTACAGGCGTGAGTGCGTATGTATGTATGTATGTAAGAAAAGTCTTTCATCATGGTAACACACGCATTTTTAGCCACTCAGCAAAAATTAAGAGAGCTTGGCTGGGAAATGTATTGGCATCCACCCTCATAGGCTCTGACCTTGCACACTTGATTTCCAGTTATTTAGAGGCGCTTCAGAATTCTTTAGGTAGATTAACATCAAGAAAAGACTGGTAGAAGTACTTGTCGCAATTTTGTGGCCCTGGCACTAAACCGAGATAACGCCAGGTCGAAAGAAAGAAGTGGTTAAATAAAAAAATAAGATACCCCATTTACGTCCTCGATGTTTTTTTTTTTTTTTTTTTATTAGATTGAATGACAAGACGAGCAGGTCGCTCGCCTGATGGTAAGCGCCACGCCTGCCCATAAACAGAAGCAACGCCACACAGAACTTTAAATAAAGCACTGCATGACACTGGACTGCGCTCGTCACCCTGAGACATAAGGTGTTAAGTCTCATAATGCCCAGTAATTACACTGGCTTCAATGTCCTTCACACCGGAACACAACAGTGCTTACACATTGTTGCTTGGCGGCAGAAATAGACAAAACGGTGGTACCAACCCAGCCGGTCCCTCGCAAACGAGGGACCTACCACCTTGTAATGTCGAAGCGATTCTCATATAAGTGTTTTCTTTAAATTCAGTGCAGCGGTTTATAAATCTGATCTAAGTGCATGTAAGCCCAAGCTTATTTCAATACATAATTGAGATCCGTATTCAAATTGGTCTAGTATTTGTGAAGATCACAGGAAACAACGAAATCTGTGTACGAATTTATTCATAACTCGATAACAGCGCTACCTATCGGATCCTAACATAGCTGTGAACCATCGTCTATCAAATATACATCGTGTTACAGAAAAGTGTGGTCATATTTAAGTGTCATTATATACTCCTTACAGTGAGTACTTATGTACCAGACAATTTTAAAACCGAGACATCCTAAAATTTAAAATTATTTAATCACTCGTTTATTAACATCGATAAGATTGATCACATCACTATAAACTATTATGAATATCCCCTCTCATTCTTACAAGAAGCCCGTGCCCAGTAGTGGGCAAACAAAGTGGTCTTGTATAATTCAATAATTGTAGAGATCTATTTTGTTGTTTGGAGTTGGTGTCGGTGCTGGATCCAAGTTTTTTTTATTAAATTGAGGGACAATTCGAGCAGGTTGCTCGCCTAATGGTAAGTGAACCACCGCTTTGTCCATTTCTGCCACCAAGCAGCGGTGTGTAAGCACTATTCTGTTTCGGTTTAAAGCACATTGAAGCGAGTGAAATTACTGGGCATTATGACACTTATCGTCTTATGTTTCGGGAGGACGAGCGTAATTGAATGCCATGCAGTGTTCTGTAGTTCGGAGTTCTGTGTGACGTTGCTTATGTTTATGGGCAGGCGTTTAACATCAGACGAGCGACCTTCTCGTCTCGTCATTCAAGCAAATAAAAAAACGGTAACTGTCTAGTTTCAAAACTGCATAACTTGCCAAAAGCTATAAAAGCTCCAACCTTGAAAGTGACAATGTGAACCATTTCGTGCTAAGTACTAATTCATTTCTTACTTCAACCTTCAGGCTTAACCAGACTGCAGATAGTGAATCTGATGCATACTGCATTATAATAAGTTAACGAAGTTTCACTCGCTATATGTCAGACATGACCTCCAAAACTAGGTTAGGTTGAAACACGGGCAGGTTTTTGCGCCTGACCTGACCATCGCTGCAGTCATATCATGTGCTTAGTGCTTTTGTGGCAGCCATTTTTTAAATGTCTTTAATTAAACTTTATTGTATGACAGCCTTCGTGGCGCAGTGGGCGAGTAGCCGACTGCGAAGCGAGAGGCCGTGGGTTCGATTTCCACACCGAGACAAATGCTTGTCTGATCCACAAATATATGTTTCGGGTCTGGGTGTTGTGGGAGTTCCTCTTAGTTCCTGATACCCACGATACAGGTTTACCTAGTGTGGGGTCAGGACTATGTGTGTGACTGTTGAGTGTATTTATTTATTTATATTATTATTAGTCAGTTGAATTTTATGTATGTTGCATGTCTTAATATGATGACAATAAACTTTTTCTTTCTTTCTTCCTTTTTCTTTCTTTCTTTCATACTACCGGATATTACATAAGTATGTTTATTCGCAATGACTTGTTATTTAATAAATGTTGAACCTTACTAAGACATTTGAGTTCCTTTAGAAAGGGGGAAGGTACTTAGTATATATTATGTTGTAATTTACTATGGACTGTGTTCTCCCCAGAGGAGTTAACGTCGATGACGGCATTGCCGCTTGAAGTGACAGTTAGACGTCTGTCTTTAATATTTGCAATACACCCTTAATTCGTTTAACATTGTGACCACCAAGCAACAGTGTGTATGTACTGCAATTACTGGTCATTATGAGACTTAACATCTTATAGCTCGGGATGACGAGCGCAGTTTAGGGCCTTACTTATTGCCAGGCGTGATGCCTAATAACATTAGTCGAGCGACCTGCTCATCTCGTCATTCAAGCAAATAAAAATAGATATTAGATCCATAAAGTGTTATTATAACTTAGATTCAGTCACATTTTAACTCTACCACCAGTTCGGACTTTCGCCAGAATAAGAATAAACATGAAACTCTAACATTGGTGTTTTCAAAACTGATTACTATATTTGTACTATATTTTGAATGTATGCTGATCAGGAACATTATAACATAACTAATGAAATAACCTATTATATTTGTGCTATTAGTGGTAGCTTAAAAACGAATTGCACTTATTGGAAAAGAATGCACTTCTAAACTTATGCAGTGAAAAGAACACCAAAAAGCATCGTGTGAGGTCCAAAGTATAAATCGTAAAAGTAGATTTAAAAACATGCGAAATGACCTATTTAAAGCCGACTTTTCAGCTCCATAACAAAAAATACTTCGCTTTTGAAAGCACTATATCGCTAAACCGATGGGGGGTAAAGAAACGCGAAGTACGAGTACATTGATGGCTTAATGCCAAACGGCTTGTTGGCCGGTCTCGCTCTGTATGCAATGGGCATGATTATCGAAGTCTGGCCGCAACTCAAAAAACGCTCGAGTAATTGGTAAATTCAATCTATCAGAGTTAAATCTATTAGGTCAAGTTAATTGGAAATTTTCATTACGGTAATTAAATTTTCCGGTGCAGATGAAGGTAGGAGTTTTGAGTTGCTTCAAATTGATGATTATTTTTAACCGATGAAAAAACGGAGGATGTTCTCAATTTCCGTTTTTTTTAAATGCATTTTTACATATTTCTGGCCGGAAATAACTTCTTCACGGGTTACATCTCGTGGTTGACTAATACAGTAACGCTCATAACCGCTGGATGTAAAAAACTGAAACTTTTACATCTTAGTTATTTATTCACATAGACGACCACGAATAAAGATTTTGGATGTTGCATCCCCAGAAAGTAAGCAGGGATGGAAAGTTTGTAATACATGAAATACTTAATATTTTTCTGGACTTAACTTGAAAATTGGAATTTCAACACAATGAAACACGTATAATATCAGTGTTTTTTAAAATACTTACATTACCTGAGAAGGGTGTTAGTAAGAGGGAAAGTTTGTATAGGGAAACTGCTTATTATACCAAAAAAGACTATCGCGCGGGCGCGGGCGCAGCTTCGAGAAATATTATCCTTCTAGTTGTCGTTTTAGTAGTCTTTATTAGTTAATCACGACTTACCGGCTGAATTTTTTTAGATGTAATTTGTCACACATGTAGACCATGACCGGGACTAGGACATAGATTACTTATTATCTCAGAAAAGGCCGTTCATGCGGAAGTGGGTCACCAAATGGTAGGTGGGCTCCACCGCCCATGAATATCCACAATACCTGATGAATCATGGATGCGTTGCCGACCTTAAAGGAAAGGGATAATTAGATTATCAGGAAGAGGCGGGGAGTTGGGCCTCTAGATATCTCACTCAACATACGAAACGCAACAGCAAGCTGATACTTTACGTCGGTTTTGTGTAAGACAGTGGTGACAACCTGGTCGAACCAGTCCTGCCGTAGACAAAAGTGTCTACACTGTCGTTCTACCTATTTTGTTTACCATGTTTGGTCATAAAATTTGAGACAAATAAGAAGATAAGTGTACCTAACTCTATCTACATATGCTACTTGATAGAAATATTTCTGTCTTTTGACTGCCTCGGTGGCGCAGTTGTAATGCGTACCCGTTACAATTGCTGTGCTGAGGGTCTCCGGTTCGATCAACGGGTCGGGTAAAAGTATAATGAGGTTTTCTATAACGAAATGCTTCGTATCAACCCGGAGACTGGAATTGTGCCCGGTATAGCGATAGGCTTGCCCCTTATCATATCATGAGACGGAAATCAGTATGTGGGTGAACTAGTTCGGAGGATTACAGGCGTGAGTGCGTATATATGTATGTATAAAAAGTTTAAAACAATACCTACACCACTGCGACTTCTATGAATTGCAGGCTAATCATCATAATATCTCCATCCCATTCAATTATTGAATAAGGAAGCCGCAAATACAATCCGAAGTTCGGAATTATCGGATCCAGTCTGAACCAGTTCGGGGCCGTTCGGCAACACTCGGCAATTTTCGTCATAAAAACAATTGGACGTGTTCGCAATTTGGATTCAAATGTTCGCTGCAATCAGGGCCCCTGCGCAATCGACGTGACATCCTTTTACAAGTGACATTTTTATGACTGTTCGGCTGTTGAAGGATAGCGTCAGCCGTCACGTGAGTTGGAAAAACAAAGTGAAGTGTGATCGAGGAAACGTGGTTAAGCTAGCGCCGCACTATGGTCTATTAAATACTAACGATGTTCCAATTTCAAACCACGAAAAAAGTTTTTTTTTGGTATGTATAAACTACACATAACTCCGCCAAATGTGGACCGATTTGGATGATTCTTTTTTCATTCGAAAGAGTACAGCTTAAAGTTGGTCACGTTTAAATTTCAAGAACGTATTAATCTTTAAGGGGGTGAAATCGGCGAAAAGACTAAAACTAAATGACGAAGTTAAAGTTATCGGTTTTTGTGATTCGTTCGCTAAAAATATTTTTTTTTACAAAAATCAAAACCAAATTTAGAACGCTAATAATAAAATAACAAATTTTGAGTAGGTGCTTTCTAAATAATTGAACATTATATTACAATAGCACAAACTCAATATGATTCCATTTATTTCAGCTTAGTTTTTTTTGTCGGTTTTATTACTGATACATAGCTTTTAATTTTTTAACCGACTGTATAATAACAGAGGCAGATCTCAGTTCCAACTGTAATTTGTTTTGTATTTTTTTTTTTGTATAACCAAACAACTTTTCACAGAGTTTGCAGAAGCAAACGACTTAACATTACTTTTTGCACACAGAGTATATCATTCGCACAACAACCAAATGGCGTTTCCCGCACATACAGTACCCCACACACAATAATTTGCGCCACACAACGCGTGCTCTTTACAAATAGAGCTCATTAACCGACTATAAAAAAGGAGGTCTTCAATTTGGCGCGTATAATTTTTTTGCTTTGTAGGTAGGTTTTTCTATTACGAAATGCTGAGTCTCAACCCGGAGTCTGGAATTTGTGCCCGGTATGGCGATAGGCTCGCCCCTTATCACATCATGGGACAGAAATATGGATGTACTAGTGACACTTCTGCCTACACCATTGGAGACTACAGGCGTGAGTGTGTATGTATAACGTTTTTATATCCGTGCTGCTCCCCGTCTGCTATGTACGATGTTTGTATGTATAAATGAAGAAAGAAGAAAGAACGACAATTTATTAGTCACAGTTCACAATAAATTTACAGTAAAACAATACTAATTAAAAGCCATCAATATGGCTTAATATGTGACAGGTAGGTGACCACTCAGCGTGTTGCTGTGTTGTGGCGTGTAGCACAACACAGCGCTGATTTTCAGTGGTCACCTTATGTGACGTACGGACGCCAGCCAGCTTACATTAAAGTGAATGGAACCGCCATTGCCTCTTCGTTGATCGACAGAGACTAGCACGAGCTGGTATAGTCAGTTTGAAATCCGTAACATGTGCCCTGATGGAAAATATAGACATTATTCTGCCGTCCGTCCGTCTCTTGACGTTCGATATAAGGACTGCACTGTACTTAACATCAAGCCCAGTGTCACTTTACCGTACTAGAATCATCGAAATAAAATAACTAGAATGATAACTCTCATATAAATCTGACAAAAATACGGCTCCACTTACACATGAAAAGGTGAAATCACACGTAACACTCATACACGCAACAAAAATTGATGAACGTTTAAAATCAACTTTATTTCATAAAAGTTAATGTCTAAATATTAAATTTCTTAATCAAGATACGACATTCTGCACCGCGCAAAAAGTTAGACGTATTAATTGTCGACTAGATATCATGAATCAATTTTTATGAATTGATGAATGAACTAGCTGCACAGACTTGTATAGCCCTGCCCCCTTGCACAGTTTTCGTGGAGTCATTTTTTTCCTTGAGTTAAGTTTCTTGCCATCTTATTTCGATGACTAGAATAACAAAAATACATTTTATTAATTTCTATACAGGCACAAACACAAACGAATGCATGAGTTTGCTTTCACAAACCCAATACATTATGTAAGAGCTTCAGTAGAAAAAGAATTTGTAAAACCAGATTATATCTAAATAGCCATTAATTGAAATTAATGCGAGAGGTCAAGGCTCCAGGGCGAGGCATCGGCCGCTTTTAATCCACCTATATTAGTGAAAGACTCCCGTTTTCGCTAGTTACCGAATAGACGTCCGAATTTATCTTGGGAGCTTATATGGTCTTAGCTACTACAGGCGCCAATTACTTCTGCCTCATGTGGAATTATGTTGTATTTAATATTAGATTAGACTCCAGTTTCTTTTTTGTTATGTTGTAATTAATACTTATTTCATAAATGTTAATTAGTTTAATCGTAAAATCGTTTTAGAATTAACTTGTAAAAATAACTACATTTAGGTAACTAGAAATTACACAATATACTATTACTATTTTATTTTTTATTTTATTTTAATTTTATACTATTTTTTGTAAAAAGAGTGTTATGTAAATCATTTCTAATTTATTTTGTACAATTTAAAATTTGTATTTTTATTTGCATAGGCCGGCAAACGAACAACTAGGTCACTTGATGGTAAGTGATCTCCATCGCCCATGTACACCAAAAGAATCATGGACTCGTTGCCAAACTTAAAGGAAGGGGATTGGGAAGGGGAGGGGATTTGGGCCTAGCTGCTACTTTACGCCGGTCTTCTGTGAGACAGTGGTATCGACCGGCATTCATGCTGTAGACAAAACTGTCTAGAGCGTAGCTCTACCACTCAAGAAGTTTATCACGAATTCTAATTACTCGCGCTTGTATAAAAACGACGATTACAATTAAATTGGAAAACATTCAATTCAAAATAAATTAATTAATTTACAAAAACATAATTTACAATAAATGATATGATTTACACGGCAAATAACACGACAATTTCACGTGTATCTCACAATCGTGTACAGTCGCGGAGACAAGTCCAAGGTCGCGGTGTGTGCGAGTGTACAGCAGACGGCTGTGTGCCGCAGTGCGGCGCCCTGCGTCATGCGCCGCCCGCTGCCGAGCTCGCCGTGGTTGGACCCAACTTGTTTGGGCCTTCCAATAATGTCACAATCAAAATGTTATTCTTTACAAGCCCGTAAAAGGGGAATTTAAATCATTTTATTGTCATAGGTTCGCCTCCTATCACATCATGGGACGGAGATACGCTCGGCGAAATGTGGGTGTACTACTTATACCTCTGCCTACCCCTTCGGGGATTACAGGCGTGAGTGCGTATGTATGTATTGTCATAGTGTAAAAGGTTTGCTGTAAATACTTTTAATCTACAAAATATCACTGCCGAGGCACAAAAGCGGTACAAGAAATTCGAGAAAATTTTCCTTATTTTTAAAGATTCATTTTTTTAAACTCTTAGCGCTTAGGTCTTTCAAATATTACACGATGGTCATTACTAATTGTTTTAAAATTTAAAGGTTTCTATTTTGATTACGCGAATAATTATATTATAATTTTATCCTTTTTATATTATCCTTTTAAAAGTGGTAAAGCCACGCTGTAGGCAGTCCGGTCTACATAATAAGTAGGCAGCTCGACCGGGTCTTTACCACAGTCTCGCAGAAAACCGACATAAAGTAGCGGCTTGCTATTGCGTTCGTACGGTGAGTGAGATATCCCCCACCAACCCCTTAATTATCCCTTTCATTTAAGGTCGGGATCGCATCCATGATTCTTCCGGTATTGTGGGCGTTCATGGGCGCTGGAGATTACTTACCATCAGGTGACCCACTTTACTATAACAAAAAAGTAATGTCTTCCCATTACATCGAACCCACGATACTACAGTAGCGGTCGCGTCTCCCATTATCACTCGACCCAAGAGCCCTTCATTAGCAAGTTGATCTAAACTACCGACGTTATTATACGAGCTAGCGATCCAAAAAATTAACCGATATTTTGCCGAAATCATCAAATTACATCAGAGAGCTTTAATTTAAAGTTTGTAGGTAAATATGTGAGTTTGTTTGTTTTCTTTGAAACTATGAAAAGCGTTTCACCAATTATTATTATCCCTAAATGTTTTAACATACATACTGTATACGCACTTACGTCTGTAATTCCCGAAGGGGTAGGCAGTGTTGTAATCAGTGCACCCCCATTTCGCCGAGCGTACCTCCGTCTCATGATGTGATAGGGGGCCAGCCTATCGCAATTCTGGGCACAAATTCCAGACTCCGGGCTGATACCGAGCATTTCGCAATAGAAAAACCCAATATCACTTACCCGACCCGGGGATCGAACGCGAGACGTAAGCGTCAGCCTCAGTCGTAACGCGTACGCGTATAGGTTTTTATTACCCCCAACAAAACCCTTTTTTGATGTTATAGATTGACCCCTTTCTCTCTGTGTGTGTTTGTGCGTGTGTGTGTGTGTGTGTGTGTGTGTGTGTGTGTGTGTGTGTGTGTGTGACTGTCTGTGGTACGTTAGCGCCTATATAAATGGAATACGCTTTTTCTTGGTTTAAAGTATTTTTGGTTATACTCGTAGAAATGGTTCTTAGCTATGTTTGAAGAAAGTCTTTTCAGAGTTTCAAAGTTACAGTTGTTTTTCTGATTAAAGTCAGGATTTTAAATTTTGATATTTAATGTTATTTAATGTAAGTAAGTATATAAGAAGAATTAGAAACCGAGAAACCTTTCGCCATAAGAAATCTGAATACACCTTGGAATTAATGCAACACGCACCAAGTCCTCAGATACAACAGACATTGCGCACGAATAAATCCAAGCAAAGACTATCTGCGGCGCCGAGTCGAATGATATATTGTGATGACTCACGAAATTGAAAGGTCAAGTAATTCTTGAGGATATCACGTGGATGTTGTTTTTGTGGAAGTGACATCATTTGCAAACTAAGAGAGCATGCGGTGGTTGGCCATCCTTCTTATTGTCACAGATTTTGCCCTATTTAACGCTACCACCGGCGACAGTCTCGCCTCCTATCATATCATGGGTTCAGAGATATGCTCGGCACAATGTGGGTGTACTGGTTACACCTCTGACCACCTCTACGGGGATTACAGGTGTGAGTGCGTATGTATGTATTAACCACTCAAAAAAAAGGTGTTTTTTATAAGTTTGGACTGTGTGTTTATCAACTTTTATCCATTTGAAACATGCTGGTGAAGCTTAGTCAGTTGGGATGGACGAACATTAACATATACCCTATGTAATTTTCTGTGGTTTACTGTATGTATTGACTCTTCCTTGGTGATCCCCCTTTTCCGAAATAGAAAGTACTGACTGACAAATATAACCTATTCATGGTTCGAACCCGTAAGTCATAAGGTAAGTAGTGGAGTTTAATAGCACATCCTACGTTATACGGATTTCGTATCCTGGGCTGCCGATCCCAATTGTTGTAGTACACCTAAAATGTAAAAGAACAGATTGGCGAGCACGAACAACTTGTTACAAGTAACTTATTTAAACAAGTATTCGAATCGAGAACGTTAGCTAGCATTTGTATGAATTTTCAAAAAATAATTTGACATTTCGATTCGAATACGTTTTCGCAAGTTGTTCGTGCTCGCCCCCAGAAAGATCACAGCCAAACATTCTTTATCAATATATGAGCGATAAAGACACAACATATAATAGCTGAAGTCGACTATTCTTTCTGCCTGGCGTTATCCCGGCTTAATGCCAGGGCCCGCCTTCCCATCATGATTAGACGGTGGATTTAAGAGTGGTAGAGCAGTAGGCCAGTTTTGTCTACAGCATGAATGGGTCGGCTCTTTTATAAATAAAATAAATACACCCAACAGTTACACACATAGTCCTGACCCGATACGAGTCTTGTGTCGTGAGTATCAGGAACTACGAGAGACTTTCGGTCTCACAACACCCAGACCCGAAACCCATATTAGTGGATCACACAAACTTTTGTCTCGGTGCGGGGATAAAACCCGCAGCCTCCCGCTACACAGACAGCTACTCGTCCGCTCGCTGTCTGACCCCCACAACCCGCAACGGGAACCAAGCTTCGCCATTGCTTCGTTCATTTATGAGTAGAGTGTACCACGTGCAGATCAGGTTAGCTGAATGTTAGTACTACACCTTTTCTTCCACTTGCCTTTATACTGCTCGCGGTGGGGTCGGCGCAACATGGTTTTAACACATATTGCTATATTTTTACGACCGACCGTCTGCCTGACAACAGCCTCTCTGGGGAGTCAACGCTACTATTACACCTAATAAACTTGAATATAAAAACTGATGATAACGTGAAACCAGTGAAAGCAGCGATAGCTCAGTGGGGAGTAGTACGGACTGTTGAGACGAAACTGGCAGGTTCGAAACCAGTCCCAAGAGCACACACCTCTGACTTTTCTAAGTTATGTGTGTATTAATTGTTAATTATCGCTTGCGTTAACGGTGAAGGAAACATCGTGAGGAAACCATACCTGAGAAGTTCTCCATAAGAATATCAAAGGTATGTAAAGTCTGCCCAACCCGCATTAGGACAGCGTGGTGGACTAAGGCCTGACCCCTCTCATTCAGTTGTGAAGGCCTACGTGCCTTTGGGGGTACGCCCAGCAGGAGGGTATGTATAATAAAGGGCTAGTAAAATAACGTGAAACCTAATCAACTAATGAATAACATACTAATAGTATAAACAAACGGGTGAACGACTATGAAAACAAATCAAAACTGAAACTTCATGATAGTAAATAGATTCGTTTCAAACAGACGTATAAAGTAACTTCCAAACATCGAAAATAGTTATTGATGTAGGCATTTACAAACTTTTATGAATAAAGTTATTATTTTTGTTCACAATTATCGTTGATTGACGAACGAGAATATAATGGGTGGTTTACACAAGAAGAGTTTCTCGCACGACATTTAACAGAATTTAACAGAAAATTCTCGTTTATGAGGCCATATCAAACAACTCGAAAGTGAAAACCGTATGATGTATCCGGGACGATGTAAACGCTCTCGTTTCTTGTGAAAACTCTTTTTCTATTGAAAACCGACTTCAAAAAGGAGGAGGTTCTCAATTCGGCGCATTTTTTTTATTCTTTGTCAAGAGAAACTCTTCTTCAACTTATATACGAGTAGGAAATGTCTTTGTAGTAGTTTGATTATGTATTTTATCTTTGATTTAGTAACAATATGCTTGATTAATGTTGACTGCCTCGGTGGCGCAGTTGTAATGCGTACGCGTTACGATTGAGACCGACGCTGAGGTCTCGGATTCAATCCCCGGGTCGTGTAAAGTGGTATTGGATTTTTCTATTAAGAAATGCTCAGTATCAGCCCGGAGTCTGGAATTTGTGCCCGTTATGGCGATAGGCTCGCCTCCTATCACATAGGGGACGGAGATACGCTCGGCGAAATGTGGATGTACTGGTTACACCTCTGCCTACCCCTTCGGGGATTACAGGCGTGAGTGCGTATGTAGTTGATTAATGTTATAGTACACTACTGTAATGTTATGTTCTTCAGATTCTGACAGTAGTGAAAACAAATGATGCAACCTTCAAATGATAGAGGATTCATATGGATCGATTTAAGTTGATTAATCAACCAAAACCATAGCCTTTGTTCATTCAAGTCAGTCATTCAACTAAAATCGAACCGTGTGGACACACTATTTAAAGGTTGCCTCATTTGTTTTCACTACTGTTACAATCTGTAGAACATAACATTACAGTAGTGTACCATAACATTAATCAAGCATATTGTTAATAAATCAAAGATAAAATAACTAATGTCAGAATCAGATGTCGTCAAGTACTGCATGCTACACTTGTTACAACTTCAACCTTAGACTAGTCGAAGATTTTAACCGAAGGATGGTGCCATCCACGCTTACAAAGTAAAACGTTACTATCATTTTTAAAAATCAACCACGCTTATGTCTCTTCCGTGCAGTCAACATCCTCGTACCTTCGTTCAAATTGGAATAGAAAGGTTTTTGTGTGGAATTAAACTCTCACAATATCGAAAAAGTTAGAAAATCACTTCTATTATATGCTCGGATTTGCAAAAACCGTATTTGAAACAGCCGTTTTCGGTTTATGAATCGATGATTCTGCATTAAATCTACGAAGATGACGAAGGAACAAATTTACAAGGATTTTTAGAGGCAAAATAATATTGCTCGGAACTACTGGGTGTTGCAGAAGTGCGGTATCAATAATGGATGCAGATGCGATTTAAAACTTAGTCAAAAAAGTAAAATTAAACTTTTTTGCCAATATGTTAGCATTGGGATCTCAAAATATTACTGCGATCTGAAAAACATCTAATATAGTGTCATTCCGCTGGCGCAGTTGTAATGCGTACGCGGTACGACTGTTGTGCTGAGGTCTTGGGTTCCCCGGGTTTTTAGAATTTTAAATGCTCAGTTTAACCCGGGGGTCTGGAATTGTGCCCGGCATAGCGATAGGCTCGCCCCCTATCAAATCATGGGACAGAAATAAGCTCGGCGAAACGTGGGAATACTGTGGATAAAAAATACAAAATCTGCGGTGGATGAACTTTTCTTAGAGGTATACATACTTTAATTGCCTAAAAGTAAACTGGTTGAAGTTCATGGCTTAAAAATGAAAGCCCCATTTCCGGGGGAATAAGATTTCTCCCCATTTTTTTTTTATTATTAATACACCCAACAGTCACACACATAGTCCTGACACCACACTAGGTAAACCTGTGTCGTGGGTATCAGGAACTAAAAGTGACTTGCGGTCCCAGAACATCCAGAACCATTGGCACTAGCGGATCCAGGGGGGGCAATAGCATTTGGGTTCACTGACAATCTCAAATTAATCTTGATATTATCCTATCCTTGATATTTTCATCGCTTATACTTACTTATTCCATTTTAAGTAGGTATAGTATATTTTCATTTCTATTCTAATTTTGGGTCAAGCAACAAACCAAAATCCTGGATCCACCACTGCCCATTGGTCTAGTGGCAGCATAATAAGACTGAGAAAGGCTGATGGGGCGATAAAAACTTTGAGCCAAGAGCGCAAGTGACAGATTGCGTCCTTGGCTCTTGCGTCTGAAGTCTGCTTTTTTATAGCAAAAACCGGCAAACGAGTAAGTGGGTCACCAAATGGTAAGTGATCTCCAACACCCATGCATAATACCAGAAGAATCATGTGCACATTACCGACCTTTAAGGAATAAGATTGGAGAAGGGAGAGGGATTTGGTCCTCTGGATATCTCACTCACCGTACGAAACGCAGCAGCAAGCCGCTTCTTTACGTCGGTGGTCTGTGAATCTGTAGTATGGACCCAGTCGAGCCGGCCCATTCGTGCTGTAGACAAAACTATGTACAGCGTGGCTTACGCGCTTTGCCTTTATAACATGACGAATTGTTTTTTCAAGATTATTCTGATATTGGAGTAATTAAAAGTCGATCGTTAGTGCCTCAATTACCGCATAAATATTTAATTTAATGACCGCATTCAGTATGACACCGTAGCGCATCAAGGGAGTAACTAACCTGGATACGAGTTGCAAGTTTGATTCCCTTAATGGGACCTTGGTGTAATCAACTAATTAGACGCTAGACTAACGATTAAGAGCAGTATCACATAGTCGCCATGGTTTTAACGTTTTTAATAAAACTTTTTAACAATAAAAAAGGACATGAAAATTTAAAAAAATACAACCCATTTTGACCATAGACTATTGCAATGTAATGGTCTATTAGAGGTAGAAAGCTCAAAGAAATATTGAACTAAAGAAATAGATCACTTACGCCCCGTGGATCGGGGGCGTTTGGTGAATTCCACCATGGTATCCCCTGCTTGTCGTAAGAGGCGAGTAGTATTTATAAAAAAAATGGGTTCTTCGGGGGGTTGCGGGCGCGCAGCGGGGGGCTGTCGCGTTTTGCGACCCTGGGATGGACGGCGGCACGAGTGGTTGGCCTCGTTGCTGCCGTTGACACCGAGAGCGTCCTTCGTTGGCGGGGGCTTCTGAGTCCACCATATATGGAGACGGGCCGCAAGGCGGCACCGCGCAGAGACGGTTCCAGCTAAAGCCCCGGCTCTCGTGTCGGAAATCCGAGGCCATTCCTAATGCGCCGAAGATGGTTGGTCTGGAAGAAATCGCAGTAAGCGACAAGACCACCATTTGTACTTTGCTATAATTTTTAAGGTTCTATTGCTTTTAATTTGCTTTTTTTAGGATGTATAATAAAAAGTTTATAAATAATAATAAGATGGCCACCGCGGGGTTTTAGTTGGTATGCAAGTGTAGGGTGTATGTAGTGTTAGAGACTAGGCCCAGCGGTCACCCGGATGAACCCCCCCCCCCCACCCCTTATTCACACCGCGTATTTTTAACTCGCTATAAAAATAGGGGTGTTATGTCTGTAGGTGTATGTCTGTATATCGGTAGCATCGCAGTGCCTAAACGACCGGACCGACTTAGATAAAAAAAGCTAGCGTAATCGAGATTGTTCTTATATATGACTGAATAAAATCGGTTCAGCCATTTAAAAGTTACAAATGTTTTTCTAATTGAAGTCGAGGGTTAATTAAATTATTATCTGCGCATGTCACGCGTAGTTAAGCGTGACTCAAGTTTACGTACAAATTCCACTTTAATAACAAAAACAAAGTTACTTGAACACGTGTTAGAGTCAGCTGGTTCAGAATGCGTGGGCGGAGACCGAAATAACCGGCGCGGCGATGCCGTGGGCGCAACGAGTTCAAGGCTGCTTCGGACCAATGGTAATGGAAAACGACCATGTTTTCTGGGTTATCAGAGGGGCTAGCACGGAAAACTATCGAAATCGTAATGTAAAGGTATCGAGGGCTCGATAGATAATTCCATATATATATATCATTCGTATATATTAGTTTCTTTTACGTACGATAGAGGTGCTGTATCAAAATCTCATAGAAATTGTTGTCGATGACAGCTCGAATAACTTTTCGCAAGTTTTCCGTGCTAGCCCCTCAGTACTTTTTTTATTAGATTGAATGACGAAATGAGCTGCTCGCTCGCCTGATGGTAAGCGCCACGCCTGCCCATAAACAGGCACAACTCCACAAAGAACTTTGAATAACATGGCACTGGACTGCGTTCATCATCCCAATACATAAAATGATACTCGTAAGTCTCAATATGACCAGTAATTTTACTGGTTTCAATGCCCTTTAAACCGAAATACAAAACTGTTGCCTGGTGGCAGAAATAGACAAGGTGGTGGTACCACCCCAGCGGCCACTCGCATTCGAGGAACCACCTTGTAAAAAAGAAAGTATGGTAGGTCTCTGGTGGTATTTCGAACTGAGACACTATGTAACACTGTGTCAGTTTTTCAGACACTGTGTCAAAGTAATAGATGTTGATATGGTAACACAATAGAGTTACAACGTATGTTCTTTCAAGGCTGTAACAGCTTACATGCAAATGAAAAATGACCATGTTTTCTGGGTTACCGGCATGATTATTCTCTAGCGGTTTTGCAAACGGAGACACTGTGTCTTATTTTTAAACACTGTGCAAATATAGGGTTAAACACTGTTATAGAGATTTCGTCTTTCAGAGCTGCTTCGAGAAGGACATGGAGTTCACGAAACCGTAAAAATATGAGGAAAACCAGTATACTTCCAGTATGCAAACACTCAAATAGTTATAGACCAAAGTCCGTTGCTGAAATAAAACATATACGAAAATATACTTATACGCCTGTAATCCCAGAAGGGGTAGGCAGAGGTGTAATCAGTACACCCACATTCGCCAAGCGTATCTCCGTCCCATGATGTGACAGGGGGCGAGCCTATCGCCATACCGGGCACAATTCCAAACTCCGGGCTGATACTGAGCAATTCGTAATAGAAAAACCCAATACCACTTTACCCGACCCGGGGATCGAACCCGAGACCTCAGTGTTGGACTCAATCGTAACGCGTACGCATTACAACTGCGCCACCGAGGCGAGGTGAAAATGCTGCATTGGCCCACTAAGGTATCGCCTAAAGCCCTTTCTGTTCAGGAGGCCAATTCTCGTAATTTTAAATGTTTAAAATATCATTCCGATCTAGTCTCAGCGTCAAGAAAGTTAAAAAGCATTCTCTTTTTAAACCAATAATCAACGTCAAATGTGAACATAGATCGTAATGAGATTGAATATAGAATAAAAGTTGACTGTAGCCAAAACGGTATGATGCTACTGCTAATGCTAGTATCCTCCAGATCACTACCAATGGATATTAAAGTTGGTTACACCCCACAAATCACGTTCAGGAATGTTCGTGCCAACATCGCAATAGAAAAATTCTCATCAAAAGTTAAATTCCTTAGGGATACATGAAATCCCGTCGGACGTCCGTTCCTTTGGAACATTACAGCTTTCTTTTGATAATATTTTGCCGCATTCAAGTCACGTATTGGCAAAGAACCCGTCCCGACCCCACTCTTAAGCCCCAAGATTTTGAAAGAGTTTTAGCAAAAATCTACTCTATAATAACATTGTGGTAAATAAAAACATTGGTTATGTTTTGATATATGGCGATAATTCTGAGTGCAAGAGGGCCACCGTAGTTAAATAGGAAAAAATGGGATGTGTTGGGAAAGACCTTTGCTCGCAAGAGCTCTGAAAATTAGGAACCGTAACATTTAGTTTTAATTTGTTTTTATTGTTAATTACGTTTAAAATGAATAGGGCCCACTTACACGACAATCTTAAAACGAGATTTATCACGGAACTTATTTAATTATGTAAAATTTTCATACGATTTGACGTTTCTTAAACTGCCAGCTAGGCCAGCTCGTCCGGGTCGTTACCACTGTCTCACAGCAAAACCACCATAAAGTAGCGTCTTGCTGTTGTGTTTCGTATGGAGAGTGAGATATCCGGAGGCCCAAATCCCCCTCCCCTTCCCAATCCCTTAATTATACATACGCACTCACGCCTATAATCCCCGAAGGGGTAGGCAGAGGTGTAACCAGTACACCCACATTTCGCCGAGCGTATCTCCGTCCTATGATGTGATAGGGGGCGAACCTATCGCCATACCGGGCACAAATACCGGACTCCGGGCTGATACTGAGCTTTTCCGTAATAGAAAAACCCAATACCACTTTTACCCGACCCGGGGATCGAACCCGAGACCTCAGCATCAGCCTCAGTCGTAACGTATACGCATTACAACTGCGCCACCGAGGCAGTCAATTATCCCTTTCCTTTTAGGTCGGCAACGCGCCCATGATTCTTCTGCTATTGTGGACGTACATGTTTGGTAATAACTTACCATCAGGTGACTCACTGGCTAGTTGGTTTAAAAAAAACTTATTGCTAGTAGCGGCTGACCGATCTAACATCTACTATTCAAATCTAGACTAACCTAAAATATTTGCATAACATGATTTGATGCATCTAGCTGACCTACCTATCCGTGTTAATCTGTATATGGCCCCAATTGGTCAAATGGATTGCACCACAAACATATATTTTCTACGTTTTTTAACCCCGAAGAAAAGAGGGGTATTAAGATATCTATCTGTGTGTGTCGGTCTCAAGTGGTGGAGCCACGCTGTAGACAATTTTGGTTACAGCATGAATGGGCCGGCTCGTCCGGGTTATTACCACTGTCTCACAGAAAACCGACGTAAAGTAGCAGCTTGCTGCTGCGTTTCGTACGGTGAATATTTGGAGGCCCAAATCCCCTCCCCTTCCCAATCCCTTAATTACCCCTTTCCTTTAAGGTCGGTAAAAAAAGGCAGCAGCAAGCTGAACTTCTGAACTGAAGTAGGTTTTCTGTAAGACAGTGGTAGCAACCGGTCGATTCAGACATTTATGCTGTAGACAAAACGGTCTATAGACAGGCTCTACAACTCTTAAAGCTCTCTTATTAGTGTTTGTTTCACAGCATCCAAGTAAGCATGACTTACATACTTAAATACATACATATGCATTCACGCCTGTAATCCCCAAAGGAGTAGGCAGAGGTGTAACTAGTACACCCACATACCGCCGAACTTTTTTCCGTCCCATAATGTTATAGGGGGCGAGCCTATCGCCAAACCGGGCATAGTTCTTAATTGAAAACCCCAATATAACTTTTACCCGACCCGAGAACTCCGTACAGCAGTCGTACCGCCTACCCATTACAACTGTGCCACCGAGGCAGAATGAAAACAGAAGTAATATTAAAATACAAAATACGCCATAAACATTATGTATGGCGTAACATATCCCCGACATCTAAGAGGAGTGTAAGGGGGCTACTAACATCTTAGACTCAAAGCGAACCTCACCTGCACGTGGTACACGGTGCTGATAAACAGATGAGGCAATGGCGAAGCTTGGTTCCCGTTGCGGGTTGTGGGGTCAGACGGCACGTCACTCCATACAATACCAAATACCGTCAAATCTATGGTACAAGAAAGCGGACCCTGGTATTAAGCCGGGATAACGCCAGACAGAAAGAAAGATAATACGCTTTATATATATAAACGCACGCTCTACTTTAGCATAGACACATAACAAGGGAATTTTCCTTTATATTCGCATGTAGAGTCGTCTCTGCCAAGTAATGATCCGAGCCACTGAACAATATTCTTTGAGCTTTGAAAGTTGCAATTTGTTATCGCATGTATCCCATTATTTCCTTTGATTAACTTTATTTTAAACCGACTTCAAAAAGGAAGAAAGTTCTCGCTCAATTCTCATCACCAGTTTTCATATGAGGGAGTCATATTTTTTCCACAATATATGGGTCTCCGGACATCTCGCTCTTCATACGAAACGCAACAGCGAGCTACTTCATGTCGGTTTTCTGTGAAACAGTGGTAACAACCCGGTCGAGCCGTCCCATTCATGCTATAGACAACAATGACTACAGCATGACTCTACCTTACACAACTAGCCTTTGCTCGCGGCTCCTCCCGCCTGAACGGCCTTCTCCGGCATAAAAAGTCCTATATAATAATCCAGGTCGTCTACCTGTGTGCCAAATCTCTCATTCAAAACTATTTAGTCGATACGGCGTGATAGACAAACAAACATCCAAACTCACAAACATCGAATCTTTCACATTTATAAAATAGAAGTAGGAAGTAAGATTCCCATTCCTCTCCCCAAAGCTTGGCAACGCATCCATGATTCTCAAGTGTCCATGGGCGATGAAGGTCACTTACCATCAGGTGACCAACTAACGCGTTTGCCGGCCTCTTACAAAAAACTACTAATATGAATAAGACAATTGCTCAAAATGTTTGATCAGGTACCTAAGGGGTACATAAGGCAAGACGACTAGTTATAGGTCGCCCCTCTACAGCCTAAATCACAAGGGCGCCCATGTACGCCCACAATACTAAAATAATCTTGGGCGCGTTGCCGACCTTAAAAGAAAGGGATAAATAAGGGATTGGGAAGGGGAGGGGAATTTGGGCCTCCGGATATCTCACTCACCGTAGGAAACGCAGCAGCAAGCTGCTACTTTACGCCGGTTTTCTGTGAGACAGTGGTATCGACCCGGACGAGCTGGCCCATTCATGCTGTAGACAAAATTGTCTACAGCGTGGCTCTACCAAACAGAATTCACTATTTTTTTAAAGACTGAAATAATAGGGTAAGGCATTGGTCATGATTATTGAATCGTGGTGATGAGATATTATTGATTCAACCCAATCCAGTATGTGTTAGGGATCGTCATAGTCTCGTGTACAGACAATTCCTTATACGAATATGAGTATGTCTGTATTATTTCAGCCGGTCTTATTTTTAAGGGACCGCAGTCTCTAAAATAAGGCAATTGTTCCATTTTTAAACACCTTGTCACTTGCGTAAGTATATATGTTACCTTACAGGTGATAGTAGATATTAATAAGAACATACCGGTATTATATATGACCTACTGTATTGCACGGGCGTTCTCTACTAAAGAGAGGGATTGGTACCCTAGACCACCACTCTCGCTTATAATGCGGGACGGTAGACTTCACATACCTTCGAAATTCTTATGGACAATTTTTTAGGTATACAGGTTTCCTCATGATGCTTTGCTTCGCCGTTGACGCGAATTATCATTAAGAATGAATACACAAATAACTTCGAAAAGTCAGGTGTGTACCCTAGGGGCTGGTTTCAAACCCACGACTTCCATTTCGATAGTCCATACGACTCCCCGCTTGGTTAATGGATGACAAAACCATTTTCTTCTCCCATATTGTTAGAGCAACAAAACTCTACATTGTGAAATATAAGTTAATTATCTGTATGTACGTATGATATCCATATTTTATACAATGTATAGTACAAAAGGCGTACAAAGGTAGCATAAATATTTATAATCCTCACCCTAACACAGGTGTACGGAGTAAAAAGGGCTTGATATAAAACACCGACTCTATTTGCTTCCATTACAATAATAAGAAACAAATGATGAAATGGTCGTGGATGTAGACACAATATTATTGTTAAGATAACAACGATGTATTTATGACAAAATTGAATTAACATCATATTAAATCATGTTACAATAACATGTTGTTGCTAACCGATAGTATGTTCCAGCTACCCTACAAAAATCTATTTGTCTATACCGAAAGTTTCTTATAGGACACAAGGTTTAAACACTCGCAACTCATCTGCTAACATCTCTTAAAACGCCGACATTTTTATATCCATACGCAAACGTAAAAAACCCCAACAATACAACCATTTTAAATATTTAACAAGGAAAAAAATAGGTCCGCGGAAACAAAGAAGTCAGGGCTCACGCGTCGAACAAGGTCGAGGTTTTCAGGACAATTATGGCGAAATGACATCGGTGCGGGCCAGTGCGGCCATCGGCATATCGCGCACCGTTCTGCCCCATTACTAGCACCATAGTTATCAAAAGACCTTGTCTTGACCGTGAAAATACTGTCAATAACTAATGCGTTTACCCTTCGAAAAATACTTCCTAGAAAGCTACGAATAAATTTTACAAAATCCGTAGTGCAGATACAAAGGTGCTACGCGATACGCTACGGAGGCTCATAGCAGCGTAGCAACGGCTCAAATTAAATTTCGACTGTCAATATACCTTTTATCTCGTGTGAATACGTCAGGTAGGTTGCTAATTATTATATAACGAAATTTCGAAAGCTCGAAACGAGACTAAGACTATGATCGAGAAAAAATAAAATAAATAATTAGTTTTTCGAATTTGAAAAGAACCAACCTGATATAGATGTCTCGTTCGCACGGATTGAAGGTCGGAGTGTCAGTGTTTGTAAAGGTCCGTGCACTCGCGGTACAGGCAGCTCCAGCGGGCGGCGGCAACTGACTGACTGGGCCCGGCCGGGAGCCCCGCCTCCCGCACGCCGCGCCACACCCCCGCACCCGAGCGGATAAACAACGTGCATTGTGGGCTCGATCTGTGGGCCTACTCTATACTGCACACATACGTAGATCTGTTGCGATACACGAGATAACCTCGTCTTCCATTGCTTTATCAGTTCTACGATCTGATCAATATTTCACGTATAGACCCCGCAATGGATGACACAACAGATAAATATTATCATATCGCTTACGTTGATGGTCATGCCAGATAAATTTTCCGGCTAGATAGTTGACCAGTGTTATAGATTTTGGATTTAAGTCTCGCGGTAGTACAAATCCATAAGAATAACAATGTGAGAGTTTTACTTATAAAAACCATCTGTGCTTTCAAGTTACTTGCTGTTCTGAAATAATATGTAACATAATCAATTATTGAATATGACAATCTGTCTAAAACTTTAAAGTCCATATATGTAGACGTACCTTAAAAGCTTTAACCACGTTAAAACAGCACTTAATTCGAAATCTTTAAGATTTTTACAAGTTTACACACTTAAGCTTACAGGTAGAGTCAAGATAAGTAGAGATAGATTTAAGCTGTTTTATAGGCAACTAGCATATTTTTCTTGCGGTTCCACCTGTGTAAACGGCCTTTTACAGGATAAAAAGTAGCCTATGTCCTAGTCCAAGTCATGGCCTACTTGTGTACCAAATTGCATCCAAAACTGTTCAGCTATTAAGGTGTAATTGACTAACAAACATCCTAAATTTCACCTTTATAATACACCTTTTGTTGTGTTCCGGTTTAAAAGACATTAAAGCTAGTGAAATTACTGGGCATTATGAAACTTAAAGACCTATGTCTCGGAGTGCCATGATAGCTCTTACCAGGCGAGCGACGTGCTCGTGTCACCATTCGAGCTAATTAAAAAAAACAATTGGATTCAATTGGAGTTGATTGAAACACAAATTTTACTAGTAACCGATTCGTTCCCCAATTTTACCCGAGGCAAAAATAGAGTTGCCAGAGCTAAGTCGGTTGTTTCAGATTTGGCTTAACGACTGCTCTATGAAAGTAAACATGTTCGACCCAATACACGCTTACATCAAGGTAACATGTCTCATTAATACGAAAATACATACATACGCACTCACGCCTATAATCCCTGAAGGGGTAGGTAGAGGTGTAACCAGTACACCTACATTTCGCCGAGCGTATCTCCGTCCCATAATGTGATAGGCGCGAGCCTATCGCCATACCGGGCACAAATCCAGACTCTGGGCTGATACTGAGCATTTACATACGCACTCACGCCTGTAATCCCCGAAGGGGTAGGCAGAGATGTAAACAGTACACCCACACTTCGCCGAGCGTATCTCCGTCCCACGATGTGATAGGGGGCGAGCCTATGGCCATACCGGGCACAAATACCGACTCCGGGCTGATACTGAGCATTTCGTAATAAAAAAACTCAATATTTCTTTTACCCGACCTGGGCATCGAACCCGAGACCTCAGCGTCAGCCTCAGTCGTAACGCGTATGCATTACAACTGCGCCATCGAGGCAGTCAGTAGTGCTCTTATTTAAACCGTGAAATATGAGCAAGCTCAAAGCACAGTATCCACCCGGAGTCTGGAATTTGTGCCCGGTATGGCGATAGGCTGGCCCCCCTATCACATCATGGACGAAGATACGCTCGGCAAATGTGGGTGTACTGGTTACACCTCAGCTTACCCCTTCGGGGATTACAGGCGTGAGTGCGTATGTAAATATGAGCAACCGATTTTATCGTCCAACTTTTCAATTACGACGGAGACGGAGACAAGATCTATGTAATCAATAGCATTTAAACAGCAATTAAAATAATTAACAAGCAAAAATACGCTTCCTTAGAAATTTCACATATTACCCTCACTTCCATTCGACATCCCGGCAGCGCAAAGGTCGAAACCGTTCAATTGTATTCAGGTAACGTTGCTCATGCATAATTCTGTCCGCCCCACGTCACGTGTCACACGACTTGCTTCTTAAGGACCAGGGTGAACATGTATTTTACCTAACTAGCTTCTTTACCCGAATTCGTGGGATTTTCCGATATAAGACAATGTTATACTCTGTCAAAAAGAAAGGTGTTATGAGTTTGACCCCATTGTCTGTCTGTGGGTGTGTGTGTTAAAATGTCATCGTAGCGCCTAAACGAATGAACCAATTTGAATGTGTTTTTTTTTGCTTGAAAGCTAATTTAATCGAGATGTTTTTTAGCTACGTTTAAAGAAAATTTATTCAGTCGTTTAAAAATTATAGATGTTTTGCTTTTTTCCTGCAAAACATAAATAAGGTTTTAAATTTCATAACGCCCAATAATTTCAATAGCTTTAATGTCCTTCAGACCGGAATACATGCTAATACACTGTTACTTGATGACAGAAATAGCCAAGCGCGTACCCAGATGGGCCCTCGTATACGAGGGACCTACCGCCTCTTTCTTTTTCTTTCTTCGATTAGAACCGAAAGTCAGTCAGTATAAGGAGTGTAAATGGACCACCAACATCTTAGGTCCAAACCATACCTTGACGTGGAACTGTTCTGAGTAACGGACGAGGTTTGTATCGAAACTTGGTTCCCGTTGCGGATTGTGGGGGGACAGATGGCGGGTCGTCCCACGTAATACCAAATCATGATGGGAAGGTGGACATTAAGAAATAATTCAAGTCAGTCAGCCCCTAAAGTAAATAAAGTGGTATTGGGTTTTTCTGTTACCAAATTCTCAGTATCAGCCCGGAGTCTGGAATTTGTGCCCGGTATGGCGATAGGCTCGCCCCCTATCACATTGTGGGACGAAGATACGCTCGGCGAAATGTGGGCGTACTAGCACCTCTGCCTACCCCTTCGGGGATTAAAGGCGTGTGTGCGTATGTATGTATGTATGTAGTTAGCCCCTAAACATCTAGCTCTCTCCAAAACCTCTAAAAATACCTATAACGTATACATTATTCGAAGCAGTGTACACACAGTTAATAGGCACGCCACACGCGGAACAAATAACGCGCCTTTGCTTTCAGTAATAAGTGGACATGACTGTGCTTGTATTGTACCGCAACTAGAATGTACGTGGATGTTACATGATGTAGGTTAAAAGGTGTACCTTTGGCAGTTTAGTAGTGGTGTTTTTAATCGATAAAATTACTACGACCAGGTTTTATAAGTACACCATTTTGCAAAAGGGGGTAGGTCCCTCGTAGCCAAATTAAATATTTGGGTACATGGTACATTGAAAATTGTAGCTCTTAAACACATTTCAAACTTACATTACTAAAATATAAAATATTTTTTATTTAATCGATACGAAAGTGATCGCTACAAGGCCCTGGTAAGTCCCACGTATCCAAGTGCCGTCTGGGTTGGTACCACCGGTTTGACTATTGCTGCCGCCAAGCAGCAGTAACCAACCAGTACACCCACATTTCGCCGAGTTTATTTCCGTCCCAAGATGTGATAGGGGGCGAGCCTATCGCCATACCGGGCACAAATTCCAGACTCCAGGCTGACACTGAGCATTTCGCAATAGAAAAACCCAACATAATTGTACCCGACCTGGGGATCGAACCCGAGACCTCAGCGTTAGGTTCAGTCGTGACGCATACGCATTACAACTGCGCCACCGAGGCAGTACAAAAATATTGTAGCCAATATAAAATATTAAATCTCCTCTCCTCGGTTCCCAATAAACACCTCTTTAGTACACTTTAAGCATCGTAAATTAACACCCAAACGTAATTGACTGTTTTCCAGGAATACTTTTTAAGAAGTTCAATTTAACACTGATATAAGTACAGTCTTTTAACTTGTTGGCAATGGACCACTGCAGAATTACGAGAAATATTGAGTTACTTTAAAATAAGAAACACCCAACAGTCACACACAGTCCTGATCCCACACTAGGGCAACCTGTATCGTCGGTATTAGGAACTACAAGGGACTTACGCACCCACAACATAAAGAAAATACACGAAACAAATATATTTTGTGGATCCCACAAACATTTGTTTTGGTGCGGGAATCGAACCCGCGGCCACTTAAACGGAACGGCACTTCCAGGTGCAAAGACACGTTCTACGAATCTATCTCTACCTAGACTCGAAACAAATACTTGTGGATCACACAAACATTTGTCTGGGTGTGGTAATCGTACCCACGGCCTCTAGCTTAGCAGCCGGCTAGTCGCCCATTGCGCCACGTAGGCTGTCAAAGCGAAGTCGTAACGAATAATATTTAAGATGAAATACAAAATCCCGACCTTCTATCATTTACAAATATCTATTCATATTTATTAATTGAAAAGTGATCACTTTTCTGTTAAACTAAGAACAATTTTGTAACAATCCATATAATCGATTTATGGATTTCTAAAATGACATCCCTATTAAGAGCTAGCTAACATCACCCATTTACTGCATGCAGTATACAAGATATCTTCACCTCGTCACAAGACATTTCTCAGAATTAACTTGACTAATAAAGCAATACAGAAAATGCAAGCTACGACCGTTTCTATTCCAAGAACATCTCTATGAAATTCGAAGAAACATGACATCGGAGTTTATTACAAAATAGGGGCATGTATATTTCGTAGAACATGTAAAATATCCGAGAATACAGATTTTAACACGAATTACGAATGCAATTTCCGCTTTAGAACGAACAGGCCGGCATAATTCTGCCGATCTACGGTAGATACAGTGTCTGTCGTTGGTCGACAGTATTCTTGGATTGCGCTGCAGTTAACATCAGGTGTAGCGTAGTCACTTTGCCGAGCTAGGATAAAAAAAAAATTGAATGACTTGAAAATATTTTTGAGGACCAAATTATTCTCTTGATTTTCAATACATCTGATAAAGATAGACCGATAGATAATACCTTTTTATGTATACTATTTATAAAAATTCATCGAATTTATAAATAAAAGATAATATATTCAGAGAAAAGTTAAGCTTCATGGTCTCCTCCATCTGGGCTCGAACCAAGAGGTTCGTAAAATATTACTTCTGTCGGACCACAAAGCTGTGAAATAGTTTGCCGGTACACGTATTTCTACCTTCCTACAAAATGGGATCCTTTAAACGGAGTGTGAAGAAGCAATTAGGCAGGCCGGCATAATTCTGCCGACTTACGATAGATACAGTGTCTGTCGCTGGTCGACATTATTCTTGGATTGCGCTACACTTACCATCAGGTGTAGCATAGTCACTTTGCCGAGCCAGGATAAAAAAGAAACAACAATTATAAAAACATTTATTAATTTCCATTATCTATATTAATACACTGCTAAGTACTTATACTATTTATACCTATACTTATTTTACCAAAATAAACAAAATCTCTACCTTAAAACTACGCTTTTCAATCATCAAGTTGGCTCAGAGCAGATGTTTTCAAATTCCCAAAGAAAGTTGGAGTGAAAAGAAAGAAACCGCTCTCCATGTCCGTCTGAAAAATATATTCCGTGAGGCTTTGCGACCGCAGTAACGTAACGGGGCACAAGAAACGGGAAGCTTTCGTGTAAAGCTTGATATTAGTAAGGTAGAGTTTTTTTTATATTAGCTTGAATAACGGGACGAGCAGGTCGCTCGCCTGATGGTAAGCGCCACGCCTGCTCATAAACAGAAACAACGCCACACAGAACTTTGAACATTATTGCGGGTCGTTCGGGTCTGTTTTCTCCCCAGAGGGGTTGACGTCAGACAGGCGGCCGGTCGTAAAAACTACAAGACTAATCTTTCTGTAACATGTGTTAAAAAGTACCTTGCGCCGACCCCACTGCGAGTGGGATAAGGGCAGGTCGAAGAAGTTGTCAGTAAGCAACAACTACATTATTTGATGAGTTTTTTCTACAGCATGAATGGGCCGGGCCGGCTCGTCCGGGTCGTTACCACTGTCTCACAGAAAACCGACGCAAATTAGCAGCGTGCTACTGCGTTTCGTACGGTGATTGAGATATCCGGAGGCCCAAATCCTCCTCCCCTTCCCAATCCCTTAATTATCTCTTTCCTTTAAGGTTGGCAATGCGCCCATGACTTTTGGTATTGTTGGCGTACATGGGCGGTGGAGATCACTTACCATCAGGTGACCCACATGCTCATTTGCCGGCCTATGCAACAAAAAAAAACAACAAAAATTAATATAACGAAATATATTAAAATAAGACTGCATGTTAATACATCCTAAAATACAGTGCCTGGCCGTACGGCGGCATTCCCTGTCAGCACTCGGTGGTTTCAAGAATTATATATTTATTTGTTCAGCAAACCATAACATTCCTTTATCGTTGCGATTCAACATCTATAAACATGACTACCATATTATGCATTTCAGTATTCTTATTATATGAACTGAAATTATTTATTGCATGCAACTGAACTGAATAAGCAGTTTTACAAAAATCAAAGCGGTGGTACCAACCCAGACGGCACTTGCATACGTGGGACTTACCAGGACTTTGTAGCGATCACTTTCGTATCGATTAGATAACAAATCTATATATACGAGTATATAAAAGCGAAATACCACTCACTCAGTGATCAATCACGATTTCTCAAAAACGACTAAAGCTGGGTTTATGAAATTTGGTCAAATCATACTCGTAGTATGTATGTAATGTTGACGTTAGCTAAGACCGATTTTTTGGAAATTTATATTTTAAGGGGTTAAAGGGGGGGATTTTCTATGAAAAGAAAGACGCTTTGAAAATGAGTACAAAAATTACCTACTTATTAAAAATAATAAGACACGTGTTTCTTATATTTGTAAATTTCAACTCGCGAAATGAGAGGGGGGGCGGGGTGTTGATTTTTGGATTTTTGTAGATCAATCATGCCTTAACAGCTGAATGGATTTGAGTTAAATTTGGCATACAGGTAGACCAATACATGAATTAGAACATAGGCAACTTTTACCCCAGATAAAGACATTTACGCATGCGGAGCCGCGGGTAACTGCTAGTATTTTATATTTTAGTAATGAAGGTTTGAAATGTATTAAGATTTACAATTTCAAATATTTAATTTGGCTTAATGACAACTTCTTTCAAGTATTTCTAGAACGTCATTACAAGATTTATTCAGTCTCACTTCAATCCAACATTATTTTATTATTTCCCTGCTCTTAAATAAAACCCCATTTGGATCTAAGTCCACTTCTACATACTTGAATGCGGTCTATACAAGGCTGAAATCGCGTACCTACAGAGGAAAATATACAAGACGCGAGCTGTTTCCTCTATTTGCCATTAACATTAATGTTTCATCGAACTGCAGTGAGTTAGCCGTGCACAGGCACGTCGCACATCCAATGCTGACAATTATATAATTTACGTTTATTTATATTTATATGGACAACAAAACAGGAGGCCAATTCTCGTAATTTTAAATGTTCAAAATAACATTCCGATCTAGTCTCAGTGAACAAGAACGTCGTCAAATGTGAACATAGATCGTAATGATATTGAATGTAGAATAAAGGTTGACTAAAGCCAAAACGGTATAATGCTACTGCTAATGCTAGGTGCATTTGACGTTGATTATTGGTTTAAGAATGAATGCCATTTGCAACTTTCTTGACGCTGAGACTAGATCGGAATGATATATTGAACATTTAAAATTACGAGAATTGGCCTGCAGATTACAATCAAAAGTAACAACAATAACAACGTACATAATATGTACTTGAATTTTATACATACGCACTCACGCCTGTAATCCCCAAAGAGATAGGCAGAGGTGTAACCAGTATACCCACATTACCCCGAGCTCCCATGATGTGACAGGGGCGAGCCTATCGCCATACTGGGCACAATTCCATACTCCAGGCTGATACTAAGCTTCCGTGATAGATAAACCAAATATCACTTTTACGTGACCCGGAGATCGAACCCGAGACCTCAGCACAACAGCCGTGTTGAGTAGGTAAGCATTATCAGCGCGCCACCAATGCAGTCCTGAATTTTATGTGTATTTATTATTAATAACCTAGTTAGCCTGAGAAGTCGATGAGGATCTGGGTTCAAGTCCCAGATCGGGCAACCATATTGTTTTTCCTGGCTCGGCAAAGTAACTACTCTACACCTGAAGGTAAGTGTGGTGCAATCTAAGAATAGTGTCGACCAACAGCAGACAATGTATCTATCGTAAATCGGCAGAATTATGCCGGCCTGCCTAATTGTGGGCGTACATGGGCGGTGGTGATCACATACCATCAAATGACCCGCTTGCTCGTTTGTCGGCTTATACCATAAAAATAAAAAAACCACTAAAAGTCTAGATACAGTAAACATTGTAAATTACTAGCATAGTTTACCCCCAGCGTGCCTAGGAAAGTAATTATCTCAACTTTTAATAATACTGGATGGGGCGGTAGAAATAAAAATAAAAACCTTTAATTACAGCGTCCTTTTGCAGTTTCCACAAAGAGCTTTAAACGTATTTGATCGATGACTCCCTCTCGTAGCTGCCATTCAGTTCTCTTCTGCGTAGTTATTATGCAATATGCACACAAAGCTGGATTACATAAAGCAAAAAAACGTAGTCGAGTGCTACGCCGTAGCTCGGCTGTAGCGTCTGTAGCATTAGCTACGCGAGTCCGCAAGCTACATTAGCGCAATTTAGTTCTCTTGTTCTTCAGAACAATGTTTTAGGTTGGTTTGTTTTTTTTACATACGTTAAAAGAAAAGAATACATAAATAACCCTACTACTATTGTAATGTGAAAGTTTGGATGTTTGTGAGTTTGTGAATCACGCTCTAACAGCTGAACGATTTTGGATAACCATGACCTGGATTAAGAGATAGGCTACTTTTTATCCTGGAAAAGGCCGTTCTTTGAATGTATATTTTTAGAGTGGTAGAGCCACGCTGTCAGTTTTGTCTACAGCATGAATGTCTGACTCATAAAACCCAACGAAAAATAGCGGCTTGCTGCTGCGTTTCTTACGGTAAGTGAGATAATCGGAGGCCTAAAACCTCTCCCTTTCCCCAACCATTTAATTGTACCTTTCCTTTAAGGTCGGCAACGCACCCATGATTCTTCTGGTATTGTGGGCGTACATCGGCGGTGGAGATCATCTTACCATCAGGTAGCCCACTTGCTCGTTTGCCGGCCTATGTAATTTGAAAACAAATTCAAAAAAGCACCTCTCCTGACCCTTTTTTACCATATTAATATGTCCGAAATTAAGCACCAATAAGGATTACCACAACGCAACCGTGACGTCATCATGAAAACGCGAAAAGAATACACTACGATGACGTCAAACTCCTCAGAATTGCATACGTCACAGTAGCGTAATAATTTCCAAATTTAATAAAAACTGGGTTAAGCACATACGTTTAACTCTGTGAAAATACATACATACGCACTCACGCTTGTAATTCCCGGAGGGGTAAGCAGATGTGTAACTAATACATCCACATTTCGCTGAGCTTATTTCCATCCCTTGATGTAATAGGGGCGAGCCTATCGCCATACGGGTCACAATTCCAGACTCCGGACTGATTATGAGTATTTAGTAATAGAAAACCCCAATATGACTTTTATCCGACCCGGAGATCGAACCCGAGGCCACAGCACAGCAGTCGCACCGCATACGCATTACAACTGCACCACCTAGGCAGAAGCTGAATATAGAATTTTATAGTAATAAAAATGAATAAATACTCATATACAATTTTTATTAACAGGGTAACTATACCAAGGTATCGAGTGCATACTGTTGCTTGGCGGAGCAATTTCTATGTTCCACGCAGTCGGTCTAGTAGTCTTCTTCTTCTTCTTATCGAATGGTTAGTGGCCAACCTAGTGTCAGAGTTTTTCAAGCCACCCGAAGGCCTCCGACTTGGCTTAACGACTGCTATCATTTGATAACAGCCGGGACCGACATTTTAAGTGCCCTCCGAAGCACGGAGACGCTCAGAAGGCCAATTCTCGTAATTTTAAATGTTCAAAATATCATTCCGATCTAGTCTCAGCGTCAAGAAAGTTGCATGGCATTCTCTTAAACCAATAATCAACGTCAAATGTGAACATAGATCGTAATGAGATTGAATGTAGAATAAAAGTTGACTGAAGCCAAAACGGTATAATGCTACTGGTAATGCTAGGTGTATGTGATGTTGATTATTGGTTTAAGAGAAACCATTTGCAACTTTCTTGACGCTGAGACTAGATCGGAATGATATTTTGAACATTTAAAATTACGAGAATTGGCCTTTTGTTGAAATACCACTAAGCGGTCACCCATCCATAGACTGACCGCAACCAAGGGTTGCTTAACTTGCTTATCGTTTACAGATTAGTGAGTGCAACTAATTATGAGCGCGGTCTAGTAGTTTACATTATAGTCATTGTATAGAGCCAACAATCCACCATGCTGGTCCATTGTAGGTTTTTGAATCGCCATAGTCTCTCATTCGTATACTGCGAGCTAGTGAATTTTATTTGAGTTTTAAAATATTTTCTTTGAAAATTTTAACCACAAAGAAGTAATAAATATAATTCATAAAAGCTAGCTAAATGTTAAGTAATAAAATGCACATATTTATATAAAATGAATTTTAAACAAACAGAAGCACAAAGCTTCTCGAATACAAATAGCAATCCAATCTGCTTTGTGCGCGACCCGGCGTAGTGGTGTGCTCGCTCGCTTGACCTGACTGAGTTATTGACTGATCCCGTATATCAGTATTGACTGATAGCTGTGTGCCTATAGCCTCAACTGACCAGAATGGTGGCATACAATTTGACAAAGCACTGCATGGCACTGGACTGCGCTCGTCGCCCCGAGATGTAAGTTGTTAAGTCTCATAATGCCGAATAATTTCACTGGCTTCAATAAGCAGAAATAGACAAAGCAGAGGTACCAACCCAGACGGCCTTATCATTGCACACTGAAATTAATCCATTTCGTCTAATGGTAAACACAGTACAGTCTAAATATAATGCCAACCATTGAGGGATAATCACTCATTTAATATAAACTGACACTAAACTATAAACTGAATGCTAAAATGGCATTCTAGTCAAAGCCGATATATTAGTAAAAATCTATTTATAAATTTACAGCTCACGCCTATAATCCCCGAAGGGGTACACCCACATTCCCCGAGCGTATCTCCGTCCCACGATGTGATAGGGGTGAGCCTATCGCCATACCATAAATAATTCCAGACTCCGGCCTGATACAAAAAAATACATACGCACTCACGCCTGTAATCCCCGAAGAGGTAGGCAGAGGTGTAACAAGTACACCCACATTTCGCTGAGCGTATTTCCGTCCTTAATGTGATAGGGGGCGAGCCTATCGCCATACCGGGCACAAATTCCAGACTCCGGACTGATACTGAGCATTTTCGTAATAGAAAAACCCAATACCACTTTACCCGACCCGGGAATCGAACCCGTGACCTCAGCGCTGACCTCAATCGTAACGCGTACACATTACAACTGCGCCACCGACGTAATCAAAAGTTGTATAAAATTTGTTTAAAAAATAACACATTGAAAATATCGCGTCTAGTCCGCAGGTCATCACTATTGACTTTAATTAAAAATACTCCATCCATAGCTATACGGAATGGATTGAAATATTAAATCTTTTTATTACTCTACAACATTGCAAACGCGTTAATACGATCCACTCGTCTTCAATTAATTTTCGACTCATATTCTGTTATAATATGCCCTTGGGCAGCATGGAGCGTTAAAATTACAACAGTGCGTTTTGAGGACACAGCTTTATTTTTAAGATGGCAACCGAGCACGTGGATCACCTGATGGCAAGTTAGTTAGTTTAGTTTAGTAATGGTCCTTCCGAATATTCTGTTTACCTAGAGATTTGTTTACTGGCAGTAAATTTTTGACACATTTTGTATAGAATATCTGTCAAAACAACACTGATAGTAAAGCCGCTATTCCACTATCATATATGCATCATAGATATATGACGTCATATATGATCCTATGTCACAGCATGTTGTGAAATAGGACCATAGAAATATGATCATAGAAAATATGAAGCTTATGTTTCTATTACACTGTCATACATTTCTCATATATTTATGATTATTTTTATATGATAGTGGTAAAACGGCCTAAACCAATCTGTCTGTAAATAGAATATAGGAAACGACCATATGTAATAGGTATATTCTTTTTTTTAAATTAGCTTGAGTGACGAAACGAGCACGTCGCTCGCCTGATGGTAAACGCCACGCCTGCCCTTAAACAGAAGCAACACCACACAGAACTTTGAATTACGAAGTAATGCATGGCATTGTAATTCAACTGCGCTCGTCAAGTCGAGACATAAGATGTTAAGTCTCATATTGCCCAGTAATTGCACTGGCTTCAATTTCCTTCAAACAGAAACACAACAGCGCTTTCACACTGTTGCTTGGCGGCAGAAATAGACAAAGCGGTGGTACCAACCCAGACGGCCTCTCGCATGCGAGAGACCAACCTGGAAAGGTACCACCGCTTTTTATACTTAAGCAGTAATTCCGAGACAAATAGTCCCACATTGTTGTAAAGTTATGCTATTTTTCATTAGACGCGTTCGGTAAATTCGAATGCCGACATTGTTTCCATATCACTTGTCAAGAAAACGAATGGTTGAAAACGATGCAGTCTACAGCGCGAGTATCGGGTTCTAAGAAATAGCTAATGAATACTTAAATTGAATTGACGTCTTGAGTACGGCACTTATTAGTAAAACTCTTTGAGTTAAAAAAAATATTTTCTAAAGAAATATTACAGAAAACTAAACAATATTCTACATATATTATCGTTATTTATAATATGTGAAGTTAAAATTCGGTGACTTGTCGACCGAGTTTCACTCTGAGCAAAAAGTGGCTGAAACGTGACTCAAAATAATAACTGCCTATTTAAAACTCCTAACTGATGTGACACTTTTCCTGACTTGCGTCATGTTATCAAATGAATATAAAATTTCATAAATGATTATCCCAACGAGTATTATCCTGTATTTAAGTAAAGGAATAAATATATATATGTAAATAATATTTGAATTGGATTTGCATGAAAGGATCACAGCACAAAAAAACTAGAGTGAAATAATATTTTACTCTCTGATCCATGCCCTATACTAAAGAAATGTGTAATGAAGTTTCGGCGACAAGGGGTAAATTATCCAAATAAAATCTAGATATAGATCTATACATAGAAGTTATAGATTTTATGATAAACTTTATTGGAGTATAAGTGGACCAATAACGTGGTACACCCTACTGATTAACAGACGAGGCAATGGCGAAACTTTTTCCTGTTGGGGATTGTATGGGTCAGAAGGCGCGTCGTCCCATATAATGTCAAATCTATGGTACAAGAAAACGGACCCTGTCATTAAGCCGGGCTAACCCCAGGTAAAAAGAAAGATATAGATTTCGGCATATAAGTTACTACATAGGAATTTAGTGTAATTACTTATAAGTTGTGAACAACATTAATTTGGTATTGTGAGCGTACATGGGCGGTGGAGATCACTTACCACCAGGTGACCCATTTGCTCGTTTGCCGGCCTATGCCATAAAAAATCACCTACGAGTCGAATACATCTAATTTTTTAGTCTAATCTAATTCTACGAGTAGCATAGCAATTTAATCTAATTCTAGCATCTCCTTTTTTTGTCAGTTAAAATGTACTGCTATAGTTATGGCGTATTTGGTAAATTGTAAGACAGTGTAAAAAAATGGGTAGAGTTCATGTGCGGTATGATGAAGGCTACCGCATTGCGTCCCGGTGCAATCCGCTCCGCATAAATTACAATTGATTGCGACAACTTGATTGATTTTACATGATGTTTTTTAACAAAAAAATATGGGTTATAAGTAGGACATAATAAGACAAGTCGATGGCACCAGCGTCTATCTTTAGTAATTATTTATCACCCCACAGAATCTATCTGACAATAGCTGTTTTTATGGCTGCACTGCGAAATGACTACACTAGACCTGATTTTAAGTCACAGTGCAGTACAAATGTAATGTTGACCGTCAAATGACATTGCGTCCCTCGACAGTCAGCCGAATTACGCCAGTCTAAAGATTCTTGTGAACTGAAAATACGAATACCTAATTCTGACATGTTTACCAAATTATTCCGTAGAAAGAACTGCTTCGAGCTGATTCGTAGGGAAGCTTTAATCAAATTGCCTGATTCATCTCTTCTTTTGTATGGATGGATGTATGGACTGTGTTCCGCATCCATGACCAACTAATCAATCGCAATGGAGGAATGCAAAAAAGTAATTTAGCTACTAATTCATCATACATTTATAAATACGCACACTTCCTACACGAAATGAAGATAATAAAAGCATCAATTTCAAAAATTTAATTTGTCAGAACGCTCGTCGGTCTCGTATTCAAGCACTCTTTTATCTGAAACATCTTTATGGTGGAAATTTAAGCGGGAATTCTAATTAAATTTCTTGAGAGGGCGTGGAGTCCGCGACAATAGGAGCCCGCTGTACCTTCGTAAACTACGGGCCGTGGTGCAAGTCACAGACATGGCGATTTAAATAACATTTATTCAATATTAAAGGAAAGGGATAATTAAGGAATTGGGAAGGGGAGGGGGATTTGGGACTCCGGATATCTCACTCACCGTACGAAAAGCAGCAGCGAGCCGTTACTTTACGTCGGTTTTCTGTGAGACAGTGGTAACGACCCGGTCAAGCAAGTCCATTTGTGCATAGACAAAATTATCAATAGCGTGGCTCTACCACTCAACTACATGCTACTACGTGCTACTGTGGCGGAAAGGTCCAAGGACAACTGCCACATTCAACAATCCAGCGCTATTTTTAATCTAGAAAATTGTTCAGACCGAACTTCTCCGTCAAAACCGTCCATTACTATGGATCTTCGGCCATCTCACTCAATTAAGGGCGGCCAAGATATCTAAGAATGTATCTGACCGCCTTTAAAGTCGTTCATAGTTTTATAGAAGATAGCCTCCGTTGTGCTATTCATACCCTTTTTAGGGTTCCATAGGCAAAGATTTATAATGGAACCGCGCCTATATACCTAATACTAACTAATATTATTTAGATCAAGTGATACATGCAGCCGCAGCCCACGCAACGAATTTCCTATGACCCAAATAAGCAAAATCAACAACGCCCACCTCTTAAAACGTGGGCTCTAAACCAACAGAAGCTCACTGTCCAATTTGTTGGGCCATACGATTTATGATAGCCCATAACCCAGCGTCATAGCGCAATAGCGTTTATACAACCAGGTACATTCGTTTATTAACACAACCCAGGGACTGCCGATGATTGTCGAGTATTGCCGAGGAATGCCGAATGTAGAATGTACTTTTCCAGCTTTGCAGGTGTGACCTGCTTTGAGAAACGTGGACGTTTCAGGTTTTACTGAAAAACTTTATTAATAGACCTGTATTTGGTAGCTTTGACACTCGAGGAGCTGGCTTAGATACAAGAATTTGGAGAATTGATTCTTACAACGGGTGAAAATGTTTAAAAGGCGATACGGTAGGCAGCGACTTGGCTGTGATCTGGCATTGCTGAGGTCCATGGGCGGCGGTAACCACTTCCTATCAGGTGGGCCGCCTGCTCGTCTGTCTATCTGGGCAATAAAAAAAAATTCATTAGCTTGAATGACGATGCGAGCAGGTTGCTCGCCTGTTGGTAACCGCAACGCCTGCCCATAAGCATACACAACACCACACAAAGCACTGGACTGAGCTCGTCACCCCGAGACCGAAGATGTTGTATCATGGACAGTAATTGCACTGGCTTCAATGTCCTTTAAACCGAAGCAATGCTTATATACTGCTGATTGACAGCAGAAATAGACAAAATACTTATCTAAGCAATGGCCTCAAATCTGGCAACTAAAGTCTTGAAGAAGCAACTAATGTATTCTGATCGATAGTACTTGCCGATGAGAGCATTATTGGCATCTATCGACAGAATGAAGCATTAACTAGGTACATGCTGATCTGCTTACCGACTCTTTCACACTTCGTTAACCATAATATAGGAAATATGGAGGTAATGCGGTATAATACCTCCGTGGCGCAGCGGGCGAGAAGCAGGCTGCGAAGCGAGAGGCCGTGGGTTCGATTCCCGCACTGAGACAAATGTTTGTGTGATCCACAAAAATTTGTTTCGGGTCTGGGTGTTGTGGGACCGCAAGTCCCTCGTAGTTCCTGATACCCACGATACAGGTTTACCTAGTGTGGGGTCAGGACTATGTGTGTGACTGTTTGGTGTATTTATTTATTATTTATTTAATAGATCGTAATCTTGTATGCGAGAGTCCGCCTAGGTAGCTACTACCGCATTTTCTTTTTATGCGGCCAAACAGCAGTCTACAATCACTACTGTTCTGGTTTGACATTGTAGCCAGTGTAATTACTGAGCATTTAAGAATTACATCGTAAGTCCCAGGATGACGAGCGCAATGCATTGCCACGCAGTGCTTTGTAATTCAAAGTTCTGTTGGAACTGTTTATGGGCAGTCGTGTCGCTTACCATCAGGCGATAGGCATGCTCGTCTCGTCATTCGGTTGTATTAAAAAAGGACTGTTCCACAGTCTACAAACGCAAGAATATAGCAAGTGTAGAAGAAGAAGTATGAGATCATGCTTACTCGCAATATAATTCGGCTGCACTACCGAGTGCAGTACGTACCGACCTACTGCAGTAAGTCGTCAGACGAACATACAAAAAATACTTTTCATACCATATATTATTGTGAAAGCTCCTCTAAATTGATTTAAAGGGTGTTTCTCAAAATGAATTTACTCTTATGACGTTAGTCGCTACAGCTGGCACTAAAAATGTGTATTGTTTATAGCAGAGGTTAGGACACATGATGGTACGTGCTCCAGAAGAATCATGAATGTCGAGCCGGATAATTTCATGCTGTAGATAAAAGTATTTACAGCGCGGCGTGACTCTGCCACTTAATAATTATTAGGTGCATGACACGTTTGGATTCATACGGATTAAAGTACTTGCGATATGTCGCACATGACAGTCATGTGCATCATATCGCAAGTACTCTATGTGGTTTCTTACAACTATAGTATCGTTTTAGAACCGTTCCACCCGTCGTCAAACGCTAAAAATCCATCCGGTGGGAACAAAAGCGTTCCAGTCTCCAAACGTGTTACACAACGCTAATGCACTTCGAGGCATTCACTATAAACGTTGTAATTACCGGCCGACCTTCCTCGCTACTGATGGCAGTAAAGTTTTAGTGCCAGTAAAAATAATGGACGGCGAACTGAATCGATACGCTGTCCATGCTCACAATTGAGGACGGATAGTGAAGTGTTTTGAAGAGTTGGAAGGGTGCGGTAGGTTTACCATTTGGTAATTGCATTATAAACTAATGATGTGGAAAAAGTGATCTGGCCTTTGGTCTGATTATTTATTTTATTAATGTTTAAAAACAATTTACAATATTAATACAGGAAATACTGAAATACAGGAATATTTACAAGGTGGTAGGTCCCTCGTTTGCGAGAGGCCGGCTGGGTTGGTACCACCGCTTTGTCTATTTCTGCCGCCAAGAAACAGTGTGTAAGCACTGTTGTGTTCCGGTTTGAAGGACATTGAAGCCAGTGAAATTACTGGGCATTATAAGACTTAACACCTTATGTCTCGGGGTGACGAGCGTAGTCTAGTGTCTTGCAGTGCTTTGTTATTCAAAGTTCTGTGTGGCGTTGCTTTTGTTTATGAGCAGGCGTGGCGCTTACCATCAGGCGAGCGACCTGCTCGTCTCGTCAATCAATTATCCAGGCAATAAAGAAAAAAAGGAAAAATTTACAAGTTTTCACAAATAGTTACACAATACTATAAATCAAAACTGTATTTAAATGTATATATATATATCCGATAATTATCACTAATAAACATCGCATACTTCCAATATGATAAAATACGTTGATTTATTTTTTTCTTTATTATATTGACGAATGATGAAAACGATGTCAGCATTTAAAGCGACGGATACTTCGATCTTTGTTGATTCAAAAACAACTATCATCTTCATTATAAGTCCACGCCTGCATCCCCGAACTAGTGCACCGATTTTTTTCCGTCCCATGATGTGATATGTGATACATCAATCCAATCTCGAGTAACTCGTGTAATATTTCGAATCGAAAACTCAAACAGAAAATGTTATTCTCCATCCTGGGAATTGAACACAGGATCTCAGTTTCTCGGTTTCTCAGCCTAAGTACGCTGCCACTAGACCCATAAGGCGAATGAGAAATAACTTGTCTAGGCTAAGCCACTGTGGCGGAATTGACGAATAGCCATTTAAGAAGCTCGAGCCAAATGGTTGGCAGCGTTGTGGGACTAAAATCCCGTCGTGGTTCCTGATTACCACGACTGATATATTCGTATAGGTTCACGACGATGTGTATCATGACAACTACGAGTATCATAGAGTATCATAGAGTATCATAGAGTAGATGACGTACCTTCTCGGTTCCCTAGCTTCTGCTATAAAATAAAACTACTACCATAACAATAGAAAAGCCTAATTGCCTTTGTGTTTGAGAATCTACACGAGATTTGATTGACTCAGATAAACGCATTTTATAGTGGAAACTTCGTTTGAACCGACGGCGAAGGCACGTGGGTACCGACGAGCGTCTCCGCGTCTCCGACAAACTCAATTTACTTGCACAGTCGTTATATAAAGACTAGTTTGTGTGTACAATAAATGCTTACCAGTGTCTGGCTTATGTGTTCATAATCAAATATCTAGAATTTGTGATGATAAAAGAGAATTTGTAGTATAATAATAATAATACACCCAACAGTCACACACATAGTCCTGACCCCACACTAGGTAAACCAGTGTCGTGGGTATCAGGAACTACGAGGGACTTGCGGTCCCACAACACCCAGACCCGAGACCAATATTTGTGGTTCACATAAACATTTGTCTCGGTGTGGGAATCGAACCCACGGCCTCTCGCTTCGCAGCCGACTACTCGCCCGCTGCGCCACGGAGTATATTAGGATATCTACGTTTTCCTCACCATCCTCTTTAAGGCGCCCAGAAGCGTTGCGGAGGGTTTTCAAAAGTGTCCAGGTAAACATCGGTCGTCTTTTACTTTGGATAAATGTCTTTTTGGGAATTAACGATTTATCGCTACAATCCCATGCGTCGAGGAGGTGGGGTTATTTTGAGCTCAACGGTCTTACAACCCATTGTTAAGCTAACCCGGGAAAGATGGAATCTTGAAGACCGTTGCTTCCTATCAGTAATGAAGACTCTATACAACACGAATCCTTCCTGCTTCCTTATATAAACTTTTCATAAAGTAGGTAAATACCTAATATGAATTACTGTTTCTTCCATTCTAAAAAAAAGTAACTGGCGCCGCCGCCGCCGCCGCCTGCCAAAAGCTATCTCCTCTGAAACCGCTGGGGGTATGGGGTCGAGACCGATACCAATCGATGCAGAATAATGTGGGGAAGAAAGTAAGATATGTCTCATATTCGTCGGACTTGAAGTTTATTTTTTATTTTAGGTAATGTGGAAAAACATGGGCAACGCACTTAATAAATTAAAAAAAAAGTTCAAAATATGGTAACATTTTAGCGCAATTGTCTATTAGTAACTTGCGTCGGATTCCCTTATGAAAGTATCTACCCTTCGCCATTGCTTCTTATCAAACACTATATTGTACCAATCTAATCGAACGGCGACCCTTTAGGGCACAAAAAGAACCTGGTCCTGGTTCCGAAGTGATACGTGCTCTGGTTTACAAGGTGGTGGGGCCATCGTATGCGAGAGTCCGTCTGGGTATGGTCTGGGTTAGTACGACCGCTTTGTCTATTTCTGCCGCCAAGCAGCAGTGTGTACGCACTATTGTGTTCCGCTTTGAAGGTCAATCAAGCTAGTGAAATTACTGGGCATTATGAGACTTCTTGTCACGGGATGACAAGCGCAGTTCGGTGCCGTGCAGTGCATTGTATTGAAAGCTCTGAGTGATGTTGCTTCTGTTTATGGTCAGGCGTGGCGCTAACCATCAGGCGAGCGACGTGCTCGTCTCGTCATTCAAGCTAATAATAAAATCCTCTGCCAGATTTGCCCTTCCGCGGTGTAACCAAGCGGCCCGTTTAAATGTGGGGTGGGCGTCTTAACTCCCGCGCACTGAGAAGTGTAACTCTGTCAACTATCTCCGTTGCTATCAAGCATTATCCCATGTCACTGCAAAATATCATATAAGAGCCCCTCACTGCACCTATGGGCCCCGTGGCCCCATTAATGGGCCCCTTACGATAAACAGGGGATACTGTGGTGGAATTCTCCAACGCCCCCAATGTACCTACAGGGTGGGACACGCTGGCCAGTCGTCACACCGCAGATGGCCATGTCTTGGCGCCTAGTCTCCTTAACCCTTCAAGGATTCCTGGGTATTGTAGGTCAGCCTCAGCTATGCCTATTTCTTTTAACATTTGATATAAGTATTAAAATATTAGCATAGGTATTTATTTCTCTTGGGCATAGGCTAGGCAGAAGTGCAGTAAAATTGTAGTAAACAGTTTATGTAATCTCTATCCGATAGATGGCGAGTCTATTGCCCAAAGCTATCGCCTTATGCGTGTCCAATCCACGAATGTGGTTTATTAAGGGTTTATTACTCTTTGAATGTGTTCTTTTTCAAAAACACCTACCTGAAATTGTATAATCTGGGAAAAACGATTTTGCCAATAATAAACCATAGACAATCAAAATATTATTCGGTTATTGATAATATTATCATGGCAACTTCCTGACCAACGTCAACGTCAATCAAAAACAATAATACCAGATTGGGGAAATTCCCCCATTTTGGGGTTTTTTTATAAAGGGGGAAATATGGAGAGATAAAATCTTTGGGGAGAATTCTGGGGGGGAAGGTTTATTGTGGAATCCTTTCCAAAATGTAAAAAATAAGTGATGTGTGAAATTAATACTCAGTTTTTAGTAAATAAATGTCTTCTTTTGGAGGGTATTTTGGCGAAAACCTAAGTTTTGAGGGTAATCTACGTACAACTCCGGGGGAATAGGAGATGGTCATCTAGCAACAGTGATAAAAAAAAATGTCAATGTCAACATGAACACGTAAACGGGGAAAACCACTTTTTGTGATTGTAAATTGTGAATATCAAGATCAAAATTGTTTTACGCATCGAATTTGTTAAATACAGTGTTAAATCACGTGAAATATGGCTACAATACCTTTGATGTACGCGCAGGAGGACTGCGAGCTCGGGGGCAAGGAATCTATAGAGGTAAAGTGTAAAAACACTACCCTATGAATGGTGAATGGTGTACAAAATGAATAATATGGCCTTCATTATTTATCCAAAACATTAACCAGCCGTGATGTGAACGTAGAAACCCTATAACATTTTATTTCTCGTTTGTTTTTCAATAAAGACTTTTAATCAAAGGCATAAGGCATCAATTGTTTTCTTGAACAAAACGTTATCTTGTTGATTATAAGCTTTATCTATGTAAATCGAAACACGTGAAATGATTGTAAATGACGACATAGGAAAGTCAACAATGCTAAAATTATTTTGTATCAAACTAGTTTCAAGTTGAAGAAACATTACTTACATAGTAAAATCAATAACACTTTCACTGGTATAATCTGATGTAATCATTTTATATGAATTTGTTGTCGACTAAGGAGAGACTTAAACGTGAATATGGGCTGTATTCTGTAAATAAATTTGTTAATCTTAGCCAAATGAATATGGTGTCATATTATTAAAGATCTTAATACTCGACTCATTGGCCTAGTATATCAGCCACAAATCCCTGTGCCAGATTGTATATGTATCAGGGGTATGATTCTACACTGTCTTTGCATATAAGAGGGATATAATGGCCATTGGTCTTACTACAGAGGATGCTCATTACATATTTGAAAAATTCAGTTTCAAAATTGGTTATTCGTGGCAAAGGGGCCAGGAAGCCACATTGGCTCATCAAAAGACAATGTCAACCACTCCTTTATTATATAGATAGGTTACTAGATTAGATACTAGGTTGGTTTTTCCTCATACACCGACAATCTCAAACCTCAATACCAATGTTGTAATAGTAGATTTGTTTATTTGTGCATGTCTACTGTCTAGCCATATAAATAAATACACCCAACAGTCACACACATAGTCCCGATCCCACACTAGATTACACTGTAGGCCTAGTACAAGTTTTTATAGTTTTCTAAAACGATATCAGTAGCCACTAGTGGGTACTATGATGGATTAAAATTAATAATATGTTTAATTTTATTTAAAAATAGCCGAATATGAAATTAGTTTTCAAGTGATTCTTTCCTTTATTACCGTATGAATTACTAGTTTGACACTTCAATGGTAGTAATTTTATACGAATTCGAATACTGTGAACATATTTGTAACTCATACTAGACCCTCATTATAAATTGTATTGTGGTTAGAAACAGATCCGAAAATAATATTAATAGATCACACAAACATTGTTTTGATACGATAATTGAAGTTGTGGCCTATTTTTACAGCAGGCTACTTGCCCACTGTGCTATGGAGGCTGTCAAATGTACAGGCACTTGTAAAAATACACTTTTCATTTGTGTGGCATATCTACCGTCACCTATACTTATGTCAGGCGCACACAGTCATTGTGTGTATGCAACCACATCACTCATACATAGTAAGATGTACTTATATTAATTACAGGGCTTCAAAGTCGTTGCACAACTAAAAGTCCCTAAAACTACAAAAAATATCAATTCACTTCTTGAAATATGAACAATGACGTTTATAAATTTATTATAAAACATATTTTTTCAGGATGACTTCGCATATCGTAATAATGTGATGAATGCGGACAAGGAGATCCGTCTAGGTTTCATACGTAAAGTATATGGTCTCCTCACAGTTCAGTTGCTGGCCACTGTTGCTATAGCTGCTGTGTTTCTGCTTGTTGAGCCGGTGCAGGGATTCATACATAGAAAGTGGGTTTACATTTTTTTTTTTCATTTAGCTTTAGATGACGGGACAAACAGATCGCTCGCCTGATGGTAAGCGTCACGCCTGCCTATAAACAAATCAACACCAATCACAACTTCGAAGTATGAAGTAATGCATAGCACTGAACAATGCTGAGACAAACTGTGTTAACATACATACATACGCACTCACGCCTGTAATCCCCGAAGGGGTAGGCAGAGGTGTAACCAGTACAACCACATTTCGCCGAGCGTATTTCCGTCCCTTATGCCATACCGAGCGACCATATACCATAAGTATCGATTTCTGTACACGTGATTGATCGATTTTAGCACCAAACAAATACGGACCAATCACGTGTACAGAAATTGGCACTTAGCACAGAGCTCACTTAAGTGTTGTTCTTGAACACGGGCCTAAGTGTACAGCCATTTAACACTTACAAAGTTTTTTCTCATTGGCACTAGGGGCTTTTTAATGTTTTAAGTAAGTAAAATGAAATAATGTAAGTACTTATTTTTCACTGACACACTTATACTTTGGTTTGAATTGTAGCGATAATTCAAGTTAATTTTTATTAAAAAGTGTGACTCATTGTGTAAACCTATTTAATAATATCCAGTGATGAGCCTATGTTGAAATTAGTTTTACAATATATTACACAATATTAGGTGATAAGGCTTATTGAATATAATGACATTGGTCTGGTTTCCCTTAAGAAACCTTTTTTACTGAGACATTGCTTATTTACTACTGTAATTACAAGTGTTTATCTTAGGCTTTCCATCGTTCGTAGAGGAGGCCCGTGCCCAACAGTCATATGGCATAATACAAGGTTGATAATATATTCTATCTACATACACACGCACTCACGCCTGTATTCCCCGAAGGGGTAGGCAGAGGTGTAACTAGTACTCCCACATTTCGCCGAGTTTATTTTCGTCCTATGATATGATAGGGGGCGTGCCTATCGCCATATCGTGCACAATTCCAGACTCCGGGCTGACACTAAGCATTTCATGATAGAAAATCCCAATATCACTTTACCCGACCCGGGGATCGAACCCGAGATCACAGCACAGCATGTGTACCGCGTACGCATTACAAGTGCGCCACCGAGGCAGTCTTCTATCTATACAATGAATGTTTCTTTATATGTTTGTCCTCTATGTGTTCCTAGACCATTCATCCAATTGTAAAATATTGACATACACCTTTTTTTCTTTATATGGCCTTGTAATTCATGCCGGGTACAGTTAGTTATTAATATTTATACTGACTTCTAATATGATTCATCTGATTTCCATCACTTCAATTGACTGACCAAATGGTTTATACTGACATCAAATGTGTTTCATCTTTCACCAACACTTTAATAGTCTGACTAAATGATTTATACTGACTTTAAATGAGTTTCATAAGATTATCCAAAACTTTAATAAGCTAACCAAATAATTTTATTTCCAGTGACTGGATGATATTCGTGGCTTTCATACTCAGTCTGGGCACATTGTTTGCGTTGATTGCCAAGCGACGAGACACGCCGGCCAATCTTTACCTCCTCGCGGCCTTTGTAAGTAGCTAAAGAAATGTAAATTACAGCACATTGTGTCCTGTTGTTAAAATTTTCTTTGTGATATACCTAAGCGTCATGAGTCATGTTAACTTGAATGATGAAAAACATTATTTTTATTGGATTTATGCAAAGACTTTAATGTATACTACTAGACGGGCTGTTTAGAAGTAAAATTGCGTCACATAAAACGGGAGTAAGACAGCTCACAGACAGAGAGCGCGAGAGGGGTTCTAGTTGAGAGTAAGTGGTACAATTTCTATGTACAGCTTGTCTAGTAGTACCTATACATTAAAGTCTTTAGATTTATGCTTTGGTTTTCCAAACCTACCTGGAAAAAAATTGTCTAGGGACGCATTGTCTCTTGATGGTCAACATTATAATTGGACTGCATTGTACTTACCATCAGGTGCAGTATTTTGCATTTTGTCATGCCAGGATTTAAAAAAATACTCTAATGGCCGTTTCCTACATTTTTATTTACAGATAGATTTGCTTAAAATCAATAGTGTTTTGACATATGTTCCATACAAAATGTGTCAAAAATTAACTGTCAGTAAGCAAATCTGTCAGTAAACAGAATATTAAGAACGACCATAACACTGTAGGTGAATATCTGAGACAGAGAATGATATATTACAAAGACACGAAACACAAATTTTTCAATATTTTTTGTTAAGGAAAACTAATTTATACGACCTGGTTTTGTCCTTTAGATAGGCTGATTAACAATTTCAAGGGTAACTTACTGTATAATAATGTTAATGTCAACTATTTGCAAGGTCTGTTTATTATTTACTTTATATTGTATTAATACTGACTGCCTCGGTGGCGCAGTTGTAATGCGTACGCGTTACAATTGAGGCTAACTCTGAGGTCTCGGGTTCGATCCCCAGGTCGGGTGAAGTGGTATTGGGTTTTTCTATTTCGAAATTCTCAGTATCAGCCCGGAGTCTGGAATTTGTGCCCGGTATGGCGATAGGCTCGCCCCCTATCACATCGTGGGACGGAGATACGCTCGGCGAAATGTGGGTGTACTAGTTACACCTCTGCCTACCCCTTCGGGGATTACAGGCGTGAGTGCGTATATGTATGTATGTATGTATATATTGTATTAATAGGCTGCTATTGTCTGTCACGTCATATGCAAAATTAAAAAAAGTAAATAAAAATGCTATATTGCTATTTTGCGACTTCGAAAACATTTTTTTTATACAATAACTTTATACTCTAATCCCTATACCGGTTTGGGAAATATAAACTACCGAGTTTTCTGTATTGACAGGTCCTAAAAAAAAGAATTATTTGTGAAGTAGGTGGATGGATATTTATTGACATTCCTGGAACACTGGAAGCTATTTACAAGTACTAAACCAGTAAATAGCATAAACATATTATATTCAAATAATATATTAGTCCCAGATGTGGTTCAGGCAGAGAGACAAATCAAAAAGGCTTACTTCAATTAAAAAAGTGTTCCATACTTTTATAATAGCTGCATTTATTGTGAAGCCATTTGCGACACATGTTGGGGGAAGCGAGGTTCCACGTCATACTAGAGTTGTCAAACGTCCTGTTTTCCCAGGACATGACCTGGTTTTTAAAGTGGCCTGAATAGTTTTTAAGCAGTGGCATTGGTTTTTAAAGCGCCCTCATAAGGTCCTGTATTTTTAAATTACGGCTCGCGAGAAATCGCGCTGCCCGCGCTTTGTTTTTAAAACAAAGACGCAATATGCACTCTGTTATTTCTCTCTACTATTATAAAAAATATGATTATTATTACTTAAATTGCCTCGGTGGCGCAGTTGTAATGTGTACGCGTTACGATTGAGGCCAACGCTGAGGTCTCGGGTTCGAAATGTTCAGTATCATCCCGGAGTCTGGAATTTGTGACCGGTATGGCGATAAGCTCGCCCCCTATCACATGATGGGACGGAGATACGCTCGGCGAAATGTGGGTGTACTGGTTACACCTCTGCCTACCCCTTCGGGGATTACAGGAGTGAGTGCGTATGTATGTATGTATGTATTACAGACGGCGGTACAAGCGTACACGATCGGTGTCGTAGTGTCGTACTACAACACAGCGGTGGTGCTGCAAGCCTTGGGATTGACGTTCGCTGTCGTATTCTCCTTGACGCTCTACACTCTTAATACCAAGCGTGACTTCTCATTTGTTGGATATGGGTGAGTAACTTTCTTCCTTTCTGCCTGGCATTATCCCGGCTTAATGGGGTCCGCCTCTTGTTCGTGATTCCATCATGATTTGACGGTGGATGTGGTATTGTGGGGCGACCCGGCCCCCACAACGGGGGTTTCGCCATTGCCTCATCCGTTAATCAGTATCTATGAAAATACAGTTCTTTTGCGTTCCGCTAAAGGCGCTGAATATTTAAATTCAAATTGAAGGTAATTTTTTAAATATTAGTCTTGCATACTTTGTTAATTTCGCCGCATTCTTGAAACTCTTTAGTAGCACTTGTTAAATATAATAATTATTAAAGTATTTTACTGTAAAGTATATAAATTGGTAGATTACCAGCCCATATTAGTCCAGAGTGGTAGACTTTTTTTTTTTTTTTTTTATTTTATTTTTTTTTTTGTCGCGGGGAAAGCGAATTATTGCTACCGCCCCGCCCCGGGGGAAGGCGGAACGGTTATGTTGGGTTCACCGGTCTTACGACCCAGCACTACGCCACCCGGAAGAGATGTTAAATCCGGGCGACCGCTGGGCCGAGTCCCTAACACATATGTACACCCTACACCGGCATACCAACTAAAACCCCGCGGTGGCCTTCTTCGGCGCATGTGGAGCGGCCCCGGGGTATCCTTAGCTAAATCTAAGGATTGCTACCGGAACCGCCCCTGCGCGGTGCCGCCTTGCGGCCCGTCTCCTTATGGGGGGCTCAGAAGCCCCCGCACACCGAAGGACGCCCTCGGCGTCAACGGCAGACACGAGGCCGACCACCCGTGCTGCCGTCCATCCCGGGGTCGCACGTACAACAGTACCATAATGGCGCTACGACAGCCCCCGGCTGCGCGCCTACGACCCCCGATGGCCCCAATTAGTCGCCTCTTACGACAGGCAGGGGATATCGTGGTGGAATTCTCCAAACGCCCCCATTCCACAGGGCGGGAGACGCCGGTCAGTCGTCCACCCGACGCCTCCTACGTCTCCTTTGGCGGCGCGCGGGATCGTTCTGCTCACGATCCCGCTCGGCGCTCTCCTTCTGCGAGATGACGCACTCGCAAAAGGAGGCTACCGCCCGCCAAGACCTCCGGCTGCCGACCATGGCAGACACCACGGCCGGCAGCGACAGGTCTCCTCCGACGACTGCTCTGAGAGCGCTGCGCTCGTCACTCCAGGCTGGACACTCCTCCAAAGTGTGCTGTGCCGTATCCTCGCGGCAGTTGCCACAATGGTGGCACACGGCGGAATCCTCTTTTCCGGCTATGCGACACAGGTACGAGCCGAAACACCCGTGGCCCGTGAGTACCTGTGTCAGCCGGAATGTAGGCGCACCATGGCGCCTGTCGACCCACTCGACAAGGACAGGACGCACTGCCGTAGACTGCACTGTCTACAGAGTGGTAGACCTAACTTAACCCTTCGCATTTGTAAGGAATGCCCATAACCAGCTTTAGAAAAATAATACAAGGGCGCGTTTTTGTTTTAAATCATCACTAATCAGTATCTAACTGCAATAATATTCCAGAATCATCGCCGGCCTAACAGTGCTCATCATCGGTGGTATACTCCAGCTGTTCATCCAGAGCTCGGCGTTCGAAGTCGCTCTATCCTTCACCGGTGCTGTATTCTTTGCTCTGTTCCTAATCTTCGACACCCAGCAGCTGATGACCACGCTCTCCCCCGAGGAGTACATCCTCGCTACAATCAACCTTTATATGGATATACTGAACCTATTCCTGTACATACTGCGCATTCTCAACGAGTTGAATAGGAATTAGTGTTGTTAATGTTTTGTTGGTAAATTTTGAGGGTCTTTTTTGCTGGATATATTTATTATTGTATTGTATTTATGGTGGGGACGCCTACAAGTTGCACATACGGGTGATCGGCTCACGTTGATGGAACCATTTCACCCTAATTGCTGAATATATACTTCTTGTAAATGTCTGTAAATCAAATTATATTACGATCTTTAAGGATGCTCGGATGAACAAAGGTCTGAGTAATCTAAGTTAGACTCAGAATATCTAACTTGGTTTTCGTTCGAGGCACCTTATCTTGCTTAGCATCATCTGTATTCGTGATTACATTCATCCAGAAAATAACGAATGTCAACAGTCCAAACTCAGAACAGAGCCGCTTAGACCTAAAAGCAGATGTTCAACTTAGCTACTCGGAACTGTTAATACAAACAAGCTCAATATGTATGATTAATGCAGTCTGTCACCTGCATTTTTAATATACTTTATGAATCTATTGTATTATATTTTTTAGCCTTGTCCACCTTAATTTACCAACACAGATTATTGCTCGAGTTAGACCATTTATTTTATTGCTAGAACTTTGACAATCCTTTATGACCTTATAAAAGTCAATTGGGAACACAATGAGCACAAAACACTATTAAATTAAAATATCTAGCTGTTTAAGCACTTAATATCCACAGTGCATAGTTTTGGAGTAAAACGCATTTTGTTTGCACTAAAGTATAAAGGGTGTACGGGAAAAGCATCTGAAAACTAAGACAAGGGTAGTGCTGGTGATTCGAAACATACTACTAAAAAGTCGCAAAACAACACTGCCCACTTTTATTTCCACGCCGCATCATATTTGGATAGACTTTTGAATAGAGCAATGTAACGCTAGTGAAACATCAGCTGACGCTCGGGGTTAACAGCCGTGTAAAAAGATAATTTTTAATTCGCGATATTTTTGTGGTATCACCAACACTACCACCTTTCTTAGTGTTCGGAAGCGATTCTCTTACATCCAGTATTAGAATGGCTGTGAGATGTTATGGATAGAAAATATATAAAATTTTGTACACTAGTGTTACAGGGAACATGGTTACGATACTTTCGTTATTTATCAATATGTCACAGTGACTGCTACATTATTGAATGTAATAAATGATTTGCTGTTGATTTTGTGGTTTATTAACCCTCTATAAAATTTGACACCTTTATGTGGCATCATAGGGCTGAAACGATTGACGGATTTGGATGCGGTTTTTATTATTTTGAAAGCTAATTTAAACTAGGAAGCCTTGACTAGATGCTGCATCAAACCGTCTTCGATATTGCAGATATATCGTGTTTGGACTCATTTTAAATATCATTTAACTAGCTTTTGCTCGCGGCTCCGTCTACGTGAAAGGGATTTTTCCGGGATAAAAGTAGTATATGTCCTAACTCAGGTAATGGTCTACCTGTGTGCCAAATTTCATCCAAAATGGTTCAGCTGTGGAGGTGTGATTGACTAGCAAACATCCAAACTTTTACAATTATGATACTAGCCCTGTATTATACACGTCACACCGATGGCTACGGGTCTCTACTGAATGAGGCGTTAGACCTTAGTCGGCATAAAATAATTCATAAATATTTAGTTATCACATAATTCATAAAAAATTAAAAACATGCCATAGATAAGTTGCAAACCGCAACAGTATATTTACATTCATTATTGAATACATCACAAGTGGTCGCTAAAAAATTCACAAAATATCTACACATAATTATCTACTTACATTACGAACAAAGTGACATGGCCGGCGTGAAGTTAGTTACGAACAGCGCTGTGGCTATTGTTTCATAGACTAAACTTTAGGCGTAGAGGGCAATGCAGTGACTGACTTAAAACCAGCCTACTTTGCGAATTTTATACAAAGATCCCCGATATAAGGTGGGATCATTACACGGCTGAAATTAATTAACGATCTAAACCCAAATCTTCAGACAAATTTAGATATATCTATATCGATACTTTTTTGCACTTAAACAGAAACAAAGTTTGATCGCCACCTGCATTACAATACGCGGAAAATAATTTGGCCGACCTGAAATTAATTATAATAATAATATTAAATAAATTCCTCGCTAAGTCTTGTCTATGATTTTCAGAGAATGGGTGACTGTAGGCATAGAAGCCGGGTAAAGTGACTAACTTCAGGCGAGTCAAGTTATTTTGCGCGTATTACACCTACTTAGTTTGATTGGTTTATTTTACATATCACTTTGAAGATTTGTGTTCGAACCGTTGATTAATTTGACGTGTTTTCGGCGATGTCTCTCGGATTGCCGCTTCACAATTAATAATGGTATTACTATTTTTTTATGGCGACAGAATAATAAGCCCACAAGACACCACATTACTGAGTACCCGCCTACCAAACTGTACCCTGTGGCGCGACTGGTTACACGCCTCCATTGGTTTTTTTATACTGCCAATGTTTTTTACCATTTATGTCTCTTGTTTTTTCGGTTGAGCAATGAAACTACTACTACTGCTTACTCCCCCCAAATCGTCCACATATTATAATTGTTATCATTTAACTTAGTGTATGTGGCATCTTTAGACTTATTAATCTGTGGTAGTAGTTCAATAACATAAACGAACCTAAAAGTATGACAGCCTCCGTGGCGCAGCGGGTGAGTAGCCGGATGCGAAGCGAGAGGCCGTGGGTTCGATTCCCGCACCGAGACAAATGTTTGTGTGATCCACAAATATTTGTTTCGGGTCTGGGTGTTGTGGGACCGCAAGTCCCTCGTAGTTCATGATACCCACGATACAGGTTATCCTAGTGTGGGGTCAGGACTATGTGTGTGACTGTTGGGTGTATTTATTATTTATATTTTTCCGAAGTCCCCACATAAGTACAAAGTCGCAACCACGTATTAGACACCCCCCTTTATAGATAAAAAAATCTTGCATCTTAAGGAAATTACTAAATTCTAGATGGATTCATCTGCATGTCTTATTATGTGTGTGTGAGCGTAGTAGTAGTGAAATACGTAGTTTTGATTTGTGAGTACGTACAGTCACACAGACATCGTATTTAAACAAACACAGTACGCACAAACAGTAAGAAGTGCAAGTCTGAGTTGAATTATCTATACTCGTTTTGAATCTATATCTTCTTCCTTTAGGAACTGAAAATTTTAGGTAAATTTACATTGTTCGCTGTCGACTTAAGGTTTCCTAGAATAATAAATTGGCGGTCATACAAAGCTTACTCTTTTTAATACTCGCGGCCATATTATAAAACATAGACCAACTTTAATAACATGGTCGTAGCCACAGCAGGGCTACGACACGTGCCTAACACTAGATACCGTTTCCGAGTAACTTAACATACGCACTCACGCCTGTAATCCCCGAAGGGGTAGGCAGAGGTGTAACCAGTACACCCACATTTCGCCGAGCGTATCTCCGTCCCACAATGTGATAGGGGGCGAGCCTATCGCCATACCGGGCACAACCATACCGGGCACAAAACTTAACATTAATAATATTTCAAAATACCACGACAAATTCGAAATCCGCATGACGTGCGAGGTAATAGAATATTGTTTATGCTGTGGGACTGATTCTTTTACTAGGGTGTAATTAAAAGAATCAGTCCCGCTTTACTGAAGCAAAGAGAGCCACGCTGTAGACACTTTTGTATACAGCATGAATTGGCCGGCTCGTTCGGGTCGTTACCACTGTCTCACAGAAAACCGACCTAAAGTAGCAGCTTGCTGCTGCGTTTCGTACGGTGAGGAGGAGGAGGAGGCCCAAACCCCCCTCCCTTTCCCAATCCCTTAATTATACCTTTCCTTTTAAGGTCGGCAACGCACCCATAATTATTTTGGTATTGTGGCTGTACACTCACTATCAGGTGACTCACTTGCTTGTTTGCCAGTCACAAAAAAAGCAAATCTTTTCCCGCTCTAAAGCAAATTTTGGCTATGGTCTTAATAACTAATTACAGACAAACGTTACTCTCCGTTTTGTAATAAGGCCGTGGTCGTTTACTTCCAAAAATAATTTATCTAATATATGGCCACGGAACTTTATATTCAGACTCTCACTGGCAAAATAATCGTTTAATTTACGATATGTAAATATACTTACGAAAAACTTGCTAATATAGTTTTTTTAATCAATACATTTTATAATTCCTGATATCAATCTGTTCTAAAAGAAAACATTTAAACGGTTATGAATTGAAAATACTCAAAAATTATATGATATTAACAAAGACTTTCATGAATAAGTACTACTAGACAGGCTGTTTAGAAGTAAAATTGCGTCACATACCGCGGGAGTTTGACAGCTCACAGGCAGAGAGAGAGAGCGAGATGGTAATATTGAGTTACGGTCAATTGACCGCAACTTAGTGGTACAATTCCTATGTACTGCGCAGCTTATCTAGTAGTATACATTAAGTTCTTTAGATATTAATTAGCTCCGTGTCTTAACCATTCGGTGCTTCGAATACAATTTTCATTATTGGCCACTGCTACTTGAATACTCAAAATAACATAAAAAATCAATACATCTACAATTTTAAAATATAGTAGAACCTCGATTATCCTTCCTCAATCGCTATAAGACGTAATCGATATAGGGGCCACGATTCATTTTTACGCTTTATCCTTAGTTACAGCCTAAGTTGAAATACATTGCTTTTTATTATGTCTGGTCTTATTATCTCTGATAATCGAGATTCTACTGTACACAGTTTGATCAATAGATTATTACAATACATACATAGGGAAAGAGGTCATTGACTACTATTTTTAAAAATCTATTTTCACTAAATTTTAACAAAGTACAGTAGAAGGCAACTCGGTTGCTTATAATGTTAATTTTACGGAATTTTTAATAAGAGATCAGAGGGGAAATAATTCAAATTCATGATCTTATCCTTGCAACTCATTATCAAACGCATAGACCACGGGTAATATAGTAAGTAGTTCATGTAAATATTGCAATCTGAGTTAAAACCAAGCGTACCACTTTTTACTATATACATTGTCACTGCGGTGCGCATATATTTAAGAGTCGTTTCATATACCTGACAGTGAGTTTTTATGTACCGGATCTTATGAAAATCTAGATATCCTAAAAGGACATGCTAATTTTAATCACTCGTTTATTACGATCGATAAAACTGATCACAACCCTATAAATTAATTGAATTGCGTGAGTGAGAATAACAATGTTAAAGTCTAAGAAAAGGTCAGCTATTTATTATTGTGTTGTCCAAAGTTAGAAATCGAACATCGACATTTTACTCATTCGATAAAAAAGTTATATACGCACGCCTGTATTCCCCGAAGTGGTAGGCAGACGTGCAACCAGTACACCCACATTTCGCCGAGCGTATCTCCGTCCCCTGATGTGATAGGGGGCGAGCCTATCGCCATACCGGGCACAAATTCCAGACTCCGGGCTGATACTGAGCTTTTCGTAATAGAAAAACCCAATATCACTTTTACCCGACCCAGGGATCGAACCCGTGACCTCAGCGTCGGCCTCAGTCGTAACGCGTACGCATTGCAATTGCGCCACCGAGGCAGATAAAAAAGAAAATGTTTTATTTATGTCCTAGCAATGCAATCGGATTTGGTGCTATGGGGGGTGAAATACTTACCTAATATCTTACACAATATGTTAAACTTAGCCACACCTTTCACCTAACATGTTTATTACGCTTTGGTGCGTTGCAAGGAATGTGGGCACGCAATGCAGTATTTACATGTATACATCTATTATACTATCCGTGATCTGTGATCAAACAATATTGTGTTGAAAAACATTTAATAACAACATTTTCGCTATCCAATGTTTCGTCACTTTCTGCCTTATATCGAGAACTACAAGAGCAATAGAGAAAAAACATTGTTACAGTAGCGGCACCATACGAAAGCACTTGGGACGAACGTACGCTCATTAATGCCCGTAAATATTGACGAATATATGAAAAACAAGAATAGCCGTACTTCATTGTTCTAGAAACAATAATAGTGCCATACTGTAATTATAATATGTATATCGAAACAACAGTATGTTACAACATTAGTAAATATCTTAAGTGACATCCTCCTGTGCCGATACTGTAGCTAAAATGTTGCCAGGCAGTTTTTATACGACCGTTCATACACTGCATACAAAGCTAGCACATTTGAGTTTTTGCAAACAAAACCTATAAGTAGATCATTTTTCCACAGCGCACATTTATATACAAGTCCAGGTCATATGCACACATTACAGTCAGTGTCCAGAGTACTGGTCTAAAGTAAGTCCGCATGTTAAGGCCATAATCTACGTCACTGTCCACTGCATTCATCATCATCAACCACAAGACGTCCACCGCTGAACATAGGCCTCCCTTAATGCCTTCCAAGCCTCGCTGTTGGAAGCGGTCTGCATCCATCGGCTTCCTGCAACCCTTGTCAGGTCGTCGGTCCATCTTGTAGGTGGACGTCCTCTGTTACGCCTGCCCATACGTGCTTGCATTGGCCAGCCACCAAAAAAGGTGCACTCTGGCCAAAGTCCACCGCACTGGCACACACATTAGAGCACTAGTCCAACTCGTTGACTTAAAACAGCCTGCACATTAAGGTCATAATAGTTCATAGCACTAACAAAATACACTAGTACATTAATTCACTACACTAGTCCAAAACGGCCCGCATGTTATGGCCATAGTACACCGCACTGATCCAAAACAGCCTGTACGTTAAGGCCATAGTCCACTGCACCGGCCCAAAGTAAAACCGCAAGTCCACTGGTGGGAAGAAACACACATCAAGCTCCAATTTCATCTTCACTCATATTGTCTAAATGTTCCACTTTCATATCCACATCATTATTCCTAGGCTTATGTATCTGAGCATTCACTTCCATTGAATATTTTGTCTCGCTCCGACCGGGCGAGTCCACGGGCCGTGAGGACAATTCCACAAGCAGCGGTGACTCCATATGTGGTCTGAAATTAAAAATGGTTGATTTATTTATTTAATACTTAAATCAATAACGTGAATGCCTCGGTGGCGCAGTTGTAATGCGTACGCGTTACGATTGAGGCCGACGCTGAGGTCTCGGGTTCGATCCCCGGGTTGGGTAAAGTGGTATTGGGTTTTTCTATTACGAAATGCTCAGTATCAGCCCGGAGTCTGGAATTTGTGCCCGGTATGGCGATAGGCTCGCCCCCTATCACATAAGGGACGGAGATACGCTCGGCGAAATGTGGGTGTACTGGGTACACCTCTGCCTACCCCTTCAGGGATTACAGGCGTGAGTGCGTATGTGTATGTATGTATTTATTGAATACTAGCTTTTGCTAAATGTGGTTAGAATATTCCAATACAAAAACAATATTATCTTTGTGTATAAAATTGTTGGTGTGTCGGGTTATATTCAGATCATTTTTTTTTTGTCGAGACGATGGGTCATAGCTGTATAACATCACGCTACGACCTCAGTGTTTTTTTTGCATGCATACCGTTTAACATCGTCGAGAGTCTTGTGCCGCGGTGCGTTGTTCATCAACGCCTTGCAGTTTCGCCGATGCTTGGTGAGTTCCTGGAAGGTGTCGCACTTGTGACTGCATCCGTAACACGCGTGCTTGTTGTGACACGTCTCGTGCACCATCAGGTCGGTGCGAGTGGTGAAAGCTAAAAACACAAGGAATCCAATATATATTATGCCTATAAATAAATAAATAAATACACCCAACAGTCACACACATAGTCCTGATCCCACACCAGGTAAACCTGTATAGTAGGTATCATGAACTACGAGAGACTTGCGGTCGCAAAACACCCAGACCCGAGACAAATATTTGTGAATTAGACAAACATTTGTCGAGGTGCGGGAATCGAACCCACGGCCTCACGCTTCGCAACCGGCTACTCGCCCGCTGCGCCACGGAGGCTGTCAAATAAATAGATCAATATTATGTGCAGTAAACTTAACATGTTATAAATTTACGTTAAAAAATCCGCAACATCAATTAGGAAAACATTTGTATTTTCTAAATGAACTGTAAATGCGTTATCAAACTTTTAAAATGTATCCCGACATTGTAATATTGACCCCTAAGTATTAATATAACAATCACTGGATGTAATTTCCATACTAATTTTATAAATGCGAAAGTATATGTCTATCTGTTACTTTTTGCAAGACTAAACGGCTGATCGGATTTTAATGAAATTTAGTAAGAAAATAAATTATCCTGAAGGACATAGGGTACTTTTTGTCCCGGAAAAGACATTCACGCGGTCGGAGCCACGAGCAAAAGCTAGTATTAATTAAATATCATATGTAGGCCTAGTATGAGTTACAAATACGTTCAGTTTTCGAATTCGTCTAAAATTACTACCGTCGAAGTGTCAAACTAGTAATTCATACGGTAATAAAGGAAATAATCGCTTGAAAACTAATATCAAATTCGACTAATATGAAATAAAATAAACCATATTATCAATTTTAATTCATCATAGTTCCTACTAGTGGCTACTAATACGTCAAGTATGGAGAGAAAACGAAAACTTTCATCGTTTTACAAAAATATTAAAACTTGTACTAAGCTACTGATAAGCCTGCACACAATCCCAGTGTCCACTTACACCGCCTACACGTGACACACACATGTTTCTCCGTACGCTTGCTGTCCGGTGACGAGCCGCCTTGCAGCTTTCTCTTCACAGTCTTATACGAATGTTGAGATATCACGTGAGCCTGAAAATGACATCAGTATTGTTCGTTATCATTTTGGATAGTCTATGCTTGTAGACCAAAGTTATATATAACATTTTATCCCAAAATATTTATGTCATTAGTATAAAGGGTATATCGGAATCGGTTCCAAAGAGAGGCAGCGAGAACTACGGACTGCCTCCGTGGCGCAGTTGTAATGCGTACGTGTTACGACTGAGGTTGACGTTGAGGTCTCGGGTTCGAACAGTATCAGCTCGGAGTATGGAATTATGCCCAGTATGGCGATAGGCTCATCATGGTACGGTAATCAAAAAAAATATTCTGACGTTGGGGGTTAACAGCCGTTAGACATTGTAATAAATAAAAAAATATAAAAATATAAAAATATAATTGTTAATTTATGTTACAAGAAAAGTTGTAGTTTTAATTATTTTAAACAAAATATATCGAGTTAATATTCGGGCGCCAGGCAGACAAGCCACCATGAAACAATGCTCTCGGATAGAATAGCCAGAGGCCTGGAAATTTAATCTTTAGGGGGGTAGAATTAGACCAACATTGATAAAAGAATTTGGTTTATTCCCTGGTTACTAATTTACAGAAAATACACTGTCACTGTTGCACTTTTTATGCTGATAAATTGAGATAGATGTTCTTCAGCTGAAGGCTGTTAAAATAGATAAAATTAACTTACAGTTCTCATTCCCAATGTTACACTTAAATTAAAATCCGACTTCCAAGATGAGTCCACATGTTCTGCAGCACAAGGTAGCCAAAACACGCATCAAAGTATTATCACTGCAGCCAAACCGAAGCAAACGTAGGAAATTTATTAAAAAGTAGTAAAAATTGGTAAAAAGGTTGAAAACGGGATTAAACGGTAGAAAACGGTAGAAACGGGAGCAAACGGCCGCGATTGCTGTAAACAAAACATTTCACATCAATCCTAGGTTCAAATACGAAACTCAACAAAACTGTCATTACGCAAATATTCATGAAAACTGACCGGCAACAAAATGTGGAAATATCCTCTCCAAAAATAAGGCCATGGAAAGTCCTAATTAGATTTTCCATCTGTAAGTCCAAGAAAACCACGTTTGAGCACAACACGAACCAATATGGTCGACATTAAAAATACGAAATTTGAAATTTGACTTACCAAAAATAAATAATTACGGCTATATTAAGCCATAAAGCTGTTTTACAACAAAACATGCTTTTAATGTCCTAGTAATCAAGGATTATTAAAAATTTTGTGGATTTACATTTCCACGACTTGACTATCGAAACGAAGGGAAGAAAGTGAGTCCGCTTAGGGTTGTGCCACGCTCAGCGCGCGCGCAGCTCTAGGGATGTCAAAACGTTAATTTAAAAATTCAAACAATCGACTAAATTGATTTTTAACCTGTGACATAATTAATATGTTACATCACATACTTTCCCAAAAAATAAAAGAACGAAGTTCTTTTATGAACTTTGAAATTAAGCCAAAATATTCTAAGACTGAAGTCTGAAACGAAATTTTTAATATAAATGAAAACATCAAACAGATAATTCTAAAGGAACAACCAGTTAAATAATATTCAAGAGAAAAACTATTAAGTTATCTACAAGAGAAGATACTCAAGAAAAAAGACAAAGTTAGAACTTTAACCAAAGAGATAAACCAATTCTCCCAAAGAACGCCAAAAACAGTTTCAAGAGAAAACCAAAACTATTCCAAAGGAACATCAAAACATCATTGAACAATTTCTAAAGGAATGCCGAAAGTTAAATCAAAGTATCTTCCAAGGAAGATCAAAATATCTTCAAAGGAAGAATAAAGCAAAATAAAACCCACCGAACATCTCAATCCTTACTTAGCTAAGCACTATTAGCCGCTAAATTAAACCATTACATGCAAAGCAACTTCTCCAATCTAACAACTCATTCCAAGAAATAGCTAGGTCAAGATAACCGCTAAATCAAACTAACCACACTCTTCAACTTCAACAACTCCTACCATGAAATAGCTAGGTCAAAATAACCGCTAACTCAAACCACTACTAACTCGAACTTCAACAACTCCTAAATCATTACCAACTCATCAACGCCATTGAGATCAGCTGGACAACTGTCGCTTACTCTTAGCTGTAACCAACTTTTCTAATACCTCTGAGATTAGCTAGACAAATTGTCGCTAACTCATAACTACCTCAAACCCTTCAAACACCAACACCTTCATTGTAAGAGAACAGTAAAGCTAATTAGCTGCTGTCTCCCACAATAACGCTACATCAAGAATAAATTTCCTGAAACAAAAAGTTATGACATTTCGCGGTCAGCACAACTCAACTCAGACTTTCTGGACGCGAAAGCATAGAAAATTATCGTATTACGATCGGCACACCTCTACTCCGACTTTCCGAGCGTAATAGACAAAAGAAAACTTGGCGAAAGCACAAGTCCAAAAGCAAAAGGTCTGGAGAAATCTCTCAGAAATAAGTATCATATTACCATCGGCTCAACTCTACTCCAACTTTCCGGGCGTAATAGACAAAGACAACTAACGCGAAAGCGAAAGCTAAAAAGGTCTGTCGCAAAGGCGAGCAGAACAGAACAAGCGTCTGGACGCATGACAAGCGTGCAGAGCCAAACAAAGGTGACTGACGCAAAGGCGTGCAAGTCTGTCAAATCCGGGAGTCAAATCCGAGATTTGCATAACAAAAATGCTACACCAGCTAAAGAAGCTTGTGTGTGCAAGTTGTATGTTAGCAAACAAGTGTCGTGTCCGAGACTTAATCTAGGAATACACTAAGATTTCTAACAAAATTACATTTTAAATATAAACTAATATGCAATATATAAGTTAGAAAACGCTAACAATACGATTAGGAACATACATTCTTATAACAAAAGGTTGGTACAAACTACAAAAATATATTTGTACAATAACAAATAGAATATATACAAAATAAGATCTATTTCAGTTGGATCTAAATGAAAAAAGTTTTGCTGGAGCGTAGCATACTATTTATTCCAAATAAAAAACTCCTAAATAGCTTTAGCAAGAAATAAGAATTGAATTATATATAGTGAAAGAAGTTTCATAACATACATCACATTCAGAGCCTAATGGACTATCATTCTTCATCTAATCCATCCACAAACAGATAGGCGTCTTCAATCAGAATATAAAAGCCAAGAACTTAAATTCAAGTTTTCAAAATAAGAAATTTTTAATATTTAACTATATCTTTGACATGGTAACGACCAGTATAACCTTTAGCCAAGTCTTTCAAAACATAAACGTTATCTGAGATTTTTTCTAATACTTCACATTTTATAAATTTAGGAGCAAGCTTAGCCGAAAAATATGCAGGTGCATTAGATTGTACAAAACTACGTTTCCAACAAATATCACCAACCGAAAGAGAAATGACTCTTCTTCCCTTATTATAATAAATAGCATTACGCTTATAAGCTTTAAGTAAATTGTTTTGAACTTTAACAAAAACTTCACTAAGTGAATTTAAAGAGTACGCAAAAGAATTACGACTACCTAACTCAAGGTGAGATAAATCTTCAACGGATTTACTAAAACGATGGAGTGACGCATCAAAAATAAGTTCACGTCCGAACATAAGAAAGTTTGGTGTAAAATCAGTGGCTAAATTAACACTATTATTAAGAGACAATTGAACATGAGGAAGAAAATTGGACCAAGACCTATGATCGTTCTGAACAAAACAAGAGATACAAAACTCGATTACCTTATTATACCGTTCAACAGGATTATTCTGTGGAGTATAAAGAGTGTTATAGAATATTTTAGTAATATTATAGCTTTTTAAGAAATCTTTAAATAATTTATTAGTAAATTGAGAAGCATTATCCAGAATGAATAAGTTTGGAGTACCGAATTTAAGAAATATTTCTTTCTCAAGAATCTTACAAATAATTTTAGAAGTAGCATTTACCATTGGAAAAATCCAGCAATATTTAGTGAAAACATCTACAATTGATAAAATATAACGATGACCAGAATAAGTTTTAGGAAGAATTCCTATAATATCCATTGACAATAAAACCATTGGAGAGTCTACTTTTTTAGGATTAATCATGAAACCATGTGGAGGAGCATTAGAAGATTTATATGCTTTACAAATATCACAATTATTAATATATTTCTGAACATCTGCAAACATTCCTTTCCAAAAATAATGTTGTTTCAATTTAAATAAAGTTTTATGAATGCCTAAGTGGCCAGAATTAATATTATCATGATTATCACGAATTGTATTGATAATATGTTCTTTAGGTATAACAATTTTCCAATTTAAACGACTATTAGGATTAAATTTGTTTTTACAAAATCTATATAAAGTTTTATCTTCTACTCTAAAGTTTTTATATCGACTAGGAAATTTCTGACAATTAATAAATATTTTCTTATACCATGGGTCATGAATATCTTCATCAGGACGAATAAAAGTTACAGGAGCAAAGTCAATAGTGGATACTTCTATACGAGATAAAAAATCAGGAACTACATGTTGAGATCCTTTTTTATGAATTATATCAAAGGTATATTGAGAAATTCTAGCAGCCCAACGAGCAAGTCTACCGGAAGGGTTATTAAGTTTTAAAAGCCATTTTAAACAAGCGTGATCTGTTATCACAGTGAATTTCATTCCTTCTACATAAGGTCGAAAATGTTCAATAGAATCTAAAATAGACAAAAGTTCTCTTTCTGTAGTACTATAATTCCTTTCACATTTATTTAAAGATCGAGAATAATAAGCCACAGGATGTTGATCTCCTTTATCATCTTCTTGAGTCAAAACACTACCAATTCCTACAGAACTAGCATCACAATGCAAGAAAAAAGGTTTTTCAAAATCTGGACAGTTTAAAACTGGAGCAGATATTAAAGCTAATTTTAAGTTAGAAAAAGCATTTTCAGCATCAATATTCCAAAAAACAGGTTTTTTAGAATTCTTGCTTCCCTCAGTAAGTTTAGTTAAAGGTGAAGCAATATCAGCAAACTTTGAAATAAATCTACGATAATAGGAACATAGTCCTAAGAAACTTCTTAGTTCTTTTACAATAACTGGACGAGGAAAGTCCCTAATAACATCTAACTTAAAAGGATCTGTATGTAATCCATCCTTGTCTACAACATAACCAAGATAACGAAGTCTGTCTTTACAAAAATTACATTTTTTAAGATTAACCGTAAGACCAGCGTCTTTTAAAATATGATAAACTTTGTTTAAATATTCAATATGAGTTTTAAATTCAGAGTTAACAATTATTAAATCATCTAAGTAACAAAACACTACACTATCAAATTCTGGACCAAAAAGTTTGTCAACTAAACGTTGCAATTCGCTTGGAGCATTAGTAAGTCCGAAACACATCCGCACAAACTCGAATAAACCACGACCAGGAATAACAAAAGCAGTCTTCTCTCGCGAAGTCTTCTCTAAAGGTATTTGCAAAAATGCTTTGGAAAGATCAATGGTACTTATATATTTAGCACCTTTAAGATTATCTAAAATTCTAGAAGGATAAGGCAATGGATAAGAATCTTTAATAGTCATAGAATTTAAACGACGTGAATCTAAACATAATCTGGTTCCACCATCTCGCTTTTCAACGGCAAGAACAGGAGAGCACCAAGGCGATTTAGAAGGTTGTATAATATTTTCTTTCAAAAGTACATCAACTTCATCATAAAGTTCTTTTTGTTTCGCAGGACTCAAAGGCCAATAACGTTGCTTAAAAGGTGCACCAGTTGTATTAATTTTATGTTCAACTAGGTGAGTAAGACCTAAGCCTTTCCTTTCATAAGAAATATCTTCAAAAAGAGAAATAATACTAGATAAGTTCAGTTTCTCTGAAGGAGAAAGAGATTCAGCAGCAGTTACAGAACAAATTGTATTGTTGTCTACTGGAACAAGTATAATATTCTTTAACAAATCATTCGCTAAACCGAATTTAAGCCAAAAGTCAAAACCCAAAATAATTGAAGGTCTAAATGAAGGTATAATTAAAAATTGTATGATTTCAATATTATCATCACATTTAACAGGCAAATCTAAAGTTCCCAACACTTTCCGTGGAGTACCATCTACAGTTGAAGCTAAACTTGAATCAGGTTTAATTGTATATCCAAATTTAAGAAATTGTAAATGACTATTAGAACCAAGAATACATCTATTGGATCCGCTGTCCAATAAACCAGAATAAGAAATATTATCAACAAAAAACTTTAAATAAGGTCTAGAATCTTGAGGAGTTGTAAAAAGAATAGGTGCCGAACTATGAATTTTAAAAAATATTTTTAAGTAATCTAACCAATCAGAAAATTCTTTTTTAATTGTGTAGTCATCAGGTGCAAACGTAGACTTAGCATCCCTACATAATTTTTGTCTACAAACCCTTTGTTTTCCCATACCATTATAATTTTTATAAATCATCGATGCACTAGACAATTTCTTAGAAATTCGTGATCGATGGAGTCTAATCAGTTTTTTTGGTGGGTAGAAATATATTTAGGTCTACAAACGTCACAATCTTTAGTGAGTATCCCAGGCTTACGACAGCCAAAACACATAATCCCAAGATGGGTAGAACAATCCCTATAAGAATGACCAACAAGCTTACATTTTAAACAAGTAATACCATCAGCCTTGACAGCATTAACCAAAGGTTTCTCAAACTTAACAGATTTCAACTCCCTTACAGGTTTCCTAACAACACAGGATTCAAGTTCCTTCCCGAATTGAATAAATGATTCAATGGAAGTAATATTCTTCCCTATAAAATAAGGCAAATAAATTTGTAACATATTATGTTTAATTATTGATATTAAAGTTATATCAGAGATAGTATTATTTAAGTGACAAGCCATATCAACAATATCTGTAATAAAGTCGGGTAATGATTCACAAAATTTTTGTTTCTTTGTCCGAAGTTCATATTCCAAAGAATAGTCAAAATCAAATCTATCAAAACGCTTTAACAACGCGACCTTTAAATCATACCAAGAAGAAATCTGTGCACGTATACCTCTATACCATTTAGTAGCTGTACCAGATAAAATATCAGTAAGTGAAGCCAAAAATAAATGTTCATCAAAATTTCTAAGTAAAAAATATTCCTCTATTTGAGTTATAAATTCTCTAACACACGTCTTGCCATCAAAACACAATCTACTTTTCTTAAGATCAGGTAATTTTGTAATACGAGGTAAATTCCTCCTAACATTTTCATTTAACAAAGCCGAAGAAGTACCAATTTGAGAAAAAGGTTTAATTGAAGATCCAACAATCGGTGAAATTGTAGATGAAAAAGGTTCCTGAATATTTGATAAAGTTATTAAGTCATCCGGATCAGGTAAAATATTTGAAACACCAGGTGCAGCAGCATGTACTACATCCTCCCTATCATCAGGCATAGAAAAAGTTTGAGTCTCCACATCCATGATCAAAAACTTCAAAATAACCAAGCAAAACCGAACTCAAAACGAGTATAGTTACCAAAACCAAAAGTTGAGTAAATAAATTATGAATAACTAAGTTTCACTAAACAATAATCCCCTTTAAAGTGAGTGTGTAAATTGTTTTCAATTAATTTGACAAAAGTCAAAAGTTTTCAAAAGTAATATTTCCAAAGTGTAATGTTGTTAAAAGTTTTCAAAATTTAAATCTATTATTATTTTGTTTAGAAAGTGCAATAGTGACTCACAAAACCACTTATGTTTATAATTAACATTGTTATATTAACATTAACAAATAGAAACAAGTTCTATATGAAACTTAATTGTTTACCGCAGAAGTAAAAGTGAAATTTGTATATAAATACAACATAAGATGACTGAACTCTGTCCTAATCATAACACAGTTAAATTGAGCTAAATATTATTCTAATATAAAGTTAAATCGCAATTCAAAGTAACACTTAGTTAACACAATGTGTGAACATAAATTAAAGTTTGTGAACATTTGAGGTTATAAAATCTTTATAACATTTTTTATATAATATAAACTATTTTTAAGTACATACATGATCTGCAGAGTTGACAACAGCACTCCCGAAGTGGTAGTTTTTATTTAAAGGCTATGATTCTATACAATAAAATGGAAAGCACACATTTATACATCCCTAAATTGTGAACGCTAAAGCAATATGAAATAATGCAAACTGTCAAGTAAAGGTGATACTATTTTATGGCCTAAACCTCATGAACAACATTCATAAAAGTTGCAAAAGCTTATAGAAAGCATAATATCAAATAGCAAAATAGTAATTGAAGTAAACAAAGCCTGCACAGAGTGTCAGTCAAAAGTGAAAGCTAAATGCTTATCGTAACAAAATGCATCAACAAAAATTGTGCGTTAGCCACTTAAAATGAGTACATAATATGATCAAAAGTGCATCAATGACTGAGTTAAAACAATACAGTAACCATTCTAGTCCCTGTTCGCAAAGCGACAAATGTAATAAATAAAAAAATATAAAAATATAAAAATATAATTGTTAATTTATGTTACAAGAAAAGTTGTAGTTTTAATTATTTTAAACAAAATATATCGAGTTAATATTCGGGCGCCAGGCAGACAAGCCACCATGAAACAATGCTCTCGGATAGAATAGCCAGAGGCCTGGAAATTTAATCTTTAGGGGGGTAGAATTAGACCAACATTGATAAAAGAATTTGGTTTATTCCCTGGTTACTAATTTACAGAAAATACACTGTCACTGTTGCACTTTTTATGCTGATAAATTGAGATAGATGTTCTTCAGCTGAAGGCTGTTAAAATAGATAAAATTAACTTACAGTTCTCATTCCCAATGTTACACTTAAATTAAAATCCGACTTCCAAGATGAGTCCACATGTTCTGCAGCACAAGGTAGCCAAAACACGCATCAAAGTATTATCACTGCAGCCAAACCGAAGCAAACGTAGGAAATTTATTAAAAAGTAGTAAAAATTGGTAAAAAGGTTGAAAACGGGATTAAACGGTAGAAAACGGTAGAAACGGGAGCAAACGGCCGCGATTGCTGTAAACAAAACATTTCACATCAATCCTAGGTTCAAATACGAAACTCAACAAAACTGTCATTACGCAAATATTCATGAAAACTGACCGGCAACAAAATGTGGAAATATCCTCTCCAAAAATAAGGCCATGGAAAGTCCTAATTAGATTTTCCATCTGTAAGTCCAAGAAAACCACGTTTGAGCACAACACGAACCAATATGGTCGACATTAAAAATACGAAATTTGAAATTTGACTTACCAAAAATAAATAATTACGGCTATATTAAGCCATAAAGCTGTTTTACAACAAAACATGCTTTTAATGTCCTAGTAATCAAGGATTATTAAAAATTTTGTGGATTTACATTTCCACGACTTGACTATCGAAACGAAGGGAAGAAAGTGAGTCCGCTTAGGGTTGTGCCACGCTCAGCGCGCGCGCAGCTCTAGGGATGTCAAAACGTTAATTTAAAAATTCAAACAATCGACTAAATTGATTTTTAACCTGTGACATAATTAATATGTTACATCACATACTTTCCCAAAAAATAAAAGAACGAAGTTCTTTTATGAACTTTGAAATTAAGCCAAAATATTCTAAGACTGAAGTCTGAAACGAAATTTTTAATATAAATGAAAACATCAAACAGATAATTCTAAAGGAACAACCAGTTAAATAATATTCAAGAGAAAAACTATTAAGTTATCTACAAGAGAAGATACTCAAGAAAAAAGACAAAGTTAGAACTTTAACCAAAGAGATAAACCAATTCTCCCAAAGAACGCCAAAAACAGTTTCAAGAGAAAACCAAAACTATTCCAAAGGAACATCAAAACATCATTGAACAATTTCTAAAGGAATGCCGAAAGTTAAATCAAAGTATCTTCCAAGGAAGATCAAAATATCTTCAAAGGAAGAATAAAGCAAAATAAAACCCACCGAACATCTCAATCCTTACTTAGCTAAGCACTATTAGCCGCTAAATTAAACCATTACATGCAAAGCAACTTCTCCAATCTAACAACTCATTCCAAGAAATAGCTAGGTCAAGATAACCGCTAAATCAAACTAACCACACTCTTCAACTTCAACAACTCCTACCATGAAATAGCTAGGTCAAAATAACCGCTAACTCAAACCACTACTAACTCGAACTTCAACAACTCCTAAATCATTACCAACTCATCAACGCCATTGAGATCAGCTGGACAACTGTCGCTTACTCTTAGCTGTAACCAACTTTTCTAATACCTCTGAGATTAGCTAGACAAATTGTCGCTAACTCATAACTACCTCAAACCCTTCAAACACCAACACCTTCATTGTAAGAGAACAGTAAAGCTAATTAGCTGCTGTCTCCCACAATAACGCTACATCAAGAATAAATTTCCTGAAACAAAAAGTTATGACATTTCGCGGTCAGCACAACTCAACTCAGACTTTCTGGACGCGAAAGCATAGAAAATTATCGTATTACGATCGGCACACCTCTACTCCGACTTTCCGAGCGTAATAGACAAAAGAAAACTTGGCGAAAGCACAAGTCCAAAAGCAAAAGGTCTGGAGAAATCTCTCAGAAATAAGTATCATATTACCATCGGCTCAACTCTACTCCGACTTTCCGGGCGTAATAGACAAAGACAACTAACGCGAAAGCGAAAGCTAAAAAGGTCTGTCGCAAAGGCGAGCAGAACAGAACAAGCGTCTGGACGCATGACAAGCGTGCAGAGCCAAACAAAGGTGACTGACGCAAAGGCGTGCAAGTCTGTCAAATCCGGGAGTCAAATCCGAGATTTGCATAACAAAAATGCTACACCAGCTAAAGAAGCTTGTGTGTGCAAGTTGTATGTTAGCAAACAAGTGTCGTGTCCGAGACTTAATCTAGGAATACACTAAGATTTCTAACAAAATTACATTTTAAATATAAACTAATATGCAATATATAAGTTAGAAAACGCTAACAATACGATTAGGAACATACATTCTTATAACAAAAGGTTGGTACAAACTACAAAAATATATTTGTACAATAACAAATAGAATATATACAAAATAAGATCTATTTCAGTTGGATCTAAATGAAAAAAGTTTTGCTGGAGCGTAGCATACTATTTATTCCAAATAAAAAACTCCTAAATAGCTTTAGCAAGAAATAAGAATTGAATTATATATAGTGAAAGAAGTTTCATAACATACATCACATTCAGAGCCTAATGGACTATCATTCTTCATCTAATCCATCCACAAACAGATAGGCGTCTTCAATCAGAATATAAAAGCCAAGAACTTAAATTCAAGTTTTCAAAATAAGAAATTTTTAATATTTAACTATATCTTTGACATGGTAACGACCAGTATAACCTTTAGCCAAGTCTTTCAAAACATAAACGTTATCTGAGATTTTTTCTAATACTTCACATTTTATAAATTTAGGAGCAAGCTTAGCCGAAAAATATGCAGGTGCATTAGATTGTACAAAACTACGTTTCCAACAAATATCACCAACCGAAAGAGAAATGACTCTTCTTCCCTTATTATAATAAATAGCATTACGCTTATAAGCTTTAAGTAAATTGTTTTGAACTTTAACAAAAACTTCACTAAGTGAATTTAAAGAGTACGCAAAAGAATTACGACTACCTAACTCAAGGTGAGATAAATCTTCAACGGATTTACTAAAACGATGGAGTGACGCATCAAAAATAAGTTCACGTCCGAACATAAGAAAGTTTGGTGTAAAATCAGTGGCTAAATTAACACTATTATTAAGAGACAATTGAACATGAGGAAGAAAATTGGACCAAGACCTATGATCGTTCTGAACAAAACAAGAGATACAAAACTCGATTACCTTATTATACCGTTCAACAGGATTATTCTGTGGAGTATAAAGAGTGTTATAGAATATTTTAGTAATATTATAGCTTTTTAAGAAATCTTTAAATAATTTATTAGTAAATTGAGAAGCATTATCCAGAATGAATAAGTTTGGAGTACCGAATTTAAGAAATATTTCTTTCTCAAGAATCTTACAAATAATTTTAGAAGTAGCATTTACCATTGGAAAAATCCAGCAATATTTAGTGAAAACATCTACAATTGATAAAATATAACGATGACCAGAATAAGTTTTAGGAAGAATTCCTATAATATCCATTGACAATAAAACCATTGGAGAGTCTACTTTTTTAGGATTAATCATGAAACCATGTGGAGGAGCATTAGAAGATTTATATGCTTTACAAATATCACAATTATTAATATATTTCTGAACATCTGCAAACATTCCTTTCCAAAAATAATGTTGTTTCAATTTAAATAAAGTTTTATGAATGCCTAAGTGGCCAGAATTAATATTATCATGATTATCACGAATTGTATTGATAATATGTTCTTTAGGTATAACAATTTTCCAATTTAAACGACTATTAGGATTAAATTTGTTTTTACAAAATCTATATAAAGTTTTATCTTCTACTCTAAAGTTTTTATATCGACTAGGAAATTTCTGACAATTAATAAATATTTTCTTATACCATGGGTCATGAATATCTTCATCAGGACGAATAAAAGTTACAGGAGCAAAGTCAATAGTGGATACTTCTATACGAGATAAAAAATCAGGAACTACATGTTGAGATCCTTTTTTATGAATTATATCAAAGGTATATTGAGAAATTCTAGCAGCCCAACGAGCAAGTCTACCGGAAGGGTTATTAAGTTTTAAAAGCCATTTTAAACAAGCGTGATCTGTTATCACAGTGAATTTCATTCCTTCTACATAAGGTCGAAAATGTTCAATAGAATCTAAAATAGACAAAAGTTCTCTTTCTGTAGTACTATAATTCCTTTCACATTTATTTAAAGATCGAGAATAATAAGCCACAGGATGTTGATCTCCTTTATCATCTTCTTGAGTCAAAACACTACCAATTCCTACAGAACTAGCATCACAATGCAAGAAAAAAGGTTTTTCAAAATCTGGACAGTTTAAAACTGGAGCAGATATTAAAGCTAATTTTAAGTTAGAAAAAGCATTTTCAGCATCAATATTCCAAAAAACAGGTTTTTTAGAATTCTTGCTTCCCTCAGTAAGTTTAGTTAAAGGTGAAGCAATATCAGCAAACTTTGAAATAAATCTACGATAATAGGAACATAGTCCTAAGAAACTTCTTAGTTCTTTTACAATAACTGGACGAGGAAAGTCCCTAATAACATCTAACTTAAAAGGATCTGTATGTAATCCATCCTTGTCTACAACATAACCAAGATAACGAAGTCTGTCTTTACAAAAATTACATTTTTTAAGATTAACCGTAAGACCAGCGTCTTTTAAAATATGATAAACTTTGTTTAAATATTCAATATGAGTTTTAAATTCAGAGTTAACAATTATTAAATCATCTAAGTAACAAAACACTACACTATCAAATTCTGGACCAAAAAGTTTGTCAACTAAACGTTGCAATTCGCTTGGAGCATTAGTAAGTCCGAAACACATCCGCACAAACTCGAATAAACCACGACCAGGAATAACAAAAGCAGTCTTCTCTCGCGAAGTCTTCTCTAAAGGTATTTGCAAAAATGCTTTGGAAAGATCAATGGTACTTATATATTTAGCACCTTTAAGATTATCTAAAATTCTAGAAGGATAAGGCAATGGATAAGAATCTTTAATAGTCATAGAATTTAAACGACGTGAATCTAAACATAATCTGGTTCCACCATCTCGCTTTTCAACGGCAAGAACAGGAGAGCACCAAGGCGATTTAGAAGGTTGTATAATATTTTCTTTCAAAAGTACATCAACTTCATCATAAAGTTCTTTTTGTTTCGCAGGACTCAAAGGCCAATAACGTTGCTTAAAAGGTTCACCAGTTGTATTAATTTTATGTTCAACTAGGTGAGTAAGACCTAAGCCTTTCCTTTCATAAGAAATATCTTCAAAAAGAGAAATAATACTAGATAAGTTCAGTTTCTCTGAAGGAGAAAGAGATTCAGCAGCAGTTACAGAACAAATTGTATTGTTGTCTACTGGAACAAGTATAATATTCTTTAACAAATCATTCGCTAAACCGAATTTAAGCCAAAAGTCAAAACCCAAAATAATTGAAGGTCTAAATGAAGGTATAATTAAAAATTGTATGATTTCAATATTATCATCACATTTAACAGGCAAATCTAAAGTTCCCAACACTTTCCGTGGAGTACCATCTACAGTTGAAGCTAAACTTGAATCAGGTTTAATTGTATATCCAAATTTAAGAAATTGTAAATGACTATTAGAACCAAGAATACATCTATTGGATCCGCTGTCCAATAAACCAGAATAAGAAATATTATCAACAAAAAACTTTAAATAAGGTCTAGAATCTTGAGGAGTTGTAAAAAGAATAGGTGCCGAACTATGAATTTTAAAAAATATTTTTAAGTAATCTAACCAATCAGAAAATTCTTTTTTAATTGTGTAGTCATCAGGTGCAAACGTAGACTTAGCATCCCTACATAATTTTTGTCTACAAACCCTTTGTTTTCCCATACCATTATAATTTTTATAAATCATCGATGCACTAGACAATTTCTTAGAAATTCGTGATCGATGGAGTCTAATCAGTTTTTTTGGTGGGTAGAAATATATTTAGGTCTACAAACGTCACAATCTTTAGTGAGTATCCCAGGCTTACGACAGCCAAAACACATAATCCCAAGATGGGTAGAACAATCCCTATAAGAATGACCAACAAGCTTACATTTTAAACAAGTAATACCATCAGCCTTGACAGCATTAACCAAAGGTTTCTCAAACTTAACAGATTTCAACTCCCTTACAGGTTTCCTAACAACACAGGATTCAAGTTCCTTCCCGAATTGAATAAATGATTCAATGGAAGTAATATTCTTCCCTATAAAATAAGGCAAATAAATTTGTAACATATTATGTTTAATTATTGATATTAAAGTTATATCAGAGATAGTATTATTTAAGTGACAAGCCATATCAACAATATCTGTAATAAAGTCGGGTAATGATTCACAAAATTTTTGTTTCTTTGTCCGAAGTTCATATTCCAAAGAATAGTCAAAATCAAATCTATCAAAACGCTTTAACAACGCGACCTTTAAATCATACCAAGAAGAAATCTGTGCACGTATACCTCTATACCATTTAGTAGCTGTACCAGATAAAATATCAGTAAGTGAAGCCAAAAATAAATGTTCATCAAAATTTCTAAGTAAAAAATATTCCTCTATTTGAGTTATAAATTCTCTAACACACGTCTTGCCATCAAAACACAATCTACTTTTCTTAAGATCAGGTAATTTTGTAATACGAGGTAAATTCCTCCTAACATTTTCATTTAACAAAGCCGAAGAAGTACCAATTTGAGAAAAAGGTTTAATTGAAGATCCAACAATCGGTGAAATTGTAGATGAAAAAGGTTCCTGAATATTTGATAAAGTTATTAAGTCATCCGGATCAGGTAAAATATTTGAAACACCAGGTGCAGCAGCATGTACTACATCCTCCCTATCATCAGGCATAGAAAAAGTTTGAGTCTCCACATCCATGATCAAAAACTTCAAAATAACCAAGCAAAACCGAACTCAAAACGAGTATAGTTACCAAAACCAAAAGTTGAGTAAATAAATTATGAATAACTAAGTTTCACTAAACAATAATCCCCTTTAAAGTGAGTGTGTAAATTGTTTTCAATTAATTTGACAAAAGTCAAAAGTTTTCAAAAGTAATATTTCCAAAGTGTAATGTTGTTAAAAGTTTTCAAAATTTAAATCTATTATTATTTTGTTTAGAAAGTGCAATAGTGACTCACAAAACCACTTATGTTTATAATTAACATTGTTATATTAACATTAACAAATAGAAACAAGTTCTATATGAAACTTAATTGTTTACCGCAGAAGTAAAAGTGAAATTTGTATATAAATACAACATAAGATGACTGAACTCTGTCCTAATCATAACACAGTTAAATTGAGCTAAATATTATTCTAATATAAAGTTAAATCGCAATTCAAAGTAACACTTAGTTAACACAATGTGTGAACATAAATTAAAGTTTGTGAACATTTGAGGTTATAAAATCTTTATAACATTTTTTATATAATATAAACTATTTTTAAGTACATACATGATCTGCAGAGTTGACAACAGCACTCCCGAAGTGGTAGTTTTTATTTAAAGGCTATGATTCTATACAATAAAATGGAAAGCACACATTTATACATCCCTAAATTGTGAACGCTAAAGCAATATGAAATAATGCAAACTGTCAAGTAAAGGTGATACTATTTTATGGCCTAAACCTCATGAACAACATTCATAAAAGTTGCAAAAGCTTATAGAAACCATAATATCAAATAGCAAAATAGTAATTGAAGTAAACAAAGCCTGCACAGAGTGTCAGTCAAAAGTGAAAGCTAAATGCTTATCGTAACAAAATGCATCAACAAAAATTGTGCGTTAGCCACTTAAAATGAGTACATAATATGATCAAAAGTGCATCAATGACTGAGTTAAAACAATACAGTAACCATTCTAGTCCCTGTTCGCAAAGCGACAAATGTAATAAATAAAAAAATATAAAAATATAATTGTTAATTTATGTTACAAGAAAAGTTGTAGTTTTAATTATTTTAAACAAAATATATCGAGTTAATATTCGGGCGCCAGGCAGACAAGCCACCATGAAACAATGCTCTCGGATAGAATAGCCAGAGGCCTGGAAATTTAATCTTTAGGGGGGTAGAATTAGACCAACATTGATAAAAGAATTTGGTTTATTCCCTGGTTACTAATTTACAGAAAATACACTGTCACTGTTGCACTTTTTATGCTGATAAATTGAGATAGATGTTCTTCAGCTGAAGGCTGTTAAAATAGATAAAATTAACTTACAGTTCTCATTCCCAATGTTACACTTAAATTAAAATCCGACTTCCAAGATGAGTCCACATGTTCTGCAGCACAAGGTAGCCAAAACACGCATCAAAGTATTATCACTGCAGCCAAACCGAAGCAAACGTAGGAAATTTATTAAAAAGTAGTAAAAATTGGTAAAAAGGTTGAAAACGGGATTAAACGGTAGAAAACGGTAGAAACGGGAGCAAACGGCCGCGATTGCTGTAAACAAAACATTTCACATCAATCCTAGGTTCAAATACGAAACTCAACAAAACTGTCATTACGCAAATATTCATGAAAACTGACCGGCAACAAAATGTGGAAATATCCTCTCCAAAAATAAGGCCATGGAAAGTCCTAATTAGATTTTCCATCTGTAAGTCCAAGAAAACCACGTTTGAGCACAACACGAACCAATATGGTCGACATTAAAAATACGAAATTTGAAATTTGACTTACCAAAAATAAATAATTACGGCTATATTAAGCCATAAAGCTGTTTTACAACAAAACATGCTTTTAATGTCCTAGTAATCAAGGATTATTAAAAAATTTGTGGATTTACATTTCCACGACTTGACTATCGAAACGAAGGGAAGAAAGTGAGTCCGCTTAGGGTTGTGCCACGCTCAGCGCGCGCGCAGCTCTAGGGATGTCAAAACGTTAATTTAAAAATTCAAACAATCGACTAAATTGATTTTTAACCTGTGACATAATTAATATGTTACAACATGCGCAAGTGCGCGTGCGCATGGTCGATTTTTTTAGTGGTACATGTCTGCAATCACCAGCCCTACCCCCTCTCTTTGTTTTCGTAAGCGTTACCCTTACATCTGGAATTGCGGCAAAGACACACCATACGTGACATCACTACATTTTCCTCATTTATTTTTAGTGCTTAAACGGTATTTTGGGACCGTAAGTACCTCGCGACTCTGATACCCACGACCAGTGGCGGATCCAGGATTTTGGTTTCTTCTTGACCCAAAATTAGAATAAAAAATTAAGAATATACTATACCTACTTAAAATGGAATAGGGATAAGCATATAGAAGAAGCATACAGAATAAGAAAGTAAAATAATATCAAGATTAATTTAAGATTTATGTCAGTGGACCGAAATGCCTTTGGGGGGGGGGGGGCTTGAGCCCCTTAGCCCCCCTCTGGCTCCGCTAGTGCCCACGACACAAGACTTGTATCTTGTGGGGTCAGTATTATTATTTTTACTTAACTATGGGGGGTATAAAATATTCATGTATTTACCTTAAGACCGGTAACACTGTTAAAAGACTTTGTACAGAGCATACACTCCAGGGGCAGGTCCGGTGGCGGTTCCACTTCCTCTTCCTCACTGAGTGGCTCTTGCTTTATTTCAACGGTCTGCAACCAAAAATCACCCCCACCTCACATTAAGCGTTTTTTTAATAAGCTTGAGTGGTGAAACGAGCAGGTCGCTCGCCTGATTGTAAGCGCCACACCTGCCCATAAACAGAAGCAACTCCACACAGAACTTTGAAATTACAAAGCACTGCATGGCATTGGACTGCGCTCGTTACCCCGAGACATAAGATGTTAAGTCACATAATGCCCAGTAATTTCACTGGCTTCAAAGTCCTTCAAACCGGAACACAGCAGAGGTCGGTATGCAAAAAAAGTATCGATTTTGATATATCGAGAAAATAATATAATTATCGCAACATTTGGACATTCTTTTTTCATCTTAGAAATATATCGGTTTGATATGGTTTCGATACTTAATACAAAAGATCAAAATAAAATATAGCACCATAAATATCGATATTTATCGAAAATGTATAGATAATAAAATTGGGAAATGGGAAACAGGCGTAAGTCTATGTATGTATGTATGTAAAGGTAATAAGCCTAAACTTGAATACTGACCCCCATCTGAAGGTAAGGAAACCATGAGGGAGGGAAAGAGGTAGAAAGTGAATCGTTTTTTGCTAGGCAAGCGTGCTTCATCTTAGGCCACATCATCGCTTACCATCAGGCGTGATAATGGCCAAACGCGAGCCTATTACGTATAAAAAAAAGGTGGAGATGTCTTTCGATAATTCACATACAATATTCATATAGATTCAAAAATGCTTACATTTTGTTCTGGTGGTCTGTGGTCGCCGTTGACGATTATTGAATTCTGCTCATATTGATCGTCGGTGATTGTGCCTGAAAATAAAATATAATATATAATGTCGAACCCGCGACCTCTTACTTCACAGCCGGCTACTCGCTTAATACGCCACGGTGACTGTTTAATGTCTATCTAAATCTAAATAATTGGCAGAAGCCCCAAACTAGAACCCTGGTTATCCAGGGTGCCAATGCCATGCAGTGCTTTGTAATTCAAAGTTCTGTGTGGTGTTGCTTTTGTTTATGGACAGGCGTGGCGCTTACCATCAGGCGAGCGACCTGCTCGTTTCGTCAGTTTAGCTAATAAAAAAAAACAATAATTTTGTAACACTAGTTACAATAAATTCATAGTTCCAGCAGTATGTCACTATCGCAGTGTCTAGAATCAGAGGTTCCCAACTTTTTTTTCTCATAGACCACTTTCAAAATTTAGCTGGTTCCGGTCCCCGTGCAGCTAGCTACATTTCTATTATATTCCCAAAACTCGACCAAAAATTTTAAGATTAGATCTAACTATGGAGCCCCGTCGGGTCTGCCGTGGACCCCTGGGGGTCCAACTGGACCACTTTAGGAACTAATGGTCTACATCAATGAAGTACGGAAATTATTCCTTCACAAATAGTTGTTAATATTATCGGAATTGCATCCATTCGTCCCAAATGTACTGTACACTACTACTTATTTTATTTATGCTGTAGACAGTTTTGTCTACAACAGGATAGTTCTGGCTTCACCGGGGAAGACCACTGTCTCACATAAAACCGACGTAAAGTGGCAGCTTGGTGTTGCATTTCGTACGGCGAGTGATACTTCTGGTGGCCCAAATCCCCTCCCCTTTTCCCACCGATTGTCTTAAGGTTGGCAAAGCACCCATAATAATTGTTGTGATAATTTTGGGTGTTTAAAAGAATAACTGCGTATAAAATAAAACGTATGAGCGATAGGCGATAGGCTCGCCCCCTATCACATCATGGGAGGGAAATATCTCCCCTTCGGAGAGTACAGGCTTGAGTGCGTATGTATGTAAAATAAAACGTAATGAGGTACATATCACATTCATTTATTAATAATAATAATAAGTATTAATATGTTTTACATAGTAACATAGGTGCTTACAGCTACAGGCCACGAGCGCATAACGACCTAAGTAACATTTTAACGTAGATAACTTAGTGAACAACTATAAAAACAATATACATGGCGAGTGTGAATGGTACAGTTGGGAGGGGAAGGTCTCGGCGAATTTTCATAGATCAAGTTGGAGATATTCTCGAGAAAGGCCAGGTCAGGAGTACCCTAAACCGACGTGCATGTATGAAAAATTTAATGAGAGTGAATGAGGCCAAAGAGGTATGCAAGGATCGTAGCAAGTGGAAATCCTTATCTCTGCCTACCCCTATGAGAAACAGGCGTGAGTCTATGTATGTATAAAAAACACGCAACAGTCCTGACCCCACATTAGGTAAACCTGTAGCGTAGGTATCAGAAACTTACGGTCACACAACATTCAAACCCGAAGCAACCCCTCGATCATGTTCATCAGAAAACTTTTTAATATAAAAAGGCCAGAAGTTTTGTAAATAAGAGAACTTCCCGGAAACTAAACCATAACACATTTTTTTTTTTGCTTAATAAATAATAACAATTCCTTCTTAACAGTTTCATCGAATGTGTGTTAGGTCGTTATGCGCTCGCGGTACCTAATTTATTAATATTAAGAAGTATTACTATAATTCGAAGTACAGATTAAAAATACCACTAACCAATGATCTCAATAGACACCGTACATCGCTTGTTGACATCTTGGGCAAATTATTGGATATCGAGCCAGTATGCACTAAACTCCGTTACAATAGAGTATTTGACTTCTTTATTTTTATTATTAAATTACGTTACGTTCCCCGAAATCTATAATCGAAAGAGTTATACAACCTGTTACAGTAGGTGTGGTCAAATTTAGGGAACGTATAGTGTACGCTAATTCACCCTTTAACATTGTTATTCTCGCTCACGCACTTCACTTAATTTATAGGGATGTGATCGACCTAAGACCTTATCGATAGTTGTAAACGAATAATTAAAATTAGCATGAAACTTTAGGATGCCTAGATTATCATAGATCCATTGGATAAACACTCCCTGTCAGTGTACGTAACGACCCTTATATATCACCACACCTTTCTGTAACACGTTATATAAATCAAGTCATAAATAAATTTGTTACAAGCCATTTACATCAGCTGGAAGGGGTAGTTGTCAAATGACGGAAAAAAATACGTTAATTAAATTAATTTGAAACGGAGTATGTATATTATATAACTTGTAAACACCGCAGTGACAACGTCATTGTGATGGCACGCTTGGTTTTCGTATCGAAGTACCTACTTGCGGACATTTGGATGATTGGTCCGTGTAATATACACAACCCTAATAACTTTTACAAATACGAATAGAACAGACTTCTTCTTATGATAAATACAGTCATGATTTCTTTATTCTTAAAATGTATTGAAAGTATCTAATTTTATATATGTTAGGGATAATGAGAACGGGTACGCCTTCGATTAGCCAGATAAACCCAGGTTTACTTCTGAAATTACCGTAACATATAAAACAGCATAAAATCGACACAGTACCACAAATCAGTTGCAGGACTAGAAACAATATAAATAAAATCTTTATGCCCGCAGCACTCGTAAACGCAACAACTTTCTTTTCAAATAAGGGATTATTATAATGCTCCTCATGGCTCTGCCCGCTTGAATGTCTGTATCCCGAACAACCCCGCCCCCATTCACCCCCTTAAAATGTAATTTACAAAAATGCTTCCTTAGCAGATCACTAATAATGTAGACACAAACTTACAAAATATTATGATCCCAGCTTTAATAACTATTTAAAATGTCGTGATTGATCAGTCGATTAGTGAGCGATTGAGTGGTTGTTCGCAGTCAATTATTTTAAAGAAAGTTGGTGCGTTTACAACAAAAATTCTGCTTTTTTAGTAATTATAACCTTAACACCAATTCTATTTAGTTCTGTAATATTTGAACTTCTACGATATGTCATAAAACCGACAATAAACATTGAAAACACAATTTATTTAAGTGGAAAATCTAATTATTCGCTCTTTCCTTTAACGGTCTTATTATCAGATAATTTAGTATCTGATATGTCATCATTTTTTGCAGATACTGCAGCAGTAGGGGTGGTTGATTCATTTGATACGTTACGAATAATGTACAACGAAGCATGTTGCGTCACTGTTGCATCCTCATTCTGTGCTAATGACTTAACATCCTGTATTTCTATCTCCGAACTCAAAAACTCGTCTGTAAGTACACCAGGATTAAAAGGACAAATCCCAATATCAGCGAAACTTTTCTGTATATTACTCGCGGTCATTACATTTTGATATGCTTTGCCCAAACACTCCGCGAAGTTATCCGTAGTCAACGAGTCGCCAAGGTGACGGCCCATCCAATCATCGCATGCCAGACTATAATACATTTTCAAATGCATAAATATCGGACTCAACGGTTGAAGTTTTTGCGACGTGTACGGCGGAGTGGTCAGAAGCTCGATTCCACTGTCTCTACAGAAACTTATAGTATCAATTGTTACGTGAGACTCGTGGCTGTCTAAAATGATGAGGCACGGACTGTTCTTACTGCATCTTACGTGCCTGACGAATAATTTCAAGAAAATTAAAAAATTGCCACCGGTCATACAGCCGCTGGGGTGTGCTGCTCCTTCTGTGCCTGGTAATGCACCTTCAGTCAATTTTACCTGCCAGACCTTACGGGGATATACGATGAACGGCGGCATACTGCCCCCTGCAGCGTTTATAGCCCCACATACACAGACCGTTTCACCTGAGGTCAGTTTAGCAGGTTGTTTCAATACTTTCCGTATAAGACTCTCGTTGGGTTTGTAAAACGTAGTTATCGCCGTTTCATCTATATTCCAAATCTGCTCTGGACGAAACTCGTATTGCTCTAACAAACTCTTTAAATTCTCAAAAAAATTGCCAACATTTCTATTGTCGCGGGGCAAACTCGTACCTTTCGGACTCTTCATCGTCAGCTCTTTGTGACGATTCATAAATTTATAAAACCAATCGTACGTTGCTGCTTCGCTTACTGCCCAACTTGCGGAATACGTGTTTATATTTCCGTTGGCGTATTGGTACGCAAACTGGCGAACAATTGTTGGCGTCAAACCGTGACACAGTTTACGGGCTATCATTAAATATTCAATCAACTCTAACTCTTGAGCTTCCGAGAATACATGTGGATGCCGAATGGTCGGAACAATGTCTTCTGTGGCACTTTTGGCTTCTTTGAGATGCTTATAAAGTTTCTGTGATGATATTCCATATGCTTTGGCGGTGCTTCGAACACTTTTGCCCTTCAGAACATCATTCACGGCTAAATGCGCGATATATTCATTTACCGGTGCTGTTTTCGGGCCGCGCTTCGTCTTTTTTGTTGCAGACGTGCTGGGTTCTGAAAAGGAAAAGAGGCGATAAAGTAAACTTATTACGAGGGTTTAAAAACACTTATTGCCAAGGTATGGTTAAAAAATCACTTATTTATGTAAAAATATAGAGATATTTAAATTACAAAAAAATAGTAGGCGTATGGGTTCAAACCCAAATAATTAAAATATTAAAAAAGATATCTCGAAAAAATAATAGGTATTAGCTGGTCAAAGAAAGTTGTTGCGTATTTATGAGTAAAGAGCGTACAAAATTGATATTGATATTAGTATTAATGTTTATATTCCATATTCTTTGTGTTTCAATGAATTGGTCAAATTATTCACAATACTTTCAACACATTACTATTAGTAGCCTTTACCGCAACTGCCTCTATTTTTTGGTATTTAAAATCTAAACGTGAATTAATATCAACGTGTTAATTGTTTAAGTAGTTGAAGACTTAACCACCTTTAACATATTTTCTAACATTAAAACAAAATAGCTTACGAAACTTACTATATTATGTTCCTCGTGCAGGAAAATCGCCATATCGCCCACCGTTTGTGAACTGTCAAAAGTGACAGTTTTGACAGATGTCACCACTGAGCACATGTAATGCCGGTCCTACACATGTGCGCAAATACTCTTATCCACATGTGTGGAAGGACATTTAAGAACACATTCGCGTGATTTTCTAAATTTGCATATTCGTGCCGGTTTTTCGAGGCACATCAAAGGAAGCAGAAATCGCATTTGTGATGCTAACTCTATCATATTAATATATCTCTTTTAAAACATTATCTAACAATAAACTGTAAAACAATAAACGGAACAATCAAATAATTAATGTTAAAATCCCCACCAATAGCAGTTTTTTTCTAACATGGCTATAAAAAAACAACTTGCAACAAAAATGTAAGCACCGATATTCCTTTGATTTTAAATTTAATGTACTTACCGAGCTCGATACCGCCCACTCCCGATGATTTAGGGCAAATTACCTTGAAGTTATTACAATACGCATCTCAGGGAAAGAGAACTATAAGAATTTGGTGTTAGGTCGGGTCTCACAGATCCACATCAATAGATTTTTAGTTATTTTTTTTCGAGTAGAGGTTATTTTTTGTAATGATATCGATATGACACCGCATTAAATGGTAAAGGTGATTAAATCAACAGCTAGAATGCAATGCGCACAGAAATATTTATATCATAGGTATCCAGTACTGCGACAGCTCCGTGGCGCAGCGGGCGAGTAGACGGCTGCGAAACGAGAGGCCGTGGGTTCGATTCCCACACCGGGACAAATGTTTGTGTGAACCACAAATATTGGTCTCGGGTCTGGGTGTTGTGGGACCGCAAGTCCCTCGTAGTTCCTGATACCCGCGATACAGGTTTACCTAGTGTGGGGTCAGGACTATGTGTGTGACTGTTAGGTGTATTTATTATTATTGTTATTATTATTTAAGTAATACGTTTAGACAACCTTCATTTATCTTGAGTAACACGAATGGCGATAATAATGATTCAGGCCCAATTGCACGACAATCCTAAAAACAGAGATTTACCACTAAACTAATTTTCTTGTCAAATTTTTACACGTTTTGACGTTTCTTAAACAGGTTTATTGGGTTAAACTCAATTTATAATCGTCGTGCAAGTGAGCCTAAATTAATAATAATTAAATCTTGAAAAGAAGAGATTACCAAAGTGCATAACTTTCATCGTAGTGCTGTATAAAATGAAACAGTCAATCAATTGATACATCACTCAATTATGTGTGCAGTAAGATTCAAAATTCTGTGGAGGTGCGCGTCATTTTAGGTTAAATCTCTTCTAAGTACAGTACTTCACTTCCATGATAAACTAAAATCCGGTGTTACTTCCATAAATAAATTTATATCATACTAGCTTTTGCTCGCGGCTCCGCCCGCGTGAATAGACTTTTCCGAAATAAAACGTAGCCTATAACCGTCTCCAGGGTCCCATCTATCTCTATATCAAAATTCATCAAAATCGGTTCAGTGATTTAGGCGTGAAAGCGTAACAAACAAATATATATTTTTTTTTTCATAAAAAATATCCTATGTTACTTCTTATACCTCCAAGAATATGTGTAGAAAGTTTCATGATGATCTATTAAGTAGTATTCGCGTGAAAGCGTAACAAACAAACTTACATTCACATTTATAATATTAGTATGATACAAAGCACCAAGAGACCCTCTACACAGAGGTGAAGTAATCGGCAGCGAAGCAGCAGCATTTTAAACTTTATTCTCACTAGCAAAACACACAGTATCGCTTGAGGAGCTTGAAAGTCACATCTTAGTGTCGGTTGACCCTTAGAGAGGTTTAAAATGCTCTGTGACAATAACTATGAGATTTTAGTACATGAGTGAAGGATATAAAGATAGCTAAAACGCTAAGATAGGTATGTATTTTTCTATCGCTAAAATGATAAAAACGCGTAGTAAGTAATACCTTATTCGTGATTTATATAGCAGAGACATGTCCATAATATTTTCGAATGCTGACGTGTACGTAAAGTTAATATTTGTACGCACTCACGCCTGTAATCATCGAAGGGGTAGGCAGAGGTGTAACCAGTACACCCACATTTCGCCGAGCGTATCTTCGTCCCACGATGTGATAGGGGGCGAGCCTATCGCCATACCGGGCACAAATTCCAGACTCCGGGCTGATTGATACTGAGCATTTCGTAATAGAAAACCCAATACCACTTTACCCGACCCGGGGATCGAACCCGAGACCTCAGCGTTGGCCTCAATCGTAACGCGTACGCATTACAACTGCGCCACCGAGGCAGTTTAATATTTGTATATTTGTAAAGTTATAGATGGCGTATCTATCGACGTCTGATCGGCTGCCGTCATGAGATTCAATCTACGTCCACGTAGATACGGTCCTTTACGCTGCTATAGTTAAAGGTTAATAGCACATACCAAGGATCTAAATAACCGCCGTATACATAAATACGTATAAAAACCAAGCGTGCCAATTTTCACTACGTTACGTACTAGTTATATAGTGCGCGTTATCGCGGTGTCCAAGATGATTGGTACGCGAAGTAGTAGGACCTACGGTGTCTATCGAGATCTTTGGTCTGTGGCAGTTATTAAGGGTTCATATAATACGATACCTGCGACTTACCTTTGCAAACTTATCAAATAATAAATATGTATTATGAATTATTAATATTAGCTGACCTGGCGAACTTGAATATAAAATATATAACTATAAATAAAATACTACAATTGCTAACCTAACATCAGCTTTTTTTTTAAATAAAAAACCACCCAAGCCACTGGTCCGTGTTTAAAAGCTAGGACCCATACACAGAACACGGATAGTAAATGTCATACTACATCGCGTGCCATATTAACGCTACACATCATGCGCACTGCGATGACGTTAGTTTACGTAGTAAAAATTTGACACGCTTGGTTTCCATACATATTGTAGTACTTAAGTATTTATTATAATATCCATGGTCTGTGGCCCAAATAAAATCCCTAACGCTAAGCAATTTAATAACTTACCATTAACCATAATCTGATATGGTGCGGGCTGAATGATTTCTTCGGGTTCAATCTTTATTTCCAGATTATTGAACGCGTTGTCCGCACCCTCGGGACCCTCGGCGCCATCTTTGAACGAGTCATCAACACAGTTTGGGTAACTTTCATCTTCAGACAACACTTCCTGTTTGATTTCAACGTCCATTGCTGTGTTGAAGACGTTGCTGTTGATGTTCTTGTCCACTTGTATTGGCTTGGGCCACGTGTCACCTTGCTCGTGGAGTGTCTCAGCTCTTTGCCGCAGCAGGCGATCATTGATGCGAACGTTCACGACGAAACTGCACGCGTCTAGAAGTTTCTGGTAGCAAAACTGACATATCAGTTTTGAGTATGAATCTGTTGCTGTTATCTGTAATGAAATATATTTTTTTAATAGCCTGAATGACGAAACGAGCAAGTCGCTCGCCTGATGGTAAACGCCATGCCTGGCCATAAACAGATTCAACACCACACCGAACAATGAATTTCAAAGCAATGACATGGCAGTAGACTGCTTTCGTCTCGAGACATAAGTTGTTAAGTCTCATAATAACCAGTAATTTGGCTAGCTTCAATGTCCAATGTACAATGTCAATGTCAAACTGAAACACAACTGTGCTTACACACTGCTACTTGGTTTACACACATCATACATGCAAAATTAATAGAAGATACGAGAGAGTTTGACCGTCTTCTACACACTTAGCGAACAGTGATGGAAACACTCAATATAATATATTTGATGTCCAAAAAGATCGTATTGCTATTGTGTCAAATATACAGACCACAAAGGGCACTGATTGAGGCACACAGGACACTATAGACTTAGACTTTGAAGTAAATGAAAACAACACTTAAGGTAGAATGTCAGCACTAGACCGCGAAATTCAATATAATTTTAGTTTTTATAAAATTGCATTGCATTGTTTTTAGAATGTTTTATCCATACTTAATCGAAGGCTGCAATTTTTAAGAAACCAAAATTAAATTAAATTTCGCGGGCTAGTGTTGACTTTAACTTCGTTTTTAGTTTAGTCGGGTCAACAAACAACAGAATTTACTCTAGTATCTCACAAAAGTATTTACAAGCAGTAAAGAATTTTTACACACCTCAACATTAGCGATCTGCGCATAATCTTGCGCTATTGATTGACCCATGCCGTTCCACGGTGGCTCCCAAGCCTGGAACATGTCGAGCAAGCCAGCCTCGTAGTCGAACCGTTGGAGGCACGCGCGACACTCCACGTCCTCCTGATGCTGCGGAGGAATCTCCTCCTCGACCACTTCTTTCTTTGGCTCCGTTTCTGTCATAGTTATGGCGGTAGGCTCCGTAGGTGGGATGAAAATTTCTGTAGAGACTTCGCTAGGGACTTCCGTGGACTCTACTGTGGTTTTCGGCCTGCGTGCAGTATTTTTATTTAGCATGACTAGGGCTTTGCCCATGTTTTTCCACAAAACATAAAATAATAAAACAACTTAATGTCCGACGAATATGAGACATATCTTACTTTCTTCCCCACATTATTCTGCATCGATTGGTATCGGTCTCGACCCCATACCCCCAGCGGTTTCGGAGGAGATAGTGTGACAAGCTCTTGGCAGTGGCGGCGGCGCCAGTTACTTTTTTTTAGCATGATAATACCTAACCTGATGGTAAGCAATCTTCAGCGGTTAAACTACGATAATACAGTAGAATGGCTGCGTATGGAATACAAGGTTGGAGGACTTTGGGTATTTGAGCCCCAAGCTATAAGCATGGAGTACCTAAAAAAATATTCTAAACAATGCATGTATGTAATTTTTTATTTTAAATAATATTATTTTAATAACATTTTGTTATTTTTTTCTTTATCATCTTGGTAATTATATTTTAATATCATAATTTCTGTCTTGAGGGTCAGAAGGCCGGTCGTCTCATATAATACCAAATGCCGACAAATCTATGGTAAGAAGAGGACTCTGGCATTTCGCCGGGATAACGCTAGGTAAAAGGAAAAGGTAAAATAAAGTAAGTAAGAAGAAAAATAATAATAATAAATACACCCAGCAGTCACAAACATAGTCGTGACCCCACACTAGGTTAACCTGTATCGTGATTATCAGTAACTACGAGGGACTTGCGGTCCCATAACACCCAGACCCGAATCAAATATTTGTGGATCACACAAACATTTGTCTCGGTGTGGGGATCAGACTACTCGCCTACTGCGCCACGAAGGCTTAATATATTTAAATCTATATTTTAATGGAATTTTAAATGGACACTGGGCTCTATGCAAATTTTCATAGAATTGTTTCTACTTACTGCATACCCACATCCTGGTCACAGTTTTTGTCATTTTATCATTTTTCCCCCGAGTACACCAAATGAACAACAACAACATTTTGCATAGTGGTAGAGCCAAGCTGAAGACAATTTTGTCTACAGCATGAATAGGCCGGCTCGTCCGGGTCGTTACCACAGTCTCACAAAAAACCGGCGTAAAGTAGCAGCTTGCTGCTGCGTTTCATACGGTGAGTGATACGGAGGCCCAACCCCCCCCCCCCCCCTTCCCAATCCCTTTCCTTTAATCGCACCCATGATTATTTTAGTATTGGGCGGTGGATATCACTTGCCATCAGGTTACCCATTTGCTCGTTCACCTATTCTTAAAAAAAAAAAACAAAAAAACTTTAAAATAATGGAAATCGTTAGTGAAAACTTACTGGTCATCCGCCGCAGCGTTTGTTGCTACATTCACCCAGCGTTTCAACTGCATCCGTAGCGCTCTGAAACAATAAAAATAAATCAATCAAGAGATAAATCAAAATATTTATTGATGCCATACAATTGTGCCTCGACTGCCTCGGTGGCGCAGTTGTAATGCGTACGTGTACGACTGAGGCTGACGCTCAGGTCTCGGGTGAGATCCCCGGGTCGGGTAAAAGTGATATTAGGATTGTCTATTACGAAATGCTCAGTATCAGCCCGGAGTCTGGAATTTGTGCGCGGTATGGCGATAGGCTCGCCCCCTATCACATCGTGGGACGGAGATACGCTCGGCGGAATGGGGTGTACTGGTTACACCTCTGCTTACCCCTTCGGGGATTACAGACGTGAGTGCGTATGTATGTATGCGTATTTATATTGGTAAATACAAAAATGTATTTTTAATTATATATTATAATACTTTGGTATACTAATCAGCAACTTTTTTTTATAAACGGAGGCGGCCCAGTTTCAAAGAAAACCTTAAATTAAATGAGACAAATTAGACACTAATGTATGAGTATTAGAGTATTGTAAATGATTGCTAATAAAAAATTACACAAACAAATACAAATTAACGACTCGAGGAATCCCCGAGTCTCGAAACTTTCTTAGTGTATCCCGGAAAATTCCGTTCACGCGGGCGACCATACATACGTATGAAGCTAATAACAACTGACCCATGTGACGTAGATAGGGCGCGCACGCGGCGCGTTTGATGCACGTAGACGCCGCAACTTGCTTTCTCGCTCTGGCTCCGAGTCATCGCTCTTACACAGGTAATCAATTCAAATACGGTTCACAAACATTATTTTTATAGTCTCATTTTCGTATGCGAGTTATTTCATTAGGTTTGAATATCGATATCTATTAGTTTGTTACGCTTTCACGCCTAAATCACTGATCCGATTTTGATGAATTTCGATGTACAGATAGATGGGACCCTGGAGACGGTTATAAGTTTTATTTCGGAAAAGTCTATACACGCGAGCGGAGCCGCGAGCAAAAACTAGTACTATATAAAGCTGAAACTACGCGATGAACATTTGCACATTTCGTTATTATTTTTTTGCATTCTAAGAAGGCACGCCCTTCTGTACGCAATACAAAGTGACTAAAATGACACCAGACCAATCAATCATGGCTTCATTTCTTGGAGTAGGTCAAAAATCAAATACTCGCCGGTATTCCCTACTCTCAACAAAATAAAGGTCACTAAAATAATATGGTGAATACAACATACGTTTTTATATATTCCTTCCTCCGTTTTCTTCGTGAATACTTAATTTTATTAACTTTATTTCCCATATTTTTATTCAATACAAATATTTTTGAGAGCAGGCCTCATGTAATCTAGCACACTAAAACTCTCAACAGGCTACTGATCCAAATGGCTGATTATGTTCGCGGCGCACAGTGGGCTGAAAATAAAGTATCATACATAGACATTCATATTTTCCCAATTTGACGTGTTTCTTTATTGGAATCTGTTAAAACATGCTTCTTATAGATATGATTTATGTATGAAGTCATAGATCATAGGAAAAAGTGCACTTACGATATTTTTCAAAAACTTTGTATGGAAACCCATAAAATAAGCTATATCTCAGCAATCGCGTGTATAATATCTCTCTTCTTTTATATATTTTTAAAGTGGCTATTTTTATTAAGTTGTCTGTATGTCTATCTTCACGACCCAAAAAGACTATGACTTCATACTTAACATATATCAATAAGAAGCATGTCTTAAGATTCCAATAAAGAAACACGTCAAATTGGGAAAAAAAAGTGTAATGTCCATGAAACGTTATTTTCAGTCCACTGTGTGCCGGTGGGGAAGACACAACGGATGTGTTGTGCCGCAAAAGCGTATATACCGGGTATAAGGAAACCGCTTCCGAAAATGAAGACAGGTGGTAATGTTGGTGATTACAAACTCGTAAACACAAAAAGAAAATCGCGATTTAAGTAGTTTTTTTTTATTTATTGCCTAGATAGACAGACGAGCAGACGGCCCACCTGATGGTAAGTTGTTACCGCCGCCCATGGACCTCAGCAATGCCATAGCACAGCCAAGCCGCTGTTTTTTCACGCACAATCTTGTTTGGACCAGTAAATACAATGATGTGTCATTCATATAATAATTAAATCCGTATTTTTCTTATTAACATAAAAATAACAGTTGACGCTCGGAATGCTTAACTCGCTAACCGTTTACCAATCAGTAAGTGCAACTGGTTAAGAGCGGTATGGCTTAGAAGCACTATTAAGAGCGCTTATTCTGGGCCAGGTGGCTCGAATTATATATTTATCGGTGCAATTTCATTTGACCAGCAACAGCACAGGCACCGAATCCAAAGAAACCAATAAATTATTATTTTTGACTATTTAGTCTCAAATTGGTTTTTATGTTTTATTATTAAACAAATTCTATAAATTTTAATAAAAATTAACTAGACTTTATGACTCACTTTATAATTTTAAAGATACAACCGGTAATTTGAAGCGCAATTTTATGTCAAATTTGTATGCTCGGTTTTAATTCTTCATTTTCTATAAAATATTGTATGAACATACACCAATTTTATTAATACACTCTATATTAGATAATATGTTTGTTTTAGTAGTATTTCTGGAAATAACACGACTATTTTTTTTGGGTAAAAACGGGTATTTATTATTATTATTTATTGTAATTCGTACGAACTGTAAAAAGTACGAAAACGTGAATTTGGAATAATGCCCAGTAATTTCACTGGCTTCAATAACCTTCAAATCGAAACATATCACATTTATCCGAGCCTGGGATCGAACCTGAGACCTCAGCACAGCAGTCGTAAAGCATACGCATTACAACTGCGCCACCGAGTCAATAGATCTCAACATGTGAAATAACATTATAGCAAGAATATATCTCCAGCAATGCTGCTGAACTGTGATTCTCAGCAAGATTTCCAACAAAATGCAAGGTTATCCAAAGGCCACTCACTATGCCTCCACCATTTTCCATACCCTTAATTATTTGTGCTGTTGGTTCCATTCTGCTTTTAGTATATCTTGTTTCCAAGGAAAAATCACGTGGTTCTCTTTTGTATAAGAATTTAGACCATATTTAAATCTGTATTCTTCAATAAAAGTAAAAAATTATAAGTGTCGTGTGGTTCCATTTTGCATAAATACGGACAATTATTCCTCACTTTAAGGTTGGCAACACATCCATAATTCTTCCAGTATTGTAGGCACTCATGGGCAGTGGAGATCATTTAGCATCTGGTGACCCACTTACTCGTTTGATCGCCTATTCTATATTTTATAAAATCTTTAGCTTAGGCACAAAGTCAACATCACCTGCACGTAGTACACTGTGCTGGTTAACAACCAAGGCAAGAGCGAAACTTGGTTCCCGTTCCAGGTTGTGGGGATCAGACGGCAGATCATCCCACACCACAAAGGCACCATCAAATCGAGAAATTATACTTTTTTTTTTATTCGCTTGAATGATGAGACAATCAGGTCGCTCGCCTGATGGTAAGCACCACGCCTGCTCATAAACAGAAGCAACGCCACACAGAACTTTAAATAACACAGCACTGCATGATGCTGGACTGCGCTCGTCACCCCGAGACATAAGGTGTTAAGTCTCATAATGCCCAGTAATTTCACTGGCTTCAATGTCCTTCAAACCGGAACACAACAGTGCTTACACTGTTGCTTGGCGACAGAAATAGACAAAGCGGTGGTACCAACGCAGCCGGCCTCTCGCATACGAGGGACCTACCACCTTGAAGGCAGACCTTGGCATTGGGCTGGGATAGTGCCAGACAAGAAGAATAAATGTAATTTAAAAAATGCCTTACCTTTTATATTTGTTTAGTTTACGTCTAGCCAGACATGATGCCAACTTTTTTTGCTTCTTCTATTTCCCATTTATCCACATTGCAACTTTATTCCTCATCATAAATAATTATTTCCAATTCCATGATATGATTTACTGAAGTGATGGATCACATCATTCTTTTGGTTTCTTTAATTCATCAAAACATTGGAATTGATCATATTATTGAAAAAAAATATTCCATTGATTCGTGATATTTAGAAATAACTGAAAAGAATAAAGAATGTCGTACAAATTATGGCAAATATACTTAAATAATTTTGAGTTTCATTCATTAGTAACTTGAAGATGGAATTACTTTTTGAACAGTTGTCTGTCTAACCCAATAGCCAAATTATAGTGGGTAATAACTTGTCAAGACTAAAGTTAGTCAAAAACCGCGTCACAGCTTGAGCTTATTGAGAAATGGACAGGAAATGTGGCAGGAGGTGTAGAAGGTGGGTTGAAGTGAATCGCTTCAGTCTGGCAAAGTTATTTCGCGCGTACAGTAAGCACTATGTACCACCAGGATTGTTATGAAGTATGCCACTCAAACCAGTTAGCTAAATAGAATACAAGAAATCAATTAAAATTCAAAATGCTAGTTGCACAAGCAACGAAGAAATATTTCCTCAGGGTCAGAAGTATTTCAAGGAATAATGAAGCTTATAATACTATTATCTTCCCATAACTGACTACTCAGGGATCAAAATCTTCAAGATAAATATTTCCATGATAATTATAGCACTTGGGTTAAATTCAATCATTTTTTATGCTATTACATTTACGATGGGTTTAAGTTACATTAACTTAGCGATTTTAAAAATAAACATAACTATTGTATCAGCTCATTACAAAGAAATTATTTGAAAAGTGAGTAGACAGTTGTCTACATTTCTAAAGCATTTGATTTTGATTTTCCAGATTGCCAATCGGAATACAGTTTGAAGATCAAGTGTACAAATTATTTAGTTTGATTTTGACCTATCGGGCAAATTAAACTATGATATAAATGTAAATGACATGTCATAAGATGGGTGTATAAAGTGAGTAATTAAATAATAAAAACTAAAAACAAAAAATTAATGGTCACTGACTGATATCAGAATCTGTTTTGTTCTATTTTTATCAATATCAGACTCAAAATTTTGTTTATATTTTAAGCTTTTTAGTTTTTGATATGGTTTAATATCAACAGACAAAGAGAATCAACTTTTTATATATAATGTATGTTCATTCACAAATTTGGATCAATAGGGATGATTCTCTTTGTATTCGATAGGGTTTACTACAGTGGTCCACTTTAAATTTCAAGGAGAAATTCTACACTAAACGGAATAAATATATGATCTGGTAAATCTAGAATTAGGCTATCCCAGTAGGTACCACTGGCTTGGGTATTTCTACCACAAAGAGCAATATGGAAGCAGAATGGTGTTCTAGTTTGAAAAACATTGAAGGCAATGAAGTTACCGGGCATTATGAGACTCAACATTTTGTGTCAGGGCGATAAGTGCAGTGATATTGATTACTTTATAATTCAACGTTCAGAGTGGTGTTAGTAATATTTATGTGCAGGTGTAGTGCTTAACATCAGGCGAGCGACCTGCTCGTCTTATCATTTGGGCGCAAAAATCATAAATTTGTGCAAATTATTGTATGACCAGACATTTAGTAAACTTGCTGTGGCCAAATTTCTTCGGAACTAATCATAACATTTAAAGATAAAAGTGACGTGACAAAAATACGTTGAACTAAGTTTAGTTTTTAGCACCTTATGGGCATTATAATTATAGGTTTAAACTTTAATAATTTAGGGTTTTATATCTGGATTGTGGATGAAGTTGTTGTGGATGAAGTGTGTTGTTGCATTTTATTCTGTAAACCGCCGCTGTTGTTTTGCTGCTGGATTTACATTTGCACACATAAATATATAATTAGTACCGGAGAGATTTTCTTTTAGGTCGTTTTGGGCCAAAATACAATTCAAAGATTTACAAAGATTACTTACGTTCCATAAATTATTCTTAAATGATTTCGGTTCGGATATACAGATGCATTATTAATGTCGAAATTTAATGCATTTGAATCTAGGTCTATAGAAACACAAAACAATCACTATGATTATATAGCGTTTTTCCACACATAACATTTATGATTCCAATCCAATCCAATTTTATATTGTGGCTCCATCGGCGTACGATGATTTTGCCAGTGTCGAGGTAGGAAAAGACACGGTGACAGTAAATAAACACTTTAATGATACGAGACCACTAATCAGAAGTAATCAGTACAAATATACATGTCACGTGGTGTAGGCAGAGCTTGAAAACTTTCAAAACAATGAAATAAGACATAACAATTGAAACACTTAACCTCAACAAATTTCATATAAAAATAAAAAACCACTATGCAAGAATAAGATAGCAACATAATATTATTTAACCAAAGCAAATAATTAAAAATAGGAAGGAACATAAAATATCCATACCCAAAAATTATAACCTTATACCATTGATCCTGATAAAAGAAAAGAGAACCTTAATGAAGGGAGAGTTAACCAAAGTTAATAAGAACGGAATATTAACAGGACGTGGGATATCATTCGGAAGAAGATCATAGAGGGGAACTAAAAGCCTAGGACAAAAAAAAAATATATGATCCAAAGAACCTTCATCCAGACCACACTCACACAGAGAATGATCCCTCACTCGGATTTTTGCTAAAAATACTGGAGAACATACAAACCCAAGCCGCAGACGGATGATAACAGAAGTTGTCAATTTGTCATAATATTTGTTACTAAACCAACACTTAGAGGGAATAGATGGTTGAATAGACCCAAAATATTTACCCTTAGACTGACAGGATATTTGCCAAAGAATATTCCATCTTTTCTCCATCATCGATTTAGCTTGGCAACGTAGATCCCGAGGAAAACAAGCTTTATGAGTATCTGTACCACAATGCGTGGCAGCCTTGGCAAATGAATCCGCATTTTCATTACCCACAATGCCAGAGTGGCTAGGAATCCAAGCTAAAGCCACATCAATGCCCATACATTGACATCTATATAAAAGTTCTTTAGTTTGCAGGGTAAGAGAAAAGTTCTGACGGGAACGAAAATTATATTTTAGCAAATCTTTTAGGCAGCTTAAGGAGTCCGAAAGGATGATGGCTTTGTTTAAACCGTGTGACAATACATATGAAATTGCCTCAAAAAGGGCTATTGCTTCACCAGTAAAAATAGAACAGTAAGGAGAGCAACGAAAGTTTAAAATTATTTTATATTTTGGAATCCATACTGCAGCTCCAACATTGCCATCCTCTGACAGCTTAGAGGCATCCGTATAAATAGAAAGCCAGCCATGCCAATCCTTAGCTAACACATTATTAAGCTTAGAATTAGCACCAGGGTCATGTTTGTTAATATTCAAACTAAGGCGAATATTCGGTTGGAAGATTAAAGATTCATAGGAGACTTCAAATATAGGATAAGAACTGGACTGAACGATAAGAATATGCATATTAAGAAAATTATTAAGACTATTAATTAGAAGGGGAGGCTCTTTATGAACCCAATAATGGGAAGAAGAGATTAGCTCTGAAAGAGTGTGCAAAATAGGAAGAAGAGGATGCAATTTAAATTGAAGAACATTAAAAAAGAATCTATCAGAAAGAAACTGTCGGCGAAGATATAAAGGAGGCTCCAAACATTCAACCTGCATGGCATTTATTGGGGAGCATTTCATCGCACCAGTGATAATTCGCAGGCACTTAGCCTGAATTCGGTCTAATTTAGAAATAGCAATTTTGTTACATGGCTCCAAGAGGAAACCACCATAGTCAAAATGACTCCTAACAATAGCATTATACAAAAGCCTTTGACTGGAAGGATGAGATCCCCAACGAACACCAGAGAGGGCACGGAGAACATTAACACCCCTTTCACATTTTTTGAAAATATATTCAAGATGAAAAAGACCAGATAATTTTGAATCGAGAATAATACCCAGAAATTTCACCTTTTCAAGAATGGAAATCGGATCTTCGCCTACACAGAGATTAATAGGAGGGATGATGCGCTTCCGGGAAAATATTACAGCATTACATTTAGGAATAGATAAACATAAGCCATGATCAGACAACCACTGGTGCAGGTAACGTAAAGCGGAATTCATCTGTACCGAAGCATCCACAACAGATGGAGCACTGCAATAAAGGGCAATATCATCCGCGTATTGCAATATTTTAGAAAAACAATTTACAGAAGAGTCCAAATCATACGTGTATAAGTTGTACAGAATAGGGCTCAACACCGATCCTTGAGGGAGACCCTTCCACACAAGCCGAGGAGAAGAGATGGAGTTTTGGACACGAACGCACACCAAGCGAGCCATAAGCAGGTTACAAATAAAATTAACCAACCTCCCCGGGATACTCAAATGAAGCATTTTAAGCCTAAGCAGAGGAAGCTGAACACTGTCATAAGCAGAAGCCACATCCAAAAAAACACCTATGACACTTTCACCTTTTGAGAATGCTATTCGGACATCAGACATCAAGACACTAATACTGTCCAATGTACCCATTCCCTTACGAAAGCCAAATTGTGTATTTGATAAAATCCCTTTACTTTCTATGATCCATTCAAGCCTATTTTTTATGAGATTTTCCATGATTTTAGCTAGAACAGAAGACAGAGCAATTGGTCTATAAGAAGCCGAATCATTGGGGTCCTTGCCAGGCTTTAAAATGGGGACAATAATTTGGGTTTTCCAAGAATCTGGAATAATACCGGAAACAAAAAATGAATTAATAAGATTAAGAAAAAATACTTTACTATTAGGAGAAGATTTACAAATAAACGAGTATGGGATACCATCTACACCTGGCGCAGAATCTCGGAGATGATCTAATGCACAGGAAAGTTCAGAGAAGGAAAACAGATCATCAAATTTATCACACAAACGAGATGAAGGAGGAATTAAAGGAGCAAAACAATCATAACCAGCAACGAATGAGGGAGCTAATTTATTAATGAAATCACCTAACCAGGTACTCATGTCATTTGAAGAAATAATAGAAGACTGGATGTCACAACCCCTGCGGAAAGCTTTAATTTTCCTCCAGACTAGAGAGGCAGGAGAACGAGGACTAAGAGACTCACAAAAATTTAACCAACCATATCTCTTTTTTTTGGCTAATAAACGACAGGTACAAGCTGAGACTCTCTTAAACTCCAAAAAATTTGACATAGTAGGAGAAGCTGCAAAAGTTAATTCAGATTCCTTACGAACTCGAATGGACTCGGTGCACTCTGAATCCCACCAAGGAGGGGAAGGAATAAAATTACGGGCAGAATTCTTTAATGGAATACTGGAATCAGCTGCACGTAATAAACAAGAGATAAAATCATTGTATAAGAATAAGGCATTTAAAGGATTAACTTGGGGAAGCACTTGAACTCCTAAATCTAATACAGTAGAAAATTTATCCCAGTCAGCTTGAAGAAGGCGATATTTCTGAAGAGGAGGAGCAGGGGGTACAAGAGAATAAGAATTGACAGCAGAAATTAAAATTGGAAAATGATCACTGCCATACGAATACGGAAGGACTGACCAGGATAGGGTTGGCACCAATGAAGGAGAAGCAAAAGAAAGATCTGGGATACTTATATTTTGAGAAGGAGAGACTCTACGGGTAGCAGACCCATCATTAAGCACACAGAGATTAATATCATCCAAGAGATCTAACAAAAAAGTTGAAGAGGGGTCATTACAATGAGAGCCCCATAAAGTGTTGCGGCAATTAAAATCACCTAACACGATTAGAGGACCAGGAATAGAAGAAAGGATTGAATTTAATTCAGAAATTATAAGATGATTAGGGCGAGGGATATAAATAGAAATAAAGGAAACATTGAAGGATCTAATGGCTATAATATGCAAACCTGGATCATGCTGTCGAATTTGAATTTGATAAAAGGTGATGGATCTGCTAACCAATAGGGCGCAACCTGCGCGACCGTCTACTCTGTCATCACGTAAACAGGAAAACCCAGGAATCCTAAATACAACTCCTGGGCTAAGCCAAGTCTCTGCAACGGCAAAGAAAGCCGGCTTGAATCGATTCAGTAGATGAATAACTTCATGTTTTTTATTCCTGATACTTCTACTATTCCATTGGAGTAGCGTGTAACCCATGCTTTGCCCATGAACTCAATAGCTGTTCTACCAGAACGACGACATTGGGCGGTATGTTATCACTGAATTTTGATAAAATATTAATTAAAGAGCATGTCAGTAATTCTACAAGATTATCATTAGGAGTGACAAAGGGAGTAGACTCAATGCAAGAATTATCAAGCGCGCATCCATTAGTTTGAGAAGAAACAGGAGAATTCACAATTAATCTATGGGATTGCACGTCGTATGATTTTCCCAGCTCAGCCTTAGGCCGAGGAGAACGATAAAAAGTTTTTGTGTAAGATTTAACAGGGGATGAAAGAGGAGGAGCTGAAAGTGGAGTGGAGGATGGATGTGGGGATTGAAAAGATAACTTTTGGCTAGCTTGAGAGTGAGAAAAACTTGATGCAGCATCCGAGTAAGATAATTTAGACTGAGGAAATCTGAAAGAAGCCTCACGATAACTTATATTTTCTTGAGACATCACCAATTTGATACATTTTTGTCTTGCATGTTCAGGACATCTTTGATCCGTAGCCATGTGTTTGCCACCTCTACATAAGAGACAGGAGACGTCCTCATCTGAAACATTACAGTTATCACCACTATGGGGCTGAGAGCACCGATAACAACGAGGTTGAGATCTACACTGAGAGCGAATATGACCAAATCGTAAACAATGACGACACTGGATCGTCGGAAGTTGGTAACATGAAACCGGAAGAGAAGCATGGAAACAGTAGACCTTCTCTGGAAGAATTTGTCCCGAGAATGTCAGAACCACAGTGGAAGAAGGTGACCACGAGACAGTATTATCCTTTTTATTTTTAAAATTCAGCCTTCTGGCTTTAATCACCTCTCCACAGTTTGGAGGGGATTCTATTCCCGAGACAAACTCCTCCAAAGACCAATCAGTGGGGACATCTCGAACTACACCCATACGGGTTACATGAAAACGCGGGATAACCGCCTTATAATTATTATTAGTAAGAATATCACTTCCAGCGAAGTGATTAGCCTCATTAGCTGTTTTAAATTGTACAGATATTCTATTCCTACCCATATTCTTGATACCCCCCTCTACAATACCTTTAATACCATTTTTGTGAAGAAATTGGGCAAATTTCAACGTTTTTAAAATAAGCCCTGCTGAAGGATCCGTCTCTAACCTTGAAACAAAAACAGAAAAAGGAGCTTTGTCACTGGAACTATAATTAATTTTGGAATTAACATCAAAGCCCGATTTTGTAAAAACAGACTGAATGGAGTCCGCAGGGGATCTATTTTTTTTTGCATCAATATCTGACTCAGGAACGGCAGGACGCTTTAAATTAGACCTAGCAGGGTTCGAAACTGACACATTTTGTGAACACTCTAAATAAACTTCGATATCAGGAGGAATTCCACCGCCCCCATCAGGGGGCTCCTCAGAATTCATTTTTTAATTTTTAAATACTATAATCCTACACCATACACCACAGGACAAATATACAAAATTATATAAGTACTCAATCAAAATACAAAGATAAGCAAACACTCGTGTCCAAACCAAACCTCTCCGAAGCAAATACTTCAAATCGTCAAAGTCCGTTACACGTCGCCATCTTGATTTGACTCAATATAATCTTGTATTTTTCCCCTAATTCTCCGTATTTACTGAGTAAATTACAGCAAATGCAGATTATTTGCCGTGTCGCAACTCGCCACTGACCAATGTTAAAGAAAATAACTCCAATATTAATATATGTAATATGTATTCCACAACAGAAATAAACTTTTTGACGTACAAGTGTCAAGCCGAATCCCTAATCAAACTTAACACAATCAACAAATCCGTTCCACAATCGACACTCAACATTTATGATTTAACCGCGACAATATCCCTATACGCCACAAGCCACTATTGTCAAATAAATTGACATGTTACATGACAGCAATCCTATTCCTGAGGATCCAAAAACGAACCAAAATTATTAATAGTGAGCTGGTATTAAATAACTGAAATTTAAATGAAAATGAGTTTCTTTAAACGCGTTAAATTACGAAGCAGTTTAACAACATTTTTCCTCAAGATTTCTCGCCATTTTGAAAATTTTAAATGAATGAATAGTCATGTTGATTTAATATCGATTAATGGCATAATCGATCGTCGTTGTTTCGTTTAAAATCGATTTTAGGTCGATTTTTGACACTACATCGATTCAATAAATCTATTTTAAACCCCCAAGAATAGTTCCGATTCACAATATTGAAACATTAATCACGTTAATTATAATTTAAATTTATTATGCATCCGTAATCGATTAATCAACCTATCGATTATTTGAGGTAAACATTTTTTTTTTAAACGACGGATTAATCCAACCACGTTTGGGTTCGGACTTCAGAGTGACTCACTGGCTTCATTATCCTTCAATCCGAAACCCAACAGTGCTATCTCACTGCGCTTGGCGGCAGAAATAGAATATGCAGTAGTACCAACCCAGACACCTTCTTGCATATGAGGGACCTATCACCTAGTAAATGTAAATTGGAAACGTTTGATTCTTGACTCGACTTCTTCTTTTCCAAAAATTTGTTAACGACGTGACAGACACTACCTTTATCGGCAAATCCTTGTTTGTTGCCGTTTGTTGCTAATAAATTCCAAAGACAATATATTTACAAATACACGAACTGCGAACAAAGATAAGACTGCGAATGCAACGCAGCGCGCCACGCTCCGTCAAAGTTAATAACGATTTAGTTATCTATAATTGACTACACAATCCAAAGAGTATTATACTATATACGGAAAACACAATCAAATCATCCTTATAGGTGGTAAATCGAATAATGAGATATAAATTTATGTGAGTTCAAATCATTAATCGATTATTGAGTAAGACATCAAAACGTGATAAAAGATAACAAAAGATCAGAAGAATCTAATAACCATACATAGACAAAAATAAATTAAAACTCTATGATTACCAAATCATGGTAAACGTAAAGATTGGAAAGGTGTTAGTAATAATTGTTGTAAAATAAAGCAGCAAGTACGATTGCACTACAGATTTTCTCTAGATTCTATGAAATGCATTCTATGAAATCAATGTATACGTTCCAAAATTAAACACTGTCATGGGATTTTTTTAGAAACTATTTATGTATTTATCCATATTCAACAGTGAGAAAAATAATCGAAATCCACACTGAATTTTGATAAAACTCACCAGAATTTTTAGACGTAAATATTGTTTTTTCCTCTTGAAAACAGTCCTCAAATTATGCCTCGCAATAAATTTTACGAACAACACGAACGAATGAGGTACAGCTCTTCTCTACACTTCTCTATGGCACTATTATCCACAGACTATAGAGTTGGGCCATCACTGTGCAATGAACTACAGACAGTGTTTCCAACTCAGTGGAATTATCCCTAGATTTGGTGATTTGGTTGGACTCGCTACTAGTGTGTAAATTTTGCTTTCTAGTAATAACTCAGTCAGTGGAAAGGAGTTTCTTCATCCACTAAACAAACAAATGAACATGTCTAGGTTTTTGGATCATGGGTATACAATTTCACTGTTCATAAAAATCAAACCATTTTTTTTAAGATATGACGATGCTGACGTTGAAGGTATATATGATTTGGTATCCTTAAAAACATGGCCTTTTCTTCAACCTTGTCATTGCGGAATAGCTGAACATGAATATTTGCTTCGCTAAATCGAAGGAACCAAAACGAAGGCTTAATAGCCGCCACATCACGCAAGATCGTTATTCTGAACAAGGTGCAGAACTGCTTTACCGCATTAGCCGCATACACAAAGTGCAAGCATGGTCGAGTGTTGAATATTGCTCCGTGTTCCACCTTTGGAAAGGCTCCGCAAAATATTTGCTCGATGCGTAGATTGAATTGCAGCGACGGGCTGTCCGAATTGTAAACAATGCAGACATTATCAAGAACTTAAAGCACCTACAGCTGCCTAGAAATATTGCATCACTTAGCATTTTCTATCATTTGTGTCACGGTGTATGCTCTGTAGAATTGTTTGAATTGTTTTTATCACATCCTTTCTTTATTAGAACTACGTGTGGTGGCTGCGGAAACACTGCTTCGTGTTTTCGTCACAAACACTGTTTCGTGATACTATTTGCACCAGATGTCTCTATTATCAATTCTGAAAATTAATCTGCACAAACTAAGCCCCGTATTACAGAACGATACCTAAGTGAGCTCTTTGCTAAGTGACGATTTCTATACACGTGATCGGTCCGTTTTTGTTTGGTGCCCAAAATAAGCGTTCTCTAATACGGGCCTTAAACTGTTATTAGGTTTAAACTTGTTGAAGGAAATTTCAATACGAATATACGATTTTTCGACATAATGGTAGGAATTTTCAAACTTAGCTCTGGTAACACTGTTAAGATCACAGATTACGAAATAATAGGAAAAAAAATCAAAATAACCTGTTTTGTCGGAGAACTGCGCGTGTGATTTTAAAAATCATATTTTTAATAAAAATGGAAGAAAACACGCCAACCGTAAGCTTGGTATCGTGCATGCATTTTGTGCGCCGCGGTATAGCCAAAGCAGTGCCGGAAAAGGTAAAATATCGCAATATGTAAAAAGAAACTGTATGTGTGAACTTTTCTTTCGCATATTATTCATAAAATATTTTATAGATTGAGTTGACGGAGAAAGAATTGGAGAAAATTATTAAGCAGACTGCTAGTGAATTACGGTACGTTTTTAACGAAAAGGTTATTTTTATTACCATTGTATATATTTATATTTTTAATATCTCTTAATTTCTAGCCAGTATTTCCTATATTACAGAATAACAGAGCAAGGTGATGACGAGAGTGATGAGGAGAGTGAACAAGCTGGCAGCGCTCCCGCAGCAAACTCTTCTGCCGACCCCAATGATGAATTCAACTTTGAACAATATGATGAAGAAGACACTGGTAATTTGTTTTTTAAAGATTTCATAGACCGATAAACCTGCTAGTGGACCCCCTGATGGTAAGCCATCTCCACTACCCATGAACTCTTACAATACCAGAAGATAGATAAAACAATCTGCAGAGTGGCTTTGCCACTTAAAAAAAAAAGTATGTCGTAAGTAGGATCACAATCAAGATGTTTGTTGTGCAAGTAAACCACAAGCTTTGCACATATATAATAAAACAATAACATTTCACATGTTGGCAAACCATCCACTTTATTTATTCTTGCGCCTGATAACAAAACGAAAAATTTCATATATCATAAGTTGCTTCACTGACGAGAATCAACCCAAGTATAACCAATGTAGCAAAATACATAGCTTTACCAAAACAAATGTCTTGCCGACAGGGCATTAAAATTCTTGATTCTTTACTTTTATTGAATTTTTATTTTCTTTATATACATTATCCTAATGAACTTATAAATTTTTTGGAATTAATTTTATTACGTTATTAAAATCATAAATTAAGTTTAGCTAAAAGGTATCATCACTACATTCCTTGACTTTGGCGGTACGAAGTTTGCCGGTTCAGCTAGTATATAATAATACAATAACATTATTGGCTCTAATAGTGCTTCTAAAATGTCCATTAATCTGAAAAAACAGCACCAAGGTTAAAAAAATCATTTCATAGATATTGAGGAACATTTTTACAAAGAAATATAAGAAACCTTTTTCCATATTGAGTATTTTATGTTTTGTTTCTAAAGTATTGATGCCAACGAACTTGCTCGTTTGCCAGGCTATACTATAAAAAAAAACTATTATGTACACCTCCATCCTGGCCCATGAATACTCGTTGAGTTGATTAGTGATCAAGGACATGAACTATAGTGAGATTTTCCTTTATCTTACAGATACAAATCCCATAGGAATTGGTACAGTGGCAACATTGCCCAATTTGGGTGACCTCAGTGAACATGTACAGATCAGGGTATGTTTTCAAAATTATTAAATAGGATTGAATTTTTAGGGCTACTATATTAGGGTCACAATATCTAAGGTAACAATAAGTACTTAAATGTTTTATTTTTATTTTTAGTTATTGCAATTTTTATGGTGAATGGCATATAAAAAGAGAGGCCTGTGCCCAGCAGTGGGATGAGAAAGGCTGTGAATGATGATGATGATGATTGCTATTTTAATGAATACTCGACATTGGCGAAATCATCGAAAATCGATGCGGCCATAATCTAAAAATAAAATAGATAGAATAGTGAATTTTTTTATAATACCTGAAATCCAAATCACTCTAATAGCGTTTGACTTCCGATTTTTCATATTAATTTGAAAGCTATGTTAACTAACATGTGTGTTAAATCAATGGTGGTCAACACCTTCTAGCAACTCAATGTTGACTTAACATGAGACTTGACAGTTTATTAGTTAATTTAACATTAATCAGCCTTTCAAATGGAGGTCAGTCTCCCGTCACCTTATAGTAACTGAAAACAATAGCTGCAACGCGGCTCGTCACTTAATACCGTCCGCTCAAGTTATCTGATAACTCGCTTGTATTGTACTTACTATATTATTATTGTTTGAAGACTGAAGGTCCGGACAGTGATGAGGAGGATGACATCATCAAGCCTACTGATAACCTCCTGCTCGTCGGACATGTGGAGGTTGATGCTAGCACACTTGAAGTATACAGTGAGTCCCTATGATAAATTACATACATACGCACTCACGCCTGTAATCCTCGAAGGCAGAGGTGTAACCAGTAAATCAAAATTTCGCCAAACTTATTTCCGTCTTATGATGTGATAGTGGGCGAACCTATCGCCATACCGGGCACGATTCCAGACTCTAGGCTCTGATACTGAGCATTTTGTAACAGAAAAACCCAATATCACTTTTATCCGAACTGGACATCAAACCCGAGACCTCAGCACATTAGTGGTACCGCTTTCGCAACTGAGCCACCGAGGGAGTCTGAAATGTAATAATATCAGCCCTGTGATATATCTGGGCATATCATTCCCTTATGAATGAGATGGGTTAGGCCTTGGTCCACCATGTGGGTTAGCAGACTTGACACATATTCGAAATTATTGTCGAGAACTCTCTGGTATGCAGGTCTCCTGCAATGTTAAAGCAAGCGATATGTAACAATGAATATACGTGAACTTAGAAAATACAGAAGTGTATGCTGTTGGTGTTTCGTTTCGGCAGACCACACCATTCCCTGCTGAGTTATGCTTATATGGCTCCCTGGTAGGTAAAATGTAATGGTTTAACCGACTTCAAAAAAGGAGGAGGTACTGAATTCGGCGAGTTTTTTATTTTGCTTTTTTTTATATATGTACATCGATTTCTCCGCCAATTGTGGACCGATTTTGTTAGAAAAAAAATAACATGATAGAGTTTAGCTGCGATGTGGTCCCATATAAATTTGGTTAAGATCTGATGACTGAGTACGGAGTAAAAAAATGAAACTCCTCAACGGACAACAGTACACTCGTCGCGATTGTGTTATTGTATTGGAATTTACATGCTATTGCTTGAAGTCGGTTTCTAAGTTTTGTTAAACGTTATTATGTAAACAATCGACCTATTAGGCTACTATTACGACAATAGAATTTGTAACTTAATTTATTGGTTTTCAGTTTTCAATAAAGAAGAAGATTCGTTTTACGTACACCATGACATCATCCTGCCGTGGTTCCCTCTATGCATTGAGTGGTTGAGCCACGATCCGTCAGATCCCAATCCTGGTAAGTTTTTTTTTAATTTATTTATTAAAACTTCATAATTCTATTATTTTTACATATATCCCAACCGTCTGGACGGTTTGACTGGGGGTCATCGACATAATTTCGCCGTATTACAAACATATTCATATTTCAGAATGGTAATCCATAAAATCTGGGTAAATGACAAATACGGACTTAGATTAGCTTGAATGACGAAACGAGCAGGGCGCTCGCCTGATGGTAAGTTGATCGCCTGCCCATAAACATAAATAACACAACACAGAACTTTGAATTACAAAGCACTGCATGGCACTGGACTGCGCTCGGCACCTCATGACATGAGATGTTAAGTGTCATAATGTCCAGTAATTGCACTGGCTTCAATGTCCTTCAAACCAAAACACAACAGTGCTTTTACACACTGTTTCTTGGCGACAAAAATAGACAAAACGGTAGTACCAACCCAGCCGGCCACTCGCAAACGAGGGACCTACCACCTTGTGAAAATAAATGTTATTTGCAGGCAATCTCTGCGCACTTGGCGGCATGGACCCCGTGATACAAGTATGGGATCTAGACATCGAGAATTGTCTCGAACCAGCCTTCAAACTCGGCAAGAAGCCGAGTAAAAAGAAAAAAACTAAAAGGGTTGGCCACAAAGACGGTGTACTCGACTTGTCGTGGAATAAGAATTTTACGTGAGTATTTTAAATTTCTCCTCTTTGATCTATTGGCAGCCTACTTATGGCCGTTCCCTATATTCTGTCTGTCTCTAGTTTTGCTATACCGGCGATAGAAAATTGTATCTATTTTCCGTTTTACCGTCCCAATAAACTTACTAATGATAGGTAATCCTATTCTTCATTGCTGTCTACCGATGAGAGGACTGATAGCTGACTACAGATATACACTATGAAAATGACAGTTCAAGCATCCCAATATTTTTTATGTGCTATCTGTCGATAAAGTTATTTAGTTTTTTCTTTATCGGTAGATTTTGACCGATAAACAGATATCCTCGGCTGTAAAAAAACGAAATAAATAACGCATTTTGAAGAAATAGCCATGAGTATACAAGGCTTACATGGCACTTGCACTGCAATACAAAAAACTAAATAAATTATGTAAAAATCTATAAGAAAATATAAAAAAAATCTAAAATTCCCATAAATAAAAATAATGCACCGTTCTGTTAATTAAATTAAGTGCAAGAGACATAAATATTTGTTAATGCGCACAAAATAATTCTCCACTTCAGTTAAATTCCCCCAAATTCGCTTGGGATTTTTGTTCAAAGGACTTGTAGTATTCAGAGCCGTAATGTATTGACAGTAGTAAAACGTTTCGTTATTACATTGTGTTTTGCAACATAATAAGTATTTCTCGTTATTATTATTTCATTTACAGTGGTAAAAAATAAGAATTATAGATAAATGTTAAATTAAAACTTATATTTCTAAAAATCATATCTTCATATTTTCTAACATAAATAAAACAATAGTTCCTCTTTCTCAGCTTGTATGAACATAACGCACAAGAGGGCCCAGATAGACTGCCTATCTATTGCTATCATAGTATCCGACGTGCATATCTAACAAATAGGGAGATTGCAAGCAGTAGATAGAACAATACGGATGTTTGACGATAGCTATCTATCGTGAAATAGAAGATTAATATTGGGAACGGCCATTAGACTGCGAAATCGTTAGTTCCTGGCAAAGACTTTAATGTATATTACTAGGCAAGCTGCGGCGGTACATAGAAATTGTACCACTAATGTTGCATTTCGTACGGTAAGAGAGATATCCGGAGCTCCAAATCTCTCTTCCCTTTCCAATCCCTGAATTATCCCTTTCCTTTAAGGTCGGCAACGCGTTCATGATTTCTCAGGTATTGTGGATGTTCATGGGCGGTGGAGATCACTTACCATCAAATGACCCACCTGCTCGTTTACTGACCTCTTTTATAAGAAAATGAGTCGATCCTGTAGCAACGCCCTGTAATCTTATCATGATGGTAATACTCGCGATTTTTAGGTGCACTTTCCATCTCTGGCCTACCCCTCCGAGTGCAGAGTCGTAATGTTTATTTTTGTTTGTAGTCACGTGTTAGCGAGTGGATCAGCTGACAACACAGTGTTACTGTGGGATCTCGATCAAGGAACTCCGCACACTAAACTCGATTACTTCAAAGACAAAGTAAGTGTGTCATGAATATACAAGGTTAGTCAAAAAGGTCGTACAAAGCCGTAGCCAACTTAAAGTATAGCTGATAAGGATGTTAACTATGACTATTTCCTCTCAATTTTTTTTTAAACATACAGAAAACAAATACTGTTTTATTTTTATTTTGCAAACGCACAACCTTATTGCCCGCTTTTTAAGCTTACGAATTGGCGGCAAAATACAAAGGCGGTACAAATACCGGCACCGCCGCATCGACCCCAAATATAGTTGGTCATGGATTATGTGTGCGTAGTTTTTTTTTTTTAATCTTATTTAATTTAGGGACTTTTATATGAATACATACATGGCAGTCCCATCTTACCTCATTCACAAACCGTTACACAACAATGAGTAAACGTTAAGATTATATACATACATCTAAAACAATAATAATAAAATAAAAAAATAAAAAACTTAAAACCTTAACATTATGAACTTATACAACATATAAGCCGATTTTGACATAGGTGTTGACAGAATATGATGGAACATCCCGACATCATTTTTATTTATTTGTAATTTATTTATCAGCTCCTTTCTCTCCTCTTCAAATAGTATACATTCTGTCAATAAATGAACAACATCCTCTACTGCACCGCAATGCTCACAATTTGGAGAAGTTGTTTTCTTTATAAGGTAGTTGAAACGATTCAGGGGAAGGTGTCCAGACCTTACTCTTAATGCTAAGACTACAAGTTTCCTATGTAACTTACTGTTATTAAACCAAGGTATGCGAGGAGGCTCACATACTATTGATTTATACCATATTCCTTTATCGTGGGATCTTTTGTTAAAATATTCTTTCCACATTAGGTGACATCTGTTTTTATATTTAGGTAACAAATCTGTGTAATTTGGTTCAATGTCTAATGGTGTTCCCTTTATGCTTCCCCATTTAGCCCAACGGTCAGCCTCCTCGTTGCCTTTCAGTCCAATATGCGATGGAACCCATTGCAATTTCAGTTCTATTCCACTAGTCATAATATCATAAATTTTTGATAGAATTGCATATGCTATCGATGAGCCTCTGTACCCAGAGGCACATCGAGCAACATGCAACAAGGCACTTCTACTATCAACGCAAATGACAACTTTTCTGCTTCCCTTTGCAACGATATAAGATAAAGCTTCCGATATTGCAATGAGTTCCAAAGACATTATGGACACCAAACCAATGACCTTAAAACTATTTTGTTTACTATTTTTATGTTGTATAGGATCATAATAAGCAATACCTTGACCCTCCTCGCTCTTAGACCCATCAGTGTAAACAACATGCCAGTCATAATATTTCTCACACAACTCTTTTATAGTTTCAATTTTTAAGCAATTACGTTCGTAATTTTTTTTGGGTCTTTGAATAGCATCTAAGTAAGGTACAATTACGTGTTTAATATTAATTTTCGTTACCCAAATTTGCAGACTAAACATGTCTAAAAAAGGTGAAGCTTTTACTTTTTCTTGTTTAACATCTTCAAAAGTTGTGGCAAGTAGCGGCATTTTCTTGTTTGTCCAATATCTCATGTATCCATGAGCGCTGAGAGTATCCAGTAATTTTATTGTTACATTTTCTGACAATGACAAAGATCTTAAACAAAATTTTGTTGCCAGCCATTTTCTTCTCAAATTTAGTGGGGACACACAAAGTTCACATTCCATCACATGTATTGGGGTGCTTCGGATAAATCCTCCAACTGTCCTTAGAGCCTGGTTTTGTACTCGATCTAGCTTGTCCGTATGTACTTTAGCACTATTATCATACAAGAAACAACCATATTCTAACCTACTTCTGACTATGGATATATAAATTCTACGCAAGTGAGTTTGATGCACACCCCAGGATGAGCCAGTAAGGACTTTGAGCAAATTTATAAACTTTTGTGCTTTTGCTACTGTTTCCTCAATATGCTTCCTCCAGCGAAGTGATTTATCCATCCACATTCCTAAATATTTATATGAATCTACAGAACTAAGTGGTATATTATTGATTTTTAAAAGAACTTGTTGTTGCCTATAGCTTCTACTGAACACGCATACCTTTGATTTATTTATAGAAAATTCCAACCCTAACTCTTCCAATAGATTAGCAAATGTATTTAAAGCTTTTTGGACTTTATTGGCACCCTCCAGTATGCATTTGTTACTAGTATATAGCACAGAGTCATCCGCGTACTGACATATTTGGACCTCAAGGATTTCTCTGCATATTTTATATGTACTTATATTAAACAGCAAAGGTGACAAAGGGTCACCCTGAGCCAGACCCCTTCTGGTATATCTTACTAAATCCTTGTTCTCCTCAGTTTCGTCTATAATTCTAAGACGCCTTTCGCTCAACAAGTTATAAAGATATTGACAATATTTTTTGCCTACACTTAGATTATCTAAAATAGTCAACATCTTTTCTACAAGTACATTATTGTAGGCGCTTTTTATATCGAGGAAGCAAGCCAAAGTTGGCACTTTATCTGAAAAGCCAATTTGAATCTGCGTCACTAGTCGAGTCAAACAGTCGTAACAGGACTGACCCCTTCTAAAGCCTGTAGTGAAAGACGATAAAATTCTATTTCTCTCCACATACCACTCAAGACGTTTTGCGATCATAACATGGAAGACTTTACAAATACATGACATTAATGATATAGGTCTAATATCTGTGGGAGCATTCGGTTTTGGAATGGGTAAAACTTTTATGTTGCGCCATTGGTTTGGAACGTCACCAGAACTAAAAACTAGGTTATATATCCTTAGTAAATACAACTGAGCAACTTTTGGTAGATAAAACAGCATAGAATATGTGATATCATATCATAGTCTGAGCTTAGTTGATGTGAATGGTATGGTGTATGCATTTAATGCTTATATAACCGCTCTATTTGATTTACATGCCCCCCTCAAGAGATCTCTGGTGAAAGAAAAATCCTACCCTTGGATTACTGATACCATTAAGGATATGATGCGGCTGCGCGATAGATGTCACAGTCAGTTTAAGCTTACAAGGGCGGACTCACACAGGACTATGTACAGAGACTTAAAAAATATTGTGATAGCTGCACTTAAAAGCGAAAAAACTGCTTATTTTGAGGCTGCAATAAATAAAAATATTCACAACCCTAAGAAGCTGTGGAGTAACCTCAAATCAACTATCACAATAAAACAAAAACATGCATGTGAACTGCCTCAGTCCTGCGGCGACCCTGATGCCATAAATGCACACTTTATAAATGTTCCTGGGGATGGCGAAGTGAGTGCTGTTGATGTTTCGTATTTCGAATGCAACAGATTTGGTACTGGACGTTTCAGTCTCAGAACGGTGGATGCTGAGATGGTAATGAAAGTGATCCTGAGCCTGAAATCGAATGCACGGGGTTCTGATGGCATCTCACTGGACATGCTACTGATGACTCTGCCTCAGTCCCTTGAAACTATTACTTCCATTATCAATAAATCTATTACCACATCATCTTTCCCTAATGCATGGAAAGTGGCCATAGTGTCACCTATTCCCAAAATTACCCACCCAGCCGCAGCTAAAGATTTAAGGCCAATAAGTATACTGCCATGTCTATCCAAAATTCTAGAGAAGCTAGTGTCCAATCAACTCAGGCAGTATTTGGAGCAATCAGGTATACTTCCAATAGCTCAATCAGGTTTCCGCAAAGGTCATAGTACCTCAACGGCCCTCCTGGACGTGTTGGACAACATTCTGGAGGCTAGAGATTGGGGTATGGGTTCGTTGCTCGTTCTGCTTGATTTCTCCCGTGCATTTGATTCCATAAATATGTCCCTCCTTCTCTCGAAACTTTCTTACTATGGATGTGATTCAGCGACTGTCAGGTGGTTTCGCAGCTATCTCAGTGACAGATCACAATATGTTCAGTTGACTAGTCATGGGGAAGGTCACATTGCAACTTCAGCTCTCTCTCCTGTTACCAGAGGTGTTCCCCAAGGGTCTATTCTTGGTCCACTTCTCTTTATCCTGTACAGTTCCGACATATGTAATAATATCTTATATTCAAAATACCATCTCTATGCGGATGACCTTCAGCTGTACATTTCATTCCCTCCCCGAGATTGTCATGATGCTGTAACAAGGATAAACTCAGATTTAGATAGAGTGGCTGATTGGGCTAGTCGGAATTCATTATTGTTAAACCCTGTAAAATCAAAGTTTATGATTCTAGGCTCTAAAAATAACATTGCTGATATCCATAATCTTAAGCCAGATATAAAAATCGATGGTTGTCCAATAGATTTTGTCCAAGAGGCCCGTAATTTGGGTGTGGTGTTTGATGGCAACCTACACTTTGAATCTCACATCCTTGAGGCGGTCCGTAACTGTTTTTATAGATTGAAGCTTCTTTATCGGGTTCGCCCTTATCTAAGTGTGGACATGCGAGTTACTCTGTGTGAGTCCCTTGTCCTTTCTAAGCTCAATTATGCAGACACTGTGTATGGCTCTTGTCTGCTTAAAAGAACTGAGAGGCTCATACAAAGAGTTCAAAATGCATGTGCTCGTTTTTGTTTTGTTGTTCCGCCTCGTTCCCATGTCACCCCATACCTGAATAGGGGGAACCTGATGAAGATGGCAGCACGTAGAAAACTACACCTAGCAACTTTATTATTTGGTGTAGTACTCAATAAATCACCAGTGTATCTGTATAATAAGCTGACGTGGTCATGCTATCACAATAAATATAATACCAGGGCATCAAAATATCTCATGATTATGACAAGACATAAGACGGCTGCATTTCGTGGTAGCTTTAAATTTGCTGCAACCCGATGCTGGAACGACCTCCCTCCACCGTTTCGTGACCTGAAAACAGTGCGCTTATTTTACAATAAATATAGACAACATCTACTTACCCTGCAAAAATCTGTCTTATAACTTTTGACCTTACCTGTGGTTGCGCACGCTGCATTCCGGCATTTGGTGGATTGTGTCTGCCGTCTGGCATCATGAATCATGATAGTTATTGTCCCTTACTATTCGTACATGTTATCTTTTGCGATCTTACACTTTATATCATAGCTCCATTATTATATATACATAATTGTACTATTACATAATTCATTCTATAATCCCTATTTATATATTACTTTCTAGTTATTTGCGTTGTGAACTATCCAACACTGACTAATTTAAATAATAGTTCTCTATTATTTATTTTTTGACGTTTTCTATTGCTTTTGTTACTGTCATTGTCATTGTTCTGTGTTGTCAAGTGTCATAGCCACAGACTACTTAGAAAGAACTGACGCTCACAGAATAAAACCTTAGACCATACAGGCTGCCAATATAAATATTTTATTATTAGTTTAAATATTAATCACTTTTTTTTTTTATTCTCGTAGCTATATTAATTTAATTTAGTAATATTTATGGTATTTTAGATTTACTATTTATGTAGTTTATTAATACAGTTATGCTGACCGTGATAGCACCCTGGGTTACCATCTGAAAACCAGCGCTGCAGCGCTTAACACGTTGTAGCATTTAAGCTGAGATGGGACCATTTACGGCCTCACACAACTGATTAATAGGCATTCTTTGCCTATTATACCCGTTAGCCTACTGTAATTGTAAATTGTGTTTTAAGTTTTTTCTCTCATTTTTAATCTTGTAATGTGCAGTAGGTATTGTAGCTAAGCGATGTATTAGTCTTAGGTATTAGTGTGAGATACCGTAATAAATACATTTCTTTCTTTCTTTCTTTCTTTTCTTTAGTCTAAACCGGGAGTTGTGTCTTTTTTTTGAAACAATTAATCATTTCCTGCATTGTGAAGTTGGACTCCAATAATTCATTCTCGGAGGTAAATTTTGGTGGTTTAGGAGTTAGATAATCAGGGGCCAGATTACATAATAGCTCTCTTTTTTTTTCTTGAGAAAAGTTAGGTCTACTTCTTTTATACCCCTTTATCCACTTCATTCGATCCCACATATCAGATAGCGACACTGAATTATCAACATTATTGCAAAAATCCTGCCAATCCTTCGATTTAGCCTTACGAATTGCATGCTTAGCAATGGAAATTTTTTCCTTGAGCGCTGTTAAGTTTTCAGGGGTTGGATTTTTTCTAAATTGACTTAAAGCTAACCTGCGCTCACCTACTAATTTAGAAATAGACGGACTCCAATATGATTTAGGTTTAAAATTACTTTGTGGATTATCACATATCTTACTCATCGGTATATTTTCATAAGTTGCTTTGTTTATTTGATTGATAAAGTTATCATACAATAATTGCACTTTAGTTTCTACCAAAAACTCTTCAGATAAATATTTTTTTAGCGATGTTTTATAACCCTCCCAGTTAGCCATTTTATAATTTAGTTTTTTAGAAAAGTAAATTGTGTCATAATAGTGACATTTTATTTTAATAACTAAATGGTCGCTACCTAAGTTTTCACACATAACATGCCAATTAAAGTGAATGGCTATATCAGCTGATGCAAAAGTAATGTCAGGAGAAGATTTTTGTAGATAATTATCCACTAATTTAATTCTTGTAGGTTGCCCGTCATTAATAGAAGTAAAACCAAATTCAAGTGCTGATTCGTAAATTTGTTTACCTCTTGTGTTATTTTTATAAGACCAACTACGATGGTGTGCATTAAAGTCTCCCACTATAAGGCAGTTCTTTGGAAAACTAGAAAATATATTATCCCAGTCAACTTGTGTTGTATTTATCGAACTTGGACAGTATATCAATACCACATAGCTAACACATCCACAATTGACAAGCCTAACACACATTATTTCAATGCCCGTATTTTGCACATTAATTGAAACTTCCTGTACTTTAATAGACTTATGAATTATCATGGCTATACCTCCATAAGAGTCATCTCTATCCCTACGATATGTATTATATTCAGTGACCTTAAAACTTAATTCCGATGATAACCATGTTTCACTTATTACCGCTAAATGTATTTTTTCTTGTGTCAATAAAAGCCTAAATTCTTCTAACTTGGAACGTAAACTTTGCGCATTCCACTGTATTATATTTAAAGCACAATTTTTCTGGTTACTAGCCATTATATAAGGATAAAAGTTTACTTAGAATATCTCCTTCTCTCAAAAATATAACAACAAAACGAATGCATTCTTCCAAAATTAAACTACCTATAGACTTAATTTTAACATCTAAAGTTGAGTTAGTTAAGCATATTTCCTTCACTTTATCAAAAAAAAGTTTCAACAGTGTCCATCTAGATGTCGATTCATCCTTGTCTTTTGTGCCTTGCTGGTTACTCCTTACATCTTCTGTAATGTAACCCAATGCCTCTTGATTCTCTACTTGGTGGGATTCTGTTCGTTTTATTTCTTTTCCGCGCCTTTTATCCAATCGTTTAGTTAAAATTGGCGAATTTATAGGTTGACCTGTTTTTTGTATATTATCATTGCCTTCCGTAACAGACATCGAACTATCTCGACGTACACGAGTCTCACTCTCCAACGCGTTCCTGTATGATATTTTATTCCCATTCTGCATATTGTTTACTTTAACAGCCCGTTCTCCTGTGTAATGCTCACTATTTTCCGTATTTTGACTCAGATAGGTCGAAAGAGCTTTCCTATACGTACAATTCTCCGCACACATTATATTTCTAATATGCTTTTCTTTTAAAAATATAGGGCAGTTTTTATTCAATGCCATGTGTGCACCCTTACAATTAACGCATTTGAAATGATTAGTGTCACAGTTATTATGATTTTCTCCACATTTAGGACACAGTATCTTTTTCGTCGGACATGATCTTACTAGATCAAACTTCCAACATCCAGAACACTGGGTAACGGGAAAAGTATATGGTTCCACCTTAGACCTACATCCGTATATAAAAACATACGGAGGTAAGGTGGAACTTTTAAAACAAAGACGAACAGTTTCGCTGCTAACCCATTCTCCCTTATCTGTTTGGCGCTTTAATCTTCTTACTGATATAATTTCTTTTTCACATTCCAGGCTCTCCATAATCTCCTTTTCTTCAATCTCCAAATCTATTTGTTTTACTACTCCATAAGACAAATTAATTTCATCTACAAATTGACATCTGTATCCCATACTATCAAACTTGGTGCAGTTAATCATTTTTTCCGCATTGTATCTATCTTCAAAATGAACAAGAACCTTATATGGATTCTTATACTGTATTTTAGATATTTTGTTTATATTTTCATTTCTCATTAACTTTGCCATACCAAACTGTTTCAATAATATTTCCTTTGCCGTAATGCACACTATTATCCTTTCCTCAATTTGTGAAACCATAATTGGTTGCTCATTCTCGGAATTATTATTTTTCTTTGATAAACTCCTTGCTAACCGCTTACTTCCTCTTCTAACCGTTATGAAACCATCATCGTCTTCTACTATTTCCTCACTATCTTCTCTTACTCTTTTCTCAGGCAATCTCTGAAGCTCTTTAAAACCACTGTTTCTCTCTGCGCTTATCTGTATATTTTCCTCCTCCTCATTACAAACTTGTTGCTCGCTCTCCTTCACTATTTCCTCTTCCATCACTTCACTTCCACTTGAATCATAAAAGTCTAAATTGTTTTCTACATCACTCATTGTACATTGACATTTATGAATATGAAGGTAGATAAAAAAAAAAAACAAAACGTGACGCGTGCGCTCGCCTCGGCGTCTCGCGCGGGACTGGTGTGCGTAGTTTTGAAGTGAAAACTTATTTAGCATCGTTGTGATTTGAAAATCGATGATACGAAAAAGAGACAGACACATAAATTCATAAGATTTAACGTGGGGGAAAATGAGATAAGAAGCATTATACAGTTGTGCGCGCATGCGTAGTACAAAGCTTGAGAAAAGGCATCACAACAACTGTGGTGTTTTGTATACGTGTACACGCAGTAAAAAGAGACAGACATATAAATTCATAAGGTTTAACGTGGGAGAAAATTAGATAGGAAGCATTATACATTTCCAGAAATTTTACATTGGTCTCATTATCTTGAAGCCAACATTTTTGAAGGTTTCACTTCTACTACGCGTGATTTGCACACATGGTTTTTTTATAATTAACTAGGGGCATTGCCCATGTTTTACACAAAACATAAAATAAAAAAAACACTTAAAGTCCGACGAATATGAGACATATCTTACTTTCTTTCCCACATTATTCTGAATCGATTGGTATCGGTCTCGACCCCATACCCCCAGCAGTTTCGGAGGAGATAGCGTGACAAGCTTTTGGCAGCGGCGGCGGTAGCGGCAGTTACTTTTTTTTAGAATTAGTAATAAAATGTTGATGTGTTTATTTGTGCAGGTGCAGACAGTGTCATTCCACCCGCTGGAGGCGCAGACGCTGTTGTCAGGCGCGTGCGACGGCGCGGCGCGCGTCACGGACTGCCGCGCCGCCGGCACACATCGCGCCTGGACTCTGCCGCCGGAGATAGAACGCGCTGTTTGGGACACACATAACCCGTTCTGTTTCGCGGTTAGTTTTTTTTTTTATTATTTTTTTTTATTTTATTAGATTGAATGACAAGACGAGCAGGTCGCTCGCCTGATGGTAAGCGCCACGCCTGCCCATAAACAGAAGCAACGCCACACAGAACTTTAAATAAAGCACTGTATGACACTGGACTGCGCTCGTCACCCCGAGACATAAGGTGTTAAGTCTCATAATGCCCAGTAATTACACTGGCTTCAATGTCCTTCACACCGGAACACAACAGTGCTTACACACTGTTGCTTGGCGGCAGAAATAGACAAAGCGGTGGTACCAACCCAGCCGGCCTCTCGCAAACGAGGGACCTACCACCTTGTAAAGTTACATTTTTTTAAGTGAAAACTTCTTTAACATTCTTTAGCGGTGAAACGAAAAAGAGACACATACATTCAGACTGCCTCGGTGGCGCAGTTGTAATGCGTACGCGTTACGATGGAGACCAACGCTGAGGTCTCAGGTTCGATCCCCGGGTCGGGTAAAGTGGTATTGGGTTTTTTTCTATTACTAAATGCTCAGTATCAGCCCGGAGTCTGGAATTTGTACCCGGTATGGCGATAGGCTCGCCCCCTATCACATCGTGGGACGGAGATACGCTCGGCGAAATGTGGGTGTACAGGTTACACCTCGGGGATTACAGGCGTGAGGGCGTAGGTATGTATGCGTATGATATTCCACTCATAAATCAAATATAACGTTTATAATGACAGATGAGCAACAACGAAGGCAAGGTGGCGTACGTTGACTGCAGACACAACGAGCCGATGTGGACAATCACCGCACACGAAAAAGAAGTAACAGGTCTGTAGACTGTACCAATACTGCTGCACTCACAGACGGCAAGACGGCTTTTTTCATTAGCTCGTCATTCATCATGACAGCCTCCGTGGCGCAGCGGGTGAGTAGCCGGCTGCGAAGCGAGAGGCCGTGGGTTTGTTGGATGTTTGTGTGATCCACAAATATTTGTTTCGGGTCTGGATGTTGTGGGACCACAAGTCCCTCGTAGTTCATGATACCCACGATACAGTTTATCCTAGTGTAGGGTCAGGACTATGTGTGTGACTGTTGGGTGTATTTATTTATTTATTTATTTATTCAAGCTAATGAAAAAAGTGATGTTTATTTTGACTAATGCGTTGCCATTTACAGCAATTATAGGAGCGATTACGTTATTTGAAGCATACTGCATTATAATCTATACAGATAAACAAAATTGAAGTGTCTGTTTGTAATATTAAAATAACCGCTTTTTACTACATGCATATGAATACGGTACATATACCAAAATAACATTTTTTTCAATTTTTGTCTGTGTCTGTTTGTTCCGGCTAATCTCTGGAACGGCTGGACCGATTTTGACAGGACTTTCACTGGCAGATAGCTGATGTAATTAGTAGTAACTTAGGCTACTTAGGTACTTTTTATCCCGGAAAATGACATTCACGCGGACGGAGCCGCGAGCAATAGCTAGTTGTCTTTATAATATCAATAATGGTATCGTTTTCAGGTCTGTTATTGAGTGAACACATCCCAGGACTAATGGTAACTGTCAGCACAGATGGCAAGATGAAAACTTGGGATATTACCGGGTAAGCTAGTTGTATTTTATTATTATTTACAATATTTATAACTTTACCTGTCAGAACTGCAAAAAGTATCTATATAGATTATGAATATCTATATAGTATGTATATAGGTTGACTGATAAGAGAATGCCTCTGGCATTAAGTCCGTCTGTACATATATTATGTATAAAGTGTGTAAAATAAAAAATAACATCTATACTATAATTTGACAGCCTCCGTGGCGCAGCGGGCGAGTAGCCGGCTGCGAAGCGAGAGGCCGTGGGTTCGATTCCCGCACCGAGACAAATGTTTGTGTGATGCACTAATATTTGTCTCGGGTCTGGGTGTTGTGGGACCGCAAGTCCCTCGTAGTTCCTGATACCCACGATACAGTTTAACCTAGTGTGGGGTCAGGACTATGTGTGTCGACTGTTGGGTGTATTTATTTATTTATATTTTTTTGTACTTAATGCTTTCTGGAAATAAATACATTTATTATTATTATTGTACGGTGCTAGCGACCTACATCGCCTGCGCTGTGTCAGCGCTTTACGCCACACGAATTAAATAGTATTAATTGCATGGATTTCACCAATCAGTTCACGTCCAAACATCGACCAGTTCGCGTGCTCTCATAACCATTACCATTACCATTTTTACCATACCATTTAGACTAGTTCAGTTTAAATAAACCATATTTACCAAACCATTATATCTTTACATTTACGAACCATACGTAAATCCCTGTACGGACACCACAACCCGTACATCGTGGTCCTTCGAGCCTCCGTAACGGCGGGATCTGCGCGAGTGTCGTCAGTACACGTGTCAGTGTCTCAGACCTACGGTGTAACCAGTTTCGTGTATACACATAGACAATTTACCAGTAACCAGCGTCAAGCGGATCACCAATTTCGTTGACGAAAAACCAACCAAGATCAACTTTTCCGGGACAAAACCAGGTCACCACGTGCCAGTCTCAGAGTAAGATCTTTCCTTTTTTAAACTTAATTTACCAATGTCAGCCACAATGGAGAAGATCTTGGCCACACAAGATCAAATTATTTCCGCAATGGAAAGCCTTTGTAGTAATTTCAAGAAAGATGGGGCGGAGCGTAAGACTCCAGCCTACATTGAAAAACGCCTGAACACTTTAGATGCCTATTGGAACGAATTTCAGACTAATCATACCAGATTATGTACTGAATTCGAGGATGTGAACCATAAGTATTTTAGTGAGAATTATTACCAGAAATCGCTTCGCTTTTACAATGATGTCAAATTACTTATTAGAAAACATATGACCACTGAAACAAACAAACCATTACTAAGACCAGCTACACCACTCGCCTCCGAGCGTCAGGAGACTCCTACTACTCCTGGCGTGGGAGGTGCTTCCCACAGTTCGTTTACCTTGTACCCAACCACTCAAGGTAATTCTAGCAAGGTGGAAGAAATGTTACGGAAGCAGAGAAGTAACTTTAAAGCATTTTCTCGTACCTTAGTTTCTGTCGATCTCGAGACCGCTTCCGAACGATGGGAATTTGAAGACATTTTGAAAACTATCCAGTCGAGGTGGTCGGTAATCGATTCTTTACACTGGGAGATAGACAGTGAAGCTCTTATAGATAACGATGAATATGAACTAGCTTTTTGTGAATATGAAAAACAATATAACAAAATAAAAAGAGTAGTTAACGGGAAAATGTGGTCAGTTTCATATAAGGAGAAATCCACTCCAAAAACTGATATACCAATATTTAGCGGAAATTACCATCAATGGTTATCCTTCAAAGATTTGTTTTGCGAAGCCATACATACAAACAATTCCCTTCCAAATGGACAAAAAATGCAATTGTTAAAAAACAAACTCAGAGGCGAAGCCGAGAGATTAGTTCAACATTTGCGCATTAAATCCGACAATTACCAAGTTTGTTGGGACATATTAAACAAAAGGTACAATAATATGCGGTTGATATTTAACTCACATGTACACATGCTCTTAAATATTCCAACCATGCAACAAAAATCTGCTGTACTCATTATGACAATTCATGATACTGCCACTGAGAGTCTAAATTCTATAGAGGCAATGGGGGTAGACATATCCCATTGGGATCCACTGATCGTTTACATTCTGACTCAAAAATTAGATTCCGAAACAAAGCAGGAATATGTTGAGTCGATGCAGGATTCCAAAGCCTTACCAAACTTAAAAGAGTTTCTAAACTTCTTAGAAACAAAATTTACTTCATTGGAGGATCCAGAGGCGAAGCACGCCTCAGGGCGCAAACAAGATTTAGCTAAGTCAAATCATCAGCGTTCTCAAAATAATGAAAACCAAAAACGAGTGACCTACAAAACACCATATAATAATTATAACAATCAATTTTTCCAACATAGACCAGCAATTAATCACTCAACAACAAAACAGGCCACCTTTGTTACGCAAAGAAAATGTGTGCTTTGCAATAACAACCATGCGTTATTTCACTGTAAAGCATTTTTAGAATCTATGCCAGAAAATCGATTACAAATAATTGACAAAAACAATTTATGCAAAAATTGTTTAGTAAATCACGCAGGCAAAGACTGCACATCAGTAAAAACATGTCGATTTTGCAATGACCGACATAACACATTGCTACACAATGCTTATATAACCTACTTACCATCTACATCTACCATTAATCAGCAAGATAAGCAGTGCACGCAGAAATCGAATGTATGTGTCGCAAACACACCATTGGAGTCAATGCCGAAGTTGCTAGCCACGGCCATGATAAGAATTAAAACAAGAGACGGTTGTTACCATATCATGCGCGCTCTTGTCGATCCTTGTGCAGAATCATCTCTAATCACGGAAAATGCTGCGCAAATATTAGGCCTACCACGAATAAAACGCAATTGTGTGGTAATAGGAGTTGGCGACAAAGCTAACAACAGCAAGGGAGTCATCAAGCTTACCATATCCTCTTTACATAACAATTATACGTTTAATACAGAGGCATATGTAATGACACATGTAGTCAGCAATTTACCATATCAATCATTCGCAAGACCATCTTGGCCGCAAATAAACAATCTACCACTTGCAGACCCGGAATTCAACAGAAGCCGACCGGTTGATTTGATATTAAGTGTAGGGGTATATGAGCTGATAATTCTACCTGGCCTAATCCATAGAGATGCCTCTCAACCAATAGCGCAACAAACAGAGCTGGGATGGATTATAAGCGGCACAGTCAAACCCAACCAAAATTATTGCAATGTTGTCGTAATTGATTTAAAAGATTTACACAAGTTCTGGGAGATTGAGGACATCCCAGATAATTTAATAAATATTTCTAGTGATGACTACCAATGTATACAACAATACCAGTCACAAACAACACGCCAACCAGATGGACGTTATGTTGTCCGATTACCACTCAAGCCAGAGGTAACGGAGAAATTGGGGGAGTCTAAAACCAAAGCCATAGCCCAATTTCGACAACTAGAAAAAAGATTCGCAAAAAATAAGTATATTTCTGAGACATATAAGGATTTTATACGTGAATATATATATTTAAACCATATGATTAAGTGCACGAGTAACCAGACACTCGAAGCATATTTACCTCACCACTGTGTAGTACGCGCGGAGTCAACGACCACTGCGACACGTGTCGTTTTTAACGCGTCAGCAGAAACATCGACGGGTTATTCGTTGAATGACTTAATGCACCGCGGACCAAATCTACAACAAGATTTGTTGTCACTCATAATAAGATGGAGGCAATACCAAATAGCCTTCACTGCTGACATCGAGAAAATGTTTCGGCAGATACTTGTCCATAAAGACGATCAAGCTCTCCAGAAAATTATATGGCGTGATCACCCGAAACAACCACTACGGGAATACCAATTAACCACTGTAACTTACGGCACAAAGGCCGCACCATTTCTAGCGATGATGACGCTAAAACAATTGGCCCGCGATGAAGGTCAAAACTTTCCAGAAGCTGCAGAGGTTGTGGAAAACAGTTTTTACATGGACGATCTTCTGCATGGACATCACGACCTGCAATCTGCGAAAAAGTTAAAAACAAATCTTATAGCTCTTTTAAAGTCAAGTGGATTCAACCTAAGAAAGTGGTCATCCAATAAACCAGAACTATTGGAAGATCACGAATCAACCGAGAGCAATGACCAGACTTTCATATTTAGACACCAAGAGTCGACGAAGGCCTTGGGATTGCAGTGGCACCCACGGGAAGACCATTTTATGTTCCAGTTAAAGTTAGAACCATCAGACAAATTTACCAAAAGAATTCTTCTTTCTAATATGTCAAAAATATTTGACCCTCTTGGATGGCTTTCACCAGTTACCACGAAGCTTAAGTTGCTTTTTCAAGAAGTTTGGCTATTAGATTTAAAATGGGACGATGCCTTACCAGATGGCATCATTTTTAAATGGAAAACCATGGAAGAGGACATCAAGAATATTAACCACATTAAAATACAGCGATGGTTGCAATGCGATACAAGGAACACCATAGAGTTGCACGGATTCTGTGATGCCTCCGAAAAGGCATATGCCTGTGTTGTTTATTGCAAAATCAATAACCCTTTGCAGAAGGGATCATCAGTTGTCATTATAGCTGCCAAATCTCGACTTGTTCCGGTAAAGAAAACCACTTCACTGCCGAGATTAGAATTATGTGCTGCCGTTTTATTGTCAAAACTAATGAGTACCATATGCCAATGCTTGTCAGAATTTACAATTAAAATGTTTAGTTGGTCCGATTCAACGGCGGTCCTAGATTGGCTAAACGGAGACATTAGTCGCTGGAAACCTTTCGTCGCTAATAGAGTAAAACAAGTTGTCGATGTTATAAAACCAAGTTGTTGGCATTATGTACCGTCAAAGGAGAATCCAGCGGACTGTGCCAGCCGAGGCATCACCGCTGACCAACTGATTACTCACAATATTTGGTGGAATGGACCAACTTGGCTGTCATCGTTTGATGAGAAGAAGTTAATAAAAAAATGTACTTACAATACAAATGAAGATGTTAGAAAACCAGTACAAATACATGTTTCAATAACAAATTATGAAAATAATGTTATTGATTACATTTTACACAAACACAGCGATTTTACGCGAGCATCGCGAGTGCTAGCCTGGGCGCTACGTATGACGTCACGCATACGTAATAAGCCGTCATTCTTAACCATAACAGAATTAAGAAAGGCCAATAACATGTTAATTAGACATGTCCAGAAATTGGAGTTTACAGAGGACATTAATTACATTAATGTCTATAACCAGATAAACCCAAAAAGCAATTTAGCAAATTTAAGACCATTTATTGATGACCAAGGCTTACTAAGAGTCGGCGGGCGTATCATGAACGCGAATATACAGGAGAACATGAAACATCCCTATATCTTACCACATAACCATTATTTAACAGATATGCTTATTGACCAAGCACATAAAATGACTTTCCACGGAGGTGCACGATTGACCTTAGCTTGGCTACGTCAACAATATTGGATAGTTAGTGGAAATAGTGCTGTTAAGAAAAGGCTCCGAAAATGCGTTGTATGTAGAAGACAGAATCCTATCAAACACGAACAGTTGATGGGATCCTTACCTGCGGCTAGAACGAACATGTCTCGACCGTTTTACCATACGGGTGTAGATTTTACAGGCTTTGTAGACGTCAAGTCTGCAAAGGGGCGAGGGATAAGGTGCACTAAAGGCTATATCGCAGTTTTTGTTTGTATGGCAACCAAGGCTATACATCTGGAACTAGTGTCTGACCTCACCTCCTCGGCTTTTATAGCCGCACTTCGCAGACTCGCAGCTAGGCGGGGAGCTCCCGGTCACTTATACAGTGACAACGGGACAAATTTCATAAAAGCGAATCGAGTTTTGCAAGAAGAATTAGTTAACCTCAAATCGATCATAGATGACCAATTCTATACTGAATTAACTAGCATGCAGATTCAGTGGCATTTCAATGCTCCATCATGGCCAAGTGCTGGTGGACTTTGGGAAGCTGCTGTAAAGAGTCTAAAATACCACCTGAGACGAGTAATAGGCGAACAAAGATTAACGTACGAAGAATTTTCTACTTTACTTGCTCAGATAGAAGGTTGTCTGAACTCTAGACCTTTATGCACAATAAGTGAAGATCCAGACGACTTAGATTTTTTGACACCAGCACACTTTTTATCAGGTGGACCAACATTAACCATTGTTGAATCTGAAACGGATCAACGCACCAGATGGCAGCTCACTCAAAAGATATACCAAGATATCTGGAAGAGATGGCGCGTCGAGTATCTAACTCAACTGAACGCTCGGTCCAAATGGCGATGTTTAGAACCAAATATGAACATTAACGATATCGTCGTCATACATGATGCTAATCTTCCGCCCGGAAAATGGGCACTAGGCAGAATTGTGGAGCTCCATCCCGGAAAGGATGGACTAGTTCGAGTCGTATCCGTTCGAACTAAAAACGGAATTATAAAAAGACCAATAGTGAAATTATCTCTTTTACCAATAAGTCATGATTCCACTCAGAACATTCCAGTCAAACCACAAGGTCAACCAATCCCTGAAGCTGCCAACTCATCAAACCCGAGGACGAAAGGTGCAAATAAAGCAGGCATATTCCATTATATCACCTTAGCATTTATGTTGTTTACATTTTTCATCTCACCAACTCAGTGTACATACCACGTAAGAAGCTTAAACAACAGCCAAAATCTGTATTTTGACCAAATATCTACAGTGCATATTGTTAGAGATGAATGGAAGCTTGTAACGTATTACGATTTAGAGCCGTATTGGCAAGGGAATAAGTTGCTACTTCAGTACATAAACCATCTGGAGTTAATTTGCACAAACAGTACTATGAAAGCTCATTGCGAGGCGATCGTATTACAATTACGACACGGCTACACGGAGTTGGAACATTACAATGATATGTTGTCGAATCAGCAGTTCCCAGGCCAGCACGCGCGACGTCGCCGCGGCCTCATTAACGGTGTGGGTAATATTGCACATAGTTTATTCGGTGTACTCGATGACCAATTCGCGGAGCAATATAAAAAGGACATCGACCTAATACGAACAAACCAAAACCATTTAGCCGAGCTATGGAAAAATCAAACATCGGTAGTAGAGTCCGAATACAATGTATTGAAAAGGATGAAATTTTCTATTGATAAGCAACACAAGATGTTTACTCATTATCTCAATCAGTTAGAAAATAATACTGGCAAACTGAATCGTCAGGTCCAGGATATGGAAAGTACCAATGAATTTTTATTATCTTCAATGGCTACAAGTGGTGTATTAATGAACTTAAAAGGAATTCAAGACGTATTATTGGACACTGTATCAGAGGTTTCCTACGGAAAATTCAACTTACATCTGTTAAAACCCGACCAACTGTTGAACGAGTTAAACATAATATCTGGAAAATTACCCAAAGAATCCAGCTTTCCAATAGATATAATTCCATCAGAACTACCAAAAATATACCATTTATTAAAAGTGAAAGCGAGAATGACTCCTGGTTACTTTATATTTGAGATAAAAATACCTCTTGTGAGTAGGGATAATTACGATGTTTACCAAATACATTCAATACCAAAAAAGGTTGGCAATAACATGGTCACCCTAGTTCCAGTGTCGACTTACGTAGCGATAAACTTACGAAAGGAATCGTATATACCGATTTCAGATACAGATCTTCGGCAATGCATTCATTTTGACGACACAACCCAATTATGTCCATTACAAAAACCAATTTACCACATGAAAGCTAATGAAAGTTTCTGCTTCAAATCTCAAGAAAGACAACGATGCATGACAAAATCGGCGACATGTCACGACTTGTGGGTCCAGCTAAGTACTATAAACACTTATTTGTTTTTTTGTTGCGACCCGTTCTCAATAAGAATCATATGTGAAGACCAAATCACATCCGATCACCTCAATAACGCAGGTATACTAAAGCTGGACACCGACTGTATCATCAAAGGGAGCGATGTGACCATTCTGACTCAGAAAAATCTAGTCCACAATATTACCATGCAAGCAGATGTCACAAAAATAGAAATACCTCTTATTAATCATGTATTTAATCAGGATCTTTCGGTGCCGATCACAGAAGCGGAACCAATAATGAGTGGTCATGAAAAAGAATTAGAGAACATAGGCTCTAAAGTTAGGCAATTGAAATCAGAGACAGGCTTAATAAACGATATTTCATATCACGACGTGCATCATTACGTCACGATTTACTTGCTGATGAGTGTCGTGGGTGCAGTGATCATAGCGTACGTCACGCGGCGGTGGCGCGCGCGCATCGCGTCCCGCGCCCCGCGTGCTGCGGTGGCTGCGGAAGCGGCGCTGGAGCCAGCAACGCCGGGGCCGGAGCTACCTGCGCGCCCGAGCCGGCGCTACCTGCGCGCCCGAGCCGCCTGGGCAGCCGCCCGCGCCCGATTCTACGCGGTCTAACCAACGCCGCGTACCATTATAGTGTCAGTGACCAATGTGTTAGTGCATGTGAAAAAGCAGAGCATTGTGATCAAAATGTGTGCGCGAGTGAATCGATTTACGCTAAACCAATGCCGAGTGTCCGCGTAAATAAATCCTCTTCGCCTACTTTTTATAAACACAGTTTTAATGTAGTGAGTAGTTCTAAACCATAAGGACACTAGAGTGTAGAATAAAAATTGTCTATCACCTTGTCTCATCATCATTCATAATCATCAGAACCATCTTCTCTTTCTCGCTGTGGGAGCATGTACGGTGCTAGCGACCTACATCGCCTGCGCTGTGTCAGCGCTTTACGCCACACGAATTAAATAGTATTAATTGCATGGATTTCACCAATCAGTTCACGTCCAAACATCGACCAGTTCGCGTGCTCTCATAACCATTACCATTACCATTTTTACCATACCATTTAGACTAGTTCAGTTTAAATAAACCATATTTACCAAACCATTATATCTTTACATTTACGAACCATACGTAAATCCCTGTACGGACACCACAACCCGTACAATTATAGTATCGATATCTGGAAATAAATACATTTATTATTATTATAGTATCGTTATCGTTACTTAATATATCATAATAAAATATCAATGTATCGAGGAAAAATATCGACGAAATATCCTAATATTGTTAACTATTATAAGCAGGTAGATCTCTTGTATTTCCGCCTGGGTAGTTTCATACCAGCGGAATGTCTATTTATACGACCAAGTAGCATTGTGTAAACACCATTGTGTTTCGGTTTGGAAGGATATTGAAGCCAATGAAATTACTGGCCAATGAGACAACATCGTTGGGTGACAAATGCAGTACTACGATTTAAATTACGTTTCCGGAGGCCCAATTACCCATTTCTTTCCTTTGAGTTGTACAACACATCCATGATTCATATTGTGGATATTCATGGGCGGTGAGTATAACTTATCATCTGGTGACCCACATGGTCATTTTCCGATCTCAGCTGTACAAAAACTAACAATACTCGCATATATGGTGCTTATTGCATTATGGTGATATTGGGTTTTTTCTATCATGAAATGCTTAGTATCAACCCGGAGTCTGGAATTATGCCCGCTATGGCGATAGGCTCGCCTCCTATCACATCATGGGACGGAGATACGCTCGGCAAAATGTGGGTGTACTGGTTACACCTCTGCCTACTCCTTCGGAGATTACAGGCGTGAGTGCGTATGTATGTATGGTGCTTATCATGCGCTGGTCATTTAGTCGTGGTGTTTAAAAAATACCCATTTATTGTATTTTTTGCAGATCTGGCGCTACGCAGGTGAGCGAGCGCTCGTGTCGAGTCGGGCCGGTGCTGTGCGCCGCGCTGTGCCCCGACGCACCTCACTCCATAGCCATCGGCGGAGACAACAAACAGAACTACATTGAACTGGTAGATCTTAACATCAGCGAACAATGTGAGTATTCAATAGCTTTCGATAGACCATGTGCATGATCTTAAAGACGGTACTGATATCGATATTTATGAAAAAGTATCGCCGATATCGATAACGCTACGTTAAGTTACGTAAAGTGTGAATGAAATAATGTATATTAATAGGTTTATTTTATCGAATAAAAATATTATTATAATTCCCGAAAGTTGGTAATAAAAATTTAATTAATTGAATTAGCGAATAGTACTTTCGAAATTCTATTTGGAGGGAATAGTTGTTGAAAATAATCTCGAGCTCATTTCGAAAGGAAACTCTTGAGCGTTTATTTTAAAAATATTACTATCGACGTCTCAGGAAATTTAAGTCGGATACATCCGATGTATCGACATCGGATGCACCTCTAATAAAAATGCATAATCCATGCGTACCAAAAATACTGAAAGTGTCAGTATTGGTCCTATCAAAATACTTGTTTTCCGATTTTATATTTTTCTTTGTGTTTCAGATACGAATCGTTTCGGCAGTCGACAACCGGTTACAATTACTACAGAAGACAATACTATGGAGACATAAACTATATATTCTATCAATATATTTCATTATATTATGATAATTTCTATTTGTTTTATTTCATGCTTAGAAATAACTTTCCATGATCGGTATGCAATTATGACGTATTCATTGAAGTGTTGCCATATGCAATGAACATAATATACAATGGTAGCGTAAGTTGCATACTATTGTAGTTTATAGTTTCTATTCGTTTATTTTGAAATATAAATAAATGTTAAAGATCTTATACAATTAACGAGTATTAGTAGTATAATTTTACAGTTTGAAGTGTCGCAATAGCGAAATTATATTTTATAGACAAAAATATCGACACTTAATTGAACACACATTTACAAATATAAAATCAAAACTATTCATTCAATGTAGATGAGTCTGGTATATGGATACGAGTCTGTAATTTGTATATTTGCTACCGCCGATTAGAAAGCGACTGGTGATTGACTATCTTCTAGCTCAAAAAGTGTGTGTAGCTGTTGTATAATATTATGTAACGCTAAGTTACATTGCCTGCGAGATCTCTCGTTCCACTAGTTTCTCGCAGTAAGTACCATAATGCACTGAGAAGATTTCTCGCAAGAACTTATCGAATTATAATCGCTCGCCGACAAGAAGAATAGATGGTCGTTTTCACAATTCGTTAGGAAATAGTAGCTAACTAGGTGGTAGGTTCCTCGTATGCGAGAGGCAGTCTAGGTGGGGAACCACCACTTTATCTGTTTCTGCCGCCAAGCAACAATGTGTAAGCAATGTTGGTATTTCGGTTTGAAGGACATTGCAATAACAATAACGGACCGTGTTGCTATTAATGGTGTATTTTATTAAAACAATAAAAAATCGATACAAATGTACAAGTAATTTGATTGTCATAAATATCGTACAATATTTCCCATCACCAATAATACCAGCACGTACCGTTGCTGCCAATACCGCTTTGTCTATAATTTCGACCGTGAATCGCTGGAAAGAAAATACGTTCCTGTTTAATAATTTTTTTTTATGAATTTTTTGGAGGTTGAAGAGTCATAAATATAGGTATGCGATCTTTTTTTAATATAATTTTAAATGTTGTCAAAATGTATGTGACTGCAGCACAATAGTGCGAGTAATATGCAGCGCTAAACACCAAGCATTATAACAAATATTTATTCAAGGATGTAGTGCGGCGCCAGACGTCACATTTAAAAAAATATATGCGTGAGAGCGGTGCGGCGCCACACACGTGTTGTTTTTGTTTTTAACGTTCATTTTTCGCTCCCTGCGTGTGGAACAGCATACATAACAGTGGGTGTGGAAAGAAGCCTAGCGTGTTGGGAACAATTATCCATTAAATATAGGCCCGCAGTCAATATTAATTAGAATTAGATTATTCTCGGGTAAAATTTAAAATAAACCAATTTTATTTTAGCATAAAATTCTTGCTATGTGTAATATAAATGTAACACAACGTCATACTTTTATATACGACCTAGAAATTACCCTATAATTCGTAATAATTACAAATAAAATTTACTACGGGTATTTTTTCTATGTATATTTCACGATTTCACTGGGTACCACACTGAATTTGAAAAAAAACCTAGTTAGTAACAAGTAAATAAAAGACATAATAACAACTGAGATTATGTATTTGCAACATATCTTAAAACAATTAAATAAATATATTAGTTGATAAACTATCGAATGTAATGACGGCTAAAAGCTTTAATACTGCTATGAATAAGCTGTAACTGGTCAAAAGTTAGTAAGAAAATATATGACCTAATAATCATGGTCATTTAGGAAAAATATTGTTATGGCAATGCATTGCTATGAAATTAAACTTTTTTTTTTAAATTACTTCGTGTCCCGGAGCATATATGATAATTAGTTCCATAAAACAAGCAAAATTCAACCTTATTTGTACGTCAATAAGGTTGAGTTCTGCCTGGAGCTGTCAGTTGCCCTGCGAACGGCTCCATGGTACGAAGGATCACATTATTTTTAAATTTATATATAACATAATTTTGCGTTAATTCACAGCCAGAAGAATTGTGAATTTAATAAACAATATTATATATATCTTAGCTTTTAAAATCTATTATTGCTTCTAATATTTGTTTAGTTGTTATTATATTGTTCATGGTATTTGAGAAACTCGGCCACATAAAAAAAAACTAGTGATAACTATACAGATTATTTTTTATCCATTATCGATTTATTATTTATATAAAATGCAATATATAAACGAAACACAATATATTCTATAGGAAATTGGAAACTGAAAAATAGTTATTTTTAACTTCATTTTAATAACGTTATGATAGTAACCAAGTGTGGCCAAGTATTTAAGCATAAACTACGTGTAAATAAACGCATTAATATATCTAAATTAAAAGCATTAAAACACAATGGCACCAATTCTAATGTTCACATATCGATCCTATTTGAAATTGACTATAGCAACAAAAAAATACAGACCCTTTCTAACTAAAAGGCCTTTCACAAAAACGTTCAAATTATTTTTTTTACTGAATTATGATACTTTTCCGTTATAAAATGCCTATTAATATTAACTTATTTCAAGATCTTTATTTAATTCATAAGTATTTGTAACTAATTAAAATAGAATTGGTGCCTATAACTAAAGAATAGTTGTGTCCATGATTCAATATTAATATAATCAATACATTAAAAATTATATAAACCATTTGTGCACCACGTGTTCTCCATTAGAAGCGATATTTCGATTAATTACTATTATTTATAAGAGATCCCAGTATCGAGTTTGTGTATTGGATAAAATAGCCTCAAAAATATCGGTTTTTTGTTACTTCCTAAAGTATTGTTTACTTACCATAGATTTAGGAGAGTAAGTACAAGATTGGCATAGCATAAGAGGTAAAATATATTTAGCCATATTATGTTTATACGTGATGGCTAAACGAGACTATTCTCGACACATTATTGGCCTGTTTCGGCTCGGCTTTGTGTGTACTTGATTTTGTGTGTGGATATTTGTAATGTTTTGAAACCCTCATACTATAAAAAATATTCCCTAAATATGGCAATCAATGCCGTGTTTATTGTAAAAAAATGCATCAGATCAGGACACAAAGTCATATCGATAGTCGATATGGAAGTTGCACAAATGCGTCGCGCAACACTATTTGTCACACACATGAACTTTCAGCACACGAACACACGTACGATTTGGTCTCGCGTATAATGTTTTGTAGCTGTTATGGTATACTATATTGAATGTTGTATCTATGGTTTTTACAGTCTCGTAATATCAGTTGCCAATTTTCCGTATCATCTCGATAACAAATACACGTAATAATCGATTACAATACGATGTGATTTAATCGAAATAAAGCTTAAACGTTTATATCCTTCGAGCCTATGGTGATATTCTAAATTAACTTCACATATAAAGTGGTGAAAATCTGATTTTAACTGTGGTTTGAAGGCCAAGGATCAAAGGTTCTCGGAGACAGGATATAGTAAATTTTTTTTTAAATGCCGTATCGCATCTTACGTTACCCGCGCAATAATTGACCCTCGACCTTCCACTTTCAAAACAAAAAAAAATATTTACTCTTCCTCGGGGAACTTGAGTACGGCGTCATTGATAGCCCGTGCTACGTACTGCACGTTGTTGGGGTTTAGGCCGCAGATGTTGATGCGTCCAGACTTAAGCAGGTAAATGTGGTACTCCTTGATGAGATGTTCCGCTTGACGCTGAGTCAGACCGGTGTAAGAGAACAAACCGATCTGTTTCACTATGTGGTCCCAATTGCCGGGTGTGTTCAGTCTGTTGATATCGATAATGTTGAGTTAAAATATCTGCTAGAGGAAAATGCAAATTTAGGGACAATAAATATATATATTTTTTGGCAAAAATCTGAAGGTAAAACTAATCATCAATGGTAGCGTTTATAGATTGATAGGTAATTAAACAATAAGAACTTACTTGACAAGCTCAGATCTGAGCGCCTCTCTCATTTGAATAACTCTACTGGACATCAACTTGATGTGATCCCTCCTGAAATACATAAAATAAAAAACCATTAATATTAAACATATTTTTATGGTCAATAATATTATGGAAATTACACTACTGGAAAAAATACAAGTTCCTCACAATAAAAAGGTTGGGGTGTTATTAGAACAATTTGTAGAGTCAATATGTGAGCCTCAAACATTTCTACATCTAGTACTTATATAAAGTACAATATAACAGTACTGACCACTCGTCGAACAGCTGTTTGTCAGCGAGCACGGATGCGACGACCCTGGCGCCGTGAGCTGGAGGGTTGGAGTACATCCCGCGCACGATCCATGTCAGCTGGGACTTCACCGGGGCCACGTGGCTAGACTCAGACATTACCACGGTCAAGTTGCCGACACGCTCGTCTGAGAATCAAAAGTACAGGTCATATGACGCGGTAGATAAATAACATGAGTACCTAGTGAAGTTATAATGCCTACTCACTGTACAGTCCAAAGTTCTTGGCGTATGACTGCGCGCAGACCAGCTCGAAGCCTCTCTTGACGAAGTACCGCACGGCCCACGCGTCGCGGTCGAGGTCGCCTGACGCGAAGCCCTGGTACGCGCTGTCGAAGAACGGGAATAACTTGCGCTCCTAAACGTAGAAAAAAGATTAAACTAAACTTACCTATTAATTATTTAATACGTTGAATCCGGCGCAACACACTTGCGGAGTTGTAAGTGAGGGTCGTATAAATAAAGTGTTACCGAAAGGTGTAGTCAAATTTAAGTAACATATAGTGTACGGTATAAGTATTTCATTGCTATCCACGAAGGATGCCTAACGTCATCATACCTCCATGACATCAGCGATCTTCTCCCACTGCTCCTGTGTGGGGTCGATGCCAGTGGGATTGTGTGCGCATGCGTGCAGGAGGATCACCGAGTTCTCCGGCGCATTCTTCAGGTCTTCAATGAGGCCGTCGATGTCGATGGCGCGCGTTTTTGGGTTCCAATAGCGGTAGGTACGAGGTTGTGTGAATCCGGAGTTCACGAACACCAGGTGGTGGTTCTCTGTTAGGAGAATCCATTTTAATTTCATAAAAGTGATGTTAGCTTTCTAATTGTTAAGATAGGTATGTGTAAGCAGATAGAAAGAAATTAAATGTCATTCGGTGCATTCCGTCGTTATTTATTTATTTTACGACATAATTTTAATTTTTATGCCCTTTTGATGGCCGTTCCCTATATTCTGTCTGTCTCTAGTTTTGCTATACCGGTGATAGAAAATTTTATCTATTTTCCGTTTTACCGTCCCAATAAACTTACTAATGATAGGTAATCCTATTCTTCATTGCTGTCTACTGATGAGAGGACTGATAGCTGACTACAGATATACAACACTATGAAAATGACAGTTCAAGCGTCCCAATATTTTTATGTGCTATCTGTCGATAAAGTTATTTAGTTTTTTCTTTATCAGTAGATTTTGACCGATACACAGATATCCTCGGCTGTAAAAAAACGAAATAAATAACGCATTTTGAAGAAATAGCCATGAGTATACAAGGCTTACATGGCACTTGCACTGCAATACAAAAAACTAAATAAATTATGTAAAAATCTAAAAGAAAATATAAAAAAAATCTAAAATTCCCATGAATAAAAATAATGCACCGTTTTGATAATTAAAGTAAGTGCAAGAGACATATAAATATTTGTTAATGCGAACAAAATAATTCCCCACTTCAGTAAAATCCCCCAAATTCGCTTGGGATTTTTGTTCAAAGGACTTGTATTCAGAGCCGTAATGTATTGACAGTGAAACGTTTCGTTATTACATTGTGTTTTGCAACATAATAACATTTCTCGTTATTATTATTTCATTTACAGTGGTAAAAAATAAGTATTATAGATAAATGTTAAATTAAAACTTATATTTCTAATCTAAATCATATCTTCATATTTTCTAACATAAATTAAACAATAGTTCCTCTTTCTCAGCTTGTATGAACATAACGCACAAGAGGGCCCTAATAGACTGCCTATCTATTGCTATCATAGTATCCGACGTGCATATCTAAAAAATAGGGACGATTCCAAGCAGTAGATAGAACAATACAGATGTTTGACGATAGCTATCTATCGTGAAATTGAAGATTAATATTGGGAACGGCCATAAGAGTATCACTATTTTTTGTTTCTTTTACTTCCATTACCTATCATTACTACATGAGACTAGTTAAAAAATGACATTTATTATATGGTCAAAATTGCTAGTAGATACCAAAGTAATATAAAACGATAGTACATTTTTAGGTTGCTTAATAAGTAGTCAAATACGTAGGAAATAAGGATTTTTAAGCAACTTAAATGTCAAGGATCGAAGCCTGGCCGGCAGTCGTAGCCTAACATTATTGTTTGTATAAAAACGTGTTTATTACCATGTTGGCATGACTAGAGAGCGACGAGAGTACCAAAATTACAATATACGAGTACATGTTCGACATGACTGTTGCTTGTCAACAATCGATATCATAATATACTGATGTAGAGTACATTTGAGTGCACCCAAGACAAGACACACTTGACAAAATAACATCATAAGCTCAGGCCAATGAGTAGGCAGAGGCACCCATTGTTCATTTATTTACGGGGCAAATCCATTATGTAACATCAGCGAGCCTATTGTTGTATTAAGCACAATTCCAATCCCGGCCAAATATCCATAATTGACCGATTAAACAAATTATAATAAATAAATAAATACACCCAACAGTCACACACATAGTCCTGATCCCACACTAGGTTAACCTGTATCTTGGGTATCAGGAACTACGAAGGACTTGCGGTCCCACAACACCCAGACCCGAAACAAATATTTCACACAAACATTTGTCTCGGTGCGGGAATCGAACCCACGGCCTCTCGCTTCGCAGCCGGCTACTCGCCCGCTGCGCCACGGAGGCTGTCTAATTATTATTATCGACATAATAATATTGCACTAACAAACATTAATTTATTTATAAATACATCGACAATATTATGCCATGTTGCGTCACATAGATAAGGGCCAATAACCTGCGACCCGTAAACATTCATGATACTCGTCAGATATTATTATATGAACCAATAGTAAACAGTTCATCTTGGCCTGAAACCGGTATGAACTATTATATACGTAGTAATTTTTTCACAAATCTTTATATATATAATTCTGCTGTACGTGTGTATGTGACTGAACTCCTCCTAAACGGCTGGACCGATTTGAATTAATTTTTTTATACGCGTTTCGGTGGCGCCCTAGATGGTTTAGATTCACAATTGGTAGGTGATTTCAGTCAACTTTTAATATATTTTCGATCTCACATTGATCTATGTTCACATTTGACGTTAATTATTGATTTATGAGAATACGATTTTCAATTTTCTTGACACTGAGACTACATCGAAATGATATTTTGAACAATTAAAGATACGAGAATTGTCCTTCAGATTTGGATGAAATTTGGCACACACACACAAACCATGATCTGGGCTAAGATATAGGCTCCTTATTATCCCGGTAGCGCGTTACCGGCAGATATGATACAAGACATTCACGCTGTCGGAGCCGCGGGAAAGAGCAAATAAAAAATATGAAATTAAAACTTACCCCATGTCGGAGCTGAGTAGTAAAACGTTGTGTATTTAAGGTGTTTGTGGAGGAGCTCAGCGCCGACGCGAAGACCGCCAGTACCGGACAGTGTCTGTACACCGAATGCCTGCAACAAAACTATTGACGTCATAACTCAGTTTTAATTATGTCTAACGACATTTCCATTATATCGTACCCAAATTATTTTTGTTTCAAAAATTATTTGGAGTCGTCGCAACAAGTAGTTTTCTTAGATATGTTACAAAAGGTACTTATAACCTAAGATAAAACATTTTACATAGACCTATCTAACAAGTGATACAACTCAAAATTGGTTACATTAGTTATATATCTCAGCCTGTTGTCGTCCACTTAAGCCTCCCCAAGTGAGCGCCAACCATCCCGGTCTTGAGCAGCCCGCACGGTGGACCGACGACTTGAAAAAATGGCGGGTAGCGGGTGGATTAGTTATGCAACTAAGTAATTCTAAGGTGTGTAAAAAGGCCAAAGCCAAGGTCCAACGTCCTCGCCTGTACGTGGTACACTCTGCTAATTAACGGATGAGGCGACTGGTTCCCGTTGCGGGTTGTGGGGGTCAGACGGTGGGTCGCCCCATATAATACCAAATACCGTCAAATCTATCGTACAACAAGGCATAACGCCAGGTAGAAAGAATGAAAGAAATAGTTAAGATACGAATTCTGATTTATAGTCGGCGTGGGTCAGTTTATTACTATAACTTTTTGCTAAGCGTTTCCATTCTTGGAATATTGGATTGACATTTTATTACTAGAAATCGAATCCAGTACTGCTGACTGCAACAAACTCTACATCTATTATGTATTGTATTGATTTTATAACTATCAAAAATAGGTACAACTTACGCGTCCAGCGGCTATGGCAGGGCTGTCTTCTCCTAACAACATCGATACGGAGGCAGCCGAGAACTGCTCGAGACCTGGAACAAGTAAGACATTCGTAAATCATACAATTATTATTTATAATTTCAGATAATATAATTTTTTACACATGTTACAGAGAGATTCGGCTTTCAGTTTTATGACCGGCAGCTAGCCTGACGTCAACCCCTCTGAATTATTATTTATATATTTATTTTATTTTTAAAATGATCTATGGGTAAATTACGAAATATATAATTTAACAGAACAGATTTTTTTTATTAGCTTGAATGATGAAACTAGCAAGTCGCTCGCATGATGGTAAGCGTAACGCCTGTTCATAAACATAAACACCATACAGAAATTTGAATTACAAAGCCTTAGCCTAACTCCTACCGTCGGCCCTGGGGTAAAGCGCGAGGAGCGGGCGCTCTAGGCATTAACTTAATAACTTCGATTGAAAATTATGGAGCCTTTTGCGGCTGCAAAGATTTTTTTAAAAAGTTGGTCATTATTGTTAATTTAACATAAACTGAAATTGATGTGATGTAAAAGCATCAACTAAAGGGCGCCAAAAGACAATTTCGCTCTACCCTGACCAAGGGCTAGGGTCTGCGCTGCTAATAACTCTCATTCGTAGAGGCCCGTGCCCTGTAGTGAACAGTATATAATAGGTACTGAAATATTGAGTAGGACACGATTTTTAAATGTGTTTACAAGAGTAGCCTCTTTTTTTTGTACTGAGCCAGTACAAGATCCCACTTCAAATGAGGCGTCCGTGAGACGCCAAAACTAGCCAAAGCGACAAACTTTGACGCCAAGCCGTCGGCAAGTGAGGTAGGGTTAGGTACGTTGTAATACAACTTGTAATTTTTTTTTAAACGCATTTGTGGGTTACCTGATGGTAAGTGATCTCCAACCACCCACGTACACCCATAATACTAAAAGAATTATGGGTGCGTTGCCGACCCTAAGGGAAAGGGATAATTAAGGGATTGGGAAGGGGAGGGGGTTAGGGTCTCCGGATAACTCACTCAACGTACGAAACGCATCAGCAAGCTGCTACTTTACGCCGGTATTCTGTGAGACAGTGGTAACGACCCGGACGAGTCGGCCCATTCACGCTGTAGACAAAAGTGTCTACAGCGTGGCTCTACCACTCAAGCCAGCCATGTTTTGATTGGCGACACTGCTGGCGTCGCTGCCATGACATCCTAATGAGATAGGCCTTACGCAACATAAAATTGGAAGAAGTACAGGCAGAAAATTTGAGCAATACATACATACATGCGCACTCACGCCTGTAATCCCCGAAGGGGTAGGCAGAGGTGTAACCAGTACACCCACATTTCGCCGAACGTATCTCCGTCCGATGATGTGATAGGGGGCGAGCCTATAGCCATACCGGGGACAAATTCCAGACTCCGGGCTGATACTGAACTTTTCGCAATAGAAAAACCCAATATCACTTTTACCCGACCCGGGGATCGAACCCGAGACCTCAGCGTCAGCCTTAGTCGTAACGAGTACGCATTACAACTGCGCCACCGAGGCAATTCTTACATTATTACGTCATGTACGGGACAAATGTAATGCCTCTTGTATGTTCTACTCAACAATATACTGAGCTGCGGCGGCTATAGATTAGAAGTGGAATGGAAGATAGTTTTTGAAATAACTACAGTAAAGATCTTTTGCTCAGCTCAATTATTTAAGTGATTCAGCAATATCGATAAAGTAATAATTGGCAACCTTGACCTGCAGTTTATGTAAATCGATGTTTTAAAATAATATTTTCTCGTAACTAATTGCTTGTTAAATGTCACCCTTTACCTAAGGTTTCTGATTAGACTAAAATCATTATACAGTCAGAATTTCCGGAGGCCCAAATCCCTCCTCACCGCCCTAATTCCCGTCGACTAGCGTACCCTTAAGGTCGTCAACACATATATTCTTCTGGTAGTGTGGGGTTCGCCGGTATTCATGGTAGGGATCACTTACTATTAGGTGACCTACTTGTCCGTTTGCCAGCTTTTGATATAAAACAAATCAGGTTCAATAACTAGAGTAGTATTATAAAAGCATTAATAGCGAAAAGTATGTCAATCTGTTTGCGTCATCTTTATAGGTTAACTGCTGAACCAATATTGATGTTTGTAAGGATGCTTGTTTTAAATCTAATGAGTACAAATTTGCCACATATGCCACTATTTTTATATATTTTCTTGTCGAATCAAATTATCAATGCGCGGCGAATATATACGGAAACGAAATTAAGAAGTTAATTTTTGGACCATAAGTTGGTTTCAACGACATAATAATTATTATCTGCGAAATACATTACACTATACTTTTGTACAAAGATAAATAGATATACACCAACGTATTAGATATCCCATCACGCCATGCATCGACTACAAGCGTAGATAACACATATCACATACAAGAACAAAGATTCGGAATATTACGTATATCGATATCAAATCTTCTTAATAATTAAACTAGCTATCGAATAGGATTATCCGTACCTTTGATGATAACATTTATCTTTATTTGTACTCCATTTAAAAAAACTCCTCAAATATTTTACTTCTCTGTAACTGTAAGCAGCATTTCTATATGATTAAAATCGCAACAATGATATCTAGATGAAAGATCAGCAATAGCCCGGGAAATTGAATTTAATTTAAGTTTTTTGAAAATTGCAGTTCGATTCTTCGATTAAATATGGATATGTCCAAAATGACCAATCTGAGAAAAAAATAAGTTTAGGGGCATTATTACAAAATAACTCTAGAAGCAATATTTATAGTTTTCATTGTTATTATTCCGTATATCCATTGAGATTATTTGCGCAAAATAATTTTTATACATATTTAATCGATACATATTTGCTGACATTAGACCTTAAAAACGCTAAGTAAACGTAGAGGGAGACAAGTAAGTCAATGGTCACACTACGGAAGATGCTCAAGACCGGACGAAGTCGAAGCGTCGACACACGAAGGTGGATCCTGACAATAAGCCAGGATAATGCCAGTCAGAAAGAAGAAATAATGTTGCTAACAAGCAAGGCCGAATTAATTTATTGTTGGTGATTAAAAACGTTAGTAAACTAAGGTAATTGATGAAACCTAATTCCCAGTAAGTGATGGTTAAAATGCATAATATTTTTTTATGGCACTTATTGGGTGCCGTAGGTAAGTACTATATTTACCTATGTTGTTTTAAACTTCAGGGAAGTCGTTTTGTGAAAACTGCGGAAGGAGATCGCAAATACCTACGCCAGATTGTACTAGGGATATGATAACGTAAACGGCCCAAAAGCCTTGATGTTTCAGAGGGATACATGAGATAATCAAGATCGGGAGAAATGGTAGCGTTTAATGACGATTCCCTCAATGACTAATGTATACTACTAGAAATGCTGATTAGAAGTAAAATTTAGTAGAGTTTGACAGTTCACAGACAGAGAGCGCGATAGGGGTTCTAGATGAGAGTAAGCGAGATGGATATATTCAACCTCACGCACAGACGAGCATAATATGATTGTACAATTTTAAAGTATGTTGTTTTTTAACCATTCTTATTAGTAGGGCAGACTCGTGCCGTGTACTCTTGGTAATGATTCGATTGTTGGTTCGTTTTTCGATTCGAACTCGATTCGAAGTGGAAATGCGTAAGCCTAGTACGAGTTACAAATACGTTCACGGTTTTCGAATTCGTATAAAATTACTACCGTCGAAGTGTCAAACTAGTAATTCATACTGTAATAAAGGAAAAAATCGCTTCAAAGCTAATTTCATATTCGACTAATACGAAATAAAATTAACCATATTAATGATTTTAATTCATCATAGTTCCCACTAGTCGCTAATGATACTCGACGTATGGAGAAAATGAAAACTTTCCGTTTTAGAAAACTATTAAAACTTGTACAAGGCCTAGCGCACTCTCGACGTTTTTGGAGATTTAATCGAAACAAGCCGTTGCCAGTCTGGTATTAGAACTTTAGAAACAACTATTTAGTATGGTGTGTTATAGGCTAGATACATGTTTTACTTTCAAGGCAATAGCCATTCGCTAGTGTTAGGCAACTGAACTATGTAATGTTGTTTTAAACGCTTATTAGAAACTAGCTTATGCTCGCGGCTCCGCCCGCGTGAATGTCATTTTCCGGGATAAAAAAGTAACCTAAGTTACTCCTTATTACATCAGCTATCTGCCAGTGAAAGTCCCGTCAAAATCGGTCCAGCAGTTCCAGAGCTTTTATTTTAATAATATAAACAGACACTTCAATTTTATTTATTTGTATAAATGGATTTCGAACCTTATGAAAGACTGGGAGATGGATATGTCGTATGACGGATGGTGACGTCAATCCAGGAACAATTAATATATAAATTGGAGGAATACTTCGGAATTAGGCATAGCCGAGAATATAATCTATGTAATGCTACGTAGTATATAGTCATAATTTTTAATCAAATTCAAATAAGGTTTTCAATTCGACTGGATTTTTTATGTATGTTATACAATACGTTGATCGTGGTTACATCTTAGTCGGACATTGTGAAATAATTATTCCCTAAGTATTCTACTTTTCTTCTTATTATGAAAGTTGTAAGTAACTGTACGTAATTATAAGACGCTGTACATAATCCTTGGTTTTCAACGTGCTGATAACATCGATTACAGTTATGTAATCTTTACGTTTATCTTCTGACAATTACTTGTCATGATTAGGTTTCTTTAAGCCCACCGATTACAGCTTTGAGCGTTACAACTTGCGTCGGTAAAGTAGTAAAAAAAAATTAACTGAATGCGCCCCTGTTGCCAGGCTCTAGCTGCGGCACTACTCGTATATATTATAATATTCATAAGGGATTACTCTCGCCCAAAGACTTTAATGTATACTACTAGACAAACTGCGCGGTAGATAGAACCAATAAGTTGCGGTCAATTGACCGTAACTCAATATTTCCATCTCGCTTACTTTCAACTAGAATCCCTATCGTGCTCCCTATTGGTAAGCTCTCAAACTTCCGCGTTATGTGACGCAATTTTTCTTCTAAACAACCCGTCTAGTAGTATACATTAAAGTCTTTGCCCTCGGCAAATTATTTGCTACTTAAAAGCGGACAAATTACATACGTACAGAATTCTGCACATAGTATAAGAGGTCACTTTTGTGTTTGTGAGTACGGCTGACAATCTTACACCTAGGTGCTCGGTAAACTTGTCGGTCGACTGGTTGACTAATGGCCGTTCCCTATATTCTGTCTGTCTCTAGTTTTGCTATACCGGCGATAGAAAATATTATCTATTTTCCGTTTTACCGTCCCAATAAACTTACTAATGATAGGTAATCCTATTCTTCATTGCTGTCTACTGATGAGAGGACTGATAGCTGACTACAGATATACAACACTATGAAAATGACAGTTCAAGCGTCCCAATATTTTTTATGTGCTATCTGTCGATAAAGTTATTTAGTTTTCTCTTTATCGGTACATTTTGACCGATAAACAGATATCCTCGGCTGTAAAAAAACGAAATAAATAACGCATTTTTAAGAAATAGCCATGAGTATATAAGGCTTACATGGCACTTGCACTGCAATATAAAAAACTAAATAAATTATGTAAAAATCTAAAAGAAAATATAAAAAAATTCTAAAATTCCCATAAATAAAAATAATGCACCGTATTGATAATTAAAATAGGTGCAAGAGACATATAAATATTTGTTAATGCGAACAAAATAATTCCCCACTTCAGTAAAATCCCCCAAATTCGCTTGGGATTTTTGTACAAAGGACTTGTATTCAGAGCCGTAATGTATTGACAGTAAAACGTTTCGTTATTACATTGTGTTTTGCAACATAATAAGTATTTCTCGTTATTATTATTTCATTTACAGTGTTAAAAAATAAGAATTATAGATAAATGTTAAATTAAAACTTATATTTCAAATCTAAATCATATCTTCATATTTTCTAACATAAATTAAACAATAGTTCCTCTTTCTCAGCTTGTATGAACATAACGCACAAGAGGGCCCAGATAGACTGCCCATCTATTGCTATCATAGTATCCGACGTGCTTATCTAAAAAATAGGGACGATTCCAAACAGTAGATAGAACAATACGGATGTTTAACGATAGCTATCTATCGTGAAATTGAAGATTAATATTGGGAACGGCCATTACTGTTATTCTTTACTATATGATTGACAACAAATTCACGATTTGTACTCATATGCAAACGACTCGCTTTGTCAATTATGCTTTACAATACTCATTGGGCTTTTCATTCTCTGATTGAGTGGATTGTTGTCTGTTACTTCGCAATCATAATAAAATATGAGCCCATTTTAATGCAGCAAAAGCTCTGCGGGAAGTAAGGCGAAAGTCGCAATTTCGAAAGCCCCAAAAGCAGACCTCTGACTTATTGACGTTTATTACGTATTCATTCTGAATTACTGGTTGTTTTAACGGTGAAGGAATGCGGAATCATCGTGAGGAAACCTGCATACCCGATAAATTCATTAGAATTTCGAAGGTATCTAACGTCAGCGACACCGCAGTGGGACGTATACATATAATACAGGGCTAGTATTATTATTATCATACTACCATTTATCAACAAACCTATTTATTTAATTTTTTAACCTTTCTTTATTTGCTGTACCCAACACTAATTTTTTATACCTATCTTAGCAAGGGATGTCATACAGATGTGTTCCAACTTTTGAATAGTAAAGTTCAATTCCATTCTATATTTCGATTATGCCCCATCGATTTTCACTGATTTCGCCAATGACGTGTGATAAAATAGCCATAACTAATAAAAAAATAGACACCTTTAAAAGAAAAGTCCAATAGTGAAGTCATCTACGCGAATAAATTCGTGGCAAAAATATACTTTCATTATTGTTTTCATAACTTGTCACGTTCACTGACTTGTCGTACTCGTAACACTCGAAATGTTACATCATTATTGTGACATTATTTAATTATTAATAAATACTTGTAACTTAATACAGATAGCAGTAATATCGTTATAATGTAATCTATATATATCAGCTGATTCTAGAGTCACCATTCTAAAAAAACGGCTAAATCAGAGTCTGACTCGAGCATCAACGCGAGGATTCCGTGTTGACCAAATGTTTACTTTTTGCACTTGCTTAACATATTAGAAGGAGACATGAGAGGAATGGTCTCACTACAGAGGAAGCTCAAGGTCGGGGGAATTGGAGTCGTCTTATGGCCGTTCCCAATATTAATCTTCAATTTCACGATAGATAGCTATCGTCAAACATCCGTATTGTTCTATCTACTGCTTGGAATCGTCCCTATTTTTTAGATATGCACGTCAGATACTATGATAGCAATAGATAGGCAGTCTATCTGGGCCCTCTTGTGCGTTAAGTTCATACAAGCTGAGAAAGAGGAACTATTGTTTAATTTATGTTAGAAAATATGAAGATATGATTTAGATTAGAAATATAAGTTTTAATTTAACATTTATCTATAATTCTTATTTTTTACCACTGTAAATGAAATAATAATAACGAGAAATACTTATTATGTTGCAAAACACAATGTTTTAACGAAACGTTTTACTGTCAATACATTACGGCTCTGAATACAAGTCCTTTGAACAAAAATCCCAAGCGAATTTGGGGGATTTTACTGAAGTGGGGAATTATTTTGTTCGCATTAGCAAATATTTATATGTTTCTTGCACTTAATTTAATTATCAAAACGGTGCATTATTTTTAGTTATAGGAATTTTAGATTTTTTTTATATTTTCTTTTAGATTTTTACATAATTTATTTAGTTTTTTGTATTGCAGTGCAAGTGCCATGTAAGCCTTGTATACTCATGGCTATTTCTTCAAAATGCGTTATTTATTTAGTTTTTTTACAGCCGAGGATATCTGTTTATCGGTCAAAATCTACCGATAGAGAAAAAACTAAATAACTTTATCGACAGATAGCACATAAAAAATATTGGGACGCTTGAACTGTCATTTTCATAGTGATATTGTATATCTGTAATCAGCTATCAGTCCTCTCATCGGTAGACAGCAATGAAGAATAGGATTACCTATCATTAGTAAGTTTATTGGGACGGTAAAACGGAAAATAGATAAAATTTTCCATCGCCGGTATAGCAAAACTAGTGACAAGACAGAATATAGGGAACGGCCATTAGAAAAGAAAGCGGATCGTGGCACAAAGCCAAAAAATGCATTCTAAATGATATGGCCAATTCTGTGGAAATTTCAGCTGGCTTTCAAAAGATCTATCCTTTAAAGTTGGGGCATACATACAGGTAGCGCAACCTCAGTAACAGGGCCATTGGCATCGTTTGTATCACTAGTAAGCAATATATCATCCTCCATTTAATGGGTTTAATTGTAATTTCTTGCAACACCTGTAACTTCAATTAATAATTTGATCATACAGATTTTTTTATAAGATAGGGTGGTAAACAAGCAATTGTATCATCTGGTGTTTATTTCATTCCATTTAACATGCATATGAAAATACTTGGGATTGTTTGAATATGAAGCTAATTGGTTCACAAACTTATAATATCCAAAGATGCCTCCAATATTCTTATTACAAAGCAGACATTTCATAAAATGTAATGGTTGCACAATTTTTTTTAAAACTGTGTATAATATGGATTAATTCACATACATGAGCGATTCAATTAAATTAGAGTTTTATAAAATTATATAAGTTATTGCTTTAGCTTTCCAAGTTTTGGCTTGCTTCTGGAAATGTAAGATAAAATTATCAAATAAACTTTTGTTACTTGTCTAAGGCAAAATTATGTGGAAAGAAAAATTCTCATCTTTATATTATATATAATTCTACTGTATGTGTGTATGTGACTGAACTCCTCCAAAACGGCTGGACCGATTTGAATGATTTTTTTTGTTTGCGTTTAGGTGGCACCCTGGATGCTTTAGATTCACAATTGGACCCAGTAGGTGGAGCTGCTGTAGTTGCGGGTGAAACCGCGCGGGACAGCTAGTTTTCTATAAAAATCTTAGTGTGTCTAAATGATATGTATATTCTCACTTACCAAGCACTGGCAGGTACTCGTGAAGAAGAGTTGGGTCCTCAGACATCTTCTTCTCTATTTTACGGACAACGGGCAGGACCCACGGTTTGCCATTTTCATCTCTGTATGCTGTGATAAATAAATTTAATGGTTCAATAATAAATATAAGATTAATTAATAATATTATAATTATTGGTATTTATAAGGCAGGCAGTCATAACAACTGTTATTTGCCTTTATCCAGTAGGTATCTTCATTAAATACACTCAGTTGAGTTCTGGATATATCTGTCTTCTTAAAGATGTTAATATTATGAACAGAAACTACAACCTCAAGGAGCTTGTTCCACACTATAACCACTCTGTTACTTAAAGTGTTTATTGGGATTGTTATTAGAACAGATGGTGGTCAATTTAAGATGGTGACCTCTGAGATGAACATTGGTGTTAACTGTGAATACATTATGAAAATCCATGATTAGTGTTGAGTAGGATAAGTGGCATTACATTTATTCCGTACATGACAATATAATGTAAGAGTGCCAATTTTTTTTGCATGTACTACTTCATATTTTATGTTGCATTACTGTGTTATGATTCCCAAGACGCGAGCTGCATGCGTAAAACAGTTAGAATGAGTGAGTGAGCTTCAAGAAGCCCCGCCTCATTTGAAGTGGGTCCTTGTAACTCATTTTAAATCAGTATCCATATCATAATGTCCATTTAAGATCTTGTATGTTTAATCAAGTCACCACAGCCCTATGATCTTTTAAAGTTGTGAGTTTCAACATCTTCAATTGTTCCTCATATGAATGGCATTTCAGTAACCTTGGTACTTTATATGATAAGTTTCCCAACAGTATGATCCCATGGGTGGCCTAAAAAGCACTAGCTTGATGTAGTAAAGAGTGACATGAGAGTCAATGGTCAGCAGTGGAGGTGTCTTATTAGGATGGTAGGGATAACACCAGGCAGAATGTAAAAACACAACAATTATTAAATAAAAAGCGAAACTGGGTGCTGCAACTGTAAACTTTTTGTAAATTTGTGAATATAGAATATTATGGTTCTATAAGAAATAAATATTATTTTGATTCCTAAAGTATTAAGTTATGGTATTACAAATACCTATTGAATTCAATTACTATGAAATATTGCATTTAAAAGAAGTTCAATTCTTGGCCAAAATATTAACCAATGCTAAATACAACATAGTACCCTATTAGTAGATTACGTAGAACAAATATTCAATTCCAATGTATGTATATGGGTTCAGGTATAAAGTAAGTTATTTTTTTCTTAGTAGAAAATTAAATTAACCGATTCCATGACTTATAGCCAGGGGTAACAAATTATAATCTCGCTCATGGAAATTGATTACCGAAATTGAAAAACATCACATAAACAAGTTACATAATAAAGCATTTCGTACTTTTATACGATATAACACAAACATTAGCGAATAAGACTTACCGCCAACACCTAAATTTACTTTATTTTGGTACGAATCATCAGTAAAAAGTTTATTTAACAAAAAGACCTCAATAGGAGGGCCTTGTTCGACAACTTGGAAACGGGAGCCCATTTTTATAAATTAGTGTATTTACGTCCACACTCTCTGAAACACTGTCACCGATTGCAGCGTACAGTGGTTAAGTAATCCTTGGAAAAAATTTGTTAATTTTTTGCCGACAATATTTGTATCGGTCACCCTTTACGCGATCGGCGATGACCTTTGTCAATGACGGAAACGTCAATGTCATTTTAATGACATGGCAGTTCACTTTTTTTCTAAATAATTTATCCATGCATACAAGTCCTTCAGGCGCATACATATTAGTATTATTTCTTTATTTTCCATGAACGCTGAAACACAGGTGTGGGCGATTTCAAAGTCTTGCCGGAGTTTTGGTATTAATTCCTCACAGTACGATGCTTCATCGACGATTTCCTACAAGCGGATCGACCGAACTAGGTCGGTTAATACTCCTGGTCAAAAATCATCAAAATTCACTTAATTTTAAGTTTCCATATTAAACTATTCATCACCGTCATGTTTATTGCACAGATCCATTCCATACCACTTTTCTACAACAAACACAACTTTAATTAAACTAGTTTAACCAGAGTATTGTACTATTTATGGAAAAGTTTAGCAAAAAATCGTAAATCTACCCAGAGGGGTTGACGTCAGACAGGCGGCTGCTGCTTGCTACTATCAGCTACTATAGCAAACTATGGCTGCTACAAGCTAAATGTTTCTGAACATATTGTGCTATAAGCATGTTGCGCCGACCCCACCGAGGGGGGGGTGGGAGAAGAGGATACTTGATAGGAGGCGATATTAAACTACCATATCTGGTTATAACTCGACTTGTGCTCGACATGGGAGTATAACTCGTTCACATAATAGTTTAAAATTAAAAACGTAGGTACTTCACCTAAAATACATTTATTTTAGTAGACTGCATAGAATATGATTATAATCAACATTTAAACTCTGTACTGGAAGGGTTAATGATTTTGGATGCTCTTGGGTCGGTTGGTCTAACAACAACATAGACTTGTTTGTATTCTTTGTTATCACCATCATTCTTGTAGTAGTTATAGACACCTGCAATACCTAGCCCGATTCCTATTATCGCCATGAATGAGGATCCCATTATTTCTGGTATCTCCCAACAGCCTCTTTTGAAGAGTCCTACCAAGGATTTGCCGAAAATAACATGATGACCAATTATTTTAGGTTCTGGAGTCATGTTGATACAATTTTAAACAATTACGGAATCGTGTATTACACTTTATTCTTGCACAAGCAAATCGAGAAACTTTTTGTGACACCTGACAGCAGGCATCATCATCATCGTTACCTTTGAACGTGACATAAAATCAAATAGTGTTTCGGCCAGTTTTGTTTGATTTTTTTTCAAGGTTTCCTCGATGAAGTTTTTCTTCTTCACTTTTCAAAGCTCGCGAGGCTCGGTTAAATGTTGTGCTTCCATACTTCTGGTCGCAGTCGCCTACTGCGGGACTGGTAAAAGTTTTGATACTTGTAGAAAACGACGATATTTTCCGTTCTCTTCATACATCTATTGGTAGGTCGACGGAAACAATGCGAAATAAAATTGGTCATACGAGTAATTTTTATTTGTAACTCGTAATAAACTGGACAGACTCTACCAGAGATTTAAATTACCTATAGAAATAAGTTCATCAAGGTATGCGAATGAATGCAAATGAGTGCGTTGCTCTAAAAAAATATATTTTTGAGCAGTCTCCTAAAACCAAAGAGTATGGAAACACTACGATAAATCTAAAACTGCAACAGCTTTTGACGACTTTTGACTCTCACTCATGGCCATTCCCTATATTCTGTCTATCGACAGATTTGGGTACTATCGATAGTGTTTTGACAGATCGTCCATACAAAATGTGTCAAAATTTTACTGCCGGTAAGCAAATCTGTTGATAGACAGAATATTGGGAATGGCCCTCACAGGCTAAGGGTCTTATTCATAATAAAACGCTTATCGAAGGTATAAACCTTCATTAGTTAAAACGTATTTTAAGCCTATAGAACGTTCAATAAAATTCTTTATTCATAATCGTTTCATAAAGCTCCGATAACTAAAATAGGTTTATCATACACAAAGTTGCTAGTTTACAGAAAATGATTGATTGATTGAATGATTTTAATATGGTTTGTCTCTGGAAAGACTGGAAACAAACTAAATAAAAAGAAAATTGATGGAGTTTTGGCGGGAATTCTGACAGTGCGGTGGCTCTCTTGATTTCATTATTTCCTAAACTAGTTTAAAGTTGTGTTTGTTGTATAAAAGTGGTGTGGTTTTGTGCAATAATCATTTACGATGATGAATAGTTTGTGGCGACATCAAGATAGAGAATTCAGGTGATTTTTGACCAAGGGTATCGATCGACCTTATGCGTTCGATCCGCTTGAATAACTAATGACTTGGCAGCATGGTCTCTGATCCTAGCCGGTTCCTTAAGGAACAAACAAAAAAAAAGAAAATTGCCATCTCATCAATGTCAAAGGTCAAGAAAGGTAAACAAACAGAAGTTATAAAATTCAACAAGACCTTGAAATCGACCACGCCGCGTCGCTGCGCTTATATTTCGTCGTTCTTGGGAAGAGTTGAAAATATACAATATAGTACTTGTCATTGGCGAAATGTATAATAGGGCGAAGCCGTTATGAATATAGAAAAAGTAATAAATTATAAAACAATATGTCAGTAGACGTAAAAATAAACGTCAAATATGAAACAGCTGACCGATGTCGGCCATGTTTTTCACTATCGAACGCTTAAAATAGGTTTATAGATGGGTTATAGTTTCTATAAAATAGTGACACTTTATAGGAGAGTTAATGAGCGTTTTAGCGTTATTGAACGATTATGAATAACAGTTTTTATCAATCATCTAATAACGGCCTTATAAAGCTCCGATAACTTATTATGAATAAGACCATAAAACTTTTAGCTTAGAGATGACGATTCTTTATGAAAAAAATCGTTTTAGCGAATCGAATAGATATTCGATTCGAAGGCAAAAAAAAACCAATTCTCAGTTAAATCGAGCTTGGAAAGATAGATTTGTGATTAATTGATCTGTTAGACGTATTTTTAAACGGTTTTTATATGAAAACAGATAAATAGTATCAACAGATAATAGTATAATTGAAAAATTAAAGATATGTAAAGAAAACAAACCTGCGAAATGAGAATGCGAAATATACGTTTAATATCGTATTTTTTTCGTTAATTTACTTTTCGCAGAATAAATAAAAATAATAATATAATATAATAACTACAAACGAGGATATTAATTAGATAGATTCAGCGACTCACTCAGAGGTTTCTTGAATGACGACACGAGCAGTGCTTTTTGTCTAGGATAAACGTGTAAATTTTTTCTTGACGGTGTACTTAAATTCAACATAATACTATCATAATCAACTCGTTCCAATAATGTGAAACGATTAATTAATACGTATAAACAATATTTATTTTCCAAAAATCGATACAATTATTTTTACATTAATATTTACATAAACATTTGCTCAAACTTACAAAAGCATTACATTTAAATTTAATCGAAGAGACCGCCCCGGACTGTATCAGATGCGAATGTGCCCATTACACTGGCAATGTTGCCACGTGGTATAGATAGTGATATATGTTGCACCAGGTACAATTCAGCGCGGGAATCCTTACCATTTCTTCTTAGTCGTCACCCCAGTTCTCGGACAAATTCCCTGGCCTCCGCGCACCACACCCCACTAACCTCTACAGCGAAAGGAACGAAGAAGTATGTTTGCTCAAGCGCGAAGTATTTCAAGTGTTTCTGAGATGTCGCCCATTCAGCAGCCGAGCCAGCCTCACGCACAGTGCGCGTCAAGTGAGAAGCAGCGTATGTGCTGACACACGTCGCATCCCACAACAGACAGCGACCTTTTTCCCAAGGTATTAGGGTTAGCCCATCAGGCCGCTTGCCATCAGTGCGACTCAAACCAGGCGGTTCCAAAGTGCAGGGCAAACCAGCAGACACCAAGCCACGGCGGATGATGTCATTGAGCATGTGGTGCCGTGGAAAGCGACCCGCTGATCTGCTGCAACTCAGACCGTGGTGACCCGTGGCGTCTACCTGCGACCCACACGCACAATCGTGAGGCTCACAAATATTACTGCCAAGTCTGAGCGCTACGGCCACTCTCAGTGAACCGTTGTCAAGGAAGGTTCCTAAGTGAGGTGATGGAATGGCGTGAAGCCAAGCTCACGACTTCAAACAAGAAACCGATTTGAGACGAGCAACGTCGGCTCCCAGTGCTGAGCAAAACAAATCAGCAACTCTCACCTTACACATCCGCTCGTCCCACTGATGGTGTAATTATTACATTCTATTAATTGATTCATTCTATAAATTTAAAATATCGATCTTCTTACCCAAAAGAATCGAATTTCTATCAATATATTTATTCTCTATTGTCTCCTACAGCTAACAGCTGTCAATGCTGTCATACATATGGGTGTTTTTTAGGTTTTTTGGCGGGAATTCTGACAGTGCGGTGGCTCTCTTGTATTAATTATTTCTTATACTAGTTTAAAGTTGTGTTTGTTGTATAAAAGTGGTGTGGTTTTGTGCAATAATCATTAACGGTGATGAATAGTGTATGGAAACATTGAAATAAGTGAATTTTGACCAAGGGTATTGATCGACCTTGTGCGTTCTATCCGCTTGAAGACAGTCATCTAAGAAGCATCGAACTGAAAGGAATTATCACCAAAACTCCAGCAAGACCTTGAAATCGGTCACACCCCTGTTTCATCATTCTTGGAATATAAGAAAAGAATCTAGCCAATGACTTGGCAGCATGGTCTCTGATCTTAGCCGGCTCCTTATGGAACAAACGAACAAAAAAAAAAGGTTTTTTTAAATTAAAAAGGTGCCTGTGCTGTCAAAACTTTTATCGAGGGACAGTGTTATTTTGGAAACTTGAGATTGCAAGCTCAACAACATAGCTATCCCAAATGGCTGCCACTGGTGCTTCGCGACGGACCTTGGGACAACTGGTCCAACAAGGATGGAATGAAATACCCGAGGTTTTGGCCTCGACTGGCATGGGAGTCGTAGGGATCGTGCTCGGCGTAGCGGGCTGTTATAAGTACGCCAGAGAGGATGGAGATAATAGGAGATACAAAATGACCTACGTGGTCATGAGGCCAGACGACCCTAAAGTGCAAAAAATACGAAAGGATTAGATACAGAGACGAAAATCAGTTTTGGGTGTTGTGAAAATAGTATCAAATATTATGTAATAAAGTGCAGTTCCGTAATTATGTGTTTGTTTATGCCTCTATAATGTTGATGCGATTAAAATATTAATTAATTGTATATAGATGTAGTTATAAGATTTATCTGCAAGTGGTAGTGGTTATTATGTTGATTTTGTTTTGGTAGCAATAAACTGTTTGTAGTTGCCACATTAGATATTATTGAGCAGGTTATTAATTTTATCAGTTTGTCATAAATTGAGTGAATATCATAATAAACACCTATGGAATATGGTGTTGATTTTGTTTGATATTGTAAAAACCAGTAGTGCCTATTTAGTAAAGAATCTAATAGCTTGCTTATCTTTCTGCTAAGCATTACTACTAAGTCACATGCATTTTGCTCAACCTTGAGTATGCTCCTCATGTTCTGTAATGAGACCAATGGCTCATGTCTAATACCTAATAAGTCTGATACATCAAGTCAGCACTTCATGTGCATCCACAGGTTGTACCTCTGGTATGATCTGCCATAGGCATTTGCAACCAACATACTCCTGTGTTTTTAACTTGCTTATGATCTACTATAATATAAATAAAACTAAAAGGAAAAACATATTTTTGTAATTAAAGTATTGAATTAAACATTTCATAATTGTACATTCTGTATTTACCATAATTTGGCACATTAAAATATTATGAACATGTTGACTGCAGTACATAACAATGGGTTTTCTAGCCTTGCATCTCCTACATAGATATACATTAGGCGTGTTTTCCACACTCATATAAATATTACAACACAACTGGTGTGTAATGGCTGTATATACCACTTGCTCTTATAAACACAGCAGTGTGCATGATAGTCAACATATTAACATTTAGGTGCTGAGGGCCAACCAACATTTTCCAAACCCCAAGTCAACATTAACACCCATTGGTGCACCATGTGTACCATCACATAATAAGGTAAATGTAACCAAAACCTACATTGTACCCACCAACCTACAGGGATCATAATCTTAATCCCCATTACAAAAAAAATATATAAGTATTCAGATTTATTTATAAGCATTCACAAACTTAGTTACTTAGCCTGGAATTTCCAGTGCTAAAATTCTAAATTTTCATAGCATAAATATGCATCGTCATATGCGCCGACCGCACCCGGTCCGGATCTGTGAGGGGCGGGGGGAGGGGGGCAAACCGGGGTACCCGCCCCAGCCTGCAATTTCAGGGGGCGCCAAAATCAGAATACAATATGATTAAACATAAAAAACTTGCTCCTCAAAGCGCCTTGCATACGGAAGCCTGGTTGGCTCACTGTCGACTTGTAAGAAACCTTTTTCTTAGGCCACATAGGCCCTTTGTGCATCATTGTTTGCTTTTCTTTTAGTTCTTTTAAGTAATTTATCTCAAACACGGCGCCACGATCGAATTTATGGCCCGGTTAAAAAAAAACATGGATCTGGGGCTGTACCGCACTATTGGTGTATAATAACGATTAATTGGTATTCTCGCGATAGTGTGGAAGCCGTCTTAAGCTATATGATTAGTCGCTTGCCGAACTATTATAAGGATTTGTGAACTTCAAACATTCCTTGGATCCCGATAGTAAGGTCTGTGCCAACAAAAATATTTGCCGTATTTGTACAATGAAAAATCAACTTTATGTACAATTACGCAGTTAATATTGCATTGGCCAAATACTCCTATGTCGTAATACTTAATATGAAAATTTGGGTATAAAAAAAATCCAACTCATTGTACACTTTACTGTGACGAGGGTAATTTATATTCTTTTAGTTTCATATTATGTTTTTCATATGTATTATTTCTTCTTGCCTTTATTTGATGCCTTTGCTTTACTTGAACTTGGTTTGTCTTTACTTGAGCCAACTTTTTCTTTACTTGTACCCGTTTTTTCTGATTCTTTTGTCTTCTTTTTCTGAAAGTCATATTTTTCATTTTTATAAGCCGTAAATAAATGAAAAGCATTTCGAGATGTTAGAATTATTTTAAATTAATTTATGCTGCCATTTTCAACAATCAATGTTTTTCAAAATATTATGAGGGCTAATAAAAAAAAAAACAATCGACAAACATGCATCATACAGGGCATGTTTTTTCAGGGTATTCCAAGGTTCCTTAGGAAAATGTATGCAGCTCGAGATTATTTTTGAAATTAAATTCTACCATGTTTAAATTTGTAGTTTTTACATTATTTGTTTTTTTTTGTACTTATGACATTTTCACTTACAAGAAACCAAAACATGTGTATTTATAATGCAGCATAATATGGCTCTTTATTTTAGGAAAACTCGCAATTATGTACTGAAATAAAATAAGCCGCAGATAATAATAAAAGATGCTGATACCTTTATCAAAGCATCATTCTCAGGATCGCTATCGTCTGGCTCATCTGAGTGTTGTTCGTCGTCTCCCATCTCGTCGTCGTCTCTGGCTGCGCCTTTTTTTATGGCTCCGGGGGCGTAGGGCAGTGCACTCGCTGTCTTATTATATGTACGCGTCATTGCCGCTTTCACCTGGTTTAAGTAAATTTTAATGCACATCATTTCAGTTTCTCTAATTAGTAGAGAAGGCCTGTGCCCCGCAGAGGGTCAGTATTCAAAGCTGCTATTTTGTTTTTGTGTTATTTAGTCACTTCATGTGATGGATATATAGAGATGGATTTAAAAATATGGAAATCTACTCTAAAATACATCTTTTCATCTAAAATAAGTATAGTCTACTGGGCTTGAAATATCTAAGAAACAAAAAAGGAAAAGAAGAAATCCAGCAAAATCTTTCCACTAAATAGATTCTGACCTTTGAATCAATCAGTATGGTGGGGTTCCTCTGACCGGGCCACACCGACAGTTCCACGAGCGAGTCCAGGTCTTCCCGAAGAAGGTGATAGGATTCAAGAACCTCTAATGACTTAGCAATCCCATCCGACCTGTCCTTGATCAACGGGTTGACTATTGCGTCGCGTAGATGCGTACAATAGTCCAAGAATATTGACGATTTTGATCCAGATGTGCTGTAACATGGAATATCATATCAATTTGTAACAATATTTATATTATTGGTAATTGGCATATCGGAAGTATGATATATTGTATCGATATAACGGGAAAAATATCGATATAATAATATGGCCAATGTTATAGCAGAGGCCGGCAAACGAGCAACTGGGTCACTTGATGGTAAGTGAACTCCACCGCCGATGAATATCCAAAATACCCGAGGAATCATGGATGCGTTGCTAACCTTAAAGAAAAGGGTTAATTAAGGGATTGGGAAGTGAAGGGGATTTGAGCCTCTGGATATCTCACTAACTGTACGAAACGCAACAGCAAACTGCTACTTTACGCCAGTTTCCTGTGAGATAGTGGTAACAACCCGAACGGCCCATTCATGCTGTAGATAAAACTGTCTACAGCGTGGCTCTACCACTCTAAGTATCGATATATATCTCGAAAAATAATCGATATAATTTTTTTTCAGCGCGCCTATAGGGTAGTTGACTAGATTTTTTTATTATTTAAATCAATAAGTTACGTTACTCAAAATCTATTGCAGAAAGAATTTTATAAATCGGACCACAAATAAATCAGTTAGAAGCCATTAGAAATCCTGTAGAAGGTGTAATTGTCAAATGACAGACGACGCAAACTGTGTAAAATGTTCATTATGGTGCACGCGTGCAAATGAGATAGTGAGATATCCCTATTACGCACCCACTTTTCCTCATACCAACATTTAAAGTCATAACTGCAGGCACATTTCTGAACCAATTTTGATTGTGTTTTAATAAATGGGTTTCTTTTGCGTATAATTTTCTGTTGCTTATAAAATAATGTATAAAATTCAATATAGAAAACTACCCTATTATATTGTAATTGTTATTATTAGCAGACCGACCCTTAATCCACCGCCTAGCCCATCACGGTTATCTTGTAGATCTCCTGTATATGGTTACCTGAGTCGTGTATGCGCGTGTATCTCCTGACACATTCGGTGCAGTTTCCCGGCGCGCGAGTTCTTCCCGAGCCAGCCCGGGAACTGGATTTGTCCCGCCATGTGACCAGCCATCTCGTGTCCCGGTATCACCGAACTGTACATAGCCTGGTAGACAATGTTACCATTATTGTTAATTTTATGTATACTCGTCAATGATAGCCTCATTTGCTGTATTTGTGCGCGAATAGTAAAATCAACTTTATGAGGTATTGAAGAGACACATATTATTATAATTGAAGTGCACTGTACTTAACATCAGGTCCAGTGTAGTCACTTTGCCGTGCCAGGATTTTATAAAAACATCAAATTATCGTAATTTTACAGCCTCGGTGGCGTAGTCGGCGGGTAGCCGGCTGCGAAGCGAGAGGCCGTGGATACTATTCTCGCACGAAGACAAATCACGACGACTATTGGTTTTGGATCTGGGTGTTGGGTGGGTCATACTCACAATATAGGTTAACCTAGTGTGGGTTCAGGAATAGACTGCTGGGTGTATTTATTTCTACCTCAAATGTATATTTACCTGTGTAGGCAGTAGACTCCAAGCTTGCCCACTTCGTATCCTCTTGTCGACCAGATCGCCTAAGCTGATGCTGTCTGCCGCTTTACTTATCCGCTGCAATACTTCATGTCTGCAAAACAATGATCATCATCCCCCAATCCTTATCCCACTCCAACGGTGCTATTGCAACATGCTATACAATCTATTATACAATATGTAACAAAAACCCTGTTGGGCGTTTTAACTGTGATATCAGAATCGATATTCAAACGCAATGAAATAACTCGCATACGAAAATGAGCCTATAAAAATAATCATATTATACTTTAATCATTTTATTGTTTGTTTTTTTTTTTTATTAATAAAGCACAACTACGTCAAATACATACATTGTTGTTATATACAATTTGGTTAAGTGGTATGTTATCTGATGTATTTGTCAATTACGGCATACCTAACGTTACAATATATCTTGGCTGAGTGACGGACAATACACTATACAATAAAACGGGATAAACATTACTTATCTAAGTACAAACAAAATTTGTTAACCGTATTTCGATTGATTACCTCTGCAAGAGCGAGTCATCACGAGCCAGAGCGAGATAGCAAGTTGCGGCGTCTACGTGCATCAAACGCGCCTCGCTGCATGCGCGCTCCGCTTCGTCAATACGTCACATCAGTCAACTGTTCATCACTTTTCAGATGATAATATGTTCATTTTTCTAAGCTACATGTGTAAGGATAATATCTCGCTTCTGTTTTTTTAAAACTATTTTGAGTAAGCTGTCTATATGCCTATCTTCGCGACCTAGAAAGGACCAACAGGGTGTTTTTACATACTGTACAAAAATTCTTCTCTCTTTTAAGGTCGACAACGAATCCATAAGTCACATTACAAAAAGAACAATATTGGTACTTGGGACAGTGTGGCGCCACCTGCAAGTAGTTCTCTTGCACGAACAATGGCGCGAGGCTGTAGTCGTAGAAGAACAGATCGCTCTTGTCGTGGATGCTCATTGTTTTGTGATCCTCGGCGGAGAACACCTTCCGAACAGCCTCCCACGGGCCCTGGGTACAGTATTTTATGATCGCGCATATTTGATAAATTATTTTATAAGCGCCTGTGTCACAATGTCTGTTGTAGATTTTATCCGCCAGATAAAGCTTTTTACAGTAAATTCAGGAAGTACCAATGTAATATATGCTTCTTCATTTGTATTGACAGTTTGATAATTTTTTGTTTCGGCATCTTATTATATCTGTGTAATAGCGGTTACTTGGACATTGTAAAACATGCCATAAGAAGCGAGTAAATCAGATCTTAACCAAATTTATATCGGACCACATCGCAGCTAAATTCTATCGAGTGACTTTTCCCTACAATATCGGTCCTCAATTGGCGGAGAAATCGATGTACTTACATACACAAAAAAGTAAATAAATAAATAAATAAAAATCGCACCGAATTGAGAACGTCCTCCTTGTTGAAGTCGGTTAAGTAGTATTTTACATATTGCACTTAATTTCATTGCCCATTTAATTAAAAAATAAACTAAATAACATCACAAACTCTGCGTCCATTCCTCTAAAAAAAAATCAAATGAAACAACATACCAATTTGATATCCTTCTTGATAGTGTTGGCATCTTTCCTCAAGCGGTCAGTGTCAGCCAGATCAGGATCGACTGCCCACATGGACAGTAAGTTCAACGTTTGCCGTACATCCTGGTTGGCAGCCACTATCAGCTGTGACAGTACGTCTGGTGCGACCTTCAGACCTTCTTTGAAACATATCGACATCATGGCCGACTGAAACAACAGCATACATACGCACTCACGCCTGTAATCCCCGAAGGGGTAGGCACACGTGTAACCAGTACACCCACATTTCGCCGAGCGTATTTCCGTCCCACGATATGATAGGGGGCGAGCCTATCGCCATACCGGGCACAAATTCCAGACTCCGGGCTGATACTGAGCATTTCGTAATAGAAAAACCCAATACCACTTTACCCGACCCGGGATCGAACCCGAGACCTCAGCGTTAGCCTCAATCGTAACGTGTACGCAGTACAACTGACCCACCGAGGCAGTCACAAGAGAATATTTTGTCATAATCAGTTTCATCACTTTATAGCTTGGTGCCTTATGTTCGATATAATATTTGGCAAATAATAATGATGGTAACCATCTTGGAAAGGTTTAGGAGGATTTAAAAATAAGTTACTGGCCGTGTAATTGTTCCCGTTTCCTGTAAAGAGTTTTTTTTATAGCAGAATACGACAAACGCGCAAGTGGGTTACCAGAGTCACGTATGATATCCACCATAATACCAGAAAAAACGGTCTTCAATTGGCGGAGATGTCGATTAAGGAAACAACGTGAGGAAACCTGCATAAATAAGAAATTCTTTATAAGAATTCCAAGGTACCTATGTAAAATCTACCAACCCCCATTAGGCCACGTTGTGGATTGAGGCCTAAACATTCTCATTCAGTAGGGCGTGTCCAGCAGTGAGACGTGTATAATCAAGGCTAGTATTCGTATTTATAAGCTAGAGTGTGTATTTCAGGACGTCCTTACCTTAATCTGGTCGACCCTGGGCCTGTTGAACCTCAAGTCGTAGCAATAGTTGACGAGCGAGCGCATCTTCTGACTGTTCCTGTCGTTGCACATGCATATTATCGGCACTGACGTCATCTTTATAAGATTTATCAGCTCTTGGAGACCACCTAAGAAATAGCAGAATATATTTTTTTATAGAATAAGCCGGCAAACTAGCAAGTGGGTCACTTGATGGTAAGTGATCTCCACCGTCCATGTACGCCCACAATACCAGAAGAAACATGGTCGCGTTGCCGACCTTATAAAAAGGGATTAGGAAAGGAAGGAGATTGGGGCCTCCGGATATCTCACTCATCCTCTGAAATGCAGCAATAAGCCACTAATAGTAGTAACGAGCCGTCCCATTCATGCTGTAGACAAACCTGTCTACAGCGGGGATTTGCCACTGAAAAATCATTCTAATGATCCTTTTACACGACAGTCTGTAATTTATTGAGCCGCTTGTATAGAGCACTGGAGGGTACTTAACTGGATAGCGACCACGGTTCCTACACATTGTGAACAACCAAACATAGGTGCGATATTGGATATTGGAATATTCAACATACGCACTCACGCCTGTAATCCCCGAAGGGGTAGGCAGAGGTGTAATCAGTACACCCACATTTCGCCGAGCGTATCTCTGTCCCACGATGTGATAGGGGGCGAGGCTATCGCCATACCGGGCACAAATTCCAGACTCCGGACTGATACTGAGCATTTCGTAATAGAAAAAGCCAATACCACTTTGCCCGACCCGGGGATCGAACTCGGAGACCTCAGCGTTGGCCGCAATCGTAACGCGTACGCATTACAACTGCGCCACCGAGGCAGTCTTTTTTTTTTTTTATAGTATAGGCTGGCAAACGAGCAAGTGGGTCACCTGATGGTAAGCGATCTCCACCGCCCATGTACGCCCACAATACAAAAGGATTATGGGCGCGTTGCCGACCTTAAAGGAAAGGGATTGGGAAGGGGAGGGGGATTTGGGCCTCCGGATATCTCACTCACCGTACGAAACGCAGCAGCAAGCTGCTACTTTACGCCAGTTTTCTGTGAGACAGTGGTAACGACCCGGATGAGCCGGCCCATTCATGCTGTAGACAAAATTGTCTACAGCGTGGCTCTACCACTCGTAAAATTCTGGAATATTCAAGTAAACTAAATATTTAAAACTGAATTTAGTTACAATTGATATATCTCACCTCTGTCTTCATTACCAGCCATGCCATCAACTTCATCCATGACGAGGACATGTTTCTTGGTAACTGCTTGTTTACCCGTGTCACCTGGGACAAATACAATTTAGGTATTATTTTTCAATCACACAAACTACTGAGATGGTTTATGTAGAGATGTTACAAACATACATATGCACTCACACCTATACTCCCGGAAAGGTGTAGGCAGAGGTGTAACTAGCACACCCACATTTCACCGAGCTTATTTCCGTCCCAAGATGTGATAAGGGGCGAGGCTATCGCCATATCCGACAAAATTCCAGACTCCGGTTTGATACTAAGCATTTTATCATAAAAAATCCCAATAACACTTTACCCGACCCGGGGATCGAATCCGAGACCTCAGTACAGCAGTCGTACCGCGTACGCATTACAACCATCGAGCCCGTGATGAAGAAGATGGGTGAAAGATTGACGAATCTTGTTGATTGACGAATAATGACGAACAAATATACATGGCGAGTGTGAATGGTACAGTTGGGAGGGGAACACTTCGGCGAACATTATCAGATCAAGTCTGACATATTCTCGAGAAAGGCGAGGTCAGAAGTACTCGAAACTGATGCATTAAGAATGTAATGAACGTTTACAAAGTCAAAATGTTTGCAAGGCTCGTAGTGAGTGGAAATCCGTTGTGCTACGTTGTTAACCTACCCCTATGGGAAACAGTCGTGAGTATATGTATGTGTGTAAACAAATTATAGAAACGGCAACAGTGAAATGTGTATGCAGGTTTCTTCACGATGTTTTCTTTATCGATAAAGCAAGCGATAATTAACAATGAATACATATGTAACTTAGAAAAGTCAGAGGTGCATGCTCTTGGGGCAGGTTTCGAACCTGCGACAATCCACTCTCCACTCTTCTGAGCTATCGCTGCTATACTTGCCAGACTTGACATACCTTAGAAATTTTTATGGAGGTTTCTCAGGTATACACAGATTTCCTCACAATGTTTTCCACCATAGTTAACGCGAGCGATAGTCAATAGTAACACATATAACGCGAAGTTTATAGGTACATACGCACTCGGCCTTTTTTTCCTCGCGGGCAAAATCCTATTTACGGATACCTTTTTAGCCTCGAGAGAGGGGAGATGGTTATGCTGAACTCGCCAGCCTTTCGATCCAGTTACCTTTAACCGAACTACCGCTGGTTTGCGTCCCTAACTATAATCCCTATGTTGCTACACAGACTAAATCCCTGCGGTGGCGTCCTTCAATTGAGACGTTCCCGCGGGATCCTGACACACGCTACGGCTGCCCATAAATAGTAGCGACCACCACACAGCACTTTGAAGCACTGCATGGCATTGTAATGCGATCGTCATCCATAATGTTGTTCGAGTCTCACAATGTCCAGTAATTTCAATATCCTTCAAACCGAAACACAACAGTCCTTACACACTGCTGCTTGGCGGCTGAAATAGACAAAGCGCTGGTACCAACCAAGACGACATCAAAACAAGGGGCCAACCACCTAGTAAAACAAAAGTTATTCAAACATACCATCTTGATTTAACTAGATTGAAAATAAAGAAACGCATTCAAATCGGTTCATTCAGTTAGCCACTACGATGCCACATTCGACAGAAATATGTACACTCACAGATAGACAAAGCGGTCAAATTTATAACACACCTCTTTATTGTCGGGGGTAGAAAAGCGGTTAACGTAGCGTTATTTACTAGAACAAAGAATTTATATTCAGAGCGCCGCAATCGAGTAAAATGTTTATCTACAATATATTATTACTGTTGCCAACGGCGCGGCACAGTCGGCACACACCGCGGCGGGACGTGTCAGGCGTGGGCAGGGCGGGGCGGGGCGGGGCGGGGCACGGCGCGGCGGGAGCGGGTCGAGCCGAGTCACCATTAGGGTTGCTACATTTTTCAGATGAAACAATGAGTTTCGATGTCGTTGTTATTGCGGTAATATTATTATTTGTTCATGTTGCGCTTATCGGTGAACTTGTGCAAAAATACATGTTTTATTAGGTGCATTGTAATGCATACGTATTATTATTAAATATCATAATATTGTATGTGCTACAATGTCTACTGTCTTTATTATTACAATATTGATAATAATGCATATTTATCGACATACATAAGTGTCTGTTAATAGAAAATAACATAAGCATGAGTGAATAATATTTTTTATACGATACTTTTAAGAAATATTGTAAAACAAGAAAATAATACTTTTATTCCTTTATTAACATAATATGTTTTATTAATAATGCAGTATAAAGCAACTATAATTCAATCCGCGCAAAATACCTTGGGCAGCCTGAAGATCACTTCACCCTGCCATGCCGTAACACTTTAAGTTAATGTAAACTTATTAAAAACAATAGTTGCAACGCCGCTTGTGACTAACTTCATAGACCTATTTTAGCTCACTACTATATTATTTTAATAAAAGTTTGATAGCAATACGGGCGCCAACCCTACTACACAACCGAGATGCCGGCCGTCCGTGCCGTCACAGCAGCCTAGCGGAGCCGTCGCGCCAGACGGGTCACGCGGCGCGCCGTCGCCGCTCCGCCGAGCGGGATCGCTGCTTACAGTCTAGTTTTTATCATTTTTACATGCGTTCAGTTACAAATATGCATAAAAACATTCTCCGGTAGCGCATAAATGAGTTATTGTGTGTTTTCGTGTTAAGACGCCACAGAAAACGTAAAGAATTCGGAACTGTTTGGACCAGAGGCGCCGGAGACGTGGACGTTTTATTGTACCTTTCTGTATGTGAACATACAGAAAGCGGGTGCACGTCGCGTTCGGCGAGACGGCGCCTTACTATTTATATTTTGGATTATATTATGGATACAACACGCCTCATAGAATGTGTAAGGAGACATACATTCCTCTACGACGTATACCACAAGGAGTACAAAAATGTTAACCTCAAAACAACTATTTGGGAATTGATAGGAAGGGAGCTAAATCAAAGTGGTAGGTAATCAAGGTGGTGGTTTTACTTTGTTTATATGATTAACGCCTTATTGATCTCGTTGCAACGTACTTGGGCTGAGAAGCGGGCGATGTCCTGTGTTTAAATGTCATATCGGGCAATCAAAATTTTTGCTTTACTATTTTTACCTACAAAATCCCACAAGTTGCCCGATATATAGTGATAATCTCGCCCCCTATAACATTAAGGAGCGGATGTTGCACCTCTGCCTACTCTTTAGGGGATACAGGCATGACCTTATGTTACGTTTGCCTTTTATTTGATTATTCATATATGTCGAGTGTCTTCTCTTCATAAAAAGTAAAAAAACAGGAGGTGTCTCAGTTCAAATAAATATACAATTTATTTTTATTTTTTGGATGTCAAAATTTCCACGGCCTCGCTAAGGTCTGGCTGGACGGCTTACATTAGTTCTCCTCTTCCACCTGCCCTTATCCCACTCGCAGTGGGGTCGGCACAACATCCTTTTTAATACTTGTTGCAGAAAGTTTTGTCTTGTAGTTTTTACGACCGGTCGCCTGCCTGACGTCAACCCCAGGGGGCATACAGCTTACATTGGTTATTATTTGTAAATATACCAAATACTTGTCTTTATTTTTATTTTTCAACAGGTGAAGCTGTCAAATCCAAATGGAAATCGATAAGAGACGGATACGTGAAATATAAAAAACAATTAAAAAAATCTTCGGGCTCTAGCAAGAAAAACGTTAGTTATTTGTGGAGTTCCCAATTAAACTTTCTAGACAATTATAGGGCACCAAACACTTATGTTGTGAACGAACCTGCAGCAACATACATACATTCTACATTTAATCCACCATCACGGGATTACGAAATGTCACAGGACTTTTTACCACCGCCATCCAATCTTTCACCATTATTAACATCGTTAGACGCACCAACGCTAGACACAAATGCGCCTTCAACATCAAGAGAGTGTACAAAAGAACGCAGTCCACGAAAGAATAAAAGGAAAGGCGATCACGTGGACAAAGTTCTCAAGCATTTAAATAAAAAGAAAAGAAAAGTAGACGGTATCGACCATCTATTCCTGAGTTACGCGGAGACGTTCAAAAAATTCCCTCCGAAGGAACAAGCTTTAATGAAATTAGAATTGGCAAAACTGTTCTCGAATACAGAGCTGAGACTGTTGCAGGAAAATTCTGACGAATCACGAGCGTCGTCGGCGTCGCCTGCGCATTCCAATTCCAGTTCTGGTGGTGACACAACCTTGGAAGAAATTATTAATACTGCCCAACCAACGGAATACTGTACTGATATTAAAAAAGAAGAATTATAAACCTACCTATACTGCTCCCTGTAGCGGATTTAGTATTGTGTTGTCGCGGACTAAAGACTGTTACTAAGTTCGAAAAGTTGTTTTTCATTAAATTTAAAATATATTAGTGTAAAACGGTAGTTGACTTTTTTATTTATTACCTTTGTAAAAATATGTTACTCAAAATCTAAAAGAAAAGAATTTTATAAAGAATATCAGATGTTAGAAGCATTTTAAAGGCGGCAATTGTCAGATGACAGAAAGGGATGCACATAATGTAAGCATGACGATTGACGTCACTGTTTACGAACGGGCGTGCGAGGGAGATAGCAATGAGTTACCAGTAAGCTCTGCGGTTTACAGTGCATTTAAATAACACAGATGAGATTAAGAAGTTAAGAAAGAATTTTCACGAATTTACATTTTATGGGGGTTAAAGAGGATGGTTGAACATTGTATGAGAGCGGAGCGGTAACATGCAAGCGAGTGAAACCGCGCGGGACGGCTAGTACTTAATATATTCATACCTTTAGCGTAAGCCGACAGCGAAGTAGTGGTCAACATTTCTCCGATCTGCTCCTTGATCAACGTCTTGTTCCTGGTGTCGGACGCGTTGTATTCCACCATGTCGAAGCCCAGCTCCTTGCACACAAGCGACACTGTCGTGGTTTTACCTAAAATCCAACGCTTTTTAGCCGTCGCACGCTCGTCGCTGTCGTTTTGGAAGGCTTGGTTTTTTAATGAATGAGGAAACGAGCAGGTCGCTCGCCTGATGGTAAGCGCCTGTCCATAAATAGAAGCAACATTACACCGAATCCTAAATTACAAAATCGCCATTGCGTCGTCCGTTAATCAGCAAAATTTACTACGTGTAGGTGAGGTGGCTTTGGGCCTAACATATGGGATATACACTATGTTTGATTAGGTTTTGCCGTTAATACACAAAATCTCACCAACTCCAGGTGGTCCAGAGAGCAGTGCCGCCTTGAAGTACCCACCGTCGTCGTTCTTGGCCCACGGACTTGGCTTCGGTAGTTTCGCTTTTCTATTCACGTACCATTTAGTCATCCAGTTTGTGAGTCTGTAGACAACATCTCATAATATAGATAGCCCAACTTCCAGACTCCCCAGAGGGGTTGACGCCAAGTGAGCGGCTAGTGGTAAAAACTACAAGCTAAATGTTTCTGTAACGATATGTTACAAAGCATGTTGCGACACCACTATTGAGACACATATACACTAAACAGGAAACTGCAAAAAACTGAATGTTGCCGTGGGAACAGGGCCCAGTCTCTTAAAACTGTGCTGCCACTACACTAGACCCAACCGTGAAAAAAAAATTAGGATGCCAATATAGTACCCAAAAGGTGCCAATGGAAACATATTATTTAGAGTACACCATCTGTCTGTCTGTTCTACATTTAAAGGGCTCTATTTAATAAACCATAATAGGTAGCCGGATGATATATTGACAGAAGATGCCTTAATACGGAGGGTCACCCTACATATAAAAATAGAAATTGTTTTTTTAAGGGTGAGTATGGAACCTTCAGTGTGACGAAGTCGAGATCGCATTTTTTCAGTTTTTAGGGTTTCGTAGTGAAATGGCAAATACGGAACCCTTATTTATTTATTTATTTAATAGCAACACCATTAGGTAAAACACACTACTAACATAATATAAAAATCAATTAAGTAACAAATCATGTGCTGTGCTATAATTTCAGCATGTCCGTCTGACCGTCTAGTCTGACCGTCTGTATGTCACAGCCATTTTTATCGGAGACTATTATCACTATATGGATGAAATTTGGATGTCAGGCGCCTATGAACATTACACAAAGGTGTAATAAATAAATAAAAAAGAATTGAGATGGCGGTCCATACAGGGATATGACAATCTCCGTGGTGCAATAGGTGATTAGCCGGCTGCGCAGCGAGAGGGCGTGGGTTCGATTCCCGCACCGAGACAAATGTTTGTGTGATCCACAAAAAAATGTTTCGGGTCTGGGTGTTGTGGTACCGCAAATCCCTCGTAATTCCTGATACAGGTTTACCTAGTGTAGGTCGGGACTATGTGTGTGACTGTTGGTTGTATTTATTATTATATTCATAACTAAGGCATGTATTTTTCCATTGCACATACGAATTACGATGGAATAAAGTCATTAGTTTGTGAGATATGAGTGTCCAAAGTTGTGAAACCCCCCAAATATCCCAAATTCTGAAAAAAATCAAGCTAGTACGAATTAAAAGATACTTCCAACGAAAACTGATTTCAATAAGCTAGGTTGTATAGTTTTTCAGATATGGCATATTTTCGGTTACATTACGGAACCCTTTACTGTGTGGTCCGACACACACTTGGATAGTTTATTTTGTAAGTGCAACTGACGCTCGACAAAATAAGTAATTTTAAGTACTATACATACTTTTTAACATTACTTGCGTCGCCGTGCTGGCCAATGATTTGTTTAACATTCTGAGGTTTATATTTTTCTACCCACATTGCTGCATTCACTATGGGTATAAGTTTTTTGTCTTCATTCTCAACAGCTAAAACATATATGTTTAATGTAATAATTACAATTAATTGGTTTTAATTATTTTTCATAATCAATTGAAATTATTTATTTTTAACAATAATACACACTGCAAAGAGCTTCACACATCACAACCAAAATAGTAGAATCTAACTAACCTTTCGGTGTCACTGTTGTATTTTTCAAATTTGATTCTGTATTCAACTTTTCTTTTTCCAGATCTATATGATTAATTTTAATTTCTTTTTTAATATTATCTAAGCATGTTAATTTATCATTACTTTTATCATGATTTTTTGAACTTGTTTTCATTTTATCACTCGATTTCTCTTCTTTTATTACATGCTTTTTATGTTCTGATTTAATATTATTTGTAAATTTATCTAAGTTTTTGTCTTTAGGACTCTTCTTTTTTTTATTTGAATGATTTTTCTTATCAATTTCTTTTTTTGGTTCTTTGCTAGCAGATTCTGTATTCTTAGAGTTTTTAGAGCCAGCAATCATTTTCAGAAATTCATCCTCATTAATTACTATGATTCCTAATTCTTGCGCTTTCGACATTTTCGCCGGTCCCGCATCTTCGCCCGCTAACACGTGTGTTACCTGGTAATAGTTTCAACATAGGTGCTTAATTCAAATTGTTTCAAATTTTAACTACCACAGATTTTACAAAAATAAAGAAAAATCAAGCATAACAGGTTTATCCTTAGAAACATTTATAACAACTTTACCTTCTTACTAATACTGTTTTTAACACAACCACCGTATTTATTTATAGCGTCTACAACTTCCTCCCTTTCAAATGAATCCAGAACTCCGGTCAATAAAAATGCACAATTTTTCAGACACTCCGATGAACCCTAGAAAAAATTTATGTTATATAGTCAATAAAGAATTGAAAATACTCAGCATTTCTAAAATGCCATTTTAACAAGTGTTCTACCTCACAAAGTATTATATATCTTTTACATTTATTTCCATATTAATTCTATCTGAATTTATTCTATTGTTGTGTATTTACCTCTGGAATTTCTTTTGCTCCTAAATGCTTGGGACCGGATCTGTTCAAATATTGTTTGTATAGTGCAACAGAATGCATCTTTCTTTCATGACGCTCTTCATCTGTTAGGACTGTAATTAAATGGGAGTTAAGGCCTAGAATAGTTAGAAATAAAATAACAAAAAAAAATTATACTTTTGTGCATTATGCAGTATCAAAAAAATATATAGAAACATTATGGTATAGTAGTGGTCATGCTAGAAGATATTTGGTTTTGTATAACTTACCAAAAGACAGTTCAGTTATTTTTAAACATACGGACAGTATAATTCTTAAACACAGCAATATTATACAACTTTTACTAGTAAATAGAGAAAGTAAATATTCTTTCCCTATTTACTGTAATTATGTAAAAACATAAAGAGCTAAACAAATCTGTTAACCTGATTCATTTAAACTTGTGTTGACTTTCTTCTTTTGACTCTTCTTGGAAGCGTCATCTTCAAAAACTGAAACGTCAGCCTCATTATAGTCCTCACTATCCTGTTTAACTACAACTTCATCTTTCTCACTATCATTCATTTTGGTTTTTTTAACCGTATCTTTCTCATTGCTCCCTTCTGTTTCAGTGAATTCAGAAAATTTTCTCTTGTTATTCAATTTTGATTCTTCTTTCTTATTGGTATAGTTCTGTTTTGCTTTATTTTTTAATGAGGAAACTGTGGTACTGACAGATGATTTTTCTTTATGTTTATTTGTAGGCATTTTTGGCATTGTGTCCTTATGGTTTGATTCTGCTTTAGTCTCGGATTGTTTAGTTTCTGGTTGTTCCATTTCTATAACTTTATCAATTTCTAAAAGACTCTTATCAAACTCTTCATCTGAATGTATGCCAGTCTCAGTTTGTTTTTTTACTTTCTTAACTAATGGTTCAGTTCTTTTTATCGGTGCATGACCGAAGAGATCAAGAACCTTTACTTCTTTGAGGTCTGGTTTAGTTTTTTTGTTTTTTGGTGACTTATTAGACATAACAGGACCTTCATTTTTTGTATTTGACTCATCATCTGAATCTTCTATGACTCGTTTTTTTCTAACCTCCTTTTTCTACAAAATAAATTATAGAATTTAGTACCTATTGGAGTTAGAATAAGTAAATTTTGACTAGTGTTATAATTTTTCTAACTATAAAATATATACTATTAAACAGACCTTATTTCTGATTTGGACATCAGGTGACTCTGGTATAACATCATCCTCCTCATCTATAGGTTTTGGTGTTTTTTTAGGTAAGAAGAATGACCTTATATCCTGTAATAGATAACTTATTTATTTTACATAACTGATTCATCATAATTTATGTTGTTTGTGTAATATTTAATATTTGTTTCTGGTCTATCCCAGAATATTATTTCTATCTGTATTCTACCCAGAAGGGTAGACGTCACGCAGGCGGCAGGTCGTAAAAACTAAAAGCCAAATCTTTCTGTAACTTTAAGTACTTAAAATATTTCAGCTTTGAATGTAAAACATTTATGTTTTGTAATTTGCATTGGATGTTAGAAAATAATCATTGTTACCCTTCTAATTGTAAAGTATAGTAATCATTTGTTATAAGTACATACTGGTACAAAAATGTATTTTTTATCTAGTTGGTAGTCTGATTCAGAGAAGTAACCTCAGAACCAACTTTATACTTAAGAATGATTCTTGCCATTCAGTTCAAATGGATAAATTATTTTTTATTTGATATGTATTGTACATGTTATATATCAGTAAAGAATCCTTAGCACAACCCAATAAATGTGTGTGAAGTCTGATGATATCAAATTTAAGTAAAAAATATAATAATATCAGCCCAATATAATAAATTATCCCACAGCTGGCAAATATAATAAATTGTCGTGCAGCTGGCATGTGCTCTCTCTATTATTGAGCAGTGATAAGCCTTTCATATGCCACACTTGCTTAATGTGGATTGGTAGACTTCACATTGAAACTGTTATAGAGGATTCATATATAGAGGTATACTAATTTCCATATTATGTTCACCTTGACCATTGGAATCCTACATTTTTGAATAAATATCATAGATACATTAGTTTGATAATTGCTTTACCAATAATCAACAAAATTTTACTATTCTACTAATATTATAAATTAAAATAAAACTAGTTTATATGGATTTTATTGCAGTTTGTTTTTTATTTTAGTTCCAATGTTTCGAAAGCTTTTCAGCCTTCGTGGTCACGGGAGAGACTGACCAGATAAAATCCGTTTAAACTAGTTTTATTTCAATGTGTAATATCCACGTAAATTAATATTATAAATGTAAATTTTGTGAATTTAGATTTGTTAGTCAATCACAACTTAACGGTTATGGATGAAATTGGGCACACAGGTAGGCCATGACCAGGATTAGGACATAGGCTACAGCTAAGGCTATATTAGGTTCCTACCTATTCCTTAGCATAACCTATACCTATAAGAAACTTATATAAGGTTTACTTGTGGCTTTTTCTTATTAAAAACTCCCTTTCATCACAATGATAAATAGCATATACCACAGGAAATGTAGCTTCCTTTTGGTGAAATAATATTCAGCATTGGATCAGTAGTCCCAGATATTACTCATAAAACCAAACTCAGAAACTTACACACTTTTTTCTTTGTTATGTTATTATATTGTTGTTCAGTGTAATATCTATTTATTTATTTATTTACCACTTAACAACTACTTTTACAGGTTTAGCCCTAATACAGTAGTGTTGACATTCTTATGCTATGCTATACCTATTGTTACTTAAACCTATTTTATAAATATTACCTACTTTTATAACATATTATATACAGCGATATCTTTGCGAAATCACTCAGAGTACACGAAAACACATCAATCGTGTCGGCCATTTGGTTAAAGCATACGTAAGGCGCGTATGACAGGGGCTTTCTATCTAATAAACTGTATCAGGAGTAATATGTACCATTAAAATTAAATGTATGATTAACCTTTTTAATAAAGTCACATAAATCTGTACGTTCTATTGAGGTTATGTTTTTGAAACAAATAGTACTTATATTATTGAAACCATGCTTAGCTGAGATACTATATCAGTGTAACAGAGATAAATAATAATCAAATAAATACTTATAGGTATGGTTTCTTTTTATCAGCGCAGTGTATTTAACGCATAAAACACAATTCACAATAACATTATTACTCACCCGAGACATATTTTCAATTTTATGGCAATGATTTAATAAATACCATTAATCATGATTTATAAAGCATCTGTGTAATAAATTCCTTGTTAGTATGTAGCGTATAGAATTGCGTATTTTTCGCGGAAAAAATAACCGTCCAAATCCAAAACAGTTGAGTTTGACATTGAGCCACAGATTAACTATTAGTAGCTAGCTACATTGAGCTCTCGTAGAGACATTGATATATTACACTATAGATATAGCCATGGCGTGACCGCACATGAGACAGGTAGATTTTTTGAAATGATGCTACGTTACATATATTTCCCCATTTCATGTTTGGGATAAAATATCACAACTGTCAAATTCCTATCTTATAAGTTTAAACTCACATCAAAGTAACGAAAAACACAACTATGTCCAGCATTTAGGAAAAACGTTGGTAACTCAAAACTTCTTCTTAATTAAAAATGTATTTTTTATAGCACAGGCCGTGCAACGAGAAAGTGGATCACTTGATGGTAAGTGATCATCCATGAACGCCCATATAATACCAGAAGAATCATGGTCGCGTTGCCAACCTTAAAGAAAAGGGATAATGATGGGCTTGAGAAGGGAAGGCCATTTGGGCTTTCGGATATCTCACTCACTGTATGTTTTCTGAGAGACAGTGGTAACAATTCGGTCGAGCCGGCTCATTTATACTGTAGACAAAATAGATGAAAAAAAATGCTTGTAGCTTATGAACCCGAACTATATGTTTCACTCATATGGGTAACTGAGGTTGGTAAAAAGAAATCACTATCTATAATCACTATCTATTTTAGTTAAGTATTAATTTACAAACAAAACAAAACTGTTATAAAATTTAAAGACAGCCTCCGTGGCGCCATGGGCGAGTAGCCGGCTGCAAAGGGAGAGGGCGTGGGTTCTATTCCCGCACCGAGACAAATGTTTGTGTGATCCACAAAAGTTTGTTTCTGATCTGTGTTATGAGACCACAAGTCCCTCGTAGTTCCTGATACCCACGATACAGCTTTACCTAGTGTGGGATCGGGATTATGTGTGTGACTTTTTGGTGTATTTATTTATTATTATTTATTAGTGCGGGTGAATATTTTTAGTGGCAGTTTTCTATATCAGTATACCGTTTCAGAAAATCAGCATATTCAGTTTCATTATTTGATAGTAAATAGAACTCTTTTGAATACATTTTCATCTTACACTTTAGCTCTGCTACACCACTTTCTAACGGAGCTAGCTTTTTTACTAATCTACGTTTTGATTCACGCACAACACGCAATTTTTCATTAGTTTAACTGATCTTGCTTTTTGACCTAATATATTTTTTTCTTCTTATGGGTTGATGTTAATGCAGATGGACTAGGTTGTTCTGTAATGGAAACATCTTCTGAAGTACCTGGAGGCACATTTACATAAATAAATAACTTAACATTTGTAAGGTGACAATTAACATTTTTGCAGATAATGCCAAAAAGGTATGCCATCAGTCAGCTATTTTCTTTTTATGTCTAAACTGCAAGAAACGGAATACAAAGTCTATGCTCAATCTCAAATCCACAGGAATCACAATATAAAAATCAGCTGTTTAGCAGCAATTTATTGGGGCGACCTGTAATATAGTTACAAAATTTACCCAGCATAGATTTCGCTAAGTAGTTTGCAGTTCTTATAAAACGTTCAGACCTTCTGAGCTCACAACCTGTAATATAAAAAACTTTTTATGCGAACTCAACACTATGATAATACTAGTTTTATTGAGGATACTAAGGTAAACAGCCTCCATACAAATATCCAACACCCAGACTTACACCCGAAACAGCTATTCAAATATACCATAGCTGCATGGCTGGGAATCAAACCTAAGACCTTGACATTGCTCAGAGTGCAATCAAAATACCAACAAAATCGGGGTAGCGGTCAATAACTTAAATAATATATACTCACATGTCTAAGTTTTGTTGGCACTGCTTCGGCATGTAACAATTTTTTTTTACCTAAGTGTTCTTTCACTAAAATGTTCATAGCACATTTTGGTATACTTTGCAGGCTTCCAATTCAACCTACATTGAAATACCTGAAATAGTAAAATAAAACATTGTTTGAATAAATCTGGGTAAACAAAATTTACAACCTGGCAGCACCAAACCTATAAACGATTTTAATTTTTGAGTAAAAATACTCTATCATTCTATATTCCTAATGGATTCGATGCTAAATTTTTCTTCAGAGTTTACAAATTTTTACATCACATGACATTACAACAGGAAAATAGTAACATTTTCTACTACTTACGAGTGAAAGCTTATGCCGGCAATGTGTCGTTCACTACGGCTTTTACAGCCTAGCACACTACACCCCACCATTCTTTTTTTGTCAATCAATGTGTATATTTACTTTTACCGTCTTCTTATCCTTTATTAGTTCGCAAAACTTATTGAATAAAATTTTCTGTTAAACCAACCGACAGACAATATGACAAACAAATGAATCTGACTTATTGACAAACAAAATAACGACGGGGACAAAAAGAAGCCTTTTGTCTCTTTCTTTTACCAATGTTTGGTATCTCGCGATCTCGCTTTCACTTTAGGAAGTAGAATAATGGCTCCATCTTTAGGTAATATATCAATGCGTAGAGAGTATAATATTCTTTGACATTGAGTTACGAGTTTTTTTTTCCCACAATTTTCCCTTTTATTGGGAAGGCAAAGGGTTTTTAGCCTGTACAGCCCACAGACTACTTAGAAAGAACTAACGTTGCACAGCCTCGTCATATTGAGTTACGAGTACTTTCATTATATGATATCCTCCCCTCTGAAATCCCCCGTCCCACCTGTATGAAATCCCTCCTTTCTCTTACCTTTCCCTCGGTTATTCCCTTTTTATGTAAGTGTGTTAAGGTTAATGGTATCAAACTCTAAGGTTATATGTTATATATCTACATTTTAGTACCTATATGGTGTTCATCTTGTACTTATTTGTTCGTCTCTCTTTGTTGTAGGTCTATTTGGTTGTATATTAAAGTCAACTTGGAAACTATATGTCAAAATTCATATTTTCTGTATCATAATCGGTATTATTTTCGATTCGTAATATCTACGTGACACTGGCAGAATTGTGGTAGGGCAACGCCGCAAAAGCCATAAAAGAAAGAAAGAAAGAAGAAAGAGTTACGAGTATTTTGATTTGTCATACATGACTTTTTTTATAAATTACTTTACGGGTCTGGATACTTGTCCTTCGACCTTACTTACAATCTACCAACCATGCTAGTGTGACTAACTTAAAATTAGAGATCCTGTTTGACGGTCACTGGAAATCCGCCAAAGTATAAACCAAGCCTAAATATTTCTAGACGACCAAAATCCAAACAAAACTACCGCCACGACGCGGCCTCGGCCTCGCCAGAGCGGAAGGCTGTTTCGCGAAAAAAGAACGGGCAAGAAACTCCAGTGTGGCGTTTCAAAAACTCTTTTCATAACGCATCCATGATTTTTATGGTACCTACTTGTGTTCGTAGGTAATGCATATTATTTACCATTAGGTGACTCACCTGCTAATGAACGGGCTTAGGCTTTTCACCTTTGCATTCATCTCAATTTTGCTAAAAACATGCGGCTAAATATTATCCCCCTCATCAAAGAGTAGGTACCTACATAAAAGATCTGCCATTTTCTCTGTCACAAACGGAATATTGTCAAACTAACATGACAGTATTTTATATTAAATTTTAATTTCAATGTTCTTTCTTATGCTTGTTCTTATATCAACCGCAATAAAATGTGTAACAAGTAAAAATGTCGGGAGTACTTTATTTTTCAACAGGCATCCTAGAACCGAGTGTTGGAACGAAGACGATGTGGCAAAATTACGAGCTCGCCAAACTTTTGAAAATCTCTTACCTTATCCTGTAAACCCGGATAAAGTAAACAGCAAATATATTGAAAATACTCTCAGATACTTCCGTGCAACACTAAATTACGTAGAAAAAGAACCCGATAAACATACAGCTGTTTTGCTCAAAGATGCCTTATCAGATGTTTTGGGTGCACATATGAGAAGCGAAATTTTACCTACTGTTAGATTTGCGTATTACGCTGGATACATACCATACAGACATGCGAGACATTTCGAAAACTTTTATGATGAAATAAAAACTTATTTGAACACGCAAGGCTTAGGTTGGAAATCACCAGAACGGATTCCACAATGGTCGAATTTAACTGTCTCTAAAATTGTCATTGGTTCAGGAAGGTTATTTGATCCTTGCTCATGTTTGATCATAAAACGTGACTCAAATTCGTGCATTCACCTACCAATCCCAAAATTAGACGATGAAAGCGCCCCTGCAGCGATAGCCTTACCTTTTAAATCTGGCGGGTTGGTCAGCTTATTATCTCATAATTCTGAAAATATTTTGTTGAAGTATTACACGACTGCATCCAGATGTATATTACGGAGTTCCCCCGAGAAATGTCGTCATCCTGACTTTGTAAACTTCAACAATGAGATGTGGCACTGGATGAAACGCGAGGTCGCACCCCATTTAGTAGACGAGAAGTTGTATGCAGCTTATGGTGGAGTCTTGAGGATAGCCGCCGCTGTCCAAAACTACGGAAAAGGCCTCTCTCGACGTAATCTTTTTGAATATCAAAATGCTGGAGTCTCGAAATGGCATCCTTGGAAAACGCTTACACAATCTTATGTCTACATAAACACAGATTCGACGCCTAGAGTATACATAGGGTTTGTGCTTTTAGCTGCACTAGCGATATATTTGTTGCAGATCTGCTACAATTATATATTCGGGGAAGGCAACGCGTGCAAATGCAAGGGACGTTCTAAAAAGTCACCTTCGAAAGAAGTAGCGTACACGAACGTAGAATCAAACATACCAGCGATGTTACCACAACAGAGCGCGGTCTACTATAACGACAGGAGACGGGCGAAACACTCGCTTCCAAAAACGAAATCGACGTCAGTCGGCTCCGTACATACACAGAAAGTGTTTGATTTAAATGAAAACGCAGAAAAACTCATGGCAGTTATAATGAGCGATAAAGAAAGCATTATAGGGTCTATTTATTCTAAGAGTGATGAATATGCAGATGACTGTATGAATGATTCTAAAACAATTGTACCAAAAGACCCACCGAAAAGTCCACCAAAGTTAGAAACTTCAATCTCCCAAGTGAAGTTAAACAGGCCGCAAGAACAGAGAGCACGAAAACTGGCGTATTCCACAAGTACGATGTCGCATTCGGACGTGACTTATTGCCAGGAGCAACAGAGCGAGTCGTGGTCTGAAAGCGGCAGTTCCACTTCAATCAGATCCTTGAGTTCTACTACGTCTAAGTCACAATCGAGAAGGACTAAGAGTTCCCGAAATCTGGCTTGGGCCAAACGCGTAATCTCTAGACATTCTACCCGTGGTCGGTCCACGTCGGCGACTGAGATTGATATGACGTCATTCACTACTCCGCCATCGAAGCGATAGATATTTTGTAGTTACATACGAGTCGTTAATTTCTAGGATTTTTAGTTGGTATGGAATAAGATATTATGTTGGATGTTTAAGAATTTATTTTTAAGAATATATTTATAATTGAATGATGATCTATTATTTGAAATGCCTACAAATTTTTACTGATGAAATGGGCAATCTTATTTCCTTTCGTTAAGTTCCATAATTATTATTTCAACATTATTTTTTTACACATTGAACGTACACAACGAACATAATAACAATAATAACACATTATTTTGGATATTTCTTTTTAATTTAAATAAATAGATATCACATGTTAAACAGTTTGTACCACGTTTTAAAATATTACAAGAAATAATTGTTGTTTTAAGACATAAATAATATTAATTGTTTGAACTATTATGCAAAACGTAAGTATTAATACAAAGTTAAAGAATAAACCAAGTAAAGTACAAAACACAGTGCAAATAATAATCGATGCGATAATCGTAACAATTGACATTACCTAGTAACGGGTTTCCGGGACCAATTACGTTATTTTTATAGCAGTTACTTAAAATGATAACACCTTATTGTTATATTAGTTTAGAACGGCCCAAACATGTAGAGTGCGCGCTGGATAGGTCTGCACGCGACTAAGGCGCTGCTTGCTACGAAAAGTCCAAAACACCTACAAATATGCACCGTAGGTATATTGTTTTAGCGAACCACGATTAGTTCCGAGTTTGGCCTCGCGCAGACTATGCAAAAAATAAAGTTAAATAATTCATAATATTGGTCTATAAAAAAGCCTAAGTTAATACAAATATAGTTATTTATTAATTCCATTATATCCTTTGGAAAAATAATTACTTTTTATCTGCAGTCACGTGATTGGAAACACCAATCAGAACACGTAACGTAATAATTCAATTTTTAAGCGTTAGTATAATATCTTGTAATATTTGTGCAAATAATTGACTAAAATTATTATTAGTTGTGAAAATATTGGCCTTATAATTGTAATGTGGAGAATGGATTTCAAAAGGACGACATTGCAAAATTTTCTCTCATGATGGAAAACTTTTTCCACCTGCCCTTCTTCCATTCACAGTGGAGTCTCCGCAACATGCTTTTTAACACATGTTACAGAAAGATTTGGCTTATATTTTTTACGACCGGCCGCCTGTCTCGGAGGAAAACTAGATTACTTAAATACAAAACTATTGTGGCCATCTTGACAGTAGTGTTTCCGCCACAAGGCCCAGCACTGTACCGATAGTATTTATCTCTTTCAAACTCACCTATGCACGTATTAACCTGTTTTATGTATTAAACGATGACGTCACACGTGTTCACGTGACCGCAATGCTGAATTTTTATGGGATATTTTTTAATTTAAATTGTAATATATATTTTTATTGCATTTAAAGGTGTTAATTAATTTACGGGTATTATTTTAAACATATTTAAAACAATAGTCAATATCATAACAATTTTTAATAAGTTCCCGGATTGTTAAAACATAAAACTTGATAAAGGTCCATCCAAGTTTTGTACCTACTTAATTTATTTAATTAATAAAAAAAAACAATGTAAATTATAGGAAAATTAACTAAACTCCATGGTAACATGTTTGGCACGCGGCCGTTGTCCATTACTATCGTTTAATTACTATAAATATATACTAACGTCCTATAAATGGAATCATTGCACTTAATTTATGGTCGTCGTTCATACACATGCACTAAAAGACGAACACCGTCTCACTTCAAAATAGAGTATTAAAAATGGGCTAAGATATGTGGCATATACTTTACATTATAATGATTATAGTGAAATTATACAAGCGCGGCCCATTGGATGTCATATTTCTGCCTTATCATATGTCATATGCCTTACGTTCTTAGTCATCTGGGGTGAAGAAATATGACATCCCATGGCTCGCGCATAATAAAATACCTTAATATATATAAAATTAAGTTCCAAACGTTTCTGTCCGCAAATCTCAGAAAGTAGTTTATGGATTGACTCCAAATCTTCACACAAAATTGCATTTTAAGAGAAGAGTGTTTGTATATACTTTTTATTCTAGAGTTTCAATGGAATCTACTCAAAGATTTCTTCCGGGAGATATTATATGGCGCTGCGACCGTATTAAACACATTCACGCAGTCGAAGCTCGCGGACAACTAGTAAGTTATGCAGGAGTTACCTTTATATGGTTCTGAAGTGAAGAGTTGCTAGTTGAAATAATGTACTGTACGCCACACGAATTAAGTTCAATTTTCAATATTCTATTTATATGTGAGGTGATGCTAATGTGGTACTGCTTTTGTATGGACACTGACCATTATTATGTAATTGAATCACAGTAACATTTCACACCAATAAGTCAAATTTGAACGCACTCACTGAATGCTTAGAATCAAGTAGTCAAAATTAGAAGCTGCCGGTGTGTGGGTGGTTAAACAATAAATTTCCCTTGATGGAAAATACGATTAGTTGAGTATGGGTTATTAAATAAATAAATACACCCAACAGTCACATACATAGTCCTGACCCCACACTAGATAAACCTGTATCGTGGGTATTAGGAACGACGAGGGACTTGCGGTCCCACAACACCCAGACCCGAGACAAATATTTGTGAATCAGACAAACATTTGTCTAGGTGCGGGAATTGAACCCACGACCTCACGCTTCGCAACCGGCTACTCGCCCGCTGAGCCACGGAGGCTGACAAATTATTATTATTAGAATAATCTGTGCACACCTTACTATGTGTGCATAATGTGTTTGTATGGACACAATAACTGTGATATACGATGATTATTTACGCATCACTGCCTCAAAAGCTACACATTTACAAGCCCACGTACACATAGCATCTATCTATACCAACTTTTCGGAGATACGACACGAGCAGGTCGCTCGGCTGATGATAAGCGGCACGACTTGTAACAACACCGGGCAGAATTTTAAATAATAGAGTACTGCATGGCACTGCACTGTGCTCGATGTCACTGTGCTGCACTTATATCGGTTTAATTTCAGGTAACACACAAAATGTCAACACCAGATAAATGCGTTCAAAATTGACACCGAAAATACATATACAACAAAAAATTAACTATAAAATACAAAAAATAATAAAACATACAAATGTGCAGAGGTGAAGAGTTAAGAATAATTTTATAAACTGTGCAATGGTGTTACTGCCTTTGTATATTTAGAACCACTTGCACCAACAAAACTAATTTTAGTTTACGACTATCGATTCCAATATGAATCTCCAAATCGATCTCATAAATCAAGTTTTATTCTTTTTTCTTTCTGCCTGGCGGTATCCCGACTTAATGGCAGGGTCCGCCTTCTTGTACCATAGATTTTACGGTATTTGGTTTTATATGGGGCGTGGGGCGACCGGCCGTCTGACCCCCTCATCCCGCAACGGGTACCAAGTTTTACAATTGCGTTGTCCGTTAATCAGCAGAATGTATGAAACTAAATCAGATTTTAAGATTGTTTATTGAAATCAGCCGTAAATCTAGATTTAAAACACCATCCGTAACTTTTCCAGCTGCGGGAGCTTCCCGCTCATACACCCCCGCCCCTCTAACTCCTGTAAGTCATTATCGATAATGGCACGTATATTATGAGGAATGAAGGGATAAGTCTCTGGGAATGCAAATCTGTCTTTATCTCGCAACGAAATGAAATCAAATAGAAAAAAAGGGTGGGGTTGATATATAGTAATATTATAAATGTGAATGTAAGTTTGTTTGTTACGCTTTCACGCGAAGTCTACTTAACCGATCATCATGAAACTTTGTACACATATTCTTGGAGGTATAAAAAGTAACATAGGATACTTTTTATGAAAAAAATACCTATTTGTTTGTTACGATTTCACACCTAAATCACTGAACCGATTTTGATGAATTTTGATGTAGAGATAGATGGGACCCTGGAGACGGTTATAGGCTACGTTTTATTTCGGAAAAGTCTATTCACGCAAAAGCAAATTATAAATACCTTCGGAGCACTATTACAATAACACGCGTCACGATTATAGAATGAAGCCGAGAACGTTTCAAATCAAATAGACCAACCAAGGCCATAGAAGTTAAAGTATATGAATTATAATTCGTTTAGTTTTGTTCGTGCAAGGTCTAATTTAAAAACTATAATATCACTATACCAGACGAGAAAAGTTAAAATAGTTCCACAATGTATACCAGTATAAACACTCCGGTTTTTTATTTAAAATAAATATATAGTTATCGTCATACATCAACTCAATATTATTTGTGTGATGATATCGTCGATTTACGATTTATAATAACATACCCGAGTCAGTTATCGAGACAATGTACGGTATTTTTCAATAAAGTTTGCAAATAATGTAAACATACTTTTTCTGCCTCGGTGGCGCAGTTGTAATGCGTACGCGTTACGATTGAGGCTAACGCTGAGGTCACGGGTTCGATCCCCGGGTCGGGTAAAGTGGTATTGGGTTTTTCTATCAGCCCGGAGTCTGGAATTTGTGCCCGGTATGGCGATAGGCCATATCACATCGTGGGACGGAGATACGCTCGGCGAAATGTGGGTGTACTGGTTACACCTCTGCCTACTCTTTCGGGGATTACAGGCGTGAGTGCGTATGTATATATATACACATTTTAGTATACATAAAACGACCCAGATTTACTAAATTTTATCAATAACAGACACATTTACACGAGAGTGTTATGGCGACTAGGCATCAATTTAGCATTTTCGATGACTTCGCGATCGAGTTACGCAAAACGTCAGCTGTTTACACTTTTTGCAAGATTTTTTTAAAAAGTACTTTATATAAATATAGCATAAGACATTATATACATAATTCGTCGTAACATCCTTTATATACACTTCATATAATTACGAACAGAGGTTTAACCTATCAATATACATTAACAATTTTAAACTTAAACTATTAAAATACTTTAACGTTAATAAACATTATTATAGTGCTTGAAGATGTGCACATAATATTAAACAAAACTATGCCTCCATTACTGGAGCAAATGTTGGACCAAATATTTTCTCAAACACCGTCAATATGAAATTGACACTCATTATTTTGCGATAATTTAGAACAAGGTTTGTCACGTATAACAAATCACATGACATGTCATTGTTAAATTACAATATCCTTTTAACTAAACAAGTTTTGATTAATTTTCGGACGTGGCTACCACCCACTTGTATACAATATGGAACAAGAACCCTGTTGGCCGTTTCAACTATGATATCAGTATCGATATTCAAATGTAATGAAATAACTCGGATACGAAAGTAGGATTATAAAAATAATTAATAATCATATTTATTTTTTAAATTTTAATTAATTTATTGTTTGTAAACCTTATTTCGAATGATTGACCTCTACATCAAACGCGCCGCGTCGTGCGCCCGGCTACATCATTACGACACATGAGTCCAGCTGTTCATCACTCTACAGATGAAAATATCGTTTTTTTAAATACGTTTATTTTTATAAGCTATTGTAATGATAATATCTCGCTTCTGTTTATTATTTTTTTTAATTAATATTTTTTAATCTGTCTATATTCGCGACCCAAAAAGGGCCAACAAGGCTTTTATTACATGCTGTATATTATCAACTGTTTTATCAAAATAACACCAGTGGCACATTATCAAAATCTATACTTTAACCATATCCCTAAAATATACAACATTCCAACATACTTGGCGCAAACATTTGCTCCAAGATGTGCAGACGATAATAATTGAGTAAATCACATTGAAAAATGAACCTAATCGTAAACGGTAATAGGGATCATGTTCGTATGTTCTTGTACTGGCGGTCGCTCCATTTCCTATGCATGTATTTGACTATGTAGAGTGGTAGACAGGACACTAACGTTATTGTAATTACCTTCCACCAGAAGTCCCAGTGTGTTATGAAATCGGCGTCTGTAATAGACATTGTGTTAGTCGATATTTTTTAGGAAAACTGTATCCCTACTGGTTCGAAGTACCGAAAAAAATAATCGTTAAACGAAAGCCCTAGGCTTTCCTGTCATAGTTATCTTATTTTTATTAACCTGAAGGACGAAACAAGCAGGTCTCTCGCTTGGTAAGCACTACGCCTGCTCATAAATAAAAGCAACATCACACAAATCCTTGAAGTACAAAGGACTACGTGACATTAAATTCCGTTAGTCATCCCGAAACATAGGATGCTAAGTCACAAAATGCCCAGTAATTTCACTGGCTTCAATGTCCTTTAAACCAAAACACACCAGTGTTTGCACACTACTCCTTGGCGGCAGCAATGGACAAAGCGGTAGGTACCAACCCAGACGGCCTCTCGCGTACGAGGGATCTACCATCTATTAGTCTATAAAAATAGCCCCGACAGGGTTCGACGACATATCATGGCACGAAAATAAGCACTGCAAAATGTGGGTGTACTGGTTACATGTCTGCCTACCCTTTCGGGGATTATAGGCGTATGTATGTATTATATCACGTCCAGTGTAGTCACTTTACAGTGCCAGGATAAAAAAAATACAGTCTTATAATGGTGTAGATTGTTACCAAAGTATGTGGTGAATATGAGCAGCGTGGCGATGTACATGAGCAGGCTGACGAGCTCGGCGCCGACCATCAGCCAGTGCCACGTCACCACCGTCAGCGCCACCATGATCAGCTCCGTCAGTATCAGCGCCGTGTAGCTGATCTCCACTATGTGGATGAGCTGGTCTTCGAACAGCACCAGGGCACCGTACATTATCACGCCACCTGGTCACAAGTAAGAGCAATAAGGAAAATCGTATCGCATTGATCGTACGAACTAACGATCAAACATTTGTTGTAAACATTAATCTAATCCTACTAACTATTATAAATGTGAAAGTATAGATTTTTGTGAGTTTGTAAATTTGTGTGTTTGTTAGTCAATCACACAGACAGGTAGACCATGACCTGGATTAGGACATAGGCAACTTTTTATCTCGGAAAAGGACATTCAAAGTCACGAGCAAAAGCTAGCGTGTTAATAAACACTTACCTTGATAAATCGATATTCCGGTCCATATATAAAACGTTTTGTATGACAACTGCCGTCCATTAGTCAACTGTTTGTAAAGCTGTGGGTATCTGAGAGCGGTCGTACTTGGTATGTCTTTATCGAGAACCTGCAATAAAAAATAAAAAAAAATCTACTACGCGCGTGCGTCCATGCCAGTGTGTGTGTGTATTCGCAACGTAGCGCCTAAACTCATGGACCGATTTGAATGCAGTTTTTCTTGTTCGTAAACTAGTTTAATCGAAATGGTTCTTAGCAATGTTTGAAGACAATATGTTCGGCCATTTACTGTTATTATATTATGTGGTAGTGCCGTAGTAGCAAATTTCGGTCGTCTCCGACGGTATGGTACCAGTTTCCCATAAAAACGATGTGTAGTGGCAGCTTTGCCGTCGTGTGTGTTTGTAAAGTCGACTAAAGTACCATTGTCGGTACCCCAAAAAGAATGCCCATTTCAGGTTGGCAAGACCCACGATTTCTCTAGCCCACATTGTTCATGGACACTAATGTTATCGCACCTACCCTCAGATAGACGTAGGTGTCCGATGTACCCTCGTCTCAACGGATAAAATATATTGGATCAACAGTTTCCCCTTCCACATGCTTACAGTATGAAAGATGTCGCATTGAACGGACACCTCTCAGTGTTTATTTGTAATTGTGACAGGTATTGTAGCTGTGTTAGGTGTGCATTATTAGTGAAGCTAACACTTGTGTTGAATTACCCTCAGGTGGCTTAATCCCCCGATTGCCAGGCATCATACTAATATTATAAATGTGAATGTAAGATTGTTTGTTACGCTTTCACGCGAAAACTACTTAACCGATCATCATGAAACTTTGTACACATATTCTTGGAGGTATAAGAAGTAACATAGAATACTTTTTATGAAAAAAAAAACTATTTGTTTGTTACGCTTTCACGCCTACATCACTGAACCAATTTTGATGTAGAGGTAGATGGGACCCTGGAGACGGTTATAGGCTACGTTTTATTTCGGATAAGTCTATTCACGCGGGCGGAGCCGCGAGCAAAAGCTAACCTGCTATAAAAGAAATCTTCATTATCTCCTGGTTAAATAAAGTTTACTCACCAGCGAGAAAACGGGCAGCATTGTGAATACGGTACCGTAACCGACCATCAAAAACCCAGGGTACAGTGATACCGATGAAAAATAAAACACAACGGAGAACACGGCCTGCAAATAATAATGTTACATAATATATAATAAATACACCCAACAGTCATAGTCCTGACCCCACACTAGGTAAACCTGTATCGTGGGTATTAGGAACTACGAGGGACTTGCGGTCCCACAATACCCAGACCCGAAACAAATAATTGTGGGATCACACAAACATTTGTCTCGGTGCGGGAATCAAAGCCACAGCCCTTTGCTTCGCAGCTGGCTACTCGCCCGTGCGCCTCGGAGGCTGTCTGTTCTTTCTCATACACATCACACTACTGAGCATGGACCTCCTTTACTTAATGAGAGGGTTTACGAACTTAGGACCTGTCCATAATGCTGGTCAAATGTGGGTTGGCAGACTTCACATATCTTCGAAATTCTCATGGCGAACTTCTCAGGTATGAAAGTTTCCCCACGATGTTTCCTGCACTATTAAAGCAAGCGATACTTAACAATGACTGTATCAGTAACTTAGAAAAGTCAGAGGCAGGTAGGCGACTATCGTTTCGGTAGTCCGCATCATTCCCCACTGAGCTATCGCCGATTTCAACAATAATAACGAAAAGAAGATTATAAATAAAACTGTACGTACACGCGCCCGCTCACGGGTTCGTTAACACGCACGTATGCAAGTTGCCCGTACGTTTTCCTTTGTAATTCTTGAAATGAGTTTAGCATGCCAACACGTGATGTGTTGTGATTATTTATGACTTTGACAGACTGTTGTACTCGTTTATTTTTATGGCTTGTCCGAAGTTCGTAACTTCAACCGCCTTCTAGGCCTTCTTTAGACTGGGAAAAGACGTCCCATTTTGTTTCCAACTGATTTGTCCCATTTTGTTTCAGACGATAGTATGAGATTTTATGAGTGGTAGAGCCACGTTGTAGACACTTTTGTCTACAGCATGTATAGGCCGGCTCGTCCGGGTCATCACCACTGACCCACAGAAAACTGGCGTAAAGTAGTAGCTTGCTGCTGCGTTTCGTGCGGTGAGTGAGATATCCGGAGGCCTAAACCCCCTCCCCTTACCAATTCCTTAATTGTTCCTTTCCTTTATGGGCGGTAACGCACCCATGATTATTTTGGTATTGTGGGCGTACATGGGCGGTGGAGATCACTTACCACCAGGTTACCCACTTGCTCGTTTGCTAGCCTATGTCATAAAAAAGACGACAGTGTCTACATTCGTGGGCTCGCAGCACTCGCGTCTCACCCTGCACCCCTCCTCCCCGCAAGAGTGCTGTCGAAACGTCGTTGTTGGATAACTGTATGTATTCTTAGACTGTGGTGTATAGTGTATAGTGTATAGTAGTGTAGTAGAGTAGTAGATCACCTGCATAGTAGACACGATGAGCCCCCGATGTACAATGAACAGACAGAGCGCGGCCGAGCGCATGAGCGAGCGTCGCCCGTGCACGAGGCTGAGTGTAGCGAGCGAAGCGAACGCGCGCACGCACACGTCGCCCGCCAGCGACGCCGCGCGACCCTCCACGCCCTCGATACCCACTCCTACACATAGCATATAACGCTAAATATTGAACCAGTCAAGCGAACGCGCGCACGCACACGTCGCCCGCCAGCGACGCCGCGCGACCCTCCACGCCCTCGATACCCACTCCTACACATAGCATATAACGCTAAATATTGAACCAGTCAAGCGAACGCGCGCACGCACACGTCGCCCGCCAGCGACGCCGCGCGACCCTCCACGCCCTCGATACCCACTCCTACACATAGCATATAACGCTAAATATTGAACCAGTCAAGCGAACGCGCGCACGCACACGTCGCCCGCCAGCGACGCCGCGCGACCCTCCACGCCCTCGATACCCACTCCTACACATAGCATATAACGCTTAACATTGAACCAGTCAAACCGCCACAACAACCTCGCAGGACTAGATAGCTACATTACATCCATACCTACTAACAGTCAATTATAATATTCAGTAAAAAAATACTTCTAGTTGGAAGACATTCAGTACTGTTACTCTGAATTGACCGTCGTGAAGCTAGTCACGAGCTACGTCACAGCTATTGGTTTTAGCGATTAAAGGATAACAGGGGACGTAGAGGGTGCATAAATTGACTGAATTCAGGGCGGACAATATGTAATGTACACAAATATTAACCGATATCGGCCTCCTGTATCATGGCGACGTCATTCCCGCCGTCACCCACGGCCGCGACCACGTGACCCCTCGCCCGCAACAGTCTCGCCACGCGCGCCTTCTGCGTGGGCGAACATCGAGCCACCACCACGCCGCTGCACCCACGAAGCACCTCCACCATCTCCTCTTCGTACCATTGCAGACATACCTACAACAACAAAAAACCGAGATTATGATCAAAAATGAGCGTATTTTCGACTTCGGAAAACGGAATTCGGACCGTAACAGCAAGCTGCTACTTCACGTCGGTTTTCTGGAAGACAGTGGTAATAACCCAGTCAAGCAGGCCCATTTATTCTATAGAAAATACTGTGTACAGCGTAACTCTATTACTTCATAAATACTACCCACGGCTAGTTTGAACCGATATTTCTCGGATTCAGATCGGATGCATAATATCATAAACATGGCATCCCTTTTTCTATACATTTGATATGTGCAAAGCCTGAAATCCCAGGATGGACATGCTGATGGTGGGAGGTGCCTACCTACCGGTTCTGCGCCTGTATCGACCGCTCTATTCATTACGGTAGGGCAGGCTAGGCCTATACAATCGAGTGATGCACAGCGTAGTGGAGAGCTAGTAAATTACTGACATCGAGCGTCTCCCCCTCTATGATGAGGTCCATCTGCCTGTCCCCCGCTCCGTCTGCAGGTGCAGGTGGAGCGCGCAGGTGGTGCAGCAGCTCGTGCAGCAGCGCGTGCGCGTCACGCCGCAGCCGACACGCCGGCGCGCTCGTCCAGCTCGAGCCGCCGCCCAGCTGCAGCGACCGAGCGATGCACAGAGCCGTCTCCAGCTTGTCGCCAGTCAACATCCAGATCTTAAACAAATTATTAACAACCTTGTAATATCAGAATGCCCACAAATAGAGAGAAGTCGAGAAGTCTCGCAAAAGCCGCAGCCAACATAACAGGTGATCGATGACCACGACCACTCCACCAGGAGTGTACGACTAATGGCCGTTCCTTATAATCTATCTATCGACAGATTTGCTTACTGTCAATAGTTTGGCAGATCTTCCATACAAAATGTGTCAAAATTTTACTGCCGGTAAGCAAATCTGTCGATAGACAGAATATTGCGAACGGCCATAAGAAGAATATCAGTAACGATAGGGTAGATCGGCGGCCTGTAGAAAGCGGTAGGTAAGTATTGGAAGCAAAGAGCTATTTATACTGATAAAGTTTAATGGCATGCATTGTCATAGCCTTATGTCCAGTCTGCAATGAACATGTAGAAGCTGATGATAAATGTCAGCTATACAGGATGTTTCGACAAGGTGGTACAATATTCATAACATAAATAGCATGGATAATTTGTAACTTATTAAAAAAACGAAAACAAAAGTAATCACATACAGGACAGAGGAAATTAACTTTAATAAACACCAATATGCCTTTATTTGTATGTCCTGCTAAGTAAAGAAATCGTCATTCCAACATGAACATGAAGTGATCTCTACCGCCCATGTACACCCACGTACACCCACAATACCAAAAGATTCATGGGTGCGTTGCCGACCTTAAAGGAAAGGAATAATAAAGGAATTGGGAAGGGGAGAGAATTTGGGCCTTTGGATATCTCACTCACCGTACGAAATGCAGCAGCAAGCTGCTACTTTACGTCGGTTTTCTGTGAGACAGTGGTAACGACCCGGACGAGCCGACCCATTCATGTTGTAGACAAAACTGTCTACAGCGTGGCTCTAACACTTAGACATGTTATACAGACATATATCATTACCCTTCGAACATGTTTAGGAAGGTAGACTCATAATTTCACCATGACTGACCTTTATCCCGGCAGTCCTCAACATAGCGAGTGTCCTGGGCACATCGTCGGCAAGTCTGTCCTCGACGCCGGTGAGTCCCAACAGCTGCAAGCCGCGCTGTAACTTCGCCATCACGGCGGCGGTGCGTTCACTACGATTGGTCACACTCAGCCGAGCTTCTTTGTATTCACTCTGGAACAATCAAAATAATTTTTAAGTTTGAAACAGAAGATGAATATTCATCGCTAAGGTGGAAAACGATAGTAATAAAGTCGGTACAATTCAAAATTGGATATGTTAGGATACGTTCTGAGTGGTAGAGCCACGCTGTAGACAGTTCTGTCTACAGCATGAATGGGCCGGCGCGTCCGGGTCGTACCACTGTCTCACAGTAAACCGGCGTAAAATAGCAGCTTGCCGCTGCGTTTCGTACGGTGAGTGAGATATCCGGAGGCCCAAATTCCCCTCCCCTTCCCAATCCCTTACTTATCCCTTTCCTTTAAGGTCGGCAACGAGCCCATTATTATTTTAGTATTGTGGGCGTACATGGGCGGTGGATATCACTTACCATCAGGCAACCCACTTGCTCTTTTGCCGGACTATGCTATAAAAAAAAATGTTATACTCCCGTTAATCAGACCGGTCATTATACAACGTGTTACAGATAGGTGTATGTAAATTTAAATGAGTGTCGTTCAAAATAATAGTGATGTGATCAATCTTATAGATCTTCATAACACAGTGATTAAAATTAACGTGACATTTTAGAATGTCTCGGTTTTGAAAAGAACAAACATCACACACACACCTTTCTGTAACACATTGTATAAAGTCTTAATGAATTCTATACAAATTTCCGACAGTGGTTTATTCATGTAATGTATTAAAAGTATCGATATAATATGTCGTATAGATATACAAAAAATATCGGCATTTGGACGACATTTATAGAATTTTATAAAAAAAAAAATAGTTTTGATATGATTTCAATTAGAAAAAATTGTAAATGAAATAAAATATATCGCCGTAAAATATCGATACATAAAAGAAAAACGTTATTTTTTATATCGATAATTTTTAAGTTTGCCTACTAGACGCTGTCAATATTTAAACCACGTGGTGCATATGCTCGTATTTAGTTACCTCAAACGCCTTGTACTGTACATGCGATATGTTCTTGTATGCGAGTACGAGCGTGCGCAGTCCGTCTGCCGCCAGCTTGCAACACTCCACGCTGAGCCAGTTGGAGTCCAATAACTTCGACAACGCCACGTCAGCGCCTTTTACATAGTACGTTATGTCGCCTGAGTTTTCTTCCTGCACAAATAACAATATGGTATGGAACTTAACTCAAGCACTCGAGAAAACTGGAAGGGATATTTACGCATGTACACACTTTCTACTTGTGAGCTACCAAATAATGTCTGGCACGGTGTTAACAATATCGAAATTGCCTGCCAATAAATAACATGCGTTGCTAAAAATTTATTTAAAATATTTATACTAAATTCACTTTAAAGTAATATTAATATGTGAACAACATAAGTACACGCAACCCCTTTCGCCATCAGAACGGCATACCTGACAAAATAGTAAATGAGAAAAGATAGACTGAATTAAATTTGTAAATTTTACTTACGAGTTCACGTAAGACTTACATTACGTAAATAGATCACATAATAATATATACGTTTACACCTGAACGAACTTCTATATCTGACATAATATACAAACACAGCTTACAGCTTACGTAATTTATTAACTTTTACTGTAATCAACTTACGATACATACATACATACATAGGCTCACGCCTATTTCCCATAGGGGTAGGCAGAGACAACGGATTTCCACTTGCTACGATCCTTGCATACCTCTTTGGCCTCATTCACTCTCATGAAAATTTTCATACATGCACGTCGGTTACTTACGATGCTGTTTACATTAGCCATTTCTACGTAAGTCTACTTATGTAACTAGCTTACGTGAGTTAAAGTTACAAATATAATTAAGGCTATATACCTACGGACCAGCAAGTAGGTCCGTCCGTTTCCCCGAACAGACACGGGAATAAGCAAACGTATATATGAGATTTTTGGTAGCCGGAAGAGCAAACGGCGAGTTATTTTATTCGTGTTATTTATAACATAAGCTCACGCCTGTATTCTCGAAGCGGTAGGCAGAGTAAAGGTTAGTGCACTTTCAGTTCGCCGAGCTTATTTCCGTCCCATGATGAGATAGGTGGCGAGCCTATCGCCATACCGGACACAAATTCCAACCCCGGGCAGTTCATGTGTGAATATTGGTATCGAAAATTCAAACACAATTTGCGATTGCCCGACATGGGTTTTGAACCCAGTATCTTACGGTTCGCTGCGACAATAAGATGATTTTTAAAATTTATTATGGTATATGGTCATACCTGTACAATAATCCCCATCATTTTGCTTTCACTAGTGAAGGGAAATATCTGTAATATGTTGAATTGCATGATCTCGTTGGCCGCTCGCAGTTTCAACGATATGTTGTGAAGATCTCTGCGGTATAATGATACGCCCATCTGCAAGAGAGTATATACAACGTGTTATAGAAAGGTGTGAGTAAATTTAAGCAATGTATAGTGTACGGTATAAGTATTTCATCCCCCATAGTTTGATACTATCCGATTGCATTGCTAGGACATAATCATAGAATGTTCTTTTTTATCGAATGAGGAACATGTCGATATCGACTTGCGACTTCGCACAACACTAAATGATAAACAGTGATACTTCAGATCTCCTTTCATTAAAATTTTGTATTGTAGCGCGCAACCTTACCACGCGAACGCGTCCCGTGCCGCCTCCCCTAGCGCCCCGCTCGCAAACCTACGCACTAAAGTTGAAAAGCTTTCGAAACGTCGGGACTAAAATAAAAATGAAACCGCGATAAAATCCGTATAAACTAGTTTTATTTCAATGTGTATTATTCGCGTAAACATAAGAAATCACTATGAAATTATAAGGGTTCCGTTTTCGCCCTTTATATACGGAACCCTAAAAATATAATATATAAAACTAACCATATCAGTCCATTTAACAAGCGCCACTTCATCAGGGCTGGAGGCTTGGTAGTCGCACAGTTGTTGTTGAGGAACCGCGCCGCCACAACTCTCTGATACCACTGAGCTGCCCATGTCTGTGGGTAAAACAGTTTTCGATTAACTTTAATATCAAGAACATTTATTGGATTCATTTGCTCACAAATCCTTTTTTTTTAACTTATTTTTTTTAATTACATAAGCCGGCAAACGAGCACGTGGGTCACCTGATGGTAAGTGATCTCCACCGCCCATGTATACCAAAAGAATCATGGGCGCGTTGCCGACCTTAAAGGAAAGGGATAATTAAGGGATTGGGAAGGGGAGGGGGATTTGCGCCTCCGGATATCTCACTCACCGTACGAAACGCAGCTGCAAGCTGCTACTTTACGTCGGTTTTCTGTGAGACAGTGGTAACGATCCGGACGAGCCGGCCCATTTTATGCTGTAGATAAAAGTGTCTACAGCGTGGCTCTACTACTCATAAACCCATATACAACGGAAAGTCGAGGATTGCTGTTCGCTCGTCTGATGGCAATCGCCATGCCTGCCCATAAACAATATCTACAGCAACAGGAGACTGTTTGAGCAGTCGCGACCACCCTGGGCAGTAAGTAGCAAGGATTTTTTTATCGAGTGATCGAGCAGTTATAAATAAGACAGATCATGTCAAGTGGTTGAAATGACTGTTCACGCATTTAACAATCATATTTTAAGCAATTGACAAAGACTGGTCGAGGAGTCCGTATGGGTTTTTAAACGATAAAACGAACGAATAGAATAGGGATGGTGCAGCCAGGAAAGCACTGATAAGTTTTTATTTCATAGGAAACTTGGTTCCCTGCTCGCTACGCCACCATGCTTTTCATAGAGTTTATAGTCAATGCCATGGTTGCTCAGATGGCGTAGCAATCAACACCATAGACATCAGTACCTGACTGTGCCTCGTCCGGCTGCTGGTCGACCACGTCGTACACCGGCGTCACGTTGTGACACAGCGCGATGGACAGCACCGCCTGCCATACTTGTAGAGGGGTCGGAAACGAGGAGAGAGGAGTGAGGCAGACTAGTAGTCACAACAGTACCTGACTGTGCCTCGTCCGGCTGCTGGTCAACCACGTCGTACACCGGCGTCACGTTGTGACACAGCGCGATGGACAGCACCGCCTGCCATACTTGTAGAGGGGTCGGAAACGAGGAGAGAGGAGTGAGGCAGACTAGTAGTCACAACAGTACCTGACTGTGCCTCGTCCGGCTGCTGGTCAACCACGTCGTACACCGGCGTCACGTTGTGACACAGCGCGATGGACAGCACCGCCTGCCATACTTGTAGAGGGGTCGGAAACGAGGAGAGAGGAGTGAGGCAGACTAGTAGTCACAACAGTACCTGACTGTGCCTCGTCCGGCTGCTGGTCGACCACGTCGTACACCGGCGTCACGTTGTGACACAGCGCGATGGACAGCACCGCCTGCCATACTTGTAGAGGGGTCGGAAACGAGGAGAGAGGAGTGAGGCAGACTAGTAGTCACAACAGTACCTGACTGTGCCTCGTCCGGCTGCTGGTCAACCACGTCGTACACCGGCGTCACGTTGTGACACAGCGCGATGGACAGCACCGCCTGCCATACTTGTAGAGGGGTCGGAAACGAGGAGAGAGGAGTGAGGCAGACTAGTAGTCACAACAGTACCTGACTGTGCCTCGTCCGGCTGCTTGTCGACCACGTCGTACACCGGCGTCACGTTGTGACAGCGCGATGGACAGCACCGCCTGCCATACTTGTAGAGGGGTCGGAAACGAGGAGAGAGGAGTGAGGCAGACTAGTAGTCACAACAGTACCTGACTGTGCCTCGTCCGGCTGCTGGTCAACCACGTCGTACACCGGCGTCACGTTGTGACACAGCGCGATGGACAGCACCGCCTGCCATACTTGTAGAGGGGTCGGAAACGAGGAGAGAGGAGTGAGGCAGACTAGTAGTCACAACAGTACCTGACTGTGCCTCGTCCGGCTGCTGGTCGACCACGTCGTACACCGGCGTCACGTTGTGACAGCGCGATGGACAGCACCGCCTGCCATACTTGTAGAGGGGTCGGAAACGAGGAGAGAGGAGTGAGGCAGACTAGTAGTCACAACAGTACCTGACTGTGCCTCGTCCGGCTGCTGGTCAACCACGTCGTACACCGGCGTCACGTTGTGACACAGCGCGATGGACAGCACCGCCTGCCATACTTGTAGAGGGGTCGGAAACGAGGAGAGAGGAGTGAGGCAGACTAGTAGTCACAACAGTACCTGACTGTGCCTCGTCCGGCTGCTGGTCAACCACGTCGTACACCGGCGTCACGTTGTGACACAGCGCGATGGACAGCACCGCCTGCCATACTTGGCGAGGAGTCGGGGCAAATGGTTCGCCAGTACTCGACGATGGGGAGACGGGCAGAGAGGGCGCGTCGTTGGTCACATGCTGGGTTAGTAGAGCTTCCACCTAGAAAAATAAAAAGAATGAAATTTAATTTCATTAATTTTCGTTAATGATGAAGAGACACGTTGTAGCCAATTTAATGAACAAATTTAGTTTCATTCTCACAAAAGCAGACTTGAATTATTAACTTTGCTTTTACGATTTATTATTATAAGATTTCTGGAGACCCAACAAACCATACCATCAGCTGACTCTCTTCCTCAGTTGCCCCGTCTTTCATAAAAAGCCACCCTTCAATCTGTTCTGTACCCTGTTGCTTAACAATATCCATGCATAAGCAAACTGCACTGTCTATACAAAATTACTCATACTGACCTCATGAAAATTATTCTTATCAAACAAAGCGTTCCCAAGATGCAGTTTCTGGAACACCATCTCGTTCTTGGTCAATGTGCCTGTCTTATCCGCCAGTAGGTACTGGATCCTGCCCAACTCCTCAGGTATGGTGGTCGACCTCATCACAGTGCCTTCGATCTTCTTGTCGCGCTGTATCGTCCATGAATAGAACGCTTTGCCCATGTCCAGGTTCACGCGAAGACTAGTGGAAGATAGTAGAAGTATTTATTTAATAATTTGCAGGTTTAAATCACGGTTCAAACAGAATATAAATCTTATTTATATAGTTTCTTTCTGATTTTACATTATGATCAGTTTTTTATAATATACTGTCTCCTTGTTGGGCACGGTCTTCCTCTTCTAATGAGATAGATTAGACCTTCCTTCCACGTTGGCCTAGTGCTAATTTACGAGATCATTTTCTACTGGTGTTTTAATAACACAGTAGAAGAATCGCATGAAGAGAAGAACAGCATGTATAGGAACAGGAACCCTTACCAAGGCTCGTTGATGCTCCTCAATAACATGAGCACCAGCATTGTGGGTACAAATAACAGTTAGTATAACTAACCTGAGAGGAATGATGTAGGAGAAGAGCAGCATGAATCGGAACAGGAACCCATACCAGGGCCCTGTGAAGCCCTTCAGCACGATGAGTAGGAGTGATATCAGCATTGTGGCCACAAACAGTAGTTTGGTCAAGTTGTTGACCTGTAGGTCCAACCGACCGATCTTTGAGCGTGGTGTGGCGTTGTTCATCACGCTGCGAGTTTCGCTGCCTGATGTGAACAAAAAACAGTATCCATTAAGTTTACCGGTAAACTGATTTCACAGGCAGAATTCAACCTTATTGACACTCAATCAACCTTATTGACACTGGACCTGCCCTTCAAATTTGAGACTTAATGTATAATTAATAAGCGCTAATATGCCATAAAAATACACTGACGTTTAGATAATTCTACCATAGAATTACCGGCAAACCACCCGGCCAGACTGGTCTAGTGTTTTTAACCTCCGGTAAAAGAAATATGTTATAATTTTGACCTCTATGTCTGTCTGTGTCATCTTAGCATCTCAACGAATGAACCGACTTGAAAGCGGTTTTTGTGTTACAAAACTGGTTTAATCAGGATGGTTCAATTCGTTTGAAGAAAATCTGTTAAGTTATTTAGAAATTACAAATCCTTTTCTGTTTGATGTCAGTGTTTCTAGCGATTAGGTTATCACATGGTGATGCAATTTAGAAGAAGGGATCGGGAGGTTGAAAATCGTTTGTGGGGTTTGTGGCTATTCCAGTATATTCTAGTTAGCTAGTTTCTAGATTACTAGTGGCTAGTCTCTGCCGCCATGAAGCATTGTAGAAGTGTTGTTGTAGCCAGTAAATTTACGGGACATTATGATATTTAATCATTAGTCCTGGGATGACGAGCGCAGTCCAATGCCATGCTTTATTTCATTATTCTGTGTGGTGTTGCTTCTGTTTATGGGCAGGCGTTGCACTTCATTCATATATCATAAAAATTTATTCATCATCATCATATTTATAAATTCATGATCTCAAGTTGACACTTATACGTCAAAATTTTTGCGCGGTGCAGAACGTCGTATCTCGATTAAGAAATGTATTATTTATTAACTTTTATAAAATAAAGTTGATTTTGAACGTTCATTAAATTTTGTTGCGTGTATGAGTGTTACGCGTGATTACCTTTGCATGTGTAAGTAAGTGGAGCCGTATTTTTCGCAGATTCATATGAGAGTTATCGTTCTAGTTATCTTCGATGGTTTTATTGCATTTGAAAATCACACGAGTTGCCTAGGATTGGAATTTGTGCCTGATACGGCGATAGACTTGGCCCTATCACATCATGGGTCTGAAGATCGGAGAACGGTGGGTACACTAGTTGCACCTCAGCTTACCTCTTCGAGAATACCGGCGTGAGCTTATGTCTATAGTACATACCCGTATAAATAACCAGTCCTGTAGCCTGACCCGATGCGACAACACTGCCACTCCACAGCGTATTCTCAATATCCAACGAATCTGTCTCTTCCTCATCTATTCTCGTACACGTTCCTATGAACGAGTGTATGTCTTTCTCAGGTTTTTCGACGAAGATGTGAGCGTGGATGTCCAGGAGATGTGCGTCGGTCGGCAGCTTCTGTGTTGACGGGAGCGGTATTCTGAGGAATAAAATAAATTATCGGAAACGTGTTTTGACGAATAAATGTAATTATTTTTCGGACAGGAAACAAATTGTGTTAAATATAAACTTAAAGTAATACATTTAATAAAGTAATTTAACCAAAATAGTTTGAAATATTAAGAAAATACAATTATTAGTCCCAAAATTTCTATGATTAAAATACATACGTACATACGCACTCACGCCTGTAATCCCCGAAGGGGTAGGCAGAGGTACCAGTATACCGACATTTCGCCGAGCGTATCTCCGTCCCATGATGTGATAGGGGGCGAGCCTATCGTCATACCGGGCACAAATTCAGACTCCGGGCTGATACTGAGCATTTCGTAATAGAAAAACCTAATATCAGTTTTACTCGACCCGGGGATCGAACCCAAGACCTCAACGTCAGCCTCAGTCGTAATGCGTAAGCAAAAATATAATCAAAGGCTGGCCTAAAGGTCACTGCCAAGCATTACCTCTAAGTCTCGGATCACTTTGACCGTTTTGAAATTTGTACCATATCATTTATAGTCAAATAAAAATGCTTTAGATTTTCTTGTGAATATAAGAATTCAACATTCATTTATATTAAGAGTAAGTTTATTATTATTGCAGTAATTGCGAAGATAGTTTTAGTCGTTTTACAGGAGGTTACAATCAACCAAGGATATAATTGGATGTTGTATAACGAAAAGGATCCAGTCCGCACAATGTCACTTTCGAGTATCAACATTAAAGTTTATGAAATGTATTTTTGTTGATGCGTAATATTTGCTATTATTTTTAAACCTTAGCAACATCATCGACGAAGATATCTAGATGAGTAGACGAGACCCTTGGGGGACATCTGATGGATGGGAACAAAAAGTTAATGATCCCTTCAAAGTCACTGCTTGAGTTCTATCTTTTAGCTAAGGTAACCAAAACACTCAAAATGTGTACTAAGCCTAGCTTATAATTTCGTTATATAAGCCGGTATAATGCCAGGCAGAAAGAAGTACAATGAAATGAAATGAAATGAAATAGTTTTATTCATCATGTAGGAAATTAAAATAGCGCTTATGACAAGTCAGTACGAAATAAAGAAACATAAGTAAGTACAGAAATCATATCAGCTAATATATACATAACATACATAGCATCGTCAAAATACACTTGGCAACTATAAAGTTTACAATATTTTTATATTAGTCCAGAATTGTTAAGTATTATACAGTACTCTTTATTTTAAAAACTTTTAACTTTCTTTACATTTTTAAATATTAAATTACTTAAAAAATTAAACATTTAAAAATATAAAAAGTATCACCCTCCAATAGCGAGGCCTAGGACCCAAGCCATCGGTGGTTAGGACCCCAGAGTGAGGAACCTCCTCACAATGCGTGCCATGTCCAATAACACTGCTTTCTGAATCTGGCTCTTGACCCAACGACCAATTGAGAGCCTCTGGAGGTGTTGATCGAGGCTCTTTGGTATCAACCCATTAGCAGAAACGACTATCCGGACAATCATTGTTGAGTCCACATCCCACATATCAGTAACCTCGTGTGCCAGGTCTAAATATTTGGATATTTTATCTTTTTCCGCTTTAACGAGGTTTTCATCATGTGGAATGGTGACATCAATAAGTATTGCCCGGCGCGCTAATCGATCTACTACCACAATATCTGGCTTATTGGCAACAATAGTCCTGTCTGTGATGATAGATCGATCCCAATACAGCGTTGCATGTCCATTTTCGAGAACCGGTTGGGGTACATATTGGTAATATGGCACCTCAGTGGTCACAAGGCAATATTGAAGAGCAAGTAGCTGGTGTATGATCTTGGCTACTAGGTTATGTCTATGCAAATACTCGCCATTAGCAAGATACGAACAACCCGAAATAGCATGCCTGATTGACTCTCCGGGACGGTGGCATGCCCGACAGATGTCGACCGTACCATCACCCAGGATGTATTTTCTGTAGTTGTTCGTCTTGATAACCTCGTCCATAATTGCAAAGACAAAACCCTCAGTTTCTCCAAAAAGATCACCGAAACGTAGCCAAGATACGGAAGCAAGTTGATCCACATCGGGCCCATTTAGAACTCGATAGAATCGCACGTGTAGTTCTTTGCTCTTCCATACCTCCCTGCGTTCACCAGTACTCATTACCATAGGAACCCGCCAGTTTTCTTTTGCCAGGGAGAGCGGAGTAAATCCTTTATCTACTGTAGCCACATCTCTATGCACATCCACTTCGCTGTGGAGGAAATAATCCCTGAGATTGCATATCTCGCGGTTATGCAGGTCCTTAGCATTAAGTAAGCCTCGACCCCCACACTTCCGCGGGATATACAATCTCATCACTGACTTTCGTGGATGGTGCATTTGCTCGCCGTCAGCAGGGTTCGGACCCTTCGATCCAGGGCATCTAACTCGGTCTGAGTCCATTTGAGTATGCCGAAGGAGTACATGAACACAGGCATAACCCAACCGTTAAAAGCACGAATTTTGTTACCACCCGACAAAAAACTGTTAAGTACTCTTGTCAGACGGCTAAAGAAACTTTTTTTTATCGATTGTTTTACGTCTGCAACCATTATACCTAACGCTTCGGACATACCCAAATATTTATAGGTTTCCGTCTCGGAGAGGGATCGAAGCCGTATAGTCTCTGAAAGATGGATGTCATCAGAGACCATAACCTCACCTCGACCCACACGAATGACCGCACATTTATCTACACCAAACTCCATATTGATCGAATCGCTGTTTTTTTTTGTTATTTTCAGCAACTCAATCAAATCTTGTTTTTTCGGTGCAAATAACTTGAGGTCATCCATATAGAGCAAGTGAGATATAGGTTCGCTCCCTCTACGAAGACGGTATCCTAACCCCGAATCTAACAACAGTGCTGAGAGGATTTAGGGCCAGGCAAAACCACAAGGGACTCAAACTATCACCCTGGAATATACCCCGCTCAATCTTAATTGGCTCAACGCAATCAGGGGGACCGGCACCACCTGGATACCTCAAGACTGTGGTCCACTGCCCCATACATGCCCTAAGAAAGTTGCATAGATACGGACCATGTGTACCTCTAAATTGTTGTTTTAAAACTGCCACCGGATCCAAACGCGACCCTGTCTGAGAAGACCCAGCGAAACAAACTCAGTGGGCTTGTTTTTGGTCCAATTTCTATAATCTGAACAATAATGACTTGTAAATTTAAAATTGCCAATTTTTATTTTTACGTGATCGGTAGTCTTTTTTATTTGGTATTTAAATTTCATTATTACATTTATTTAATACATTGTTTTAGTGTAGGTATTTAATATTATTGTGCAATTTATTTATATCGTACTTACTTGAACATATATATTATTTACATTTATTAAATTAAATTAAATTATAAATATATACAAAATAACTTGGCCGGGTTGAAGTTAGCCACTCGATACCGTATTTACGCCTCCCGCCTTTTAGTCTTTGAAAACAGTAATTGCGACGTCACTTGTGGCTAACTTGAGGCCGGTCAAGTTATTTTGTGCGTATTGTAGTTAATTTTGGTTTTTCTCGTGTGAGTGTGGTTTTTCCATTAGCTAGTGTCATACATCAGAGTCCAAACAAGCTACGCGTATTTAAATATTTTGTACTATAAAGTAAATATCTTTCATACTCATATCTATCGTTTACTAAACATTTAGAAATATTGTCACAACAAGGAAGATGGAATGACTCATAAAAATTTACCGGCGAGTCGATAAACGGAACACACAATGTTAGCTCGAGATAAACATGGTATTTTTAAAGATTACATTGTGTTTACATCCTATCTTTAAATGACAGTTAGGTTGAGTGAAATTTATCAGTCGAGGGTCGCACATCGAAGGATGTGTGGACATTTGTGAATTTTCTTGGTGGGACCCCGAGTCTCCGGCAGTGCATAAACCTCATACTGCCGCGGGACGTCCTGATTGTGAAGGGGCTTTCGAAAGAATACGGCCCACATAGTCATGAATTTTCCTCGCGGAAAAAGAAAGGGCAGAGTTTGTCATAGCCTGTACCCATTATAATTTTGGTAGAGCATCCTATTAGTTATTATTATTGATTTTTAATGCCACGTCTTCACAGCAGATTCTTAGGAAGTAGTACAGTCTGTCATCAGTGTTGTGTTGTTGTGAGCAGCGGAGGGCTTGTGGAGCATAACGATGTTCTAGACCTTAACACTTACCTTAGTTTCCAGTCGATCTCGCCGTCCAACTGGTCGGTCCTGATAAATACAGTGCCCATTGTCTCGTTGGTCCGCAGCAGGATCATGTCTGCGGGCACCCGCTGACCTTTGTGCAGCATCACGATGTCACCGACCTTCAGCTCTGATGCTGAGACATGTTCCATCACGAAAGGTCGGTAGTCGTCGTCTGGTGAATCTAGAACTATACGCTCGTACTTCTGTCTGTTCACTTCTTTGTCTCTCCTGCAGGAAGAGGAAAGGGATGGTTATTATATAAATAAATAACACCCAACAATCACAGATAGTCCTGGCCCCACAGTAAGATACTTGTGTCGTGGATATCAGCAACTGCGAAATACTTTTCATCTCACAGCACCCAGACCTAGACCAAATATTTGACGATGACACGTGCATTTGTGTACGGTTGGTACATAGCCGATATGTAGTCGGGTTCAAATATTTATTAAGTACTTACTCTCCCACCAATAAACTTCAAACCGTTACTTACAGTAACGCTACCACTACATAATTACTTGGCTATACTTTCATTAGCTTACTAGGAATCCTTATAATTCCATTCTATATCCTATCCTATCTTATCCTACTTGCTAATATCATAAATGTGTAAGTTTATATGTTTGTGAATTTGGATGTTTGTTAGTGAATCACGCCTTAACGGTTTTGGATGAAATTTGGCACACAGGTAGACACGGATTAGGATATAGACCACTTTTATTCCGACTAGAAAGTTCTTTACACGGGCAGAGACGTGAGCAAATATATTTAAGATAAAAACAACCGGATCATACCTGTATCGTCTAAAGTCGTCGACAGCCTCCCTGAACAATGTGACGGCCAGCACGAAGCACAGCGGCCCCCAATACGTGTACAGATATCCTATCCGAATGCTGGGTATGAACTGACTGAGAGCCATCACCAGGAAGTACATGTTCAGGAAGAAGCGGAACTGATCGTACAGCACCATCGGCAGGAATGTTATGAGGTTATATTTCTGCAACAAAAACGACATTGTACTATGTACATGATAATATAGATTTTATGACCGAATATAGGATGTTACTCCACTGACCGACTATTTAACAACTACAGGCAACAGCCCGAGTCCTGATAATTATTCACCTGCGCAGTAGTTCATATAAACGTCTGATTGGAGGAATAACGGAGCGCCGCGGGCCGACATATCACGCGATTGGTTAGTTAGTTCATGCTCATCGTGTATTGGGACTTTTAACCGCCCTTACCACAGTCATCTGTGGTCACGACTCGTGCCAGCACTTATATACAATCTGATACACTTATACACAATCTCAAATACTTATTTGAATAGAGTTTTAGAATTCGGGGCTCGGGCGTTTTATATGATGATTGACTCCATCCAATATAGCGTACCTACGCCGCCGCTACGTGACCGTATTGCTATCCTAGAGATAAAAACAAATTTATTAAAAATATTACTTACTCGTCATACAATAATGCATGTATTTACATAGACATATAATAATTTATTTATTTATATATATATACTTGAGTTTAATGGCATGAAACCAACGAGATAATGACTATTACAATTGATACAGTATATACAGTAAATGCTCGCAGTCAAACGACACTGTGACTCAAGATCAATCGTCAAGATGAAAGCCAGTGATTTAATAATCATAGTGGCGCTATTTAAGGAGACTATGTGCAGCGTTCTATAAAGGATTTTATTGTCCAGAAGAAACATAATTGACCCGTTTTTACAATCCAAGCCCGTATAATTAAAATCCCAAAAAGAAAACAGTCTATTGTAAGTAGTGGATATTGTGTATTATACTGCCGTAATGCCAATCGTCGAGGTCATTCATTCGCGTGGAGTACATTCTTAACGATATTGTTCCGTTTAGGGCCGATTTCTCAATCTCCAAGCAGGTGAACATTATTTATCAGATACCTTATTAATATAAGATGGCAAAACACCAAATTATCACACTGTTTAATTAATTATTGATTCATCAATATCTGTTTAACCTTCATGCTGTATGCATATTTTAAATGCACATCTAAACTTTCTGCATATCAATTAGATTGTTATTCAATTCTTATAATTAGTTTTGTATACATTTTGTTATTTATTTATAATGCTTTATTGTACATTAGACACATATTAAAACTAGAAAAACAATTAACATTTAAACATAGTACAATTGGCGGCCTTATCGCTCAGGGCAATCTCTTACAGGCAACCATAGGATGGAGTTAAGGTACGAATAAGAGAGGGTTGTCTAAGAGTACATGAAATATACAGTTTACAATAAGAATATATATATATATATATATATACCATATTATCAATACCGTAACACATATTAGTGAGAGAGATAGTGATCTTTCACCATCTTTTTAAAGATAGTCAGTGATGGGGCGCGCTTTATTTCAATCGGCAATGCATTCCACAACCGTGTCGCCTGAACCGTAAAGGACTTGTCCATAAAAGAAGTGGAATGCGCATGGCATCTTCAGTCTCAAGTTCTCTGATGATCTGAGGGTTCTAGGGTGCGTGTCTTGCAGAAATTTAAAGCGAGATTTGAGATAACAAGGAGTGAGAGGATAGAAAAGAATGTTGTACAGAAAAGAAAGAATGTGAGCATTCCGGCGAAGCCGTATGGGTAGCCACTTGAGCTTAGTACCAAACTCTGAAACATGATCATTTGTTACTACTACTATAAACCATTGTATATTGTAATATTAGTGTAGACAGTGGATGCATACCCAAAAACATAACTAAGATTATATGGTATGATTTTTTGAATATATTATGGGGAGTGTAGATAGGGGAACATATCCATATTCCTTCCACCTGTTCTTATCCCATTCGTAGTGGGGTCGGCGCAACATGCTTTAACACATGTTACATAAAGATTTGGCTTATAGTTTTTACGACCGACCGCCTGCCTGACGTCAACCCCTCTGGGGAGAATGTCGCACATCAATAATTCAAATCTCATATCTACTTTTTCACATATCTCACACTCAAACAACCTTATTAACACTCAACCTGCCCTTCAAATTTGAGACTTAATGTATTATTAATAAGAACTATTATGCCATAAAAATACACTGACGTTTAGATAATTCTACCATAGAATTACCGGTAAACCACCCGGCCAGATTGGTTAACTCTTCTACCCTGGCTGTCATTTCTTTTGGCAATATTATACTGGGCTGCCCTGTAAGCAGATGAAAATGATAGATCCAATGTTAGAACTGAGAAAAGTGCCCGCCATCTAGTTTATCTTTGTTTTGAAGCCGATTTACTTCAAAATCGATATCTAGGACGACCCATAGTGAAAAATGATAGATCCGATGTTAGAATTGAAAAAAGTGCCCGCCATCTTGCTTTTCTTTGTTATGAGGCCGATTGAATCGATATCTGGGACGTCACATAGTCAAAGATGGTAGATCCTATGTTTGCAGTGGAAAAAGTGGCCGCCGTTTTGTTTTTCTATATGTGAAAATGTTTTTCTTTCTGCCTGGCGTTATCCCGGCTTGTGCCTAGTATGGCGTTAGGCTCGCCACCTATCACATCATGACACAAAAATAATCTTGGTGTACACTGGATGCATTAGATGCACCTTTGCTTACCCTCCAGAGCTTCAGGCGTGAGCTTGTTTAAGAAACATATTTAATCCAAGTATTTAGTGAAAGCATAATAGATTGTATTTAGTATACACTTGTTTGGTATATGTATTAAGATAACACTGATAGCAGCTGATAGTGTGTAATTGAACAAAGTTCTGTTTACAACTATGCATAATTAATTATTTAGTATAAGCAAACATATGTTATGCAATAATTTCTGTTATTCATTAGCTGTAGCACCATTCTATGACAAAAACCATGTTAAAATAATTATTCATAGCATACAAATTTAATGTCCATTGACTAAATAATCAATACTCTGCACTGGGGACACCATGGTCACAAATCACAGTAACATACCTATGTTACTAAAGAATAATGTAGCTCTCTTATAGTGAAAGAATTTTTAGAATCAATTTAGTTATTCCAGAGATTAGTTTTAAAAACCAATTAATATCTGTGGGGCCCTGTGGTCACAAATCACAGTATAATATAGCCTATATTACTCAGGGAGAGTGCAGCTTCCTAATGGTAATTCCTAAAAATGGTTCAGTAGTTCCAAAGATTACCCCCTACATACAAACAAACAAATATTTACTCTTTATATAATAGGGTAGATGTAGTATTGAGATACTCAGATTTGGTGAAACAGGCGCAAGATCAAACCATCCTTAGAATAACACAACAGTGAAAGTACTTGGTTGTCCCCTCACATGTGAGGCAGCCTGGGTTGATACCACTGCTTTATCTATATACTACTATCTATATACTGCCACCAATCAGCAGTGTGTAAGTTTGAAAGCATTATTGTGTTTAAGTTTGAAGGAAATTGAAGCTAAATAAATTACTAGGCATTAAAGGACTTACAATCTTATGTTTCTAGGTAATGAGCTCAGATCAGTGTGCCATGCAGTGCTTTCTAATTCAAAGTTTTGTGTGGTGTTGCTTCTGTTTATATGCAGGCGTGGCGGTTACCATCAAGCGAGCGACCTGCTCATATCGAGATTCAAGCTTATAAAAAAAGTTTAATCTATTATAATTGAGAATTATCACAACTCTCAAAACAACACTATGTTCATGTTAGTTGTAAAAAAGTTTAAATGATTCTCATTAGTAGTCTAATATATATAGACTACGCAAAAGTGTAAGATAACACTAACCTGATTGCACACATAATTAGGAGGAAATTGCTCCTCTGGAAGATGACCCACGTATATCACCCTCGCACTCAGCTCCTTCTTGCGGAATTGCAAAAACTGCAATCTGATAACAAATATATACCTACAATAGTAATGGTTACACAAAGAAAAAAAAAACAAAATTAAAGTAAAATTACCTTGACCATAAGGATCTCTGTTTTGGTCTTGTCAACAACGGTGTAGTTTCCATGATTAAATCAATTCCACTAGTCGCATTAAGAACTCTTTTTTCACATTATAAATCAATATGTTGTTAAGATTTGTTTGCAATTCAAAAACACACCACGATAAACACAACACACTGCAAGTGGCAGTAGATTTTGACAATATTCTGGTGATTAGTGTGCGCTGTCAGAACGAACAGCTTTATTAGACTGTTTATAAGCGTCGACACGACGCGATGCGACAGAATAATAAAACAGCTATATTTCATTAACTGTCTACGCACAACGACTGACCCAATTCCCATGGCTGAGTACACTACGGTATGAGTACAATAGCATCAGCACGTATTATGCATTTTATTTTCTGAATATTGCCAAATCTAAATAGATTGTATTGCTGTATATTATTACAGCAATACAGAGTCGTATTTTTATTTTATTATATTTCGAAGGAAATAAGCTCGAAAAACTGTGGCTGCAATAGTTGCATCTTTGTCTACGCTTTCGGAGGCATAGAAATAAATAACTCATGTTATGTATCTAAAGAATATTAAATTTATTACTTGTGATGTAAAAGTGTTATCAAAAACTAAAATTCGTTGATCTGTTGATTGTTAACGAGATTTAACTATCATTCGTATCTCGTTTATTATTTGATGTCATCTATAACGTTTAAACGCCTTTCCGTAAACGGTGTAAATAATCAAAATTTAAACTGTTTTTTGTTCCAACGATAAACAGTCTCGTTGCGTCACCTATCACCACTACTGATGATAACGTTTGACAGATCACAAGAAAGTTTGATACCATAGACTATATTTTAATAGTTTTGAATACTCTTTTTTTTTGCTCTGAAAATAATAATATTACTACGTAGTAGTTTTGGAGGAATATTGAACCACACAGACCTACCATGCTCCAAGCGCCAAACAGCCTATGAGTAATGGACGTTGCAGACGTTAGTATAGTTTCGTCATGTGCACATATTTTGCTTAGTAAAAGTGCGAGTGCAAGTTGCTTAGTTGTACTCGCTCTGGTCCTTGCGCGAGTACTACCCGTTTTCCACCGCTACGCCTGCTCCACCCCCACGCAGCTCTCATTGCGCATCGTGTGAACGCGACGCGGTCAGTACTGGTGCCAGTTCATTCTTGTTCGCCAATTCGCGATGTCCCTGTCACTGATTCGTTCCAATAAAACTATTGAAATTTTCTGCTGTGATACGCATTACTCTCTGATATTCTTTTGCATCCTCTAACCCAAGTTCCCGCTTAAGTAAATTTGATCCTCCAAGCAATTTTCTTCTTGCAATCCACTGCCTCATCCACTGTCGTTTTCCTTTTTCTAGTTTATGTATTTCCTGCATCAATTCTTCAGCTATTACACCATTTAGTTCTTAAAGTACGCACTTAAATATTTTACGCAAAACCATACGCTTGTCCATGGTTGTCTTAATATGAACTAGCACTGCACAAGGCAGATGCAAGTGACCAATTTACGTTTGAACGCTGGCGCAAGTACTTATGATTAGTACTTGCGCATCGTCTGCAACGGGTATTACTCCGCTACGCCTGCTCAACCCCGCGCAGCTCTGAGTAACATAAGTTAGATAATCAGCATAAAGATCTAAGCGACTGAGTATAGTCTAAATACAAGGTACACATGGACACAGGTCTGAATCGGCCCATATGAACGGAGCCTAATTTAACAGTTTGAATTTAGGCTGAGTATATAGTTTGGAGTTTTGGCGGGAATTCTGACAGTACAATAGTGATCTACATACCTATGCACTCACGCCTGTAATCCTCGAAGGGGTAGGCAGAGTTGTAACCATAACATCCACATTTCGCCAAGCTTATTTCCGTCCCGTGATGTGATAGGGGGCGAGCCTATCGCCACCCAGACCCCAAGCTGATACTGAGTATTTCGTAATAGAAAAACCCAATATCACACAACCCGACTTGAGGATTGAACCAGAGGCCTCACCACAGCAGTCGTAACGCGTACCTACGCCATTACAAAAGCTCCACCAAGGTAGTTGAACTCATATTTTTATTATATCATATACTAGTTTAGAGTTGTGTTTGTTGTATAAATGTAGTGAGAATTTGTGCAATAAACATTAACGGTGATGAACAGTCTATGAAAACATTGAAATAAGTGAATTTAGGTGTCTTTTGACCACCTGAATCACCTGGGTCGTTCAGTTTGCTTAGAAAAAAATCGTCTATGAAGCATGCGTAGGAGGAATTGATACCAAACCTCCAATAAGCAATGGTGGATTTGCCCTTAGGCCCTGTAGGCCCGGGCCTAAGGCAGCCAGATATTAGGGGCGGTCAATTGTGACATAAAATTCACTGATGATAACAAGAGTATATATGATGGGTGCTGAGAAAGGGGCGGCTGGTACTTACTACATGGCTTGGGGCCTAGGGCGGCCAAGACTGCAAATCCGCCACTGCCAACAAGAGTCTGAAATCGGCATCACCGGTGTTTAACATCGTTATTATGAATAATTAAAAATAATAAATACTTGTCATTGGCTCTAAGCCTATAAAATGCGAAGCCATACATAAACAAAAGAAAGAAAGCTAAGCAGTTAATTAAATGATTTAAGTAGGTACCTTGTATTATGACAATTGTGAGTGAAAAGTTAAGGTAATCCGTGTTATCATAAAAGAAAAATAATGTACATTCCCTCTGTATTTATGTTTTATCTACTTTAGTAGAAATTTCCGTTCTCGGTGCTGGTAACCAAAGAGGATATAAGCTGGTAACATTGTATAGGTAAATAAATATGGCGGTCAAGCTGTTTTGTTGGGTGTGTGACATTTATAAGATTCCGTGATAATTTTGTGTGCAAAAACTTGTTTTATGTGTATGAGCAAATACCCATTTAGTGATTAATTAAAGTGGCTGCAATACGTGTTAAGTGCGAGTATAATTAACGACAAATTAAATCAATGACTTATGGTTCACAAATCGGGAGGGGAGCAGGGTCTTCGCTGCGTCGGTCTTCATCTGCGCTTGTCAGAAAGTAAGATGTGTTTGTAATGTTTATTTGTAGAGAAACCATGGCCTTCCTGAATAATATAACGGTGCGCGTCGCAAAGTTGTGGCGTATTATTAATTAAATTTGCAAGCGCTTATTAGATTGTGATGCGCCGTTGTTGTGGGTGCCAGTGCGTCTGTCTGTTTCGCGGTGACCGGGCACACCTCCGTTGACCTATTTTCTGGTTATTGCATTCAACCTAACTATTTATGTCTAAGGGTGTAAAGTAGGGCGACGCCGGTTTGCATTTTCTGTGCTATAATTCGATTTGGTGCCTCTGTGCGAGGGTTTATAGTGATTTATAGAATAATTTGTGGCTGACAATTTTTAATGTTTTCCGTGAGTGCTGTGTTATATTGTCGCTAGAACCTTGTGGAATGGAAGAGCATGTGAAAAGGTATATAATATTTAGCTTATTTATGTTAGAAAAAATAAATTAAATAATAACACATTGAAATGTTCTATTAGTCCATGATACTAAATATTCTATAAACTGTTACATTGTATAGTTTGGTGACAATATTATCAGTGCAATGAGATATTTTGTACAGAAAGGAATAATTTTAGAGCAGATCCATTTATATTTTATGAATACAATAAATTAATTTTTAATAATTACACTAATGGTGCATAAAATGGGATAAATTTTTCTATTGCAATCTTAAACATGTAAACAGCTATTAACAATATTCAATAGTTTATTTTAATCATCCATTAATAACAATGAATAATCATTAATTATGTATTCCTAAGCAATGATATTAGTGACCAATAAGATTTCATAGTGTATTGTATGTTTTGAAAACCCATTTTAAAATAGATGATAGGCTTAACTATGTTGACTATGCTGAAAATTGATAGCTTATTTCATATACTTAAAAAATAGTACACTAAGGGCTTGTTTCACAATATTGAGTAAGATTTAACCACCAATTAACATAGACAGCTATTTTTGAAAATAGTCCATAGACATTTACCAATATACATATTATGTCAGAGTATAACTTTTGCATTTAAATGTGACATCATTTATTTTGTTAATACATTTTACTCAGAGGTGGTGATACAGGTGCTTAATATTTTATTACTACCAGTACCCAGTAGGATAGTCCTGACCATTAATCATTCTATCACTATTGTAATAAAATCATTGTTTCATTGTCACCAGGTCTTTGAACAAAACGCAGCCGAATAAAGTGTAAATGTGTAGTGTAGTGAGTAGGATGCCCACACCGGTGCTGGCCAGAGAGTCACGTTTGAGACGGAGCACACAGAACACAATATGATGGACTCGGAACTACCGCCCGGTAGCTGTAACTCCACAGGACATTTGTCCACCATTGGATACCACACTTTGCCAGGTTGGTGTAATATTTTTGTTTAAAAAAACATCATAAAATACTCTATGGTTAATATTATGTTTTTATAATTATAATGAATGGTCAGTAATGAGGAAAATTATGCATTATTGTTATACTTTTTATTCTGTTTTGAATTGTAAAGCTATGTATATGTTGAAACCGAATAGTTAATTGTAGTGATTGCTAAAGTGGGTTTTGTGGAACCCCAAGGGTTATTTTTACCCTGGCATTGCAAAATGACTACATTGAACCTGATGTTAAATACAGTACAGTGCCAATAATATAATGGCAACTATAAACCCGGATTGATTTAGATGCACTTAGTAAATATAAAATAATATAAATACACCCAACAGTCACACACATAGTCCTGACCCCACACTAGGTAAACCTGTGTCGTGGGTATCAAGAACTACGAGGGACTTGCGGTCCCACAACACCCAGACCCAAGACAAATTGTCTAGGTGCGGGAATCGAACCCACGGCCTCGCGCTTCGCAACCGGCTACTCGCCCGCTGCGCCACGGAGGCTGTCAACGGAGTATTAAACTATTCCACAATAATAAGGTTCAAATTCAAGGAACTTGAAACGTAGGAACCTCTAGACTTTATTGTAGTCATTAAAATTACTGACTCATTAAACAAACTTGCTGATCAGATATTTGCAAATCACCATTTGTCAATAGTCCTTAAACAAAAAACACATAAATTCTTAATGACATGATATGATTCATCTTTACTAGAATCTGCCTACCTCGGTGTCGTAGTTGTAATGCATATGCGTTACGACTGAGGCTGACATTGATGTCTTGTGTTCGATCCCCGGTCGGGTAAAATTTCTATTGGGTTTTTCTATTAGAAAACGCTCATTATAATCCCGGAGTCTGGAATGTATGGTATGCCGAAAGTCCCTATCAAATCATGAGACGGAGATACGCTCCATGAAATGTGGGTGTATTTGTTACACCTCTGCCTACCCCTTCGGGGATCGAACCCGAGACTTCAGTATAGCAATAGTAACGCGTACGCATTACAACTATGCCACCGTGCCAAATTACGCATAGCCAAGAGCGGGCAAGTCTTTCAAGTGGACTGACGAACAAAAGCTAGAACGTGATATTTCATAGGTGTTCCTATTGTGTGTTGGAGTCGTAGATCTAGAAATGCATAATAACTAAGTTATACCATAACTCATAATAGTGAAATAAGAGAGAGATGTGGTGTGAGAGATGATGTAGTGATGAAGATTGAGAGAGGAATACTGAGGTGGTTTGGGGCTTGTAGAGTGGATGGATGACAGAAGATTCACGAAACAATTACACATGGCGAGTGTAAATGGTACAGTTGGAAGAAGATGGCCTCGGCAAACTTTCACAGATCAAGTTAGAGATATTCTCGAAAAAGGCCAGGTCAGGAGTACCCTAAACAGACGTGCATGTATGAAAAATTTATTGAGAGTGAAGGAGGCCAAAGAGGTATGCAAGTGGAAATCCGTTGTCGCTGCCTACCCCTATGGGAAATAGGCGTCAGTCTATGTATGTATACCATAACTCATATGACAATGCTACGGGTATTGAGTACCGCCGCGTCGCGCCGCTCCGCTCCAAACTTTTCCCGCAAACAATAAACTCTGCTAAGTTAGTTAAATACGAAGACGAACAACGGATTGTTTTCCATTAATGTTATTAATCAATGTCTTATGTATTATTTTGTGATGTATCGATTTTAGTTTACTCAAAGATAAGAATTGTTTGACCTTATCCGATCGTCACCGTTCCCTAACAGAACCACGTGTGCCCACCTGCGGAACCACAGCTTCGTGGTCTCCTTCATCTCGGCACAAACTAAGAAGTCTGAAAAACCTTACTTCTGCCAGACCATAAAGCTTTGGAATAGTTTGCCGGCACACGTGTTCCATTCTACCTACAAATACAATATGGGATCCAGCTGGGAAGCAATTAGCTGGCAGGCTGGCATAATTCTTCCGATTTACGATAGATACATCGTCTGTCGATACTATTTTTGGATTGTTCTGCACTTATCATCAAGTGTAACTGGTCATTTTGCCTAGCGAGGGTAAAAAATGATTTCCTTTTAGTCCGGCAATCGAGCAAGTGTCACCTGAAGGTAAGTGATCTCCACCGCTCATTTACTACGTCCACAATGCCAAAAAAAATAGTTGCCGACCTTAAAGGAAAGATATAATTAAGGGATTGGAAAGGGAGGGGGGATTTGCAGCAGCAAGTCCTACATTACGTCGGTTTTCTGTGAGAAAGTGGTGAAGACCGGGACGAGCCGGCCCATTCATGCTGTAGACAAAACTGAATAGCGTGGCTCTACTACTCAATAAATATTCTTACTTCTGTAGCAGAGTTCGACCAATGAGAAAGTGTATCACACTCGATATTGGCGGCTAGTCTTCTCTACAAGTTCTTGTTTTGAACTATGCGAAAGCGACACTTCCCAGTTCCCACAGATTTGTAGAGAAGGACTTAATTATGTTTGTATTTTAATCACATGCTAAATTTAGTAATTAAAGGACATTTTGCCAATTAAGAACCAAGAGCTTATGTCAACTAATTTAGTTGCATTTTTCAAGTTAATGACCATTCATTTCAGTCTTTATTAACTACTCACTTAAGGTGTAGTTATTTATTATTATAATGGTGTTTTTCAAAGATTTGAAACACTTAATTTTGGCAATACATTATATTGTTATTTCAATATTTTTTTATAGTGATTTATTATGTTTACGCGAATATTACACATTGAAATAAAACTAGTTTATACGGATTTTATCGCGGTTTAATTTTATTTTAGTCCCGACGCGACGTTTCGCAAGCTTTTCAGCCTTCGTGGTAACGGGAGAGACTGACTGAGTAAAATGAAACCGCGATAAAATCCGTATAAAGTAGTTTTATTTCAATGTGTAATATTCGTGTAAACATAAGAAATTACTTTGGGTGTACTGGTTACTCCTCTGTCTACGCCTTCGGGGATTATAGGCGTGAGTGCGTATATATATAGTTAAATAGATAATGTATGAAGTCATATGTCATTGTCAGGCCGTATGCACCACTCGGCCAGCACGCCGGCGGGCGTCGACGGCGCAGGCGGTGGGTCTCGCACGCCGCCCGCCACGCCCAAGAAGGGCGGCAAGATGCTCGCCGTCAGGGTGCAGATGTTGGACGACACCATCTCCATGTTCCAGATACAGGTGAGTCCTTAATACTACGATCGACAGTCGACAGTACATCCAATTTGGGGCCATTCATAAAACAACTCATGTAACATTTCCGAAGTCTCCGTCAAACTGCATCCAATTGTCTGGTGGGATAGTCCTGGAAACGTATGTGTAAATTGTACCTGTGTGGAGAGTGACCACCATACACATGGTGAATAACCCTTCATAGTGAATTATTACGCCGAGTAGTTTCCGGTTCAGCCAGGGAATACAATAACTTTCGGCCGCCATAATTCTGTCGACGGTCGACATTATATTTGGACTGCACTGTACTTACTGTCAGGTGTAATGTAGTCACTTTGCCGTTCCAGGATAAAAATATATACAGTATGTAACAATAACCCTGTTGGCCCTTTTAGGGTTGTGAAGCTAGACATATAGACAGATTAATAAAAATAGTTAAATAAAAAAAATAAAAAAACAGGTTCGAGATATTATCCTTACACAGGTAGCTTAGAAAAATGAACATATTTAAAAAATGTTATTGGCATCTGAATTTCTGTGCGCGGCGCGCTTGATGTACGTGGACGCCGCAACTTGCTATCGCGCTCTGGCTCCAAGTCACCGCTCTTGCACAGGTAATCAATCGAATTACGGTTTACAAATAATGAATTAATTAAAGTTTAAATATTAAATATGATTATTTTTATAGTCCAATTTTCGTATGCGAGTTTTTTCATTACGTTTGAATATCGATTCTGATATCACAGCTTAAACGCCCAATAGGGTTTTTTGTTACATATTGTATATGTGAAAATGTTTATAAAGTAAGAATTGAATGTTCGTATTAGCAAACAACACTTAACTAAGCTATTTGCCAAGTGTCGGATTTCGTGTACATGATTGGTATGTTTTGATTTAGCGCCAAAAACTAACCAATGACGTTTAGAGAAATCGTCACTATGCGTTCGCGCTCACTATGAGGCCTCATAGTAACTTTTATGAATACGGGGGTAAGAGTGGTAGAACCACGCTGTAGATAGTTTTGTCTACAGCACGAATGCGCCGGCTTAACCGGGTCGGCAACACTGTCTTGCAGAAAACCGGCGTAAAGTAGCGGCTTGCTGCTGCGTTTCGCATGGTGAGTGAGATATTCGGAGACCCAAATCCCCCTCCCCTTCCCAATTTCTTAATTATCCCTCTCCTTTAAGGTCGGCAAGGCGCCCCTGATTCTTTTGGTATTGTGGGCGTACATGGGCGTACTTAGCCACAGGTGACCCACTTGCTTGTTTGCGGCCTATGCTATAAAAAATATTTATAAAGTAAGAAATTAACATTTTAATGACATCAGTTTTAAGCTCTATGTAACAAAAGCTGTAGGGCTGCATTTAATATTAATCATCGATTGATATTCAAATATAAACGTTTAATAGATTAGTTTACAAGAGGTTAGAGCAATAGATCAATTATGTAAATTGATTTCAATTTACATTATTAAGTAGTAATTACTTGAATTAGTTACAATATAGCGATATGCATTATTCTTAGTGAATGTTTAAATGGGAACAGTAACTTAGTTTGAAGCGTGTTGGGCGTAATTTTGTGAGGCCGATTTGAGGTTTCATTCATTATTTGGTTGCATTTTTTTTATAGCAAACGATCAAGACCATGAACATCCACAATACGTGGCTCTACCGCTTAAAATTTGGGCTATTCTGTAGTGTGATGCAAAATTTGTCCTCTGCCGTCTCATACACGTAGTCACTACTGAGCACTGACGTCGCCTGCCCGCGGCCACAATGTATGAAATCGTAAACACACAAAGGCTGAAGTTAGTCACGAGCCGTGTTGCGGCTGTAGTTTTCTGAGAATAAAGAATCTGTGACGGGATGCGTAAAGGGCGGGTGAAATGTAAATTTTCAGTATGACCAAGTTATTGTACGCGACTCGACAGTCTAAACTCACTAAATAACGTCCGTATTGTATCAGTCATAGCGTGAATATAGGTCATAGGTCTCTTTGGAATTCGAACCCTCGTCTCTCTATTGATGGCAACTTGATGTCACCTGGTACACTACGAACCCCACGGACCACGGATAATATTATATATACTTCTTACTTCTTATATCTACTCCCTTCGCGCGCCACGATTAATCGTAACGTGCCAACGCATATAACGCGTATACAGTCTGCATAGTAACAATAGGGTAGTTTCCTATATTGAATTTTATACATTATTTTATAAGCAACAGAAAATGATACGCAAAAGAAACCCTTTTTTCAAAACACAATCAAAATTGGTTCAGATATGTGATGATAATATAAAATTATTTCTGCAATAGATTTTGAGTAATGTAGCTATTTGATTTAAATAATTAAAAAAATCTAGTCAACTTCTCTATTGGCACGCTTGGTTTCTATACAGATCGACGTATATATCATATTATTATTTAGTATACTATCCGTGACGAATATCCTAAATCTTAACCTTCATTTTGAGCGAATGGTTGTTAATTTGTCACATTTAACACGCTCGTCACACATGCATGTATACTCGATGCGGGTGAAACCGCCACAAAGCCACTTTGCTAACAAAAACCCGTCATCACCTCTGAATCGCGACAAAGTCAAACACCAGCGACAACCGCGTTTTGCAATTTACAACTATTCGCCACGTTTCGGTTAACTAAAGTTAACTTTTGATGAAGCTGTTAGAAAGTTCCTACTGACGTAGACCTGGAGGACAATTCTCGTAATTTTAAATGTTCAAAATATCATTCCGATCTAGTCTCAGCGACAAGAAAGTTGCATTCTTTTAAACCAATAATCAACGTCAAATGCACCTAGCATTAGCAGTAGCATTATACCGTTTTGGCTTCAGTCAACTCTTATTCTACATTCAATCTCATTACGATCTATGTTCACATTTGACGTTGATTATTGGTTTAAGAGAATGAATGCCATTTGTAACTTTCTTGACGCTGAGACTAGATCGGAATTATATTTTGAACATTTAAAATTACGAGAATTGGCCTCCAGTGTATGTTGAGCTATGACGTTGGGCACATAAACTTAATATAAATATAGTATGCTCATAATTAGACTTAAATGGTCCAGTGGCAGCCTTCTTAGATTGGAGTTTGTGCCCGATATGGATATTGACTCGCCTCCTATTACATCATGGGATACCAACATGAAATAAGTTCGACCAACCGTGGTTGCGTAGGTCTAGCACAAGTTGCACTTATGCCTATGGGGATACAGGCGTGAGCATATTATCTCGGTATGCCATCGGGACTGTCATCACGATTCTTCTTAATTTGACAAAAGTGCTGAAAATCTAAAAGCCTATTTTCCGTCTTTGTTTTCCTACGAAGAATGGTTTACTTTGCTTTTGTGGAAATCGATCTTTATGGTTTAAATAGGTCTGTGGTTAGATCTATTACTATCAATGGATCCGATCGAATTTGAAAGTGTTTTTGATTAGCTTTTTCATATTACACACTTCATTCGTTACTTCAATTTTTGGTGTAGAAGTCACCTAGGATTGTGATAGCATCGCGCAGTACCCGCTATCATTCATTGCAGTTCAATATCCTGTGATGTACAACATTGTGTCTGATGTTTAAAAAATATTAGATGGCAACCATAATTTTGTATGAGACATTGATTGATGACAGCCTCGGTGGCTCAGTTGTAATGCGTACGCGTTACGATTGAGGCTAGCGCTGAGGTCTCGGGTTCGATCCCCGGGTCGGGTAAAGTGGTATTGGGTTTTTCTATTATGAAATGATTAGTATCAGCCCGGAGTCTTGGATTAGTGCCCGGTATGGCGATAGGCTCGCCACCTATCACATCGTGGGACGCAGATACGCTCGGCGAAATGTGGGTGTGCTGGTTACACCTTTGCCTACCCCTTCGGGGATTACGGGCGTGAGTGCGTATGTATGTACATTGATACTGATTGTATTGAAGTAGACGCCAAAATGTATTTAATATGGATATGCAAGGTATAAATGTAAGCAATTGAGTTCAATTTATTTATTCGGCATCACAACCCATAGAGTATTCAAGACCTATAAAGCTGGGAATAGGTACACTAACGGTTACGAGCAGTTTCAATTTGCACGTTGTTATACAGGTAAGGTATACAGAGATTTTTAGCCCCTATTTATTGTGCTTTGTGGGGGGTGATTGATGAACTCATCAGGAATTTATTATGATTGATGCGCATTTAGTGGGCGGAAATGTTGACACGTAACGTATTAGTTTCTAGTTTAAACCGACTTATAAAAGGAGGTTCTGTCTCTATCCACATGTATGTAAATTTATCCTCGATTTTCTCAAACATTAATGAATATATTTTGACGATTGTTTTATTAACAACGTAATCTAGATACATATTTTCAGAAGGTATTAAGAAGTATGATATGCACTAATGTGCATACTTCAGTTTATCATACTTATGTATAAAGCAGAGGTATAAAGTGTTTCTTCTTATTTATTATTCCATCATTATTACATTGTTTGCCATATTCAGGAGCGGTTTGCGAACGGTTCATCTCGCCAATCTATTTGAGATTATATTTACTTTGCATTTTTCATTATTTTAATGCAAAGTCGTCATTTAGAGTTATGTGCACAATCGTGCATGAAAACTATGTTATGTACGATTATTCAAAAAACAACGTAATAAAATTAGTTTAATTTTTATTAGTTTAAAACAAATCAGTATCTCCATTTGAACAAATTGTTGATTTGATCCTTATAGCGTAACTAGGTCCAATTTTACAAAAGCATGCGCATTTACTTAGTTTTATATCTATCATTGATCACCATTTTGAAACTATCATGAGGTTTTATGCACCCATTTTGAAGCATTATTGAAATTTCCATATGGGTATGAGCTTATCTGTTATTCATTTCATAATATGCAATGTTAGCCGTCCTCACGTCCGTTAACAAAAAAATCAAGGTTATCTATCGGTCAACATTCATACGAATAATGATGCGGAACTTATGTGTAGCGACATTGTTTGTCTACGAGCTATGGCCCGACTAGACCGCTTTCATAACTAACTTCGTATTTTTTTGATGCCAGAGTCCTAGAGCACCTTGTGTTTGCTGCATGCCCTATGGATTTTCATTCAGATAAATAGTTTTGTCATATGGTATATAATTGTCGGGCTACGACTTTCCCGGCATGCATGGAAAGTAAAATCACGAGTGTGGACATGGTTATTCAATCAACACGACGCGCGTCATTTTTGGTTTCATTCGCGACGTCGCGTCTTGTGGCATTGTCCATTTTTATTAAACACTAGCATTTACTCGCTTCGCCTGCGTGAGCGGCCTTTTCCGGGATAAAAAGTAGCCTGTGTCTTATTCCAGGTCACGGTCTACCTGTCTGCCAAATCAACTAAACCCATTCAGCCGTTTCGGCATGATTGACTAACAAACATCCTAATTCACAAACTCACAAACATCCAAACTTTCAGAAAGAAGAAGAAGAAAGAAAAAAGAAAGAAAAAATATTTATTCGCAACAAGCAAAAGTTACAAGGAAAACGAAAATAAAAAAAAACACTTAAATTAGTTTTGCTCGTCACAAAAACGACACCAACTCAGCATAAGCTGGTAATAAAACCAGCGCTGGTCTTCCGTTGGGCCGCTTTCACATTTGTAATAGTAGTACGATACAATAGTAGTAGGATATCAAGCATGACGTATTGCGTCTCGATTGTTCCCTGGTGAATACCTTAAACCTCAGATCAAAGGTATTTTGAAATCACGTATCTGGACATTTGCTAGGACTCTAGCTGGTATCGGGATCCAATTAACTAGCTGTTCGTTCGCCCGGAGGCCGGGAGGTGGGAGGAAGTGATGGAGGGGGATGATTACTTTCGCGTTGCAAGCGATTGCACTGTGGGAATATTTACCTGGTATTTCGGTTCTAATTGCTGTTTTGGGTTAACCGTTGCAACTCTGTCTTTATGCATTTTGAAGAGTGTGTTTTGTCAAGATTTCATAGTTCAGGTATACTCGCCATTGCGGGATCGGGCATTCAAATCCCGACATCGACTTTTTGTCTAAGTACTAGTTAGTTCGCCTGAATTTACAAAGAATTTTAGTGATATGAATGTACAATTATTTTTATTTAAACAAATTACAGAATTACAGAAAATAGTATCAAAGTTTTTCCTAATCCGTTCTAAACTTTAGTTTTTTTTTATTCGTCTGTGTTTTCTGATTTCAAATAAGTTTTGTGAACGGTTTCTTGCTACCATGTTGTTTTCTTTTTATTTGTTTAAGTAATGTTCTGTATTTCAGCGTATTCAGTCCTAAAGCGTTGTGTATTTTGAGTTAGACTTTTATATTTGATCTTTTCCAACGAATTTGAATTTATTTTGACGACAGTTTTCAACCCTCGACGCAAAAACGAGCATTCTATGTTCGAATTCTTTGTTTTTGTATGTTTGTTGCTCGTGTCTGTAGCTCCTAAACAAGTGAACCAATTTCGCCGCGGTTTTTTATTTTGAAGCTTTTATCGATATGGTTTTAGCAGTGTTTGAAGGAAATCTGTTCATTTATATATAAATTACACATCGTTTACTAACAATTAATATCCAGGGTTGTTAACGAGTTATGTTATTAAGATTGTAAATATCATTACATTTTCTATTTATGCTTGTTTTGATATCTAACATATAACCGGGCACGCCGCAACATCATTCAATGTTGCCGGTTGGCGCGTTGGGAATGTAAAATGTACACTGGTAATAGTTTCGAGCACTTTCTGGTGTGTCGTGTGTCGTCAGTACGTAATCTAGTATGTCTATGATAATGGACAGAGCACGCAACGCTATTCATGATCCATCGACTAGTGTAAACATTGTGAGGTGATGGAATTTTAGAGTAACAATGACAGTGTTGTAGGTTCTCATGTTGCTTTCTTTCAGCAATATTGTTCTTTGTTAAATGTGAATTAAATAGGTATAGTTTAAGTGGGCCACTAACATCTTAGGCCCAAAGCCAACCTCATCTGCACGTGGTACACACTGCAGATTAACGGACGAGGCAATGGCGAAACTAGGTTCCTGTTGCGGGGTGTGGGGATCAAACGGCAGGTCGCCCCATATAATACTAAATACCGAAAAATCTGGAGGAGGAAACGAAACCTGGCATTAAGCCGGAATAACGCCAGGCAGAAAGAAAGTAAAGCGATGCTAAAGATATTTCTCTTGGTGCCTTTGGTCATCTGTTAAAACGGCGGATGACTCGATATAAATACTGATGGATGAATATCTGTTCAACTGATTGTTTTACTATTTTCAGAAGTTATATTGATATGAAATGGAGTTATCGATAGGAATATAATTCTGCAGTAGTAGCTACTTAAAAAAATCGGCCAACATGTGGCGGAAGTATCGTTTAAAATACATTTATAAAATTCAACCTCGCATTGGAAAATTTTCCGGAATTAGCAAATGTAAACCCTTGCCATAGATCGAAAAGTATTTTCATTGTTTAACTGTGCTAAATTCAGTTCATTGTACTTATTTTACAGAGCCTTTTGACTATCAAACAAAAGTATATCTCGTCGGAAGTTCGCGCGACTGCTCTTGATAACGAGCGATGCATAAAACGTGACACATCGATGATTTTGATATCGAGTCATCATCATCAACTATGTTGTAGACAAAGTTGTAGAGGTTTCATGATATTCTGGTACAACTATGGGCATTAGCGTCCCGCTGATGACAACCTTACTTTTAGGCGGTGGCCTAAGTATACCTCCTTCGTTTATTTCCGAAAGGGTCGAGGGAGGCGATTCCGAGCAATTTTTCACTAAGCTTGACGCCCAAAACAGATGAGGTCCTGGGTCCAAATCCCGCATCGGTAAAGACACAACTTGTGTTCAAGTTCACACATGAGTTGTCCAGGATTGGATAGGCTCACTCCCTATCACATAATGGGGCGGATATGAGCCCGTCGAAACGTGGTTGTACTAGTTGCACCTCTGTCTACACCTTCGGGGAATCAGACGTATCTAAACTTAGGCTTATTTTATTATCCAGGTCTAATTATCATTTTGACAAATTGACATAGTTTTATTTAATCAAGTCTGAAAATAATGCAACGTGACCCAGACCTTCCGTAACACGTTCATATGTAACACGATTTAAATCCGGCTTTGAAGTCTCACAGCTCACTCTCGTTCGCCTTGCATCACTTCACTCGCGTTTCAATTACGTAGTTTTTCATTGCTCTAGTTGCAATTAAACATTTTTCTGCATCAAGGATATAATTATTTAATGGGAATGCGATCTGAAACGATTCTCAAATGTAAAACGTTGTCGGTACATGAAGCTAGGTTGTATTGTTATGTTGATAATAACTATTATTGCGATTTAATGTTACAAAAAACATTATAAGAGATTTTTTATGTAACTGAATGACGATACAAGTATATAGATTGTCTGATGGTAAGCGTCATGCTTGCCTGTAGACAGTAGTATGGAGCCTGCATGCAACCTGCATGCCACTGTTTTGTCCTCGTCACACATAAGATATTAAATCCCATAATGCCCAGTGATTTAACTGGTTTCCATATTCAGTAAATAATTATTATTACACACTGCTGCTTGAAGAAAAATAGTCAAAATGGTCAGAGGTCAAAGACAGACTCTTGTACATAAGAGACCTACCACTTAGTAAAGAGTTAGACTTGTTAAGAAGTATTGTTCAGTAGAAATACTGTATCAGTAAAAAGTAAGTTGCTCTATTTTAGACTGTATGACCCGTTACGTAGTATGTACTTATAAACTGGGAACGAATAAACTGGATTTGTCATACACATTAATGTTCGGTTTTTACTGTCTTATGACGGTGTGACTGTGCGGTGAGTGAGATATCCGGAGGCCCAAATCCAATCAATCCAATCGCTTTCTATCCCTTTACTTTAAGATCGGTAAGACGCCCATGATTCTTCTGGTAATATGGGCGGTGGAGATCACTTACCATCAAGTGACTTGCTCTTTAGCCGGCCTATGCTATAAAAAACAACTTTTACTGCTATAGTGAAGACTGCCTCGGTGGCGCAGTTGTAATGCGTACGCGTTACGATTGAGGCTAACGCTGAGGTCTCGGGTTCGATCCCCGGGTCGGGTAAAGTGGTGGTGGTTTTTCTATTACGAAATGCTCAGTATCAGCCCGGAGTCTGGAATTTGTGCCCGGTATGGCGATAGGCTCGCCCTCTATCACATCGTGGGACGTAGATACGCTCGGCGAAATGTGGGTGTACTGGTTACACTTCTGCCTACCCCTTCGGGGATTACAGGCGTGAGTGCGTATATACGTATGTAGTGAAGGAATTGTTTTGATATTCGTTTTCCATTACCCTCTGTTCATTCGGTAACTTCAGACTCTACTTTGTGTTCTTGTATAGACCAAAAGAATTTTTATTGGATAAATATCCGATCCGAAGGGATCTCTAGCCGTCAGTCGTCACGCAATATTAGTGTAGCCGACAACCCACGCGCCTTTTCATTAGTTCTTCCATGGCGTTTATTAGCTGTACGACCTCGTTAGCCGGCCGGCTGGCTACAAATGTGCCGCTGCGATGTTGTAAATGATCTTTGGTCAACTAATTGCTCCAGCGATTAGAGAGCGCTTCGATTTTGGCGGTTTATAGCTGAAGGGAGATTTGGTTGGTGGAAATTAAGTCGTTGGTCTTAAAATTGGAGGTCATAGTGTTAAGTTATTTAATTATGATGTCAATGGTAGAAATATATTTATAAATAAAGTACGAAAAGTGGATAAAATGATAGAAGATATGTTTGTAGACAAATTCTAGTAAACTTAATTTATTTTAATACTGTTATGTGCTGTGATGCAAATAGCCACAAAGCACTGAGGGCGTTACCTATAATAAACATTATTAATCCAGTTAATAGTTTAATCATTGTCTCTTTCATTTACAAAAAATATTTGGCGTATAGAACAAAAGGACTAAGGCAGCTATTCCACTGTCATATAAAATGATCCTACTTCTATAGGTCATAGATATATGAGAAATGTACGACAGTAATAGCAACATAAACTTCATATTTTCTATGATCATATTTCTATGGTTCTATTTCACAGCAACATAGGATTATGATCCTATGTTATATGACCTCATATGTCTATGATGCAAATATGATAGTGGAATTGCGGCCTAAGAGCTCATAAATTACGTTTATAGGTACGGGGGTTAAACAATTATGATTATATATTCAATTCACGGAAGAGTCTATTCCATGGTTCAATATATACTATATATTTGTATTCGTAATCAAACTACTCTCGTCTCTGAAACGGTTTTAATATCACACCGTTGGTATATCGAAAGTAATTCCCTCGAAGTTATCGATCACAAACTTCCGCCCGGCTGCGTTGAGCGGGTCTCATCCAGCGCGACCTTAGCACCAGCCTTTCAAATCTGCGACTCATGCTCGCATACAACGCGCGAGCCGAGATCGACAACTGGGTCATATGTATAGATTATTTATTTTAGTATTTTCTTGATGACTTGTATTGAAAACTATGAAGTTTAGTATTGTAGAAACGCTTCGTTAAATGGGTAAGCCAAACTTGGGAAATACTAGAATGGGTCGATGTTAGGTAGGTAGGATCGTAAAAACTACGGCAGTTTTTTGTGTAATGTGTAAAAGACATTGTACCTACTCTACCCCCGAAGAGATAACTTCTTTATCTTAAAGCTTATTAATTACATCAGCTAATAAAGTTTAATATACTCAACAGTCGGTGTCAATATACCTGGTTCTTACAAGAGTTACAAGACATCGATAGACTCATCACTGAATGAGACAGGGATCACAAAACTTTTTATTCGATGGATGTAAATGTTTTTTGAGTGGTAGAAGCACGTTGTAGACACTTTTGTCTACAGCATGAATGAGCCTGCTCGTCCGGGTCGTTACCACTGTCTCACAGAAAACCGGCGTAAAGTAGCAGTTTGCTGCTCCGTTTCGTACGGTGTGTGAGATATCCGCAGGCTCAAACCCCCTCCCCTTCCCAATCCCTTAATTATCCCTTTCCTTGAAGGTCCGCAACGCGCCCATAAATCTTTTGGTATTGTGGGCGTACATGAGCGGTGATCACTTACCATCAGGTGACCCACTTGTTCGTTCGCCGACTTATGCTATAAAAAAACTGCTTTGTAACAAATCCATAGATTTAAGTCCAAAATAGTAGAATGTTTTATCAACACGCGTAGTTGTATAATAGTTACATGTAACATACCAACGCTCATCGTATTCATTGACGTGAGATATTTATAGAATGTTGGGGAGTGCGGACGCGTTTAAAAAACCAACTGACCTACAGTTTCTTAGTTCATTCTTTTCTTGTGAGGATAGATTTGATTATTTATAAGCTAAGGATCAGTAATATTATTATCGTTAGGATATTTTGTACACGCTTCATTTATGCAGAACCACAGTTATTGACGCCAAAGATTTAGTTCAATGGCGTGCTTTGTTAGATTTTCATTCAGGTTGACGAGGGTGATTTTCCAAAATATGTCAAAGCCTGCGGCATTCCTTGAGTTGAATAACATTATTGTGATCTAATTTTTTGCAAGTATGCAAGTTTCAAGTTGCAACATGACTTTCACTTCCATTTCTCTCATCCAGCTCTCATTTCAGTATTCGGATTAAAGTCTTAATCAATGTGTCTTTTTTATCTTCTTGTGCTCTTTCATTCATTTAATTTGGAACATAGCCGTGTTCTCCATAGTGGCTTAATCATAATCCCAACAAAGAAAATCCTATTAATCTTCCTTAGTTCTCAATCGACTATCGTTACGGACTGTCTTCCAAAGTGGTTTAAGTTTCGAGAGACTTCTGCAATGGTGCACGCATTATTAACTTTAACACGACTATGTATGTAACATAAATGATAAGTTGACCTCCGAAATTGTGTGTTCGAGAAATATTGATTCTATAAGTCCATATTTGGACGCTTTTTTATAGATGTATCGCGTCTATGCTTTTAAACTAATTATAAAAATTGAAAGAGGAAAATTAAGAACAATTCAGCTGTATTTTTTTCTGTAATTTATCTTTTATACTTCTGAATGCACAAATCGAATCTGCTAACACCAAGTAAACAACACTTGAAATTAATTCAAAACATAATCTACAACTATTGAGAGTTTGGTCAAGGTGAGATTGGCTCATCGTGGCGTAGGCGTCACACAGTAGACCTAGTACAAGTCTTAATAGTTTTGTAAAACGATGAATGTTTTAGTATTCTCTCAATACGTCAAATATTAGTAGCCACTAGTGGGAACTATGATGAATTAAAATGAATTATATAGTTTATTTTATTTCATAATAATAGAATATGAAATTAGTTTTAAAGCGATTCTTTTCTTTATTACCGTATGAATTACTAGTTTGACACTTCGACGGTAGTAATTTTATACGAATTCGAAAACTGTGAACGTATTTGTAACTCATACTAGGCCTACTGTTCCACACCTGGATGATGTCATGCGCTTTTTGCACTCACCGCCTGTGTGTTTTGTACACCATTGTGCTCTTATGTAATGATTGTTTTTGGGTCGCATAAAAGGTAATCGACACTTGAGTGGAATTTTTATGAGTGAAAATTTGTTTGTATTCGAAGGTATTGGTTTGTTGACGGTCATGTGCGTAAATGTTGAGGAAAAATATGATGGACCGCCAAGGTTTGTTTTTAAGGCTGCATTAATTAGACACAAACAGACAAATTAATAAATGTATGTCTTGACATTAGGATACCATGTAATACTTATAAAGAAAATAGTTATATGGATCATACGGATATTAAAATTCGATAACATATTAATTACTCCGTGTACATTACCATTTAATTACCTATCGACATAGTTACATACTATTCATTAAATATTTAACTGTTAATTTGACCGGACGGAGCGATTATTTAATTGCATGTTATAGAAAACTATATTATCGCTGGAAACAACACGTTTTACACACTCGTGCTCTGATACAGAGATAAATAGATAAAACACGAATGTTTTTAGCTAACTAGCTTACATAGAACCAATTACTAAGAAGGAAAGTAGGAAGTTAGATCTACGAGAGATACGTCCAGACTCCAGTGGCATATCGATAACGTCGGACAATGTGGGGCGAATTTACGAAATTAGACAGGACTTATTGAACCGCTCGCTATTTAGATATTTGTATCTGAGGAAGTGGAATTACACAAATAAATATATCTCTATAGTAAATGCCCTAGTCAGCTAAAACCAAAAAATCTCAAGTTTGAAGCTTTATCGTAGCCGGATCGCTTATAACCATCGAATAGATCACTAGACCGATAACTCTCATATGAATTAGCCAAAAATACGGCTCCGCTTACTTACACATGTAAAGGTAACATTCATACACGCAACAAAAATTAATGAACGTTCAAAATCAACTTTAGTTCATAAAAGTTATTGTCTAAAAATTTAATGTCTAGATCGAGATACGACGTTCTGCGCCGCGCAAAAAATAGACGTATATTATAAGTGTCAACTAGAGATCATGAATCCATTTTTAGGAATTGACCAATGAACGTGTTGCACTGACTTTTATAGCCCCACCTCCTGGCACAGAGTTTTGGTGGGGATTTTTTTGCTTGAGCTACGTTTCTTGTCATCTTATTTCAATGCTTATAACCAATAATGGTTAGAAATAGCTTTTTCAGAGGCTCAATTACCACTACCAGTAGTAAATTTTTCGCAAATTCACAAGTTTGCTCATGGTCTTATATCAAACAAAACGTCATGTATAACTGAACCATAAATAAGCATGTAATTTATATTCCGGAATAGCATCTTGATATTATGCGCACGGCGCGGCGTCTCGAAGTCTAGCACGGTGGTTTTGGTACACGTCCGGATGTACCGGAACTGGCTTGGGACGTTGAATACCGCTACAGCTGATATTATGTATGCCTCTGACTTATTGAATTTCCTTCTTCTTCCTACCCTCATAACAATTGCTAATACGTGAGGCGTCCTAAATTTTGTGTATGTTGCAGAAAACTTTGGTTTACGGTGTTGCAATCACTTGCTTGTGAGATACTAATCCTCACTAGAGGTGATAGTGATAGTATAAAATTGTTAGGTGTCGGAAGATGTTTTATAACAGGTTGTACTTTGTGATGTTCTCAAATACTCAAACTCTAAATAAACAAGTTCACAATCTTGATGTCTGAATCAACCTTCATCACTTCTGATTTGGCGAGCGTGGGCATTTCGGTACCAACTGCAACAAACACTGATTATAATCGGGGTCATCATTGGGACCTAAGTTCTGTCGCGGCACGTATAATACATATATACATAATATATGTATGAAGCAGTTATGAATAACACCATTATCTAAAACATGGCTAGTAAACATGCCATTTCTATTCTACCACTGCATCATTATCGGAAGTGTGTACCGTTATAGGACTTCCAACAGTTCACAACTTTGCGGTTCCGTCGCGTTAGTACTTACTACTAAAGTAAAGCCTCGCCTTTTCAAATGCACCCAACTCTTGTTTGTGATGTTGATACAGTGCAGTGTAGACGTGCACTGCCATAAATGTTACTTTAGACCTTTTTATTTAGATTTGTATATGAATCAAGTATTAGGATGGTTTAGAAGTGGTGGAAGATTACGGATCTTACCTAAACACCGTTAAAATCAGTAACTTAATGTAATGTTTTGTCTCCTTCACTCAAGATTTTATATAGCATAGGCAGGCAAACGATCAAGTGGGTCACCTGATAAGTGATGGTCACTGTCCATGAACAACCATAATACCAGAAGAATCATACACGCGTTGCCGACCTTAAAGGAAAGGGATAATTAAGTGATTGGGATTTGGGCTTCCGAATATCTCACTCGCCATACTAATATATATAAAATATATAGTATAATATTGTGCCTCGGTGGCGCTGTTGTAACGCGTACGCGGTACGACTGCTGTGCTGGCTGACGTCTCGGGTTCGATCCCCGTGTCAGGTAAAGTAATATTGGGGTTTTCTATCTTGAAATGCTTAATATCAACCCGGAGTCTGGAATTGTGCCCGGTATGGCGAAAGGCTCGCCACCTATCATGGGACGAAAATAAACTATGAAATGTGGGAGTAATAGTTTAAACCTGCCTACCCGTTTGGGGAATACAGGCGTGAATGCGTATGTATGTATAATATCGTGTATTTAATATTAGTATTATTCAATCCTTATAAAGAATTCCTCTGTGTCCCAACTGACCGGCCGACAGCCATTATAACATATTCATGCGATGCATCATGCAGTCGGTCGTTTAGACTCATTTCTACTGCATAATTGAACCTGTACACTCGGGATGCTCCTAATCTGGTGAGGAATATTGGAAAAATAATAATTTATAATGAATAGACTCTGCCAAATAGAGAATAACCGTCGACACTGTTCTGATAGTTGCCCACGCTTTACTTCGATTTATGTTATTGCATATGGACCTACTTCGAAGGTTAGCAGAAGTATAATAAATGAAACCTCATTTTAAATTAATAATACCAGCCCTGTTTTATATACGTCCCACTGCTGGTCAGTGGCCACGCATCTCAGCTACTAAGAGCGATCAAACTTTAGTCCACCCTGCTGCCCCAAAGCGGTTCCTCGGAGAATTGTCAGGTATGCAGGCTTTCTCACGAACTTGTCGTTTACTCTGAAAACCTGCGATAATTAACAATGTATACACACATAACTTAGTGTAATTACGTGTGTAATGGATGATTAGCGGTATGGCTGTGCTCTAACATTACTGAGGTCCGACGGCGGCGGTAACCACTTACTATCAGGTGGGCCGCCTGTCCGTCTGTCTATCTGAGCATTAAAAGAAAAGATAAATCAAAGTGTGTGCTCTAGTGCTGGTTCGAACCGACGACTTCTGTTTCGACAGTTCGTACCACACCCCTCTAGGCCGTCGCCGCTTAGAAACCAAATTTTGTCAAAGATATTATCGGGCCCGTTATGTGATTTAGGTGATGAATGTGTAACGTTATGTCAGACCCAAAACCAATCCACAGCAATTAGCAAATCATGTTACGAAGGTAAATAATATGCAAACGGTTGCTCATACTTGATGACATCAAGTTGATGTGACATTAATATGGTAAATGAAACTAAAATGCCTTCCGTGGCGCGGTGGGCGAGTAGCCGGCTGCGAAACGAGAGGCCGTGGGTACGATTCCCGCACCGATACAAATATTTGTTGGTTCTGGGTCTGGGTATTGTGGGACCGCAAGTCCCTCGTAGTTCCTGATACCCACGATACAGGTTAACCTTGTGTGCGATCAGGACTATGTGTGTGACTGTTGGGTGTATTTATTATTATTATTTATGCCATAATGTAATTGCAGTTTCAATATTAAATGCGTCTTCTATCTAGCCAGCGTGTAATTAGTACTTTTATGAATAAATTCTAGGGTTTAATTGAATCGTAACCTGTCTGAGGACACACTCATGTCACAACCGATTGTTTTAAAGGTCCTCGTTTAATTGTGTACTAAGTTTCTAAGTGTCGTGTCGCCTCGTCCACTGGCTATTTCTAATACGAAATAATTCTAATATGGTTCGTCTCGGGCCAAAAGCACTGTTGGAGTGTGGGGGGATAAAATGAAATTTCGGAATATCTGTCAATTGTCTATTGAAAAACCAAATATCGGACTTATTAGTACTGATAAACTTATGGTCTAGGGCCTAGGCTACACTTATATGCTATACTAATTACCTATAGTATAGGATAGTCGCGTTTGTATAATACGGGATTTGTGCCGTATACATTGGGCTTAGTTTTCGAGACGACTGGCATGCAAGCTTCTAACTTATAACAAATAGCGTTTGCTCGCGTCTCCGCCTGCGTGAACGGCCTTTTCCGGGATAAAAAGTAGCCTATGTACTCAGTGATAATGTAACTTTCTAACGGCATAATAATTTTTGAAATCGGTCTAGTAGTTTTTAAGTTTATTCGTTACATACAAATCTTTCCTCTTTATAATATTAGTGTAGATATAATATGGTTCATAGTATCGAATAAATCATATAAATATGATACAATGCCCTCGACAAATAGGTGGCTTTTTAGTTTTTAAGTTATATTGGTAAACGACAACTTTAAAACTTTATAATACATAGCATAGAATTGTTTCTTTAAATTTGTTCCAATCTAAATACCTGCAATACGCAAACTGTCGGGAAATATTGCCGAAGTATCTGAATCGAGTAAACATACTTTGATAGCGGTGGTGTGGTGGCGCGGTAGGGTTTACACTACTATGTTGTTTTCAAGTTATTTTATGTTGTATTTTCCATAGTAGATCAGAAATAGAATTATTTTGTGAGAGTTTTTCGTTTTCGTCTCTGATTGTGTCAGAAATCGCCACAAAGTTGACTAATAGCCGGTTAAGTTTTCCACTAAAAGTTATATCCTTACTATCCGTAATAACTTGACAGATCTTCTATAGGAAATGTGTCAAAACGCACGGTTGGTAAATAAATCTATCCGTGAATAGAAATTTGAAACCGGCCGTTAGTGTGGGTTCCACCACCGTCGGTTAAAGTTATGGTAAAAAGTACTGGTTGACTGAAATTACATATTGGACATTTTGTTAGTAAGTACTGAAAATAATTACACAAACTTTAAAAAATGTGAACCATTGTGTGTTACAATAATTAACTTTAACAGACGGTTGGCGCCATCCACATTTAGCCTAGAGAAAAACGTACAGTCCCCATTGGAAAATGGGCTATTTTTCAAGTATCTTCGATAAACTGCAGTATGGAACAACGAAAATCTATAGGTATATAAAAATATTCTCTGTAAACTTAGCAGGTGTGATAGGACATAAAGCTACCACTCATATATTCGTGGACAACTCGATGTCACGCTTATCCTTTGCTCTCCAAATGCCACACCGTGGAAATGTATGTCACGTTGTGTTTGTGTTTGCATTCAACACAATCATTTTTACACAATTCATCAACGTATTCCGTGAGAACAAAAAAGACGTTTTTCTTTCATTATCACTCGACAATATTTCTCGCGATTTGTCATGGTGGGTGTTACAATATTTTTAAAGTATATTTTCTTTATGTCAATAAACTACTGGGTGAGAATTTTGTTTTCATATTGGTACTGAATGTAATTGACCATACCCTGTGGTAGATGTGGATGGACCTCTTCAATAATCAATTCCTTTGCCACATCCTCGAGGAATAAATTGAAAAGAAAATACGTGAAACGTTTTCCATGCAGCTTGTGCGCTCGTGTCAGCCCTTATCTCTAATATTCAGGGCTGGCCGGGCGCCAGAATTTATCAAACGAGAGCCCGTCGGAGGCAGTTTTGATTGCCTCAATGAGTCCATTGTTCTCTTTTCTTCTCTAACTTGGGACGATTTAGTGCTGCATTACTGGCTGGATCCAACGTATTTTATGTTAATGCATTGATTTATCTAAATTCAAATGGGTCAAATATTTATTTCCTTTTTCGAGATTTTGCATTGCTATTTTAAATATATTGTAATAAATTAAGAGTAAAAGACGTTAAAAATTCGTTTGCGTACCTAGAGATCAACACGATATTAGTTGCAAAAGTTGAGAATAATCTACATTCTTTTAATTAAAATCTTTTCGCTTGAAGTAAGTTTGTGAAAGAAGTCGTAACCGTAAAATGTGAAATTATTTTTCTGGCATCTGACATCGTAGCAGTCGTTTGGTGAAAAGGGTTGAAAATGGAAATAAGGTAATTTATTTTTAGTCACGTTTTTTTTTAAAGAATCTACAGTGTGTTACGTATTCATGTATGCGATGACACGAGCTGAAAACCAGTTTAGTTTGCTGTAAGATTTCATAGGTTATTTTTTGTTGTTTAAATCTATCATCTGATACAAGATGATTTTGACGATGATTGTTTTGAGACTGCCATAACCTAAGTGTGGGTGTTGATGCTCAGCGTTCGTGCTACATACTTTATATACATTCTAAGGTGCGACGGCGAGATGGAGCAGTACGAAATATCGTGCTGCCTATGACGTCGAATGGCGGGCGTCTGTATTATGAGGGGCTCCAAAGTTTCTTAAGAGACGGGTCACGAAGCAGCAGAGCGCAGGGGCGGTTCGGGTCGCAATCACACTCAGGTTCCCCCGTGACCGTCATACTTGTGCTGAAGAAGGCCACCGCGGGGTTTTTAGTTAGTATAACAGCATAGGGATTTTTTGTCAGGGAAGGCCGGTGAGTCCGGCATAATCATCCCCCCTTCTTTTGGGACTGGGAAGGTACCGTAATCGAGATTTTCCCCGCAGGGAAAAAAGTGTGGGTTGCAACATTCGTCGGTTAAAGTTATTGTATCAAGCAATGTTTCACGTTATTTAAAGTTGTATCATTAATTTCTTTATTTTTAGTACTATCATACAAAATGTCAAAATCTCTAGATTTCGTCATCTATTTATTGCTTGTTACAATAACTTTAATCGATCGTTGTTGCAACCGAAACTGGCCGTTTCCTATAATGTGCTTACAGATAGATTTGCTTACTTTCAGAAGGTTTTTGATAGATCTTCCATACAAAATCGGTCAAAAATTTACTACCGGTAAGCAAATCTGTTGGGCCATAAGTAGATAGATCTTCTATCTACTTATGACCGCTCCCTATATTCTTTTTACAGATAGATTTGCTTACTACCAATAGAGTTTTGACTTTTGACAGATCTTCCATACAAAATGTGTCACAAATTAACTGGCTGTAAGTAAATCTATCGGTAAACAGATTATTGGGAACGGTCATTAGTGTGAGTCGTTAAGCCGTATCAGCTTTTCTTGATAAATTATATCATAAGAGTGATCAAGAAACACTGATCCTGGTTTTTTTTTTTTTTATTATTACATTGAATGACGAGACGAGCAGGTCGCTCGCCTGATGGTAAGCGCCACGCCTGCTCATAAACAGAAACAACGCCACACAGAACTTTAAATAAAGCTCTGCATTACACTGGACTGCACTCGTCACCCCGAGACATAAGGTGTTAAGTCTCATAATGCCCAGTAATTACACTGGCTTCAATGTCCTTCATACCGGAACACAACAGTCCTTACACACTGTTGCTTGGCGGCAGAAATAGACAAAGCGGTGGTACCAACCCAGCCGGTCTCTCGCAAACGAGGGACCTACCACCTTGTAAACGTTTTCAAACGTTTACATGAAAAATGATCCTAACTTAGCCAAATAAAGTTAAGAATGAAAGTAATAAGTCTCCTTTTAGACGATCGCGCAAGTGTTGCGTCTACGGGGCCGCGCAAGTGTCGCGGTTTGACACGGGTCGCTAAGCCTCTGATACCGCTACACCTACTCAATTGTTATCGCTGTGCAAATAACACCAGACTCTTTATGCTGGTAAATAATTGTTTTTCGTTCGTGTCAGGAAAATGGAACGTAAAATATAGAGGCATCAGCTTTTCCACAGAAAATATTCTTTTTTTAATGTGACGTTTAATTTTGTTTTAACTTTTTACGGTTCATTTATTAAACTAATGTTAATTACTTCGTACACACATAAATCAAACTTTAGAAAAAGCTTATGGATGCGTTAAAAATTTGTTGCGATAAACCTCCATTAAACTTCTAAAATTTATTATGATGATTATGTAATACTTTGCCCGTGTACTCAAGTTTGCGTAAATTATTGTTGTTATGGCTTATCATATATTTTCAAACATATGAAATATATTTCCAATCATTTGATTTTACTTCAAGAATTTCCGGAATTTCTTGTGTCTAATATTAAATTGTTTGCTTGACCCACTAAAAATATTAGAATACGCGATGAATTTTCCTCAGCCCTCTAACGTTCTACATATTATATTAAATTAGCTTTTACAATCTCAGCTATAAGGTTTGCATTGCTACAGCACAGTTCTCCGATTTGACGTCAGACGGACAGAGCCTTACAAGTCCGTAAATAAATAGCAGTAAAAATAAAACGGGTTGGCCTAATTGTTTACTATAGGCGGTTTAGTAGGTTTTATCGCTCTATGCTAAGTTACTGTATTAATATTGAATGGAGGGAATGTTTTTTACGTTTCACGGAAGACGAGACATATAATGATTATCCTTTATAGTTCTCTGACTCTATGGACATATCTATAAGTATATAACTAATAATTTTTAATAGTAGTTCTATCAGAAGAGCTACTGTGTGTTTCCTTTTTAATATACTCATTAGAAACACCACTAACACCACCACACACACCACCAAATATATTTTAAAGGCCAATGAAAATGTGACACAATAATTCAAAATTGAACCAAGTGAATCATCAGTGCAAGAGGAAAGAAAACTAAAGGCATTTCCTGTTAGTGCCACGCCTGCCTGCCGATAAACACTAGCAACAATATCTAGAACTTGAATTACAAAGCACTGCATGATATTGAACTGTACTTGTCACTCTCGAGACTTAAGATGTTAAGTCTAATAATTCCCAGGTATTACACTCACTGGCTTCTTCAAGTCTTGCAAACAGAAACTTTATTGTATTAATCTTTTTTTTTCTTCGAATTATAAGTGACAAAAATTATAATCAATTCCTTAATAATAATCAATTATTATTCCGCTTTGTTTGCGTCACTTATTTGTTATACTCCTAACATTTTGTCGTAGAGATTAGCATGATACTTATACCGTCTCGTCGACACTACACGGTCACTTCGAGAGCCACTCGATAGTGGCTCTCGAAGTCGTTATCTCGGCTAGTTGAAAACTGTGAGATTGACAAGTCCGGTAGTTAGGGAGACTCGAGGCCCGCTCATACGGGCGTAAATCTTTCTTAATAAAATCTGAACTCCGACTGCAGACTCCCGATCAACCATGTTTTATAGACACGATGATTTTATTAAACACGTGATTTACTACTGCTTATTGGAATGATAAGGATTTGGGATGGATTTTTGTGTTTTGCAGAGTTTAATAATCTTCTTCTGCTATATACAATATGTAACAAAAACCCTGTTGGGCATTTTAACTTTGATATCAGAATCGATATTCAAACGCAATGAAAAAATTCGCATACGAAAATTGGACTATAAAAATAATCATATTTATTTTTTAAACTTGAATTATTTTATTGATTGCATACCGTATTTTGATTGATTACCTTTGGAAGAGCGATGACTTGGAGCAAGAGCGAGATAGCATGTTGCGTCGTACACATACATCAAACGTGCCGCGCCCTTGGCGTCGTCAATACACACATAAATTCAGACGTAAATAAATCTTTTTTAAATATGTTCATTTTTTAGTTACCTGTGTAAGGGTAATGTCTCGCTTCTGTTTAATATTTTCTTAATTTAACTGTTTTTATTAAACTGTCTATATGACTATCTTCACGACCCAAAATGGGTCAAACATAAATTTGTTTCGGATAAAGGTATTTACGCGGGTGGAGCCGCGAGTAAAAGCTAGTAGACTATAATACGATGTGGCTGAATGAACGCGGTTTAATTTTCTTTAACTTAATGCTGTACAGTGTACAGTTTCAATTTCAACATAGTTTCGGTTGTTTTTGACTTTAGTTTAGTGTTCAGGATTATAAATAGTTTTAAAAAAAACTAATGAGATATCAATATCAATTAGTCGGTACATGAGGCCAAGTTAACATTTAACGACGGGTGCTAAAACAGCGGAAAATTAATTACTTTGTAGCAAAGTAGCTGCTTAAGCGATAGTCGACTTATCTACTACCTCTAATGGCCGTTCCCTATATTCTGTCTGTCTTTAGTATTGCTATACCGGCGATATAAAATTTTATCTATTTTCCGTTTTACCGTCCCAATAAACTTACTAATGATAGGTAATCCTATTCTTCATTGCTGTCTACTGATGAGAGGACTGATAGCTGACTACAGATATACAACACTATGAAAATGACAGTTCTAGCGTCCCAATATTTTTTATGTGCTATCTGTCGATAAAGTTAATTAGGTTTTTCTTTATCGGTAGATTTTGACCGATAAACAGATATCCTCGGCTGTAAAAAAACGAAATAAATTACGCATTTTGAAGAAATAGCCATGAGTATACAAGGCTTACATGGCACTTGCACTGCAATACAAAAAACTAAATAAATTATGTAAAAATCTAAAAGAAAATATAAAAAAATCTAAAATTCCCATAAACAAAAATAATGCACCGTTTTGATAATTAAATTAAGTGCAAGAGACATATAAATATTTGTTAATGCGAACAAAATAATCCCCCACTTCAGTAAAATCCCCCAAATTCGCTTGGGATTTTTGTTCAAAGGACTTGTATTCAGAGCCGTAATGTATTGACCGTAAAACGTTTCGTTATTACATTGTGTTTTCCAACATAATAAATATTTCTCGTTATTATTATTTCATTTACAGTGGTAAAAAATAAGAATTATAGATAAATGTTAAATTAAAACTTATATTTCTAATCTAAATCATATCTTCATATTTTCTAACATAAATTAAACAATAGTTCCTCTTTCTCAGCTTGTATGAACATAACGCACAAGAGGGCCCAGATAAACTGCCTATCTATTGCTATCATAGTATCCGACGTGCATATCTAAAAAATAGGGACGATTCCAAGCAGTAGATAGAACAATACGGATGTTTGGCGATAGCTATCTATCGTGGAATTGAAGATTAATATTGGGAACGGCCATAAGTGCTTGTCGGACTACGAAGTGAGTTCAATAAGAATATTAACCGAGACATTACTATGATTAGTCAGACTAACATCAATTCAGAATGTCACTTACTATCGATAACAGTCGACAAAATATCGACAGATTGATTGTACTGTGGGTTACAGAATGTTATCGTATTTTTATTGGCTACGTAAGCAGACGATGAGATGACTGCCCACCTAATGGTATGTGGTTACTGTCGCCCATGGACGTTAGCAATCCCAGGGGACACAGTGAAGCCGCTGCCCACCGGTAATACTTTTTAAGCCTCGTCTTTCTACGTTTGTAAATGACGTGTTCTAGCGCTGAGCAATCACAGTGGGAAGAAATTCATTACATTATTAGAATTAGATTTTAAACTCTTCTAAACCACCTCGAGGAAAATCTGTCTTTCAAAAATAAATGAGGAATTTATTGTCATTAAGATAACATATCCATTAGACCATGAAGCCCTTACATGCACATACTATGCTTCCTCAAATATCACTATCTCAAATCCAGGGTACCTTCATACATGATTATAAAGACCCCCTTCGGAAATATTTATTTCCAATAAGGTACTACAGACGACGAGTAAACGTTCGTAAAATTGTTGTAATTTTTAAGTAGGAGAGCCACGCTATAGACACTTTTGTCTACAGCATGAATGGGCCGGCTCGCCCGGGTCGTTACCACTGTCTCACAGAAAACCGACGTAAAGTAGCAGCTTGCTGATGCGTTTCGTACGGAAGTGAAATTATCTGGAGGCCCTTTAAGGTCGGCAACGCGCCCACAATTCTTTTGGTATTGTGGGCATACATGGGCGGTGGAGATCACTGACCATCAGGTGACAAACTTGCTCCTATCCCTGTGTTATAAAAAAAACTGTTAATCATTATGTTACAAAATAGTATTTCTAAAGTAAATTGTGAATCTTCTACGTCATCGATATATCTATCCAATGTCAATGTATTTATAACATCTGCGCGAGTCCTTGCGACACGGGTCGGTAGCTCGGTGGGTGCATCTGATTCAATAACGCACAGCCCCGTGAGCATAGAAGATGTGAACGATGCCAATGTCGACGTGGAACGTTCGCATGTACTAGACGCGAAGCTATTTAAAGAATTTCACTCGGGCGACGTAATTTGAAGGATATTGCACATGCCTACAGGCTACAAGGCAGTTACAGACCCTTTGTGTAGGTGGTTCAAATAATTAATGAATTCATATGTTACGAAGCCCACACTGTGCCACTACGAGTTCTTACGCAGGCCGCAGCAAGAGAGAGAATTTTATCCACCATCATCCTTGGATAATGGTGACTAAAACTGCAATTAATTATTAATTTAAAATGTCATGAATGAAAAAATATGTAATGGTTAAAATATTTAAACTGATATTAAAACAAAATAAACTTCCTTTTTCGGCATCCTGCTCGAGGTGCTGGCGGGAAGGTTTCTAAAAATGCTAAAAAGCGGTACTTCTCGCCAAATGCACTGAAGGGATTTAACCGCCAATGATTACCAATCGTCTCGGATTTTTGTCCAGTGCTAGTCGCGTCCGAAATCGGGGTTTGCTAATAGTATAGTAGCAAGAATTCAACAAAGCTTTATCCCAGTTTAATCCGAGATTTTGTCCCCGAATCAAACAGAATTCTTTTAGTCATGGACATCAGAAACAATTACGATTATCGGTTCGTCGCTAATGATTTGAATATTTATTTCTGCGACATGTGCAATACCACTGTCTCACAGAAAACCGGCGTAAAGTAGCAACTTGCTGCTGCGTTTCGTACGGTGGGTGAGATATATCCTTTAAGGTCGGCAACGCGCCCATGATTATTTTAGTATTGTGGGCGTACATGGGCGGTGGAGATCACTTACTATCAGGTGACCCACTTGCTCGTTTGCTGGCCTATACTATAAAAAAAGTTCTGTAGATCCTTAGAGTAAAGTGCAGATCTGTGATCTTACTTCAAACAAATTTTAAACAATTCTGCGAGAAAAATCGTAGCGAGTGTTAGGAATTGTGCTGACATTGTAAACTGTGAAGCCAGTCGAAATATGTAGGTCGTTGTATCTAATACAGTTTGTGCTAATGCCGGCCGCTACGGTGCTGGAATTTAAAGTACCGACGTCTGACTTGTGAGTATAAAATATTTATCATGAACTCAGTGCACAGCGATACAAATAATAATTGACAGATGGGAAAATAACAGTAGAGAAGTCGGTCATCAAAAGTGACTTCTTTAGTATTTCATGTACTTTGGATAAAGATAATTTCCAGCACAAAAAAATCGGGACTTAATATGCTGTCTATCTCTGTATCTGTCTGTCTGGTCAACACAAATTGAGCCACAAATATCAAAACTATTGAATTAGTGTTGTGTGATGTGTCGTTGTCTTGCCTCCTTGTGACTTTGGATGGACAGTGACTTGAGTTTACATTAAAATGGTAATGACAACACGTTGCTGTTTACAGATGAATTAGAGCACTTGCCCTTCATTAACGAAAATATATGAATATGAAATCTTGATATTTTTGTTGTTAAAGAGATTTTATTTATCATTTTCGCGTCAGCTTGTAAGCTTTGTAATATAGTTTTTTTTTGCTGTAAATTTACTATTTATGTAATGGTTTCGATTTACACTAACAACTAGCTCTAATTAGCTCTGTTTAAATGAATTGTATCACCTTGACAATATGAATGATTCTCGGAAAATAGAAGCATATTCTTCGATATATTAAACTAACTTTTGCTCGCGGCTCCGCCCGCGTGTACGACAATTTCCACCATAAATAAATGGATAAACCAAATTCATAAACTCACAAACATCTAAACTTTCACATTTATAATACTAGTTGTATCAAATGGTTGTAAATACAATATTTAAGGAACAATGATTATAATATGTAGGGGGGACATCACAATAGTGTAAGTAATCACTGGCAGGCCAGTTTAAAAAAAAGTTGTTAAATTTACGTGAAATAATTTGTTTCAATTTCTTGATGCAATTTTATATGTGGTATATGTTTCATAAGAAACACTATAATACTGCTAATATTACATACGATCACGTATCTATTTCAGAGTCGTGTCACGCGATCAATTTGGGCGATAAAATGTCTAATTATTACACATTGAGCATTATACACATACTGGTACAATTACCGGCACGTTTCGTGAGCACATATTGAAATTACTAAGGGTAGTTCATAGCCCACTAGACAGCGAACATCGATTGATAAACCAATCACGTGAAGCGTCGGCGCCCCGCGCTCCTTTATTGCGCCAATTAGACTTAAATAAACTACTGCGCAGGTAAAGTTTAGTGCTCCTGACTCATGCCGGTACCTATTTATTACCGTCTGATATAGCTCTTGCTTGAGCCTAAGTCAGCCTTTCTATATGTTGCAGAGTCTTTCGTAATTCTGATATACTCTACTCCAGAGATCCCCGTTACGTAGAGATTGTCTGATCTACAACGACTGATGCCGCGGCGCCGTTCAATTTTGAATATTGTAATATCACTTACACTGCTGGAAATGGTCTTCTCTACGAATAAGAGGGGATAGGTTTTAGTCCACCACGCTGACTTAATCCGGGCTAGCAGACTAATTTTGAATCTTACTACACACAAAGTGAGTGGTGCGAGGAATAACGGAGCGCGTCATTAATTTAAAAAAGACGAGCAGTATTAAGATTTTTATTCACATATTGTGTACTGTGTGTCTACTGATATGAAATCTATTTAATTTGCGATATATTTTTAACAAAAATATTTGCACATTTCGTGTGAAATTTTTACACAAAATATTACCGAAGTTTTCTCGTAACCAACACCACTAACGACGTATTCGTTAATGCTAAAACACAAGAGGGTTGCGAGGGTTAAAAAAGCCATGTACCGGCGAGGTCAGAGTGCGGTCGTAATTAACTGCCAGCTAAAATGTATGCAGTTGACAATGTACTGCACGGGTTAAACTCGTTAGTGGGTCAATGAACGCGGCGCGTAGCATGCGCAGGGTTGTCGCGTTACTTCGGAAAGAAGCAGTAGAATACAATGTTACAAGGGTTGACTATAAAACTAATGCAAGGAAGTCATAAGATTTATTTACGCAAGTTGGCGAGATAAGGGGTGCGGGCGTTGCGTCAGACGTGATTATCAGTTTTAACAGATTATTATATACGTTTTCAATTAGTTGCACTTTAAGTACATATATTTTGCAAGAAATCTAGTTTTTTTTTATAGTAGCCGGAAAACGATCGAGTGGGTCTTCCTGATGGTAAATGAACTCCATCGCTCAAGAACACCCACAATACCAACATAATCATGGGTGTGTTGTCGACCTTAAAGAAAAGGAATAGGCGGTCGCGCCATTTCACATTAGTTTTCTGTGACACTGAGACTCAACGGTACTGCCCCGGTCGAGCCAGCCAACTCGTGCCGTAGATGTAACTGTCGACAGAGTTGCTCAACGATTCTAAAAATATACGTTAAAGTCAAATTCATATTTACTATCATTATTACTAAGAAGTTTCGCAACACAATATGCTTATAACTAGTAGATCAAGTAATCATTGCATAATTCTACGGGTCTTATCGAATAAGAATAGTCTAAAAATGACAATGGAGCACATTGTATTGACAACCCTATTGACTACAGTCATGCAAAATAATAGCAGAGCTTCGCAGCAAGAGGTTTCAAGTGCTTTTGTTGTATGGAATTTTGAATCAGATGCAGTCACTTTACAAATGTTTTCTGTTAAGTTGTTACAATTTTATTTCCGCAGGACGTATATTTTAAAATAGATTATTACCACCGCTTAACGTCTTGAAAAACGGTCCAATCATATAGAAATGTACGTTTATCTTAAGTTTTAATCATGGAAATGGGTGCTAATCTCGTATGGACATACGGTACGATATAATACTAAATGAAAGTATTATTGTTTCAGTCGAAGGCGCTCGGTCGCGTGCTGTTCGATCAGGTGTGCCGGCAGCTCCACCTCCTCGAAGCGGACTACTTCGGCCTCGAGTACCAGGACACCAACGGGACGAAGGTATGGGTACGTTGAGTATTGTTTTTAAAGTTTTCCTTTGCATACCCCTTTTTTCATTATATTGATTGTGATTATATTGCTTTTTTAGTAGTAGAGCCACGCTGAAGATAGTTTTGTCTACAGCATGAATAGGCCACCACGACCGGGTCTTTACCATTGTCTCACAGAAAACCAGCGTAAAGTAGCAGCTTGCTGCTGCGTTTCGTACGGCGAGTAAGATATCCGGAGGCCTAAGTCGCCCTCCCCTTCCCAATTCCTTAATTATCTTTTTCCTTTAAGGTCGGCAACGTGCCCATGATGCTTTTGATATTGTATATTACTCACTGATTGCGCTACGGAAACTGTTAGTGTAGAATTATGGCGTCTCATTTATGGCTCGTTTGGATTCTGAATAACCATTCTGAGAGCATATCTTATTAAACCAACAAATAAAATATATTTATATCATATGACCACACCAATATCCCCGAAGCGGTAGGCAGATGTGCAACTAGTGTACCTATATCGATTTGAACCCGTACTGAGGTTTTCAGTCTAACTATACTGTCACTAGACCAATGAGGCGATATATATACTATATGTATGGGATGTAAAGGACCATAGATTTATGAGAAAGGGTGGTTACTAAGTCAATCGCATGTGACCGTTGAATGCTAGGCTGGATGGTAAACAACAAAACCGCGTCATCATGAATGAAACATGCTCACGCACGTATATATACCTACAAAATATTTAATGTTCTTAGTGAGGATAGTGGTCAATTGTAACGGAATATGTGAATATTTTATTTATGTCTGACTGCCTCGGTGGCGCAGTTGTAATTCGTACGCGTTACGATTAAGCTAACGCTGAAGTCTCGGGTTCGATCCCCGGGTCGGGTAAAGTGGTATTGGGTTTTTCTATTACGAAATACTCAATTCAGCCCGAGTCTGGAATCCGGTATGGCGATAGGCTCGCCCCCTATCACATCGTGGGACGGAGATACGCTCGGCGAAATGTGGGTGTACAAGTTACATCTCTGCCTACCCCTTCGGAGAATACAGGCGTGAGTGCGTATATGTTTATTTATGCATGTATGTGTTGAGTTTCCTTCGTATTGTTTCGAGATTTTTCTACTGTTATGTTTATGGAAAATTCTTAGTTCTTTTGTTTACATATAATATACTCGAATCACGCCCGTATCCCGTAAGGCGAGGCAAAACTGTGAATTTCCACTTACGCATACTTTCATTAATATTTTTATGAGTTCTCGTCGGTTTAAGGTACTCCTGACTTGTCTTTTATTGAATATGTCACCAATTTGGTTGGCATAGATTCGGTGCAGTATATCTCTGCCCACTCTTCTTCACACTCGCCATGTGTACCTCTTTCATCAATTTCCAATTTGTACATCACAAACATTTGTCTTGGTGCGAGAACCGAACCCGTGGCCTCTCGTATCACAACCGGCTGCTCGCTGACTGCGTCACGGAGGCTGTAAAATGAATAAAGAAATAGACTAAGATTGTCGAAGCGCTTTAACAGTAATACTGAAGTGTAGTTTTTACGACCGGCCGCCGCCTAACCTGTGTGGTTTTTACCCTCTCTGGGAAATCCATAACCGCTAGTTTGGTGTAGGTAACTCGTCTACCTGTTTTGTATTGAGTTTTTTATAAGCAAGACTAGTTGCTAACGTGACAACACGTCACTTGAGACAGCAAAAGTAGAGAGTAAAATCCTCGTTGATATATAATTATACGGCAATTTTATTTAACATTCTAATTGGTTTACAATATAAATCACAGACATATGAATCCTTAGCAACAGCGCAGACTGCTAATGGAGTTATGTTACACAGTTAATCTTTTTTGTATTACTCATGCGGGAAAAGTAGCATCTTGACGCTCGCTGTTACGTTTGAAAAAGAACCGTTTGCCCATTTTAAAATTACGCGTGAGTTTTTTCATAAATAAAACTGTTATTTGAGTGCGACAAGTTTACTTGTCGCACGTAAATTATTCTTGGCACACGCAAATTTAGATAAAATTGCTAAAATTAAAAAAATAATAACAAAAAAAAACACAATCGACATATTAAAACTGAATTGAGGTTGACGCGTCTGACAGTTTAATTTAATAAATAAAATTGTAATTAAATTAAAATTAGTTTAAAAATGAATATAGAGTCGGAAATAATACCGGAAACTCCAGAAAGTTCGAGCGACGAATCCACACCACCTGAAATCCTGAAAAAAGCCGATGAAGTAAGAAATAATTTAGTTCCTCAAGTATCGAGACCCAAATATGAAAGTTTTTATTAATTTTTTTGAATGCTTAATTTTTCAGCTATTATTTCTGGTCCGAAAAGGCTTCGTCCTTTTAAAAAATTGAAAAAATTTATTTTTTGTTTATTAATATTAATTAATTTTTATTTATTGTTTAAAATATATTTTTTTCTTCTTTTAAAACTTTTTATTTGTTTTGATGATGAAATTATGCTGATATTTGTTTCCTAAGGAGCAATAGGTATTTAGGTATTTATTTTTAACCGACTTCAATAAAGGAGAAGGTTCTCAATTCGGCGCGTTTTTTGCTTTTTTTTATATATGCACATCGAATTCTCCGCCAATTGTGGACCGATTTTGTTGGAAAAAAATTCACTCGATAGAGTTTAGCTGCGATGTGGTCCCATATAAATATGGTTAAGATCTGATGACAGGGTACGGAGTAAAAAAATAAAACTCCTCAACGGACAACAGTACACTCGTCGCGATTGTGTTATTGTATTGGAATTTACTTATTATTGTTATAACTACCACTAAAAATTCGGTTTATACGTTTCTTTAAGCGTTATGTTATTTAAACATTTATGTCGGATAATAATAAAACGCTTATCGAAGGTATAAACCTTCATTAGTTAAAACGTATTTTAAGCCTATAGAACGTTCAATAAAATTCTTTATTCATAATCGTTTGATAAAGCTCCGATAACTAAAATATGTTTATCATACACAAAGTTGCCAGTTTACAGAAAATGATTGATTGATTGAATGATTTTAATATGGTTTGTCTCTGGAAAGACTGGAAACAAACTAAATAAAAAGAAAATTGATGGAGTTTTGGCGGGAATTCTAACAGCGCGGAATTCTTCTCTTGATTTAATTATTTCCTAAACTAGTTTAAAGTTGTGTTTGTTGTATAAAAGTGGTGTGGTTTTGTGCAATAATCATGTACGATGATGAATAGCGTATGGAAACATTAAATATAGGGAATTGAGGTGATTTTTGATCAAGGGTATTGATTGACCTTGTGCTTTCGATCCGCTTGAAGAAAGTCGTCTAAGAAGCATTGAACTGAAAGGAATTAACACCAAAACTCCAACAAGACCTTGAAATGAGCCACACCCCCGTTTCATCGTTCTTGGAATATAAGAAAAGAATATAACTAATGACTTGGCAGCATGGTTGCTGATCTTTCCGGTTCCTTAAGGAATAAACAAACAAAAAAAAAATGCCATCTCATCAATGTCAAATGTCAAGATAGGTAAACAAACAGGAGTTATAAAATTCAACAAGACCTTGAAATCGACCACGCCGCGCCGTTACGCTGATATTTCGTCGTTCTTGGGAAGAGTTGAAAATATATAATATAGTAGTCGTCATTAGCGAAATGAATAATAGGGCGAAGCCGTTATAAATAAAAAAAAAGTAATAAATAAAAAAAAAAATGTCAGTAGACGTAAAAAAACGTCAAATATGAAACAGCTGACCGATGTCGGCCATGTTTTTCACTATGGAACGCTTAAAATAGGTTTATAAAAGGGTTATACCTTCTATAAAATAGTGACACTTTATAGGAGAGTTAATGAGCGTTTTAGCGTTATTGAACGATTATGAATAACAATTTTTATCAATCACCTTATAACGGCCTTATAAAGCTTCGATAACTTATTATGAATAAGACCATAAATCTATTACATATCAATCAATCATTTATTTACTTGTGATACACAGGTGGTTACATTGTTGAAGTAGTACATGAATTAATTAGTGCTCTATGATCAGCCTCATATTGGCATAAAAACGTATTTACTATAGAATAATAAATAAATGGATGAATGGCTGGATTCCAAAGAGCCATACCTTGATGACTTCATACGTAACATATGTAACACATAAACTATTATTTTTAATTCTTTATTTTGTCACAGTACTGGCTGGACGTGGAGAAACCTATGTGTCGACAAGTGGGCCTGTCGATGCTGGAGCCGACGCTGCGGTTCTGCGTGAAGTTCTACACGCCGGACCCCGCGCGGCTCGAGGAGGAGTTCACGCGTTACCTGTTCTGCTTGCAAGTGAAGCGCGACCTCGCGCACGGCTGTATACAGTGTAACGAGAACACAGCCGCGCTGATGGCCAGCTACATCGTGCAGGGTGAGTGCAACATACTGGTACACAGGAGTCTCAACTCTTCGTTTTTTTTTCGAATGGATTTGTGCTGTTAGCTTATATTGCTTTTACAGCTTCACCGGACAATAAAGCAGGCGCTTATGGCGCTCTAGCCGGAAATATGTATAATGTACTTAGTAGCGATTAAGCACAGAGGCGCCTTTTAGAAGGCTCAGACCTCAGCTTGAGCAATCGCTGGGGAGTATAGTTTAGGGCCGTCTCTGCACATCATTGTGCCGACGGTCAGTTGAGGGAGTTCTACGGACTCGTAGGCGTGTCCTATGTCGGGGTCGCGTATTATTATTGCGATATAAATGTAATCCGCGAAAGGTATAAATTTAATCCACGATAGGTATAAATTTAATCCGCGATAGGTATAAATTTAATCCGCGATAGGTATCAATTTAATCCGCGCTTGATATCAATTTGATAGTGGTTATATAAAGTTAATTCGCGAATTACAAATTCTTATACATACTCGTAACTCTGTGTTTACACAATTCCATGTTTTCCTTCAGTATTCATTATTTTATTTACTTCTATTAAGTAAGTTGGTCTTACATTTTATAATTGTCACCCCAAAGTAAGAAAGAAAACGTAAATATTCTTGAATGAATTTATTTTCATAACGTTTTATGAGTTGTAGAGCCCCGCTGTAGACATTTTTGTGTACAGCATGTATGGGTCGGCTCGTCCGGGTCATTACCACTGTCTCACAGAAAACCGGCGTAAAGTAGCAGCTTGCTGCTGCGTTTCGTACGGTTAGTCAGATATCCGGAGGCCCAAACCCCGTCCCCTTCCAATCCCTTAATTATCCCTTTCCTTTAAGGTCGGCAACGCAGCCATGATACTTTTGGTATTATGGGCGTACATGGGCGGTGGAGATCACTTACCATCAGGTGACCCACTGGCTCGTTTGCCGGCCTATGCAATTAAAAAAAACGTACATCAGTATCACTTGATGATAAATTAACTTTATATCTCTCTCTAAATATTTTGTTGATAAGCAGCAGCACGAGCGTAACTAAAATATTCAACACTATTCATAAATTACGGTCCGACACGTCAGTAATGTACTTCATGTGATGTAATTACAACGGTTCATCGACAGCGGAGTGCGGCGACTTCGTCCCCGAGGACTATCCGGACCACACGTACCTCAGCGGGTACAAGTTCTTCCCCAGTCAAGACTCAGAGTCAGAGCGGAGGATCATGGAGAACCATAAGAAGCATATGTATGAGATTTTGGATTTTATTGTCGTGTGTTTATACACAAACTACTCTTACTACTATTCTTATGAGTAGGAATATATATATTTGTAAGATTATTAGAAATTATTTTCTGTAGTCTTTTAAACCCCTCTAAGAATGGAATTATTTGTATGTCGTATAGAACTAACTATTATTCATGACTATGTTTGACTATGCCCTCTTTTATATTGTTTTTAATAAATGTTAAAGGCTGGAAGTTACTATCGCTTTTACGATTTTTTTAAAATCTGGAATCATGTTTAATATGTTTTAATATTTTCAGAGGTCAGAGTCCGGCAGAAGCGGATTTAAATCTTCTAGAAACGGCGCGAAGATGCGAACTCTACGGTAGGCTAATTACTTTTTTAATGGAGTTTCGTTGGCTTTATAAAAATATACCATGCTATATGAGTCTCATAATATTCTTTTGATTTAGTGATGCCCTTTAGTGATGAAAAAAGGGCACGTCACGAGTACCCTCAACCGACGAAAATGTATGAGAAGATGTATGAATGTGGAAGAGGCGAAAGAGGTGTGTCAGGATCGTAGCTTGTGGTACTCAATAGTCTCTGTGCCTACCCCCATGGGACATAGGCGTGAGTGTATATGTATGACTTAGTGATCCATTATTAAACCTAAAGAATATCGAAATATAAAATAAATTGTTCACATCCCACAGGCATAAAAATGCACCCAGCGAAGGACCACGAGGGTGTTCCGCTGAACTTAGCCGTCGCTCACATGGGCATAGTGGTGTTCCAGAACTTCACCAAGATCAACACGTTCAGCTGGGCCAAGATCAGGAAGATATCGTTCAAGAGGAAAAAGTTCCTCATCAAACTACACCCGGAGGGATATGTGAGTCGGTTTAACAGGATATTATTGCAGTTAGATGTGAATATATCCACTGCCTACCACGTTGAGCATTTAGGCGTGAGCTTATGTATGTTAAATATATAGTTATGAGTATAGGTGTTGATGATGGGTAGGAACTATGGGGTCGATTAACTCGCCTTTAATATCGCAGTGCTCGATATTATTAGACATATTATCGACTTGCAAAATGCCTTTGGATTTTTAACACAAATATTTTTCGGGATAAATAAATTTGCCATTTTTTTCTTGACAGTCACTTATACATGTTAGTTCCACAAAGACTTATCGTGCGTTCGAAGTGCCATATAATCATCATTGTTTTAGAACTAGTGAAATTAATGTTTTTATACACCACATTGACCAGATTGTTTTTTCTCCAGGGCTACTATCGAGACGTGGTGGAGTTCTTCTTCGAAGGTCGCAACGAATGCAAGAACTTTTGGAAGAAATGCGTGGAGAACCACGGATTCTTCCGATGTTCGAGCGTGCCGCGACTGCCGCGACACAAGACCAGGGTCATATCACGGGGATCCTCGTTTAGGTGAGCAAGCATATGAGGTTCAATTTTGAAAAAAAAAAAAGCTAATTCTGTTTCTATTTTACTTAAATAAGAAGGAATGCTGTATTCAAGATATTTTTTCAACGACAGTGCTTATGATATTATTAGAAGCGTATATTAGTGTCCCACAATATCTTATTTAATATATTTTAGGCGATTATAAAAGTATAAGGTCATGTGAAAGGTATATATTAAAAAGTAGCTTGCGTCCTATAGTACGTTTCTATCGTTTCAGGTATAGCGGCAAAACTCAAAAACAAATAGTCGAATTCGTCAGAGATAACTACGTCAAACGGCAAACATTCCAAAGGTTTGTACCTAAAACATAACATTATTCATAAGCTTAGCTGATATACATAGTAATATTCTAATAGCCATAGATCGACATAAGATAAAAGTTACACCTGTAATGTTGTACCTCATGATGTATGGAGGATAATGAATGGTGTCAAACAAAGTGACATTTATTTTGTGTCGATATTAACATGCATGTATAAGAACTTATCGAGAGCTTAAGCCGCAATAGTGAACAATATAATAGCTTTATTAATACTCAACCTTAATCATAGGCGTAGTTAGTACTGGCTTATAGATGTAACATAGATGTTTACGATAGCCTTATGATACGAACGCTTCTACTCTAATAGGAACTGTAAGTGATCACGTACAGTACACTATATTGTAATGTAAGGTGAGTGGTTAGCATGGGCTGGGAGACACTAGCTTTTGGTTTTGTCTTGTGGGCGTTTGTGTGAATAAACTATAAAAATAATAAATAAATCAACCAACGGATATTTGCATGACTTAAAGTAAAAAGTCCCTAAAAACGACTAAAACGAATTGGTTAGTGAGAGGCTTCGAATAGTTTTGTATTTATCGATGGTGATTAGCGTTCTCGAGCATGCGCTGTACACGTTGACACTTTCGCTTCTTCCAAAAGACGAGATGAGAGATAAAGTGTGTTGCCTGGCAACGTCACTGTGACAATCGGTCGGAGGATGGTGTGGTCGTTCGATTTTAGGGATTTTTTCCAACACACGGTTATCGATAGAGACACTATGTACCGCGTAAGAACATTAGCTTCACTCTGACGATACGTAGGGCACACGGCTTAGTGTAGCTTCACGCACAACACGTGTTCCTTAGATCAATAACGACGTACGTCAGGCTGTCATTCTGTTTAAGTACATAAACTTTGCGGGTTAAGCGAATCGATGTAGGCTATCGGTATCTGTTAAAAATCGCAATCGTGTAATATAATCGATATCGCGCGGCCCGGCGACGGTTCGGGCGCGCGACGGTGGAACCAAAAGCTGGTGTGTGTGGTCACCATCCTCTGGCGGACTGTCGGCAGGTCGGGGTCGTTCCGCGCGTCGCGGTCGGTGGGCGGGTCGCGCGGCAACGTGGCGGCGCCGCCCGGGCTCGCCGCCAGCGTCTCCGCGCATCCGCTGCTGCCGCTGCCGCCCGGCTCTGACGGTATGTATATACACACCATCACGCCAACATGCCAACATGCCAACAGTTACACGAACACATACAGATACAGTCATCTGTTGCTTGCCAGCGGTTGTTTTTAAGTCGCGTTTTATGGCTTGTCTCATTAAAACACTTCACTCTCTTAAATAAATTGTGTATGTGGCGTTTTAAAGTTTATTGGTCCGTGAGTTCGAACTATCGACCTCAAATATTGATACCCAAAAATATCGATAATCTTATACTTGATAGTATCGATATTTTAGGAGTAACGACGACTTATTTCTGCATATTAGATGTCTGAAGGATAGTATCGATACTGAGTAAAGATAATCCCAAAACATTTCGTTCCTATATTTGATTGGAGAGTATAGCAAAATTTTAAGTACATTTTAAGTAACAATTTTGGAGCGACAACATTTATGTAATGTTAAAAATATTGATACTCGATATTATGCAACTTTTCGACTATTCAAGTATCGATGCTTTCTCGGTATCGATACTACAGCTCATACACTAGGTACGTATAAGAAACACACTGCGCAACCTCCCGCTCTCATTATACTTGCGCTTGTATTTAGATGTTATCAATAAAATGATGAGAAAAGTATATACATTTTTTTAGTTTTTCAGCCCTTTTGTCAATTTCAGTCTGTAATAACGATTTGCATTTTTATTACAGTACCTATACCAAAGTATACGTGTTTTGTCGAGACACACATAAAATAGTTGTATACCTATTGGGTGTAAGGAAAACGCTTCCGAAAATTGAGATAAATGATAGTGCTGGTAATTACGGATATGATACCACTAAAAATATCGCGTCATAAATCTACTTATTCTTGTTACAACCTCACGCATGTGCCGCTCGCGCATGGCTAATGATTGATAACATCGAGCGTCAGCTGGATTTTTTTAACTAGCGTTACATTGATTCCAATGTCAGTTTTCGATAGCGTTTCTCTTACATCATGTATCGATATTTAATTTTAACATTGTAGTTACGTATATGAAGTTGTTGATACAAGTGTACATTAGTGAAGTTGTGTGTTGTTGTGTTGTGCAGCGATTTCCCTGGAGTGGGACAAGCAGCCTCACTACCTGGAGGCTTCTCTGATGATGAAGGGATACTCGGCGGAGGAGGCTCGTGCGGCGGCGGAGCGAGCGCGCACTCGCTCGGCCGCCGCTCGCCCGCCGCTACAAGCTACCGCCTATGCCAACACGAGGGACAAGGTCAAATATACACTCACACACACACTCATGGCCGTTCCCTATATTCTGTCTATCGACTCATTTGCTTACTATCAGTATTGTTTTGACAGTTCTCCCATACAAAAAGTGTCAAAATTTTACTGCCCATAAGCAAATCTGTCGATAGATAGAATATTGGGGACGGCCATTACACACTTACTTACTTACATTAACATTACATCTATATCAACCTGTCAAAAATTTTATTCAAGTGCAAAATCTCGACAGTTATTCGATAAATGTCACGTCATTTGTATTCGCGAAAATGTGTATGCAGATCCGTTCAGCGCCATTCAAAACCTTTATACATAATTGAAGAAGAAGACATGGAAGCTTTATACATAATTTTCGTATATAAATGACGTAACAGCTATCGAAAAAGAGCTCGGGCTAAAGTTACTGCTCACAGCGCATGCAGCAAGACGCAAGTAGATGGAAGTGCATGTGTGGGGACAACGTCTTTACACATGTTTACATGTACACATTTTATGATAAGTTGAACATTTTATACAGCAAAATGTTTGAGTGATTTTTACACTTATAGCAACACTACAGAATGTTATATTAATAGTGTAAAAAATTATTTTTACTTAAAGTTTTTAAGGAGTTGTTTAACAATTCTAGAAACATGATGGTTTTTAGTAATACATCTGTGTAAAATAATAATTTTAGAATCATTTAGTTCACTTCTTCAATGCAGTTAGGCACACACAAGAATGACCTAAGAGACATTTTATAACATAAAAGTTTGTGCGGTTATCTCAACTGCGGATCTATTATCATACATACACTTTTTTCTGTAATTAAATTCCTTGATAGTCTTATTACTTTCAATTAGCACTTAGGCCGATCTTGCTCTCGCGGGGCCGCATTATTTAGCTTATGCATTTTCTCGTAGAGTGCTTGATGCATACAGATATCTGCAATGTGTCTATTAAAAGGCAGTTAAAAGATACTAAGGTCTTATTTTATAATATATATTTAAAACTGTTAAATTACATTTACTTGAACATTTTGAAATAGACCGTGAATACATTTTTTATTCATGGTGATAGTAATCCCAGTGTCTTTCCAAAGTTAAATCTTTTTTTAATTATACTAATTTAGTGATTTTATAAGATCAATCGCCTTTTAATTTACATACACATTTTCGACAATATTGAGATTTATTGAAAACACTTATCATGCTAATAGAATAAACATAAGAATTAAAAATTAACTATGAAAGTTGCCATTTACAATACGCACAAAATAACATGGCTGGCCTAATGCTAGCACGAGCGGTGTCGCCGAATATTACATATACACATTAGTCATAGTAGTCATGTAAATGGTGAAGGTAGGTATAGAGGCCGGTAGAAAAGATAAGAGCCATTTTCAATAAACTATCTTGGTTTGTGTCGATTATCGAGATCGCACAAATGAGCCAATCAGAATACAGTGTAAAGGTGACGCGTTCAAATAACTTAGTTTGATTGGTTGATTTCCGGCATCTATCCGAATAGTCAAACTAAGATCGTTCATTGAAAATGGCCGTAACTTCAGACCGGCCAAGTTATTTAGCGCGTATTTTAGTTATTTATATCGTGAGGTAAAAGCTAATTCGTTGCAATTTTTTCATGTATATCACATAGAAAACAATATTTTTGTTTGTCTCTTTCAGCTGACAAAACTGTACTGCAATCAAATCGTAAGAGCCTCTTGAAATCGGCTTGTTAACGTATCTAAACTGTATTATCATTTGTCTAACAACATCGTCTCATAACGTCGCCTTGTTTGGTTGCATATCTAATGAAATAAAATGAGAAAACGGTGATTTATTTAATTAATTAATCACAATAACAGCCATTTAATCCATTAATTAATGTTTCATAAAACGTATTCATTCCACTTAGTATACGAATGATTAGTTAATAAATAATTTTGTCACTTTCCATACCTACATTTGATTATTCATAAGTAATTTGTTAAAGTTAATTTGTTTAACATTAACAATCAAAATCTAATGCGATCTAATTCTTGGGTGATGATGATTATTACCTACTAGCTTTTGCTTGCGCCTCCGCCCGCGTGAACTTCTATTCAGGGATAAAACGTAGCTTATTTTCTGTTCCTGGTCGTAATCTAACTGTGTGCCAAATTTCATCAAAAACCATTCAGCCCTTAGGGCGTGAATATCCAAATTCACACGCATCCTTTCATCAATAGTAGTAGGTATAAGATATATTAAACTAGAGTTATCATAAAATTTTATTTAAAATAACCGACACGACGATAACTCGTATCGTGGGTATCAGGAACATAGAGGAACTTACGGACACACAGCACCTAGATTCGAAAGAATATTTGTGGATCACACAAATATAACAATAATATGACACGTAAATATAAGTCACGGCATCTCGTTTGACAGCCACAGGGGGTGTTTATAAAATTATATAAAAGTAATTTCTTTTATTTTTGTAACGAACATTGAATAACCAAACAGGACGATTCCAAAAATCACAATATTTCTTCTTGTCATAAATCAATTTTATAAACTCGAATACCGCTGTATTTTTAAGTTTTCTGCCTCTCTACATCATCATATTGTAAATATGCTTTCAAGTTCACGATTAATTGTATTAATTATTATTATATAGTAGTAATCTATTTCTGTTTGATTCAAAATACTGGGTGTAAGAGAAACGCTTCCAGAAACGAGGAGGCTTCTAATTACAAACACGATACCACAAAAAATAACCCCGATTTAGTCTATAATTATGTCTATATTTTTCATGCTTAGTCTTGTTTGGACAAATAAATACAATAACTTTTTATTCAAATAATAGTTGAAATCGTATTTTCTTAATAACGTAATGTACAAGTAATAAAAAAAACTCAACTGACGCTCGGGTGCAACGGCCGCACGCATGTGGTGCGCGAGCCGCACGCGCACTTTGTATTTGTACGCTAGTACTGAGTATTACCGGGAATGCACGCGCTCATAGACCCCGAGTTTGTATCTACTGAATGTTGCTGGGGATGCGCGCGGTCATTGACCCCATGTTTACTAGGTTATTTGTTATTAGGAGTACTCCTACGAAGTTTTGAGTCGAAATGTATATTTAATATTTTTTCTCAATACTAACTTACATCCCCTATTTTACCCCTTTAGGGGAGGGATTTTCAAAAATCCCTTAGTACTCACATATGTCAATCTCGGAACGTTTATGCAAAATTTAAAGTTTTTTGCCCCTGCTGTTTAGGCTCTGCGTTGATGCATCAGTCAGTCAGTCAGGACAAGTATGTATAAGATTATCGCTCTCACGATTCTTAAAAATGCCACGCCATCGTTATTCGATGACTCACCAGTGATGGCCGTTTTGGCGCGAAATCGTTCACCAAGAAAAGTGAAAGATTTTTCCGCGCTACTTTAGGTGTACGTAGTTACATCGGGAAGAATTATTTTGGATCAAACAGTTCAAAGTTTATAGTTGTCGTAATAATGAAATCAAATTGATTGCTGCTATGAAATTTCGGTAAAGGTGTACCAAACATCTGTGGTTGCACGCATCAGATCATCCGCACTTCTTCCGTAACGCACTTGGCACCGGGTCTTATATGTCGACTAACGCTATGTTATTGTGTAGTGAATAAGATGTGTACTGTACAGGTGGCTCCCGAGCTGGTGACCCATGCCGAGGTCAATCATCATCCTACGGAGGATTCGCCTCTGCCTCATCGGACGACGACACCATTGGTGAGTGCTGCAGCACAAATCAATTATTTCATAATATTTCAGTAATACGTTATTTATAAACTATTGCGGCAGGGTCGTACACTGTTCCATATTTAGCTCGACAGTTGTAATAAAGTTTGTGTTCTGAATGTCAAAGTGCACGAACGGGGCTCGCCACGACTGTGTAAGAATAGACAGTCATATAGTGTATGTATGTTGTCAGGTTTCTCCGGAGAGTACATGGAGCCAGGCGAGTTTCCCCCGCGGCAGTGGTCGAGGACGCGCGCCCACTCCGCCGCCTCGTGCCCCGCCACCCGGACACACACACACAGGTCAGAACCGCACCACCATGCGCACTGTCACGCGCCCTGTCGCCGTCTCCCCGCCGTCTAGCGCCTACCCAGACTTCGTACTGCCCAAACACTCCTGCAGCTTCAGGAAGTCCTCCGAGCGGCTCGAGTATGAGCTCAGTCAGACCAACATCTACTCCGCCTGCGTCTCCACACGGTCCAGCCGCTCCAGCCGGTCCGGCGGCGAGCCCGCGCCGCTGCTTGACGAACCAGATCAACTGCACGACCTGCGAGACCTGCGCAACCTGCAGAATCTGCAGCATGATCCGCTGCCGCTCGAGCGCGAACCGGCGCCGCCGCGAGCCGTCTGGAGACGTAGCGCCAGCTGCCGCAACCTGCGCGACTACAGCTTCGACGACGCCGGCCGCGCCAAACGGCGCCGCGATGCTCGAAGCGCTATCGCCGACCTCGATGCGTACCGCGTGCGCACCGACGACCCGATCACGCGGTACGGCGAGTCGCGCACGACGACGCTCGCTTTCATTCGCGGCGGGTCGGTGGAGTCGCAGCGGTCGCTGTTGGGGCGCGCGTACTCGGCGAGCTTCCCGGGCGCCGTGGGTGAGACGCGTCTCGACTTACCGTTGTTCGCGCGCGCCGGCTCGCAGGACGACGTGTCGCACGACAGCTACGAGGTGATCGAGCGCTCCGACGACGAGTCGGACGGACGCCGCGGCAGAGTGCGCGCGTGCTCACCGCCCGTACGCACGCGCTCCTGCTCGCTCGACTCCGGCAACGATCTGTCCGACGACGACCACTCGCTGTCGCACCTGTCTGAGGGCGAGGGTCGTGAGTCGGACGGGGCGGGCGGTCGCTACGGCAGCGAGCCGGATCTCGCGCTCGACCCGTTTTTGATTGACGACCCGCGGATCTTGCCTCGTGAAAAACTTTCTGTACGCTCAGACGGTGCCTTTTATCGTGAGATAAAACGTGCGCTGGGTTCACGCACATCCAGTCAAGAGTCGCGTAGCGATATATACGACCCCAAGCTTTCAAAGAGCAGCGCAGAATCAAGTAAAAAGTCACGCGATAGTGTTTACCATACGGATAGTAAGAAGTCACGCGAGACTCTAAAGAGTAAGAGCTCTGATCGGTCCGGCTCTCGCACGTCAAGTCAAGACTCTAAGTCCGATTATTACGACTGTAGGAGAAATCTTTACGATCCAGACGACATCAGGCGACTTAGTATTACGAGTGTTCAACCGACTTACATCGACCCTTTCGAACCCGTGTCTCCCTCGTCTAGTCCCGATTCAACTAAGGGCTTTTACGATACTCAACCTACCTTCATTGGGATGGAAAAACCTGAGTACCGTGAAAGAACTTTGTTTGATAAGTCACATGAAGACTTGATCGCTAATTTAGCAAATTCTCCCAATTACTATCACATTCCGACTCCTTACTCTACGTTTCCGTGTAACAGTAAGCATAAAGACGCGCCACCGATGCATTCCGCTAGTTTACAAAACGTTGAACTGGAGCAATACGTTCAGTACTCAGACGTGAGCCCACCCAAGAAGTCTGAGGAATTCTCTACTGAAGAGGAGGACTTGCATCCACAGACTACACATATTTGGCCTGAAAAAATAATTGGTCTGGAAACGGAGATTGATAGTAGCAGAGCAGCAAAGATACACAGCTACCAACGACGTCGATCATCCGACACTGTGTTTAGTTTTGATAAAGAAAAGATTGAATCGTTAACACGGTCTATAAGTAAAGAAAACACAACATCGCATCTCGTAAAGGAGTCTTCAAACGAGTCTGACGTCAATGTTAGGATATTACCGGCTATGGATAGCATTGAATACGCTAAAAATAAAGCTAAAGCTGCTGCGATGCAGACTGAAACCGCTTCTATTCTCCAATCGGAATTTGATAAACGAGGCAAAGTCCACACTCACATGGTCAGAAAAGATAATCTCAAGGAGGAATTGATGGCTAAGACTCACTTTGACGAGTACAATCCGAAGCTTATTTTAGAAACTAGCTCAAGTAGTAGATTGGCTGACACAGCTGTGACATATACTCATCCAACTGTCGAAAGAACTAAAAGCGATCCCAACAGTCTTGCGAATAGACCTCGATTTAGTAGCGTTAATTCTCGTAGGCACGTATTGATGCACCAAAAGTCTATCGATTTAACGCCCGCTGAGTCTAGTGACGAGGATTACATATTCCGTCAGATACCGAGCGCTCCTCCTATAGCTACTAAAAGATCGCATTTCGAGTTGCCATCAAGACATCCCGACCATCTTCGATCACCTTTTGATTTACCTAAGAACTACTTCAAAGAGTTTGATGATTTTAAGGCGGGTTTCAAAGATCCTAAAAAGGTCATGGATGATGGATATGACATTCCTTATGTTTTACATAAACGACATGTCATGAACGGTACCGCTCCATCTCCTTTGGACGATAAGAGACAGCCGCCTGATATCGTCATGCTCCCTCCTCAAAATGGAAGGCACGTTGTTAGTGCACATCCTCGTTGCAAGTATCATGATCATCCTAAATCCCCACGATCTCCAAAATCCCCGAAGTCCCCGAAATCACCAAAGTCACCTAAATCGCCTAAATCACCTAAATCACCGAAGTCACCAAGAAGCAGTATACAAGTGGATCACAGCTCTAAGTTCCTTGAAGTTGAAAACCGTGACTTTTTGTTTACACAAAATATAGATTTGTCAAAAGTAGATCCTGTCACTTTAGAAGTCGACAAAAGTGGCCAGTTGCAACATCTACCTAGTCCGAAGCGTGACATTAGTAAGAGCTTAGACCCGGCGCTTCTAGAGACTTTGAACTCCAAACTAAGTCAAATAGAAAGTGATTCAGCTACTAGTTCTAAAACAGACAGTGTTATGCAAGAAAATCAATATCCGCATGATATTAAATTCACGATTAACGGCCGTACTATACAGCAAGCGCCGATATGTAAAGAAGTGAAACCGTTGACAGCAGCAGAAAAATTACGGGCTGATATAAAATCCAAATCGGAAAAAATGCCACCGAAGAGAGGACCGAAAACACGAGGTACTGGCAAAAAAGGCACAGGTGGTAAGATAAAAGCAAAGAATAATAATAAAATTCGAATTACCTCCTTTTCTTCGGATGATGAAAGCGTTGACTCGGATGATGTTTTCGGTACCACAGAAGCAGCACCAAAATTAGAATTCTCGCCACCTCAATCACGAAAGGATCTTGAACCTATATTGCAGATGGAGTACGATAAAATAACTTCCGGAGCTTGGCATAGAGGTCAAACAATGAGTTCAACTGAAATAGAAGGCTCGCCGCCTCAGTGTCGTAAGTTGTTAGAACTAGAAGCGAAATACAACCCTCAAGTGCTCGAAAGTGTCGGTACTGCCACGGAGTTAAGACGTATTTCTGAACGATCGATATCGATCCCTAGTTCTGAAGACGACGTAGCTGCTATGAAATTGCCGGAAATTATGCAGGTCAGCAAAGAGAGTTCTACTTGGGAGTATAATGAAAACATTCCATCTCCTATATTAGAGAGTATAGAATTTCTCAAATCTGATGATGAACATTTAGTTGATATGGAAATACAAAAGGTTACCGGGCTTCATACAGGTTCTGAAGAGCAAAGTGACGCGCCGAAAGATGATAAGAAAGATGCTAATAAACTTGACGTGAAAAAATCATTACGTGATGAATTAATCTCGCCCATGTTACGTAAACCAGGCGGGACACCAATCCTCTTTGCACACGCTAGGTTAAATTTGTCTGAAGGCTCTGTTTTCTCGTTGCAACGGCAAAAAGCGACACAGGATTCGCCAACAGCTAGCCGCAGAGCTAAGAGCTTAGACACACCTGTTATACAACTACATAGACTGCCACCAATGAATGCATTCTCGTCAAAAGATGATACTGTTGAGGATATTAACGAGGAAGGTGATATTTTGGAAGAAAAACCATTAGTTGAAGAAAAAACTAAAACAGCAGTAGCAAAGAAAGAGACAATAGAGAAAATTGAAGAAGTAGAAGAGGAACAGTCGGTTGAGCCGCCTGAAGAATTAAAATCTGTGGTGATCGACAATGAAGAATTGCAGTTACTTGAAGATCTGGTTGAACAAAGGCGTCCGCGGTCGTTCAAACGTCGATATGATTTGACAAAGTTACAATCGCAGGCAAAGTCTCCCTCGCGGTCGCCACTGAGTAAATCACCGTTGTCTCGATCGCCGATTTCCAAATCGCCGTCGAGATCACCAACTTCCTCATTGAATTCTCCAAGAGGAAGTATCAGGAAACTGTCCGATTTGAGTGAAGATCAAATAGTGCCTGATATAGAAAGAATTAAACGCAAAGAAAAGAAAAAGTTAACGTTGAAAGCTAAACCTGAAGATAAACAAAAAATAAGCAAGTTGAATAAAGGAGGTTCTTTTGATACTAATGCTACTAAAATTAGAGCATTACAAACTCAAAAATCTTTGCCATCTTCTTTGAAAGATCGACCTGATTTCTTAACTGTGCCTCCCTTGGATATTGCTCGGGCTAAGAGTCAAGAATTAGATCAAACTACAAAGAAAATAGCCAAAGAAAAATCCAAGTCACTGGAGAAAATGGAGGTTAAACGCGGTGGTAGTAAAGAAAGAACAAAATCTCAAGAAGATAGTGACACTGAAATTGCCAAGCGCAAAGAAAAACAACAGTTGCTCTTTGAAGCTGCTTTGAAACAAACTAAAACGCTTATTAGTCCTGTTAAGGATACATTGCCGCCTTTCCCTCCCCCGGAAGACAAGATTTTGGTAAAAACTGAAGGTGATAAGATCATTATTGAAACAAAAATTACCAGTAAAGCGGAAGATCATGTCTTTATTGCTAAGTCTCCTAAAAAGCTTGATAATAAATTAGGTGGCAAAATTAGCAGGAGTTTCGAAGATCAAAAAGCTCCTAAATCTAGCACTAAAATAAACAAAAGCATGGATGATAAGTCGAGTCAGTCTTTGGAGGATAAATTTGATGATTTAGCTGCCTTACAAAAATCTCCTAAAACACTATCAAAGAAGCAAGAAATTAAACAGCAAATTGAGGGCAAAGTTGTGTATCAGAAGATTCATCCAAGTGTTAAATCAAAAAGTTTGGATCGAAAAGTTGACCCTCATCTTGATTCTAAGGCTAAATCGAAGAGTCTTGATAGGAACTATGTAACCCCTGCCTCAATGATACCAACAGAGGCTACTGAAAAGTATTTCAAGCAAGAAGTTGTTAAAGTTGATGTTCATCCAAGTGTAATAGAAGAACCTGAGAATGTAGTACAAGAAGAAACTACACCGGTCAAAGAAGTAAAAGACCCATCACCCTCAAACAGCTATAAGGACAAGACAGAAGATGACTCTTCGATTGAATGGATGACAAATTCTCAACACACTGTAATAGAAAATGACACGCAAACTGTGATAATGGAGCGCCGGAAGATTGATATCTATAATAAACAAAGGCAGAGCGAACTTCAAGAAAGTAGGAGCAATCAAGATGTGCATGAATTGCTTAAATCTGATAGAAACCCTGAAGTGTCTCGATTAACTAGCGAAGAAGAGTCTTTAACAGAAGTTAGTGAATTGAAAGTTTCTGATGAGAGCAATTTGTTGGGTCTTTCATTGCCTTATATCGATGCTGATAGCTCATCTGACCAAGATCAAGCTTCTAAGAGAAAGAAGTTACCTCGCGGCAAAAGCGATGACACCGGTTCATGGGTAACAGTCGATTATGATGACACAGCGGACACAGAATTACCGCTTTCTGATATAAGTAGCAAAACTACAACCAGAGGAAAGAGAACATTAGACCCTCAAGGCACGTTTGACGAATCTTCGGCTAGCTTGGTTGAGTTTTTAAAACATGAATCAATGTCGCAAATGTTGTCCGACACTGAGACAGAACGGGACGGTAAGTCTACAAAAGATCCTTCAAAAACCATGGACCTTAATCTTAAATGGAAAAACAAAAATAAAATCATTGTTACGCCACCTCAGGAAAACAGCCCCACTATTGAAAATATACCATTTATCGATTCTAGTACGTCCAACAAGTCTAACAAATCAGATACTGGAGAACATACCGGCAGCTCCGGAAGTGATAAATCACCGACAGAAAATAAAGCTGACCATAAGGCTTTGTTGACAGCAAAATCGAGGCGTAGTGAGTTATTGAAATTGAGCGCAGAACGATCCCGTAGCTCGGAATCGACGTCATGGACGAGTATTGAAAAAGATGTTAGTCCATCTAGCAACATTAAAGGCAGTTCTATCGAGGATGAGTCTAGTCTCAGTTGTTCTATAGCCAGACCATTAGGTATATCACAAGATATTGAAAAATTGAACAAAAAAGATAGAGAATGTCTCGAGGAACTTAAACAAGCAATGGAGTACGGAGAAGAGCATCTTTTATCTCAGCACACATTGTCAAGTGAGCACTCGAAGTCGAACTCGAAATCACCTTCACCCATACCTGAAATGATACGGATTGAGAGTCCTAGAAGTCCGAGTAAATATGGAGCCAGGAAATCTCCCACTCCGACGTTAGAAAAGCAAGGACAAGTAGACTCTTTGAAAGCTCCTTCCGATTCGGAGTCGAGTTCTGAAAGTATTGACAAAACTGTTGAGCAGTTGTCAAAACCTAATACAAGGAAGAGTGGTTTAGAAAAAATAGGCAAATGTGTTATCGAAGAATCAGAGTCGAGTCAATCAGCAGCTTCGAAAGCGTCAGATATTGCGAAAGAGTTACAAAGAACTGTTAAGAAAACTAAGATCGCCATTACAATATCACAAGAAGATCAAAATACGACTATTGATTTTGATGACGATGGCAATGTCATTACTTCATCGTTTGAAAGAGAACTAATGAAAAAGAGAGCACTGAAAGATACTGACCAAAAAAGTTCATCTAAATCTAGCATGGATACGACGACTACGACTACACCATCGAAAGGATCTCTGAGTGTTGATGATTCGTCTTCAAGACGCAAGGGACGGCTTGATGAACAGAAAAGCTCCTCGAAATCTAGCATGGATTCTAGAGGTTCTCTCAGTGTAGAGTCTAGAGGGTCCTTTGAAACAACAGAATCTACATCTGGCTCTTTGGGCGAAGCCTATCGTCGTGGTGAGGAATTGAAACCGACTTGGAGACCGTTTTTCGGTGCCTCAGGTAGCGAAAATAGTACAAGTATAGAAGAAGCGTGGATACCACAAGATCACGACGGTTACGAAAGCTTGGGTCTCAATAAAGATGTATTCGAGTACAATAATCAAAGAATGCTGGATGATTTTCAGACTTTCTCTAAAAACCCGCCTTTGTCTGCGAATACTTCTAAGGACTCTACTGATGCCGACTTTACTGATGATCTTAATGATTTTCCTGTTAATTTTCTATATCCAGCTACTTCATCGACGACCGACGTTGTGATTGGTTATGGTCAAAACTTTGGTCGCACATTGTCTCGTATATCAGAACGAAGTACAGCGTCAGAAAAAACTAGTGCTGACGAAGATTCCACAAAGGCATGTTCGCGATCTGAAAGTTTGAATGAAGAATCAATGAACTCTAGCGATCACCAAGCCAGCCTTAGTTCGGATCCGCCAAGCAACGCTAACGTTGCTTACATATCTGACACTGACAGAAGAACATCAGCAGAAATGCCAGATATACCAATAGATCAAACAAAAATCAGTGAAATGTACGAAGCCAAAAAAGATGTGGAAAAACCTGAGAAAGTTGATGATGGCGTTGATAAAAAGTTTGTAGAAAGTGCAACTTCGATGGGAAAGTCTAGCATACAAGTGCCTTCGAAGCAATCGTCAGCGAGTGATAGCCAAGAATCTGAAGATTGGCCTCTACCAGAGCTACCTCCACAGGTAGTTGGGAAAGATCACGACGAATACAATCAACTGGCTTCCTCCGTTTTGTTAGAAACACCAATCATAGAAAAAGTTCATATTTATTACATGAGTAACGAACCGGAACAAGCTTTGAAAGTGACTTTACAGTCTGAGAGTTCTAAAGGACATTTAGAGGGATCGGATGATGACAGTGACACTTTAAACAACGACGAAGATTTAGAAAAAGATGTTCCGGAGTCAAAGTCGGAAAAATCTAAGAGCGACGACAGTTCTAATAAAAATGTTAAAGTTATACCGTACGAAATGTCTGGTTATATGGTTGAGCCGTTAGAGAAGCACGACGAATTTACGTGTTTAAATAAAAACGTAGTTCCTAACTATGACAAGTCATGTTTGAGTGGGACCATTAGTAAAGCGAGTTGTCTTATGGGTGACGTTGGATCTTGCTGTTCTCGGGCTGAACATAAATCCTTCAACATTAAAAGTAGTCTGGAAGATAAAGTGATTATAAGTCAACCCCAAAAATCACCTACAAATCACAGTCCTATATTTGAAGATGATCATTTGTATATGGACGACGTGTTCGGTGCAGATAGCAAGTCTCTTTCGCCTGATTTTGATAAAGGATTTTCTCAAATGGGCACGCAGAAATATTCACTTGGATCGAACAATTCCGACACGTCTATTGACGATTTGCTCTCTCAGACTAACATCGAAGAGACAGTTCGAGCAGTTGCTAAACTGAGCACAGGTAGCGCTGGAACTTGCAAAAGATGTAGTCATAGTAGCCATTCGGAGGAAGAAACCAGTTCTTTTGGTACTGATTTAGATGGGACTGTGAAAATTGGATTACCTCAAAAGAAGTGCACTCACAGTTCTCACTCAGAAGATACTTCTATTTGTTTAAGTATTTCTGAATGGTCCACGGGTACTAACACTGTCCGCCAGTATGCGAATCTTTCTGCCTCAGAAAGTATATCAGCCGTGTCTGTACCGAAAAGCGAAAAATCCGATAATATATCAGCAAAAGCATATTCTGCATCTCATACCAGTAAAAAAGCAGATCAAAAAGCCAAAATGAGTTCTCAAGCTGAAATGAGCTCTAAAAGTAGTAGCTTAGAAAAGAGTTCGGATAACATTAAATATGATAAATTGTGTAGTTCAGACACTACTGTTACTAGAAAAGGAATAGATAGCAGTTCTGGAACTAAAAGTGACAGTACGTTAACATTGGCACAATCTATATCAGATTGGTCTGCTAGTACCAGTCATACTTTAGTAGCAACCGCTCGTGGGGATGCACCAGAGGCTGACACTACAAAATCTGATCATACAATTGTTGTCGAACCTACTTCAAGCTTGGAACCTGATGATAAGTTCGAAGAAGAAATGGAAATAGAAAAAGCACCAGCAGTATCTAAAGATGATCAGGAAATTAAAGAACCTGTTTTAAGACTGACTGCATCGTATATGGGAAAGACTGATAAATCCTCATCAATAAGCTATAGTGACAAATCAGACAAGTCCAGTTCTAGCTCATTGAGTAGTCTGCAGAAACATTCTAACGGAGTTCTTCGGTTTGAACAAAGGCTGAGAGGATTTCAGCCTCAAGAAGGAACCCATGAGCGATATTCTAAAGTGCCCCCGAAAAGTCTGAGCTACGAAGAACAATCACAAAAGTTTATGAAGCCAACTATTCGTTGTCAAAGCGAAGACAGTGATTTTAAGCCGTACTTTGTGGGGCCACAACCTGAGTTAGACATAGACATGCCATCGCAACTTTACAGCCAAGAGGAGAAACATAGCGAGCGCTACCAAAGCCAAGAGTTCTCCAACATAATACGCGAAGATATAGGCGGGCAGTTTATCAGGTCTGACTATAAACCGCTAGCGAAACATGCTAGCTATGACGATAAAACTCTTTCAAAAAACCAAATTAAAGAGTACAAGACTTCTCAACAGTATCGTAGCAAACCAAGAAGTTGGTCCTTTCACGAACACTATTTAGCTTCGTCAGAGTTGCCTGTAATATCTGTACCAGAGATACCATCCGTGCATCGGGAGCTTCAGGAGAAAAAATCGGCGGACAGATCCGTCAAGACGCCCCTTTCTCGATGTTCGCCATATTATTCTAGTAGCTTGAGCTCTGAGTCACCTCCAATTCAGCCTTTAAAAGCTCCCGTGAAAAAATCCCTCCTGGTGCGAAACATATCTCTAAAGAGTCCCCCTAGTGGTAATGACACGGATAGTTCTCTGGACGTCATAAGAGATCCTCGTGAACGTATGAAAACATTCAGACGTAAGAAACAAGTGACAAGTGCACGTAAAAGACAGGAGAGAATTCAGGACGTGTTAGAAGAAGATTCTACGAAAAGTCAGTATTCCTCAGAAAGTGACAAAGCTCAAGGCATACAATATTTAGTCGTGGAAGAGTCTTTGCGTCGAATGGAAAGTTCGGAATGCTCAGACAGTTATGTTCCAGAAGTCGAATCAGGCTCATCCGAAGTTTCCAAAGGTGACTCAAAAAATGACGACATACAAGAGGTGGCTAGCTATTCTGAGGACGAAGGACAAGAGGAATATGCGAAATACAAAAGTGCTAATTATGAGACCCAACAATTTGCGATCAGTATTACACCGGTACATTTTCAAGGGTTTGGCTCATCGGCTGACGAAGACGAGATGGGTTTCCCGCGGTTTGATAGGTTAGGTCGTTTGCGTCATCCTTATTTAGACTCTCAGGAGCCTCAGTATGTGTCAGAGGACAGTCCTCCTCGTGTTTCGTACTCGAACAAGGGCAGCCGTCAGTCTTCATTAAAGAAGACAAAATCTTCTGCGAGTTGCCGACAGTCCGAAGACAAGTCTATGGGAGAGCCATCTGGGCAACATCAGCAAAGGGTGTATTATGATGAGCCTAGTGACAGAGACGATTCAGACGACTATGCCTATCCGATTGATACAATCAAACGGGCTCCTAAAATTCCCAAATCTGGTAGTTATTTGTTCGAGCGCGGTGAATCTGTAGCTTATTCAGATACGGACCTACCACCGGACAAAGACGAGTACGAAGAGTACAGGGGTAGCCCGTATCCCGAGCATTACGAGGAGGTCGATATGTTCCAAACGCAGGAATGCTACCCTCAGTATCAAAACGATCTGGCCGAGAGTAGAGACGGGAATGGGGAACATTACACTAGAGATCTTGACCAACGATTCAGTCTGAACAATGTCGAAAGGTTTTACTCTAGCCATTACGTCGACTCGCAAGCTTCTAGCGACAGCCCCGAGCAAAAGTTCGACGTTTCCACGCTGCCTCCACCCCTTTGCTCCGACGACGAAAACGATTAAAGTTTATCGAAAGTGATTTATGCTTGCATTTAATTTATTCACACTTCCTCGTGGTTAACCCTCGTTCACAATCCGGTGTGCGTGCGCTGTTTCTGAGAGCGTTTCTAAATTTAAATTCTAATAATCGCAATTAATTGTTACATTGGTATTTGATATTAGGGTACTCATTATATTAAATATATTTACATTGTCACTTTGAATATTTAGCATAATAATGAATTATACCTAGTGCCAATTCCCGGGTAGCGCGATCCCCTTGACTATCGTGTGTATGTCGACTTATTATACCTATAGCTTTTTAAGTACTTAGGTGTAGTTACGTATATCGATCGTATGTATATTCATCTTCGAAATCAATAAAGTTCTGATGGAATATTCTAAACTGAAATATAAAACTGATCCTAACGGTTATATGTTAAGTTACGTACGTAGATTGGTTCGGGTACGTTGTAGAGCGCACGCTTCGAGGATACGCAATACAGGTACAGTAATGTGTTTAGTGCCAAGTTCTTCTAGTCAAAATATTTTAGTGTTTTATTGAACTTTATAAAACTATATTTAATATTTATTCTATGAATTATATCCATGATACATAGTTATTATGTAAAGGCTGTGATTTACTTTGTGTGGTGAGATCCAAGATCTGATTTATGTTTTGACATTATCGCTCGATACGATACCATTCACATTTCACATAATTTTGTATCCAAAATATGTTAAAAAAAATCTAAAACAACTTCAAATACACAGTAGTGCCAAACGTGCTCAATATTTCCTAAATGATTATTATTTATTGTGTAAATGTTAAAGGAATACATATTTAAAAATATTAACGTTTAAATGTATTTACGACACTTGTTTGGATTATAATTATGAATTTATAAAAATCATCGAAGTTTTACGAACGTGTAAGACTATTCCGATTTTGTATTTTATTTATTGAGATTGCATTTATTAGTACTGACTTGTTGTTATTTTCATTATAATATGGAAAAAAACTTGAAAAAGTTATATGTTTAATGTTGACAAAATCAAAATTATAGTCAGAGATTGATTTATTGTGTGGATGGCTTCAGTAGACACATCGGTTATAGTTGTGTTTGTGTGCGTAGGTGAATTAGTTTTGATGTAATTGACAAAGTTTTGTACTACCAGATGTATCGATAAAACCGATATAAGTTCCTCTTAGAAAATACATTGATTTGCGAAAATATTTTTAACTACTCGGTTTTACATTAATGTACCACGCCTGAAATATCTGTGGCGCCCGCTGAAATATGTGCAGTTTTAGACACTGTCCCCCTTGCACACACCTAACGCTATCGTTGTCAACGTATTCCTTTGACGTGTGACGTTCACGTCACGGATATTTCCGATGGTCAGTAATTATTTTATGTTTCAATGACAATCAATATGTTTTTGTACTTTTATTTAAATTGTACTTTGCAATGTTGACTTAGATAGGTATAATGAATATCGAAAAAATAGACGAATTGTGTGTTGTCGAAGTAGTCGTGAACGGGTAGATTGAATGTTGTGCTCGTTGGGTTTCCATGAAGCAGCGTTATTAAAAATATGTATCTTATACTCAGTTGATAATGTAGTCTTACATACTACGTTAATACCCCTGTAATTACAATAATACAACAAGCTTTGTCCATATTTTTGCGATCAATGGTATCGAATTTGTTCGTGCATTACACGTTTCCTCGTGCACTCCGAGCTCTTACAGCGCATATCATTGCGTGTACTTGTGTGTCTACTTGCATATTTTTCTTATTGCTGTGCACTTACAGTACGGCGAAATAAATTATGTGCTTCGGCAATGTTCGGTTTATACGAATTAATATTAATATGCAATGAATTACCCGATCATCCGGTTCGCGGTACACAAGAAATATATATAAGTACACAATTTAATGTAACAGATTTGTTATTATGATATATCCATATTTTCGATGATTGTCGAAGTGCCTAGGTGGCGCGTTATAATGCGTGAGCGGGACGACTGCTGTGCTGAGGTTTCGGGTTCGATCCCCGGGTGGACCAAAAGTAATATTGGGTTTTTCTATTACAAAATAATTTGTATCAACTATGAGTCTGTAATTGTGCCAGGAATGGCGATACGCCCCCGATCTCGTCATGGGAGGGAAATAGGTTTCGGTAACATTTGGGTGTACTGGTTGCAACTCTACCTACCCTTTCGGGGATTATAGGCGTGATTGCGTATGTATGTATGTCGAAGTGCATAAATTTAGACGTTAATACACAGTATTGTAGTAGCAATAGGAACAACATGCAAGCAGACTGACGGAACTCGGATTATGTGCGTCTTGGTAAAATGCACAAACTATGCGTACCTGCCATAAATATGTTGACATGTCGACGTGCAGTAAACTTTATATTGTTAAAATTGGCATATAGATACCCTAATGGTGCCAAATCTAATTTATATACACCGCACTAAATTAATCTATCTCTAAAATTCTTTAATTTTAGTTTAGAAGTTTGCACTATGTTATTCTGTTGTTCTGTCAAATGATATTTTCACCAAAATACGACTAAAATTGATTCTAACATTGCGTAATTAAATTGATACCAGTGCTGCCAGTACTTGAATTATTTAAAAATAAAGAAATAACAAATCATATATAAACTGGAAAATGGCTCGATTGATTACGATTACGAAACATTGATTACGATTGATAATCGGTTATGAAGAATTACAATCAAATAATTTTTTGGGAGGTACGCAGCTCACCGGGTCATCTACTACGAAATAAATAACAATTAAGCAAATATGTACCAAGTTGCGCGATTTAAATCCTGTCAAACTAAACTAGATTTATTCCTGTCACTTTAGACTAGACTAGATTTATTTCAGAATACGAAGTGTCGTTTGACAGGACCCAACTTAATTTTGAGATTTTTAGTCTAGTTTAGAGAGTTTTGTGACAACAGAATCGGTACTATTGTGAATATAAAATTTGACCTGCCAACTTATTCACGGCAGGTACGGAATGTTTACTGCTGTAACAATCCATCGTGTGGCACAATTGTAGCTCCCATTTTGATCGTATAGATGTGTATCTATTGCCGTAAAACAATATTATTTTTTATGCAACGGGGTGGAATTGAAAATGGGGTAACTAGTAACATACTGTTTGCTGTATGTTGGGTTCCGTTGCACTGTTTCTACGGGCTTAGCATATGCAACACGACATATCTCGCGCGCGAGAGGCATAACTATCGACGGCAAATATGTCATGTAAAACTGCCAACATTCGATAAAATTTCGTCATGTTAGGGTTCGTAGCCAAAATACCACAGAGAAGTTGAAAGTATCATTTTCTCTACATTTGACATTACGAGTCGAGTAAAATATTATGCAACCATGTAAGCTTCGATAGACATATAGAGATAACCAGATAAAATTGGTTTTCATGACGAAACGTATCGACAAAATCATCTCGTGTTGCATTATGCTAAACCTCTTGGTCCCGATGTATGACGCTTTTACGAATATTTTAGTTTTTTTTTTTACTTTATGTCGAGTTTTTGTCTTTTGAAGCGTGTTTTCATCGTGGAAACGGATTGTAATGTGTTTAAAAAAATGAATTAAAAAATGTCTAAAGCAAACTCTTTGGATTAAATTATTCCACTAAAGCTATTGGTTAAAATAAAAATATAATTACTTTAATTCTAACGAGTTCCTAAAGCTTAATTGCTCAAATTAGAAATATTCGTTTGCAATGATCTTACTGTAGCTATTTTGTAAGTATATTGCCCATTGCCCACATTTCTAAACGAATAAAGACGTAGAAAAAATTATACCAAGACAATATAGCTTGTGCAATGAAAACTCGCTTCTATTCTTTTTGTTATAAAATCATCAATCCACTGCTGGATAGTGTTCAATTAATATTGAAAATAAATAACTTTAAATGATGGTGTGCACGAAGCAATTTTAGACTATTAGCTGTAAGCGGTCGCCGACCACAATAGTTAGCGCAATAAAGGTCGGTTATTATTATGAAAATACAAAAAAAATAAAGTCTTAGATATTTAAGCACTTCGACTTTTCGATTGAAAGTGTACAATCAGAATAGACTGTAATGTTACAATTTCATTGTACTATTGTGGTTGTGTGTGACATAAATATCCTTACCACGAATGATGGTGTTTACGGGGAATAGAATACGCGAAAAATAATTTGGCTGGCCTGAAGCTTGCCATCAGCGGCGTTGCGGCTCTTGTTTTCAGAGACAAAAGTAGGGTGTATTTAGTGATTGTCTTCTACTCGGTCATGTTATTTTACGTGTATTATGCTCTGCATTATGAGACTTAACATCCTATGTTTCTGGATGAAGAGCGCAGTGCAGTGCCATACATTTCTGGATGGCATGGCTCTTACCATCTAGCGAGTGACCTGGCAAACAACTAATTCTTATAGTGATGTGCGTGTTGAAATTATTCTGTACTTTACATATAGCCAGTGCAATTATGACTGCTATCATCAGTCACTACTTTCAACTCCTTATAGATTACACTATATTTACAATAATTGTTATAATTGTCATTGTCATGAGTTTATTTACACATTGGTTTTCTTTTAATAAAAATATTTCAGTAACATTCATTTATTATGTTCGGGCTGGTTAGTTAATTGATGCATTTTCTCTTGTGGATATCTATTCTTTTTATAATAAATGAATCATAATTATTTTAAATTAAATGTTATATTATGTGTATATCTTGTGATCAGTGCAATTCGACACATTTATGTCACACAACGCCACCATTTAAGTTTTACGTGTCAAGTAATTATATTGTTTCGAATATTGAAACGTTACTTCCTTTTTGAATTTATATGTGAGTGTGTGTGTACTGTGCCCCCGCAATACACGACACTACCCCGCGTTTGGGGATAGTTAAACAATAAAAATAATATAAAACGATGTATTGTTATTTTCATTATATTATATTTTTATTTGTCACAATTTGTTTCTGTCACGTTATAAAGCCGCCAGGAATGAACATGTGAGTCTAACATACTAGCATGGTAGATTGTGTTGTTTTAATTTTAGCTTGTTACAATGTAACATAAATGGTTTCTTTTGCAGGTTATTTAGTGAATGCATGATTGTTCGTAATGTTTTTCCTTTCAGAATTTATATTTTGAATGTTTTGATGTATTTTGCTTTAATTTATTCTATTTTTTTATTAAATTTCCTGTTATCCGCAAATTATATTTTTAACTCTTCATATCTAAATTTTCTAGTATTAAAGATTAGAAGCATTTGTACACCTTCATGGTTTTATTACACTAATATAATTTGCTCTACATGTTCCCCTGCACGTTATAGAGTGTTAGATATTAAAAACATAATTTTTAATCAAAAGTTATGCTCATTGTATTCCAATCAGGGCGAAAACTTTAAAGGTTTCATATAATTTTCAATATCTAAAGTATAAAAAACGAATGATTAGAACCAATTTTATAATTGTTTTAACGAAATAATCTGTTACACAGACGAAACATCAGCAGAGGAAGACAACACGGTATCTTCAGCGAGTTTATGCATGTCTCCGACGTCGACGTCAATGTTGACATGCGAGCGCAGCGCGGCGCCGCTGTGTGCGTCGACGCCGTACGTGACGCGTACGTTACAGAACGGGGACGACCACGTCGACCACGTAGACAACGCGCCTAGTACGGACCTCATTAACGGAAATGTTAATGGTTAGTAGGTTTCATTTATTGGTGAGCGCCTTTATAACCGGATTTTATATACTGCACCCGATGGTAAAGACACAGTAGTAAAAAAATATTGTCGACTGTCGAAAGACGTTACGTTCCTCGACAGTTGCCAAACTTATGCCAGTCGTAAATAAATTGGATAAAAACTGGCTGACCTCGAAACGAACATAATGATGTTTGATTTTTCACCACAACTACAGTGGTCGCTGAAAAATCTGTAACAAATATGTATCAGTATTTCCTTAAATTCTTTTTATTACTTAGGTCGGAAAACGAGCAAGTGGGTCACCTGATGGTAAGGGATCTCCACCGCCCATGTACGCCCACAATACCAAAAGAATTATGTGTGCGTTGCCGACCTTAAAGGAAAGGGATAATTAAGGGATTCGGAAGGGGAGGGGGTTTGGGCCATTCCCACGTGTAACATTTGTAATCATAACGCCACTTTGTTACAGTTAACATAGTTTCGGAGTCGTCGAACAATTTGGACGTGTTGAGCGGCGGCGAGAGCGACGCGGGTGATACTCTGTCCAGACGAAATAATAACAGGTGTGGTATCAACACGTATTATAAAACCAACTCAGACTCCGTGGCGCAGCGGGCGAGTAACCTACGAGATCTACGACAATTAGCAACTTATGTTTCAGGATGATGAGCGTAGTCAAAAGTCATGCAGTGTTTTGTAATTCATGGCTCTTGTGTGGTGTTGCTTCTGTTTATGGGCAGGCGCTTACCATCAGGCGAGCGATTTGCTCGTTTCGTTATTCTAATAATAATAAACTAAATAAAAACATAAAATGTCCAAATATCTAGATCCGGCACACGAGGTTACTGACATGATGGATGTGGACTCAACAATTATTGTTCCGATAGTCGTTTCTGCCCATACCGAAGAGTCTCGACCGACATCCCAGACACAATTGGGAGCCTCTCTCAATTGCTCGTTGGGTCAAGAGCCATATTTAGAAAGCGGTGTTATTGGACACAGCACTGGCGATTACACAGTGATTGCACAGTATTGCGATGGCTTGGGTCGTAGGCCTCGCATTTGGAGGGTGAACTTTTTTATATTTTGAAATGTTTTATTTTTTTGTAAATGTAATATTAAAAAACTGTAACTAAAACCTATTAAAACAAAGAGTACTGTATATAAAAATAACATTGTTGTCCATTGCAGCATATGTTCGAATGTGCTGGGCACATTGCGAGAGAGTACAGGCGAGCACACTCGCAAGCGCAACACCGACATCACGTACTACATCGCCAAGGAGCTGCTCATGACTGAACGTACATACAAGCGGGACCTCGAGCTTGTCACTGTGGTGAGAGTCTTTTATTAGCTTGAATGACGAGACGAGCAGGTCGCTCGCCTGATAGTAAGCGCCACGCCTGCTCATAAACAGAAACAACGCCACACAGAACTTTTAATTATAAAGCATTGTATGACACTGGTCTGCGCTCGTCACCCCGAGACATAAATAAATAAAATAAATACACCCAACAGTCAATGTTTGCCGTGCCAGGATAAAAAAACTGGTGAGACCAGTGTATTTTACATCTGTAATCCCCGAAGGGGTAGGTAGAGGTGTAACCAGTACACCCACATTTCTCCGAACGCATCTCCGTCCCATGATGTGATAGGGGGCGAGCCTATCGCCATACCGGGCACCATTCCAGACTCCGGGCTGATACTGGGCGTTTCGTAATGGAAAAACCCAATATCGCTTTTACCCGACCCGGACATCGAACCCGAGACCTCGGCGCCAGCCTCGGTCGTAACGCGTTCGCATTACAACTGCGCCACCGAGGCAGTCAACAAGTGTAATGTTGTGTATAGTATAGAGTATGTTGTATATGTATATACGTACGGGCAAGCGCAACAGAGGACGTCCACCTACAAGATGGACCGACGACCTGGGAAGCCGATGGATGCAGACCGTTTCCAACAGGTCGGCCTGGAAGGCATTAGGGGAAGCCTATGTTCAGCGGTGGACGTCTTGTGGCTGATGATGATGATGATGTTGTATGTTGCAGACGTGGTCTCGTCGCGTGTCGTCGCTGGCGGCGGCGGCTGCGGCGGCAGGCGGCGGTGCAGCGTCGGGTCTGGCACGCGCGTGCCTCTCGCTGGAGCCGCTGGCGCTGCCCGCCGGTGCGTTCCTCGCCCGGCTGGAGCGCACGCTCGCGCACGCGTCGCACGCCTCATCCGCATCGCACGCGTCGCACGCGTCGCCAGCTAGGAACGAAGGTACGCAACACCTCCCAACTATATGTTTACTAGCCGATACACGCGGCTCCGCCTGCGATAATGTCTATTTCTGGAATTAAAGTTGCTTATGTTCTCCAAGCCATATCTAGGTCTACCTGTATATCCATTCAGCCGAAATTCATCTGCAAACATCCAAACAGTCACATTATTAATAGGTACAGAATATGAAATATCCCCCCCCCACCTTTCACGAGTACAATATTTATGCACGATTTCACAGTCGTATCCATAAAAAAGTTTCTACAAAGTTCAACCCACCTGAAAGTAAATAAATCAATAAAAAAGACCAACAACCAGTTGGAATCGTAATATAATATTTTATGTCAAAAGTGTTTTGATAATATATTTAAAGTTGGTCTACTGAATGACAATCATTACTTTTATCCAAGGACTAATGTATACTACTCGACAATCTGCGCGGTACATAGAAGTTGTACCGTTAAGTTGCGTTCAATTGACCGTAACTTAATATTACCATCTCGCTTACTCTCAACTAGGACCCCTATCGCGCTCTCTGTTTGTGAGCTGCCAAACTCCCGCGTTATGTGACGCAATGTGTTTACTTCTAAACAGTCCGTCTTTCCTTTTATTCTATGATTTTTATTTTACCTAAAGCAAGTGAAACCTATAATTCTCTAGTTCGTAGTACATTTGGACTGGGTAGATCAGTAAAAGTGGCTTAGTTTAATAGACAAACAAACTGCATGCATACAATGCGTCATTGTGACTATAATTATTATTAGGATGTTGAAGTCTGATTTAGGTAATAGAATAATTTATTATGTATATTTTTTTCAGAATCTGATGAACCGGAGTATAAAAAGATAGCGGATATTTTATACGACTATCTATCGAGTATAGCTGATGTAAGTATATATATTAGGATGTTTATGTCATAAATAAACCAAAAAATAAGCTATGTGAATTGAATCTGCCTATTTGTACTTCCTGGTTATTCGACCTGCTCTTATTCCATTCGTAGTGGGGTCGGCGCAACATGCTTTTTAACACAGGTTACAGAAAGATTTGGCTTTAATTTTTAAGAGCGGCCGCTTACTGACGTAAACCCCCTTTAGGGAGGAAACACCCAGAATCGAATTAAATATTTGTGAATCACACAAACAATTTGTCTTCGTGCGGGAATCGAAGCCGTGGCCTCTTGCTTCACAGTCGGTTACTCCCTTACCGCCAAGGAGGCTGTCTAAAACACTTCTTCGTCATAAGCGTTGAATATTGACAAAAAAGAATCATCCAAATTGGTCGACAGTTGGCGGAGTTATGAGTGGTTATACATACGAAAAAAAAGCGCATCGAATTGAGAGCCTCTTCCGTTTTTTCGTCGGTTGAAAAGAAGTATGAAGTGTTATGTGTTGTGCGTTTGTATCGCCTACACTCAGTTCGGTCGCACCACAATGTAATTAAACAAAAAGCACTACATAAATAGAACTTTATCTCGATACCTAATGACACCTTCACGGATCGGACAGGGTTTTTTTACATATTGTATAGACACACACGGATAACATTGTTATGGATACCTCGGTAGTCGGAAGAGAACTGCGCTCTTTGTGATTGCGCTCCCCTTATGTCCGTTACCAATATTCTGTCTATCGACTGGTTTGCTTACTGGCGGTAAAATTTTGACACATTTTGTATGGAAGATCTGTCAAAACACTATTTTGATAGTAAGCTAATCTGCCGATAGATAGAATATAGGGAACGGCCATTAGTGGCGAGCGTATTTATAAAGTACTAGTATATAACGTAGATGTCATCCTTATTATTATCCACCGCCACTATCAAGTGTAGCATAGTTGATAGTGGCGGCACCGCAGTAGCCATACATAGTTGTGTGGTGTGTGGTGTGTTGCAGTGTGCGTCGCAGTACAGTGCGGGCGCGGGCGCGCTGGTGGGCGCGTGTGAGAGCGCGCGGCGCCGCGGCGGCGAGGCGGCGCGCGCGGCCGCGTGGTTCGACAGCGCGTGTCCGCTGCCGCTCGCGTGTCTGCTGCTGCGGCCGCTACACAGAGCGCTGCATCTGCACACGCTCGCTAACGGTACTACATATTTTTTAGCCTAGCCTAGCTTACTGTTGCCGTTCCGAAGGCCCCAATCCCCCCTCCACGTCCCATTATCTTATTCCTTTAAAACCTATAACATGTCCATGTTTCTTCTGGTGTTGTGGGTATTCATGGACGTAGAGGTCACTCACCATCAGGCATTCCACTTGCTCGTTTTTCGACCTCTGCCTTAATAAAATTGAAATTAATTAATTAAATTAAATTAATTCTTTGAATTGTCATCGGTTCTTGAAAAGTATGCCATATTTCGAGTTAATCCGACGTTTTGAAAGGGGTCAAAAACATTTTCAAAGTTTCCGTTACATACATACATACGTATGAAGCTAATAAAAGCGTGTTAAAAATATCTCACCGTCTGTTTCCTTTTACAGCCCATTTGTGTTATCTATCCGGAGAATCAAAGTGAGATCGTTTTTTGAAACTGGCCGTTTGACGTTTGATCCATGACAACAATGTTTTCCCATCAGAATTGCACGAGCATTGTCGCAGCCCGTCGTCAAGCCGTGCGCTGGAAGTATCGCTGCGTACAGCGCGCGACGCAGCGCTGCAGCTGCTGCACGCGGAGAACCTCGCCGCACTGTGCCAGCTGCAGCGAGACATCGCAGGTATACTATACTCTACTGCTACTGGTTGTATGGAGATATCATAAATGCTATACGACACTAGCCCGCCCACACACCCGCCACTGTAACTCAAGTGCACCAGGATCGACACTGGCAGTCTCTGGGAATGATATATTGTCTTTGTCCCGCAACGAAATTAATCAAATTAAAAGTTAGGGAGGAGTTGGAAATAATAATTATCCACTTCCCTCCATAACAAAGCGGTAGACAAAATAATGAACTAAGGAGGCATTAACCTCTGGCATAAGGACATTTACAACTGGAGAAGCCAGTTCATAAAGGCTAAACGCAAGGTGGCTATACAAGGTAGTAGGTCCCTCATATGCGAGAAGCCGTCTGGGTTGGTACCACCGCGCCGTCTATGTCTACCGCCACGTAGTAGTGTGTAAGCACTATTGTGTTCCGGTTTGAAGGACATTGAAGCCAGTGTAATTACTGGGCATTATGAGACTAAACATCTTATAATATATATCTTATGATATGATATAATTTTATCGAATGTTCACACCCCCAACATATCGATTCTAAACCAATTAACCTTAAATAGTAACATCGTTTTTGGACACGGGCCTCCTCTATGAATGATATCAATGTAACATCAAGAGGAGTTTTGGCGGGAATTCTGACAGTGCGGTGGCTCTCTTGTTTTAATTATTTCCTAAACTGGTTTAAAGTTGTGTTTGTTGTATAAAAGTGGTGTGGTTTTGTGCAATAATCATTAACGCTGATGAATAGTGTATGGAAACATTGAAATAAGTGGATTTAGGTGATTTTTGATCAAGGGTATTGTCGACCTTGTGCTTTCGATTCGCTTGAAGAAAGTCATCTAAGAAGCATCGAACTGGAAGGAATTTACACCAATACTCCATCAAGGCCTTGAAATCGGTCACACCCCTGTTTCATTGTTCTTGGAAATTATGAAAATAATATAACTGATGACTTGGCAGTATGGTCTCTGATCTTAGCCGGTTCCTTATGGAACAAATACAAAAAAAAAGTAACATCAAGAGAAACATCCCAACTTAGTATAAAGTCGACGATATTAACCTCGAGACTCATGTTCAGTTGGTCCTCTCCATGATCCACGGGCAATTGGACAAAAACAAACTATTCGATGAAAATAAATAAATAACATTATCCGTGAGTGGTAAAGCCACGCTGTAGACAGTTTTATTTACAGCATGATTGAGCCGGCTCGCTTGAGTTGTTACCACTGTCTCACAGAAAATCGACTTAAAGTAGCGGCTTGCTGCTGCGTTTCGTACGGTAATTGAGATATCCGGCGGCCGCAATCACGATTTAAGGTCGACAACGCATTCATGATTATTCTGGTATAGTGGACGATCATGGGTGGTGGAAATAACATCATCAGGTGACCCACTTGCTCGTTTGCCAGCCTATGCTGTAAAAAAAATATCACGTACTAATATTTGACTGCCTCGGTGGCGCAGTTGTAATGCGTACGTGTTACGATTAAGGCCAGCGCTGAGGTCTCGGGTTCGATCCCCGGGTCGGGTAAAGTGGTATTGGATTTTTCTATTACGAAATGCTTAGTATCAGCCCGGAGTCTGGAATTTGTGCCCGTTATGGCGATAGGCTCTCTGCCCCCTATCACATTGTGCGACGGAAATACGCTCGGTGAAATGTGGGTGTACTAGTTACACCTCTGCCTACCCCTTCGGGGATTACAGGCGTGAGTGTATATAAGTTCTAATATTTATCATGTACTTACATTAACAGGTTACGACAAGTTGTTGGTGCCTGAGCGAGAGTTCATAAGGCTAGGCTGCGTGTACAAACATTCCACGATAGGATTACAACAGAGGATGTTGTTCTTGGTACGTATCATATTGAAGATATTAGTGCAGTTAATATTGTTGGTGAATATGGTACTACTTGTCATATTCCTGCCTATTCCTCTGGCGATATACGCGTGAATGTGTGTGTGTGTGTGTGCGTGTGTGTGTAATGCGTTCGAGCGTGTGCGTGTGGTTACGTACTCGCGTGCGAGCGAGCGTGTGCGTGTGGTTACGTACGTGCGTGCGTGTGTGTATGTGAACTTGAATTTGAACATTAATGTATACGAAAAAAACCTTATTACGAAATAAGAATCAAAATCTGTTAAAAAATGAGACCACAATTAGTTTTTCTAATATCTCTCATCATATAAGTCAGTATAGGTTGGCGTCATCGTATATGGCGTGCATCTTTTTATTGTCATTCGACAGCCATGCGCCCAACCAGATTTAAATAGCCTTTAACTTAAATATTTTTGAGAGGATTGATAAATATCTTGAATATAGGCAGGGTAAGCTATTGATTAAAATTATAAAATAATACATGCATCACACCTAGTACCCTGTCCAGCAGATGTATTGTTTTACTTTTTTTTAGTATCGAACGGATTTATAAAATTCTTTCAATATTCTGTTGATGTAGGTAACATAAGTTTAAACAGAAAACATGTTATAAAGTAGTGTATTTGTATATTTGTTGTGTTCAGTTCAACGACGTGTTGGTGGTAGCGTCGAAGAGTGAGAGCGGCGCGTTCCGTGCGCACGCGGCGCTCGCGCTGCACCACGCGCAGCTGCAGCGCGCACAACTCACGCACTCATTCACTCTCACGGGTACACTCTCACCTGCCTACCTACCTACCTACCTACCTACCTATATACACCGCAATATGCTATCTCACTCTGCCTTCAAGTCATCGCTCTTGCGGAGGTAATCAATCGAAATACAGTTTACAAATAATAATACATTAATTAAAGTGTTTAAAATAAATATGTTTATTTTTATAGTCTTATTTTCGTGTGCGACTTTTTTCATTACGTTTGAATATCGATTCTGATATCAAAGTTAAAATACCCAACAGGGTTTTTGTTATCATATTTATTTCTTAAACTCGAATTAATTTATTGTTGGTAAACCGTATTTCGATTGATTTCCTCTGCAAGAGCGTTGACTTTGAGCCAGAGCGAGATAGCATGTTGCGACGTCCACGTAAATCAAACGTGCCGCGCTCCTAGCTTTGTCAATACACACAGAAATTCAGATGTAAATAACATTTTTTAATTATGTTATTTTTCTAAGTTACCTGTGTAAGGATAATATGTCGCTTCTTTTTATTATTTTTTTAATATAACTACTTTTGTTATGTCTATCTTCACGACCCAAAAAAGGCCGACAGGGTTTTTGTTACATACTGTATATAAAATAATTTGTTTGCATCGGCAGGTGACGATGTGAATCTCGTATTGAACGCGAGCAACGAGCAAGAGTTCCGCGGCTGGTATGAAGCGCTCAAGCTCGCCATAGACAACGCACGATACAAGTACACCGACGTCGATACTGAACTCACGCCGCATGAACAACAAACCGGTAACAATTTTTTTTTTTATGGCCTAGGTCCGCAAACGAGCAAATAAGCCACCTGATGGTAAGTGATCTCTACCGCCCATGTACTCCCAGACTACCAAAAGAATCATGGGTGCGTAGCCGACCTTAAAGGAAAGGGATAATTAAGGAATTGGGAAGGGGAGGGGGTTTGGGCCTCCGGATATCTCACTCACCGTACGAAACGCAGCTGCTACTTTACGCCGGTTTTCTGTGAGACAGTGGTAACGATCCGGACGAGCCGGCCCATTCATGCTGTAGACAAGTGTATACAGCGTGGCTCTACCACTCATAAATATAATATGTACTTACAATACGCGTGACATATTCTTTTTTTTTTATTAGCCTGAATGATGAAACGAGCAGGTCGCTCGCCGAATAGCAAGCAACACGCCTGGCCATAAATCTGTGCCTATCATTGGTCTGTGCTCTTCACCCCGAGTCACAGGATGTTAGGCCTCATAATGTTCAGTAATTCCACTGCCTTCAATGACTCAAACCGAACCGTGTTTACATACTGCTGTTTGACTATAAAAATAGGCAAAGTGATGATATCAACACACACGGCCTCTCGTATGAGTTAGCACTGTTTTGTTGCGGTCTGCAGGACATTGGAGTCAGTGAAATTATTGGGCGTTATGAGATTTAACAATTCAACGCTATTCAGTCCCGAGCAGTACTTAGGCCCAAAGCTAATCTCACTTGCACGTGGTATACTGTTGGTTAACGAACGAGGCAATGCCGAAACTTGGTTCTCGTTGCGAGTTGTGGGGTGATTATTGTATGTATTAATAATAATAAGTAATACTAGCCCTGTATTATACACGTCCCACTGCTGGGCACGGACCTCCTCTACTGAATGAGAGGGTTAGGCCTTAGTCCACCACGCTGGCCTAATGCGGATTGGCAGACTTCACATACCTTCGAAATTCTTATGGAGAACTTCTCAGGTATGCAGGTTTCCTCACGATGTTTCACCGTTAAAGCAAGTGATAATTAACAATTAATATACACGTAACTTAGAAAAGTCAGAGGTGTATGCTTTTGGGGCTGGTTTCCATACCACTCCCCGTTGAGCTGTGAGTGCTACATACCATTTATATGATATTGTATGTATTACTGTATGTATTTCTCTGTGTGTATGTGTATGTGTATGTGTATGTGTATGTGCAGTGGAGTGCGGCAGTACAAGCGGCGGAGCGCTCGCCGCCGTGTGTTGGCATCGCGTCACGTCACTCGGCCGGGAACAACTACATCTGGCCATGAGGGTATCTACCATACATCTTTATTATATACTCACTACTCACTACTCACTACTCACTACTCACTACTCACTACTCACTACTCACTACTCACTACTCACTACTCAACTATTTATTACCCAAGAATGTAAACATATGCATTCAGTCTCTGCCTCACTCAAACACACGCACATGTGTAGACCATACGCACACATTTACATGCACTCATTAACATACTGTAACAAGAATATATGTTGTGTTTCAATAATTTTAAAAGTTGTTTTGTCTTATTATTTTCAATATACATACATATATACGCACTCACGCCTGTAATCCCCGAAGGAGTAGGCAGAGGTGTAACCAGTACACCCATATTTCACCGAGCGTATCTCCGTTCCACGATGTGATAGGGGGCGAGCCTATCGCCATATCGGGCACAGTTCCAGACTCCGGGCTTTTCTTAATAGAAAAACCCAATGTCACTTTTGCCCGACCGGGGGATCGAACCCGAGACCTCAGCATCAGTCTCAGTCAAAATGCGTACGCATTACAACTACGCCACCGAGGCAGTGCCTTTTCAATATATTCAATAATAATATAATAATTTTAAAATTTTAATGTTTTACCCTCTAACCAAATTGTTTAGATGCCCACTATACAAGAACAGCATAGTGTAGACATCATCATTAAATTTTTACTGTATTCTAATGATAAATGTACGATTAAATAAATAAAAGTAAATAAATGTAATGCCAGATAGATTACAATAATAGCCGTGCAAACAGTAATGGAAGGATAAAAAAACTGATTGACAAACCACTTTCATTTGCTGTTCGATGATGATATTTCAATAATCCCCTCGTACTGTGTAATCAGATCTTTATAAAATTTAAATAGGACTAACATTGACACGGATTGACAGCTCCGTGGCGCAGCGGGCGAGTAGTCGGCTGCGAAGCGAGAGGCCGTGGGTTCGATTCCCACACCGAGACAAATGTTTGTGTGTACCACAAATATTGGTCTCGGGTCTGGGTGTTGTGGGACCGCAAGTTCCTCGTAGTTCCTGATACCCACGACACAGGTTTACCTAGTGTGGGGTCAGGAGTATGTGTGTGACTGTTGGGTGTATTATTATTATTGACACTCAACATTTTTAAAGATTATTATTTTAAGATTTATTTTTAATTCAAATTGGCTTTAAAAATAATCATAATTATCGGTACAATAAAAGGAGATATCACGTAAAATACATTAAAAAATAAACATATCGAATTGAGAACACTCTTTCACCTCGTGAAGTATCATGACTAAGCAACTGTAACACTATTATGTGCCAAAACTTGTGTTTGTTCATCGACAGACGCAACTATCAGGGTACTTGCTGCGCAAGTTCAAGAAGTCGCCAGGCTGGCAGAAGCTATGGGTTGTGTTCGCTATGTTCACGCTATACTTCTACAAGGTGTGGCAGGACGAGACGCCGCTCGCATCACTGCCGCTGCTCGGGTAAATACTAATTTTATATATATCCATTATTTTTCGTGGTTGTTAAAACTATTTGACATATTTGTGTTACCCATGCTGTGTCAGTTACACCTCAGCGTTTTAGGCATAATTCCTCTTTTCTCTGGGGAATCTTAGGGCTTCATAATATCACAATCGGTCGGTTACATAATTTCATGCAGTATTTATATTTACACCTGGCCGAAGAGACGTCGCAGAATTTACGTCCGAATATATGAAATAAGATTTCCATTGGCATCAGTCGCGTGGTAGTATGGCGAATCCCTTTGCACTATATACAGTTAGTTATTCAATTAGTAATATATGAATATGCATAATTTTGTCAGGTACTCTGTGGGTCCACCGGATCCTGGCGATGGTATCGACAAGGAGTTCGTGTTCAAACTGCAGTTCAAGAACCACGTGTACTTCTTCAGGGCCGATAGTCATTTCACTTACAACAGGTAACTTATTTATACACAACTTACTTTTAAATATCAAAACAACAATACCCGCCTGAAGTTACGTAATTGTTAGATTACAAAATAATTGACATGTAAAAGTGGTTCCAATTTATAGAATAAACTAGCTTTGGCTCGCGGCTCCGCCCGCGTGTGTGTCGCTTTCCGGGATAAAAAAAGTACTTAAGTAGCCTAAGTTACTCCTTATTACATCACCTATCTGCCAGTGAAAGTCCCGTCAAAATCGGTCCAGCCGTTCCAGAGATTAGCCGGAACAAACTGACAGACAAAAATTGTAAAAAAAAATATTTTGGTATATGTACCGTATATACATTCATATGCAGGTAGTAAAAAACAGTTATTTTAATATTACAAACAGACACTTCAATTTTATTTATTTGTATAGATGATTTGATTTGGTTATTGGATCTACACTGGCTGATTTTGGAACGCGAATCGTCTAATGGCCGTTCCCAATATTCTATCTATCGACAAATTTGCTTACTGGCAGTAAAATATTAACACATTTTGTATGGAAGATCTGTCAAAAGACTACCGATAGTAAGCAAATCTTGCGATAGACAGAATATAGGGAACGGCCACTAGTGACTCGCTTATGGCCGTTCCCTATATTCTGTCTATCGAAAGATTTGCGTACTATTAATAGTGTTTTCACAGATCTTCCATACAAAATGTGTCAAAATATTACTGCCAGTAAGTAAATCTGTCGATAGACAGAATATTGGGAACGGCCATAAGCCGGGTTTTATACCATGTGTATGTGTATGCTATCCGCCCTTGCATGTTACCTATTGACGTCCTTGCCATTGTAACAACAATGTTTGTTTGTCTCCAGATGGACTGAAGTTCTTCAAACGGCGATGTTACGCACCGATCACAATTAACGTTAAGTTAAATTACTCATAGTTGAATTGCGCGTGAATGTTTACCATAGATTTCAATGTTTAGATATACCGTCATTCATATTCCTACCTTAGTATCGTACTTCAGGAACTTTTCCACAAGAAGTATTGCCGCGGATAATACCAATGCGTTGTGATTATTTCGTATAACTGCTAGTGAATTTGCCAGATAAGCTATAGGAATGTCGCTAAATGACCGGTTTTAATAAGCGATCTTAGTTTAAATCACGGAAATCAACCAATCAAAGTAAGAAATTTGGACGTGTGACATTCAAACTGTATTCTGATTGGTTCATGTCTTGGATACATCTGGAGAATTAGACTGAGATCATTTAGGTATTGAAACCGGCCGCAAAGAAGTTTGTTCACGATTTGAGGAAATCTTAGGAGTAAGGCCGTTCGCACTAGGTATACGATTACATACGTACCAATCGACCATACCATTTTGATTGCGTAGTGATTGGGTAGTGTTTTCATAAGTATCGATATTTGTAAATTGTAGTTATTCGATAAATAATCGAATATGTTGGAGTAAGTAAAACCGCTAATTTCTAATAAATTAATAGAATAAAGTGAACAAACATCAGTTATAAAATGAGTCGGAGATACAATAGAGTGGTAAATCACTAGGACTTATGCGGGGTGCGAAGGCGATACTTACATTACAATGCAGTGACAAGCCCATTACCCAAACACACAGGTATATGAATAATTTTAGGGGGCATAATACCTACTGCTCTCCTTCCCCCTCCCTTATTTAATAATTGCGATCTTAGTTACGAGGGTATAATTATCTAAACATCGAGATCTATCAATCGATGTGAAATGTGAACATATCGGGTGCCATAAGAATGATATTCGAACATGATATTTGTATAGGAATACTTTTGTTACAACAAGGAAAAGTTTCTTGCCCGTATTTATTTGCGATTACGAACGCAGTTGTGTGTTAGTTAAGTCCTTTCGGCAGCAAGACGCTGTTTTTGACTGTCAAAATGAGCAATAAACTTATTATATAAATCGAATTCGTGATATGATATTTTTAGTACCTGATGAGGTAGATATGATCAATATTAAATGGATTTACAAAATGTATAGTTATTTCAACTCATTTGTTCATGGTAGTGACGCGTCAGCCGTCCTATATATTGTTTGTTATCGAGGGGAAAAACTATTCATCGCTACCACCTCGAGGGTAGGCGGGATGGTTATGTTGGACTCCGGTGAGTCCAACACCGGTCTTATGGCCCAGCGGTAAGCTGCCCGTGAGAGATGGGAAACATCTAATCTTCGATTTGGCCGAGTCTCTAACATTACGTACACCCTAAACCCCACGGTGGTTCAGTACATTAGAAACGGCCCTGGGTTCCCGAGGCGAGAAGCGCCCCAATTTTGCCGGAACCGCCATTCTATATCTGTCTGTATACATGCACACACACAGTTATGCGTTTTTGTTCAAAAATCACGCATACATATCACCACGAGCATAAATGAGTTGAAATATCTACAATTTCATATGTTGAATTTTAATAGCTGTAGAATACTCGATTGATTTATCACATCAGTAGCATATCTTTTTATTGAGTAAACCTTGCCGGAATAATATAATAATGTATTTCGCGTGTATAATTTAATATTTAATGTTGGTTGTCTTACTGTGGTAACGTAGCGCTTAATTATTTGATTGATTGATTATATTATTTGATGATTTTACTCAGGATTTTGATTGTACGTAAATAGTGAACTGGCGTCATCTATGTCTGTAATTTTGAATCTATATCATCATTCTTCTTCCACCTGCCCTTATCCCACTCGCAGTGGGGTCGGCGCAACATGACTTAACACATGTTACAGAAAGATTTAGCTTGTAATTTTTACGACCGGCCGCCTGCCTGACGTCAAACCTTCTGGGGAGAAATCACCCAAACCCAAAACAAATATTTGTGGACCACACAAATAATTCGTCTCGGTGCGGGAATCGAACCAGCAGCCTCTCGTTACATGACAAAATATATTATGGCCTATATATATTTTTTGTTTTTGGATCATATCTATGGTATGTTTCTGAAGCTACTGGTGTGTATTTACTAATCTAACCTAACATTATTTTCCATATTAAGTGATGTGACATAATAAATTTGGTTTTCATCGACATTACATGCTGATGTTATTAATAAGATAAATGAATGTGATTATTCATTTTATTACATTGTTTTATGGGGCGACGTAATAATTGTGTTGTATTTATTTTCAATACGTGATAATGTGTTGTATGTTTTTAAACGAATCAAGAATAATCACGACTCGCACACGTTCATTCGGACTGATGGTAAACTGAAATGGCTGTTGTTTGACTGTAACTTTTAACCCCGACAAAAAGAGGGATGTTTTATATGTTTGACCCATTTGTATGTATGTCTGTCTGTGGCATCGTAGCGCAGAAACAATTGTATCTATTTCGCTTCGAATGTTCTTAGTTAGGTAACCTTAACTTGATGCTGCAAGTCAGCAATGGCCAACTTCTCAATAATAAACCGTAGATACATTGTTAGGCTCATCAAATAGGTTTCTGTGAGTAGTTGGCTTACAGATGATGATTAGTATCTAACGGGGTTATCTAATGACTTTTAACGGTTATCAACATGACAGTTTTAACATCATTTTGCTTCCATTCGAACAGCACTTGTAAATGCACTTTTTCGTGGGACGTTAAAATCTGTCAGTAATTTTTCGCTCAGAACGTTTGCGAGTCATCCATAAAAGATATTAAAGAATTAGATATATTAAATCGCATTATATTGTGTGTAAAGACTTCGGATAGTAACGACTAGTGATCATATTGTGTTACATCCATCATAAAGAAAATCACAAGACCACCATTGATCACAAAATGGCGGAATGGCCCTTTTTATGTACATATCAAAATTGTTTTAGATCAGTAATGTAATTTTATCAGCATATCGGATCTTTGATTGTGGTACACACGAAAAGCCCTCATGTGAATATTATTGTAAGTACTACGATTAAATGCGTTTCGGCAATCTTCGGATATTTCTAAAATACGGACATGTGATAACACCTACAATATTAAATTATATACTTATTTTTCTCTAGAGTGACTTATCGGAACCTGATGGCTGGACCTTAATTAAATATTGTAATTCGTAAAAGCCGAACATTGCCGAGCGCATAAATTATGTCGTCGTACTGTAAGTACTCTTTCATCGGATAACAATTATAATGTCTATGCGACGTAAGCGATAACTCACAAGGTGAAATATATTCCAAAGCTAAAACTATAATTATATTTATTAAGGACAAAGTATTTTGGAAATAAAATGCAGTATATACAAACGATCCTTTACTTTTATTTCGCCTGGCAACATCCAATATACAAATTACACTTACAATACTTTGGCTTTGGTAACAATGAGATACTATAAAGTCTATAACAGTCGTTGTGCTTGCTAAATCTCCATTCAGCTATACAAATGGTAAATTAGCTATTTAGTTTAACATTTCGGAATATGTAAAATAGTAGGTAGTGTCTAGTCTATTCTAGTATACGCTTAGTTAACTTGAACATCACTGTTAATGTTTTAGGGATTCGCGGATAGCAGGAGGAGTGCAAGTGGACCACCAACATCTTAGGCCCAAAGCCAACCTCACCTGCACGTAATACACTCTGCTGATTAACGGACAAGGTAATGGCGAAACTTGGTTCCCGTTGCGGGTTGTGGGGTCAGACGGCAGGTCGCCCCATGTAATACCAAATACCGTCAAATAAATGAAGAAGGCGGACGCTGGCATAAAGCCGAGATAACGCCAAGCAGAAAGCGTTGAGGGCGGGTGAAGTGACCAACGTCACGCTGACCAATTTATTTCGCACGATTAAAATTGCAATTGAGTGCAATCCATCCAATTAATGAGTGCAGTGACAACATTTTATGACCAGGCGAGTCTTTTTATAATAGACGGCCACTGCATATTGCATTATGCTAAACTATGTCGATACTGAGATTCGGCGCAACAACGACACGTCAGATCTTAGTACTGCTTATAGTACAAATAAGTTACTTAACACTACACAGGCAGAGTTTAATAGAACAGCAGACAGCGTAAACAAAAAAAAACTCGATATTTCATCATGCGCAAAATAACTTGGCCGAGCTGAAGTTAGTCACTTCCTCGCCCTCTATGCCTCTCGTCACCCTTTAGTAGACATGTCTGAAGTGCATATATATCATATTGTATCAACATTTACAAAAAGTATCGATATCGATTTTAGTATAACGAAATAAATAACGATCTATCGATATATCAACTTGCTACTTTAGACGTTGTTTTTTGGGCCCTATATATTTTTTATATTATGTGATTTCGTTACTTGAAAAATATCAATATATCGCCATAAAGTATCAATTTAATGAAGGAAAATTTTCGATATATCAGCATGCTTAATCTCTGAAAGCAATAGACACGACACTGCTCGCCGGTCCACGTCGGGCCCTGCAAAGTTTGTTTTGTGCGAAGTACACCAACATTACCTATTTCAATTCCATTTCCACTGCGCATTTATCTATACCTACATAATTAGTAAAAATATCAGAATGATTTGTTTCACTGTCTGCAAATTCTATTAATTAACACCTACTCTAGGTACAAATGCTCTATGAGATCAACATCTTTGGCATCGATGCGGCACACTTACATACGAAAAAAACCTGTCCACTTTAAACTATTATGGACTAAGTGCCACTCACAGAGAAGTCAATTAATTAATTATCAATTAGTCATTTCTTATAATTCGATTTATTTCCACACTCAGAGACAGTTAATGCTTCATGCTCCGTTGCTAAGTACAGAAATAATCATAATTCACATCTCGGAGAACGCAGGCTTAGGGTAGGTACCGGCCACAAAGTTTGTGACTGTATAGAGAGCCGCGCGGCGTCGTTTAACTTAAAATACCCACGTTTTACCGTTTTGGAAGAATGTTCGCTTATCATAGATATTTTCAAGCAAGTTCTATTCGAAGGCAACTTTAAAGCGAACCTACGTAGTAAAAAGGTACAATATTGTAACCATAAAGAAATAACTCATATCGTCATAACTTCTCAAAAAAACTTTATAATTTGGAGCGATGTAAAACAACTATAAAAATATCAAATCCTATACGATAACTGCTGCGTTGGTAAATACAATCAATACTCTAAAAATGTTCAAACTTAGGCTAGTGTCCCTGACTTTATGAAATTATTTCTAATCAGATCAGTTCTAAGTATATTTTTTGTAAAATTAATATGTGCGTATAACGTCAAAATCATAAGCGTGATCTTCCACTTACGCTTATCCGACTCGCAGTGGGGTCGGCGCACCATGCTGTTTAACGCATGTTACAGAAAAATTTGCTTTTAAATTTTTACGACCGGCCTCTGACGTCAATCCCTCTGGGGAGAAAATCATTAGCGCGATCATTATTTCAAAAATAATATTTTAAGAATAATGGTACGGTCGCTTATTGGCCAGGGCCAATTACAGTATTCAATATTTACAAATACAATAAATTTTAACTTATTTTAATTATTCATATTTTCATACATTTACATGTGTGTTACAGATATCACACTTCAACACTCATACCTCATTTTATATACGGTTGAACCTTGATTCAGTAGAAATTATACTGAGTTAGTTCTAAGTGTCTATGCTTATGGCTATGCAACTCCATATTTATTTTTACAATTTTTGCAACTTATTTCAATTTATTTTGTATGCCCCTAGTATATTGTATGAATTTCATGATGGCAATAATATCGGAATAGTATTTCCGTCCCATGACGGTGGTCCTATCGCCACAAGTTCGAATCTCGAGCAATTTATGTCTTTTTTCCAATCGAAAACTAAAACATAACTGTTGGTTTTGGTTATCCATCTCCACCGGCCATGTACCCACCATACAAAAAAAATACGGGTGCGTTGTCGACCTTAAAGGAAAGGGATAATAAGGGATTGGAAAGGGATAATAAGGGATTGGAAAGGGGAGGGGGATTTGGGCCTCCGGATTTCTCACTCACGGTACGGTTTTCTGTGTGACAGTGGTAACGAACCGGACGAGCCGGCCCATTCATGCTGTACACAAAATTGTCTACAGCGTGGCTCTACCACTCGTAAACACCACATTCTAATCCCCCTGGATGGTCAGTTCGCGGCAGGCTCGCGAACTACGTATACATTATCATTTTCGGTTACAGTAACTTGCAACGGGTACAGTTGCAGCTCGCTAGTGAGTACCAGCCTTTTAAATTTGAAAAATACGCGTATTATTAAAATTGTTTAGTTTTACAAAATGTATGAAAGTAATATTTTGTTACACTTGTCCGAAGTTATATTTATGCTCTAGGTACCATAGTAATATATAATATGATACGTAATACTATTATATATTTTGTAGTAAAAACATTTAATAAAATGGTTTAACATATTTTTTTATAATCTACATAACATAGTTTACTGAAGGATTTTTGAAATCTACATAAACATTTCACTAAAATTAATGAAATTTATTCACCTCGTAAATCTGATTTATGGCACAAAGTTTATAAAGTTGGATGTATATTTTGTGACACCGATTTTTGGCATTTGCAAACTATATTTAGTTTTTATGTATTTAAATCATAATATTGGTCAAAATGGAAATATGTATAAATCCAAATAAAGTCGTAAGAGCGTTAACGATGTTACGTCTATACTCGGGATAAGAAATAGCTTTACCAATATCGGTGCTGAGTACATTCAGATGTCCTGCCCGCTTAGCATGAGCGCACGAGATATTTCACGGGCAGGAGAGGATATTTTGTCGATATCGACTTGTTTCTAGTTTGTATCGTGCACCCCACGACATAGAGTATACAGATATCACTAGAAAACGAGTCGACAACATTTTCTCGAGGCGTTATGTTAAGCGCGCTGATATAAAATTTATGACCCCGTATTGGGTCAAGGATTGGCATTAAGGATCGTCCTCCACACACATCTTTATACCTTTCCTATTTAGTCTTGTCAAATGTAATGTATCTTTCCCAATTGACTAAAGGGCTCAGCCCTCAGGATCTCGTTCTAATCGTTGCACCTTCAAGAACCCTGGCCACTGGTGTCTCGAGCGAATACCCGGGCTGCCTCGTTTGTGATATTGACCAATACCTTATAGACGGGTATTCTGTCCATCACCATTCTCCTTGTTGTCGGTATTGAGTTGGTCCCGACTCCGCTTGTCTTTGCTCCGACTCCTGAAGAAGGAGGCGGTGGTGATGGCCCTGCCGCGGAAGGAACCTGGTGTGCCGTTGGCTATAGAGGTTCCGGAGCCCTCGTTGGTCTGCTCTTGGATCTTCGGCGATCGCTCCCGAGGCCGCGACCGTGAAGTGAAACTGTTCGCTTTTAACCTTGCTCCTGGAAACGTGTTTATACCCAATGTAATATCACTATTCAATGAAAAATAATACTTATACTAATAATGTACAAAAGAAGTGACACTATAAAACTACCGTTCGAGATAAATTGACTTCCTAGCGATTTTAGTCTATTATTGATGACATTTCACTAATGGCCGTTCCCTATATTCTGTCTGTCTCTAGTTTTGCTATACCGGCGATAGAAAATGTTATCTATTTTCCGTTTTACCGTCCCAATAAACTTACTAATGATAGGTAATCCTATTCTTCATTGCTGTCTACTGATGAGAGGACTGATAGCTGACTACAGATATACAACACTATGAAAATGACAGTTCAAGCGTCCCAATATTTTTTATGTGCTATCTGTCGATAAAGTTATTTAGTTTTTTCTTTATCGGTAGATTTTGACCGATAAACAGATATCCTCGGCTGTAAAAAAACGAAATAAATAACGCATTTTGAAGAAATAGCCATGAGTATACAAGGCTTACATGGCACTTGCACTGCAATACAAAAAACTAAATAAATTATGTAAAAATCTAAAAGAAAATATAAAAAAAATCTAAAATTCCCATAAATTAAAATAATGCACCGTTTTGATAATTAAATTAAGTGCAAGAGACATATAAATATTTGTTAATGCAAACAAAATAATTCCCCACTTCAGTAAAATCCCCCAAATTCGCTTGGGATTTTTGTTCAAAGGACTTGTATTCAGAGCCGTAATGTATTGTCAGTAAAACGTTTTCTTATTACATTGTGTTTTGCAACATAACAAGTATTTCTCGTTATTATTATTTAATTTACAGTGGTAAAAAATAATAATTATAGATAAATGTTAAATTAAAACTTATATTTCTAATCTAAATCATATCTTCATATTTTCTAACACAAATTAAACAATAGTTCCTCTTTCTCAGCTTGTATGAACATAACGCACAAGAGGGCCCTTATAGACTACCTATCTATTGCTATCATAGTATCCGACGTGCATATCTAAAAAATAGGGACGATTTCAAGCAGTAGATAGAACAATACGGATGTTTCACGATAGCTATCTATCGTGAAATTGAAGATTAATATTGGGAACGGCCATAAATGTTACACCTATTGCAATCCAACGTGGTGGGTACCCTTTGCTGATTAACGGACGAGGCAATGTCGAAACTTGGTTCCCGTTGCAGATTGTGAGGGTCAGACGGCGGGCCGCCCCACATAGGTAATACCAAATCCACCGTCAAATCATGATGGGAAGGCAGATCCTGGTATTGAGCCGGGATAACGCTAGGCAGAAAAAAGATTGATAACATTTATTGTCAAGCAGCTGTCTGCCTGTGACCAGTCGCTTCATCCCAAAATGTAAGGGCGTAAGAATTAAGGATTTTCTGAGGCGGGCCACATTTTAAATTACTGCTCCTGGGTACCAAAACATTAAAGTAGATTATAAGACATCTGCAGTCAATAATAGAACTCTGGGGTAGGCCAGCAAGATTAGGGTGGGCCGGGCCTACCAGCTACGATTATTATACAATACATACCTATTTTTATTAGAGTCGTGGGCTATATTATAATCGGATCTATCAATTATAACATTTTATAACTTGCAGTTCCCCGCTGAATCCAGTATTATTTACATTATGAAACAGTGGCAGGAGGAGACCGTGTTGATATTATTATTATGATACACACCAATTTTACTGATCATAGAGGAGGAGTCGGTCCGTGTGGGATCAGTAGGCGAGGCAGGCGAGGTGGTCGAGGCAGGCGCGGCGCGTGCGTTCCGCAATGCGTGCAGCATCAGCGGTGACACGTGCGCGCCCGTCGGCGTGTGCGGCGCAGACACTGAGCCCGCCGCGCCCGCCCCCACCCCCACCGACGCACTCGACAGCGCCACCTCACGCCTCAACACCACGCTCCTCGCGTGCGGACGCCTTATCTTGTCCATCTCTAACGAGTCACTGGACAAAACGTATGATAATATATGTATATGGATACTTTATCCTACTTCATACTACTATTATAAATGTGAACGTTTGTGAATTTGTATGTTTGTAAGACAATCACGCCTTAACGGATGAAAGGTTTTGGGTGAAATTTGGCAATATATAATAATCAGCGGGGTTCGTATATGCAACATGACATATCGCGCGCGAGAGAGAGATAACTATCGACGACAAATATCGATAAAATTGGGTGAAAGTTCGATAAAATTCCGATGTCATGTAAGGGTTCGTAGACAAAATACAATAGAGAGGTTGAAAGTACTATTTTCTCTACTTTTGACATAATGACTTTTGCTTGTCTATTCTAAAATGATGGGCGCTAAACATAAAAGAATACATACATATTTTCGCCGCGCCTGGCGTGTGATCGTACGCGACGTCGCTGCGAGCCGCTCGGCGCTGTCCTAGCGCGGTCTGTGCGCATACTGCCACTACGATGAGCTGCACAATTTATGATTATTTTCATTTTTGAGTAGCAGGTCCTGCGGTAGTGAAGGGGTGCGGGAGAAGTCACATATTACGTCACATCACTGTCCCACACATGTTACGTAATGAATTGAATACACATGATAGAACGCCGCGTCCCCCTCCCGCACCGATCCACTACCGCAAGACAACATACTTTTATTATAACGTAGGCCAGCAAACGAGCCAGTGGGTCACCTGATGGTAAGTGATCTCTACCGCCCATAATACCAAAAGAATCATGGCCCCGTTGCCGACCTTAAAGGAAAGGTTTAATTAAGGGATTGGGAAGGGGATGGGATTTGGGCCTTCGGATATCGCACTCACCGTATAAAACGCAGCAACGAGCTGCTACTTTAAGCCAGTATTCTGTGAGACAGTGGTAACAACCCGGACGAGCCGGCCCATGTTGTAGACAAAACTGTTACATACATGTTATGCTACCCTCTGACCCCTGTAGATGTTTTAACATTACGCGATTGAAATCATTTATCATACATATCCTATTTCCCATAGGGGTAGGCAGGGACAACAGATAATTTATCAGTCGTAAGGTTTAAGACATATTTTTACTTTTAAATGGCAAATGCATTTGGTAAAACGGATTTTTTAATTTAGAATTTTCTAAATGGTTAGACATTATATTTAGATGCTTTTTTAGGTTGGGGAAAATGGCCATACATATACGCCCAGAATTGTAGATATCACAGAACACAAATTGTGCTCTATGAATATTATGGTGATATACAAAAATTATTTATTTGAACTCACGTAAAGAGCCTGCGTCGAGTGGATGTGTGTTAATCCGCTTGCGAACTTGCAGCATTGTGTAGACGATGTCGGCGAGGGAATGCGGTTTGGCTGCGGCGGTGACGTCACCAGCGCGAGCCGCTTCAGGCCGCTCTACCACCCACCACGTCTCCATGCGGCCCTTGCCCTTCACCTCCACCATGTCCCGGTACTTCACGCCGTAACCATGCCGCTCAAGTATCTAACACCAGTGGAACTTGCTAATGAGAGCTATGCCAAAAAATTATACCTACGCACTCGCTCCTGTAATCCCCGAAGGGGTAGGCAGAAGTGTAACCAGTACACCCACATTTCGCCGAGTGTATCTCCGTCCCATGATGTGATAGGGGGCGAGCCTATCGCCATACCGGGCACAAATTCCAGACTCCGGGCTGATACTGAGCTTTTTGTAAAAGAAAAACCCAATATCACTTTTACCCGACCCGGGGATCGAACCCGAGTCCTCAGCGTCAGCCTCAGTCGTAACGCGTACGCATTACAACTGCGCCACCGAGGCAGTTAAAAAATTATGAAAGCCAGAATTCTTACAAATAAGGAGTACTGCTACTTCAGAAGTCGCCAAGTACTTACAAAATATTCAGATTTGAATCGAGAGATTAGAGGTAGGTATTCGGCAAGGAGCAGGACCCCTCAAGACTAAATGTGACGTTAGCAAAACGTATGTTAGCATAATTTTGACACACGAGGAAGATGGACGAAAGGGACCTAAGGAAAGACTGAAAGACAGTAGTAAGTAACCGGTCGAGCCGGCTAACTTATGTTGTAGACAAAACTATCTACAGCGTGGCTCTATCGCTTATCAAATCAGCTCTATGATAATATATAACATCTTGCAATCCATGACAATAGTTCATATCGACAGCCTCCGTGGCGCAGTGGGAGAGTAGCTGGCTGCTAAGCGAGAAGCCGTGGGTTCGATTTCCACGCCGAGATAAATGTTTGATCCACAAATATTTGTTTCGTGTCTGGGTGTTGTGGGTTGGCAAGTCCCTCGTAGTTCCTGATATCCACGATACAGGTTTACCGAGTGTGGGGTCAGAACTATGTGAGAGACTGTTGGCTGTATTTATATATTATTTAATATTGATGGTGAGATGATATAGCGAGTCTGACCTGCTTGGTGCACTTAGTGACTTGTATCATGTCCATGACGCCGGTGCTCTCCATCCGTGAGGCTTCGTTGACAGTATTACCCCAGATGTCGTACACGGGCTTCAGTGCGCCGATCACTCCGCCCACCAAAGGACCGCAACTTATACCTATGGATGATTTTTATAGGAAAACTAGGTACTTAGGCACTAAGGCCCGTATTATAAAACAACACTTAATAAGCTCTTTGCTAAGTGTCGATTTCTGTACGCGTGATTGGTCCGTTTTTGTTTGGCGCCAAAAATAGACCAATCACGTGTACAGAAATCAAAACTTAGCCAAGAGCTCACTTGAGTGTCGTTTTATAATATGGGCCTAATATTGATTTTTATATGTGTGAGTAGATTTGCTCGCGGTTCCGTCTGGACGGCCTTTTCCGAAATAAAAATTAGCCTACGTCCTAATCCAAGTCATAATATCAGGTATATTGTGCCAAATTTCATCCAAAGCCGTTCAGTCGGGCGTGATTGACTAATAAATATCGAAATTCACAAACTCACAAACATCTAAACTTTCATATTTATAATAATAGTAGGAGTAGGATTTACTTGGATTTATGAGTGACATGAACATGCACAATGCCAGATAAATCATGGGTCAGTTATTAACTTCAGTTATGAAGTCTCTTGCCATTTCTTTCTGTAAACGGTCGGAAATGCATCACCAATTTTTATGGATTTTTCCAGACGGTAGTGAATCCTCAGCATGGTGATCCACAACCTGGTTGACAGCCTTGTGCTACCATACGTGGTACTTTTGTGAGTGGTAGAGCCACGCTGTACACACATTTGTCTACAGTATGAACGGGTCGGCTCGTCTGGGTCGTTACCACTGTCTCACAGAAAACCGACGTAAAGTAACAGCTTGCTGCTGCGTTTCGTACGGAGAGTGAGATATCCGGAGGCCCAAAACCCCTCCCCTTCCCAATCCCTTTTGTATCCCTTTCCTTTAAGGTCTGCAATGCGCCCATTATTCTTTGGAGTTGTGGGCGTATATGGGCGATGGAGATTACTTACCAACTGAACCACTTGCTCGGTACCGATCTATGCCATAAAAAAAAACTACTCACCAATCCGAAGACGGAACTTGTTGAAGCTATGCTTATTGACTTCTTCTAATGCGCCTCTCATGGCGAACGCGTAGTCCACCAGCGCGCACAGGTGCTCGCTATCATCGGACCCTGACTACAAAACATCAGGGGCCTTATTAACCAACTTCAAAATAAAATAAGTTTTAACATATTCCATAAAGCTGTTCTTCTTCTTCTTCTTTTAAATTTCAGATGGCTCCACCGAAATATCAGTGATTTTGCCACTAACAAAACAAAGACGAGAACTTTCGGCCTGAGGTTATTTATGTATCTATTAAATAATAATATAAGAATCTTATTTTAAATAATAGCTAAACTAAAATAATACGAATTTTAAAAAGACATTAAAAAAACCTTTATAGCTGTTTTCTGTTAATCCAGACGTAGATGAATGAAATAAATACAAAAAGAATTTTAAATAGGAAGTTCCGGAAGTAAAAGTAGGATGCTATGTTAATTTGGACTTTAAATTAGTATTACATATGATTAAAAATATGGTAGATATAGGTATCTAAAAGATTAATTGGATTATTTAGATATTCAAAAGAGGAACATTTAAATATAAATAAAAATATCGTTAGTAGAAACTAGTAATTTCTCACAAGTCACAGCCCAAAACGCCATTTTGAGATTCTATTCACAGCAGTCACAACACAAAAAAGCAAAGTGAGTAATGTAAAGTAAGTAAAGTGAGAAACGGATTATCATCATGGAAAAAGTCACAGTAGCTCGAAGGAACAGAATTGGAATAATAAGAAGTGGCTACTGTCGGTCAAAGATAGAGGTTATTAAATTTAATAAACTTATAGAGCAGTATTATATTTTGGGAAAAAACACTAGCTAATATAGTCTTAACATTTACAGGTCGGGGGAAGTCAAATGGAAGGAGATCATATATGGGGATTGGGACTCTAGGACACGAGAAGAACAGATGCTCCAGGGTACCCTCATCCAAGCCACACTCACACAAAGAGTGGTCACGGACGCGGATCTTGGCAAGAAATACGGGAGAGCACACATGACCTAACCGCAAGCGGATGATAGCTGAGGTAGTTTTCTTATCAATATTTCTGAATTTATAGAACCAAGGTTTTGGGGGAATAAATGTTTGGATAGAGCCATAATGAATACCTTTTAATATTCTTGAACTTTGCCACTGGTCATTCCAAGCTGCTATGAGGTCTAACTTAGTTGAACCAAGTAAGTCTCGAGCAAAGCACTGTTTATGTGAGTCAACTCCAGAGATGACTGCATTACGGGCACATTGGTCTACAACTTCTTTTCCAGAAATACCATTATGGCTTGGGATCCATGCTAGAACAACTTCGATTCCCAAGCAATGACATTTATAAAGAATTTCTTTAATTTTCAGGGATAAATAAAAGGAATGTTTATGGAAGGAAGATTTGAGAAGGTCTTGAAGTAAGCTCCGGGAGTCAGAAAATATGATACATTTGTTAAGAGCATGTGAATGAACAAATTGGACTGCCTCTAGGACCGCTATGGCTTCACCAGTAAAAATGGAGGTCACAGGAGGGTTTTTAAAACTTAGAATAATCTTATACTTTGGAATCCAGACAGCAGCACCAACAGGGTCAGAGTTGGAGAGTTTGGAAGCATCTGTGAACAGAGGAATCCAATACCCCCATTTCTCAGACAGAATTCTGTTGAAATTTTTCTTGGCATCAGAGTCATTTTTACAGATTCCAAAATTAAGAATGATATTGGGGGTGAAAATTAAAGAAGGAAAGTCAAATGAGAAAAGAAAATGAGAGTTAGTCTGAAAGATTTGGACACAGGAAACAGAATATTTTAAGAAGCTGTTAACAAGAAGTGTGGGAGATTTGTGGGACCAATAGTTGCAATTCTGGGTTAACTGGGCGAGCTGGGGAAGTTTTTCATGAAGGGGGTGTGAGGATTTTTGTAGAATGTTGTAGAAAAAACGGTCACTTAGGAATTGCCTGCGGAGAGAAAGGGGAGGGTCCAAACATTCCACTTGGAGGGCATTGATTGGGGAAGATCTCATTGCTCCACAAATAATACGAAGACACTTTGATTGAAGTTTATCAAGCAAACTCAAAGCAGATTTGTTGCATGGTTCCAGAAGAAAGCATCCGTAATCAAAGTGACTGCGTATAATTGCATTATATAGTAACTTCTGGTTATAGGGATGGGAACCCCAACGAACACCTGAGATAGCCCGAATAACATTAATGCCTTTTTCACACTTGGCTTCTATATATTTTAGATGGGGGATGCCTGTAAGCTTGCTATCAAATATGACACCCAAAAATTTTATTTGATTAAGCACTTCAATAGGTTGGTCATTGAGTATAAGAGTAAAGGGTGGTAGGGCTCTCTTTCGAGAGAAGACAACTGCTTTACTTTTAGGTACAGAGATTGATAGGTGATGATTTCTCAGCCATTGATTTAGGTAGAACAAAGCAGAGTTCATTCTACTAGAAGCTTCTGATATAGATTTAGAGGGGACGTACAGTAAAACATCATCAGCATACTGCAGAACATTGACAAAACAATTGACTGATTTATCCAGATCCGCAGTGTACAAATTATACAGAAGTGGACTGAGAACAGAGCCTTGTGGAAGTCCTTTCCAAACCATCTGTGGGGAATGATTGGGGCCATGGGCACTAAGAACTATTGAGCGGCCCATGAGTAGATTACTGATTATGTTTATCATCCTCGCCGGGATACTCAGCTGTTGCATTTTATACCTGAGTAGGGGAAGATGGACATTATCATAAGCTGAGCAGATATCTAAGAAGACTCCAATGACGTGTTCCTCACTAGAGAATGCTAAACGGATATCAGTGGTAAATATACTCAAATTGTCCATAGTGCTCATGCCCCGTCTGCATAAAGCTGTTGTCGCGGAATACCGCGAATTATTTTGATTATTTACAATTGTCGGTATACAGGAAATCATATTTTTTTTATTACACGATATTGCGGGTATATAAATACTGAATGAAAGTATATTGTTAGCGTATTCTGTTAATATTGGTATATTGAGGGTGTCTGACAAAGCAACGTTGGGTACACTGTAATAATAATGGTGCAATATAGTTGTGGAAGGGTAGTTAAATGGTATAAAAGAGGTTTTCGCCATAACTGGAGGTTTTAGGGTTGGAGTGCCTAAAGCGTTCGCCCGAAAGTCCGGTGTCGCTGACTAAAGCCGACTCTCGTCAGGCTATCAGCAAGCGTCCATCCAAATAAAAATAAAAAGAACTGGAGGTCTTTTGCCCGCGGTCGCTCAGTTCACTAAGATCAGTGCTCATTCGATAGTCCAAGTGTTTATTACGCGGTAGCTATGCTGGTTTACTATTCGGTTCCAGTTGTTTGAGTTATAATTAGAGAACGGTCTATACAGAATCCTGACATGGGGTTGTGATCTGTAAAGTAGTTGAAGTGATTATTGTCGTTTGGTATTAGTGGAATAATACTCGTCTCGCGTAACTTAACTGAAGGCGACCAGGTTCTTTTGTCTGTAGCGAATGGACAATGCAGTTAGTGGTTTTGTGTACCTAGTGCGGTAGAATCGAGTTTAGCGGTAAGTGCTAGAACATAATCATAGTGACTATTTTAATGCAATATTTCTCTCTGCCTTATGATTCTTTCTATATTATATGCGGTTAAGTTGCTGTGGCGACAAATGTGTATGGTTATCCTGCTGCGGCAGTCGACGAGTAATACGGTTATCCTGCTGCGGCAGAAGTGTACGTATATGTGCAGTATTGCTGGGACAGGGGTGACTATAAGGGGAGGTTGGAGGTCACCGGGCGAGTGCCCATAATTTTATAGGGCATAACTGCGGTCACGGCCCGGCTCAAACTGCGGTCACTGAGCCTTAGTATTAAACAGACACTACAGTATGTATGTTGGTATTTTAAAGGACGTATAACGTGATATTCAATTTTTTGTGTACATGTGTTGGAAAGACTTCAATTCGCGAACCCAACATGAAATAAGGGGGTTTCGCGACAGCTGTGGAATAGTTTACCGGCGCACGTGTTTCCTCCTTCCTATAACATGGGATCCTTTAAACGGTGTGAAGAAACAACTAAGCAGGCCGGCATAATTCTGCCGATCTGCGATATATTCAGTGTCTATCGTTGGTTGACAGTATTCATGGATTGCGCTACACTTACCATCAGGTGTAGCGTAGTTACTTTACCGAGCCAGGATAAAAAAAACAAAATAAAACACTGAAAAGTCAAAAATAACATTTTCTAGAGGTCTCTTTAGAGTCGGTGCCTGTGTCGTTTTTTATTATATTTGGATCCGCTATTCCTTACCACATTATTCGGGTCCAACCCGGAGGCAGCCATGTACGTGGCTCTGATGGTTTTGATCTTTTCGATGCTTTTGAAACGCTCCTCCATCAGTAGCTTGTCGAAATCAACTGTGGAATGCAATTGTAAATTTACTCATAATATCACTCTTGCTGGGCGATTTTCGGGATATAAGGAGCATCTACGTATGTTATAGTGGATTCACAAGGTTCGATTTCTCGGTCCATTGCCTTGATTTGTATAATTCTTACTGATCAATTTTATTGAAAGTTTATTAATAAAACAAACCGTGTGTACTAGCGAGTAGGAGAGTCAAAATGTTATAGTTTATTATCAGAATATTCCTGGGCCGCAGGTTCGATCCCTGCATAGAGACAAATGTTCGTGTTGTAATTTATGTCTCTGAGCAACGTCTAATTGGTAATTAAAGTTAATTGGTTTATGCTCGCGACAATGCCTACGTAGACGGCCGTTGCGGGATACAGCGTAACCTATGTGCCAATCCAGGTCATGGTCTACCTGAGTGCCAAATTTCATTAAAAACCGTTGAGCCGGTAAGCCGTGATAGGTCCCTCTTATGCGAGGGTCACCTGGGTTGGTATCAGCGCTTTGTTTATTTTTGCCGCCAAACAGCAGTGTGTAAGTACTGTTGTGTTTCGGTTTGAAGGACATTGAAGCCAGTGAAATTACTGGGCATTATGAGACTTCAAATCCTATGTCTCGGGGTGACGAGCGTAGTTCACTGCCATGCAGTGCTTTGTAATTCAAAGTTCTCTGTGGTGTCGCTTCTGTTTATAAGCAGGCGTAGCGCATACCATCAGGCGAGCGACCTGCTCGTTTTGTCACTCAAGCTCAAAGACTTATAACGTATACTACTAGACAAGCTGCGCGGTACATAGAAATTGTACTACTAAGTTGCGGTCAATTGACCGTAACTCAATATTACCATCTCGCTTACTCTCAACTAGAACCACGTCACGCTCCCTGTCTGTGAGCTGTGAAACTCCCGAGTAATGTGACGCAACTTTACTTCTAAACACCCCGAGTAGTGTCTTTGCTCAAGCTAATAAAATAAAAACAATTGGCAAATAAATGCAGTTACATAATTTGGTACGTTACTAATAATTTCGTTGAGCAGCCGCATGCTCTCCACGCCCTTCTCCTCGGTGTAGAACTCGTGGAAGTTGGCGATGCTGGCGAACATCACACCAACCTTCGACCGCGACTGGGAGTATAGTTGCTGTTGAAATGTAATAAACATAAGCTCACGCCTGTACACCCATGGAGGAAGGCAAAGATGCAAGAGAAGGAGACTGCCTCGGTGGCGCAGTTGTAATGCGTACGCGTTACGACTGAGGCTGACGCTGAGGTCTCGGGTCGGGTAAAAGTGATATTTGGTTTTTCGATTATGAAATGCTCGGTATCAGCCCGGAGTCTGGAATTGGGCCCGGTATGGTGATAGGCTCGCCCCCTATTACATTATAGGACGGAGATATGATCGGCGAAATGTGGGTGTACTGGTTACACCACTGCCCACTGTGTATCATAACAATCACGCCTGCCCCCAGAGGAGACATAAGAGACACAAAAGTCTGTACTGATTATTTCCTCTCGCCTTATAGGCTCTTGTGACCTTTTCGAGAATTCTACCATATTCTCTGAGAGCCTATAGCAAGAGAATTTTTTATGGCATATGCTGGCAAACGAGTATGTGGGTCACCTGATGGTAAGTGATCTCCACCGCCCATGTACGCCTACAATATGAAAAGAATCATGGACACGTTGCCGATCTTATAGGAAAGGGATAATTAAGGAATTGGGAAGAAAAGGGGGATTTCGACCTCCGGATATCTCACTCACCGTACGAAATGCAGCAGGAAGCCGCGAATTTACGCCGGTTTTCTGTGAGACAGACTGTGGACGAGCCGGTTCAATCATGCTGTAGACAAAATTGTCTACAGCGTGACTCTACCACTCATAAAAACAATAGAATAGCACCAACGGGTAAATAAAGTACTTAACCCTTACATCAGGACACCGGTTCTTGCTCAAAAAATGGTTGACGACATGATCTGGTAGAATATGTTCGAGGAGGTATCTGTTGAGACGCTGTGTTTTTTTCATCTGGGCGAGGTCATCCTCCGCCTGCTGTTTCCAGAGGAAGTCAAGCCGTGACGTCACTTCCACCAGCCGCCCGTGGTAGATCACCACCGCCAGGAACATCGTGATTAGGATCATCATTTGCACGTACATCGGCAGCGAACTGTAAATACAACCGCGATTAATGTTAATTTAATTAAAATATTATTTTATGAGTGGTAGAGCCACGCTCTAGAAACTTTTGTCTACAGCATGTATGGGCCGGCTCGTCCGGGTCATTACCACTGTCGCACAGAAAACCGGCGTAAATTATCAGCTTGCTGCTGCGTTTCGTACGGTGAGTGAGATATCCGGAGGCCCAAACCCCCTCCCCTTCCAAATTCCTTAATTATCTCTTTACTTTAAGGTCGGCAACACACCCATGATTCTTTTGGTGTTGTGGGCGTACATGGGCGATCGAGATCACTTACCATCAGGTGACCTACTTGCTCGTATGCCGCCGGCCTATGCCATAAAAAATAAAATAGGAAACAAAATGTAAATATAGGTTACATACTGCAGCGATAGCTTAGCGGGAAATGGTACGGGCTGTCGAGATGAAATTCGCAGGTTTGAAACCAACCCCAAGAGCATACACCTCTGACATTTCTAAGTTATGTGTGTATTCATTGTTCATTATAGCTTGTATTAACGGTAAAGAAAACGGTGAGGAAACCTGCATGCAAGAAGTGCTCCTTAAGAGTTTTTCTAAGGTGTGTGAAGTCTGCCAACCCGCATAAGGCCAGCGGGATGTACTAAGGTCTAACTCCTCTCATTCAGTAGAGGAGGCCCGTGCCCAGCAGTGGGACGTGTATAATACAGGGCTGGTATTATTATTATTATTATAGGTTATATAGGAAATAATTAGTGCCTAAAGTATTAGTGTCTTTCTCAGTGATATATACTAATAGATGGGTTTTTACCCAGAAGTGGGACAACCAGCCTATTCAATAATATAAAGTGTAGTGACTTGCTTGTCACCAGGGCCCGCCAGGGTATTTTCAGTTTTGTACGCCGTAGTGGCTTTTGTTACTGATATACTCTTGCTTTTGTTAATCGTCCTTGTCTTTTACTACTGAGTATCGAAAAAACCAATCGGTTCAGATGTAATCACTAATTATTCAACACTGGCCTTTGCTCGTGGCCCGCCCGCGTGAGCGAACTTTTCCGGGATAGAAAGTAGCCTATGTTTCTCAGTGATAATGTAGCTTCCTAACAGCAAAAGAATTTTTGAAATCGGTCCAGTACTTTTTAAGTTTATTCGTTACATACAAAAATATAAAACTTTCCTCTTTATAATATTAGTGTGTGGTAGATAAATTTGCAATGATTTACCTATATGTATTCAATCTGACGTGTGTCCTATTGAGAGTTACTGAAACGGTATGTTAGGCCAAGTACCTTTAAGTAAAAGAAATCAAGAATGATATCTTAGACCCTTCAAAATACTCACGTGTTATTGGAATATTTGTCAGGGTAGTTATAATAATGTATCAGTAGACCGATGTACATGAGAAAGTTGATGCAAGCGATGAAAGTCTTGATCAGATAGTAGAGGTTGAGGACGGAGGTGAGTGCGACCAGACACAGCACCCACGTGAACACCACGTACTCCGACCTGCTGCACTCGTCCAAGCGGACGGTATCTCTGTTGGCGATGGTGAAGTTGGTGGCATTGGTCATGTTGGCGTTGTTGGTGTTGGGCGAATGTTCGCATACCCCGAGTTTCAGGACACTATAAAGTAAGAACAATTACAATTGCTTTTTTGGTCGTTTTCTATTAGATATGATGGCGAATATTTTTTAAATTTCCAGAACTTCGAGGCTAGACTGTCCCGCTCACATGCCTACCCGTAAGTTGAAGCTTGAAACTAGAATGTCGATTCTAGTAAAGTAGTAAAAAAAACTACCATACTATAAATGGATCACAACAGAATCGTGGAGAGATAGCTTGTCCTTTCAAAGTTTAAGGGTCCAAAGAATCTTTTCTGAAAGTCCAAAGGAATGTAGGCAAAAACATGTTATCTAGTACATGACTACTTACTTACAACAAATTTTAAATTGAGCCTAGACTTAAGGAAACTGACTTTTGCCAATTAGATCGAAGGTCAAGGTCCTGCATGCTAATCTCAGGTCGAGCATTCACTGTTGACTTTTGAGTTGAATTTGTGCTCTGTTTGTCGATAGGCTGTCATACCATGAGATGGAAATAGGCAAACCGTGAGCGCAGCGCTAGTTGCGTCTCTGTATACTATTTCAGGGATACAAGCGTGAGCTTATCTATGTATGTATTTATTATTTCCATAGCACTGCTGCTATGCAGACTGGAGTCCCTGACTGCAGGCAATGGAATTCCTTTCTTTGATTATGTTTACACTGATTTCGTAATAAAATCACTTGTGGATAAAACACCTTCAAGCTTCAATATCAAAAACAGTAATGTAAAATTAATTATACCTTTGCGGTCGTATTCTAACTACCAGTTCAAATCGTTGGTATGGTCGCCTTTTCATTTTTTGTTGGCAACGTACCTACTCGTGATTCTTCGAGCGTTGAAATTATTCAAATGCAGTATTATCACCAAATGACCCACTTGTTTCTTAATTGAGTTTCTGCTTTGAAATGGGTGTAGTTATTACCTGCATATAGACATGATAGTGACGAAGCAGCAGATGTGCAGGTTTCGGCGCTTGCGCGTGCTGCTGAGTGCAGCGGAGAAGCGCGCCAGCCGCGGCAGCCACGTCGGGAACTCCTCCAACATCACCAGCGCGAACGGCAGCGTCAGCACCACCGTCATCACACCCAGCACGATCATTAGGTTCGTGCAACTGCAACACATTATAGATTATCACAATCATTGAGTTTTGAAGTAAAAACTTATTTAGCATCGTTGTGATTTGAAAGTCGATGAAACTAAAAAGAGACAGACACATAAAGATTTAACGTGAGAAACATGAGAAAATGAGATAGGAAGCATTATACAGTTGTGCGCGCATGCGTAGTACAAAGCTTGAGAAAAGGCATCACACCAACCGTGGTGTTTTGTATACGTGTACGTATTATACGTTTGTAGAGTTTTTTCATAATTTTTATAATAAAATTCTTCATTGTATCATTTATCGAAAATGTAAACGAGTATGAATAAATCTATGTAGGTAATATATACGAATAAAATGTAAAATAATTATCAAACTTTGTATCACTATGATCATTACTAAAACCTACAATTATCCTCTTCCCGAAATTTTACATTCGTCTCATTATCTTGAAGTCAAAATTTTGAAGGTTTCACTTCTACCACGTGTGAATTGTACACATAATTTTTTTAAACTGTATTGTCCCACTGCTAGGCAAAGGTCTCCATCAACTCCTTCCTTCCTCCTTCCTTCATTATTGAGTTACTTTTTATTATATACTCTTTATCTTTCTAGTTATCATTTGCTAAAATTGCAATATAAGGTCGAATTTTGTTAGTCAAAAAAATTACCAGTTAGTTCCGTATGGAACACTTACTATCGGTGGGGTTAAAAATCTTATTGTTTCAATTTTAAAGTTGGTATTTGCTAATATGGCATTTTGGAGCAATTGTAGACTGCATTCTCGAAGTCAGTAGGGAGTGGGGCGGCGGCGTCGGTGGTACAGGTAGCGGCGCAGTTACAGATTCGTTCGCTTCCTTCGATAATGCGGCCTTAAGCATGCACCCACGATTTGCTACAGAGCTAGAGATGTAATCCATAACTTATACCGTTCGTCAAGTAATGAAATAGACACCCCTTTTAAGTTAACACGGAATAGTGGAGGGACAGGACAAACTACAACTGCTCATGCATTCAACCAAGACTATCAGACAGGTACCGTCACTTATGGCTTAAACAATCATTCGGTCATCCAGTACAGAGGTAGAATGTTGATAAATGCTCACTCGTAGTGTATGACGGACTGCACGAGGACTATGAAGACCCACAGCATGAGGCAGCACATCACATTGGATTTGAATGTGCGCTCGTCAAGCTGGCCGAAGCTCTGTTCTAGCGACGGTTGGCGGAACCGCAGCGTTAACGCGCGCATGTTGTCCACGCGCATCTTACGGTTGCTCTCTACTTCTATTGAATTTATCAAGTCGTCATCCTATAACATCATCCATTATGTTAGTTGTTTTTATGGTATAGGCCGGCAAACGAGCAAGTGGGTCACCTGATGGTAAGTGATCTCCACCGCCCATGTAAGCCCACAATACCAAAATAATCACGGGTACGTTGCCGAAAGGGATAATAAAGGAATTGGGAAGGGGAGGGGGTTAGGGCCTCCGGATATCTCACTCACCGTACGAAACTCAGCAGCATGCTGCTACTTTACACCGGTTTTCTGTGAGACAGTGGTAATGACCCGGACGAGCCGGCCCATACATGCTGTAGACAAAAGTATCTACAGCGTGGCTCTACCACTCATAAAAATAAAGATCTAGATAAATTAATAAAAAATAGTAATTTAATCGAGTTTAAAACCTAAATTGCAGTGGGTTTACTGTTATTTGTTGACCGGTTTCTGTTTCCCCTCGTAATCAGTCATCAGATCTTATAGGCCCCATCTTATAGGCCTATATATAGGCCCTAGCTATCTGCTCGTTTCGTAATTCAGGCTTTTTCCATAAGTCTGAATTACGAAACGAGCAGGTCGCTCGCCTGGTGGTAAGCGTGACACTTGCCCATGCAAATTATGGCGGAGATACCGCGTGCCTAACTTAAATAAAACTGAAATACAGACGAATTGGAAACGTCCTCCTTTTTAAAGTCGGTTGAAAAGTGGGCCGTTTGTGAGTTCCACCAGGTTATTTTGATATAAGAAGAGTTTTATAGTTACTGGGCGTCTATCAGTCTTTAAAAAAAATCGACAGAAATAGCAGACACAAAAACAGCCTCACAAACACAGAAGTCCACTTTATCTTCCTTTATCCCCGAGGGGTTTGGCAGGGGTAAAAAAGTGGTGAACCTGTCGCCATATCCGGTACAAATTCCAATCCCGGGAAATTCATTTGTGATTTTTTCCACTCCTTACCATTTCTAACACTTATTATGATTGCCTGGTACTTTCTCGGCCTAAATACGCTTCCAGTAAATCAATGAGGCGACTACGAGTAGCTCATTTTATACAGCTTCCGTGGCGCATTGGGCAAGTAGCCAGTTGCGAAGCGTGGGGCCGTGGGTTCGATTCCCACACCAAGACAAATGTTTGTCTTATCCACAAATATTTGTCTTGGGTCTGGGTGTTGAGGGACCGCAAGTCCCTCGTAGTTCCTGATACTCACGATACAGGTTTACCTAGAGTGGAGTCAGGACTATGTGTGTGACTGTTGGGTGAGTGTATTTAATATGATGAATAATCCTACCTCAATATCCTCAGGCAGTGGTGTGACGTCATCAAGGTAATTTTCTTGATCAAGCATGAAAGTGTCTCGCTGGGCATTACTCGACGTCCCACTTAGATACTGTTGAGAATGTGATAGGTTTTTGTAGTAGAGGTTAGCAAACGGGCAATTGGGTCACCTAATAGCATGTGGTCTCCAACCCCCATGAACACTTAAGTACAATACCAGAAGCGTCATAGATGCGTTGACGAATTGGAATTGGGTAGGGGAGGGGATTTGGGTTAACGAAAATATCACACACTGTACGAAACGTAAGATTCTCTGTGAGACAGTGGTAATTACCCGGTGGAGCCGACAGTTTTTGAATGTTATTTTCCGGGATAAAAGTAGACTATGTCCTAACCCAGCAATAAAAGTAGCCAATGTCCTAATTCAGATGGCTTAACATAATAATAATATGCAACACGCAAACACTTTAATGTCTACTACTAGACGGGCTGTTTAGAAGTAAAATTGTGTCACATAACGTACGAGTTTGACAGCTCACCATCAGGGAGCGCGATAGGGGTTTTAGTTGAGAGTAAGCGAGATGGTAATATTGAGTTACGGTCAATTGACCGCAACTTAGTGGTACAATTTCTATGCACCGCGCAGCTTGTCTCGTAGTATACATTAAAGTCTTTGGCTAAACGAGAAAAAATTGTCGACTCATTATGTATTGAAAATCCAGTTTTATTTGGTTAACCAGTTTTATCGAAGCTAACATGGTTGCATAGAATACTCAACTCGTTATGTCAAAAGCAGAGAAAATAGTAACTTCTACTTCTTTGTGGTATTTTGTCTACGAACCCTAACACGAAGACGTCATTTTATCGAACGTTGACACTTTTACCCACTTTTACTCGAAATATTTGTCGTCGATAGCGGGATATATGTCATGTTGCATATGCTAATATCATCGAAATAAGATAACTAGAACGATAACTCTCATATTAATCTGCCGAAAATACGGCTCCACTTACTTACACATGCAAAGGTAAAATGACACGTAACACTCATAAACGCAACAAAAATTAATGAACGTTCAAAATAAACTTTATTTCATAAAAGATAATATCTAAATATTAAATTTCTAAATCGAGTTACGACGTTCTGCACCGCGCAATTAATTTGCCGTATTAAGTGTCAATTAGAGATCATGAATCAATATTTCAGACTTTTATAGCCCCGCCCCCTTGCACAGACTTTTGGTGCGGCCATTTTTTGCTTGAGTTACGTTTCTTGTCATCTTATTTCGATGGTTAATATATGTTATGATATAGGTAGGAAGTAGGATAGTATATTGGTTGTCATACATTTTTGAAGGGCATCTCGGGCGCCCAGTCCCCTCCGTTCGCCAGTTCCCTCTCCATAATGCTACTCGGTCTCCTTGCTATGGCATCTCTAACATAGTCTGATGGTGTTGGTGCACTGTAACCGATATTGATAAGGTTATAGATGAAGATAAAATATATAATTTAAGCAAAAACAACCTTATAATCAAATAAAACTAGAGGGTACGCCCCTCGTATGCGAGAGGCAGTCTGCGTGGGTACCACCGCTTTGTCTATTTCTGCATTGGTGTGTTTTTATAGTATAGGCCGACAAACGAGTAAGTAGGTCACCTGATGGTAAGTGATCTCCACTGCCCATGTACGCCCACAATACTAATATAATCTTGGGCGCGTTGCCGACCTTAAAGGAAAGGGAGAAGTTAGGGATTGGGAAAGGGAGGGAAATTTGGGCCTCCAGATATCTCGCTCACCGTACGAAACGCAGCAGCAAGCTGCTACTTTACGCCGGTTTTCTATGAGACAGTGGTAATGACCCGGATGAGCCAGCCCGTTCATGCTGTAGACAGAGTTATCTACAGCGTGGCTCTACCACTTCATAAAGTGTGTCGGTTTAAAGGATATTGTAACGGTAGGCAGCGGCTTGGCTGTGCTCTGGCATTACTGCGGTCCATGGGTGGCGGTTAACACTTAACATCAGGTGAGCCGTCTGCTCGTCTGCCTATATAGACAATAAAAAAAATCAAAAAACCAGTGAACTACTTGGCATGATTACAAAATGCTTGCGATGCAGTACTTTTTTTTAAGGGCAGGCAGTAACGTTTATGAATATGGGGTCTCATAAACCTCATAGTGAGCGCGAACGCATAGTGACGATTTCTCTAAACGTCATTGGTTAGTTTTTGGCGCTAAATCAAAACAGACCAATCATGTACACAGAATTGGACACTTGGCAAAGAGCTTACTCAAATTGATGGCCTCCGTGGCGCAGTGGGCGAGTAGCCGGCTGCGAAGCGTGAGGCCGTGGGTTCGATTCCTACACCAAGACAAATGTTTGTCTAATCCACAAATATTTGTTTCGGGTCTGGGTGTTGTGGGACCGCAAGCCCCTCGTAGTTCCTGATACCCACGACACAGGTTCACCTAGTGTGAGGTCAGGACTATGTGTGTGACTGTTGGGTGTATTTAATTTTAATTTTAAATGTTGTTTGTGAATACGGGCCACATTATATTTAACAAGCCCTTTAACATACGCAGTCACGCCTAAAGGGGTAGGCAGAGGTGTAACCAGTTCACCCACATTTCACCGAGCGTATCTCCGTCCCTTATGTGATAGGGGGCGAGCCTTTCGCCATACCGGGCACAAATTCCAGACTCCGGGCTGATACTGAGCATTTCGTAATAGAAAAACCCAATACCACTTTACCCGACCCGGGGATCGAACCCGAGACCTCAGCGTTGGCCTCAATCGTAACGCGTATGGATTACAACTGCGCCACCAAGGCAGTCAAGGCAAGAGGCTTTAAGAAAAATGGTAGGTATGTCTAACCTGTTCCTATTATTAATTCGTTTGATCCGTCGCGGCTGTTCAGTGGCGCTGATAAAGTATGTGGTAATGTTCTGGTTCTTGAGGTATGAGTCCCGCGAGCCGCCGTCCCCCGGCTCCACCTCGAACGTGCCGTTCAGCTGCTCCAACGTGGCGGCTGATATGTGCACGCGCCTGGGATTACATAAATAAATATACACCGAACAGTCACACACATAGTCCTGACCCCACACTAGGTTAACCTGTATCGTGGGTATCAGGAACTACGAGGGACTTGCCAAACAACAAAACGAAACTAATATTTGTGGTTCACACAAATAGTTGTCTCAGTGCGGGAATCGAACCCACGGCCTCTCGCTTCGCAGCCAGCAACTCGCCACTTTCTGTCGCAACTGTATATCCACTTTATGAACTAACAGTCACACACATAGCCCTGACCCTACAGTTAGATACGATTATGTCGTCGGTATCAAGAACTACGAGAGGCTTTCGGCCCGACATCACCCAGTGTATTCATGCTTTAGACACGCTTCTCTACAGCATGAATGGGCCGGCTCGTCCGGGTCGTTACCACTGTCTCACATAAAACCGACTTAAAGTAGCAGCTTGCTGCTGCGTTTCGTACGGTGAATGAGATATCCGAAGGCCCAAATCCCTTTCCCTTCCCATTCCCTTAATTATCCCTCTCCTTTAAGGTCGGCTACGCGCCCATGATTCTTTTGGTATTGTGGGCGTACATGAGCGGTGGAGATCACTTACCATGAGGTGACCCACTTGCTGGTTTGCCGGCCTATGCTATAAAAAAAACACGTGATGTTCACATTGTATTCTGATTGGCTCATTTGTGCTATCTATCCGGTGAATCAAACTAAGATAGTTTATTGAAAATGGCTGTTAATAACATACCCCGGTAAGCCGCCGCTCTCCATATGGTTGGCGATGGTGACGTCATAAGACCAGAGGTCAAACTGCCACTTCAAGATGCCGAGCACTCCACACAGCACCGCACCACTGTGGATGCCGATGCGCATGTCCAAATCCACCTAAGGAAACAATTAATTAACTTATTTAAAAATAAATAGAATGCGAATGCTAAAATGTTAAAACAAAAAGAACCAATCAAATATATCTTAATTGTTGTTCCTAAATACGGGCGTTTGTGTCTATACCAATACACTATGAACAAGCAAGACATGGACGAATGAGTTGAAATCTACCTTCATGTTGTAGCGCAGGTCGCGAATGGCGCTGATCATGTGCAGGCCCATGTTGACGCACAAGAAGGCGTGGTCTTCATTCTCGGGCAGCCCGCTTACGCAGAAATAGCAGTCGCCCAGCAACTTGATGCGCAGGCAGTAGTTCTCCTGACAAACAACCGCGATTATTACTACCATCATTATATACCATTTCTGCCTGGCGTTATCCCAGCTTAATACCAAGGTCCGCCTTCCTCCATCATGATTTGACGGTGGATTTGGTATTATTTGGAGCGACCCGCCGTCTGACCCCCACAATCCGCAACGGGCACCAAGTTTCGACATTGCCTCGTCTGTTAATCAGTAGAGTGTACCACGTGCAGGTGAGGTTGGCTTTGGACCTAAGATGTTGGTGGACCACTTACACTGCATTTATTACTACCAACATCATCTACTTACTATTATCATTATTACTATTTTAAAGTAATGTTGCAGCGCAGTAGCTCGCTATGAAACGAGAGGCCGCGGGTTTGAACCCCGCACTGGCCCAATGGGTAATGTGATCCACTAATGGTTATTTCGACTAGGTGTTGTGGAAAGTTAATCTTTGGTAGTTTCCGATACCCACAATACATACTCACCTAGTGTGACTGTTGGGTGTATTTAAATTCATTGAACTATATGACCCGATTTTTAACCGTGTGTGTAAGGATTTTCTCAATTCGTTTGTATATTACGTCATATATCAATTTGTTCTTGGTTGTCCCATTTAGATTTAGGTAGTTCAGATCTGATGTAGGAGTACGTGGAAAATAGAAAAATTCTCAAAAAATAAGTGCCTTTGCACCGCGATTCGGTTTTAAAGTGGGTCTTAGAAGTTACTTTAAGTTACTTATTTTTATACAATATTGACAGTTTAGAAGGTCTTAACATGATTAACATTATCTTAAATGCTTGAGTTGTGTTTCAGTATTCGGGTGTTAAACTCAGGTATACATTTATTAGTTAATAGAATGTTCAAACAAAAAGAACCTCACCAGCGCTAACTTGTCGAACGTGGCGAAGAGTGTGTTGAGGAGCTTCACCAGCTCTTGTGCGCTGCATTTACTTGACAACTCTGGAACAATTACGGAAACACGATTTAAACTAATCAGTTTGAACATTATTTCCCCAGAGGGTTAACTTCAGACAGGCGACCGGGCGTAAAAACTACAAGCCAAATCTTTCTGTAACATGTGTTAAAAAGTATCTAGTTAATATATGACAGCCTACGTGGCGTAGCGGGTGAGTAGACGGCTGCGAAGCGAGAGGCCGTGGGTTCTATTCCCGCACCGTGATAAATGTTTGTGTGATTCATAGTTATTTGTTTCAGGTCTGAGTATTGTGGTCCCTCGTAGTTCCTGATACCCAAAATACAGGTTAACCTTGTTTGGGGTCAGGACTATGCGTGTGACTGTTGGGTTTATTTATTTATGAGATACTAGCTGTTGCCCGCGGCTCCGTCCGCGTGAATATAAAACGTAGCCTATAACCGTCTCCAGGGTCTCATCTATCTCTACATAAAAAATCATCAAAATCGGTTCAGTGATTTAGGCATGAAAGCGTAACAAACAAATAGATAATTAATTTTACATACACACTCACGCCTGTAATCCCCGAAGGGGTAGACAGAGGTGTAACCAATACACCCACATTTCGCCGAGCTTATCTCCGTCCCACGATGTGATAGTGCGTCCCACTTTACCCGACCCGGGGATCGAACCCGAGACCTCAGCGTTAGCTTAATCGTAACGCGTACGCATTACAACTGCGCCACCGAGGCAGTCGAGGCATAACTTTTTTTTTCATAAAAAGTATCCTATGTTACTTCTTATACCTCCAAGAATATGTGTACAAAGTTTCATGATGATCGGTTAAGTAGCTTTCACATTTATAATATTAGTAGGATAAGAACACGAGATATAAAAAGAACTTACCGGTGAACCCCTTGATGTCCGCGTAGAGTATGGATATGTTCTTATGGCTCTGTATGTATAGGTTGTTGAACTGCTGCCCTGTAGAGTCTCTTTTACCCTCTGCTACATGCCGCTTGATCTCGTTAGCTACGAACTTCGGAATCACTACACACACAAATTATGATTGTCTTTTTTAATGGGAACTAGGGGCTTTGCCTGTGTTTTTCCACGAAACATAAAATAAAAAAATACTTAAAGTCCGACGAATATGAGACATATCTTACTTTCTTACCCACATTATTCTGCATCGATTGGTATCGGTCTCGACCCCATACCCCCAGCGGTTTCGGAGGAGATAGCGTGACAAGCTTTTGGCAGCGGCGCCAGTTACTTTTTTTTAGAATAGAGAGATATGCATCGAAATAAAATAACTCGAACGATAACTCTCATATGAATCAGCCAAAAAATACGGCTCCACTTACTTACACATGCAAAGGTAAAATGACACGTAACACTCATACACGCAACAAAAATTAATGAACGTTCAATATCAACTTTATTTTATAAAAGTTAATGTCTAAATATAAAATTTCTAGATCGAGATACGAAGTTCTGCACCGCGCAAAAAATTTGACGTATGTATCAAGTGTCAACGAGAGATTATTATGCACAGACTTTTATAGCCCCGCCCCCTTGCACAGAGTTTTGGTAGGGTAATTTTATTACTTGAGTTACGTTTCTTGTCATCTTACTTCGAATATGGTAATAATTAGGCAACTGCTATGGTCTCAAATGTACTATACATTTTTGTCTATAGAATGAATGAGCCTAGTCTATCAGGTACGAAATTTATCACCGTTCCACCGATTTCATTTATTTCATGGATGAAATAAGTTTTAACAAAACATAAAAACCGTCTTCAAAATTAAAACACAAAAAAATCAAAACTAAGTATTTCTATGGGTCTCTTTATTTTTCAAGTTTTAGTGGTAGTTATACATAACATGTAGATTCCAATACAATAACATAATCGCGACGAGTGTATTGTTGTCCGTTAAGGAATTTCATTTTTTACTCCGTATTCCGTCATCAGATCTTAACCAAATTTATATAATAATAATAATAATACACCCAACAGTCACACACATAGTCCTGACCCCACACTAGGTAAACCTGTGTCGTGGGTATCAGGAACTACGAGGGACTTGCGGTCCCACAACACCCAGACCCGAGACCAATATTTGTGGTTCACACAAACATTTGTCTCGGTGTGGGAATCGAACCCACGGCCTCTCGCTTCGCAGCCGACTACTCGCCCGCTGCGCCACGGAGCTGTCACTATATGGGTCCTCATCGCAGCTAAGCTTTATCGTATGAAATTTTTCTATCCTCTTTATTCCCTAAATCGGTCCATAATTGGCGGAGAAATCGATGTACATACATAAAAAAGCAAAAACAAAAACGCGCCGAATTGAGAACCTCCTCCTTTTTTAAAGTCGGTTAAAAAATAAACCCTCACCACTCTCAAACAGCTCCCCCTGCTTGTCGCTCTCACTTTTGGTCCTCTTCCTTGCGACCATAGATCTTCGGGTCTCGAGGAACGCCTTTCTCTGGCCCCAGTCGGCGAGAGACTTGGCGTAAAAGCCCGCGAAGTTTACAGCCATGTATAGTAGAGCGTTGGCTCCTAGGATACTTGGCCTGGCGCACGAAATCGTCTAGAAATTACACGCAAATGGTTTCATGAAGAAATGCATAAGAAGAAATTTTCGTAAATAGTAGAGCCACGCTGTAAACAGTCTACAGCATGAAATGGATCAGATCCACTGGGTTTTTACTACTGTCTTACAGAAAACCAACGTGAAGCAACTTGCATTTCGTACGGCGGGTGATACGCGGAGGCCTAAATCCCTCCTTCCCCTTTCTAATCCCTTCTTTTTATGTTCGTCAACGCGTCCATGATTCTTTTGGTATCCTGGTTGTTGATGGCCGGTGGAGATTACTACCATCAGGTTCGTTCGTATGGCACTATGCTATAAAAGAGTCATCTGCCTAGAACTCTAGCCCAGCTATTGCTGACGATTGCATGGTACACAAAAGTTCGAGTAAATTTCAACGAATCAGGTACAACTGAGAAGACGAGACACATGAACTACTTGAATACTATGGCATTATATTATCTTTTTTACTGGTCTTCATAAGAATTTCGAAGGTATGTGAAGTCTGCCAATCCGCATTTGGCCAGCGTGGTGGACTAATGCCTAACCTCTCTCATTCAGTAGAGGAGGCCCGTGCCCAGCAGTGGGACGTATATAATACAGTGCTAGTATTATTATTATTTTATTATTATTGCACTGTTATGTTTCGGTTTGAAGGACATTGATTGATGAGAGATGTGGTGGAAATCACTTACCATCACGTAATCTACTTGCTCGTTTGACGGAATATGCTATACAAAATACGTAAACGCTTACCGAGTTACTGTCATCGTCGCTGATGACGGCGGTGGCGAGGATATGGGACAGGCCCGACAGGATGCCGATGACGATGCACCACGCCAGCGACAGTGGCAGCATCGCGTACGGCGCGAACACTATGAACAGCATGTACCACACCTGGTTCTTTGGCTCATGGTACCCTACTCCCTGGTTACTGAGACCTGTTTGCAATAATAATAATATATCAATCATATCCGACATCTGTGGTGCAGTAGATGAGTAGCCAGCTGCGAAGCTACCGTCCATGGGTTCAATTCCCACATCGAAACAAATGTTTGTGTGATCCACAAATATAGTGGTAACGATCCAGTCGAGCTGGCCTATTCATGCTTTAGAATAAAATGAAAATAAATAAATACATCCAACAGTCACACACATAGTCCTGACCCCACACTAGGTTAACCTGTATCGTGGGTATCAGGAAGTACGAGGGACTTGCGGACCCACAACACCCAGACTCGAAACAATTATTTGTGGATAACACCGACATTTGTCTGGGCGTCGGAATCGAACCCGCGGCCTCACGCTTCACAGCCAGCTACTCACCCACTGGGCCACGAAGGCTCTACCTACAGTGTGGCTATACCACTCAAAAAGAGATGTAAAAGAGAAGCCTTCACCTTGAGCTATGAGCAGTATCCAGGTTCCTGCTGCCGCCCAGTGCAGGTAGCTGTTGGCGAAGCACCGCCAGCATCCCAGCAGACACACGCCGCAGTTCAGGAAACAGAACGCGATCGTCCAAGCGATGTTGTACATGTTCACATTGTCAATACCTGTTTAAACAATTTAACTTTAACGATAATTAAAATTTCAACGGTAGGCAGCGGCTTGGCTGTGCTCTGACATTGCTGAGGTCCATGGGCGGCGGTAACCATTTACCATCAGGTGGGCCGTCTGCTCGTCTGCCTGTCTAGGCAATAAAAAAAACAAAAAAGTTCTCACAGACATGTGCTTAGTGGCAGAGATAAATCGGTGGTACTTATCCAGATGGAGTTTTTTTTGGGTACGAGTAACCTACCGTTTAGTAAATTCACACTATTTTTAACCACCGACGCAAGAAGGGGTGTTGTAAGGTTAGTAGCTTTTGATTATCTGTCATCGTAGCTCACAAACGGATGGGTCAATTTCAATGTAGTTTTATATTTGAAATATGATATTTAATCGAAATGGTCTTTATTAAATAAGTGACATGTGATTTTACCTTTGAATGTGTAAGTGGAGCCGTATTGTTTGGCAGATTCATATGAGAGTTATCGTTCTAGTTATCTTATTTCGACGAGTTTATCATTTTGTAGGTATGTGTAAATAAACACAACCAATTTTGTCATGATTCACTCCTGCATCCCTATTTAAGCCATTTTACCTTACTGTATATTACTCTAAAAATGTCACTTACCCAGTGCTCTAATATAAATTCCTGCAAGACATATCTGCAAAAAAAAATGATTATTTACCAATTATTTTTATACTTACTTAATTAAATACACCCAACAGTCCCACACATAGTCCTAACCCCACACCAAGTTAACCTGTATCGTGCGAATCAGGAACTACGAGGAACTTATGGTCCCACAACACCCTAACCCGAAACAGATATTTGTAGACCCCCAAACATTTGTCTCTGTGCGGCAATCGAACCTGCGGCCTCCACAGTCGCTCACTTCGTCACATCAAACCATCATAAATAAAAAATAATAATATTGAATATTGCCGAGGCGTTTTAATCGTAGTACTGAAGTCTAGTTTTTACGACCGGCCGTCGCCTAACCTGTCTGATTTACACAGTCACTGTGCAGCGCAGCTTTGACAGCGCAGTAGGCGATTAGCTGTTGCCCAATGCGCCACAGCGGTTGTCGATAAATATATATATTTATTTTGATTTGCTTGAATGACGAGACGAGCAGGTCGCTCGCCTGATGTTAAACGTCACGTCTGACCATAAACAAAAGCAACGTCACACATAACTCTAGAATACAAAGCACTGCATGGCACTGAATAGCGTTCGTCATCCCGAGACATAAGTCTCATAATACCCAGTAATTTCACTGGCTTCAATTTCCTTCAAACCGAAACACAACAGTGCTTCCACACTGCTGCTTGACGGCAGAAATAGACAAAGCGGTGGCACCAACCCAGACGGCCTCTAGCATACGAGGGACCTACCACCTTGTAAATCTTATTATCCTCCTTATAATTATTACAAATGTGAATTTTTGTATAATTATGAGTAGGTAAGTTTGGGAATTTGGATGTTTGTTACATCAAAATAAGATGACAAGAAACGTAACTCAAGCAAAAAAATGACCCCACCAAAACTCTGTGCAAGGGGGCGGGGATATAAAAGTCTGTGCATAATAATCTCTAGTTGACGTATCAAACGTAAAATTTATTGCGCGGTGCAGAACGTCGTATCTCGATATAGAAATGTAATATTTAGACATTGACTTTTATGAAATAAAGTTGATTTTGAACGTTCATTAATTTTTGTTGCGTGTATGAGTGTTACGTGTGATTTTACCTTTGCATGTGTAAGTAAGTGGAGCCGTATTTTTGGCAGATTTATATGAGAGTTATCGTTCTAGTTATTTTATTTCGATAGTTTGTTAATCAAAAATCTGAAAGGTTTGGGATGAAATTTTGCACACAGGTAGACCATGACCTGCATAAGGATATAGGATACTTTTTATCACGGAAAAGGCCATTTACGCGGCCGGAGTCGCGCGTAAAAGCTAGTTACATCGAAATCTGTTATGCGTGGTACAGCCACGCTGTAGACACTTGTGTCTACTGCATGAATGGGCCGGCTCGTCCGGGTCGTCACAGAAAACCGTGGGTTCGAGCCCTGCACTAAGACCAATAATGTTTGTGTGATCTAAAAATATTTGTTACGGGTCGAGACCAAAGTCTCTCGTAGTTACTACCTCATTCCCACGCACATATACCGTATCTTACTGTGGGATTAAGACTATATGTTGTTTAGCTTGTGTGACGCGACGAGCAGGTCTCTCGCATGATGGTAAGCACCACGACTGTCTATAAACAGAAGCATCACCACACAAAACTTTGAACTGTAAAGCACTGCATGGCACTGGCTTGCACTCGTCACTCCGATATATACGATGTTATGTCTCATAATGCCTAGCAATTTCACTGGCTTCTATGTCCTTTAAACTGAAACACAACAATACTTCAACACACTGCAGATTAGCGGCAGACATAGACAACATGGTGGTACCAACCCAGACGGCCTCTAGCATACAAGGAGCCTATAAACCACCTATTCAAAGTAGTGTGTTACTGTTGGGTGTATTTATTTGTTAGTTCGTTAAATTGCAGACCTTTAGAACGAAGTCGACTACGTTGACCATGATGAGTGACTTCTGCCGTTGTCTCCGGGAGTATCCCTGATAGGAACATTCCACTTTCTTATCCTGAAACAAAGTCACTCATTTATTTACTAAATAAATTATCTTATCATACTAATATTATAAATGTGAATGTAAGTTTATTTGTTACGCTTTCACGCGAAAACTCCTTAACCGATCATCATGAAACTTTTTACACATATTCTTGGAGGTATTAGAAGTAAATAGGATACTCTTTATAAAAAAAAAACTATTTGCTTGTTAACGCTTTCACGTCTAAATCACTGAACCGATTTCGATAAATTTTGATGTAGAGATAGACGGGACCCTGGAGACGGTTATAGGCTACGTTTTATTTCGGAAAAGTCAATTCACGCGGGCGGAGCCGTGAGCAAAAGCTAGTACACTATAATTAAGCTTAGAGGTTACGGGAAATGAGTATTATTTTAAAAATACAAGTTGACTGTAATCACTAAAATTCATGGTTTATTGGTGAATTTTACAACTGCTTATTACTCCAACATAGTTCAGTATGCACTGAAGATTACTCTCTTATGACTTATAACAAAAACCGAACTAGGACTAAATAGTAAACAAGCAGAACTACCGCGTAATGAACTCTTATACTGTCACCTGAGCCCTAACCACTAAGAACTGGAGACTGACTGAGCCCTAGGCACTGGCAACTGGCGATCCAATAATGGCGACGACCTCTTTTGTACTATTTATCCACCCTTCCACTACTAGGTATATCGCGATTATTATTTCAATGTGCTCAACTCTATTTTTTTTCTAGAAGAGACTTTTACATACGTGGTGCCGCAAGTAAAAACCAGGTATTTACCTATAATTGTAAATGCACAAAAAACAAGTAGCTGGCGTCAGAAACTGTAAATCTTCTTACACAACACAATCCGCAAAAAAATAAACAACGTACCGATAAAATGAGAATCCAACCAGTAACCTCCGTTTCATCTATCAGACATCAATAAAATACCAATAGTAAAATGCTATATACCGTACCTTAAAAGTATTTGTGATTGAAGGCCAATAAATTCCTTTGATGTACCGCGGAGTTCGCAGCATTCCTTCTGTAGACGCTGAAACGAAATTAATTACTCTTATATATATACAGATCCAGCAGCTCCCGTAATCAAACTTTCGAAACCAGCCTTAGAGGTGCATGCTCTTGACTTTTTTAAGTTATGTGTGTACTAGCTTATGCTCGTGGCTCCGCCCGCGTGAATGACGCTTTTCGGGATAAAAATAAGCCTATGGTTTAATCCAGGTCATGGTCTGACTGTGTGCCAAATTTTACTCAAAACCGTTTAGCAAATCAAATCAAATTTGATTTGACTTGATTCCAACCGTTTAGCTGTTAATGCGTGATTGACTAACAATCATCCATTTTCATCTCACAAACATCCAAACTTAGGAAGTAGTAGGATTATTTGTTAATTATCGCTTGTTTTAACAGTGAAGGAAAACTACATCAGAAGTTCTCCATAAGAATCTCGAAGGTATGTGAAGTCTGCCAACCCGCATTAAGCCAGCGTGGTGGACTAAGGCCTAACCCCACTCATTCATAGAGGAGGCCCGTGACGAGTAGTGAGATGTGTATATTACAGGGCTAGTATTGTTATATAAACTTTTACATGGAGAGAATTTCTCGTACGATAAAGATAATAATATGACAGAAAACTCGGCGTGGGAGGCCGCATCATACGATTCTCACTGTCAATTACATGACGCGACATCGTACCAGATAGTTATCTGTAATATTCTCGCCTCTATTGAGCGATGAACTCTCCGTGTAAATGTGGCATAAGTTATGAATTGTGAATTTGGAAGAGGGAGGGTATCTGGGCCTCCGGAAATCACACTCTTTTAACGTAACACAATAGCCCCAGTTGCTACTTCACGCCAGTTTTCTGTAAGGCAGTGATAGTAGAACATTCATACTGAAATGGTCATGATAGCATTTATACAAGTAAGTACGAGTATGTGGCGTGTCTTATGGCCGTTCCCAATAATCTGTTTACAGACAAATTTGCTTACTGGCATTAAATTTTTGACACATTTTCTATGAAAGATCTGTCAAAACACTGTTGATAGTAACAAATCTATCTGTAAAAGAAAACGAACATTAATAGTATATATTATCAGTGTTCAATTTATAGTCAAATCCTTACGATCACAAAGATACGCCATATATAGAAGAATAGTTTCAGCGAATTACCTGGGTCTTCATTTGTTCCGAATGTTGGCGCGCTTGATCGTCTGTCGTCAGTTTGTCGATTCTGCAAAACAATATCATTTGATCTTAATACTTCTTGATGTATTTTCTAATCAAGAACTATTTGAATTCCAGATGTGGATGTTTTCTGCTATTTAATATTAATATTAATATACTCTTTCAAAGTGCACTTTCGACTATCCGTTCGAGGATACATGCGTGAGATTATGTACGCATGCGCACGTAATCCCTGAAAGGGTATAGGTGCAACCAGTACACCCATATTTCGCCAAACTTATTTCCGTCCCATGATGGCGAACCTATCGCTATACCAGACAGAATTCCAGAGTCTAGGCTAATAAGTATTTCGTAATAGAAAAACCCAATATCACTTTTACCTGACTTGAGGATCGAGCCCGAGACCTTTAACACAGCAATCGTTGCAATTTGTAAGAACCGTTAATAAGAGGTAAAAGTGGCCATTGCTCTAGCATTACTCTTTAGAATGCGTTAACAAATTTGAGTAGATTAGCGCAGAACTTAAAGGGATCAAGAGAAGATGTAGAACAATAATTAATTCAAAAACGAGCCATAAAGCATAATATTTATCTACCTATTCGACAGCCTCCGTGGCGCAGCGGGCGAGTAGCCGGTTGCGAAACGTGAGGCCGTGGGTTCGATTCCCGCACCTAGACAAATGTTTGCCTGATTCACAAATATTTGTCTCTGGTCTGAGTGTTGTAGGACCGCAAGACCCTCGTAGTTCCTGATACCCACGATACAGGTTTACCTAGTGTGGGGTCAGGACTATGTGTGTGACTGCTGGGTGTATTTATTTATTTATTACTTGTTTTAATTAAAAGTGAAATATTGGCAACGGTAACACAAGAATGACGTTTGAATTTAATTTGAATAAGAAAATTTGACGACGTAGATGTTTGGGTGCTTTAACTGCATGTGAGAGCTGTCTGCACTGTAATCGACAGTCTGACAATTAAAATTAACTCTTAATTGAAATAAAACTAGTTTATACGGATTTTATCGCGGTTTAATTTTTATTTTAGTCCCGACGTTTCGAAAGCTTTTCAGCCTTCGTGGTCACGGGAGAGACTGAGGTGTAGGTCGTCTCGAAAAGTTAATGTTACAATGGCTACCTTCATTTTAAAATTATACATATATTTTCAATTATTTAAAAAAGTTAGTTGACACTAGTCCGATCTACGCAGAAAGAGCTCACGGTATCTTGAGGTCTGGCAGTTGGTCTTTTGGGTTCCGATTTAATTAAATGTATAATTGGATCCCAGGCTTGTGCAAGCTTCCAACCATCTTCTCTATTGAAATTTGGGTGTTTCTTAATTTCAATAGCCTCGCGAATCATCCTAGGTAGGAATCGGTGTTCTTTGGCAAGGATTTGTGGTTTGTCAAATCTAAGGTAATGTTTGGAGCCTTCATCTGAATGTTCAGCAACTGCAGACTTCGTAGAGCGTCGGTGTTTAACATCAGCTATGTGTTCTTTTACGCGGGTCCCTATGCTTCTTTTAGTTTGTCCGATATAGGAGAGTCCACAGTCACAATCTATTTTATATACACCCTGTTCTTGTACCCTCAGTCTCTCCCGTGACCACGAAGGCTGAAAAGCTTTCGAAACGTCGGGACTAAAATAAAAATTAAACCGCGATAAAATCCGTATAAACTAGTTTTATTTCAATGTGTAATATTCGCGTAAACCTAAGAAATCACTATTAACTCTTAATTTAGAAGCCCATATTCCATCAGAAGACTTCTAAACAACCAAGTAGTTCTCCTCATAGTAACACATCTGCACACTGCCCAAACATCTGTAATACCCGAAGAATCATGGGGACATTGGGATTAGGAAAGCGGGTTTTGGCCTCCGGTTTTCTAACTACATCGCCGTCACAGATTATTAATGACATTACACAAGTATTATACAAGTGGTAGAGCCACACTATAGATAGTATTGTCTACAGCATTTGGGCCGTCTCAACCGGGTTGTTACCACATATCACTGCCTCACAGAAAACCAACTTGAAGAGGCAGCTTTCTGTTGCGTTTCGTACGATAAGTGAGATATCCGGTGACCCAAATCCTCGTTTCTCAATCTTCTAATTAATTCTCTATCATTCAAGGTTGGCATGGCATAGTTCTTCTGGTATTATGAGTATTCATATGCAGTAGAAATAACATAATATCATCAGCTGATCTTTTTTTTTATTCGCTTGAATGACACTGGACTGCGCTCGTCACCCCGAGACATAAGGTGTTAAGTCTCATAATGCCCAGTAATTTCACTGGCTTCAATGTCCTTCAAACCGGAACACAACAGTGCTTACACACTGTTGCTTGGCGGCAGAAATAGACAAAGCGGTGGTACCAACCCAGCCGGCCTCTCGCAAACGAGGGACCTACCACCTTGTATACTATATGTGATCCACTAGCTTGTTTATCGGCTCCTGCTATAAAAAACATTGTAATTACGTGGTTACTAGAAGTAGAAGGTTGCGCGAGTTCTTCTTGCGCTGAACAGCTGGCGCCATCTCCAGGTTGTCTCTCACCAACGGGTACCCAGGTGTGCACCGGCTCGATCGAATTCCTGGCATCGACTCCGGTGTGACACTACAATAAAAATCGATGATTAGGTTGGTCGCAGCAGGTTTAGTTAGTTTAGCCCGGTAAAATGGAGACTGCCTCGGTGGCGCTGTCGTAATGCGTACGCGGTACGACTGCTGTGTTGAGGTCTTGGGTTCTGTCCCCCGATCGGGTAAAAGTGATTTTTTTAATGGCATAGGCCGGCAAACGAGCAAGTGAGTCACCTGATGGTAAGTGATCTCCACCGACCACAATACCAAAAGAATCATGGGTGCGTTGTCGACCTTAAAGGAAAGGCAAAATTAAGGAATTGGGAAGGGGGCTTGGGCCGCCGGATATCTCACTCACCGTACGAAACGCAGCAGGAAGCTATATAGAAGTAGACAGAGGTGTAACCAGTACACTTATATTTCGCTAAGCTTTTTCCGTCCCATGATGTGATTGGGGGCGATCCTATCGCCTTACCGATTCCACAACACAATTCCAGACTCTGGGGTGATACTGATCATTTCTTAATCGAAAAACTACGAGGGACTTGCGGTCCCACAACACCCAGACCTGAGACAAATATTTGTGGATCTCAAAAACAATTGTCTAAGTGCGGGAATCGAACCCACGGCCTCACGCTTCGCAACCGGCTACTCGCCCACTGCGCCACGGAGGCTGTCACACGATGTATACAAATAAAAACGCAAAATAACCTCTGTCTACCTTCGCGGATATTGGTGTGAGCTTGCGTTATGATTATGCTTATCACTTTGATTTGACACTCATGCGTGAAGGACGCACGAGTATCAACATAATTTGTTATTTAACATGAATTCATGTTTTCCTCTGAAATAAACCAGCTTCAAATTAGAGAGATGTCTTTAACAAGTTTTTCAACAAATCCGTCCTAACTGTTTGAAGCTATTTTTACAGACTGCTAATTTAAATTCACCCATCAAGGTCCAGAGAGAAAGTTGCAAAAATTTATAGATTTATAAATTCAAATTAGAATTAACAATTCATTGCTGAAACATTGAATTCATTAACATCGGGTAACTGTACTATAAGATGACTTTGGTAAAAATAAAATTATTTTATATCTAATTCTTTATTTTATGACTTGTATATCTCCCCAGAGCAGTTGACGCCAAGCAAGCGGCCGGTCGTAAAAACTACAAGCCAAATCTTTCTGTAACATGTGTTAAAAAGCACGTCGCGCCGACCCCACTGCGAGTGGGATAAGGGCAGATGGGGGAGAGATTTTATGAATTGTATAGGCGCGCTGTTAGCCAGTTTTATTTAGACGAGTAGGCCGGTTTAACCGGGGGTAATCAGATGACAATGTGACTGAGCAGTGGCCATCCCTTACCGTCAAACGTCTTATTTAATTATGTATTTCCTATACCCCAATACTTTGCTTAGGTCTCTTCTTAATAATGAGGGAGAGTTTAGGTTGTAATTCACACTTGCTTAATAAAAGGTTGATTTTTATTTCATAAATATTTCATCAGTGAAGTCTTCAATGGTCGGCTATTGGTGTAGTCACCCTTATCAACTAATGGCTTATGGCTGGGCGTCTCGCTCGTTATCAATGCAAGAGCTTTCCCTTATCAGTGTGTTTGGCATGATAACAGCTGTTATTCGATGGCGCCGTAAAAAGCTGAATTGCACATTATATTGTGTAGGTACTATTTTGTTGTTTTTAGATAATCTGGTAGCATGGCGTAAGTTATTTTGCGTTTTTATTTGTTTAAATCATGTAACAAGTTCCGTAGCACAGTGGGCTGTAAAGCGAGAGGCTGCGGGTTCGATGCCCGCACCGAGACAAATGTTTGTATGATCCAGATTTTTTGGGTCTAGGTGTTTTCTCCCCTGAGGGGTGGACGTCAGATAGGCGGCCGGTCGTATAACTACAAGCCATTTACCGGCAAAATGTGTTAAAAAGATGTTGTGCCGATCCCACTGCGAGTAGGTGGATACGGTCAGGTGGAAGAAGAATTTTAAATCATGTGATAATGTCTTTTAAACCAGCGTGTTCTGTTATATTCTCATTATTGTCGTATGAGAAATTCTCTACGTGTAAATGGCTTAAATCTACGAGAGATAAATACGAAATACATACATTCAATAGTCACACACATAGTTAAATAGTTATTCCCGGTATCTAAATATCGGAATAACCGCCTCGGTGGTGCAGTTGTAAGGCGTACACACGTGATGACTGAGGCTGACGCTGAAGTCTCGGGTTCGGTCCCCCAGGTCGGGTAAAAGTGATAATGAGTTTTTCTATTACGAAATGCTCAGTATCAGCCCAGAATCTGGAATTATCCCAATATGCGATAGACTCACCCCCTATCACATCATGGGACGAAGATACGCTCGGCGAAATGTGGGTGTACTGGTTACACTTCTGCCTACCCCTTCGGATATTACACCAAGGCAGATTGTCAGTGACTGCGTCAATAATCTCTCAATCTAAATGGGATTTTAGGGAAATTGAACGATAATTTGCTTGTTTATGGTAAATCCATCTCATAAGGTACATGTGGTAACTATTCCTAACCATAACAAGGTATAAAGGAAAACAATAAGGAATTCAGAGGAATTACAATAACTACTATGTTTAATTGCAAAAACACAATAAAACCGAGCTTATAACCCGTACTTTATTGAATTTGTTTTAACCGCTGATAAAAAAGAGGGATGTGAGCATCTTTCCGTGGCATCGTATCGCCTACACGAATGGCCGAATTGGCATGTGTTTTTTTTTCATAGCTGTTTTAGTTGAACCAGTTCTTTCAAAATTAGAAGGAATCTGTGCAATATAGAAATAACAGAACATTTTTTGATGTCGGCGGTTAGGTTATTTCAGACTAAATGCGCATATTTAACACAGTTATCGCCTTAACTTAAACGACTTTTGTGCTTTACTTTAAACGAGTTTATGTGAAGTTTACGAAACAATTTAAATGGCGTCTAAAGTGCTGTCAACTTTCCCGCCAAAATTGAAGCGAATCAGATTACATTCCCTTTAAGGGTAGAATTTCTTTCACAATGTAATAGCGGTAGCAAGCGCCGAAGCAGAGGTTACAGCAGTTAATTAAGATCGAGTATAAAACCGAAGTGACCGCAACCGGGGGAGTCAGAAGGTCGCTTGTTTGCCAGAGGCCGTATGGGTTGGTACCACTGCTTGGTCTATTTCTGCCACCTATTAGGAGTTTGTAAGCACTATTGTGTTTCAGAGTTTGAAGGAAATTAAAGCCAGTGAAATTACTGGGATTGTGAGACTTAACAACTTATGTCTCAGGGTGACTAGCGCTGTCCAATGACATGCAGTGATTTGTAATTCATAGTTTTGTGTGGTGCTGCTTCTTTTTATGGGCAGGCGTGACCCTTACCATCAGGCGACAACCTACACGTTTCGTCATTCGAGCTTATTAAAAGAGTCTAATACCGGGGTGTCGTCACTTTCTCACAGCAAACTGACGTCAAGTGACAGTACACTTGCATTTCATTTGGTAAGTGTAATTTTAGGATCGTGACAAATTTTTTGAGCGTTATTTATGGGCAGTAGAACTCACCTATCAGCAAATCATTGCATAATTGGGAAAATGTAATCAAATTGAACCATATTTACCACCCCATGCACTCTATTGATTGAATTGCGAGTATTCTCCAGATGACGTCATGTCGGTCATGGAAAATATACGATGATTCTAATCCTTTAGAGTACTTTCCTTCCTGGGCTTTCAACGATGTACTTATTAGTGGCTTATTATGTACCCTTTACCCATCAAGACATCTTAAAGTGCGTCTCCACTTGTGACATTTTGTCGTACCAAGAGACGTGACTGTTGTAGTCTCGTGACACTCTCAAGTGTGGACTATTGTCAAATATTATCTACAACCTAAGTCATAGAGCGATCCGCTCTGAGACCCTGTAACATTTCGCCGTGACATGTTATTAACAGTTTTTTTCTAGCATAGGCCGGCAAACGAGCGAGTGTGTCCCCTGATTGTAAGTGATCTCCACCGCCCATGTACGCCCACAATACCAGAAGAATGATGGGTGCGTTGCCGACCTTGTAAGGAAAGGGATAATTAAGGGATTGGGCAGGGGACGGGGATTTGGGCCTCCGGTTATTTCACTCACCTTACCGAAACGCAGCATCAAGCTGATACTTTACGTCGGTTTTCCGTGAGACAATGGTAACGACCCGGTCGAGCCGGCCCATTCATACTGTAAATAAAACTGTCAACAGCGTGGCTCTACCACTCAGAAATTTAATTACAATAATATGTAACAACTAGCTGTCCGGCCCGATTTCACCAGCAACATATAATTGATTGTTAGAACCCGATTGCAACGCCACTTTCCAGGTCCAATTGTGAATATAAACCATCCAGGGATCCACTTAAACACACATAAAAACAATCAAAGTCGGTCCAGCCGTTCTCGAGTTTTGCGCTTAGCAACAAATTTAGTCATTGATGTTTGTTTATATAGATAGGCTGTTTTATCGCTAAAAGCGGAAACCGATAGAGTATAATCTCATAGAATAAGCAGTATATGGGGGTATGTAAAGATAAACATATAAACTATCTGGATTAAACCAGCTTTTGACGAAAAACCGCACTCAAATCGGTCCATTCGTTTAAGCGTTACAAGGCCCATTGAGATACAAAGACAAATAAAGAAATAAAATTTATAACCCCCTCTTTTTACTCTTAACTTTACGCCAACTCCTAGACACTGAACATAAATTGAACGAAAAATCAATGCATGCAAAGTACCTCATTTACTGTTAACCCGTTCAAATTGTTATTTATGCCTCTTCGAACGCTATCAATTTTATCTGTAAAGGTTTTTTTTCAGAGGGGCTAGCACGAATAACTTGCGAGACGTATTCGTATCGAAATGTCAAAAAAAAATTTGTGCCTTCATACAAGTGCCTAGCGTTCTCGATTCGAATACTTATTCGTAAGTTGTTCGTGCTCACCCCCCTGGAGGCCAATTCCCGTAATTATAAATGTTGAATTCCGATCTAGTCTCAGCGTCAAGAAAGTTGCAAATGGCATTCTCTTAAACCAATAATCAACAACAAATGCACCTAGCATTAGCAGAAGCATTATACCGTTTTGGCTTCAGTCCACTTTTATTCTACATTCCATCTCATTACGATCTATGTTCACAGTTGACGTTGATTATTGGTTTAAGAGAATGCCATTTGCAACTTTATTGACGCTGAGACTAGATCGGAATGATATTTTGAACATTTAAAATTACGAGAATTGGCCTTATGATTTAAACGGGGCGAATGGTTTGGTCGGGTCGCTTAAGTAAAGGTTATGAGACGTGTCTACTGAAATGGAATTAAGATATACGTCCTTTGATTTGATTACGTATATCGATGCTGTATATCCTACTAATATTATAAAGAATCGCTCAAGTGCGTGTCAGATCAAGCACAGTGAAGCGTTCCGAAATCAGAGGGGCTAGCACGGAAAACTATCGAAATCGTAATGTAAAGGTATCGACGGCTCGATAGATAATTCCTTAAATATCATTGGTCTATATTCCATATACATTAGTTTCTTTTACGTACAATAGAGGTGCTGTACTAAAATCTCATAGAAATTGTTGTCGATGACAGCTCGAATAACTTTTCGCAAGTTTCCGTGCTAGCCCCTCTGGATAAATAAATATAATAACCGATATGTCATGTTGCATATACTAATATGACATATCTAACACGACATATTTCACCCGCGACGATTATTGGTTTAAGAGAATGCCATTTGCAACTTTCTTGACGCTGAGACAAGATCAGAATGATATTTTGAACATTTAAAATTACGAGAATTTACAGCTCAACTACACAAGTAATGAATAACAATTCTAAGAAGCTATTTTGTAAATACCTGTAGAAAACCTGTTTTTATCATATTCATAGATAAGTTGTAAGTTTTTAACCGACTTCAAAAAAGGAGGAGGTTCTGAATTCGGCGCGTTTTTCTTTTATTTATAATTTTTGCTGTTTTTAATGTATGTACATCGATTTCTCCCCCAATTGTGGACCGATTTTGTGGGAAAAAAATTCACTAGATAGAGTTTAGCTGCGATGTAGTCCCATATAAATTTGGTTAAGATCTGATGACAGAGTACGGAGAAAAAAATAAAACTCCTCAACAGTACACTCGGCACGATTGTGTTATTGTATTGGAATTTGCATGCTATAGCTGTAGCTACCACTCAAAATATAAAAATAAAATAAATTTTGAATGTGAGGGGATAGGCCTTAGCCACCACGCTGGTCCAATAACGGTTCACATACCTTCGAAATTATAAAGCAAGCGATAAATTCCTACACACGTAACCTAGAAAAGTCAGAGGTTCTTGGGATTGGTTTCGAACCTGCGACTTTCGTCTCGACACTCCCCGCTCAGCTATCACTGCTTTAAATCATTATTACCTACAACAAAAAGCCAACATAATGCCTGATCTGTTAGTTTGAGTGACACAAGGGCTGAGTATACACGCCGCACGGTTTGAATTATGTGTACGCAAATATCGGTTGTATTGACCCTTTAGCAAACCGAACGAGGCCAAGTGGTGACGCTATCGAATACGATCTTTTGCGGTGTATACAGTAGCCCTTTGTTACTGTTGTGTAGAATATACTTATGTTAGGCAGAATTTAACCTAGCTTTGGGTGGTAGAGCCACGCTGTAGACAGTTTTGGCTGCAGTATGTATGGGCCGGCTCGTTACCACTGTCTCATAGGAAACCGGCGTAAAGTAGCAGCTTGCTGCTGCGTTTCGTACGGTGAGTGAGATAACGGGAGGCCCAAATCCCCCTCCCCTTCCCAAATCCTTAATTATCCCTTTCCTTTAAGGCGGTGGAAATCACTTAGGTAAGTACTTGCTCGTTTACCGGCCTATAATATATAAAAAAGCTTTGGAACAACTCTAGAACCATCGATAAACAATTTACCTCAATGCCTAAAGCCAAGGTTTAGATTAGCGACCATCACACACATAGTGGGACACCACAAGGTAAGTCCCTCGTATGCGAGAGGCCGTCGGGGTTGGTACCACCACTTTATCTATTTCTGCCGCCAAACAGTAGTGTGTAAACACTGTAGTATTCTGATTTGATGGACATTGAAGCCAGTGAACTTGGAATTATGAGACTTAACAACTTATGTCTCGGGCCGACGAAGGCAGTCTATTCAATCAATCAAGTTAATAAAAAATAGTTCATACACACACATCAAAGGAGTCAGACTTATAACTATAACACCCCTTTTTTGTCGAGATGGAAAACAAAATGGTTCAAGTGATCGAATAAAATTAATTTTATAAACGAAAAATAAGCAATTTTTCTGGAACACAATATATTTATTACCTAGAAAGCATTACATATTCTCCATGTAGAGCCGGAAAAAGTAATGGTTACCCTACTTATCATAACTTATCATAATTTGAAATTTATTTACACATTCGTGGGCAGAATATTTAAAACTTACTAGATGTTACCCCCGGCTCCCTTCGTGTAAATGTCTTTTTCTGGGGTAAAAGTAGGCAGCCTATGTTCTAATTAAGAGCATGCAGTCTAAAATACTTCGAACTGTTATCCGGGACTCGGCGAAACACATTAAAAAAAAGAAAGTTGTTTTTCACACAGATTTAATAAAGCTTTACAAAAGATTTAGAAATTGGGAGATGTGTGGCTTTGTTGAGATTCTGAACGAGACTGCCCGAACTTGGCGTTGTTTACTGGGAGCGGCTCTCACTGAAGAAGTACCAGAAGGTACTTCTCACCTTACTTTTTATTATTTTTTGTTAATTTACTAACAAACTAGGGTTATAACAGAACGTTAGCTCCGCCCAAACACCCTATAAGCTTAAGCGTCACGCTGCTCATAAACAGAAGCAAAGCTACCCAAATTTTGAATTACAAAGCACTGACAGGCCACTGGTTTCCATTGTACATTGTGGGGATCAGACGGCGGTTCGCCCCACATAATACCAAATCTACCGTTAAATCATGATGGGAAGGCGGATCCTGACTCATTTTCATATTTTTATAGTATAGGTCGGCAAACGAGCAAGTGGGTCACCTGATGGTAAGTGATCTCCACCACCCATGTACCCACAATACTAAAATAATCATGGGCGCGTTGCCGACCTTAAAGTAAGTTTTTCTGTGAGACAGTGGTAACGACCCGGACGAGCCGGCCCATTCATGCTGTAGACAGAACTGTCTACAGCGTGGCTCTACCACTCAAAGAAAGAATACCGTAACAGCTATTAAGAAACTCGCACTCATCTCAAATTCCTTAAACCACTCGGCTTTTACGTTTTCCAAATAAAATGTATTCTTTTAGTCAGAACTACCTGCTACTCTTGTATTATGATAAACATACGCATAAATTCACGCACGCTTGCGCTGTAAGCTTTGTGGCTCGGAATGTGCGCATCTTTGGGAAATACATAAATATTAATGCGCGTATCCAATATAAGTAATCATATTTATGAAGTAGGCTGAGAGCCACGGCGGAGACAGTTTTATGACAGCATGAATGGATCGGCTCAACCGGGGTATTATCAGGGTTCACAGAAAACCGACGTAAAGTAACAGCTTGCTGCTGCGTTTCGTACGGTGAGTGAGATATCCGGAAGCCTAAATCTCCTTCCCCTTCCCAATCCTTTAATTATTCCTTTCCTTTAAGGTTGGCAACGCGCCCATAACTCTTTTGGTATTGTGGGCGTACATGGGCGGTGGAGATCACTTACCATCAGGTGACCCACTTGCGCGTTTCCGGCCTATGTCATAAAAAAGAAAGCCGTGATGTAGCGTTTCGTACGTAAATTTTTTATCAGAGACCTAAATTCTCCCTTCAAATCTTTTTCTTTAAGGTGACACCTCATCCACGTTTCTTCTCTCGTTCATGAGCGGTGGACGTACCAAATGGTGACCCACTTACTCGTTTGACCCCTGCTATAAAAAAATGAATACCTACGTGAGTCCTCCATTAACGTGTAACGATCTGAGCTATAACAACATCCATCAAAATAAGTGCCTAATTTCGCACTATCTCGATAAACAATAAAAAAAATAGACCTAAATTGCGATAGCACCCGTCTGCTAGATATTCGTCTGTTTACCTGTATTTGAGCACATTAACGGGGACAGCTGTGTAAACAAGTACCTAGGCGCCAACGAGTCTCACTCAGTGTTTAGTCTGTCTGGGCAGACAATTATAATGATATTTATTCTATCAGATGGGTACAACAATGCATATTGTTTAAAATATATGTATGTTTTTGTGTGTAATGTTATTTTGTTTGCCCTCACAATATTTCAGGAAGATTTAACAACCAATCTACACTAATATTATAATGAATGATTTGTATTTTTGTATGTAACGAATAAACTTAAACTACTGGGCCGATTAAAAATTCTTTTGCCGTTAGAAAGCTACATTATCACGTGAGTAACATAGGCTACTTTGTATCCCGTAAAAGGCCATTCACGCGGGCGGAGTTGCGAGCAAAGGCTAGTTAAAGTATAAGACAACATTTTTTTAAACATTCTCTTCCTGTATGTAGAGTGTGACTTTTGTAGTTGAACGTGTCATATTTTATATAATAAGTAGCATTAACTGGTGGTGGTTAAACAGGTTCTAAATTAGCAATGTTTATGAATTTCTCAAAAACTGACTGTCAACTTAAGCCAAGTCAGAGGCCTTTGGGAGGATTGAAAACTTTAAACTAGGTTGGCCACAAATCATTCGGTATAGATACGAGTATATATCCTACTATTATTAAGTATGTGAATGTTTGTGAATTTATTAATTTGGATATTTGAATTTACGTCGACGATACCGCAGTACCTAAAAATAGAACTATTCGACCAGTGCGTCCTGCCTGTTATGACGTACGGCGCCGAGACGTGGATTCTAACAAAGGACTTAATCCACCACTTTAAGGTCGCTCAACGAGCTATAGAGCGGGTTATCTATTTATTTATTTATTGGTTTATCAGCAGTTTTTACAATATTACATGCTTATTATATATTATGCTAGTTTTATATAATATATAAATTATTTTATCTAATTGTACAACTTATTTAAGATAAACACAACGTGCTTAAAACTGTAAAGATATGACAAAAAAATAATTAAAAATTAAGTAAAATTATATGGAAACATGAATGAGAATATGTACATATACATTTAGGCATATAATATATAAACAACAAATCAATCTAAAGCAACTAGTGACGAAGCTTTAAAAGAACCTTTCGAAACTTATATTGGCTATCAGAGAATTATGCTTGGTATCGCTCTGACGGATAAAATCCAAAATACGGAGATTCGTCAAAGAAATAAAATAATCGACGCAGCCTGCCGAATTAGCAAGTTGATGTGGCAGTGGGCTGGTCATATTTGTCGCCGTAACCATGGATGCTTAACGTTGGGATCGAAAGGTAGTACCTTAGTGAAGAGCACGTCTATTCAAGGGCTGTGTGGGCAGACCTCGAGCCCGCTGGACCGACGACCTAATAGACGTAGCGGGAAGTGGCTGGATGAGGAAGGCGGAGGACCATCAAGGGTGGCGTCAACTTGGAAAGGCCTATGTTCAGCAGTGGACGAAATGAGACTCATGATGATGATGAATGTTAATGACGGATTAACACGTCACACGTTAACGGCTGAACGAATTTGGAAGAAATTAGGCGCACAGGACGACTATAATCTTTATTAGGACGTAGACTTTTTATCCCGGAAAAGAGACGTTCACGCGGACGGAACCGCAAACAAAATCTAGTTATATAATGATATTCGTTAGTGCGTCTGTGTGTCACCGTGTATTACGTATTGACGACTTGACCGATTACGGTTATATACACCATATTTCCATATTATATTTGTTTTGCCGAGACGATGGTTCATAGCTATATAACGTCATGCTATGACACATAAGAGCAGAGCAGCAAACATGAACGCCGATGAAACCGCAAAGCACAGCTAATAATACCGGGTTCGCAAGGCTCCATTTTAATTGATCAACTTCTAAATATGCATGCGGCATATTGAACGGTTTGAACAGATTTACAATCGAATTGATCAACAAAGATCATACAGCTTTTGGTAATTCAAGTCACTTGATCAACTAAAATGGGACCATGTGAACCCACTATATGATTAATACAAATGACTCGGGCGATTTCACCCGTATTTTACTGCTCTACTCCTCTGGGCCATAGCGTGATATACATAAGTTTTCCGGAATAAATTGTCTAAATGATAGTGAAAACTTGATCAAAATCTCTAGCGTAGTTTAGAAGAACTAAGCGGACAAATAGACAGACATACGCGAAATGCGACTAACAAATAGCACGTAAAATGAATCACAAGGGTAACGTCCTATTAAACACGATTTCCATCGTGACAAACAAAAATAATTGCATTGAAAACATTGTAACCAAATTGATTTATAGGTCGAAAATGTAGAAAATAGTACTATTATGGTGTTATTTATGGCAGAAGGGAGACAAACTGGTAACCGAATGGTAACTGATCACCGCTTATAATAACACAAGGTGGTAGGTCCCTCGTATGCGAGAGGCCGTCTCGGTTGTTACCACCACTTTAACAATTTACCTTAATGCCTAGAGCCAATATTTAGGTTAGCGACCACTACACACATAGCGGGAAACCACAAGGTAAAAGCTCCCTCTTATGCGAGAGGCCGTCTAGACTGGTAACACCAATCTGTGTGTAAGCACCGTTGTGTTTAGGTTTGAAGGACATTGAAGTCAGTAAAATTACTGTGTATTACGAGAATTATCATCTTGTGTCTCGGGGTAAGGAGCGTAGCCCAGTGCCATGTAACAATACTAGCCCTGTATTATATACGTCCCACTGCTGGGCACGGGTCTCCTCTCCTGAATGAGAGGTGTTAGGCCTTAGTCCACCACGCTGGCCTATTGCGGGTTGGCAGACTTCACATACCTTCGAAATTCTTATGGAGAACTTCTCAGGTATGCAGGTTTCCTCACGATGTTTCCTTCACCGTTAAAGCAAGCGATAATTAACAATAATACACACATAACTCAGAAAAGTAAGAGAGAGGTGCATGCACTTGGGGCGGGAAGTGGTATGGACTGTCGAGACGAAAGTCGCAGGTTCGAAACCAGTGCCATGTAATGCTTTGTAATTCAATTCTGTACGGTGTTGCTTCTGTTTAAAGACAGGCGCGGCGCTTATCAACGAACGAGCGACCTACTCGTTTCGTCATTCAAGCCAATAAAAAAAGAAATAGCAATATGGCTTATTAAAGTACCATATCGAGGCTGACGCCCCACTTTCACCCAGCATAGGAAGCACTTAGCTATTGGAAAAATAAGTTAACTGATGGATCCGTACCCCGCCGCTCCCCGCCGCGCTGCGACGCGACGAGCCGATGTTTCAGTCTATTTTATTGATATCGCTAAAGTTTACATTCACTTAGTAGAGCTTAGTAGCAAATTTGTTTTATTAGGAACATACTCAGTGGGACGAAAGTGTTGAAATTGGTCAAGATTAATTTATAATAAAAGAAAACATACCTATAATAATATTGGACATTATTACAGAACGTAGAGTCTAACGTATACATCGTAGACTATCGTTATAAACCAAAGCTAATAGGTTTATAACAACTAGTCACTTTGACAACTCATAAGAGGTACGATAACTTAAAACTTTTTAAAAACCGAACATAGCCCTAAGTTGAATGGAATTTCGAAGCCAAAATTAAACAAAAAGAACATTAGTCCATTGAAATGTTACATTTGGGGTTGCGTTTTTTAGAGGACGCAATTTTATTTTTTTGATGTGTAGGGGACCAAAGTTGTAAAGAATTTAATTTGCAACAAAAAATGTTAACAATTTTTGTTTATCAGATAAATAGTTTAAGAGATATATCATAAAAACCATTTCAACCCCTATTTTCAAGATGGCGGCCGTGGGACAAGGGTGGCGAGCCCACAAACAGCATACGCACAAAATATTTATTAAACAACATGTTACTTCTGTAACAAAGTGTGGTCATATTTAAGGGTCGTTACATACATTTGTGTAATTCAAAAATATATCATTAATAATAATATCTTTCCGTAGCATGTGTTAAAAAGCATGTTGCGCCGACCCCACTGCGAGTGGAATAAGGGCAGGAGGAAAGAAAGACATACACCCGACATCCTAAAATGTCACGCAAATTTTAATAACTCGTTTATTATGATCGATAATATGGGTCACATCACTATTAATTACAGTACCTCTGCACGCCTAGAGATTGTTTAATTCGTATCAACTGGATATCAATTCGATAAAAAAGAAAATGCTTTATTTATGTCTTAGCAATACTACGGGGGGTGAAATATCGTACACCATACGTTGCTTCAATTTGACCACGCCTTTCTGTAACACGTTGTATATATCTTCCTTTTTTATTTATTTCTCATTAGTAGCAGTGAAACCATCAACGAAAACTAATATAGGTCCCTAAAGCTAATTTCACACGATCTATCTAAACATATGCTACCGCTAGCATACTAATGAGGTCCCGATTTAATTTAAGGTAGAACCTGCATCTCCAGGCCTCAGGGTAATCAGGTTACAGTTTGGGCCGGGTACACACGTCGTGAATATTGTATGAGGTTACTTTGCCTTACGTGTTGCTAAGCTATTATTTAATTATAATTATCAAGTATGTTTGCTAATTGTTACGTTTTGACTTTAGTTTTGAGTGGATTCAAAACCCCAATTTCGTTTGAAAATATGGGTGAATTCGATTGTGGTTGCTTATGATGTTAGGGCGATGACACACGATATGTTGTGGCACTGCAAGGCAAAAAAATTGCCAGAAAGTATGCTACACTGTTGGTCGGTGTCGCAATGCAATACAGCATTACAACAACAAATGACCAGCGAGTGGTGTGCCACGATGTAGACAGTTTTGTCTATAGCAAAAATGGGCCGACTCGACCGGTTGCTTACCACTGTCTCCCCAGAGGGCTTGACGTCAAGCAGGCGACCGGTTGTAATAACTACAAGCCAAATCTTTCTGTAACATGTATTAATAAACATGTTGCGCCGACACCACTGCGAGTGGGATAATGATAGGTGGAAGACGAAGAAGGCCTGCAAAAATAACAATAGCTAATCTTACATTGCCATTAGTGTAGTGTTCGACATCTTCCTCTGTGACTCCTGATGGCATCTCCACCATGGTCTCCAGCCGCTTGGAGCCTGCAACAAATATGAAATTCAGGTTTTTTTTATTTTATTTTTTAAAGGCCAGCAAACGAGTAATTGGATCACCTGATTGTAAGTGATCTCTACCGCCCATCTCTACGCCCACAATACTAAAACAATTATGTGCGCATTGCCAACCTTAAAGGAAAGGGATCATTATGGGAATGGGAAGGGGAGCGGATTTAGGCCTCCGGATATCTCACTCATCGTACGAAACGCAGCAGCAAGCTGCTACTTTACTCGTACGACGGTTTTCTGTGAGACAGTGGTAACGACCCTGACGAGCCGGCCCATTCCATTCATGACAAAAGTGTCTACAGCGTGGATCTACCACTTATAATAAAATTTTCTTAATAGCCTCGTATTTGTTGTTCGTTTCTTAATTCAAGTAAATTAAACGAAAAGTATGTTTTTTTTTGTTTGAATGGGGATACGGGCAGGTCCCTCGTCTGATAGTAAGTGCTACGCCTGTCCATAAACAGGAACAAGACCACACAGCACTGCATGTCGCTGGACTGCGTTCGTCACCCGAGACATAAGTCTCATAATGCCCAGTAATTTAACTGGCTTCAATTTCCTTCAAACTGGAACACAATAGTGCTTACACACAGGTCTTTGGCAGAAGAAATAGACAAAGAGGTGGTACCAACCCAGACGGCATACGACGGACATACCACCCAGTATTATAAAGATTATCCCACACACCCACTTCCACACACTCGCCACTTTAAGGAAGTAAGTAAGCCATCATCGACAAACACGCATTTTTCTAATTCTGAAGCAATTAAACTCGACGAGCCTCTGGCAATGCTAACCTAATTTTATCCCGCACCGAAATGTAATCACTATCCAAATAAATTTCGTTTTGTTTATTTAGGAAGGACTTGGAAATATACATTTTCCATTTCCTTCTAAAACGGGTGACAAAATAGTTATTAGATCTGGAGGCCAATTCTCGTAATTTTAAATGTTCAAAATATCATTCCGATCTAGTCTCAGCGTCAAGAAAGTTACAAATGCCATTCTCTTAAACCAATAATCAACGTCTATTTATTTATTATGTGATTTTTCCAGTAATGCCCTTATGTAGGAAGGTAATTCTGTACCTACAAGAAAAAAGGAAAAAGTAAACATTCGATAGGTCAGTTGTACACACATGTCAGAACCATAAGTCACTAGTAGCTGATCAGTTGTCATCCGACTAAACTAAATCGTTTGATAAAAGTGAAACTTTTATTAGATCGTCTCAATTTTTTTGGCCTGTGTGTTGCATGTCGCGTGACGGTCGGCCGCGGAGTAGGGATAAAGTGAAAGGCGCTCGCCAGAGCAGCCAAGGCCAATATGGCGGCGTCTATAGTTCGCACGCTATTTTGTTTTGTTTTTGTTAGTGTTTAATGTAATATTAATTCAAAAATGTTTAATTATATGTCTATAATGTGAAAAAAAGTTTCAATTTTACCGTGGTTTCATAAAACCACACAATCTTTTTTTAGTTTAAAACCTAATACATCGAAATAAGGTGACAAGAAACGTAACTCAAGCAAAAAAATACCCTAACAAAACTCTGTGCAAGGGGGAGGGGCTATAAAAGTCTGTGTAGCTCGTTCATTCATCAATTCATAAAAATTTATTCATGATCTCTAGTTGACACTTAATACGTCTAATTTTTTGCGCGGTGCAGAACGTCGTATTGCGATTATAAATTTAATAATTAGATATTAACTTTTATGAAATAAAGTTGATTTTGAACGTTCATTAATTTTTGTTTCGTGTATGAGTGTTACGTGTGATTTTACCTTTGCATGTAAGTGGAGCCGTATTTTTGGCAGATTCATATGAGAGTTATCGTTTTAGTTATCATATACAGCCTAGTTCTTTATCTCTGTTTCTACTTTCTATCATCGATATGTTTTTCACAGTATGCATAATGGGCGGCGCGGTGGCGGGACGGTGACCGGACGACTATTCTCGTCGGCAGAATGCATGACATTTCTATGCAAACTCAGATGGGCACGATTAGTCGTCGATCGTGTCGATAACAGTGATGTGGGTTTCTTTTTAACCAACATACAAAAGAGGAGTTTAATAGAGACTCAAACACCCGGTTTCTGAAAGGTTAACCAAATCAATATTCGCGTAATATAACTTAGATTTTGACACCGCTGTCAAATTTACGTTATTTAGTGATTTTTTTTATAATATCTAATGTCTCTGTTGCGTTTGACATACATTTTTCATCATTTTAATTTGAAAGCTATGTTAACATTAGCCTACCCCTATGGGAAACAGGCGTGAGTCTATGTATGTATATTGTATGTATGTTAACATTTCTAACACGTGATGGTGACATATGATAAACCAAAGGTGTTGACTACGCTTCTAGCAACTCAATTTCGACTTAGATGAGAATTGACAGTTTCTTAGTTAATTTGTTCATACTAATTTCTGAGTACCAGCACACATAGCATAAGCTGACGAGATATTTCGCTCTCTCGACAGAAAACTTTTTCTATATCAACTAGCTTTTTGTTTGTAACGTGCACCCATAACAATATTTTTTTAAGAGCAATTAGCAGGGGTCAGTAAACGAGTAAGTGGTCATAAACCTCCACAATACCAGAATAGAGGCCGATGGGGATGAGGATTTGGACCTCCGGTAATATCACTTACCGTACGACGTACGAAACACGATAGCGAAATGGCATTTTACGTCGGTTTTCTCTCCACCAAACAATTCCATTTCATGCCCCAGTCATGCTGTAGACTTAAAGTGTCTACAGCGTGGGTACTTTATATTTAATTTTGTATGTGACAGAACAAACAAATTTGAACATTAAAAATATACATAATTTTAGTTTAACTTCGCACTTTTTGCATAAACTGTGAGGATAGATCCGCTGGGCGTAACTACGCAACATAATAAGTGCCATAAATTCACCCACCCACCGCTGCCCGCTGGCACCACACCGAAATAATATTGGCACAGCTCTGATATATTTATGGTGTCCGTTTGATTACACAATAAAAAAACTCGTAAAATAAAAACCACGCATTGTACCTAAACGTTTTCTAGTCACATGTCTTTGGCAAGTTTTATAGTGTAATGTGATGCAGTTAAATATACTCGTATTCAATAATTAACTTGACTGGCATTTAAAACGTAGGCAATGTTACGGGCAAGATTGGTGGGCTGGTTGGGGGTGTTAAAACACGAACCTTTAAAACCAAACTGTATTGTAGCACCAAAAAAAAAATGTATTTTTATTTTTTTTATTCACGGGAGCGACTGACCACGAAGATTGGTCGGGACTAAAATAAAGATTTAGCTCCGATAAAATCCGTATAAAGTAGTTTTATTTTAATGTGTAATATTCGCGTAAAAATAAGTATTTTGAAATAAAATTAGTATGTTGACAAATTTTTTTTTTTGTTTAATTATAGTTTCGCATTATTGCATTTTGCGAATGACAAGTAAATAATATATTTTCAAGTCTTAGAACGATGAAACACCGGTGTGACGATTTTCTCCAAGCGGATTAAATGACCAAGGTCGGTCAATAGCCCTCGTCAAAAATCACCTCGATTCACTTATTTCATTGTTTCCATACATTGATCATCACCATCAATGTTTATTAGAATTTACGAATTCACACCACATTTATACAACACATACAACTTTGAACTAGTTTAGGAATTAAATAATATAGGAGATCAACCGCGTTGTCAGGATTCCCGCCAAAAACCCATACTAATTTACTCCATATTGTTTTCCTTATTTAATTTTATGGCTTCGCATTATTATGCATTTCGCCAACGACAAGTATAAAAAATATAGTCTTCACAAGAACTATGAAACACCGGTGTGGCCGATTTCAAAGTCTTGTTGGAGTTTTGGTGTCATTCTTTCCAGTACGATGCTTCATAGAAGATTCTCTCCAAGCGAATCAAATAACCAAGGTTGAACGATACCCTAAATTCACTAATTTCAATATATCCATACACTGTTCATCACTATCAATGTTTGTTACACAAATCCACACCACATTTATACAACAAACACAACTTTAAACTAGTTTAGGAAATCATTTAAATAAGAGATCACCGCACTATCAGAATTCCTGTCAAAAATATATAATAAATTGTAAGCACATTTTTTTTTATTACATTAATATTATATAAACTTTAAATGGTGTTGCCAACAGGCAATAGGCATATCAGCCTGGAGTCTGGAATTGTGAGGTTATGGCGATAAGCTTGCCGCTTATCACATCATGGGACGGAAATAGACTAGGTTAAATGTAGGTACTGGTTACACCTCGTACACACGTGTGTACTGGTACACCTTGTCCAAAAGGAATAATAGCGGATGGCGATCCTATTCAAACCGGTTCAGTTAAAAAAACTTCAGTGATTTGTGACCGCGTAGTAAAACACTATTCCGCTGTTCAGACGTTTAACGGTCTTTTTATCTTCCTCTGTTATTTCGAGACCAATAAAAGCACAAAATCTTGCAAAAACAAGTGTTATTTTTTATGGTAGAGGGGGCAAACGGGCAGGAGAGTTACCTGATGATAAATTTAGTGGGTGCGTGAATAAAAAGAATTGTTGACTATATTATAAATCGCCTCATTGGGTAGTGGCAGTGTACTTAGTTTCAAAAACCGTGAGGCTCTGGGTTCAATACCAGGACGGGCAATCACAATTTGTGTTTTCCCGAAATTGAAATTTGTCCCCGGTTTGGCCGTAGACTCCCCCCCGTCACATCAGTCATCAAGGGATGGGTGCACTAGTCACTCTACCTACCCCTTCGGATGTAGGCGTGGGCTTAAGTATTATTTACAAAGTGGTGGGCCCCTCGTATGTGAGAGGCCGACTGGGTTGGTACCACAGCTTTGTCTATTGCTGCCGTCAAGCAACAGTGTGTAAGCACTTTTGTGTTCGGTTTTGATTAACATTGAAGCCAGTGAAATTACTGGGCATTATGAGACTTAACATCTTATGTCTCGGGTTGACGAGGGCAGCCCAATGCTATGCAGTGCTTTGTAATTCAAAGATCTGCGTGGTGTTGCTTCTGTTAAAATATTATATTATAATCTAAAAAGACTATCAATTTAAGTATACATGACTGTATTTCTTAATAAAAATAAAACCACCATCAATTTGAAACATTTCCAATTACCAAAGTTTTCACATCACATCAATAAAAGCAATAAAATAGTTGTGAAGACACTGACGATCCATCCATACTTTTGTAATAAGCTACTCAAGATCAGTTATAACTGACAGTTTTGACAGATCGATTCACTCTTGCAACTCATATCGAACATAAACTAAATTTAAAATTCTTATATGGATTTTAAAAATAGAACATTTAAAGCTGTACGATGAAAGCCAGTTGGCACGGATCGTGTGTACGCACCCAACTGACAGTCGTCTGGAATCGCCGGATACAAAACTGCTCGAGTGTGAGAAATTATTCGGTTCAAACAAATATTAATCCTATTTGGAGGGTGTGTTCCAATAAACAGAACGATTTTTAGGGTCCCGCTAAACTGAATCGTATCTGAAATCATCGATGTTCCATTGGAAAACAAAACAATATAAAAGAAAGAAGTAAAATGTAATCATATATTGCACCCTCCCATATAGCTAAAATTACAAAACCCAAGACGAAAACGATTAATTATAAAATAAACAACGAAATCATATCTATAAAATTAAAAATTACCTCTAAAAAGTAAAATATTACAGTTAAAAAAACAATAATTAATTAACAATTGTATGTCATCACTAATAGCGATCTCTACCAGACAACCTTTAAAATAATATTTTATTTAACGATATACCTAAATATTTCTTTGAAGTTAAAACTTCTTTAGGCGCGTTGAGCACTTTTTGGGTGAACAAAAATCATGGAACTCGCGTCATCGTCACCGAACGCTTTCCATGAGCTATATGTATAATGTGTATATATTATTATGTACATCGATATACCTCCGTACGTTATTAGTATACATTATATATATACAAAGAGTATACCTATCTCTCTACATATATATTGGTCATTAACACTTCTTTGCAAACCAAAAATAATTCGAAAATAATAATCTAAATAGCTCGACGATACAATTCATAAGTTACTTAATTGTTTATTTTTTTACCTAAGAATCATGGACGCGTTGCTGACGTTAAAGTATTCCTGTTTACCCGAAGGTATAGATGTGCAACTAATGCTGCGCTCAGATGGCCAGGTTTTTTATAGTTTACATTTACTAATGTTATTTTATGTGATTTTCAGTGATTCAGTAAGTAGTACGCAATGGTAATATTGAGTTGCGGTGAATTGACCGTAACACAATTTATATGATTTAGTATACATTGAAGTCTTTGATCCTATTCGTAAGCGAAATGGAAATTTCCCATAAAGGGTAATGTTCTGAAAGACTTTGTGATTCATTAATTCCGACGAGTATAATTTCCAGCACATTGGCATATAGTCTAAGTAATGTTTTTATCAATTATTATTGAACTAGCTTTTGCTCGCGACTCCGCCTGCCTTAAAAGTCTTTTCCGCGATAAAAAAAGTAGCCTATAACTGTCTCCAAAGTCCCATCTATATCTGTGCCAAAATTCATCAAAATCGGTTCAGCTATTTAGGCGCCAAAGCGTAACAGATAAACAAACAAACTTACTTTCGCATTTATAATTTATTTACACTTTATATACAATGTATAAAGGCGGACTTAATGGACTACCAGTCAACCTTAGGGTGATGCAGAGATGAAGAAAGTAGGTGCAAAAAATAGGAAGATGCATATAAGTAATATACGTTGGGATTGTATAACTTGCCTAGAAATCTATATGGCCTTTCCAGCTTGTGTAAATAAAAGTCATCGACCTAATGCAATCAACAGTAAGGTAGATCTCTCGTATAAAAGACGCCGCCTGGATTGGTGCCACCGCTTTTGTTATTTCTTCCGCCAAGCAGCAATTTGCAAATACTGTGTTATTTTGATTTTAGGAAGCCAGTGAAATTATGTCCAGTGATTTCAGTGCCTGTAAAGTCCTTTAAACCAGAACTGTGTGTTTACTTACTTCCTTTAAACTGCTGCTTGGCGGCAGAAATAAGCAAACTGGTTGTATCTGCCTAGTCGCTTTCGATGTAGGTATAATAAACAATCAGACAATTGACAGTTATTCGATTTCTAGATTCGATAAACTGAACACAATTATAAATGCCCGCTCTGGGATTTGAACCCAATACTTCGCTAGTTTCTCAGCTTAAGTACCTACGCCACTAGTAGATTAATAAGGCGATAAATCATCCACTTACCAGGTTTCATACTATTCGGAGACGGCATGGTGTCTTCAGGTTATTAAATCTGAAAAAGAAATATTGTTAATTATAAATATTTATGTATACACTTTTTATTGTTACATCTTAAATAAGAAAATGAAATGAAAAATTCAAAAGAACCTTAAAAATTATAAGCGCAGTACAAATGGCGGTCTTATCGCTAACTGCTATTTCTTCCAGCAGCAGCAGGCAACCTTTCAAATAATACAAGATCGTACACGACACGATGACGCGACGTGACAAGTAAGCTTCGGTTATGGCAAACAATTTTTTAACCGACTTCAAAAAAGGAGGCTCTCAATTCGGGCCGTTTTGTTATAAGTTTAATTTTTGCTTCTTTACTATCATCGATTTCTCCTCTCACTATGGACCGATTTTCTTGGAAAATTTCATTCGATAGAGATTAGTTCCGAAGTGGTCCTATTTTATTAAGATCTGATGACGGAGTACAGAAAAAAAAGAAACTCTTGCGATTTTGTTATTTAATTGCTGCTGCATATCACGTATCACTTTTAAAAAAATGATAATAAAATAGGTTAAAAAAAAACTAAAAAACACGGAAGTGTCAACATTTTTAATTGACCGGCGCGGTTGATTATACCTACTGTCAACAGGTGGCTCTGTAAACTTAAAAAAAATCGTAATTAGCGGCAAAAATAAGCTTTAAAATGGTGTTTGAGGATAAATTTGACAAAGAAGTTGAAGTTATGACGTTCTAACAAAAAAAAACACCTTTTGAGAAAATATATAGAGATAGTTGCATAAGTTCACATTTACCCAAGCCCGTAGAGCCGGAACATGTTGCAATAAAGCTAACCTATATCTGTCATCTATACTCTATACAGGGTGGTAATATGAGAGGGGACAGTAAGGACATATATGCTATTGTGACCACAGAATAACATTTCTAGTTGCTACCTACATACAACATAACGCCTTAGAAGTTGAATGATATCAACATTACGAAACATACTTTCGTATAAAATATTTTGATCCTTAGAAGAAAAACTCTGGAGGGGTCGACGTCAGGCAGGCGGCCGGTCGTAAAAATTAAAAGTCAAACCTTCTGCAACATTGTTCAAAGCATGTTGCGCAGACTTCACTTCGAGTGGCATAAGAGCAGATGGAAAAAAAAGAAGTAGATCCTTAGAAGAAAAACCCCCCATAGTGGCTCGTTCAGACGAGTTCCGGGCTCAGCCAGTGTAAATCCAGTATCTTCAGCATGACGCAATGTCTCTTCACGGTCGGTATTACATTTGGACTGCACTGTAATCCAGTATAGTCACTTTACCGTGCCAGGCTAAAAAAATACAAGTGGTACAACAATAGAAGAGCGACGCTGTAGACAATTTTGTCTATAACATGAATGGGTGGGTTCGACTTAATTATTACAACTATGTCACAGAAAACCGACAAAATGTTCTACAGTCTGGCTCTACCGCTTTAAATCAAGCGGGAGAATTATTGTTTGTTATGTCATGACGGGGAATTTCTGTTATTATTATTATTACAAAAGATGGAACTTTTGCCTATATCATTGCACTTCGCTTATACTTCAATTAGAAAGAGGAGGCGAAGGGGGCAATTGCACATGTTTTCCCCCTAGATCCGCACCTGACCATTATGGTGGCGTTAATGCTACTGTCTAGACGTGTTTACATCGCGTCATTTCACTAATTGTTAATTAAGTATAATCACTACTAGGATGGTAATTATTTAACCTCGAACCAACTTCCCCCACCTCTGACTCTGAATCCGTAAATTATTAAGAGCGAGTACACATAGAGCCAAAGAAGTATTTATACATAGGCACAGATTGAGCGAATTTTTAACAGATTTAAAAAAGGTTCTCAATTTGTCTGTTATGTTCTACTAGTTGGTAGGTTCCTCGAATGCGAGAAGCCGTTTGAGTTAATACTTCTGCCTCTAGGCAGCAATTTGTACGCAATTTTTTGTGTTTCGGAGAACATTGAAGACAGCTTCCGTGGCGCAGTGGGCGAGTAGACGACCGTGACAAATATTTATCTAATCTGGAAATATTTGTTTCGAGTCTAAATGTTGTGAGATCGAAAGTCTTTCGTAGTTCCTGATACCTACGACACAAGATAATCGTATCTTACTGTGAAGTCAGGGCTATGTATGTGACTGTGAAAAAAACCTGGGCATTATGAGACTTAACAACATATGTCTCGGGATGACGAGCGCAGTTCAGTGGCATGCAGTGTTCTGTAATCCAGAGTTCAGTGTGACGTTGCTTCTGTTTATGGGCAGGCGAACGACCTGCTCGTCTCGTCATTCAATCAAATATAAATAAATGTGTAAATCGAGCTTAAAAGACTCAGAAAGAAAGTAGAATAAGTTTAAAAATAATCTGTAAGATATACTCAAAATAAATTAGACATGAACTTCACTAAAATATTAGTCAGTAAATTAAGTCGCTGCCACTACCAAGTGGAATCATTTAACAAAGACTCAACGCATTAATTAAAACTTATCTCGCAAGAAATGTCTAGATCAAATCGCTTCATTAAATTGTAAAAGTTTAATTTGGGACCTAAATCTCGCCGAAGTTTTCTCTAAAATATATGAGTTTTTACATTTATTAACTCTCGACTTACACAATGCGTTTGAAACTTTTATTTTATTTTCTAATTAATGTTTTACGAAGAATCCAAAGATGTCGAATTAAAATTTCAAAATAGTAAGAATTTTAGAAAATAGCTTTCCAAAATGGCGTCGTTTTGACAAATACATCTGAGTAGTATTTACTTGCGGCATTGCTCCTGTCGAAATCTCGGTTACACTATAAACACAAATTTGGAGCAGAAAAAATCCAGCCAGCCAGCCAGGTAGTGGAAAGATGGTAATGCCGGACTCACCGGCCTTCCCACCTAGTTCACATATGACTGACTGCTAGATCGAAGCCCTAACCAATTTTCCTACGCCGGCGTATCCTCTAAAAGCCCCGTGGTCGCCTCCTTTTTGCAAGTAGGACTGTTCTGGGGATTCTAGTATACTGCCTTTGTAGTCTGCCTCCTTTGGGGCTCGTAAGCCCTGTCACGGAATCGAACGCCCTCGGCGTCTACGGCAACACGACATTTTCAGACGGCCATTCGTCTCACGGTATATTTAAAGTTAACTCTGTTTCAAGACGCTACTAACAAACGATCAACTGTAGGTATACTATTATACTTATTTTATACTAGGTATATTTTTTAAATAAATCAGTTTTTATTCCCGGCATGAGTCATGAGCACCGATGGGTAGTAGTCGAGAGTCCAATAGACGACGAGCATCGACTGACGAACAAATCGCATTAACCGCCGGCACCCCGCGCTCATCCATTCCGACAATCAGATCTACAAATGACCTCTACACATATTATGTTTGTGCTCACGATTCGTGCCGGTACCTATACTATGTTAAAAATAACACACTGACATGTTACAGGAAAATATTGTATTTTTATCGAGAGATCCTTTTACCTGCATGTTGTTTGTTATATTAACCAGATTAAAAATACACATCGGGAAAATTGAGTCTACCTCTTTCCTTTGTTGTGTTTGGGGATAGAGTGAGATCCTAATATGGCGCCTTTTGCCCATGGTTTGGTACATGTAAAGCCTGAACTCATAAAATGGACATAAATTAAAAAATTAAATACACCCAACAGTCACACACATAGTCCTGACCGCACACTAGGTTAAACTGTATCGTGGCTATCAGGAACTACGAGCGACTTGCGGTCCGACACCACCGAGATCCGAAACAAATATTTGTCGGTCACACAAACATTTTTCTCGGTGCGGGACTTGAACCCACGGCCTCACGCCGGCCGGATACACGCTCACTGCGCCACGGAGGCTGTCAATATGTCGAGGCTCCTCTACCCCGAGGTCGGTGCCTGGTGTTTGTTAGAACCGGCTTAAACCGGCGTTGTTGGACCATAAGTCCCTCGTCGTTCCTGATACGCACTATACAAGTTCACCTAGTGTTAGGTTAGGTAGCAAGAAAGAGAGCTAGAGGCAGATCCCCGACTCGCTGGACTGATATAATTAAAACGGCAATACAATCTTCCATAACAAAGTGCACGCGCAACGCAACCAACCGGCAACAATGGAGAAGCATTGCTAGATCTGCAATCGCCGAGAACACTGACGACATTTGACGACCCTCCATATACCACCATCTTGACAACCAAGGTCACTCTGTCGTGCCCAACTAAGAAAAAGAGTGTAGGGTCAAGAGCCAGGACTATGCGTGTGAATGTTGGATGTATCTATCTATTTATTTTGTCGGTATGACTTTCTAGTTCCTAGTTTTCTCTATTTGCAGTTGATATCGCAGAATATTACATTTCTTCAAATGGTCCATTCTGTAGTCCCATGTTAAATCAAATATGTGACGGTGAATTTCCACCTCGTTGAATTGGACCGTGTAGATACGAGATCCAATTTATTCTGGCGTTTGATAAATACAGCTATATCTTCAAGTAAAAAGATACGTTTGGTATTATCTATTGAACATTATCTTTTTTAGGTAAACGCATAGTTCAGGAGGCCAATTCTCGTAATTTTAAATGTTCAAAATGTCATTCCGATCTAGTCTCAGCGCCAAAAAAGTTGCAAATAGCATTCTCTTAAACTAATAAATAATCAACGTCAAATGCACCTAGCATTGACAGTAGCATTATACCGTTTTGGCTTCAGTCAACTTTTATTCTACATTCAATATCATTACGATATATGTTCACATTTGACGTACCACCTGCTTTAGTATGTCACCGTAAGGAGAAGAATCGCGACTGCCTCGGTGGCCCAGTTGTAATGCGTACGCGTTACGACTGAGGTTGACGCTGAGGTCTGGGGTTATATTATCTCGGGATGTATAGGACTACCTATTAAGTTATTTGTTCATATATCATATACATACATACGCACTCACGCCTGTAATCCCCGAAGGGGTAGGCAAAGGTGTAACCAGTACAGCCACATTTCGCCGAGCGTATTTCCGTCCCATGATATGATAGGGGGCGACCCTATCGCCATACCGGGCACAGTTCCAGACTTCGGGCTGATAGGTAGGTAGGTCCATAGGTAGTACTATGGATCATGTTTATCATGTTCACTTAATGATCCCTTGTTGTCTGTACGTTAATTATAGGGTATAGGGTTGCAGGGTGCAAAAATAGGTATAATAAATGGTATGAAGCTTAATCAAATAGTTGAAAAGTTATGCTATTTATCCTTATTATTTGTTCACATGGAACACTTGCGGATGTAGGTATAAATTTCATGTGCGTCAGCATATTCAATATCTTAATTACTGTGGTTTAAAATACATTTATTCATCTGGTATAAATTACGCGAGTCATATTGCCCAGCATTTGACTGATCATGTAGAACAACGAAGCTAAACTTTTGCTTGACAATTCTGAAACATCGCTTCATCTGCACTGTCGCGTTGTTGTACAACATTGCCGAACATGTTGATGGCCATGTGTTGCGCGGGCCAAATGTTGACCAAAGAATTGTGGCGCGTGGGTACTTCCACGCACAGCAGTTGGTTTGCGGATAAGTGTCACACATCCTTGCTCTCTAAAGTCATGGAGAGAGTAGTTTACGTATAATAAACCCCAGCTAATGGGGTATCTAGAGGAGCACCAGCTGATTAGCGATCGTCAGTACGGTAATATTATTACCTTTATCTGCTTTTATCGAGTCAAATTACGGATTCCATAAACAAGAGGTGGTCACACGTTTAAAATGAAATCAGAGAATTTTATGTTACTACGAGAATGGACCTTTTAATTACTTATAATTAATAAATAGATTCTCCTTACTACTCCCAAATAACTGTCACCGGAAAAAGAAAAGAAAAAAAACCATCAACTCATCGTATAATTTTGTTTATATTACATATATATGTATGTGTGTATGTGTCTATATATATTTAGGTATATATATTACACGTTATAATAATATTAAATATATTTTGTGTAAAATGCTACGATAAATATATATATATATATATATATATACAACGTGTTATAGAAAGGGGCGGGCAAATTTAAACAATGTATAGTGTAGGGCAAAGTATTTTATCTCCCATAGTACCAAATCCGATTGCATTGCTAGGACAATAATTAAAGAATTTTCTTTTTTATCGAATGAGTAACATGTCGATATCGACTTTCAAATTTAGACAACACTAAATGATAAACAATGATACTATAGAACTCCTTTCATTTAATTATTTTATAATTAAAAAAACATTAAACAGTTGTCAAATGTCAATATTTATTTGACGCAGTCAGTTCGGTAATTTCTGATTTTATGAAGTATGTTTAAGAGTTCAAAAAATATGTTGTATTTAATTAAAAATAAGTATTATGTATTGGTACTTTGTGTTGGTGTAACTGATAACAGCTTTTAAGAGGATCGTCGAATGTATTGAGCCAAATTCATAGATGGAAGACCCGCGAATGAAGTCTTTAAAATGCTTCTAGAGAATGGTACCAATATCGTCTTCAGCACACAATCTCTTTCAGGTGTTATTTTGTGTTTAAATTACAAGTTACGTACGTATGTTCGTAGAACTACGTACAACTTATTTAAGTTTATTAAAAATTGAGTGTCGTTCATAATAATTGATAGTGATGTCACCAATCTTATCGATCTTAATAAACGAGTGATCAAAATTAATGTGTAATTTTTGGATGTCTTGGTATTGAAAAGATCCGGTACATAAGTACTAATTGTAAGGTGTATGTAATGACCCTAAAATATGACCACACCTTTCTGTAACACGTTGTATATATATATATTGATTTATGTGTAATGTTAATCAGTATTGTGTATAGCCCACTCGCTCATTTTGTAAAACAATTGTGAAAAACTATTTGGTCTCCCGCGATGCAGGTTCGCCTAGTGCGGGGTCCGTTGTGTACTTAAATAACATTGTGTCTTTTTATCTTTGGATAATAAATATTATGGCGATAGGCTGGCCCCCTATCACATAAGGGACGGAAATACGCTCGGCGAAATGTGGGTGTACTGGTTACACCTCTGCCTACCCCTTCGGGGATTACAGGCGTGAGTGCTTATGTATGTAATAAATATTATATATTATAACGTAAAACCGCCAACAAGTGTAGCAATTAAAGGAATGATTGGAATCTGTATTAATTAGCAACCACGACGAACGCGAGCGGTTATCGTCGCTGCCATTTATAGATTCAAGTATGTTTCACACGGATTCGTATAACTCGAACCAGCTAACACATTTTGCAACTGTCTTCAAAAAGGAAGAAATCCTCAATTCATCTGTATTAAAGTGTTATCCATATCTTCGTCAAAACTGTCAGAATTCGTCGATTATTTTTGTATTCATTACTTCGAACGCACACGCTCTCGGAGTGCGGAGTATGCTGCGTGGGAGGTGGAATCGTGGATCCTGTTGACCCGGATAGGGTTAAACCTCTCCCTGTCAACAGTTAGATCGTTGATGTTTGCGGGATGGTGTTGAGAGGCAAATGAAAATAAGTAGCCTCCTTCTAAAACTGTTATGGTCGGGAAGAAGACTGCGGAGCGGGATCAGGAGAGAGCTGATCCCGCTCGGAGGCGTAAACCTGCAGCCCCTGTTGAAGAAAAGAATCGCCCCGCTTCCTCCGCATAAGAGCAAGTAAATGAAATGATGGATGAATAAAGTTATGCCCCCTTTTGCTGAGCTATAATTACAGCATTGTACTGGAAGGGTTCCTGCGAATTTCTTTTAAAGGTCCCGGAGTGCCTCTATAGTGCTGATAGAGATAACCATGGTGTTTGGCGCTGGTAAATCTGGCATAACCTACCGCGTGTATCGTAGTAGTGCCTCTTTTCTTATAGAAATTAATAACTATACGTACACCAGACATACTGAAGCCTTATTCACTATGACCATGTGGATTCGTAACGTGTCCGCGTTACGTTTACATCATGAAATTGGCATTAAGCGGTTTTCTTTAAGCCAATGTCAAATTTTATAAATGCGATGAGGTACGTTACTTGATTGTTATACATTTGACTGCCATTGGTTGCTGATTTTGCGAAGTTGTGAGACTGAAAGTCTCTCCTAGTTTCAGATACCCACAACACAAGACTCGTATCTTACTGTGGGGTCAGGACTATGTGTGTGACTGTTGGGTGTATTTATTTATGTTGGTAAGTTGGCGTAGCTTGGCCATGGGGGATAAGGCCCTTGATTTCATAAAGTTACCGTAACACGCCGAGTTTTTGTGATCGTAGAGAATAAGGTCTAGGAGACTCTCAATTTAATTGAGTCAAGTTTATGCTCGGTTTAATTTTGTTGCAAGTTCATTCAAAGATCTTTGATACATTACGTCGAGTAAGTCCAACAGATGAATTTGCATTTCTTATTATTAGATTCTAGCTTTTGCTCGCCTGTCCGCCCGAGCGAATGTCTTTTTCTGGGATACACAAGTCTACGTTGTAAATCATTTCTTAGCGGGCCCTTACATGACACAAACTATCATCTGACCAAATATCATGATCTTAGCTTTAGTAGTTTTTGAGATATCGTGATTAATCAATGAGTAACCCACTCAGGGTGGTATTTTACTGGTACTGAATTGTTTAAAATTGAAACCGTGATTTAGTCTAAGCACGACCGTATTAAGTCTTATTCCTGCCGAACCTCATATTATGTTGAGAATAAACGACGCAGTAATAACATTTAGTTATGCCTTATGAAGCACTAAGTTTACTAACAAAGTTACGTCCTTCCGTTAACTGTTTCATAAGTATCATACTTATGAATCATACCCATACTAACAATAATCACTAATATGCACGGTGAATTTGAATTGGGTATTTTCCCGAACGTATGTTTTTTATTATATAGCATAGGCATACGGGCAAGTGAGTCACCTGATGGTAAGTGATCTCCACCGCCAAGTACGAATAATACCAGAAGAATCATAGGCGCGTTGCTGAGTTTAAAGGAAAAGGAATGAGAAGGGGAGGGGGATTTTGGCCTCCGGATATCTCACCATACGGAACACAGCAGTAAGCTGCTACGTAAGATTTTCTGTGAGACAATGGTAACAGTGGTTATAGTAGGTATGTCGGAGAGTAGGTACTGCCATTGTCCTGGAGTGAGACACCGGGAATGTACAATGAATCAGTAAGAAATTGTCGCATGAAACAACCTATTTATTTATTTAAAATAAGTTTCCTGTGCGTTTTATAGGTCACCATGATTATGACGATATATACACCCAACAGTCACACACATATTTATAAAGATATATTAACTTACACCTCCTGTTACGTAGCCAAAGGGTGCTAATGGGAGCCTATTGCTGTTTATACCGGCTGGCTGTCTGTGCTTTATTTAAATAACTCTTTTGAACTGTAAAAGATAGCCGGCTGAATTCTTCATAGAATATGTATAATTATGGCGGAATCTTAAAAAGTATTAAAAGAAAAAAAAGAACGTAGGTGGTGCGGAACTCTCGGTACGCGAGTCAGAAATAAGCAATTTACTCGTAGATACATAAAAAGCTATCTGTTAACCAAAAACACTTGAAACGTTTCCATGAAATCTAAATCAAAACGTTTATTTTGCAAGTAGGTCACAAAGGGCTCTTATCACACATCACATATCTAATAAATGTCATTAAAATGTTTCCATCTGTACTTCAGAAATGTTCACTAGTCTGGGAAGAAGTACCAAGAAACTCAGCCGTAAGTCTTTTGAATATGTCATTACATTGTATTTTATTTTCTTATTCCTCATAAATTCATCTTTTAACATTATAGAACCTTAATTTATTATCTTAAATATACAGAATGTTACAAAAAAGTGGTATCAATAATAACTGCACTTATTGGGCGAGTAACTAGTAACTTATCATCATCATCATCATCAGCCACAAGACGTCCACCGCTGAACATAGGCCTCCTCTAATGCCTTCCAGGCCGACCTGTTGGAAGCGGCCTGCATCCATCGGCTTCCTCCAACCCTTGTCAGGTCGTCGTCGTTTGTAGCAACTTATGATGCATCGAATTAAGATGACCTTATAGGTATAAATTAAAATCAGATAAATGTTAGTTTCTGAAAAAAACAATTTTAAAATCTATATCGAGAAAATCCTTTTATGATCCAAGGCATATGCACAGGCAACCTATGTCGTAAATAAGTAGGTATGTTTAATACATACACAGTTATGCTTTATTAGATGGTTTTCAGATTGAAAACCTCTTTGATTTTTTTCGGTTAAAAACAAAACAATTCTATAAGTGGCAACGCACCAACAGTATTCGTTGGGAACATATATCTCGAAATTTCCATAAAACATGTAAAGGCTAAAGAAGGAATTGCAAACCAGGACACGTTAAAAGGATCCTCGGGTGTCAAGGGACTTTCCTTTGATTCGAACCCATCTCTACCGCGAATATAATTTGATCAATGCCGGAGTGTTCTCCATGTGAGCGCGACATCAAAAGATAAAGCTTTTGACTGCCTCCGTGGCGTAGCGGGCGAGTAGCCGGCTGCGAAGCGAGAGGCCGTGGGTTCGATTCCCGCACCGAGACAAATATTTGTGTGATCCACAAAAACTTGGTTCGGGTCTGGGTGTTGTGGGACCGCAAGTCCCTCTTAGTTCCTGATACCCACGATACAGGCTTACCTAGTGTGGGGTCAGGACTATGTGTGTGACTGTTGGGTGTATTTATTTATTTATATTTATTTATTATTTTAGCTTATATTGATATGGAATATAGTATAGTATTGTTTCTTTGGGAATATAATAGTTTTAAGTATTATGTTTCTATTGTTTAATATTTCACCAATATTTGCTACTAATAATATTTAATATGTGACTGCCTCGGTGGCGCATTTGTAATGTGAATGCGTAAAACTGCTGTGCTGAGGTCTCGGGTTCGATCCACGGGTCGGGTGTACTGGTTACACCTCTGCCTACCCCTTCGGGAATTACGGGCGTGAGTGCGTATTTTCGAATCAAAAACTCAAAGATGAATTGTTAATGACCAACATGAGATTTGAACCCAAGACCTAACGGTTCACAGACTTAGTAAGCTGCCACTAGATCGAGGAGGCGATACAGTGAAACATTACAAAAATACTGCACAAAAAATAAAGCCAAGTGTTAGAAAAATACATCATAGAGTAGAGAACCATAAACCTCCAGAGTAAGTTAAACTATCTCTCCTTATTCTTTCACCTGTCATTATCCCACTTGCAGTGGGGTCGGCGCAACATGTTTTTTAATACATGTTACAGAAATATTTGGCTTGTAGTTTTTACGACCGGCCGCCTGTCTGACGCAACCCCTCTGGGGAGAAAACACCCAGAACCGAAAAATATATTTGTGGACCATACAATCATTTGTCTCGGTGCGGGAATCGAATCCACGGATTCCGCTTCACAGCCGGCAACTCGCCTACTGCGCCACAGAGGCTATCAAACTATCGAAAATACGAATAAGTCATCGAAATACAAAAAAAAAACTTATTTCCTATCGACAATAAATCACGAAGATTAAACAGTATATTCCAAGTTCCGAGAGAATTTTAAGTTTATCTGAAGTTTCTGCGATATCGGGTTATGGTTTCCAGTAAAACGGATATAGAGACATATTTTGTAGTCATAAAACAAAAACATATAATGGTGCTATTAAACGACGCGTATAACGCGAGCAGAACAAGGACGAGGCACAACGTACACATGTGCACGACGCGAAGCGATGCGATTCACGTACAATAGAGTTTTTAACCGAAGAAAAAACGGAGGAGGGTCCCAATTCTAAATGTAATATTTTTCTTTTTTTATGTTGGCCCACCGATTTCTCCCCAAAATTCAAAAATAACATTTCTATAGGTCTCTTTGGATATGGTGCCTGTAACGCTGCTGGTCAAATGAAATTACACCGACTTAATTTTAAAGTTGGCTTTTAAGTTTTGTTAAGACTTATTTTATTTGCATGTATAGACGCATATAAGTCCGTCAATTATGTTAACCGATTTGGATTTCTCATTTCATTAAAATTCATTAAAAAGAGCATAGCTCAAAATATTTACATATCCTTACACAGATCGACTCGGTGATGACTCTTTGTTGTATAGGGTATAATTAATAAATTTATTTATTATTTAAGTAGACATTCCACCGCTATGGGGGGGGGGGGGGGGGGAATCGGGGGTGACAGGCTAAAACTTAGTCAACGATTTTGATGATTCACTAAAAGACAAATTAAACAGATTTCGTGAATATGTGCTTTCTATCAAAGATTGACTATTAAATTGCAATAGCATCAACTCACAATTGGTTATTTTTAGTGTTTTATGTCGTTTATTTTTGTTAAAAAGTTTGACGAATCGTGACGAATAAACGGTATGCGGCGCGTGTACGCGAGAAGGCCCTACTTCGTCCATGGCTGGCCTCGCACTGTCACGCGTAGTTTAACTTCACCATAATATTTCAACGGTATCTTTATTGATGTACGTTTAGCCCGTAGCGGTTGTTTTATGATGTCCACAATACTTACATTTTTATTAAAGCGAAATACCACTTATAGTCCAGTCACATTAGGGGTTTCACCTCGCAATAAGAGATAATAAGCTATAAACTTGTATAAACCTTTATTTTAAGTATATAATTTTTTGTGGTACTAAAGTTGTAGACTGCCTCGGTGGCGCAGTTGTAATGCGTACGCGTTACGATTGAAGCTAACGCTGAGGTCTCGGGTTCGATCCCCGGGTCGGGTAAAGTGGTATTGGGCTTTTCTATTTCGAAATGCTCAGTATCAGCCCTTAGTCTGGAATTTGTGCCCGGTATGGCTATAGGCTCGCCCCCTATCACATTGTGGGACGGAGATACGCTCGGCGAATTGTGGGTGTACTGCTTACACCTCTGCCTATCCCTTCGGGCATTACAGGCGTGAGTGCGAATGTATGTATGTAAAGTTTTAGAAAATTTTATCCTCTACAATTTTTATAATAAATGCAAATGGTATTAAAACCATAGGAAACGAGGTATTCGCTATTTGAGGTAAACAGATTTTTGAGACATTTGAACTTGAATATCTTAAAACGCGGATTTTCAGTTAGTAATATAAATATAAGCCTGAGAAACTCTTTCTTATACTGTAGAGTTCTTAAAATTATCAATAATTAAATGTGTACATGAAGGTTATACGTAGTTTTTTTTTTAATAACGACCCAAATTGCAAGAAAGTGTATAATTTATCAGTTTTTAGGGCCGGACCGATTGTTTGCACCTTGATTTTTCAATAGCTTCAATGACGAGACGAGCATTTCGCTCGCCTGATGGTAAGTGCCACGCCTGCCCATAAACAGAAACAACGCCACACAGAACTTTGAATTACAAAGCACTGTGGCACTGGACTGCTCTCGTCACCCCGAGACATAAGATATTCAGTCTCAGAATGACCAGTAATTTCACAGGCTTCAATGTTCTTCAAACCGGAATACCCTGTTGCTTGGCGGTAGAAATAGATAAAGCGGTGGTACCAACCCAAACGGCCTCTCGCATACGAGGGACCTTGCACCTTGTGACAATATAACTAACTATACTTTTGTACCTATTAACTATTCTATAGCATGATTCATATCTGTCGGTAGTTTATAGTCTTTGACAGCTGATATGACGGCCTCTACGCTGTCAGACAAACAAAACGTTGATTGTTGCTGTACACATTGTGCCTATGCTGCCTACTCTATAGATTTCACACTTTATAGATATTTCGGTTGATATATGCACATTTTAGTATTTACGTTTGTGAGGGTAAGCTTGGAAATAATATGAATAGTAAATTAAAGAAATGCTATGCGCGAGTAGGTAACTCCATAAGAGTTTTAAGAAATTTCAAAGTTTGTTGGAATATACGGATTCCGTTTTAGCCATTTGGCTGGCGAACCCTAAAAATATTATTATTATTTATTATGTTAAACAAAGATTTAAACAGAAATTGTATAAGTGCACTCAATAAATTATGTAAAAAAATTGTTTTATTTACCTAGCTTTATTAAGGCCTAACCCTTCTCATTCGGTAGACGAGGGGCCCAGCAGTGGGACGTATATAATACAGGGCTAGTATTATTATTATATTATAAATGATTCATTTAGCGCTCATGAACACAAGAATTTTTGATTTAGCATCTATTAATGTTAATCGACAAATATTCTAAAGCTTCAAGTTTAAATAAAAATATGTATTACGTTCACATTTTTATCATAAAGTTAAAATATCAAACAAAAAACCTTACAAATCTTGAATCTCGGCTGTGCGGCGACGCGTTCAGGTAGTTTCATCGTATGAAAGCACAGAGTACAATCGTCAAGGCCACTGTAAAAGGTGGGGTAACCTTCATAGAATGTCGTTTCCGAAATTCCTGTCGTGTTAGGAGGTAATAGGAACGGTAATATCCGGCTCAAACGAGATCAAACCTCTGTCACTTCAATTGACATTGAAAATACACTTTTTAACCGACTTTAAAAAGGAGGAGTTTCCCAATTTTTATGAGTTTTTTTTAAGTTTTCAATGCAATCTGCTAATTGACGGCACATGAATGCCACCCACTATAGTGATCGACGCGCGAGCTATCATTGTTATATTATTTTATAGTATCAATCTCCTATATTATACAACATGCTACAAATTATGTGGTCAAGTTTAAGCAACGTATAGTGGCTAGGAGTGGTAGAGCTACGCTGTAGACAGTTTTGTCTACAGCATAAATGGGTTGGCTCGTCCGGGTTACCACTGTCTCACAGAAAACCGACGTAAAATATTAGCTTGCTGCTGCGTTTCGTACGGTGAGTGAGATATCCAAATCTCCCTACCCTTCACAGTCCCTAAATTATCCCTTTCCTTTTAGGTTGGGAACGCGCCCATGATTTTTTTGATATTGTGGGTGGAGATCACTTACCATCCGTGACCCACTTGCTCGTTTGCCGGCCAATGCAATAAAAAAACGTACTAGCTCGAGTTTAGCAAACTCGGGCCTCCTCTAATGATACTCTACTTAATTTTGCAGCGTAATTAGTAATAATTAGTAATGTAACGCAATCATTAAAACCTCCGACCTCAATTACAAAAACATTTGTAACTTTTAAATGGCTGAACTGATTTTCTTCGCCGATACCAAGAACCATCTTAATTATACCAGCTATAAAACAAAAAACTTAAAACCCGAGTTAAAAAACTTCTATAGGTCTCTCTGGAGACGGTGTCTGTCTAGCTGCTAATCCCGTCCCCTTTCTAATCCTGTAATTATCCCTATTCTTCTAGTACATGGGCGGTGGAGATTACTTACCATCAGGTGACTCACATGCTCGTTTGCCGGGCTATGCTATAAAAAAGTCAATACATAGTAAAACAAAGTAGCTATTACTTATTCCGGAAAATTTATTATGTATATTAGTAACGTGCCTGCCTGAGGTAAAACATTATAAAAAAAACCTAATACAAATGTAATTTCATAGATATGAGATTGCTACGAGTATTTAGTATTTTTCACACTAGATAAATCTTTTTCTTTCTTTAACTTATTACTTTAGCTATTACTTGGCTTCATAAATACCCGCGATTTTCTTGAATAATGGCTCCATGAAATTATTATCTCATTTTCATTTGACTGAGCTTTGTCTCAAGACGCAATAAAGGTTGAATAGTGATGTTAAAGTAAAAATACATTTTATTTATCTCACTTATTTTATTTACAGCATGAATTTGTCGTCAGTTGAGTCAGCAGTTGGGTCGACCGGGTTACCACTGTCTCACAGAAAACCGACGTAAAGTAGCGCCTTCCTTCGATTCGTACAGTGAGTGAGATATCAGCAGGCCAATTCTCGTAATTTTAAATGTTTAAAATATCATTCCGATCTAGTCTCAGCTTCAAGAAAGTTGCAAATGGCATTCTCTTAAACCAATAATCAACGTCAACTGTGAACATAGATCGTAATGAGATTGAATGTAGAATAAAAGTTGACTGTAGCCAAAACGGTATAATGCTACTGCTAATGCTAGGTGCATTTGACGTTGATTATTGGTTTAAGAGAATGCCATTTGCAACTTTCTTGACGCTGAGACTAGATCGGAATGATATTTTGAACATTTAAAACTACGAGAATTGGCCTCCTGGAAGACTAAATCACCCTTTTTTCTAATCCCTTAATTACCTGTTTCCTTTAAAGTCGCCATTTATGATTCTTCTATTTAGTATTGTGGGCGATCATGGTTGGTGGGGATTACTTACTATCGAATGAACTAATTTATTCGTTTACCGGCCTATGTTATAAAAAACTGTACATAGACTAAATCCTGAATAACATTTGTAATTATTATTTACTTAAGCTAATTACGTCGGTATACTTACGAAGAAATTACTAATGTAATAGCATTGCTGATTTATATAGCATAGGCCGTAAAACAAGCATGTGGGTCACCTGATGGTAAGTGATATCCACCGCCCATGTACGCCCACAATACTAAAAGAATCATGGATGCGTTGCCGTCTTTAAAGAAATGAGGGTAATTAAGAAATTGGGAAAGAGAGGGGGATTTGAGTCTCCGGTCATCTCACTCACCGTACGAAAGGCAGCAGTGAGCTGCTACTGGCTTTCTGTGAGACAGTGGTAATGACCCGGACGAGCACCGGCTCCGACATGTGCCGACATTCATGCTGTATATTAAACCAAGTACGGCGTGGCTCTACCACTTTAAACTACAAATACAAATACAAATATTTATTTCGTATCAAAAAATCATTACAAGGAAGTATGATAAAATGCAACGGTCCCCGCACTAGGCGCACCTGTATCGCGGGAGACCAGTTACATTTACAATAATTATTCTTTGTGTTAAAAACATGTTGTGCCAACTCCAATGCGAGTGGAATTAAGACAGGTCGAAAAAGTACGAAACCGAGTTTAAAGCACCATTTAAATGGAGAGACTTTCTCGTACCACATAGACGTGAATATTTTAAAAAACTTTTTACGACACAATATATACAATTCTTGCTTTCAAATTACATGACGCGGTCTTATTTTACAGTTTTCTGTAATATTTTGGCATTAAAATTTGTCGAGGGATAAACTCTCTCCGATAACCTAATATGTGAAGCCCCTAGGTAAATTGAGTTTTATGTGCGCACCACTTTAAACAAATAACTAATATGTTTCTCAAAGGTAATGGGCATGCCGCACCTTTAAAGACAAACCGTTACTAAACGAAATTTTTCAAGAATTGAGTTACTAATGCCATTTTTCTTAAAGTTACGTAAACTATACGATGAATTTGACACTTTCATAAAAAATCCACTTTTAGAGGTAGAGTAGGTAAGCTAATTTTGACCGTTACAAAACTAAATAAGATTTGCTTGCTAAATGCAATATCGTGTTTAAACTAATTACTATATAGGGATTTTTCAGTAATTAATCATAATCGAAAAAATATAATGGAACAGTATTACTGTAAAAATAAAAAAAACATAATGATCAATTTAAAAAAAATAACTTTTCTATATTTTATGTTATAGTGCAAATAAATAGCCATCATTATGACCTCAAAAGATGGCTCAAAGCACCATGATCTTCAACTCTATTGTGAAAAAGCCGCGCTTTTTTTATTTTAGCTCCTGTGTAAAATTTTATATTTTCGTTTAGTAACGGTTTGTCTTTAAAGGCAATTGGCTAACCAACGTGACTAGTTGGAACAACCCGCTATGGCGAGATTTTTCCAGTCATAAAAATATCCCACCAGCCTTCCGATACTTCCAAATACTTCCGATACTTCCGGTAGTCCAAATTTTAACATACCATTCATTCATCCAGAAAAAGTAGCATTATTTAACGTGTTCTTAATTTGGTCATTACCGTAGCACTACGTAGAAAGCGCTACATTTCGTAGCGCTACGCGTGCTACGCAGCTATGGATCACTTTCGTGTTATAAATAAGGCGAAATTTCTTGATAAAAGAAAATTATAAATAAACTTTTTAACAGCTTTTATAACTACGTGGTAAGACTGATAAGGTAACAAAAAGTCATTCAGAAAATAAAATTTGTTTCCTTGTTTACTTTAAGCGCTCCTACCAATTTTGTTGTGATAATATCCCGTCTATTTAATCTTTATAAGTCGTCTTTTTTACAAATTGATAAGTCCTTTTAACCCGCCACAAAAAGGGGGGGGGGGGGGTTTAAATTTCAATTTCTAATCGAGATCAGGGGTTTTAAAAGTTAAGCTTTTTATCTAACGTGCAAGTGGGTCACCTGATATCACGTTGGGCATTGATATTTGACAAAGTTATTATCATTATTTCACAAATAAATAAATAAATTAATAATAAATAATATGATAAATAGTAGAACTTAGATGTACGGATGTCGAGACGACAGTCACAGGTTCGAAACCAGCCCAAGAGTATGCACCTCTAACTTTTATAAGTTAGTATTAAGTGTTAATTATCGCTTGCTTTAACGGTGAAGGAAACATCGTGAGTAAACCTGTGTGTAAGAATTTCGAAGGTATGTGAAGTATCCCAACCCGCATTAGCCCAGCGTGGTGGACTAAGGCCTAACCCCTCTCATTCAATAGAGGAGGCCTGTACCCAGCAGTGGGACGTATCTAATATAGAGCTAGCATCTGTACATACTCGTAGTATAAAAAAGGCACTTTCCGCGTCTGTCTGTTTATCCGCTAACTCTTCCTAAACCACGCAACGGATTTTGATGCTGTTTTCACTACCTTTTAGACTATTTCTTCTTTTGCATATCACCCAATCACACATGGCAGCAAGGCAGTAACGTAATACATAAAAGACATTCAAGCGGGCGGAGCGGCGAACAAAAGCTAAGAATATTGCATTAAGAATATTAGGTGCCAGCTCAGCAGAATATGTTATATCTTTAAGACGTGGCCACACTATACACCAATTCTTTGGTCAATAGCCGGGTATAGTCCACGATAACAATTAAATTGAGCCTTTTTACCTGTATGAAGACAACTTACGTCAAAAACAACGTCATAGTTAACGTCAATCCACATCATACGAACACCAAGAACCATTGATATATTACCTATAGATAGAGCCTAGGCGTGACCGCACATGAGACAGATAGATTTTTTGAAATGTTGCTACGTTACATATATTTCCCCATTTCATGTTTGGGAAAAAATATCACAACTGTCAAATTCCTATCTTACAAGTTTAAACTCACATTAAAGTAACGAAAAACACAACTATGTCCAGCGTTTAGGAAAAACGTTGGTAACTCAAAACTACTTCTTAATTAAAAATGTATTTTTACTGGGCAACGAGAAAGTGGATCACCTGATGGTAAGTGATCATCCATGAACGCCCATATAATACCAGAAGAATCATGGTCGCGTTGCCAACCTTAAAGAAAATGGATAATTATGGGCTTGAGAAGGGAAGGCGATTTGGGCTTTCGGATATCTCACTCACTGTATGAAACGCAGCAGCAAGACGTTAATTAACATCGATTTTCTGAGAGACAGTGGTAACAATTCGGTCGAGCCGGCTCATTATGTACTGTAGACAAAATAGATGTAAAAAAATGCTTGTATCTTTTGAACCCGAACTATATGTATCACTCATATGGGTAACTAAGGTTGGTAAAAAGAAATCACTATCTATAATCACTATCTATATTAGTAAAGTATTAATTTACAAACAAAACAAAACTCTGTTATAAAATTTAAAGACAGCCTCCGTGGTGCCATGGGCGAGTAGCCGGCGGCAAAGCGAGAGGGTGTGGGTTCTATTCCCGCACCGAGACAAATGTTTGTGTGATCCACAAAAGTTTGTTTCTGATCTGTGTTATGGGACCACATGTCCCTCGTAGTTCCTGATACCCACGATACAGGTTTACCTAGTGTGGGATCGGGAACTACGAGGTAGGAGGAACTATTTGTGTGACTGTTAGGTGTATTTATTTATTATTTATTAGTGCGGGTGAATATTTTTAGTGGCAGTTTTCTATATCAGTATACCGTTTCAGAAAATCAGCATATTCAGTTTCATTATTTGATAGTAAATCGAACTCTTTTGAATACATTTTTATCTTACACTTTAGCTCTGCTACACCACTTTCTAACGGAGCTAGCTTTTTTACGAATCTACATTTTGATTCACGCACAACACGCAATTTTTTATTAGTTTAACTGATCTTGCTTTTTGACGTAATTTTTTTTTTCTTCTTATGGGTTGATGTCAATGCAGATGGACTAGGTTGTTCTGTAATAGAAACATCTTCTGAAGTACCTGGAGGCACATTTACATAAATAAATAACTTAACATTTGTAAGGTGACAATTAACATTTTTGCAGATAATGCCAAAAAGGTATGCCATCAGTCAGCTATTTTTTTTTATGTCTAAACTGCAAGAAACGGAATACAAAGTCTATGATCAATCTCAAATCCACAGGAATCACAATATAAAAATCAGCTGTTTAGCAGCAATTTAATGGGGCGACCTGTAATATAGTTACAAAATTTACCCAGCATAGATTTCGCTCAGTAGTTTGCAGTTCTTGTAAAATCTTCAGACCTTCTGAGCTCACAACCTGTAATATAAAAAACTTTTTATATGAACTCAACACTATGATAATACTAGTTTTATTGAGGATACTAAGGTAAACAACCTCCATACAAATATCTAACACCCAGACACCCGAAACAGCTATTCAAATATGTTCAATTCAATGTTGGCACTGCTTCTGCATGTAACATTTTTTTTTTTTACATAGGTGATCTTTCACTAAAATGTTCATAGCACATTTTGGTATATTTTGCAGGCTCCCAATTCAACCTACATTGAAATACCTGAAATAGTAGAATAAAACATTGTTTGAATAAATCTGGGTAAATAAAATTTACAACCTGGCAGCACCAAACCTATAAACGATTTTAATTTTTGAGTAAAAATACTCTATTATTTTATGTGCCTAATGGATTCGATGCTAAATCTTTCTTCAGAGTTTACAAATTTTTACATCACATGACATTACAACAGGAAAATAGTAACATTTTCAACTACTTACGAGTGAAAGCTTATGCCGGCAATTTGTCGTTCACTACGGCTTTTACAGCCTAGCACACTACACCCCACCATTCTTTTTTTGTCAATCAATGTGTATATTTACTTTAACCGTCTTCAATTCCTTCATTAGTTCGCAAACTTTTTGAATAAAATTTTCTGTCAAACCAACCGACTGACAATATGACAAACAAATGAATCTGACTTATTGACAAACAAAATAATGACGGGGACAAAAAAGAAGCCTTTTGTCTCTCTCTCTTTTACCAATGTTTGGTATCTCGCGATCTCGCTTTCACTTTAGGAAGTAGAATAATGGCTCCATCTTTAGGTAATATATCAATGCCAAGTACAAACAAATAACTTAGTAACGAGGAATGACCAAGTGCAAAAGCAAGTATAAAATTCCGAGATTTAAAGGAACACAGAATATACAAGGGGATGTTTGTCTCTCAGAAGGGATAAGCCAGTGTCTGTTTGGGGCAAGAATTATTGGGTGGGTTATTGAAACACGAGCTGAATCTTTAAATTAAATTTATTGTTGCACCCAAAAAACTACAATGTTTTTCTTACGCCCAAAATCTTACGCCATATTTCTTATTGAAAGTGTTGTGAGCACAAAAAAAATACAAAAATATTAAATATTTTTTTGTCGGTTTTGCCAACAGTATCATATAGTAGGCGGCAGGCGAGTATTGTAAGGCGAATACATCTTATAATAATCTTTAGAATATTTTTACTCGCTTTCTTATTCACAGAAAAAATCACTAGAAATTTTGCCACGATGCCTCGGTGGCGTAGTTGTAATGCGTATGCATTATGACTGAGGCTGACGCTGAGGTCTCGGGTTCGGTTCGCGGATCGGGTAAAAGTGTTATTGGGTTTTTCTATTACGATATGCTCAGTATCTGCCCGGAGTCTGGGATTGAGCCTGGTATGGCGATAGGCTCGCCCCTTATCACATCATGGGACGAAGATATGCTCGACGAAATGTAGGGGAAATGGTTACACCGCTGCCTACCCCTTCGGGAATTACAGGCATGAGTGCGTATGTATGTATCGTTTTTATAGGAGTAGGGCTTATTTATGTAGGAATTATATTGAGTGGTCTTAGTGATTCCGCAGAGGATTGATTTAATAGGGAAATTGCTTCGCAGACCAACTTAATAAAAATATTACATACCACAAAAAATGGCCAAGGAGGCGAGCTGTATAATCCAAGGTATATTTATTATTTTTAGTGCTCCCTAGCGTGCCAACTGCCAACAAGAACCTAAACCGGGAGTAAGGGAAACGCTTCCGAAAACTGAGGTTGTAGTGCTGATGATTACAGGCATGATACCACTAAAAATATCGCGAAATAAATATGATTACCTATATTATACTGTTTTTATTATTTTGTTATTATTTAAAATTACACTTTTATTTCAACCTAATGTAAAAATGAATAAATAAACTGAAATACAACAGTGCTTACACACTTACACACTTGGTCTATTGTTGCTTGGCGACAATAGACCAAGCGGTGGTATTAATCCAGTCGGCCTCTTGCATCTGAGAGACCTACCATCTATTAACGGAACGGACTGCCGACACAGATGTCGCGGGTTCAAACGTGTTGTGTGGTTCAGACCCAGCTCTCATGGCACAAACCACATGTAACTTTTCAATGATGTGACTATTCGTTGTCAATGCCAACTAGGTGGTAGGTCCCTCGTGTGTTAGAAGCCGTCTGGGTTGGTACCACCGCTTTGTATGCAATAAGGTATTTGACTATGTCTAATTTTATATATTATATAATATCGCATTCGAGGCGAAATGGGAGAAGCTGATAGAGGACCGAACGCAGTGGAAGAGTACAGGGGAGGCCTTTGCCCAGCAGTGGGACACAGTGTAGGTAATATTAAAAATAAAATACAACCGACAAAAATGCAAAAAAAAATATGTTTTGCGAAAACAGAATTGAAATTGGGTAAAAAATGAGGCCGCAGTTCATGTTATAAATATTGGTACAAGCAAATGTGGGTGTGGGATAGTGATAGTGGGAAAAACTCACTATCTCCTTCGCACGTGTGTAATTGACTTGATTTAGTTATATATTTTTTCTATAGTAAATTTTGAGGAACATATAATAATAATTGATTGATTAAAACAATAAAATTAATCGAGTCAAATACCCTATTGTATAGGGACATTTTCAGTTATGCGACCGAGACAGCAGAGCTTTCCATACAATTTCATACAAAGCGGACGTGTCCCTATCGCCTGACTCGCGTCACGTTTCGCGGTCTCCCTATCTCGGTACACTACCTCAAAATGTGCACGATAAATAGAAAATATGAATAAACTTTTTTGAAAGTAAAGCCAAGTACAATAGCGGTCATGTTATCGACAAATAACCGCAACACGAACAGTTACTGGACCTTTTTAACCGACTTTTTATATCACAAAATTACCTTCCTTAACGTTTTCCTGTGTTATATGCATTCCTCCGCTTACCTATGAACCTCCGTTTTGCATGAACAATAAACAATTATCACAATAAGGAAAATCCGAGAGTTATTTCATAGCAATTTTTACGTACAACTAGATCAACAAACCTATTAATTCAAGTTGTAGACAATGACCGTGGTTTAGTAACAATGTTAAGCATTGAAATACTAACGCTTGGTTTCTGAAAGGCTGATTAATGTAAAATTAACTAATCAACTTTCAATTATCATTTCAACTCAAAATTAAGTTGCTAGAATCGTGGTCAACACCTTTGAGTTAACAAAGGTGTTAACCACAGAACTTTGAATTACAAAGCACTGCATGGAACTGGACTGCGCTCGTCACCCCGAGACATAAGTTGTTAAGTTTCATAATGCCCAGTAATTTCACTGGTATCAACGTCCTTCAAATCGGAACACAACAGCGCTTACACACTGTGGTGTATGTTTGCTTAGACCATTATATGAGGGCCGATTACTCGAAACTGGACTTCTTTATCAGAATGAAGATTACCGCTGAGCAAAAGACTAGAAAATATAACCAGTGTATCTGAAATCAGAGTGGAATTTGTGTACTTACGGAGACGAAACCAGAAGGCCAATTCGCGTAATTTTAAATGTTCAAAATATCATTCCGATCTAGTCTCAGCGTCAAGAAAGTTGCAAATGGCATTCTCTTAAACCAATAATCAACGCCAAATGCACCTAGCATTAGCAGTATCATTATACCGTTTTGGCTTCAGTCAACTTTTATTCTAGATTCAATCTCATTACGATCTATGTTCACATTTGACGTTGATTATATTGGTTTAAGAGAATCTCATTTGCAACTTTCTTGATGATATTTTGAACATTTAAAATTACGAGAATTGGTCTTCTGGGCCCTCACAAGACACAGTATATTTATAATAAAATACAGGTGTCCCAGAGAATATTCTAGAGGAAATTGGTAGGAGTTATACCCAGCGACCGCAAATTAAACACATAGCTCAACAACAAATTAAAGTCGCAGATGCCATTGCAAAACTCAAATTTCAGTGGGCGGGTAACGTTGCCCGCAAACATCACTGTTGGTGTAAAACAGTCCCGGGAAAAATGACGTTTACCATCAGACGAGCGACCTGCCCGTCTCGTAATTCCGTAGTATAGGAAAACAAACGATAAACTTACATTGTTAGTACAAGGAAACTCGCGGTTCAAAGTACTCATCGCAAAATGTATCGATTGTAACACGTCACGCGATATCGTATCTTTGCACTCCATCATTTGTATATGTGTGTATAATATGTATACATACAACTATTGTTAGCTATCGTGTTTTCATGATCTGTAGACTTAGTACAAGTTTTGATGGTTTTAGAAAACGATTCCGTTTTCTCTTCATACATCGAGTAGAAGTGGCCACTAATGGAAACTATGATGTATTAAAATTGATAATAAGGTTAACTTTATTCTCCCCGAAGGGCTTGACGTCAGACAGGCAGCCGGTCGTAAAAACTACAAGCCAAATCATTCTGTAACGTGTTAAAAATTTGCCCCGACCCCACTGCGAGTGGGATAATGGCAGGTAGAAGAAGAATATAGTTAACTTTATATGATATTAGTTAAATACGAAATTAGTTTTCGACCGATTCTTTCCTTTTTTAACCGACTTCAAAAAAGGAGGAGGTTCTCAATTCGGTGCGTATAATAAGTTCTTTTTTTGCTTTTTTATATATATATGTAGATTGATTTATCTGCCAATAATTGTAGACCGATTTTGTTGGAAATTAATTTATTCGATAGAGTTTAGCTGCGATGTGATCCCATATTTTGGCTAAGATCTGATGACGGAGTAAGGAGTAAATAAAATAAATTCTTCGATGGACAACAGTACACTCGTCGTGATTGTGTTATTATATTGGAATTCACGCCATAGCTGTCACTGGAGATAAAATATAAAAATAAAATAAGCTTTAACATAACTTAAAAACAGACTTCAAAAAATAACACCGAAAAGTTAAAAATAACAATCTATAATAGGTCTCTTTGGAGTTGTTGTTACCCGACTCCAAAGATACCTATTATTAGATAGATAGTTTAAAGTTTTAAGCTTTTTAAGTTTTCTTAATTAAATTCTTGTCTCGTTTGTTCGATAAACTCTCTCCATATTGGAGCTTTATTATTATAATGACAGATATACTAACAAATGTAGTAGAGCCACGCTGTAGACACTTGTCTATAGTATAAAACGGCTCGTAAAAAAGGTGGTGGTAAAAACCTTTAAAAAAGTGGTTATGTGGTAATCGGGTAATCTTACTCATTCTTTCTTTCTGCCTGACGTTATCTCGGCTTAATGACAAGGTCCGCCTCCCTATAATGATTTGACGGTTGATTTGGTATTATGTGGGGCGAGCCGCCGTCTAACCCCCACATCCCATGCCTGGAACCAAATTGGTGTACTATCTGATCGTACAAAATGCAACAGCAAAGAAAGGGAGAAAAATATACAACTGACTCTGCCGTGACTCTACCACTAATGACCTTACACAGATGGCGTCACTTACTCTCTGACGCCTGCGTCTGACGTTTGACGCCATGTTTGCCTTTAGGTAATACTATTTTAAAGACCTGTACCAGAATTTCCGTTTCTTATTTTTACTGCAGAGACTGACAAACGAATGAGTGTTTCACCCGATGTTGAGTGGTCGCCACCGCCCATGAACCCTTGTTCCCTTGTTATCTTTACCAGACAACAAATAAACAATTTAGTGTAATTGCCTAGTGTATTTTGACGATGTTATGTATCTATATATTAGTTGATATGATTTCTATACATAAGTTTCTTTATTTTGTACTGACTTGTCATAAGCGCTATTTTAATTGCCTACATGATTAATAAACCATTTCATTTCATTTCAGAAGAAGCATGCGTTGCCAGCCTTCATGTAAAGTAATGAGGAGAAAAGCGATTGGCGCCTCCGAACACTTAAATAATAAGTTACCTATGAAATTGACGGACTGTAAGAAAAAGATTATCTTTCGTTCTTTTTTATTAATCAAAGTAATATGATATACGATGCACCTTTGCCAGCGCATTGGCAATTTATCGATGTCCTTCTTGAAGAAATCGGCTGGGCGGGAGGCAACAAACTCTTCAAAGGCAGGGTATTGATTTTTTCCCGCCAAAAAGTTGTTTCTATTTACTTTTTAAAATCGCAACAGTAAGCTACCAATTTCTACCAAGTAGCCACTAGTTTTATTACAAAGGTAAAGTTTATTGGAATTTAATGAAATTAGGTCTCAAAGTTCACATTTCACCTTTATTCCTGGAAATAAACTTATACCTACTATGAAATGAAAACAAAACAGATTACGTGATATTTAATTACAAGAACAAATTGTTTAAACTCCCCGTTGCTTATATATCAAAGGCCTTGGTTTGAAAGGTCACCAACGCGTGTTTTCATTATTTCAGGCACAGATATTAGAATTTTATTATACTTAACAATGATTTTTATGAATTCTCGTATTTTCGCCAATTTATATAAAGTTCTTAATATTAAATAGTCAAAGTAAACAATCCTACAATTAAATTAAAGGCCTTCCGCAGTGGTTGTTTTTTATTAATTTGTAATAGTAGTCACAGACAGCCTCTGGAGAACCGAGAGGCCACGGGTTCGATTCCCGCACCGAGACAAATGTTTGTATGATCCACAAATATATATAATATTTTTTTGTTTTTTTTCCCAGAGAGGTTGACGTCAAGCTGCCGGTTGTAAAAACGATAAACCAAATCTTCTGTAACATATGTGTCGCCAACCCCACTGCGAGTGGGTTAACGGCAGGAGCAAGAAAATGAAGATTACTTATCAATTTATTTCTTAAAATTGCGAAACTTATTGGTTTTTAGCTAATATAAATCCGGCATACGTCTATCTGTTACGGTATTTTTATTGACCTTATGTAATTAAAAAGGAGTGTAAATGGACCACCAACATCTTAAGTCGAAAGTCAACCTCACCTGCACAAATAGCCAAACTTGGTTCCCGCTGCGGGTTGTGGGGGTCAGACTGCGGGTCCTCCTATATAATACCAAATCTACCATCAAATCATGATGGGAAGGCGGACCCTGGCATTAATCCGGGATAACACCAGGCAGAAAGAATGTAATTAAATACGAATGAATAAAAGCAATATTTTATTAATGGTTGTAATACAAGGAAATTATTTAATAATACACTTAAAAGATGACCAATAATGTTTGACAACTGTTTATTTCCCCATTCTAGTGGATGACGATGTAATAAAATAAAATATGAACGCAGAAGAAAGGCTGGAAGTAATTTATTACTTCCTTAAATGTCGGTTCATCCTACATTAGAGGTTGTTTTGGGCCGCAATTTATCGTAATTAACTGCGTTTATATTGGTTTTATTATTCTGAAAAATAATTTGATTGACGCAAACATCATGTTTGCTTGCATCAGAGGACTTTCACTGGCTTTAGCGACTTTGTCAAGATTATCATTAACCTGGCAAAATTACTTTTCGATATGCCATTGAAGTGGGCGGTTAAAAATCAGCGTCAGGCCTCTAGCTTAGCAATATATTGAACTGGTTCTTGTCTGACGCAAATAAATGTAATGTGATCTAGGTTAGTATGTCTTTTTAGGATATCTATTTTGTGTTGCTTAAATGTTTATTTTCTTTCTTTCAAAACAGTTGGTTATAAATTATACATGGTATTTAAATGGTAATTAAAGCCAGATTGGCCCAAAAAACCGTTACAGAGCGTCAAAAATCTCTACACGTGAAACATCAAAATGATTAATCTTCATGAGCGCTGGCAGAGGAGGTGCAAGAGCCTCTGTCATGAAAAAAAATTCAGAAAGTTATGATGATTTTTTTTTCATTATTGATATCTTTGTTCAATACGGACATAAGGATATTATACTGATTTAAATACGTATAATGCTTAGATGCCTAAGTAACTTCCTGAAAATAATTCTTCCGGCACCCACGTTAGTCTTGTTTCATAATCGACAGCCTCCGTGGCGCAGTGGGCGAGTAGCCGGTTGCGAAGCGTGAGGCCGTGGGTTCGATTCCCGCACCTAGACTTATATGCTTGTCCACAAATATTTAGGGTCTAGGTGTTGTGGGACCGCAAGTCCCTCGTAGTTCCTGATACCTACGATACAGGTTTACTTAGTGTGGCGTCAGGACTATGTGTGTGACTGTTGGGTGTATTTATTATTTTTATTATTACCTATTCAAGTTTAAATCTTGTTTACAAATACTTGAGACTTGCAGAACACACTAAACTTAAGCATAGTCGATAAATAATTTGTTATCTTTATTATTACCTATATTATGGATGTGATTTTATACATGTTAAAATAGATTTTAATACCTATGATACAAAAAAAAATAGTTTGAGTTTCTATCACAATTTTCCCTCATCACACAAAAATAATCCAAGCGTTTGACAATAAACTCCAAAACTTTCCACTCACCTGTTATTATAAACACATCAAATGTATCCTTTAATACTGTGCATTATAAACTTCACTAATCCAAAACTCACGAAACACAAAAACCGTTCGCAGAACAACATCCACGTCCAACATTGTTGCCAGCCGGGGCTACACTAACGAACGTTTTCCTGCCACTAGTTACTGGGTATTGTCAACAGGCAATAAAATTCGCGTCTAATTTCAGTTTTCCTTAATGCTAGGGTTTTATTAACCATATTAGTTGGTTTAAGAAATTCCTAATGCGGCTATTGTAAACTACATAAATGTTTACATCGTTTTATAAAGTAACTAGGTGTTGCCCGCGCGAATGTCCTTTTCTGGGATAAAAATTGCCTATGTTCTAAATCCTTTCTTAGCGGGCCCCTACATTAATTACACAAACTATTATCTGACAAAACTTCATGATCCTCGCTTTAGTAGTTTTTGATATTATATCGACATTAAACAGTGAGTGAGTGATATTTCGCTTTTATATATATAAAAAAGTTGGTATGAAGATTATGACTGAGCATATTTGCAAATAAACTGTCACAAATGTAAGCTATCAAACAAATGCATTCGTGATCGTCTGTTTGTTTTTAATCGCTTAAATCACTAGACGAACATGAGCCTGCCTAATAGCTAGTACACGTCACGTTTGCTCATAAACAGAAACTTAATCCTTTGAATAACAAAGTACTGCATGGGACTGCATTTCGCTGCTCACCTCGAGATATCAAGGTTTAAAGTCTCATAATGCTCAGTAGTTTCACTTGCTTCAATGTCCTACGAACCGGAACAAAACAGTGCTTACATATTACTGCTTGCAGAAACAGACAAAATAGTCGTACTTGCCTAGACAGATTCTCGCATACCACTAAGAAATCGATGATTTTCCACATTGTAAGTACACGAGTACGCATGTTATGTACTTAATGCTAAGCGTAGATAAGCGTATCGAAAGTGCGTGTTATGCGTGGGCGTGTGGCTTTCGAAAATGATTACGCATACGCTTGACAGCAACGTAAAAAAAATCTTTTTTTTTTACTGTTTTACCTATAAACGTAACGTCATAAGCTCACGGCTTTATCGATGAAGAAGAAGACAGAAATGCAACTAGTGCTGTGCATGCGTTTTAACGAACTAATTTTCGCCCCTTGAATGTCCGAATAAAGTCAATTTAAGAATAAGCATTTTGAATCACCGACGTATATTGTTACAAAGTAATGTATATTACTAAGTGGCAAGTCCCTAATATTGGAGAAGCGGTCTGGGTAGGTACCACCAATTTGTCTAATTATATCGTCAAGCAACAGTGATTTGTTCTGGTTCGAAGGACATTGAATTTTACTGTGCATTATGAGACTTAACACCTTGTTTTTTTTGTTTTATGAGATAGGGGACAAACGGGCAAGAGGTTCACCTGATGGTAAATGATCACCACCGCCCATGAACACCGTCAATACCAGAGGAATTATCGGTGCGTTGCAGGCCTTTAGATCAGCCGGCCGACCTTGTGTCTCAGGGTGACGAACGCAGTTCAGTGTCATACAGTATTTCATAATTCGACGTTCTGATGGTGTTGCTTCTGTGACGCTTAACACTTAGGCGAGCGACCTGCTCGTCTCATCATCTAAATCTAATAAAAAATGAATTAAAAAAATCAGTCACGATACCACGATACCAGAACTTGGACTTGGGCTTTGTAGTCTGTGTCTTACCCTGTAACTTCTGATTAACTTGACCCTTGTAGGTCATATTCACGCCATATATTTGTTTTGTGGAGACGATGGTTCATAGATTTCTTCGTCACTTCGACCCACTGGAGCAGAGCAGTAATATGCACGCGGGTAAAACCGCGCGGTATAGTGCTCGCGAATGCATAATGGCGATTTCTATATACCTACCTGCAGGCCAATTCTCGTAATTTTAAACGTTCAAAATATCATTCCGATCTAGTTTCAGCGTCAAGAAAGTTGCAAATTGCACTCTCTTAAACCAATAATCAACGTCAAATGTGAACATAGATCGTAATGAGATTGAATGTAGAATAAATGTTGACTAAAGCCAAAACGATATAATGCTACTGCTAATGTTAGGTGCATTTGACGTTGATTATTGGTTTAAGAGAATGCCATTTGAAACTTTCTTGACGCTGAGACTAGATCGGAATGATATTTTGAATATTTAAAATTACGAGAATTGGCCTTCTGATTGCTGATTTTTAGCGCCAGAATCGGACTAATCACGTTTATACTTAGGAACGAGCTCACTTGAGTATTGTTTCTGAATACGGGCATTAATATATAGACAACTTTTAGGCGGGAAAATATTCAATACCTGAAAAGCAGTGCAAAATGCCTTTGAAGAGTTTGTTACCTCCTGTCCAGCCGATTTCTTTAAGAAGGCCATTGATATTTTGCCACTGCCCTGGTAATTATGCATCGAGAGCATGGGTTGTTACTTTGACTAATAGAAATAAAAAAGATGGAAAAAATAATTAAACTTTTTTCTTAACGGCATATTCAGGTAAAGACATAGAATAATACGGCTGGTAACTATAGACCTATTATAGGTAGTCTGCTGCAGTTCTGCAGAACTTGAGACACATTTTATCTCACTTCTTTTCTCTTTGACATTTTAAACTGTATTTTGGGTGTTTTCTGATAGTGCGATCGATCTCCTATTTTAATTACTTACTAGACTAGTTTAAAGTTGTGTTTATTGTATAAATATGGTGTAGATTTTAGCAATAAACATTGACTGTGATGAACATTGTATGGAATCATTGAAATTTGGTGATTTGTGACCAAGTACCTATATTGATCAACCTATATTACCTATACATTTGATACAATTGACGTAAATATATTACCTATACATCCAATTGAATTATATGTGGTTTCAATGAAGATATTACAATAAAACCATTGTTTTAACCATTCAGGTGATGTTCGACATTTAGGTATTTCATATTCATTCATAAACAATTGTATAGGCTAAACTAACCAGTTGTCTTAAATATATGCTTAAATATTGTATATGATGCAGAAGTCACGTAGGCCTGTACCCGCCATAAACGGCTAATTTCCGTCGGCCTTTACACGACTTTTTAGTAGAAGAAGCATACGTTCAAGTGGGTTGACTGATAGTAAGTGTCATGAACCACCCACAATACCAGAATCACAAACGCGTTGCCGACCTGGAAGGAAAAGGATTTTTTTATTTTATTTATTAGGAACCAAAAACAGTATCACAATAATAATTAAACAAGGCAGTTTGTACATATGTGGCACCCACATCATTGACCACATGTTACAAAAATAAAATATATATTAAACAAACCATGTTGAGACCAGGTTCTCTTTAGTAAATATGGATGCAGCAGTGCAACCGATAAGTAATGGTGGTTCTTTTAGAGATAACAAATATACTTATTAAATGAGATATTTATAATAGGTAATATGCGCCTCGGTGGCGCAGTTGTAATGCGTACGCGTTACGATTGCGGTCAACGCTGAGGTCTCGGGTTCGATCCCCGGGTCGGGTAAAGTGGTATTGGGTTTTTCTATTACGAAATGCCTGAGCATTATATATGTATTAATGCATGAGTATCAGCCCGGAGTCTGGAATTTGTGCCCGGTATGGCGATAGGCTCGCCCCCTATCACATAAGGGACGGAAATACGATCGGCGAAATGTGGATGTACTGGTTACACCTCTGCCTACCCCTTCGGGGATTACAGGCGTGAGTGCGTATGTATGTATGTATATATGTAATATGCGGTCAGCCGCAGCGACATCACTACCAACAATAGTCACTAATGGCCATTTCCAATATTCTGTTTACCGATAGATTTACATACTGGGGGTATTTTTGACACATTTTGTATGGAAGATCTGTCAAAATAGTATTGATAGTAAGCAAGTCTATCCGTCACTAACAATTGAGCATCTTTTTAAAGATGTCTACGTTTTGATCTTTAATTTTACATATTGCTATTTTAATACTTGACATTGGCGAAATCATCGAAAATCGATGCGACCATAATCTAAAAATAGAATAGAAGTCTATCCGTAAATAGAATATAGAGAACGGTCATAAAATGATATGCAACATCTAACCCCCGTGCAACATGATTTCTTGCATGAAGTCTTACAGAACTAGTATGAATTCAACATTACCATGATACAACTATGACTGATCACTGCCAACACCACCCAGTAGATTTATCACCGATCGCTTGAAGGATCCCACTCGATCGTTATATATATCTAAGCAGTTGAATTTACAATTAAACGTCTCTGTTATACGGTAAAGAGATGATCGTTGTCAAGATCTAGTACGCTGTACGACACAAAGCCTTATCAAATGTTTAATGACTAATTGATCCCAAACTTGATAATTTAGGTATTGGGGAAGACAGAGGGCGTTTGGGCGTCCAGATATCTTTGCCAAACTGAGCCAAACTCTCCCACGCACTGTGATTCATGTGTGCGTGTGCTTATTACCTATATTACTTACAGTGTTGATGCGTGACTCAGTCTGAAAGAAAGCCATCTGTTGCTATGGCACCCACTCTATTAAAGCATCAAAAAAAATATCACTTTGAGTTGTGAAGTGCCTCTTACTCCACTATGCTATTAACAGGGCACATAGGAATTTCGGGACCACACAATCGCACTAGTTAAGGACCCTTACTCCTTGTTTCTTATTACACTATCCTATCTAGAGAGTCAAGGACCGAAAAATTGTGAAGAGTAATAGCCATTATAGGATATGCTAAATAAAAACTGTGAAATGTGAGGCCGCGGGTTCGATCCCCGCACCGAGACAAATATTTGTTTCGGATCTGGGTGTTGAAAGACCGAAAGTCTCTTGTAGTTCCTGAGACCTACGACACAAGATCATCATATCTGGTGGAAATTGTTCGCTTTGTTTAACATGCAAATTATATTGTGCGAATTGAAACGTGACCCGACCGTGTGTTTGACGTAAAGTTGTCAAGATAAATGTTTTACATGCAGTTGCTTTTCGGAGTTTTGGTGGGAATTCTGACAGTGCGCTCGTTGACCTCGTGCGTTTAATACACTTGAAGAAAGTCGTCTAAGAAGCATCGTGCTGAAAGGAGTTAACACCAAAAATCCAGCAAGACCTTGAAATCGGCCACACCCGTGTTTCATCGTTCTTGGAAAATAAGAAAATAATAGAACTAATGACTTGGCAGCATGGTCTCTGATCTTAGCCGGTTCTGTATGGAACAAACATAGAAAAAGAAGCAGTTGCTTTTCGCGCCTCGCTACCACCGCACCAGAATACTATCATCCCGGATCCACAGGCCTGGGGAACAAGCTTTCAGAAGGCAGCCACGTGAGTCCTGACCTTATTCATATTTCGGTCACGAAATCTGAGTTTCGCAAACAATTACAAAGAAGTGTTGAACCGGTACAGTGAACAAAAATACAGTCCACTTAGTATTTTTAAAAAATAGGCAAATGTGGGGTTTTAACCAGTATCTTACTGTGAGTTCTGGACTGTACTTTGGGTGTTATATATATATTTAAAAACTTTAAATTTTAAACAAATGTGCGCCAAAAGTTGCGGCGCGCCATTAGCACCACATTTCTTTGCGATGTCCGTAACACAAATACGTATTCTTAAAGTCAAACATATAATAAAATAAAGTCTAATCTAATCTATTCCAGAAATGTAAACAAATATCTACCCACTTTTCAGTTATCTATATTGTATTTGATGTATTGACAGGTCCAAACAAAGGAGTTATATGTAAAGTGGATAAATATTTATGAACATTTCTAGTACAATTTTGATGAATAGATCAAATACTTAAATGTATACGACTAGACGAGCTGCACCGTACATAGAAATTGCACCACTAAGTTACGGTCAATTAACCGTAACTCAATATAACCATCTCGCTTACTCTCAACTAGAACCCCTATCGCGCTCCCTGTCTGTGAGCTGTAAGACTTCCGCGTTATGTGACGCAATTTTACTTCTAAACAGCCCTATACATTTGGAATAGACTTTACTTTAAATGTTTCAACCTCACAAAGAAACGATGAAAGCTCTTAATGCAAAAAAAATGCTCAGAATCCCGGCATAATCTATGGGATAAGCAATAAACCCTGAAATCAATTCGGAACGTTGGTGTGTCCCAAAAGAAATTGATTAAATACAGCTATTCCGTATTGACGTCACGTTACACGAACATTCACTAAACTCCTGCCCACATTCCTGTTTTGATTAGGATTTCGGGATAATGGACAGTCTAAGGCGAAGTATGTTTTTCTGCGGTTTTTAAATTATTGCTCTTGATTACAAAAATAGAAAACGTTAGTTGACGAGATACAGCCACGCTATACAGCCACGAAGTAGATAGTTTTGTCTAAGCATGAATGCACCGGCTTGATCGGGTTGTTACCACTGTCTCACAGAAAATCGACATGAAGTAGCAGTTTCCTTGTTGCGTTTCGTACGATTAGCCTTTAGTCTTGAAATCAGGATGACCACCAATCGTTATACATTCAAGTTGAAAGTTCGGGCATTACTGACCAGGCAAGTGGCAGATTCTCTTCACTAGTTTTTATTTTATTTATATATTAATACATACATACATACGCACTCACTTCTGTAATCGAGTATAGTAATAGTAGGCCGAGGTGTAACCAGTACACCCACATTTCGCCGAGCGTATTTCCGTCCCTTATGTGATAGGGGGCGAGCCTATCGCTATACCGGGCACAAATTCCAGACTCCGGGCTGATACTGAGCATTTCGTAATACCATTGTACCCGACCCGGGGATCGAACCCGAGACCTCAGCGTTGACCTCAATCCTAACGCGTACGCATTACAACTGCGCCACCGAGGCATTGTGTGGTATGTATTTATATATTAATATTTATTTATAATATGTATTCTTAATGTATACAACGTGTTATAGAAAGGGGCGGGAAAATTTAAGCAATGTATAGTATAGCGTATAAGTATTTTATCTCCCATAGTACCAAATCCGATTGCATTGCTAGTACAGTAATTATAGAATTTTCTTTTTTATCGAATGAGCAATATGTCGATATCGACTTTTAACTTTGGACAACACTAAATGATAAACAATGATACTATAGACCTCCTTTCATTTAATTATTTTATAATTTAAAAAAACATTAAAGAGTTGTCAAATGTCAATATTTATTTGACGCAGTCAGTCCGGTCATATCTGATTTTATGAAGTATGTTTACGAGTTCAAAAAATATGTTATATTTAACTAAAAATAAGTATTATGTATTGGTACTTTGTGTTGGTGTAAGTGATAACAGCTTTTAAAATCGTCGAATGTATTAAGCCAAATTCATAGATGGAAGACACGAGAATGAAGTCTTTAAAATGCTTCTAGGGGATGGTACCAATATCGTCTTCAGACACAATCTCTTTCAGGTGTTATTTTGTGTTTAAATTACAAGTTACGTAGGTATGTTCGTAGAATTACGTACAACTTATTCAAGTTTATTAAAAAGTGAGTGTCGTTCATAATAATTAATAGTGATGTCACCAATCTTATCGATCTTAATAAACGAGTGATCAAAATTAATGTGAAATTTTTGGATGTCTTGGTATTGAAAAGGTCCGGTACATAAGTACTAATTGTAAGGTGTATGTAATGACCCATTAAATATGACCACACCTTTCTGTAACACGTTGTATATTACTCTATATTCGGCTTTCTTTTATTTTAAGTCTGTTATATACACCTACTTTGTTTCTTCTCTGCATCACCCAAGGTTGACTGGTAGAGAATGCCTTTGGCATTAAGTCCGTCATTATACATTTGTATATAAACTTAAATAAATAAATAAATTAGTGGGATCCCGTCCCAAATATATCCTTTAAGGTCGACAACGTATGTTTACAGAGCTTGTAAAAAAAGTTATAGAATTCGATAGCTGAAAACTAGTCTGTCGCTTGTCGCGTTTATCGGAAATCTCCCTTAACATTACGTGTTGTGTTCCCAAGCCGTAAAAAGGTTGTTGGGTTGTGAATAGTGCCGAGTAAATTGTTATCTTTACGTAACATGTAGCGGGTTCGATTACCCTGTACCTCGCGAACTAAACGGTTACAACAGCCGTGCACGACAATACTTAGGGTTGTCAATTTTAGGGATACAGCTTTAGACAACATAACAAACAAAAAAACGCGTTCAAATCGGCGCACTCGTTTAGGCACTACGATGCCACAGACAGATACAGACACACACGGACAGACAAAGAAGTCATAATTATGTCTTATATCACCCCTCCTTTTGTCGCGGATTCAAAACGCCCTATGTCAATTAACAAACCATAGATCAGATTCTTCAAAAATGTATATGCAGGCTGCTTTGGTGGCGCAATTGTAATGCGTACGCGGTACGACTGCTGTACGGTGGTCTCGGGTTCGATCCCCGGGTCGGGTAAAAGTTATATTGGGTTTTTCTATTATGAAATGCTCAGCCCGGAGTTTGGAATTGTGCCCGGTTTGGCACAGACTCGCCCCGTATAATATCAGTGCTTGTTGCACCTCTGCCAACCCCTTCGGGGATTATAGGCGTGAGTGCGTATGTATATATGCAGACAAAAGGAACCCTTATTTATGAATTTAATACAAAGTACATCCATACATCCAATATTGTATAATTATGTAATCCATTTATACGATAGACAGAATGCGAAGATAACAAGAAAAATAAACTCCATATCCATTTCATAGTAGCATACGTTACTTTATAATCTTCGAATATATATTACTAGCTTTTGCTAGCGGCTCCGCCCCCATGAAAGTCTTTTTCCGGGATAAAAAGTAGCATATGTGTTAATCGAGTTCATGGTTCACCTGTTTGCCAAATTTCATCCAAACCCGTTCACCTGTAAAGACATAATTGACTAACAAAAATCCAAATTCACAAACTCACATACATCCAAACTTTCAAATAGTTGCATAGTAGGAAGTAGGATGTGGCAACCCTAACACAGTTCTTTTAGAAAACCATCAGCAGAGTTTTGAGTGCAAAGATGCAACAGAACTATTAAACACGTTCAGGAGGACGAGCATGACCAACTTACGAATAAGTATTCGAATAGAGAACGCTAGCATTTGTATGAAGGTTCAAACAGTTTTTTGACATTTCGATACGAATACGTTCTCGCAAGTTATTCGTACTATAGCCCCTCAGTATAAAGATAATACTGACCCGGAGGTCCGGGACACATGCTACAAACTTTACTAATAATCTTTGTTATTTATTTACTATCTGTATCTACTGTCGTTGCTAATGCCCTTGGGCGCCAGTAACCACTTACCATCAGGTGCGCCTTCGAAGACCAATAAAAAAACAATATCATCTGCAAATACAACCCTCCTTACTTTACCGTTACGAGTGGTAGACCCACGCTGTAGACTATTTTGTCTACAGCATGAATGGGCCGGCTCGTCCGGGTCGTTACCACTGTCTCACAGAAAACCGGCGTAAAGTAGCAGCTTGCTGCTGCGTTTCGTACGGTGAGTGAGATATCCGGAGGCCCAAATCTCCCTCCCCTTCCCAATCCCTTATTATCCCTTTCCTTTAAGGTCGGCAACGCGCCCATGATTCTTTTGTATTGTGGGCGTATATGGGCGGTGGAGATCGCTTACCATCAGGTGACCCACTTGCTCGTTTGCCGGCCTATACTATAAAAAAAAAAAAAAACCGTCATCGGGTAAAAAGGTCGTCGTATTATCCAAAGACGCCTATTGACTGAGAAATATTGGAAATTGTCAACATTAACAAAAGATCTTCTAAAAACACTCCAGTGACGTAATGGCTCACGTTCCGCAATAAATGATAATACTTTTTGTCATTTTGCGTCTGGGGCTGAAGACGCGACGTGAGTCGTGACAATAATTGCGCCAAACGCCTGCCCAATAAAGCCTAAAGAAAGATTCCCTACTTACCACAGGGCCGAATCGAAGGTATTGACCCCCATCCCTTGCTGCCAGTTTGTATAATTAAATACGTAAAGCTGAATGTATTTTATCTACGATTTCACCACAGGGGTATAGTTTTTTTTACTAGCCCTGTAGTACACGTCTTACTGCTGGAAACGGGTGACGAGCCTCCTCGTACGTATTTTGAAAAGAGCCGTTACATAAGTACTTACTGTAAGGTATATGTAATGACCCTAAAATATAACCACACCTTTCTGTATCACGTTGTATATGTACAAGCAAAGTTGGGCTTATTTTCCTCTGTCAATTGCTAGAGTTTAGGCCGTAGTCTACCATTGTGACTTAAAACGGTTGTGTAAACCTCTCATACCATCAAAATTCTATCTATATGATAAATTAAAAATATGTATATAACACCGTAGTTCCGAATACGGCTCAAGTAAATATCGTATTGCCAGCGTTGCTTGTTATTGTCATCAGTGAATAGGTATTCCGAAAAGCGCCGTTGAAGCTCAATAGTGTATTGTGTCTAAGTATTTTGGGTCGTCCGCCGAAGTTTATGTATTGAAGAACTTTACTTACAATCTAAATAATTGATATAAAAAACAGTATATTGTCATATTCCTTACTTAGGTACTTACTTACATAACTTGAGTGAGTAAACTAAGTATACCTATTATAAAAACAAAGTGCTCGTAAGCATACATGAATCGACAGATAACCTTTTACAATATGAAGAAACATTGAAAATTAAATCAAATAAAAAAGGCCTCTAAAATTGCATACTTACAATAAATAATAATGAAGAATAGAACATTTTCACCTATAATAACAGTGATAAAAGAAGTATTATTCCTCATTGTCTTATGCTGCCGCCAACAGCCGCCAAGCACCAATAACCGTTATTTTAAAGGGCATGGAAGCCAGTGAGATTAATGGACATTATGAGTAACATTTTGTCTCGGGGTGACCACCGCAGTGCAGTACTTTGTTATTAAAGGGCATGGAAGCCAGTGAGATTAATGGACATTATGAGCAACATTTTGTCTCGGGGTGACCACCGCAGTGCAGTACTTTGTTATTAAAGGGCATTGAAGCCAGTGAGATTAATGGACATTATGAGTAACATTTTGTCTCGGGGTGACCACCGCAGTGCAGTACTTTGTTATTTAAAGTTCTTTGTGTTGCCACTGTTAGGCTAGCAACCTGATTGTCTAGTCATTCAGGTGATATGTAATAAAATAATTAGGTACAGGTACATTGGACTCCGAGAACTACGGGCAGTCCCAGACATATGACGCAAATGGTGAATGAAGATATATTTAGTCCCCATGAGTGCACTTTTAATTTACAAGGTACGTTTTCCCTGTTGTATGCGTATACTGCAAGGTCGCATGCTATAGCGTACGTATGTCAAAACTATGCAATTGACAACTCACAGCGCATGTATAGATATACTCGTATATCAAGCTAAGTGTGAAATGGCAGAAAATGGAAATATAGACAGTGTTTCCAATTTAGCGAAATTATCCCTAGATTTGATGTGTTGGACTCGTCGCTAGTATGGAAATTTTGCTATCTAGTGGCTACTTTTTAGTGGATTAGTTAACTACTTAGTTAGGGGAAAGAAATGTCTTTATCCACTAAACAAACAAATTAACATGTCTAGGTTTTCCCATAATGGGTAGGTATACAATTTCACTGTTCATAGATATCTAAACGATTTTTTATAGAAATGTCGATGCTGACGTTTAAGGTATATCTTATTTGTTATCCTGAAAGTCAATATTTATCGTATTTGGCTAAAAATAAACGAATTACATAATGTGAAATATGTGTGTCATAGCACGTAAAATATCCCTCATCATGAATGATTATTCGTAAAATGGCAATACTGAGAGACGGCAGCGACGCACTTCAGTTCACAGTTAGCTTGGTACATTATAATTATTATTTCTTATGGCGTGTAGGATTAGTATGTTGTGCTTAATTACAATTGTAAGTCCAGCCCAGCAATCCATGCTCTAGCGTCTGGGGACAGCTGAAGAAGGCCTATGAGTCCTCCCGGAAAGTTTCTGTTTGGGCATTCCTTAACAATGTGCCGGGTAGTTTGAGAGGGGGTCCACTATCGCAGCTAGGCGTATCACCCACCACACTTATATAGATGGTAGCTTGGTACATATATACCACGAGCTAAGATGTCACGTGAAAGGGACTGTGTAGTAGGTATATCCGAAGTGCAAAAAGCATCGATATAAGTAATAAATATTCGCAGTGATATTATCCGACGTTAACCCCTCTGGGCAATATTTAAAACACGTATAAAAAAAAAAATTCGATTAAACTTGTAAAATCTTATACATTATTTAGATTCGTATTGTTTGTACTCTACGCCAATTCGGAAAGCAATTCCCTAAAGAAGATTTTTGATTGGTGTCATTTTTGAAGTCGGTGCAATGAGAAAAAATCCCGTTGGCCTCCATTAGCACCGGCACCGTCTCCGAAAACATCTCAACTCTAACAGCAGAGTTTTTTTATTAGCTTGAATGAACGTTGACGTCCTTCAAACCGGAACACAACAGAGCTTTCACACTGTTGCTTGGCGGAAGAAATAGGCAAAGCGGTGGTACCAACCCAGACGGCATCTCGCATACCAGAGACCTAGTAACGGATTCCCAGTTTTGGCCGCCCTAAGCCTCAGGCCATGTAGTAAGTACCAGCCGCCCCTTTCTCAGCACCCATCATATAGACTCTTGTTATTATCAGTGAATTTTTTGTCACGATTGGCCCCTAGTATCTAAGGGGCTAGCACGAAGAACTTGAAAGGCTAAGGTTAAGGTTGTATGGAAGAAATCGCTGTTTGCGATAAGACCGCCCATTATATCACCCTTACTGTATGATCCTCGTACTTATAAGCTACCTACTTTATTTGGTGTGCAATAAAGAATATTCTATCTATCTCTATCTAACTTGCGAGAACGTGTTCGTATCAAAATGTAAAAAAGAACCTTCATACAAATGCTAGCGTTCTCGATTCCAATACTTATTCGTAAGTTGTTCATGCTCGCCCCTCTGGCCTTAGGGCAAATCATCCACTGAATAGACCTACCACCTTCTAAAATTCATTTGTTTTCCCAATGTGCCAATAAAAGTAATGAATGAATGACGCAAATGGTGTAATAAATACATTATCAGCACTAGACGCCTTCGACGGTAGGTATCGGTGGCTTTCCGTATCACAATCCCTGAGTCGAGATTACATATGTTATCATAACCATTGTCATTCACAGTGATTTTTGGTACATACATACATAGACTCACGCCTGTTTCCCATAGGCGTAGGCAGAGACAACGAATTTCCACTTGCTACGATCCTTGCATACCTCTTTGGCTTCATTCACTCTCATGAAATTTTTCATACATGCACATTTTTGGTAGAAGACTACCATTTCAATAAACTATCTCCGTTTGCTTATCCAGATATATCACGGCATTTGATAGCCTCCGTGGCGAAGTGGGCGAGTAGCCGGCTGCGAAGCGTGAGGCCGTGGGTTCGCTTCCCACACCGAGCCAAATGGTTGTCTAATCCACAAATATTTGTTCCGGGTCTGGGTGTTATGGGACCGCAAGTCCCTCGTAGTTCCCAATACCCACGATACAGGTTAACCTAGTGTGGGGTCAGGACTTTGTGTGTGACTGTTGGGTGTATTTATATTATATTATATTTAATTACATACATACATACGCACCCACGCCTGTAATCCCCGAAGGGGTAAGCAGAGGTACACCTCTAACGGTTACAACTAATACACCCACATTTCGCCAAGCGTATCTCCGTCCTAAGATGCGAGCCTATCACCATACCGGGCACAATTCCAGACTCCGCGCTGATTCTGAGCATTTCGTAATAGAAGAACCCAATATTACTTTCACCCGACCCGGGAATCGAACCCGAGCTTAGCGTCAGCCTCAGTCGTAACGCGTACGCATTACAACTGCGCCACCGAGGCAGCCACGAAAATTAAACTAAGTAAATTCTAGGCGTGACCTTCAAACTGTATTCTGATTGGCTCTTGTGCGATCTATCCGTAGAATCAAACTTACCTCCGTATTCATAAACGTTAGTATAAGACCTCATAGTGAGCGCGATCGAATAGTGACGATTTCTCTAAACGTCATTAGTTAGTTTTGGCGCTAAATTGTAAATACGGGCATAAGATAGTTTATTGAAAATGACCATAAATAGAGTATTGGTTGCCTTATGATTCGTGACCATTCATGCTTGACAATCTAAAACCAATAAATAACCATATTAGACAAGTTTAGTGAAAGAGTATTTAAACGCTTTTTCGTTTGTTTTTTTCCATTAGGGTTGGAGTGCCTAAAGCATTCGCCCGAAAGTCCGGTGTCGCTGACTAAAGCCGACTCTTGTCATGCCATCAGCAAGCGTCCAAACAAAAAAAAAAAAGAATTTTTCCTTATCACCGCTACCTCGCCATTAAAGGTTGCTGAGTCAATAGCGAGCGGTACGTAATATTAATTTATATCTGAATAATATGCATTAATGACTCAATATTTATTTAGTGTAATTATACAATGACTATCCCACTAATATTAGCAATGTGAAAGTTTCCATGTTTGTGATTTGTGAGTTACCTATTATGTACATACATACGTAATCACGCCTGTAATCCCCGAAGGTGGAACCAGTACACCCACATTTCGCCGAGCGTGTCTCTGTCCCATGGTGTGATAGGGGGCGCGCCTATCGCCATATCGGGCTCAATTCCAGACTCCGGCCTCATACTGAACATTTCATAATAGACAAAGCCAATATCACTGTTACCCGACCCAGAGATCGAACCCGAGACCTTAGCGTCAGCCTCAGTCTCACGTACACGCACTAGAACTGCGTCACCGAGGCAGTCCTTGTTAATGAGGCACCATCATGTTTGTTACACATCACAGGCGTGGCGCTTACCATCGCGCGAGCGACCTGCTCGTCTCGTCATTCAAGCTTTTAAAAAAAAGTCAGTGTTTTTTGGGTCGTCCACGGGATCGTACTGATAAGATCTAGCACAAATTGTTGATTCAAGTCAATTGATCAAGTATTATCGAACCGTGAGAACCCGTTATTAGATTCACCTTGGGACCATATTGAAAGTTGAAACCCATTTAGTACCAATTGGTACTATTATTAAATGAAATATCCATTATCGCAGATGTGGGACATGTGGTGTTTGTTTAAAACACTGTTTTAAAGGGAATCATTAAACTATGTTCGCGTATTTCTGGCTGTGTTTATTTACTCGGTGTATAGCAGTAATTTAGTTCTACTTGAGCGTATTAAACACGTTAATGACTTTGAATGAAATAGTTACAACTTTAGGTTAAACATATTGTACTATAAAAATCATCGAAATAAGATAACTAGAAGGATAACTCTCATATGAATACGGCTCCACTTACTTACACATGCAAAGGTAATTTATTACACGTAACACTCATACACGCCACAAAAATCAATAAACGATCAAAATCAAGGTTAGATCGCAAAAGTTAATGTCTAAATATTAAATTACGAAATCGAGATACGACGTTTTGCACCGCGCAAAAAATTAAACGTATAAAGTGTCAACTAGAGAGCATGAATATTTTTTTAAGAATTGATGAATTAACGAGCTGCACAGACTATTATATGCCCGCGCCTTGCACAGAGTTTTGGTGTGGTAATTTTTTTGCTTGAGTTACGTTTCTTGTCATCTTATTTCGATGATAAAAATCATAGAACCCTTCAAACAGATACACCGAACGTGTAGACGCATGAAAAAGAGAGATCGCGGGTTCGATCCCCACTCCGATACTCCGATAGTTTAGTCCGCAAATATTTCTCAGGTTTGGGTATTGTCGGTATTCAATTCAACTTACCTATAAAATTTTCTAAATCTTGAGGTCAGCGCAGATTTGGCGGTAAAATAAACGGGCATATTGATGATATGAAACAACTATGCGCCCATACGCCGATGTCCGCTGATATTTTTTTTTTACCGGCCGGCAAACGACCAAGTGGGTCACCTGATGGAAAGTAATTTGCACCGCCCATGTATGCCCACAATACCAGAAGAATCAGGCGCGTGGTCTATCTTAAAGGAAAGGGATAAAAAAAAAATAAGGTATTGAGAGGAGAGAGGGATTTGGGCCTCTGGATATCACTCAGCAGCAAGCTGCTATTTTACGCCGGTTTTCTGTGAAAAAGTGCTAACGACGTGTTCGTGCCGGTCCATTGATGCTGTAGAAAAAACTGTCTACAGCGTGGCTCTACCACTCAAAATAAATATTTCTTTTAAGTATTTTCAACTCTGTCTCATCTATTCTAGGTTGAATGGTTAGTCGCTAAGCTAGTGTCAAAGTTATCAATCCGCCCGACGGCCTCCGACTTGGCTTAAGGACTACTGTCAATCGATACTTGTTATGTGTCCTACGAAGCACAGGGACGCTCAGTTGGAACGTGAAATACCACTAAGCGGTCGCCCATCTATAAACTGACCGCGCTAAGGGTTGCTTAACCTACTTATCGTTTACATAAGGATTTCTTACCTTTACGCGAATATTACACATTGAAATAAAACTACTACCCACCTAAACTGTCCCGTGACTACGAAGCCTGAAAAGATTTCGAAAGGTCGGGACTAAAATGAAATAAAACCGCGATAAAATCGGTATAAACTAGTTTTATTTCAATCTACATATCGTTTACCGATTAGTTAGTGCAACTGGCTTCAAGCGCCTTTCAACTATGTATTTATTAAAGTTGGACTTTATTAATAGTTCTCTATCAAGCCTCCGCTGACCCTAATCATACTTAACACCATTATTGTTAAACTTTCTGCCGTACACAATAAAGGTTATTTGTTAAGTTCGTTCCACTGCCCCATCCCGAAGGAATTAGCGTATTGTACAAAGTTGGTCAATGGAGCGCGACGCAATTTGCAAACTTATTATTTACCGGCATTTACCCGCGGCTCCGCCCGCGTGAATAGACTTTTCCGAAATAAAACGTAGCCTATAACCGTCTCCAGGGTCCCATCTATCTCTACATCAAAATTCATCGAAATCGGTTTAGTGATTTAGGCGTGAAAGCGTAACAAACAAATAGATATTTTTTTTCATAAAATGTATCCTATGTTACTTCTTATACTTCCAAGAATATGTGTACAAAGTTTCATGATGATCGGTTAAGCAGTTTTTGCGTGAACGCGTAACAAACAAATTTACATTTACATTTATTTTATTTTAATATATTTGGAAAACTTACAGCTAGCATACATGCATTGTTACATTAACATGAATATAAGAAGGTCATTTAAAAGTTTCCACAGATAGAATAGAGATAGACAGCCTCCGTGGCGCAGCAGGCGAGTAGCCGGCTGCGAAGCGAGAGGCCGTGGGTTCGATTCCCACACTGAGACAAATGTTTGTGTGAACCACAAATATTGGTCTCGGGTCTGGGTGTTGTGGGACCGCAAGTCCCTCGTAGTTCCTGATACCCACGACACAGGTTTACCTAGTGTGGGGTCAGGACTATGTGTGTGACTGTTGGGTGTATTTATTTATTTATTTATTTATTATTATAATATTAGTATGATTTTGTCTGCCCACGACCGTGTTGTGCTATAAAGTCTTACCACCACCTTACTGGTGGGAGGTTACCTGACTTTAGTACCAGACTGTTTTTTTTTATTAACTTGAGTGACGAAACAAGCCGGTTGCTCGCCTTATGGTAAGCGCCACGCCTGCCGATAAACAGAAGCAACACCACACAGAACTTTGAATTACAAAGCACTGCATGGCATTGGACTGCGCTAGTCGCCCCGAGACGTAAGATGTTAAATCTCATAATGACCAGTCATTTCACTGGCTTCAATGTCCTTCAAACCGGAACACAACAGTGTTTATACACTGTTGCTTGGCGGCAGAAATAAACAAAGCAGTGGTTCCAGCCCGGTCGGGTTTCTCACCTTGTAACCATCTCCTCCTCTCATGGTGAGAAACCCGCCCTGGTGTCTCATTGAGATGAGTCGCGTAATTCGTTTCGGGGTCAGCCAGTAACTTCGCGTTAAATAACTTTGCGTATCATGGGTTCCGTCCCCCCCCCCCCCTTAAACTAATACTCTTTGTGTGTTGTTTCTATATCTTTTTTTATTTTACACGTGACTTAAGTTAACGTTACGTAGAAAGATTCTACCGGTGTTTTGCACATACCCACGACCATATTTCAACCCTGAGCAATGTCTGAGTGATTTTTCCAATCTCAAACACGAATTGTGATTTCGCGACCTGGGATTTGAATCCAAGACTCACATTTATGATGTTGCCACTAGAGTCTAGACCAATATGATAACCATTTAAAAACTCCCGACGGCAATTAGGAAAAGACTGTAACTTTTAAATGGCTGCAGAAAAATTCTTCAAATGTAGCTTTTTTTTATTGGATAGGCCGACAAACGAACCAGTGGGTCACCTGATAGTAAGTGATCTCCACCGCCCATGCACACCCACAATACTAGAAGAATCATGGGCGGGTTGCCGACCTTATAGGAAAGGGGTTAAGGGATTGGGAAGGCGAGGGGATTTGGGCCTCCGAATATCTAACTCACCGTAGGAAACGCAGCAGCAAGCTGCTACTTTACGCCAGTTTTCTGTGAAACAGTGGTAACGATCCGGATAAGCCGGCCCATTCATACTGTAGACAAAACTGACTACAGCCTTGCTCTACCACTCTGAAACTATACTATGCTAAAAACCATCTCAATAAAACCAGCTTTCTAACAACAAAAACTGCATTCAAATCGGTCCATTAATTTAGGCGCTACGATACACATACAGACAAAGGGGTCAAACATCTAACACCTCTATTCTTTGTCTGGGGTAAAAAAACGTGGGAGTGAACACTATCTATGTTCATAAAGTGGCTCATGCGAATGGCTCCAATAGAACGCGTGTTTTCATTAAAACTTCTAACACGGTTAATAAAGTGCTCACCAAGTTATTGTTCCGATGCTGTGTTGGTGAACAACTTTATAATAGGCAACTGCTAGATTCATATTTAGCTTTTAAAATAGAGGACAATTGTTTGAGTATACAGCCACACCTACAGGACTGCCTCGGTGGCGCAGTTGTAATGCGTACGCGTTACGATTAAGCCAACACTGAGATCTCCGGTTCGATCCCCGGGTCGAGTAAAGTGGTATTGGGTTTTTCTATTACGAAATCCTTCGAGGATTACAGGCGTGGGTAAATTTCAAGATAGCTGAATGGATCATACGCTAAACTTAGACTGTAATTGAGTATATTCTTCGTTATTTATTTTCATACAAGAAAGTGATCCATCTAACTCACATCAACATTAAGATTCTCGAAGCATGGGTGGGGTTGACAGTAATCAATCACTGAGTTGGGATGATTATCGGATATGAAGGAGGCAGTCACCCGAGAGAACAAAAATGGATGGCTTCTGTGAACTTTTATATTAACACGTTACGTATTCCATTACTGCCTGGGGCGGTACTGGCTAATTCACCGAACTTCGGATTTAATGATTCTGTCGTACTGCCGAACGACCGTTTAATGGCCAAAACGATGAACATAGATTTATGACGTCACATGAATTTCATTAAAACCGATTAATTTGAATTAATTAATGCCGCCCGAGGGCGATTAATCTGAATGGACTTGAACGCCGGCGGAGTTGATGGAGTTCGGCAAAATAGCCGGTACCGCCCCTGATCTTTTCATTCTAGTTTTTTTTTTATTATCTTGAGTGACGAAACAAGCAGGTCGTTCGCCTGATGGTAAGCGTTACGCCTGCCCATAAACAGAAGCAACACCACACAGAACTTTGAATTACAAAGCACTGCATGGCATTGGACTGCGCTTGTCACCCCGAGATATAAGATGTTAAGTCTCGTAATGCCCAGTAATTTCTCTGGCTTCAATGTCCTTTAAACAATGTGTGCTTACACAACAGTGTGAAATTGTGTGCTTTCATCCTGCTACTTTTTTTTTTTTTTACTTGGCGGCAGATGTAATAGTAATCCAGCATAGTAATAGATCAGCATTTTGGTAACGTTGTATGACAACGAGCGATATTGTTTTACATGACGCGTGGATTGTTTAGGATGTAATGACTATTTGTCATTTGTCACTTCACAATCTTATTTCCTATATTATAAATGTGAAAGTTTGGATGATTGTGAGTTTGAATGTTTAGATGTTTGTTAGTCAATCACTCCTTAACAGCTGTACGATTTTGGCTGAAATTTGGCACCAAAGGCATTTAATACTATATTATTTGGCCCGCATGTGTATAGACCATGATCTTGATTAGGAAATAGGCTACTTTTTATCCCGGAAAAGGCCGTTCATGCGAACGGAGCCGCGAGCAAAATTTATGGTAAATTTACGAGGTAGTAGGTCTCTCGTATGCGAGAGGTCGTCTGGGTCGGTACCACCACTTTGTCTGTTTATGCGGCCAAGCAGCAGATGCATTTGTGTTTCGGTTTGAAGGAGATTGGAGCCAGTGCAATAACTAGGCATTGGAAAACTTAATATTATATGTATCGGGGGGCCGACCGCAATCCAATGCTTTATAATTCAAAGTTCACAATTTAATTCATCCATGCAATAAAAGGTGTTAGATTAGAGTCTATTTAAGTTTTATCAATTAGAATAGGGGGAATGTAGGCGAAAAATCTATACATACCTTATTTGCTGAAATCGATTGCAAAGGCTGTCCGAGGTAAAAAACAAACTATGTGAAACACATAACCATTGAGATTCACAAACCCTTACGTACCCTAATATTAAATGACCTCAGTGAAGTCGAAACCTTTTCATAAAAGAGTATATTTATACAACTATTACAACAATTTTATTAATCCGCCTAAAGATAAACAGAAAGTTTTTAATTAAACGTCAAAGAGTTAGTATAAAAACCCAACTTTGTTTTTGCCCTGGATATTATAAAACCTGAAAGGCCTTGCCGATGGCTGGTTTGTACAAAGGATTTTAGAAAAACGATACTACCTTTGATCTAACTTCACTCTGAGCACTGAGCAGGTATTTTTTATTGTAGAAGGCGATAATCGAGCAAGAACTGCAAGGAAAAGGATAATTAAGGAGTGAGGAAGGGGAGGGGGGGGGGTTGTATTGTGACGTCCGGATTTCTCGATACTATACGAAACGCAATAGCAAGCTATTACTTTATTTCGGTTTTCTGTGAAACAGTGGTAACAATTCAGTCGATCCGGCTCATTCGTGCTTTAGTATGTCGGATTTTCACCATAATATGAACGGCGCGGCGGTCGCTATCTAGTCAGGAACTCAAGACACATCAAGGATACACCCTCGCCAGTTACCAAGGTTTCGTTTCATTCAGGGTGAAAAATTCTAAGCTGCGTAATCTTACAAGTAGTAGAGTCGCGCTTTAGACAGTTTTGTCTACAGCATGAATAGGTTACCTCGATCGGGTTACGACTGTCTCACAGAAAACTGACGTAAAGTAGCGGCTTGCTGAACGTTTTGTACGGTGAGAGATATCCGGAAGCTCAAATCTCCTCCCCTTCCTAATCCCTTAATTATCCCTTGGTAGGTTGGCAACGCGGCCATGATTCTTCTGGTATTGTGGGCGGTCATGAGTGGTGGGGATCACTTACCATCAGGTGACCCACTTACTCGTTAGCTGGTCAATGTTATAAAAGAAAAATGTTTTGTTCTCGCTCCACCTCAAAGTTATCCTGGCACTACCTACTAGAACAAACTTTCTCTAATGGGTGTACCTATATATCGGCTATAAGACCTTATGTATTGTCTAGTTTATAAAATTGTAGAATATGTATGCTGTTGGTGTACCTAAAGTAAATAAATAATAAAAAAAAAAACACCAAATATACAACGGATCTCATATTTGCAACTAAAACAGTCTCTCTATATCGCCACTATCAGACCGCTAGTTGACTAAAACTAAGTTTAAACTATATATACTCGTAACATTATTGTCTCTAACTTGACAGCGAAGTTGAAGGGTATGGAAACAACTTTGACAGACACAGTGGCGCAGCGGTCGAGTAGCCGAGCTCGATTCCCGCACTGACACAAATGTTTGTGTGATCCACAAAAATTTGTTTCGGGTCTCGATTTAGTAGGACCGCAAGTCCCTCATAGTTCCTGATACCCACTATACAGGTTTACCTAGTCTGGGGTCAGGACTATGTGTGTGACAGTGTGTATTTATTATTAAAATAACTTTAAATTTTACAACACTATCTATTAAACAATAAAGATACAGATATTAAAGGATCGATTTATTATGGTTTAAGATCACTACTGCGCACTATACTTTGACTGCGAAAGAAACGTTCAGCACAAAATTGATTTTAAGTTTAATTAATGTATATACATACTTACATACGCACTCACGCCTGTAATCCCCGAAGAGGTAGGCAGAGGTGTAACTAGTACACCCACATTTCGCCGAGCGTATCACCGTCCCACGAAGCATTTCGAAATAGAAAAACCCAATACCACTTTACCCGACCAGGGGATCGAACCCGAGACCTCAGCCTTAGCTTAATCGTAACGCGTACGCATTACAACTGCGCCTCCGAGGCAGTCATTAATTTATGTTCTTACTAATATACTAAATGTCGTGTCTATCTGTTATTTTTTTCAAATCCCACTTTACCCATTATGGGCAATTTGCTAACTGTTAGTCCTACCCATTTGTTTTGTTTTGTTTTTATCTTGTATCTGTCTATAACTACATCTTTAGCTCTCTGCTGATAAACGGACGAGGCAATGGCGAAACTTGGATCCCGTTGTGGGTTGTAGGGGTCAGGCGGCGGGTCGCCCCATGAATACTAAATACAGTTAAATGTAGACCTATCGCACCTGAAGGCGGACTCTGGTATTGGGTCGGAATAACGCCAGGCAGAAAGAACCAGCTTACTAAGCATTGAATATGCATTACTCATACTCATATAAAGTTATAAAGTATCATATAAAGTTAATGTGCTGTGTGCAGGCACCCTAATATGGTATCACGCAATAAAACTAAGTAACGTAAGGAGATACGCCAACCAGCCTTTTTGTCAGATTAAAAATGGTGCTCGCATTTTGATGACAAACAACAGCTTTGAATAAAGCTATAGATTAAGACGTTTATAGCAACATTAAAAACAATACCTCAATTTTTATACTTTACTGTCACCTTAAAAATAAATATTGTGATAATTTTCCTTATTTGGCAGTTAGTATTAGGAGGACTGCCTTTTTGTTGGTTAAATATTTATAGACCCAGATCCTTCGAGGATTGGTTCGTATAGAGCTAGTTTCCTTTGACTGTTGCCTCAGAAAAAATAAAGCAAAAAATAGAGGAAAAAACTGTACGCAGGTTTCATGCCTCTGTTGATGAAATAACTGGCTGCATTACCTAAACGCAAGAAAGATTCAAGATGTTTTTAAAAATAACTTACAATTAGAACAGTTTTGGATTATTCTTTTTATTAGCTTGTAATGCCTGTTACTTGTACTCGTATGTGCTTGTATGCTCTTTGCTTGTATGGTTATCTCTATGTTTTAATTAGTTCCTTAATCATGAAGTAAGGCTTACTCTTTTTAACAATTAGGTAATTTAAAAATGTTTAAGGGTAAAAAAAGTGTATAAGTCCATGGTCACTTATGTAAGTCAATAAACCGTCTAATTATTGCTCATGTAAGTCTGTTTTAGGCGCACCAAAAGTCCCGTACCCACACCCTTATTTTTTTACTTTTAGTAATTTTTATAATTTTTTTCCCGTTACGGGTTGAGGGGTAAGACGGCGGGTCACCCCACATAATCAAACAACCAAATCTACCGTCAAAATATGATAGGTAGGCGGATCCTGGCATTAAGCCGGGACAACGCCAGGCAGAAAGAAAATAAAGTTATAATATCCGCCATAATAACATATTCCGAAAATTTCACCCTGCTACCTATTACGGTTCCAAAAATAAAGCCCTTTAAAGATAGGACAGACAATCAGGTAGACAGACAGCGTAGGCCCTATTATAGAGTACTGTTGGTACCCTTTTCTGTACAGAATCCTAAAAGGTTCCTAATTATTTAATTGCTGACCATATGCTGCTAAATCCTTTGTTAGAAAAACCAGCAGGGTAAATAAAAAAATGGAAACCAACCTTCCATTATTAACAATAGATCGTAAGGCGGGAGACCTCGACAAATCCATCACCACCGATCTCTTTGGCACCGATATTGAGGGATTTCTAAAAGATTTCATTGTAATTAAAAAAGAGCAAAGGCATTCATCAAACTGCCAAGGTATTCTGCTCAATAAATACCTTTTTATTTTTTGGTTCCATCTTGGCAATGAAGCGCTGACTAGAGAGCTTTTATTGGATTTAATAAAAATAAATTCTAAACAAGTTCCAAGTCCCAAAAATATTCACACAATGCCGACTTCTTTTCACCTGTCAGCGTCGACAACGCGATCCTCTTATCGAGGAAAAATGATGCGAAAATGTATACTTTTGTTTTTATCACTCAGTAGAGCGTAATTGATTGCCCAAAGAGATTTAAAATGGCGGTTATTTTTTATTTCCGTATCGTGTTTATAATTTTTCTTCTATCCAAAGGCGGTTTATTTTAATCTAAAACAATTATTTATATAATTCTTAAGTTTGTGTTAATTAATTGTTAATGTTAATTCTTAAGTGGTGTTTTCTCCCCAGAGGTGTTAACGTCAGACAGGCGGCCTGTCGTAAAAACTACAAGCCAAATCATTCTGTAACATGTGTTAAAAAGCATGTTGCAGCTACTGCGAGTTGTATAAAAGCAATTGGAAGAGAATTCTTAAGCCATATTGGTCTAGTGGCAGCGAGTGTCATATGATATGATTACAGTCAGATAATCAATATGCTATTAAAAAACACAATACGATTTGCTAGGTATCAAATTGTTTTCGCATTAGCCACAGGTTCGCTACATACCTATAACATTAGATGAAAGTACCACCTCGTTGCATTAGATACATTCGTATCTCTACCTCGGCCTCACTGGAAACGCTCATCAACTTTGCCTATAACCACTATCATCTTCTTGCGATGCCTGTCCACCTTCTGTCCACTATTGTATTCTAGTTCTTGGTTTACATACTCTTCCCTTTTTTATAGAGCATAGGCCGGAAAACGAGCAATTGAATTACCTGACGGTAAGTGATCTCCACCGCCCATGTACTCCCACAATACCAGAAGAATAATAGGCGCGTTTCCAACCTTGAAAATAAAGGAATAATTAAGGGATTGGGAAGGGGAGGGGACCAATATCTCACTCTCCGTACGAAACGCAGCAGCAAGCTGCTACTTGCCTGAGCCACGACTCCTTTCTTCATGTCGCTTCCTCTATATTTTGTCCATCGCAACTATCAACATTGATACCGACATATATACGCAAAGTATTTTCACAGAACCGAATGACAGCAAAGTCATTCAAACTAAATATCCATAAAACAATATTACTGCAGGCCAATTCTCGTAATTTGTAAATGTCCAAATTATCATTCCGATCTAGTCTCAGCGTCAAAAAAGTTGCAAATGGCATTCTCTTAAACCAATAATTAACGTCAAATGTTAACATAGATCGTAATGAGATTGAATGTAGAATAAAAGTTGACTGAAGCCAAAACGGTATAATGCTACTGCTAATGCTAGGTGCATTTGACGTTGATTATTGGTTTAAGAGAATGCTATTTGCAATTTTCTTGACGCTGAGACTAGATCGGAATGATATTTTGAACATTCAAATTTACGAGAATTGGCCTTCTGATTAGTGATGCGCATATTTCCCAACGTCGGCACGTCGTTTAGCTGTGGTGATCGTAAAATATAGTGGCCGCTTGTGTCGACGGCGAGGAGACGTGATTTGTACCCAACGATTAGTCACAGAAGGTTTACTGACACAGCTGACTTACGTAATATTAAGATTTAAGAAACGGGTTAATAGGTTTAAGATGTATGCAATGCCATTTGTATTTCAACTAAGCATAAGTGACGATAAGCAACCAAAACCCGAGTCTGGTAATTAAGTCAGTTGTCACAGCCTCCGTGGGGCGATTAGCCGGTTGCGAAGCGTGAGGCCATGGGTTCGATTCCCGCACCCAGCTAAATGTTTGTCTGATCCACAAATAATAATTGTTTCGGGTCTGTGTTTGTGGGACCGCAAGTCCCTCGTAGATCCTAATACCGATACAGGTTTACCTAGTCTGGGGTCAGGACTATGTTTGTGACTGTTGAGTGTATTTTAAAAGGTTTTTTCCAAAAACTTCCATACATTAAAGTTGTTGGATTTTTCTTACATTTTTAAATACTACATTTATAATATAAATATATTTTTTAAAAATATATAAAAATATCAGTCTCCAATGGCGAGGTCTAAGACCCGGACGGTGGTTGACCCCAGACCCAGGACCCAAGAGTGAGGAATAAAGCTATTATTAATTATAACAAGTAAATAAATTAATTCTATTACATTCCTTAGACTTTATAATACATTTTGGTGCGTGCGATAAAATCAGCGGAGCATGATATCAGTCCGGCCATCAACGGATGACAGTAAAAACGTACGGTGTAATTGTCTAACAACTTGTTGCCACTACGTCTAGGTGGACGAGCAGGTCGCTCGCCTGATGGTAAGCGTCATGCCTGCCAATAAACAGAAGCAACGCCACACAGAACTTTAAATAACAAAGCATTGCATGACATTGGACTGCGCTCGTCACCCCGAGACATAGGGTGTTAAGTCTCACAATGCCCAGTAATTTCACTGGCTTCAATGTCCTACAAACCGGAATACAATAGTGCTTACACACTGTTGCTTATGTATACTATGTAATTTAAATCATTTATTTTTAGGCCTTTAACAACTGGCAACATCGAAAGGCATTGCATCTCTCGACCGTCGCCAGAATTATACCGGCCTGATGTTTCATGTTACTAGATACCTACACACTAGCTGACCCCGAAACGCAAATCACCGGAAGAGCCACTATGGCGGGTTTTTCATCATGGTCGATATCCAATCGGGCGTAAAAATGTCAGGTACCCCTTCATCATAGTCTACGTGATGCACTCACTCACGCCTATAATCCCCGAAGGGGTAGGCAGAGGTGTAACCAGTACACCCACATTTCGCCGAGCATATCTCCGTCTCATAAAGTAGGGGGCGAGTCCATTGCCATACCCGGCCCTATTCCAGACTCCGGGCCGATACTATATTTCATTTCGTAATAGAACAACCCAATACCACTTTTACCCAACCCGGAGACCTCAGCGTCATCCTCAGTTGTAACGTGGCATTACAACTGTCATACATAGTCAAGAAAAAAACAGAACGGTACAAGAGAAAAGACAAAATAACAACTACAACTGCTTATTGTCGTGTTCCTTCCACGTAATCGATTCCACAGGGTCGCATTCTCATACACATTAATGTCTTTCAAACAGATATATAGACTCAAAGTTCAGTTAAAACGCAAATTGTGGTACCACTTCCTTTTATGAGACATGGGTCTGAGTACCAAATTGAATTGACTATCGATTCGACGGGTGTTTCAATCTGTATTAGCCACCGGCGACAGTTACCAACGCTATATGTGTGTCTGAAAATATTTAGTTACATTGCTTCTGATAACAATTAAAAGTTGCCACGTTTGTGCTGATGCTTAGTAGCCGGTACTCGTGAAAACTTGTGGTTATTGTTTTAAAGCGTTCAACCAAATAAAGTGAAACTCAATATGTACTGCAAATCAACTTTGACAAGTATTTTATTTTTACTAGACGCAACTTTAGGACATATTTGCATAAGCATCAAGTGAAGCATGTACAAACACCGATAAAGGACTTTACAGATTTTAGTGTTGAGGCGGACACGATTTGAAATAAGTTTGATAGAAAAGCCTCTTTTTTGTTCTGAGCCGGTAGAAGGTCCCACTTCAAAAGAGGTGAGGCGTGTAGAAGCTCGCTCGCTCTTCTCACTCTTTCGCACATGCAGCCCGCGTCATGGGAGCAGTACCTACTAGAGAAAAATGATATAACATTTTAAGCAGTACATGCAAAACATTTGTATCGGTCTTACAATATGTCGTCATGTACGGGACAAATGTAATGCCTCTTGTATGTTCTACTCAACAATAACAGATTTTGCTACAGATTACTAAGAAAATATAAAACCCGGCGACCTGTAAGATATGCGTCGAAGTTCTTTCTCATCATTCATCAAAGCACTGAATTCCTCAAGATTTTAGGCGAAACAACTCTTCCTGGTCGAATTTTGAAGTCACTAATGAATCGACGTGTACAAATGCTGTGCAGGCCTAAGAAATAGCTAACTAGAATCTCGATTAAATCTCGAATGAATCTCGATTCTGAACGATCTATAATATCTACTTTTTAGCTATAACAGCGTACTTCACAGTAAAAACATGGAACGAAAGTAGAGTGCACTCCCAAAGGCATTGCAACTGTCCCTACGTATAATTAAAGGTAAATGGCTGTCTTAATGGACATCTACCACAACAAACTAGCATACTACCATTTTGTCAGACCACGCCAGTGTTGGCTTCGTCTCACATACTAATATATCCTCTTATTTTGATGTTGAAAACGTTTTTTATTATGGTTTAATTCTTCGTCAACGCTGTGCTGAGGTCTCGGGTTTGATCCTCGGGTTGGGTAAAAATGATATTGGGTTTTCTATCATGATATGCTTAGTATCGGTCCGGAGACTGGAATTGTGGTGAGAGTGTATGTATGTATTCTTGACATCTCTACTAACATCGTGCAAACAATGAAAATTATTTGAACAGAGGCCGTGTTAAAATTTGCATGCAAAATAGCAAATCTTTTGCAACATAGAATACCCCCGTACTTAATTAGTTAATACTCCTTACCCTGGCTCCATCCCTGCATCACTCAGCATGCTCGACGGTCCCTTGTATTGACGTGGCCTACTGTATCTATACTAGCCATCCATTTGTACATAGAGGGGAAACTAATATACAAATAATTACTTTAAACGGGACCTTTAATAATGGACACTCATGGACATCATAGATAGTGTGTGTGATGCATGTATAGTTGAAAGTAACTTATTTATTTATAAAGTACTATTCATCGTACTTCATGATACTCCGGCTGTAATTGTAACTTTTTAGGGCGTGATCGATTTGTTTTTTCATTAGATGACGAAAGGTGCAAAACCCTCGCTTTATGGTAAACGCAACGCCTGCCCATAAACAGAAACAACACAGAACTTTGAATTATAAAGCACTGCATGGCACTGGACAGTACTCTGTCTCAGCTGAAGATCATTTCTATACATAAATACACATGAACATCATTAATCAAGCGTCTAATCAATCTAAAATAATCTAGCTCTATATACAAAAGCGAAATATCACTCACTCACTAATTAATCACGATATCTCTAAAACGATTAAGGCGAGGCATTTCGAAAATGCAGTGTTTTTCATAGAATTTTGTGCCTAAATTACTCATAATTAAAATCTGAATATGTATATATTCATTATAATATAAGCCTGTTTATTCGGTACTTCGATACACGATCGCTTAAACTTTATACGATAGATTAAATTCTCAAAGAGCTAGGATTATGAAATATGGTCAGATGATAGTTTGTGTAATTTTAAAGAAAGAAAGGGGGGTATGCGCGGGCCGAGCCGCGGGCAACACTTAGTAATTTTATATTCAATGAGAAATTTATTCAGCGTGCAATAATGAAGGTACTCAAAAAGCTAGGCTCCATGACTCGCTATGACCCAAAGTGTAGGCTAAATGCATCGCACACTAGAAATAAATGCCTCACTTTTAATAAATTAATTTCGCCCCTCAATAGTGTCTGGCGATGATTAGCTTCGTACTTTGATACATACTTCAATTTTGTTTAAGTCTTTGCAGTCAATTATTGAGAGTATAAAGGACAGCTTGATGTTTAATTCAGTTTAATCAAACAATGTCTACAAAAGCGTTCTGAAAACGTTATTTGCAAACGTCTGCAGATGAATTGTCATCCAAGTCTGTTTTTTTTTATTTACTTATAATAATAATAGTAGCAAAGTGACTATACTGAGCCCGGATGGTAAATGCAGTTCCAATTTAATATCCACCGTCGATCGATGTTGCGTCACTTGTTTATTTAAGTGGTAGAGCCATGATGTAGACAGTTTTGTCTACAGCATAAATGGGCTGGCTCGACCGGGTCCTTACCACTATCTCACAATAACTGATGTAAAGTAGTAGCTTGCTGCTGCGTTTCGTACGGTTCGTGAGATATGGGGAGGCCCAAATCCCCCTACCCTTCCCAATCCCTTAATTATCCATTTCCTTTACGGTCGGCAACGCGCCCATGATTCTTTTGGTATTGTGGGCGTTCGTGTGTAGTAGTGATTACTTACTATCAGGTGATCCACTTGCTCGTTTGCCGAACTATGGTAAAAAACCTGAGGTAACTGGAAATACACTGGCTGAGCCGTGGAATGAGCCACTATGTTCAAATTTTTCATAATGCCCAGTAATTTCACTGGCTTCAATGTCCTTCAAACCGAAACACAACAGCGCTTACACACTGTTGCTTGGCGGCAGAAATATGCAAAGCGGTGGTACCAACCCAGCCCGCCTCTCGCATACGAGGGACTTACCACCTTGTGAAGGTACCTCAGGTATGCAGTCAGGTCTCATCATGACTTCCTTCATCGTTAAAGCCACTGATATAATTGTCAATGAATACAATATCTAATTAATTAGTGATGTAAAAAATCTTCGACAGATTAATTGAGCGAAACAATCGGGATGTGAAAAACAAACAAGGCCATCGAAGACGTAAAAACACATCAGTCGCGGAAATGTCCGGGTGCAGTCGTATTTTCAAGTCATTACGAACGCGCCACGCCGACGCGTCGAGACTTCAGGAGGTGGTTGTTCATTTGTTAATTGTAGTCTGATTGTATAATTATTCTTTTTAATTTATTTGTTGATTGTTTCTACTTAGATCTGAAATGTTGCAATGCAATGCTTATAAGAATATTGATCATTATTTTAAGGCTTTACCCCACGCCAATGACCTTGACGATTTGTGTCATACAAAAATCTACCAAAAAACTCTATTTAGATTTTATGAGTGGTAGAGCCATGCTGTAGATAGTTTTGCCTACAGCATGAATGGGCCGGCTCGTTACCACTGTCTGACAGAAACCGAAGTAAAGTAGCAGCTTGCTGCTGTGTTTCGTACGGTGAGTGAGATAACCGGAGGCACCATTCCCAATCCCTTAGTTATCGCTTTCCTCTAAGGACGGCAACACACCCATGATTGTTCTGGTATTGTGGGCGTACATGGATGGTGGACTTACCATCAGGTGATCTACTTACTCGTTTGCCGGGCTATGCTTTGTAAAGATGTGACTGTGCTGACTTCAGAATAGCCAAGAAGTCGGTTAAAAAGTCTGACAAGAAAATCTAAAAGATATAGGATCTTTTAGATTTTGCAAGTCACTTAAGGGAGGAGTTGCGAAATTTTCAAATTCTATTAGTTTTCTAGTCATCAATTTATTCGTTAAACTTGCGTAACTACATATTTCAAATACAAATTATATTTTATTATTAAAAAAAACAATATCCCGATATGTATTCGGTTTGAGCCAAGTCACGTCACATCGCGTCGAGTTGTTGTTATATTTTACAGTGTAATAAAATTTCGTATCGTTAGTCAAAAGTTGGTTATACGGACGACGTACATATATGAAGAATGTACATAATGCCAAAGAGGTGTGCAAGAATCGTATCAAGTGGAAATCCGATGTTAGCCGACATGGAAACAGACGCGAAAAATATAAATGACTAGCTTTGGCTCGCGGCTCCGCCCGCGTGAATAGTCTTTTCCGAAATATAACGTAGCCTATAACCGTCTCCATCTATCTCTACGTCAAAATTCATCAAAATCGGTTCAGTGATTTAGGCATGAAAGCGTAACAAACAAATAGTTTTTTGTTCATAAAAAGTATCCTATATTGTTACTTCTAGAATATGTGTACAAAGTTTCATGATGATCGGTTAAGTAGTTTTCGCGTGAAAGTGTAACAATCAAACTTACATTCACATTTATAATATTAGTATGATACACGGTATAAAAAGTCGCGTGCCTAAGTACGATATCTAGTATCAGTGGAGATTAATAAAAGAATAAAAAACATTAATTGCCCACTTATATGAAAATAATGCACAACTGATTACTCTTCTCAAGTAGAATGAGTGAATGCCACTAGTATTACGTATTCACTAGAATGTAAGTTTAAGGAGCCATTCGTCGACGCAAACCTGCTACCCAGATACCCCTTGATGTTTTTTTTTCATTCCAAAGCGTATATACAGTTCAAAGTTGGAACCATTTTTAGAAGAAATTTACACAAGGAGATTAAATCGGGTATATTAATTTCAGTCTTATAGACTGAAAATGCGTCGTTAATGCACCGAATTTGATGATTCTTCCACTAAAATACTAAATTAAAAACTTTTAACAAAAAGTAAACCGATTAAAAAAAAATATAGGTACTAAAAATAAAATTAATCAATAATTATTTACCTTTAAATTGCATCAGCACCGACAAAAAATTAGTTATTTTTATGTTTTTAGTTTTTTTTTATCGGTTTCAATTACATTATGAATATTCTTTTCGAATGATTTTTTAATAGGATTTACCTTAAGGTATCATATAAATTTAGTTAAGATCTGATGATAATTGGTTACGACGTGAAAATAACAAAATACCTACTCAAAAGATAACAAACGTAAACGCATCGCCATTTTAACCGACTTCATAACAGAAGGAGGTACTCAATTCCGCGCGCATATTTTTTTTAACATTCATACACGGCAGCGACACAGACAAAAATGAGAAATTCAAAAATTACAAAAAAAATGACTTTTCAGTGTTATTTTTTAATATGGTTTTGTACAATTGTAAAATAAATCTTATTCTATATTTACTATGACATGTACCTACCTACAATTTAAAAAATATTTTGTAGATGAGTGGATTTTTAAGTTCTTCTCGTAACCTTTTTGATTTCGATACGAAGACTAAACGCGGGATTGAAGCATAGATATGCTCAGTCTAATTTGATGATCAACACCTTTATATAGACCACATTGTCTAAAAGATGCAGCAGTGTTATGCAGTGCCAAGAATTTTATTCCAACGCACTAACAGCATTCATAGTTGGAAGCTGAACGTTCAAATCCATTTGGCAATAAATAGACATTTCATATTTGGAAGCCGAACGTTTAAATCCATTTGGCAATAAATATACATTAGTTGAATATCTGTATGAAAACTATCCATCATCGTAATTCTATTTGTTTATTTCGTGGCGCCATTGGCATTAGCATCATCCATTGAAGAGGGACTGGAGATCAATGTTCTTCCACAAAATAGTTTGTGTAAATGTGTATTCTCCAATAAACCTTAGAGTGTATACTGATACATGTTTGTATCCGTATCCTATAACCAAATTACTCATGGTGAAGAACCGGCGGTGCTGTTTGTATATCATTTTTATTTGACGGAACCTAAATTCACTTATTAGACTTAATTTTAGGTTAGTTCGTCGTATAAAAAGGTTAGCTGAACTAAAACCAGACTAAACTATACTTTATCTGTTTTAATACTTAGTTAGGTTTCATTTTTAGCGGATGATATTTTATAAAAAAAACTTATTTAAAAATAAACATCTTTACGTATAGGCTCTTTATTTTGTCGATGATAGGATCCGATAAAGTTTTATTGACAACTCGATATTTACATTCAATTGGATGCCATTTGTTTGCGTAAGCCATCGATCAGTTCCCATCACCGAAATAGTGCGAAGTTCAACATACGTGTACACGTTCATTTTGGTCTATTTCTGACGTCGAATAACATGGTTTTATCTTTTATCCGAGCGATATCGTATGATAATAAAACAAATGGCTCTGAAAGCTTTCATGGATACATAGGTACATATAAAGGTAGTGTCGTAGCGTAGGTATATACCTATGTACCTACCTATGTCTTTTCTTTCCATGTTCTAGTTTAATCACGAAGCTAGCTAGAGTACCTAAAGGTTGAGGCAAAGTTTGTGGTTGGATCTGTCTTTCTATTAAAATAGCATAGATATCCTTGTGCTTCAAGGATGAAAGAGAGATCGGACCACAGAGAGTGAGATAGCGATACAAAGTCGAGCTTCAAATAGGTATTTTATGTGTTACCTCCACATTTACTCTATCTTCGTTTTACTACACTGACAAGAATCTTAATCGAATCTTACGTCATTTCTCTATTGGCAGTTTAAATTGGCTGTGAACCGTAAGGTCAAGGGTTCGAATCTATTGCATGTGGCCTAGCGCAGCAGCTGATGTTCACGCTCACTCGCGACATTTTGGTAAGTGTAGTAATTGTCCTAATGATACTAGTAGGTAAGTCAGTTACAGCTGATGCTTCTTAAAAATAGCAGCTTTTTGAAAACGCCTTCCCAAAACAACAATGATTTACGAATTACCACACAAATAGTTAAGAGCCGTTCCACACAGAGCTGTTTATCTACCAACTCAGTCAAGAGAATATGCCTGTGCCAAACCGTACCAGGAGTAGGATGCTGCGACCGACCCAAATACCGATAGCTTGACGTATTAGAGGTAGACATTAGAGCCAATAGTCTCACTAGAAAGTATGCTAAGTGGTAGCTTAAGGGGTAGCGTCTGAGTAGGAAGGCTGACCCTGGCACTTAACCGGGATAACGCCAGGCAGAAGACAATGATAAGAATATGGAATTATCCAGTAAACTATAATATGCCCATTTCATCCATTTCAAATGGATAGCTTGAGCTTTCTAAACACGTGTCGATTTTGTAGTTGTGCAAAACGACGGGCGACATTCTGAATTATTGAAACATCATGCAATATAAATCTAAGCAATATGTGTGTATTTATTAATAGCAAAATGAGCCATTATACTTTATTAATAAAAATAAAAGCACCATTATTTTTGTGTTCGATCGCCGCGTTGCTAGATCTGCTAATATTTTTTACAGATCAGGGTGATATAGGGCCGAAGTTTCTTGTAGTTTCTGGTGCGGAACATTACTCCTTACTGTAATATTAGTGCAGCATGTATATATGATATTTTAATTTTGTTCCGCCCCTAAAATTATACAATATAATATACACCATAGTAAGGGATTTAAACACCCCTGATATAATTACCCCTCGTGGCGCTTAATTCTATGTTTCAGACTAGCTGCGGGGTGTTAACGCAATTAATTACAAATAATTACTCAGTGTGTCCTCGCGTTACTGATTGAGGTCAATTGAGTTTCATTTAGAGGTGTTTGCTTACAGACATTAAATTGTGATATCAGTGTCTAGATGGTTTCATACCGACTTCATTCAAAAATCTATTAAATGAAATATATTCCATGTACCTAATAGTGGAGTGTAAGTGGGCCACCAACATAGGCCCAAAACCAACCTCATCTGCACGCACACTCTGCTGATTCACAAACAAGGTAATGGCGAAACTTGGTTCCCGTTACAGGTTGTGGGGGTCGGACGACAGATTGCCCCACATAATACCAAATCCACTGTCAAATCATGATGAGAAGGCGGACCTTCGCATTAAGCCGGGATAATGCCAGGAAGAAAGAAAGATACCGTGTACCTAATAGTGTACCCATTTACCCTTTTGTGTCAAGCTCAGATCATTGCATCCAATCCGAAAAATGTCGGTCCGAAATAGCCGTAGTAGTACTAGGTACTATTTGAATGAGAGAATGTGCACTAGATCCGAATTCCGTTTTCCGAAGTAGAGGACATTCCTATTTCAGATCATATCAGATTCGAAGGCACCAACATTAAGTGCAGAGCATAAACACTCTATTTCTTCTTTTATTTTTACCGATCTTTATAAAAACCTAGCTTTTGCTGGCGATCAAGTCTTCTTAACTTTTTATTTTTTTATTTTGCTTTCTTACTGAAAGCTTATTTCGATCACAATAAAAAATAACTTATAGCACGGATCAATAGTTCCTGATAATAACCCTTATAAACAAACTTACAATCTTTGCCTCTGGATGTGTCATACTGCTGCATAAAGACCTCCTCCAACTTCTCATGAAAACTGGTTGGAACCATAACCCACTGAAAACTGGTTCAAAGTGAGTTAGCCAGCGAACGTCACGAGTAGGTGTGGAAAGGATGAGTCCTGATAATGTTGATAGGGCACCATGCTACCCCATTCCATGGCATTCCCCCAATACTCTCAATTTTTCATATATCAGAGAAGACAAGAAAGCAGGTCACCAGATAGTAAGGGATCTCCCCCGCATATAAATACTCACAATACCAGAAGTATCATATGTTTTCATATATCAGAGAAGACAAGAAAGCGGGTCACCTGATAGTAAGTGATCTCCCCCGCATATAAATACTCACAATACCAGAAGTACCTATCATAAAAGCGTTGGCAAATTGGGTATTGGGCCTTCAGGAATCTCACTCACCGTAGGTATGACGTAAAGTGGCAGCACACTGTTGTTTTTACAACACGAGTCAGTTTTCTAACCCGAACCGGTACATTCATGATGTTGACAAAAGTGTCTACCTTGCCTTTACCACTTAAAATAATGCTATTTTGTATATATAGATAACAACACATGGATTTATAACAGCGGTTAAATCTTATTTTTATTTTACTAGACGAGCAAGTCTGTGATGCCTGACCATAAACAAACGTCGCCCTAAAACATAAGATGTTATCTCTCATAATGCCCAGTAGTTTCACTGGCTTCAATGTCCTTCAAAGCGGAACACAATAGTGCTTACGCATTGCTGATTCGCTTCATAAATAAATAAGTAAATAAAGTACTTAGTCTTCAAGTAAATCTTTGTAAACAAATCAACACACGCCACTTACCATGATTTACGTCAAACAATCCATTGTAAATCCATATTTGATACAGTTTTATCACAATTCAGAGTAACGGTGTAAGACCGAACACACACGCGAGTGCCGATAGCAGTTAACAGCGCGGTACTACCTAGTGTCTAACAGATGAAAACCAATAATTGCATTGTTTTAATGAAGATAACAGAAATCACGTCTGTTTATGTTGTGTTTGAATATTTTTAAGCATTCTGTAAATAGGGTATTCTATTTTTAACCGCCTTAACAAAATAAAGTTACTCAATTCGTCTATATATATTTTTAAGTATATTCACGCATAACTCCGCCAAATGTGAAACGATTTGGATGATTCTTTTTGTATTCGATAGGATTTACTGCGATGGTGATCCCATTTAAATATGAAGAATTAATTCCACCCCTAACGGACATTTTCAATAAGCTATCTTAGTTTGATTCACCGGATAGATAAAATAAATGAGCTAATTAGAATACCGTTTGAAGGTTACGCGCACAAATTACTTAATTTCATTGGTCGCTCTCCGGGACCTATCCGGATAATTAAACTGAGATTGTTTATTGGAATTTTATTTTTATAACAAAAATAAAATTCGTTTCAATAGAACTTAAAAACCTCAAAAGAGGCCTTTAGAAATTATTATTTTTAAATTTTTCCGTATTATTATTTTGAAGTCGGTTTTTAAGTTTTGTTTAAACTTATTTTATTTTTAAATTTTTAGTGGTAGGTACAGCTATGGCATGTAAGAAAGAACGAAGAAAGAAAATTAATTTATTTGTCACAGACACGACATACTTACATACGCATGTACAAAACAAATATAAAGAAAACAAAACTCGATTAACTTATTATTAAATACACAGTAAATTAAGTAAATTTCAATACAATCGCGACGAGTGTCCGACGAGCCGACTGTTGTCCGGTTTAGAGTTTTATTATTTTTCTCCGTATTCCGTCATCAGATCTTAACCAAATTTATATGGAACCACATCCCAGCTAAACTCTATGGTTTTTTTTAACAATATCGGTCCTTAATTGGCGGAACAATCGATGTAAGTAAGTACATATACAATAAAGCAACAAAAAACGCCCCAAAATAAACCTCCACCTTTTTTTAAGTCGGTTAATAACATTAGGTGTCATGTGCCTCGAATGAGTGTGTTTAGGTACATAACACAGCTTTGTCCACTTTTACTGCTAAGTAGCAGCGTGCAAACATTAATATGTCCGGTTTCATGTACATCAAAGCCAATTACTAGGTGCAGGTAGGTCTCTGGTATGCGGGAGACTGTCTGGATTGGTACCACCGCTTTGTCTACTTCAGCCGCCAAACAGCAGTGTGCAAGCACTATTGTGTTTCGGTTTGAAGGGCATTGAAGCCAGTGAAATTACTGAGCATTATGAGACTTAACATCTTATGTCTCGGAGTGACGGGCGCAATTCAGTGCCATTCAGTGCTTTCTAATTCAAAGTCCTGTGTGGTGTTGCTTATTTATGAGCAGGCGTAACGCTTACCAATTTCCATCAGGCGAGCGATCTGCTCGTTTCATCATTCAAGGTAATAAAAAATAATAAATATAATACTGAACTTTTAACATACGTATTTACATAACAAGGAAATACCCCAGTGGAGGGTGATAAATAATAGGTGTTTGTTCAGTACAATCATTTATTTAAGTCTGCCCGGCTCGTAGACACAATTGTAGAGATGTGTAACGCACACATACACCAGAGAATAGCCATAGGTGCAACCGGCACCTATGGCAACACCCATGATTCGCCGAGCTTGTATCCGTTCCATGATATCATCATCGAGGTATCAATATCATCATCTAGCAAGGTGGCAAGCCTATTCGCCAGACAACAAATACGATTAATTAAAAAGAATATTCAGAAAGAGGAGACAGAAGAAGAAAATTAAACACAACTATTGAGCGAAACATTTATGCTATAAAAAGACCCTAAAAATAAATTGGGGGTACTAGAGTGGGGACATAAAAAGCCCCACATTAAAAAAAAAAAGCCTATTCGCCATATCAAACACAAATCCCAAAGCCGGCTATGTAGGTACTATTAATCGGATTGAAAACTCAAATACAGAATTGTGATTGTCCGATCCCGGATTAAAACCATCACATCACGCTGCCAAGAGACCAATGCGGCAATTAAGTGAATTACATAGCGAAACATAATAAATCAAGGGTCTCAGATTATGCATTATTTAGGTATTCACACAGCCCCGAATAGATCTACGATTTTTTCGAACCGGGGCAGAATCTTTATAGTGGTCCCCCTCTCTCCAGCGTTTGAGATAAATTACTTCAAAAACAAACAAAAAATGAAAAGAATAATGCACAAAGGGCCTGTGTGGCGCCTTTTTCTTACAAGTCCACGGTGAGCCAACCAGGAAAGTTTGGATGTTTATTTATTTATTTATTTAATAGCAATACCATTAGGTAAAACACACTACTAACATAATATAAAAATCAAATAAGTAACAAATCATGTGCTTACCTTTTAAAGGAATTTACAGCTAACACAAAAAAATTACTGCCTCGGTGACGCAGTTGTAATGCGTACGCGTTACGATTACGCTAACGCTGAGGTCTCGGGTTCGATCCCCGGGTCGGGTAAAGTGGTATTGGGTTTTTCTATTACGAAATGCTCAGTATCAGCCCGGAGTCTGGAATTTGTGCCCGGTATGGCGGTATGGTATAGGCTCGCCCCCTATCACATCGTGGGACGGAGATACGCTCGGCGAAATGTGGGTGTTTTAGTTACACCTCTGCCTACCCCTTCGGGGATTACAGGCGTGAGTGCGTATAACAAAAAAATTACAATGTCATAATAACGTAATAATAATTATTATAAATTATAAGATAAATAAAGTACACACATACATTAAAATAATATTTTTTAAATGAAATGAAATATGTGAACTAAATATTGTGAAAAACAAATTACTTAATTATTTTGTGAGTACATTAACGGCTGAACGGTTTTGGTTGAAACATTGGCACATAGGTGACCTAGATTAGGACAAATAGTACTTCTTATCCCGTAAAAACTTCCGTTCACGCGGGCGGAGCAGCGAACAAAAGCTAGTCTTTAACAATTTGTGTTCTTTAGTAACAAAATGTACAAGAAACTTGAAAATATAATTGCTTCTCACCTTTCTAAATGTCAGACAGGAGTGGTTCATGTCTTATAATAATTAAGCAAATTGGACATATTTTTGGAGCAAAAATAAATACGACGTAAGAAAAATTTACGAGAAGCAGCTGTCAAATTAAATAATCCTGTTAATGTTCCCCATTTGCGTTGTGAATACAGGCCCGGATCTAGGGGGCAGCAAACCGGGGCACCCGCCCCGGGGCGGCAGTTTTAGGGAGCGCCAAAATCATAACATAATATGATAAAATAAAAAAAACTTGCTCCAAAAAGCGCCTAGCATACAAAAGCCTGGTTAGCTCACCGTCGACTTGTAAAGAAAGGCGCCACACAGGCCCACACCACAAGTGAAAAGTACAAATTTCTTAACGGTTATTTTTGTCCCACTCACGAAAAATGCCAACTATTATATATTTGTGAGATTTTTAAAGTAATTTATCTCAAATGCTGATAACCGCTAATAACCTGATGACTATATAACCAACTGTATCAGACAAAATGAAAATAAAATTTTGTGATAACAATACGAGGCAGTTCAGATATTATCTACCGCATGTTGGCCTAGCATGCAACTCACGAGAAATCTGGTGCACCAAAATGAAAGCTATGGTCGACAAGTGACAACAAATAAAACTTTCAGCGTTCGATAAAATGACGTCAGGTCAGGTTGTTAGGATCATGGACAAAATACCTGTCGCTGTTATTTTTTGAGAAGTAAAAATTGCAATTTTCTCTACTTTTGACATGAGTTACATCGTGCAACCATGTTAGCTTCGATAGACATATAGAGATAACTGGTTCTGCACGACAATTTTTTCTCGTGGCGTGCACACTAGGCGAGCTGAAAATAAGTTCGTTAAAAATCCCCACAATGGTAAACATGTACAAAGGTAATTAAATAAAACTGCAAAACACAGTTAACTCTCCATATATTCATATAAACTTTAGTAACAAAAGCGTACACATTCACGTACAAAGCTTCCACAAACACTGCCTTTAGCTACATGACAATAAAAACCTTGTAATAGTTTTTTTATGGTTTTCTTTGTATGAGAAAAGTTATGAGTTAAATAAAATTTTCTAAATAAACGTGTCATATATTTTACTAGTATTTGCCCAGTTTCCATTATATCAATGAATATTTTCCATAGTCATAGGTCTAATTAGGGGACGCAATAAGAATATTTAAAATTTTAATTGCGGCCTTGTTTCAAACCCATTTAGGTTATGTTCTCTTCTTTCATTTTCATACTTATTATTTTCTGTTGCATAAAAAACTAAAACATAGGAAACTTCCCTATTACCGAAGCGCTAGGTCAGTTACACTCGACTGTGATGGTTATTACTTAGCAAATTTAAAAAAACCCTCTCTTTAAATATTATCATCAGAGAACATATTATGTGACCTAGGTTGTGCATCGATATAAAATCTATTATTTTTAAAATGGTAACACTTATATGGCTAGCTTTACTTGAGCCCTAGTATTAACTTGTAAGGAATTTATAGGACGTTAAAAAACGTTACGTATTTATTGCATCGATATATTGGTAATGGGTTCTCAACTAGGAAAGAACAGAATCCCATATCTTCCTCGAGTGGTAGAGCCACGCTGTAGACACTTGTCTACAGCATGAATGGGCCGGCTCGTTCGGGTCATTACCACTGTCTCACAGAAAACCGGCGTAAATTAGCAGCTTGCTGCTGCGTTTCGTACGGTGAGTGAGATATCCGGAGGCCCAAACCCCCTCCCATTCTCAACCCCTTATATATCCCTTTCCTTTGAGGTCGGCAACGCACCCATGATTCTTTTGGTATTGTGGGCGTACATGGGCGGTGGAGATCACTTACTCAGGTGACCCACTTGCTCGTTTGCCGGCCTATACCATAAAAAATATATATGTAAAAGTCGATTAAAGGGAACACTCGGATCATGTCACTTGTGATAACTTAGAATAATGTTACAGACTGGAGTCTCGATAAATTATAGTTGTCGTAGTACATCACTATCGCAGTTTCTACAAAAGTATGGCTATTGTTTTTTCACACTGAGTTGTCTATATTTTGGGAACTTCATGAGCGTGCATGATTACGGCATTTTACTTAGTGTGGTAATATGGTGTTGTAATCATATAGGAATCATTTCAAAATCTCTTATCCACCGTTATATGGCGGTGCAACAAATAGGCGACCGGTCGTAGACTACATAATAGCGGGTTCAGACGGTTCGATTTTAGCTGGTCAAATGACGTGAATCAACAAAAGCTGCATGATCGTTTTTATCAATTCGATTGAAGGTCTGTTCAGATGGTATAAATCGCATGCGATTAAGCAGTTGATGAACTCAAATTGAAGTGTGAATCCACTATAAGCGAAAACTTTCCAGGTATACTAACTACAGCAACATTAGAGAAACAAGTAGTGTATGAAATGGTATGATCATATAGGCACCACAAACTGCAATCTGGTCAACTGGCTCACTGACATAAAATGTTAGATAATACGGACAAGAAATCCAAAAAAATCGCTCCTTACCACTACAAAATCTCTCACTCCGCATTTAACTACAGGTATTTATACCTACAAGACGTATTCCCTACCGACGGCAGTCGTACGATGAGACGCAGACTGATCATAACACGGTTAGTGAAAAAGAAACTCTCACGCATACTGATTCAGTACATACTAGCCTGCACGGACTCGGCGTTGACATGATGCATAATTAAAATTATCGCCATATCTCACCGCATGAGTTAGATAGCTCTTTACATATCACACGAGATTCGCTGTGTAGTGGGCCTTTCAGGAGTGACTCTGTATGTATTGTTAAATATTCTGTGGAACTACATACACCGAAGACTCGTTTTGTCCATTTACTTGCTAGAAAAATGCCAGAAATATTTCCATAGGCGCGATACATTCATTTTGTTCACAAATCTTACATGACTAGTTGTATAATATATCCTTAACAAAAATAAACAGCCACAGTGTCGGCAAACGCGCCTATACTAACATATTAGTTAACAGCACCAAAAAATTATTAAATCACATTAGTTTACGAAAAGCTTACCATACCGAGGTTGGAGATGTGTGTGTTTCCTTTACGTGTGTAAGAAGGGTGTAAATGTCATATGATCTGTAAAATATTTTCCTGTGGGCTTAACATAAGCGACAAGAGATAATTTTGTTGAATCATTTTGTTGTGAAAAATTTTATCTGGTTATCTCTATCGAAGCTAACATGTCGGCCCGGTATTCACGCCACAACTAAATACCGTCTCGTTTTTTAGAGTAATTTTTATATCTTCTGTGTATATCGTTACGTTACAAACGAAAAACTAAGTGGTATCGACAAAGTTTCCTATACCGCGGGCGAGATGTCTCGTGAGCTTATGCTAAGCGGTCTGGTTTCGTATAAATCTTTATTCGTACAGATATGCTAGTTTTGGTCATTTTTCATTCATCAATATGACCAAATCTGTAGATGTAATCAATCATTGCTTGTTACGATAATTTCAATTAACTCGCGAATGGTGCAAAACTCACACTTATATAACAATATAAAGATTATATTACTTAAGCCTCAGTAGTTTTTACACACGTGAAGGAAACATTGGCGTGTACATCTATATTATTGTGACAAAGGCAGTGTCTTTACAATTCATTGGCAAACATACAAAAAATACCAATTTTATAAATATGAGGATTCATTTTATATCATTAACAGTCTTACGTAAAATATTAAATTATACAATCATGGTTGACTTTACATTCCCATGTTTAAAGAAAGGAACGTCATTTTAAGATATTAAGCGCCTGTTTCACCATCTCTGAGTAAATTCTACTTACCAAATAAATTACACGTTTAAATATAAAAGTTACACTCCGACATATTGTATACCGAAAGGAAAATGTGTACTAGATACTTTCAAAGAGATATAAGTTAAATTAGTGGTTAATCTTACTCGGAAATTATGAAACAGGCTCTAAGTAAATCAACAGACAACCCTTTTTAATAGACAATACATTTTTTAATGTAAACTTTATACTGCTCGCCTTTCAAATTGTCCTAGTTTACGTAAGACTAATAAAATTATGAACGAGGTATGAGCTATTATGGAGCCTGGAAAACCTAGGGTTTAAATCTCGTACAATACAGACAACGACGTTGATACTGGAGACAAGTCGAGACAATTTTCAGTCAAGTGCGTATAAAAAAAACAGTTCTATAGTGTCAACTGTTCGCGAATGAGAAATATAATACACAGCTCCACGTGTCATGACGTCACAACAGTGCTATCAGTTAGTAAAAAATGAAGGGTCACATTTATATGACCACACAACGAAAATAAATTTAAATGCTTAAAGGCAATTTTAATTATTTTTAAAAATTACTTCTTTAGGTTTATGATGACGTGTATATCCGTCGTGTATGTTACCAATTTAATCTTCATATATTTCTGAAATAAATCACCGTAATAATATATTAGGGATAATAATCACCGCTACTTTTTATAAACAAATGACGGATATATACGTCATGCCAGTTCATTACTAAAACAATGTTTACACACACAAAAAAAGGGCTGTAATAAATCATGTATTGTATATGAGATGAGTTTACTTCCCTCCACCATAAGCGGACCCTTTTAAATAAGCAATAAGCCGTACATACATTTTAACATACCTCACTATAAATATTCTTTTTAATAATTGCAAGACAACTGACTACAGCGTTCTTTGGATAAAGATTATATTTGGACGTGTATACACGTCGTCAGAATCAATCATAAGTAAATAAGGTACAATGTCGCAATATTTTATAAAACAATTTTATTACTCAATTAAGCTGTTAAAATATCCTTATGACGAGCCTCGAAGATTACTTGGTAATGGTCATTTTACAAATATATGATGAGAACAAAGTAGCTAAATTGCATAATACTTAGATTGACTCTACTCCGTGCATTATTTTATCACAATTCGCAATGATGTATAGCAAAAAATATTTATAAAATGTACAAAATCTGATGTAAATATATTATTACGTTAGCCTGAGAATGAGATTCAAAAAGTCTTGCGCTTCACAAGATAATCACATTTTTATACATAAACCCTATGTTAATAAATATTATGAAATATTAATAAAACAATGATCCGATAGATACAAAGCAGACTGTTCTTATCAAATACATGGTCTACCTAAGACCGTATGGATCACCGGTAATCCCTTAATCGTCCCTTTCCTTTAAAACCGGTGACGTGTGCATGCTTCAAGCATTGTGGGCGTTCATGGGCGGTGAAAATCACTTACCATCATGTCACCCAAATGTTCGTTTGTCGACCTGTGCTATATTAAAAAAAAGATCCATAGCAGTGAGTCACCAGTGATACATATGATTTAATAACTTAAATTACTCATTTACTTAATTGCCAACTGCTACATCTGCTATAAAATATTGACTTTATAGTTCGTACAAGTTCTATCACCATTGCTGTATATGCAGAGTGAGGCGAAAAAGTAAGCTATTGAAATATCGCTTAGTTTTTTTTTCTTTTTTTCTTATTTTATTTTTTTTATTAGATTGAATGACGAGACGAGCAGGTCGCTCGCCTGATGGTAAGCGCCACGCCTGCTCATAAACAGAAGCAACGCCACACAGAATTTTAAATAAAGCACTGCATGACACTGGACTGCGCTCGTCACCCCGAGACATAAGGTGTTAAGTCCCATAATGCCCAGTAATTGCACTGGCTGTGCTTACACACTGTTGCTTGGCGGCAGAAATAGACAAAGCGGTGGTACCAACCCAGCCGGTCTCTCGCAAACGAGGGACCTACCACCTTGCATTTATATTATTATTTATTACCTATTTATTACCTATTTATTTATTGAAATGTTATATACATAACATGTAAGATGCCGAAGTTATTCTCTACCCGTCCAACTTATCTCTCGCCCACAGCATTCATACCTTAGAAGGTGACTGAAGTGACAGCTTGCTATGTCATACGAGTTACAGGTGACATAAAAATATTCAACAATTATTGTAGTAGTCAACACTGAAGATCCTACACCATCCTACACTTTCTTATAATATCTACTCTCTCAATCATCCACTTGACATGTGTACAATTCCATGATATGTCCGGAAAACACGTTTCCTTATTAAGTACATTGTTTGGAACTTTTAGGAATTTCTGGACATTTCCATTTTATTTCACTCCAGTAAAAATGAATACTTAGCAGTATATTTTTGCTACTTTCCATTGGCATATAAAAAATTACAAAATTAAATATGACGTTCATTTCACTTTGGTAAGCTACGAACACGTTCAAGGCAAATATATCGATTTTAATTCGATTATTAATTTACATGTAAAACACATTTATGATACAAGCTGTATCATAGAGACACTTATCGCAACATTTAACGTATCGATATATTATATCGACATTCGACGCTTACAAAACAGAACTACTTATGTAATATTACAGAGTTGAAAACATTTAGTATAAATTGCTTTGCAACTACTAGCCGTATAAAAACATTTAGCAAATTGATTACACATTTTACTTACCTATCAATAGAAACAAAACTACCGACTTCCTCTTACGTACTTCGTGTGATAAAATTGAATATAAACAAAACTTATATATTATTATACGATAATTTTGGCGTCGAAAAAGATAATAAGTGTAACTAAAATTTATATTAGTAATAAATAATATTGATTTTTAAATAGTTATTATCGATGAAACAGCCAAAATTTAAAATTTCTCAACAAAACTACAGAATTATTTAAGGTTAACTTATTCGACACAAAACTATGATGTTAAGACGATATACTCCACCGTAACACAGAGTACCGTAACGTACTCAGAGTGGTCGAAGTCGCATATATCTACGTAGCCAATAGCTTGGACGCAAGTTAGATTGATATGCCACTCATCAAAAACCTTTGATCAAATATCATTACACATTATACATTTAACTGATTTGATCAAATATATGAAAAGATCTTTGAATTTATTTATGGACAAAGTGTTTTTATAAGTGGCGCACCCCCTTAGATATGGCGAACAGTTGGATCACGCATGTCAAGGCTAAAGTCTAGACATGCGCCGGTCCTGGCTTATCGGGATGGTCGGGTAAATCAGCCACCACGTGTTTGGCGAAGTCGTGGATGTCCTGGTGGTCACCATGAGCCGCAAGATCAAAGTCCGACCCCGACAGCGAAGCTATGTGGTTCCAATCGGGCTGTATGCCGTCTTCTGTACAGTAAAAGAGTCAATTTAGAATATTAACTAGATGGCGCTGGTAAACATAAGATAGGTGTTGGAATATCGACTTGTAAATGAAATAATCCTGCCTATACGCATATAGTATCCACGATATTGTGATTAATCAGTCGCTATATACGATCATGCCACATTTTACTTTTATACTAAAGCAGTTCAAACTATCAATAAAAAGCTTAAAGATAATAAACAACATTATCCCTGTTTGCTATGTATATCTGCCACTGCTGGGGACAGGCTAATATTGCCGGCCGTCTACATAAGCCAGACAGGACAGGACATTTCTTGTCTGTCGTCTATTCAAGATAAGTTCTATATTATAGACAACAAAATTCAAGCTTCATACATACATATGCTTAATACATACCATTCATCTACAATACCAAATTACAGGAATGTTTATTTTAAAATGTTACTCGAAATATATTTTTTTTTTAATTCTGCATTATTAAAAACATCATAAATATTTTTATATGAATCCATTTAACAGTGAGAGCAGACAAAAATATTTTCATTTGATTGTTGCAAAAAAATGTGTTAAACCTCATACGAGTATAGATGAAGAGTCTCTCGTACGACATAGGCGAGAATTTAACAGAAAACCGTCATTTAGGTGGATGTCATTTTTTTATAGATAGCATAGGCTGGCAAACGAGTTAGTGGGTCACATGATGGTAAGTGACCTCCACCGCCCATGTACGCCCACAATACCAAAAGAATTATGGGCGCGTTGACGACCTTAAAGGAAGGGCTAATAATTAAGGGATTGGAAAAGGATTTGGGCGTCCGGATATCTCACTCACCGTACGAAACGCAGCAGCAAGCTGCTACTTTAAATCGGTATTCCGTGAGACAGTGGTAGCGATCCGGATGAGCCGGCCCATTCGTGTTGTAGACAAAAGTGTCTACAACGTGGCTCTACCACTCATATGATGATCTATACTATATGATGTACTACCTCATAAACAAGTAAGTTTTCTGTTATTGTCACCTGAGTCATGCGACAAACTCCATCTATAGGGACTTAGTTTAATAAAATCAATCTACTAGTTTCAAAAAGCTGCCTGCATACAAAGTGAAGCTATATGGCAAATAATTAAGTATGTATGTTAAAATTGTTATAAAACTGTTATTTTTTATTTCGTGCTTACAAATTGTCAAATTAAATTAAATGTTTGTGATGTTATACGATTTGTTTCTACTCGTAAGTTGTATTAAATCCGCGCGCAATTGCTAGTCACCTCCATCATATGGAGTCATGGAGTATATGATCATCTTGTAGAACCTCGTCTATACCGCAGGTGTCTTGCAATTGTGCGCGAATTATTAATTAGAGGCACAAAAAGTGTTTTTTAGTTTTTCAGTGTTAAAACTTTATAAGCAATTTTATATAAGTCGATGATATATTTTGAATAGTTATGTGTTTAATAATGAGTTCCGGTATATGCGTGTGTGTGTGATATATAATGTATAATTACGCAAATAAAGCTGTTAGTATAACTACATACCATCCAAACGTTAAAGCCAAACTATATGCGCAATCTAAAACCCTGTTGTGTCATGACAATTCAAAATACATTGAAATTTTATTGATACGGGCATTATTTATCCCGTTATCGAAACTGCGTTTTTTTCAATTCATTCATTCATAGTCATTATATTCATTACAGCATGATATTTTTTATTAAAAAACCAAACAACCATAGTACTAAACTAGTCTGACAGTTTTTTTTTGATTATATGATCTTAGTACTAGTTTTTTTTTATTAGCGTGAATTACGAGACGAGCCGGTCGCTCGCCTGATTTATTTAAACGTAGGTAAACCTGGTACTTAAAACAACAATTAAAATTATGCTTTACGGAGCACATAAACATCTGAAGCAGCAATTCCTAAACCGCGGAACCCAAGAATTATTTTTTACACTGGCACGACAAAGTTACTACACTGGACCTGATGTTAAATACAGTGCAGTCCAAACATAATGCCGACCATCAAATGTGATTGATTAAGACTCATTTAGAATTAAACAACAGGGTAGTTGACTAGATTTTTTTTTATTATTTAAATCAATAAGTTATGTTACCCAAAATCTATTGCAGAAAGAATTTTATAAATCGGACCAAAAATAAATAAGTTAGAAGCCATTCAAATCCTGTATGAGGGGTAATTGTCAAATGACAGACGACGCAAACTTTGACGTCACTGTGTAAAATGTTCATTATGGTGCACGCGTGCAAGCGAGATAGTAAGATATCCCTACTACACACCCACTATTCCTCATACCAATATTTAAAGTCATAACTGCGGGCACATTTCTGAACCAATTTTGATTGTGTTTTAATAAAAGGGATTCTTTTGCGTATCATTTTCTGTAGCTTATAAAAAAAATTATAAAATTCAATATAGGAAACTACCCTATTCCACATTTATAAATTTCAAGGTTCAACTCGACTTGAAGGTTTAGGAACCACTGGTCAAAAGCACTATCACTCAATGTATTCTGAATTAGTTTGTTAGTGTGTGTAATATGGCACCCAACGACCACAAGGTCTCCAACATGCTATTATCGTCAAAATCAGATCAACTCACACGTCGCTGTTCTGTCGGCGATACTGCTACATACCTAAAATCCTTTAGTATCAAGCTAGCCTTAGTACGACAAAAACCGTTGCTAGAACTTCAAATATTATGAATAACGAAAAAAATATCGATTTAAAAAAAAATCCTTTTTGATTGTAACTGATCGTTTACTAATATTTCTCGTGATAATTTTGTTACGACCATGGTTGCAGAATATTTTCTCGCTATACTACGGCCTTGGTTGCAAAATATTTTGTAGTAATGTCTAATATTTGAAGTACTTGCAAGCGACCTGGAGACTGCGTCACACGTGTATGATACAAATATTTAGGTAACTAAATATATACCGCGTTTTTTTATATCATAAGAAAAACTCTTTCTAGGCTCTGTCACTAAAGAACGCTTCCTTCCTAAGTGAATCCCAAGCGATGCCTTTAAGAATCGAACCAAAATTCTGTCAAACCTTTTACATTTATTTACTCTTCCACACAAATATTTCTTAATCAATGCCCACCCCACCTCCACAATATTATTATTGACTTCATTATGATAATACAAACCAGTCCATTTTGGTGATTGTTGGCTCGGCTGCGTATTTTGTGTCAAGTTAAGTAAGTTGGGAATATTTTTCATAAAATAATTCCATTCGGAAAGTTTTGCATATTTGTATTGCAAGCGTATTTCAAAGCACCACAACCTTATCTACTCAAATTTACAACTATTTTTAATAACGAATAAATAATAATGTACCCCGAAACAGCAACATTTTTTATTCTTCTCACTATTCTATGTTAGATTATGGCTCCATCGATTTTCGATGATTTCGCCAATGTCGAGTATTAAAATAGCAATAACTAAAAATAAAGATCAAAATGTAGACCTATTCCTCTCTCGCTTACATACGGATATCATCATCAGTTATTACCATCGAAATAAGATGACAAGAAACGTAACTCCAGCAAAAAAATGACCCCATCAAAATTTATGCAAGGGGGCGGGGCTATAAACGTCTGTGCATAATAATCTCTAGTTGACACTTGCTACGTTAATTTTTTTGCGCGGTGCAGAACGTCTTATATCGATCTAGAAATTTAATATTTAGACATTAATTTTTATAATATAAAGCTGATTTTGAACGTTCATTAATTTTTGCTGCGTGTATGCGTGTTACGCGTGATTTTACCTTTGCATGTGTAAGTAAGTGGAGCCGTATTTTTACGGTTATTTCGATGGTTATTACTCAATGAAACAGAGAATATTTATGTAAGTTACTGAAGAGACGATCAGGTCAATTGCCTGATGGCAAGCGTCAAGTTTGCGCAAAAAAGTAGAACTACCCTGAACTTTGAATTACAACTGCATGGCCCTGCACTGTCCTCGTCACCCCGAGACATTTCAAGTCTCATAATGCTCGATAATTTCACTGACATCAATGTTCTGAATAAAAACTGTTGCCGTATCGGGCCCATTACTTATCTAAACGGGTTATATAATAGCGAATACTTATAAAAAAATAACCTTTATGTCGGTACTACAGTTAGTCTCTAATTGAATTAAATTTATTGTTATTTAAATCGATAACTAATTTCTTGTCAAACTCATTCCTGACAACGTATCAAACACACGAAACACAGTCTTCTAATATTTTACACTCACTGATACATTTTTTTAGATAAAATACCACCGATGGTACTTTTTAACACTTATTATCGACTAGAAATGTTTTAACGTGAAGCCTAAAATATATCCATTTTTTTTATTAAAATAGATCATTTTTTTATGTGTGCCTCTGTGCAAGTTGTTTCAACACCTGTCATGCGATCCGTCTAGGAGTAATATGAAGTTAATACGTTTCCAATACAATCCGATAGTGGCACTTCATACGTATTTTCGTAAACACGGATTACGTGACAGCTATCGAAAAACTCGCACTAAGGTAAAGCTCTCAATTCCAAGTTTACCAACTTACTGTTATTTTTTTTCTCTTTTACAGTGTGCCTCTTCTTTGCAATTCACTATGATTATTTAATTTATGAAGCCACTCGATACTGAACCAGTGAGGGTAAAATTAGTTAGTGAAAAGAAAAAAAATTAAAAGCGTGGATGCAGGCGTACCGTAACCGCGTTACTAGACGGGCGTGGATGTGGTGTGACCTGGCTGGTGGGGCTGGTGGGGCTCGTCGTATCTCTGGTCCCGGGGCGTCCGCTCCGACCGGGAGCGCGCGCGGGTCTCGTCCAGGATGAACGAGTTGATCACGTACGCCTCACGACGGATGCGGTCGCGCAGCTCCCCGGACATGTCCGGGATCGCCCAGCGAACTATTATCATCACTAGCGCCACCACGTTCTGATGACAAACAATCGGACTCAAACTATTTAATAATTACTCAACAAAAATACATTTGTACAATACCCGGAAAATAACTTGGCCGACCTGAAATTAGTACCTCGCGGCGCGTCGTCGCACTTATTATTTTCAGAGACTAAGTGTGACGTAGATAGACGGTGAAGATGAAGTGACTAACTTCAGCCCGGCCAATATGGTATTGTAAATGCAATTAGTAAAGTTTACCTCAAACACTACGACGAAAGCCAGCCTGGCTCCTATAATGTGCCAGTACCAGTTGCTGTGCGCATAGTTCTCACCCTCCTTGAAGTACCAATACCCAGGGTAACTGTAACATACACACAAACATATAATTACTTTAACAATTATATTTACGTACAGGCATCGATAACGATGAGAGAAATCAATATCATGCTTCTCTTTCGACACAGAGGTATAATCACACTCTTAGAAGTTTTTTATTTTATCTTTTTTTTTGGGGAGGGTCTTAGTCACTTTGTGATTATGCCAGCCCCATCTCCTAGAGGTTTGTATCGAAAAAATATCGACTAGCAGAACCTCAATAATGGAACGTGAAGGGAGTAGACATACGAAGTCTTATATCATCCGTGATCCGTGGGCCTCATGTTATTACACTGTAGTTATAAATCCATCATTACCTGCACGTGGTCTCGTTGTATTCAGTCTTGATGGGCGGATGTTCCAGTACGGTTATGTTGAAGTCTGCGAGCGTGTGGTTCACATACTGGTCGAGTGAACCCTCCGAGAACTGGTACACCAGACGCGGTATGTAGTCCGATGTGAACGCTATTATGAAGCCCTGCAACCGGACGTATAATCACGTTTTATAGAGACCTTGCGTGCTAGTCACATCATGCGAAATGCGCATGGAAGGGCCGGGAATACCTGTTTGCGTCACTTTACGCTAGTATTATGTGTGTCCACGATGGTGATCAATTACCATCAGATAAGCGATTGCTCTTAAAAAAATAAATATTGCAAAGGCGCGACATTTTATATTAGAAGACTATACGGTAATTTCCAGCCTGGTAACAGAAATGTAAACAAATATTTACCCATTTTTTCAATTAGATCTATTGTATATAATGTATTTATGAGTTGAAGAGCCACGCTGTAGACACTTTTGTCTACAGCATGAATGTGCCGGCTCGTCCGGGTCGTTACTACTGTCTCACAGAAAACCAGCGTAAAATAGCAGCTTGCTGCTGCATTTCTTACGAAACTGATACTGGGACCGGTGCCCCGGTTTGCCCCCGAGATCCGGGGCTGATACTTTGTATAAGGGGTAGAGCCATGCCGAACAGAAAAGCGGCGTAAAGTAGCAGCTTGCTGCTGCGTTTCGTACGGTGAGTGAGATAACCGGAGGCCCAAACCCCCTCCCCTTCGCAATCCCTTAATTATCCCTTTCCTTTAAGGTCGGCAACGCACTCATGATTCTTTTGGTATTGTGGGCGTACATGGGCGGTGGAGATCACTTACCATCAGGTGACCCACTTGCTCGTTTGCCAGACTATGCCATAAAAAACATCCGGATGATTATCAAAGAAATCATTTACTCCGTCCACTAGGGTCCTCTGAAGCTACTTTATATGAATTTATTATGCACAGTAAACTCTCGCAAGTATTTATTTCGAATGGTGATGGTAGTGATGGCGGTGAGGGTGGTTATAGTGATGACGGCTGTGATGGTGGTGATGGTGGTGATGGTGGCGATGGTGGCGATGGTGGCGGTGATGGTTATAGTAGATACATACGTTGGTGATGATGCTGAGCTTCCCGATGGAGTCCAGTATACGATACCAGACGCCAATGTCTGTGACTCGCTGCGGAACAGGTCGTCGGTAACACGTGAGGAACTTCTTCGCGTCTAGTCTCATCTCGAGCACGTTGTTGATGAGAGCGAACAATGGCGCTAGAGGAAACGCGGCCACGAATATCGTCACGAAACCGTACTGTAACACTGAAACGTGAAACGTCTTTTATAATATCATTTACGAAGGAATTATAAATAAATACACCCAACAGTCACACACATATTCCTGACACAATATTAAGATACCACTCTTGTGTTATGGGTGTCAGTAACTACGAGACTTTCGGTTTCACAATACTCAGGTCGAGACAAATATTTTGAATTATGGTAATATAAGTGATACTCACCCATTTCTAAGTATTCAGGGAAGAGGCCCATGTTGCCAAAGTCGACCAGTTTGAAATCTTTCACCCACTGCAGAGGACTCTTTATGCTGAGAACAATAGTCAATATATACAATAGATAATCATGATGCAATATAAATGATTTAACTTATCGATATTAATGATGCAAATAACAATGTCGATGATGTCAGTATCGATTCTTATAAATAAGGTTGCTTAACATAACGCTTCGATAAATTATTGTTGACTCAATTCTCGTGGCTATATACGTACTGTTTCTTCCTGCCGATAGTCCGTATAACGTTTAACCACTTTAGAAGATACGGCATCATCATTTCGACAATGGTGTTGATGAACTGCTTCCCCACCATGATGATGGCCAGCTGGATCGACAGCTCCAGCAGACATCCACCTGGAGCGCACTACAACACGTATTTACAGTTCAACTATACACATATACACTCCTAGTCGCATTAGAGTAAAAATCTCATATCTATGAAAGAGATCAGTTAACAGGAAGACGAAAACAAAGCGCGTTGCAAAATTTAATTTCCACAACATATTCAAGTTCTCATTAGCCATCGCATAAATGGCGCTAAAGGTTACTAATGTTTTTTTGTGATAAACTAAGGCGGACGTCTCAAGTTTTTCTTTCCAAAATTGTATTTTTAGTTTTACAAAATTGCTTTCCCGAGCATTTCAATCTAAGATGACGTTATGGGCTTCGGCAATCTCTGAATATTTGGGAAATACCAACGTGTGATGACGATGACTTAATTCAGACCTGTTACAACATAACATTATTTATTTATTGTGTAGGTACATACCTACTATTTTTATTTAATTTATTATTTTTCAATTTGAACGCAATTTGAGTATGTCATGCTCGCTTAAATTTCTGTGCTTGCGGCGGCGTCGTGTGCCGGTGGAGTGTGTCGGTCACTTCCCTATAACATGGTTGAGGAGGCCGATGGCTGGCACATGCGTCATACTCGTGAACGGGTGCTGCCTGTGTGGACTGGTCTACTCAGATTGCTTATTATTATTAATAATTGTATTTTAATAATTAATTGGTCTGCTTAGATTCGGACTACTGTTAGATCCCCTGAATGGGCACCTGTATCAATCCCAAATTGACATTGTTTCCTATGAACGTATTAGTTATAGCGTAAATTACTTAAGTTTTGTAATAGGAAATATAAATTTATAAAAAATGACAAATATTCAAGTTTATTGGTGCTTCTTCTCAGACCAGTGGGTATTTGCGAAGCACCGATAGATTCCAAACTCGACGTGTAAAAGTGCCCTTGGCGGCCTAATTACTGAATAAATGATTTGAATTTGAATTTGAATTGTTCTGTATAGTGATTGACCGGATCCGGATGGCCGGCATTCGTTGCATATTGGTACTAATTTGTAAAAACCGAACATTGCCGAAGCGCATAATTTACGTCGTCGTCCACAATTTTATTGTCGGATTTGTTACACAACTTGTCATAAGTATTACAAAGGTGTTATTTATTTATTAGCCTGAATGACAATAACCACGCCTGCACTTAAACAATAGCAACAACACCCAGAACTTCAAAATACTACATACATGTCATTAAAGCTAATAAAAAAACAGTCGACGTAGGAATCTTAAAAATAGAGAATTAAACGAGCTGTACATACCTCTTCTTGTCTATGACCAAAAAACCTAACGTACCCCCCAGGTCGACCGACGAACTTGCCCTTAAAGAACGCTATGTAGAAAATGGACGCGTAGTAATTCACAAACTGAAGTAGATATATTTTGAGTGTAAGAGAGTCGTCGAACTCCGTCTGTGTTCTTAGCAGTTCCTTCTCTGTTAACCATTCTGCTAGGTATTGGTATATCTGATAACATGAAATTATAATAATATTGTTAGGGTACTATATTTATCGATTGTTATTAAAGGTGTGCGAGAATAGAACGCCGAGTAGATTGAAAGAATGGTCATGCAAATGTTCATAGAAGGATAGACAAACCGTTATACACCAACGGGCTTAAAATATGCGCCTCCAGTAAATTTTATCGACTTGTTTTGTCGTGAAATAACCAGTTATAACTGGTCATCTCTTTATGCCTATCAAATGTAACATGGTTGCAAATAAGACTCGAATTGTTATGTCAAAAAAATATACAAATTAGTGTAAATAGTATACTTTACTTATCTGTGGTATTTTGTCTACGAATCCTAACATGACGACGTAATTTTATCGAATGTTGACATTCTTATCTGTGATAGATATCAGTAGATATCATATACTGTTACACCAGTATATGATACAGATGTATCATATACTCGTGTACCTGGTGACCTGTAATACAGGTTTTCTAGCAAATCCTACTTCAGGCACCAGGCGCTCACAAAGGTAGAATATAAATAATTATGTTAATGTTTTATTAACTTTAATACAACCTATTGTGATGAGAAAATAAACGAGAAAATATTATTATTCATTGAAATAAAACTACTTTATACGGATTTTATCGCGGTTTAATTTTATTTTATTCCAAAAAAATAAATGTATAATTTTAAAATGAAAGTAGCTAATGTAACATTAACTTTTCGAGACGACCTACACCTCAGTCTCTCCCTTGACCACAAAGGCTGAAAAGCTTTCGAAACGTCGGGAATAAAATAAAATTAAACCGCGATAAAATCCGTATAAAGTAGTTTTATTTCAATGGGTAATACTCGCGTAAACCCGACACGTATTATTATTATATACGTGTCGGGCACGAGCTTCCTCCACTAATTAGAGGTTTCAACCTTAGTCTACCACGGTGCCCTAATGTGGGTTGGTAGACTTCGCATACTTTAGAAATTCTTATGAAGAATTCTCAGAAATTTTAAAGCGAGTGATAATTAACAATGAATAACGTAACTTCGAAAAGACAGAAGTGTGATTTAGAACTTGCGACTTTCATCTCGATAGTCCGTACTATTCCAGCTACTATTTACGCCAGATCATCTTCTGCCACCTGCCCTTATCCCACTCGCAGTGGGATCGGCGTAACATACTGTTTAACAAAGTTTTGTCTTGTAGTTGTTACGACCGGCCGCCTGTCTGACGTCAACCCCTCTGAGGAGAAAATTCCCATACCCGAAACAAATGTTAGTGGATCACACGAACATTTTGACTCGATGCTGGAACCGAACCCGCCGCCTCTCAGTTCACAGCAGTAAAATAGAATCCATACTCACGTAATTAAACATGCATATAAAACACAAGTTGATACACGCTGCGGTGGCTGTAGTGAACATGATGGGGTTATATGTGATGAGCACGTTATCATTCTGCCTGAGTATGGCGGCGCCGAGCAGCGACATGCGGTACAGCACTACGCCGAGCACAGTGGCCAGCGCCAGCAACACCAGCAGCGCCACCACACTGAACGACATCAGCGCTGCGGGCAACCGCATGCGCCAGAACGGAACCATCGGCTCACGCTCGCCGGTCACCACGTTCAACTGCGACACACATACCGACAAACATAAACACGAGTAATATACAAGATATTTATAAGAATGGTAGAGCTTCGCTGTAGACAGTTTTGTCTTCAGCGAAGCGACCGGGTTGTTACTACTGTCTTACAGAAGGCCGTCGTAAAATAACAGCTTGCTGCTGCGTTTTGTAAGGTATGTATCGACACTTAGGCCCGTATTACAGAACGTTACTCAAGTCAGCTCTTTGCTAAGTGTCGATTTCAGTACACGTGATAGGTCCTTTTTTCGGCGCCAAACAATACGGACCTTAGAGTGCCGAAACTGAACCCTGAGATAAAAAGTGTCGAGCTACTGAGTATTGACTTATAGCTTGACATGCAATACTTGTCGCTCAACTGTAATTTTGAGAAGTAAAAACGGATTGCTTTATCGAACTTCAGACATTGGCCCTAACAAAGAAAAAGTATCTTGTATCTATAGTTAATCCGTATATATACTATCATCCGAACCGCGATATTAAACAAGTAAAAATTCTATTAAAGCCTCCAAACTATCGATTATGTTACACGTGTATACGTGAGGGCCAATACTTTCAGATATACCAAATGAGTACCTACTTAATATCGATACTTATGGAATCTAATTTAAACCCTACTGTAAATCGAATATAGAATCACTCGAGTCTCGAACACTTCTTGGATCTTGGATTCATCCTACCTGGCGTTATGCGGCTGGCACTAGCCAGAGTGCCGTCTACCAACACGGCACAACCTCGCTCGATCTTGAGCATCCTCCCTCTCTCTCTGTCCATAGTGAAACTATCGACTGTCATGTCTCCTTCTAATACATCTAGCCAGTGCTTTTGGGGTCATCCGTGGGATCGTTCTCTAGTACGATCCGTCGTTTGCGACCGACGTACTCCTGCGGTTTACTCAAAACCAAACCAAACCATCTCAAGCGACATTCCTTTTTTTATGGCATAGGCCAACATCGAGGCTACCGTGGATGTACTCGTAACATATATCTAACCGTGTAACGTTATTTATTTATGTGTTATAAATATCAGTGGTGTCAAATGGAATTGTATCTTATTGTGTATGCACTAAAGGTGATTTCTAGTTGTACCTGCGTCCGTTTGACATGCGCGAGTCTGGCGAGGTACTGCGGTCGTGGATGTTCCTCGTACACGTCGAACCCAGTGAGATCCCACCGGTGGGTCATCTCCGCAGAGTACCGCTTCCATAACTCCAGGAAACACGCCGCTGAGGACAAAGAAACTTGTTGAAAAAATCGTTACGAAAAAAATCTAGAACGATTTTACTACTACATTATGGATGACCGAGTGCTGATGAGTAGCTCGGCATACGTTTATACTAAACTTCACCGTTAAAGGTGTTTCAACATTTTTTAAGTCAGCTACGGCCCTGAGGTAGAAGTAGGAGCAGTCGCTCAATAATATGAGTGGTAGAGCCATGCTGTAGACATTTGTCTACAGCATGTATGTGCCGGCTCGTCCGGGTCATTACCAATGTCTCACAGAAAAACCGGCGTAAAGTAGCAGCTTGCTGCTGCGTTTCGTACGGTGAGTGAGGTATCCGGAGGCCCAAACCCCCTCCCCTTCCCAATCCCTTAATTATCCCTTTCCTTTAAGGTCGGCAACGCACTCATTATTCTTTTGGTATTGTGGGCGTACATGGGCGGTGGAGATCACTTACCATCAGGTGACCCACTTGCTCGTTTGCCGGCCTATACTATAAAAAATATGTATATAGAAACACTCACCCCAGAAACTCATGAATATCGCGAAGAACACTGTGGTGGGATTGTCGAAGAGGTATGTGATACGAGACTGCAGGCAGGTGGCGCGCAGGTCCCAGTACTCGCAGAAGTAATCGCATTGCGGACACATCTTGATCGACGACGTGTAGTTGCATATATCCTCGCTAACATGAGAATAAAAAAAACGTAATCTACCAACACCCTACCCACTGCAGTCAGTGCGAATGGATCGGTTCAACTGAAGTGGTATCAAAGATCACTGGTAGCTAGCCGTTGTGCTTCACAACCTCAAAACGTACCGGAGGCCCAAAAATATAAATAAATAAATAAATACACCCAACAGTCACACACATAGTCCTGACCCCACACTAGGTTAACCTGTATCATGGGTATCAGGAACTACGAGGGACTTGCGGTCCTACAACACCCAGACCCGAGAACAATATTTGTGGATCACACAAACATTTATCTCGGTGTGGGAATCGAACCCACGGCCTCTCGCTTCGCAGCCGGCTACTTGCCCACTGCGCCACGGAGGCTGTCAGGTATATGCAGGTATATTTTAATCATGAGTAATATGTACAGCATATTATGATTAAGAAAAAAGTTTTTTGGTGACCGTGCCAAGCGCGTCATACAATTCTAGGTTCGATGCTAAAGGAGGATGGCAGCTGGAAGCAAAGAAAGAATAAAAAGATGAAGGAGTTAAAGGTCGAGCCTAATATAATTGGTATAACTAAAGCGCACAGACTCCCAATGGCTCGGTGGATGGATGGGGGATGATCAAGCGGTATAACAAAAGTATCTGGGATGGACAATCAATCCAGTAGGAACTGGACTAGACTGTTGAAAAGCCAAAAAACCTGCACCAGCTACGTCCAGCCAGCCAACGCTTTTTAGCCCATCAGCAGGACCTGGTACGATCTAGCATAGGCATAGCAGGGTCTGATTACACTATCGCTAGTTATTATAATGAAGTAACTTACCTGGGCTTGTTGGAGTAGACAGTTGCAGCTGAATATATGACGCAAATAAGACCCACTATTGATGCCGGTATCAGCATGTGAGTGTAAAAGCCGAGCCACGCGAAATACAACCCTGTAACCACGGGCTAGTGTTCAAAATTCATCATCATCTCCTGACCCTTATACATAGTATTCAAAATGGATCATGTTTATAAACAGATTGCACAAATATTTTAGAACTGGAAGACGTTTACCACATTTTAATGGAATGTGCCCGGAACCAAACTGAGAGGCAGAAAGTTCTAATGGAGTTGGGTTTTAATATTCTAGATATGGGAATATTTCACTATATACTATCCGGCCTCAATTCAAAGGAAGCTCGAATGGTTTATAACTTAGTTAATAATAATGTTAATTAATTTTAGGTTATTCCTATCTTTACCCATAGAGGAGTGCAGGTGCGCATTCAAGTAGGCAACTATAGGTGCGCACGTGCACTTGTCACGTGGTTTTTTTTTTTTTTTTTTACTGCTTAGATAGGCAGACGAGCAAACGGGCCACCTGATGGTAAGTAGTCACCGCCGCCCATAGACTTCTGCAATGCCAGGGCACAGCAAAGCCGCTGCCTATCGTCGGTTGTTTTTTTTTTCTTCTTTTGTATCTTAGGTACATATTATCTATATTTTTCTTAATTTTGTTGATTGTTGTCTGGATGTAAGTTAGATTTATTTGTGTGTTATCGTATGGGGCTGGCATAAACATTGTTTAAAAGTCCCTTAAATAATAAGAAAAAAAAGAATTTTAGAAGCGTTATTTTACCATCTATGATATTTCTCGTTTTATGGACGATGGAAATCACAATCCATCAAGTGAAGCACTTGTTCGTTTGCAAGTCTGCTTGAATAACAAAAATCGTAACACTATAACCTATATAAAAGAGACTATGCAATTACAAGGAACTTGAAAATATATATACTAAAAGACTTATGTTACTAGATCCATTTAAATGTAAATTACCTATTTTGACTCCAAAATAGTCTTTCACGTAGTCCAGAGGTTGGTACTTAAGACATTTGGATACTGCGGCCCACTCTGTATACAGCAGGTGACGCATCGAACCTGGTGTTTTGAGATCACCCTTTAAACAAAAATATACATATTGTTACAGCATTTTCTATTTCTCGACCGTCAATGAAGATGTCCGAGAATGTAACGTCGGATGGACTATGGTGAAGCCGCCTAGTGTTCCTCTAGGTTGACTTATCGGCGTGGGCATGGTCTGGGTGGAATTGATTATCCAACCTGCTTCGCCGCCGGCCTCGTTTGCGTGCTCCGTTGATTTGATACGGGCAGGCAAACGTCACATCTTTTTAAAATTTTCATCGTTTGTCACTTCTTGTCATTACTCTAAAAATTACTTTCATCTCTTATACTTTTTCGTCCGGTTTTCTTCGCTCTCGCGAGTTACCATTTTCTCTTTAATACACTATTCTTCCATATACTTTTCTCTCGCTACACGGACACATTATGCACCGACACCAGTCGTCATAGTTTTGTTTCGTCTCCACCATCGACTTCGTTACGCTTCACCCGGCGCACGGCCCGTGGAAGATCAGCGGAGCGCAGTCAGCGAGCTGCCTGACGATCACGGAGTGGTGTGCCCGGCTCTGGACTGCAGGTTGGTGGTACACTTTTTTCACGCAGACCAATACATTCGTTGTGCTCGCCTAGTGGGAGCGTATAGGTGGTTTTGCTCGACCGAGCCCCTTGGCTCGTTTCGTGGTTGGGCTATTTACACGCCCAACCGACTGATATAATAGTCGAAGACAAACCAGTTATCATCCAAATTACAGATCTAGTGGATGCGACAGTCGCAATAAATGAAGCGCGTTGGCATTAGAGAAAATCTTTAATACATCATCACACATGTAGTGGTTTTATTATAGATCCTCCCTAGAGGGGTTGACATCAAGCATGCAGCCGGTCGTAAAAACTACAAGCCAAATCTTCCCGTAGCATGTGTTACAAAGCATGATGCGCCGACCCCACTGCGTGTGGGATAAGGACAGGAAGAACAAATATAAACACTGTAGGTATGCTTGTACCTTGTACTACAGACATACACCGGTATTAAGTATAACTAACTATACTTTGCAACAAAACTTACGAATGGCGTAAAAAAATCATTAAGGGCCTGTCACAATATTTGAGTGACATTTAACCACCAATTAAAGAATAAGACAGCTATTTTTATTTGAAAGTGCCTAGCACTGTAGTCACTTTGCTGTAAAACTAGTTTATACGGATTGTATCGCGGTTTATTTTTATTTTTTACCGACTTCAAAAAAGGAGGTTCTCAATTCGGCGCGTTTTATTAATTTATTTTTTTGTCTTTTTTTATTTATGTAGGTATTTCGATTTTTCCGCCAATTGTGGACCGATTTTATAGGAAAAAAAATCACTCGATAGAGTTTAGCTGCGTTGTGGTCCCATATTTTGGTTAAGATCTGATGACGGAGTACGGAGAAAAATAAAACTCGTCAACGGACAACAGTACCGTCCTCGCTATTGTGTTATTGTATTGGAATTTACATGCTATTGCTGTACATTGAAGTCGGTTTCTAAGTTTTGTTAAACGTAATATTATGGTCCCGACATTTCGAAATCTTTTCAGCCTTCGCGGTCACGGGAGAGACCAGAGGGGCTAGCACGGAAACTTGCGAAAAGTTATTCGAGCTGTCATCGACAACAATTTCTATGAGATTTTAGTACAGCGCCTCTATCGTACGTAAAAGAAAGTAATATATATGGAATATAGACCAATGATATTTAAGGAATTATCTATCGAGCCCTCGATACCTTTACATTACGATTTCGATAGTTTTCCGTGCTAGCCCCTCAGGTTAGTCTCTATATATATATTGTATAAACTAGTTTTATTTCAATGTGTAATATTCGCGTAAACATAAGAAATCACTTTGCCGTGTCAGAATTTTTAAAAACCAATATACTCACGTCGTGTAAAGGATACGCGGCGCTATAAGTACAGTTGGAGATCAGCCGAGTGACGCCGAACGCGAAGTCGTCTTCAGAGAACTTCTTGCGATCAAGTATAAACTGAACTATGCGGGAACGTATCGAGGGCGTCCAGAAACATTCCGCGGTCGTGTCGAATCTGCATAACAATTATATATACAAATCATTATAGAAAGTGTAACAGAAAGATGTGGTCAAATTTAAGATACACACTGAGTGCTTATGTACCGGATCTCATAATAATCTAGACATCCTAAAATTTCACGCATATTTTAATCACTCGTTTATCGAAATAAAACTAGTTTATACTGATTTTATCGCGGTTTAATTTTTTATTTTAGTCCCGACGTTTCAAAAGCTATTTAACCGCAATAAAATCCGTATAAACTAGTTTTATTTCAATGTGTAATATTCGCGAAAGCCATACTATATCGATGCGTAAACCTAAGAAATCACTCGTTTATTATTACTATTGATATGATTGCTCATATCCCTATAAACTAAGTGAAGTGCGTGACCGAGAATAGCAATGTTGAAGTGAGACAAAAGGTCAGGTGTTTATCATTTAGGTTTTTCCAAAGTTGCAAGTCGAATATCAGCATGTAAGTCCTTCGATAAAAAATAAATTTCTTTATGTTCTAGAAATGCAATCGTATTTGGTACTATTGGGGTGTAATATTAAATACTTGTATTATACGTATAGGACGTTGCATAAACTTGACCACACCTTTCTTTCCGGGGCTGATACTTTGTATAAGGGGTAGAGCCATGCCGAACAGAAAAGCGGCGTAAAGGAGCAGCTTGCTCCTGCGTTTCGTACGGTGAGTGAGATTACCGGAGGCCCAAACCCCCTCCCCTTCCCAATTCCTTATCCAATTATCTCTTTCCTTTAAGGTCGGCAACGCACCCATGATTCTTTTGGTATTGTGGGCGTACATGGGCGGTGTTGATCATTTACCATCAGGTGACCCACTTGCTAGTTTGCCGACCTATGCCATAAAAAAAATGGGCCAGCTCGACCGACGCGGTACCATTGTCTCACAGAAAACCTGCATGAATTGGAAGCTTCCTGTTGCGTTTCAACGTTTTGCGGACCAAGTCCTCCCCTATCCAATCCCCATTCCTTTCCTATAAAGTCGGCGACGTATCCATTATATTTCTGGTAACGTCTTTGTTCATTCATGGTGGAGATCACGTAACATCAGGCGACCCACTTGCTCGTTTGCCGACATATTAAAAAGTCAAGTCTTTATGGCTGCTTTGAAATCAGACGCACAGTATTTGACTTGCATGAGCAGTTCAATTGTTTTCAAGAGACTAAAGTTTGACACTCATTATGGCGTATGAAGTGAATAATTTCAGACCATCCATAAAAATGTACGTGCATTGCCAAAACAACAGCCATTGATAAGCAATGATACCAATAATAATATCGCTCACACCGGATGGTGGTACGGACTACCGAGACGAAAGTGGCAGGTTCAAAACCAGCCCCAAGAGTATGCACCTATGACTTTTCTCAATAACGTGCCAATCATTGCTTGCTTTAACGGTAAAAGAATGAACGTGAGAAATCCTGCATACCTGAGAACTTCTTCATAAGAATTTAAAACGGTATGTGAAGTTTGCCAAACCGCATAAGGCCAGCGTAGTGGAAAGTCCAATACGGCGATACATACGCAGTCACGCCTGTAATCCCCAAAGGGGTAGGCAGAGGTGTAACCAGTACACCCACATTTCGCCGAGCGCATCTCCGTCCCATGATGCGATAGGGGGCGAACCTATCGCCATACCGGGCACAAATTCCAGACTCCGGGTTGATACTGAGCTTTTTCGTAATAGAAAAATCCAATAACACTTTTACCCGACTCCGGGGATTGAACCCGAGAGCTCAGCGTGAGTTTCAGTCGTAACGCATACGCATTACAACTACGCCACCAACCAGAATTTAAAAAGGTATAATATGCCAAACCGAATTAGGCCAACGTAGTGGAAGGCCAATATGACGCATATAGGGCTGGTGTTATATTATATAATTTAGTTTAGTTGGTGACACCAGAAATGTCATTATTATGTACTTACAAATACTCTCTATCTTTTGAATAAATAGCGGTGAGTCGGTGTTTCCTCTCAGGGAACATTTCGGGATCCACTCGGATCTTCGCCATGATCCTGTCCCAACAGGCCTCCATGCGGTCTATCAGACTATTTGTCTTCTCGTGCACGTCCTTCAACGCTGAGAACTGTAAGAGATGCAGTTACAAGCACGCAGGTATTTACTGTGGCTTACTTTAATTCGTTTAGATTACTTCTAATGGTGAACCCAACGCTACAGTAGCGGACACGTAGGATGTCACTTGAGAGCATGCTCAGGAAGTTAAATTAATACTATCAAATACGTGTGAAAAAACAATAATGAACTTGATATTTTTATTAATTAAATCACATAGTTACGTTACCCAAAACCTTTTGCAGAAATAATTTTATAAACGCGTCCACAAATAAATTAATTACAAGGCATTAACATCTTATGGAAAGGGTACTTGTCAAATGAGAGGCAACGCTAACCTTAACGTCACCGTGCAAAATGGCCGTTAATGTACACGCGTGCGAACGAGATAATAAGATGTCTCCACTACGCGCCCAACTCTGCTCATACCAATATTTAAAATCATAATTGTCGGCTCATTTTTGAACCAATTTTTATTGTTTTAACATAAGGTTTTATTTTTCGTGTTTATTCCTTTTGCGTATAAAATTCAACATAGAAAAATACCCCATTGCCGTATTTTATTGTTCTATGAACCACAATAGTGAACCTGCAATGTATTAAACTACAATTTTACAACCACAAAGTAGAGAAAAGGTGAAGGCAACACTTGTAATAACTTTTCAATTAAATAAAGAATAAATACACCCAACAGTCACACACATAGTCCCGACCCCACACTAGGTTAACCTGTATCGTGGGTATCGGGAACTACGAGGGACTTGCGGTCCTACAACAATCAGACCCGAAACAAATATTTGTGGATTAGACAAACATTTGTCTCGGTGTGGGAATCGAACCCACGGCCTCACGCTTCGCAGCCGGCTACTCGCCCACTGCGCCACGGAGGCTGTCAGCTCATTTGTCAGCTTGTCAGCTTTGAAGCTCATCTTCTTGTCGCTATCTCATTGTCTGTGGTCCGATCTCTCTTTCATCCATGAAGCCCAGGGGTACTATGTTACTATAATAGAAAGAGAGATCGCACAACAGACTGGTAAAATTGAGCTTCAAATTGGTATTTTGAATCACATTTACTCTAGCTTCGTTGTTACAACACTATTGTAAGTTCTCAAGTGGCATCGTACGTGTAACAAAGTGGTGCACAATTATATAATATGATATCGTAATGTCAGTCCCAAAATATGACAAAACTAAATGTATAATACCGAATAACCGGAGAAATATTAAAACAAAAAATACAGCCACTCCGTCATTGTGTAATTATTTTTATAAAATAAAAATAAATTATTATAAAATACATACGCTCATTATTAACTATCTAGATGCTTATGAATTGTTACATTTTGGAACTGTAGCAAGTGACGAGATAATTAAAGGAAAACATCTCCCATATCATCAGTTCACTGGACCCTATTAATAATGAATGAGTAAATACATTAATTAGTGTTTCTGTTAGTTTCCGTTACTATAATCGATAAATTAAAATATCTACCTATCAAGTGTCAGAATAGCACACCGAGTGTTCCGTACCCAGTCCCAGGCCTTGATTATAATGATATTATCAAAACTATTCAGCCGTTAAGGCGTGATTGGCTATCAAACATCCAAAACAACATTTATAATAGTAGTAGGAATTTATCTTTTTCTAATACATCCAATTAAACGACGTTTGCTAGCACGAGGTGAGCGACGGACGATGTCCAACCTATTCAAGTGTCTAGAAGTGTCTTTAAGGTCTTTAAGAAAACTGACATCAAGTTGGAGCTTGCGGATGCGTAATGTGTTTCGTACGGTAAATCCAATTCAGCGATTTCGAACCTACCGATTTTTCGGTATTTCAACTGATATTCCCATACCCTGACTACGAAAGAAAGAAAAATAAATAAATTTAATTTAAGGGGGTGGTACGGAATCCTTGGTGCGCGACGCCAACATCGTTGAGATCCTGGGTTCAAATCGCAGGTCGAGCAAACACAATGAGTTTTCACAAGAGTTGCCCGGGGTTTGAATTGATGCCTGATATGACGATAGGCTCACCAGCTATTACATCGTGGGACGAAAATAAGCTCGGAGAACTGTGGGTACTAGTTGCACCTCTGCCTACCCCTTTTGCAATACATACGTAAGCTATGCACGTTATTATGTGCCCCATTCATAAGAACATTACATTACACGTAATTGCTCTAGCATACGGTGTAAGTTATTCATTAGTTGTATAGGGCTTACGCCTGTATAGTGGTACCAACTTTTCTGTGAACTTAAATGTATCATCACTGTCGTATCGCAATAAAACACACGGAGCACTGGAAAGCAGTAGGCGCTGACAATCGAATAACATTTCAACATGACGGCCGTAGTTCCCATTTTCGCCACTTCACAGAAAAGTTGGTCGGACTATATGCTTCTGAGGTTACGAATTACGCCTTTAGAAGATTAATAAATACTAACAACGGAATATGAAACCAGTGTTGTGATTTCCATAGAAATATACAACATTAAACATTAGTCCAAAATGTCTTAATACAACAAAATGACATGTTATTGCGCCAAGCCCAAAAGCCAATAAAATTTCTATACAAAACGATATGTTAGTACCTGCGTTGTTAGATATTATTAATTAAGCAGTATGCATTCCAATACCTCCTTCTAAACTAATTAATATTTTTTCAGTGGTGAACGTTTTTGTAATTTAATTACCTTTATTTTTAATGAAGTAAGTAAATAATATAAAATAAAATCTAAGTGAATTATTTTTTATAGAACACCATTTAAAAAAATCCAATCACCATCATAATGGATATTTAAAACATCGACAACAACTACACAACAGACAAAGGAATCGACAAAGCGCAATCTACGTTAGACAAGCGGGCCATGCGCACGCGCAGCCTGTAACGTTCGTTTGCATACCTTAGACATATACAACGCAGCATTCAGTATGGCATTCGTCCGGCCACTTTTTCGTATCTTACTGCATTCCTACGGACGTACATACAAATGTTACTGTGCTTCCTCTTACCCAAAAGTGGTTACGCCTCGTGAGTGAGCGAGACAGCCGAAAAAGGGCGCGAAACCTTTCATATCGCACCAAATGTTCATGTTTTTCATGGCGAACATATGATATGAAGAGACTGTATTACGTAAATATAAATTAAATAAAAGTGCAATTCAGTTTGTGCTTACAGATTTCATAAGTAGACGCCTTGCACACACACCTTTAACATCAATAAACTATAATAACTAGAGAATAACACACATTGAAAACTAAAGTTACACTCAGCAAAATTGCCCGTTGTAGACCAGAAATTACCGAGTAACAATATTCTACACTTGGAACGGCTCTAGGATTAAGGTGTCTACATTTTTCAGCCAAAGACTTCTTTATGAGAAAAAGAAATGTTCAATAGCCATTGCGAAAATTAAACTATTGAATAAGTGCCACTTTTGTTTGCAATGTGCAAATTACACAAAGATAATTACGACAAGACGTGATAAAAACATTCTACCTTTAAGCGAGAAAGCCCCTGGATTTTACGAGACTAAATAACAAAGCCATAACACGGGTCCTGCGAGGGGAGACGGGGTCACAATTAGTATAAGTAGAGGTAAATATGAACGCATGCCACTCACCTTCATCGGCATCCTCAGCTTTAATATCTCGCTGTAGTCTCGTAACACTTGAACTGGCGCGTGTACCTAAAAACCACATTGGTTATACATACGCACTCACGCCTGTAATCCCCGAAGGGGTAGGCAGGGGTGTAACCAGTACACCCACGTTTCGCCGAGCGTATTTCCGTCCCTTATGTGATAGGGGGCGAGCCTATCGCCATACCGGGCACAAATTCCAGACTCCGAGCTGATACTGAGCATATCGTAATAAAAAAAACCCAATACCACTTTACCCGACCCGGGGATCGAACCCGAGACCTCAGCGTTGACCTCAATCGTAACGCGTACGCATTGCAACTGCGCCACCGAGGCAGTTATAACATTGGTTATATTTATTTCATTATAGCATAGGCCGGCAAACGAGCAAGTGGGACACCTGATGGTAAGTGACCTCCACCGCCCATTAACGCCTACAATAGCAAGAGAATTATGGGCACGTTGCCGACCTTAAAGGAAAGGGATAATTAAGGGATTGGGTAGGGAAGGGGGATTTGGGCCTCCGTATATCTCAGTCACCGTACGAAACGCAGCAGCAAATCATAATGATTATCATCATAATGAGCCTGTAGCTCACTCCAGCATTGTTATCCTCGCTCACGCACTTCACATAAACTATAAGGATGTGATCGATCTTGTCAATAGTAACAAACGAAAGATTACGCGTGAAATTTTAGAATATTTATAGATTTTTATAAGATCCGGTACATAAATACTCAATGTCAGGTGTATGTAACAACCCTTAAATATGACACCTTTCTGTAACATTTGCGTCGTACTGAGAACCTCCTCCATTTTTTTCGTCGGTTACAAAATAAGGGAGTACGTTTCTAACCCATTCAACACCCTAAATTATTTCTTTTATTTAAAATCAACCAAGGCATAGTACACTTATTTCCCTGAAACTAGATATAAAAGTAAATCATTCGACAGATGTTATACCTTAACGAAGTTAAGTCCGTAGAGTCCTTCTGGTGCTTCCCTCTCGAGCTGTAAGCCGTCCTTTTCTAGATTATACTCGAATTTCCGCCGCTGCTCATATGCCTCGACGCTGGTCGCATCTTCTTTAAGCGATTCCCACACCAGTACGTAATCTATAGAGCGGACTCCGTCGTTGAATGTCAGAGATGGGTTGTTGAGTATGCCACCCATTACGATCCTAAACAAAATAAAATACTTTACGTAAAATGTAATCGAAATTTCGCTACAGTTCGCGAGCATGCTCGTCGGCTCCTGCGGTATGGACAAAGGGAGGCGGGAGAGTACGCCATTATCCTTTTAACTAGGCTGAATCACGAGACGAACATATCGTTTGCCTGATGGCAAGTGTCACACTTGCCCAAAAACAATAACAACACTGACCCAGAACTGAATTGACACGCTGCATACAAGAATCCACTTGCTGCTGGCATACAGCAGGAAGGGACTATAATAACAATTATTATTGGAGCATCTAGCGTAAGAGAGAAGCATATTATCATGAAACCTATCTCTCTATTCTAAAAAAAAGTAACTGTTGCCGCCGCAGCTGTAGCTTGTCACGCTATCTCCTCCGAAGCCGCTGTGGGTATGGGGACGAGACCGATACCAATCGATGCAGAATAATGTGGGGAAGGAAGTAAGATATGTCTCATATTCGTCGGACTTTAAGTTTTTTATTTTATTTTATTTTATGTTTTGTGGAAAAACATGGGCAAAGCCCCTAGTGATTTAAAAAATACGAAGAAATGGAATTGAAATCAACCTCCCGATTCCAAAATATTGTTGGAATTCTTTATTACGTGGTAACACTGAGCCATTCTGGAGGGACTTCACCGATGCGTGTACTGCTACTGTTGTTGGCTTATAATCACTTATTGTTACTTAATTACTTATCATCTTCGCAGAAGAGTGTATGTAAGCAAAACGGCCAAGCATGACTCTACCACTAATAAAATAACATACCTATATATCTTACGTATATTACGTGTACAAGCTCATCCTCGATGAGCGTCAATAACAGTTAGGGTGACGCCAAAACTACTAAAAACTGTATCGAGAATTTACTCGAAGACGTCATCAATTTCTGGTAACTATTTAAATATGTATGTCTATTTTAACATGTTAAAAATGTGAGAACTTAGTTATTAAGTTATATATAAAAGTTGCCACAAAGACTGCATGCAATCCACCCCTCTTACACAAGTATGACGAAACAAACACGAACAAACTGCACTTATACACAAAAGTAAAAACAATAAGTACGGGACTTTAAAGAACACAACACCTAAAATAAGAGGTGTTCAACTTGCATCTCCTTCCGCTGCATGCATGTAGCGCAGTATCAAAACTATAGAATTGAGCAGCTCACCGCGCATGTCATAAATACACGCTGATAGAAATACACACGTCAAAGGAAATAAATGCGCCACCTTGAATAGCCTTTGGTGCGCCCGGCCAAAGCGCAGCTAGGAAATGTTATATTTGATAAATGATTGCACGAAATATATAATAATTTGGGGCCAAAAATAGACCAATCACGTGTACTAAAATCAACACTTAGCAAAGAGCTCACTTGAGTGAGCTCACTCTATAATACGGGCCTAAGACTAGTGATCGGTTCAATATTCATTTGTCGTGGTGTAGGCATGAGCTTGAACATAGTCAATAACAATGAAATAAGACGATGATGTATTGGCTACGCTTTGATGGATAAGCCCTAGCCAACGTCATAATGGCTTTTCGTGAACAGTTTCATTTTATTAAATAACTACGAAGATTAAAATTATAAAATAAAATTATATGTCGTTCATGTTATTTATGACGTGATATTATGTATGTACGTAAATATGTTCATGTTTATTATTTCCTTATTTAAAATAAGAGTGATAAATGAATGATTTCGTGCAAAAGTGTTGGCGCTTGTTACAGGGTTGGCAATATTTAATAAAATATCTAATATAAATCACGATTTATTATATCATGTAAAAAAAAATGGATGTAATGTAAAATAATGAATCAAGATTTTTTTTATTTCTGAGACAAAATTCAAAAATGAGACTCACAAACTCATGCAATGTCTGACGGATTATTGTCATTTTATGAGAACAATCTGTACCGCCTTTTCGTTTCATAGCCGGTTTCGTAAATGTACGTTTGTGTACTTATTATTCCAAATCTTTCTACGGATACTAAGGTATCATTGGCTTCCTAGATAAGCTTCTGTAGATATTGGTAAATAATAGAGCTCTGCACCAAGTTTTAGTAATATTTATTCGGTAAAATATTGCCAAATGATTTTATTAAAAATGCCTTGGCAAAAAGGAGCCTTTTGGCGACGCGATGCATTTCTTATAAAAGCACAAACGAAAGTCTAATTATAAAAAAAGGAGATTTAATGAGTCAACGATCGAAACCGTATGATACAAGTGTTAAATATACAAAAAACTGCGCGGGAAATCCCCTCAGGTGCGTCACCAAAGACCACGACCCTATTTACGCAAAATTTTAATAAAACAACAAATTTGAAAATAATTATGATTCAGTAAATTCATATATGTATTTAGAAAAAGCGTGATATTCGATGTGAAAATATGGTGTTTTTTCCAACCCTGCGCTTGTGTCACAAATGTTTGATCAAATTGTCCAATTACTCACGAACAGTGGTTTGCGGCCGTCTTGGCCTTGCCGTTTACCCCACCCGCGAGGGTTGACGCCGGCTCCTCGCAACCACACTCCTCGGCAGCACGCGTTGACGCTTCGCTACCGTTGTCCCTGCAATTATCCTATATTTGTGGACCAGTGAACGGATTCTTCTACTTTTAGCACACGTCTCCATTCTGAATGGTGTTCAGCAATCTCATAAAGCAAAGTCCACTATGACGTCACGTGGCATGCGATACAACAATTTATATGAAACGGAATATTCCTTTTCGTTTACACATACATGCTCATACTGCAGCAATGACATCTGTCTATAGCTAGCCATTAGCCATACACGCACAGATTTGCCCGACAGATGTGCCTGTTAGACACGCCTGACGGGCAGACCTGCGAATGTATCGCGAGAATCAGGCATCAGGCGGTCACCAAATCATAATCCAAAGTATATTACAATACACGCAAAACAACATGGCCGGCATGGAGTTAGTCACGATCAGGGTCGCGGCTTTTGTTTTTCAATAACTAAAGGTGGTTAGAAGAGAGAGGGTTATGTGACTTCCGCTCGGCCAAATTTTACTCATATTGTACATCAAGCCTTTTTTCCATTGGCCCGTGAATTTCACCAATCCGTAGACAGATGTCACAACCAGCGACTTACGTTTGCATTTGTGTAAAAAAAATACTCCCGCTTGAGAAATCTAGTGGATGTATCTCAATCCTGCTCGGAAGAATCTTGTTGCCAATGTAAGGCAACAACACCTTGGGGTAAAGTCTACCTGAAAACACGTCAGCTTCCTAAGCTCATGCTCAGGCGCGTATCCAGGAAAGAGTGACGGGATGTAATTGCCCCACCTTAAGTCAAGTAAAACCGAACTACTTAAATTAAACAAATAAATTATCCCCTTCAGGTAATGTTAAATGCAACTGAATTTTTCATTGTTACCCTCGGCCAATCGAACATAAATTGTTCGGAATAAACCTGGATCCACACCTGTCTATTCTGCATTTCCATTTGGAACGCTTCATGGCTTCATCATTTATTTGTTACGGTAACAATGCATGCCATCCCTTAGAATTGTAATGTCATAAAGTTAAGGTCAATTTTGGGCTTTAAAAAAAATTAAACATAATTATTATCGTCATAACTTTAAAAACAAGCACTTATTTTAACTATTATGAAATCATTATAAGCAGAATCCATAATGAAATATAGAATTTACTGTATAATTATTCCTCTTACTTATAAACATTTTATGTTGTGTTTTAATTTGCCAATTTAATTTATTCGACTGGATGACGGGAGCACATTGCTCGCCGGATGGTAGGTACCAGGTTTATGGATAGGAATTAGGTAGCTTAGGTAGGTACCTAAGCGTCATGCCTATCCATAAACGATAGTACACCGTACAGAACTTAAATTACAAAGCACTGCAATTACAAATTGTAAGTCGACATAATAAAATAAAATAAAATTTTATTATTATGTATTTGTATGTCATAAGGCCAAACATGATTGATCGCTTTTTTAATATTTTAACAACTTGCATGCTTTGTGTGTATGTATACTCATGTTTCACAAATAAAATCTTGAATCTTGAATGGCACTACAGTACGCTCGACACCCTGGCACATTAAGGTCTCATAATGAGTAGCAAGTTAACCGACAGCGATGGTTTTCAAACAGGAACGCTAAGGGGCCTACACACTGCTTCTTCACAGCAGAAATATGCGATTACCTACACAGACAGAAGAAAGCCTAATGCAACGATCACGCCCCTACCACATCACAGAAATGAGCTCGAAGAAATGTGGGTGTACTGGTTACACCTCTGGATTACAGGCGTGAGTGTATATGTATGTAAAACAAAGTCATATCTATGTATGCATCTCTGTTTGTCCGCTTATTTCTCTTAAACTATGCAACGAATTTAGATAACGTTTTCACTATTATTTAGAGAATATATTCCGAAAGGTTTATATTACGCTATGTCTGGGACATGGAAGCTGGGCGGTGAGGAACAGTAAGTTATTTTTATAACACACTGTTAAAATGTTTATAAGTAAGTGGGCTCATCTATTGGAGCACTTCACTACATTATATTAATCCAAACCACTTGTTAACAATTTATTAGTGAATTAAATAATGTTAGTCAATAAAAGCGTTACCATTTTATGTGATCATTATTAGAGATGCGTGATATTAAAGTTTGTGTTAGAAAATATTGTTAAATTAGCGCTTGTCAAACAATATCCAAGTATAGATATACCAAGCTAACTGTATTGAATTGAAGAGCGTCGCTCTGTTCGCTCCAGTATTGCCATTTTACGAATAATCATTCATTATGAGGGATATTTCAGATGGTATGACACATAATTCACATTAAATAACTCGTTTATTTTCAGCCAAATTCGAGAAATTATAACAGTGACTTTCAGGATACCAAATAAAATATACCTTGAACGTTAGCATCGTCATTTCTTTAAAGAAAAACCACCTGGATATCTATGAACTGTGAAATTGTATACCCATGATGAGGAAACATAAAAATGTTAATATGTTTGCACAGTGGATATGACATTCCTTTCCACTAACTAAGTAGTTAATTAAACGACAAAACATTCACTAGCCACTAGATGGCATAATTTACACACCAGACCGGGTCCAACCCTCCAAATCTAGGGATAATTTCACTAAGTTGGAAACACTGTCTATACTCTATATTTTCATTTTCTGCCATTTCACACTTAACTTGGTACATCTTCAAAGTTAGTTAAGTACTTAATTACATAAAAATTATGAAAGCTAATGTCCAATTGGTACTTCCTAAATTAGATGTTTAATGTAGTTATTTTACGGACAACATTTTAACGGACATTATGAAACAGACCCTTAATGTAGAAATTATGTATTTATTTTTTTAAATCAGCGAAAGGAAAGGAAAAATCAAGAGCAAATTGTACAAATCGTCCTCAATCCCCCCCTCCCTTCTGGCGCCAGTAAAACCAATGTACTGTGGTTGTTCACAACGCGGCGCGCACCGACCAACAGTCAAATACAAAGTAAATTAAACCTGAATAGCAGTAAAGTTTCAAAGAAAAAAAGCATTAATTATTGACAGGCGTTTGCGTGGCGCGTTATGTTATTATGTAGCTTGGCATTTAGAGGAGCCACGACCGGTCAGGCACACCCTCCTGGATCTTCCCCTTTGTCTATAAAACCCCAGTCAAACATTCTTTTACAGTGGTGACCTTACACGCTGAACAACATCGGAATTCCAGCCGACCATCAGTCTACATCGTCGCTTACAAATGCATCACCATTCGCCACTTCCTTCCATCCTATCAGAACGTTGTACTACCAGCCATCACTCGCATGCCTTCAGGGTTCCACATAATTTTATTATATAAATGCGAATCGTCACGTAAAATTATGAATAATCTACTTCAAATCTACTACTACAAGTTCTGAATAATCAACCAATGGAGGGGCCGCAGCCGGTCAGGCTAAACGCGTGCCTGACTGAAGATCTTCCAGTTTGTCAAAAAAACACCTGTTAACCATTCCTGAACACAACACTTCTTTAATGCACAGGCATAATTGCCTCTCCCTCTCCCATTACTGAACGAAAATGCCCATCTCCTCCTTGGGGACTATCGGTGCTACTCCAGGATAATATGATTGGTCATATTATCCTGGAGTAGCACCGATTATGTAAATATTATTTTGAAAATCTTATAATTTTACTAATGCATATTTTGTTAGAAATTAACTAATCAATGTTGCGCTCGTCCACATCTGCGTTTTCTTATTCAGTTAAATCGCTCGACTCCCGAACAAAAGCCTATCCCCATTCTACAAGGGGTTTGTCGTTTGGACCGTTATGTCATTCCACCAGTACCACCGTGCGATACATAATATTCCGTAGTCGTCAGCTATGCGAGGTCCGTAAAACAATGCGCCGTGGGTAGTCGGAATACGTTAGTTCAGAAAAAAGAACTGAATATAATGAAAAATAATATAACGTTTAACAAAACTTAGAAACTGACTTCAAGCGTTACAATAACACAATCGCGAAGAGTGTACTGTTGTCCGTTGAGGAGTTTTATTTTTTTTCTCCGTACTTCGTCATCAGATCTTAACCAAATTTATATGGGACCACATCGCAGCTAAACTCTATTGAGTGAAATTGTTTTCCAACAAAATCGGTCCACAATTGGCGGAGAAATCGATGTACATACATAAAAAAAGCAAAAAAAAATGGGCCGAATTAAGCATCTCCTCCTTTTTTGAAGTCGTTTAAAAAGAACTTTCTCTCGTATATATGCTTTCCCGAGTGAACTGTCTGGTCGCGCTTTGAGTTGAGGTCTATGTCCTGTCTTAGTACATCGGTATGATATAAGCAGCAAACAAACAAGTACCAACGCCTGCATGTATCTAGTACTGTGTAGCACTAGTGTTTACCAGATATTAGCGCTTACCCACTAAATACCTGCTGTAATAGCATACTCGTAAGTGCTAAAAAAAACTAACGAATGAAATTTGCCGAGTTCAATGCTACGATTTTTACAATTCCGTGGATGGTTACATTAGATTTTTAACATTTTTTAATATCCGTGTTAACTGACCTGGATAGCGAAACACCCTGGTACCTGATACATTTTTACTAAACTGTATAGCGGCCAACATACACCTATACGTTAGTCAGTATATACCTATATCCAGTAACTTTAGGCCGACATAATTCTGTCGACCGTCGCACTTGACAGTCCACATTTTATTTGGACTGTACTGTCCTCACCATCAGCTCCAGTGTTAACTACTGGAGTTTGGCATGCCAGAATAAAAACAAATCCTTTGCTAGCTTTAGCTAAACCTCAATACGGTGTCCGAATTATAAAATGCGGTATCAGGACGACCCTAGCTCGTGGTTGATCAAACGTCAAATGAACTCCATCTTTAAGACTATTTAGCTCTAGTTACGGCCGTTCCCTATATTCAATTTACAGACAGATTTGCATACTATCAATAATGTATTGAAAGGGATTTCATACAAAATGGTATAAAAATTGACTGCCAGTAAGCAAATCGTAGGTGAACTTATTATATATTATTGGGAACAGCCATAAGTTTAGTCTACCGTATGTGATAACTGACGAGCCCTACTCATCGGTACATAAAACAGTGAGGTTTATAGCTCTGTTTTATACGCTGGTCGATCAAAGTCCTCAATCAATATAAATAAAGTCGTTTTGTCTGTCTGTTCATCCACTTAGTTCTTCTAAACTATACAACGGATTTTAATACGGTTTCCACTATCATGAAGAGAATTTCTTCCAGAAGGTTTATAACATGTACATGACGCTATGACCCATGAGAGTAGGGCAACATGCTTGTGGTAAAGCCGCGAGGGACAGCTAAAAAGTATACGCAACAAAGACCACTAAAACAGCTTGTTCACTAATGTTTTTCTACGTAAATTATTAATATCGTGCTATCGTGAACCTACCGAAGCAACTGTGCATCTGAATAAAGTACTGATTTTGGCCCAATCACCCTGCGTTGCCCACATATGCCAACTATGCATAACACATATCGGTCAGTAACTCATTACCAACAAACATAATAAAGCCTCTAACATCATTTAAAGCCTCTACATAAATAATAATACAACACATATTTTAACAAGCGAACGTTAGTAAAACACATTTAGTGATGACTCAAGTGCCTTTGTCGACATTTGTGAGTAGTGAATAATTACCGCAGGCACACACTGGACGTATTTGTTACGTCGTTTTTGTACGCGGCTTCATCCAGTAGGCCTAGTAAGAGTTAGAAATACGCTCAGTTATCGAATTCGTATAAAATTACTACCGTCGAAGTGTCAAACTAGTAATTCATACGATAATAAAGGAAAGAATCGCTTGAAAACAAATTTCATGTTCGACTAAAATGTAATAAAATTAACCATATTATTGATTTTAATTCATCATAGTTCCCACTAGTGGCTACTAATACTTGACGTATGGAGAGAAAACGATAACTTTCATCGTTTAGGAATACTATTAAAACTTGTACTAGGCCTACAGAGCTGCGGCGACAAGCCGTAGGTGTGGTCATGGGTGCAGCTGCGTACAAAAACGACCGTATGCGTGCGGGAAATACGCCAAATGTGCAAACGTTGTCATTGATGCATGTTGTGTGCAGCTCTTGACTCACCGGTCGGTGTTCATGTCCTGGGACAAGTTGTCTTGGTAGTTGCTCAGCACGGACATAGCCTGCAGGTCACCGATCTTCTCCTGCTCCGTTTTCTCCGTCTGACCCAAATACAGAGCCATCATCAAACACAGGCACACACACAAACTCTTTACTGTTATAGAGAAAGCTTGAGGAATTAACTCGATACGATTAGCGTAACACCAGATTAGTTAAGCATATTAATCAGCATCGCTGTGCTACTGCTATATGACTGGTAAAGCCTAGCCCGTGTATGGAGGGTGTTCGCACTACGCTCATTCGATGCAGATTGGTGAGTCGTCTATCGGTCGGCACCTCAGCAAGGTGTGCCACGAACCCCGAGAAATAGACAGCAGCGCGAAAATATCGTGCTACCGGTAACGCCGAAAGGTGTCATTATTGTGAGGGGCTTCTGAGTCCCTCGAGGGAAGAGTCGCAAACTGTATAGCGGAGAGTCGGTTCCGGCAGCAATCCAGAGTACACTCAGGATCCCCGGGACCATGTCAATTGCGCCGAAGAAGGCCATCGCGGGGTTTTTAGTCGGGATAGCAGCGCGATTTCGGTTAGGGACAGAGAGATTTGGTCAGTCTAGCAAAACCAGTTGGTCTGGAGAGTTCTCCAACCCTGAAGTTGAGAAGAAACAAGGTGTGCCACGATCCGGTGACATTGATTTGGGCTCCAAAAGTAAAAAGCTATAGGTATGTAGTACTATTAGTTATTGTCCCAGTGGCGCAGCGAGCAAGTGAGAGCCGAATATGAAACGAGAGGCTGCACCAAGGCAAATATTTCTATGATCCACAAATATTAGCTTCGGGTCTGGAGTTTGTGATACCAAAAGTCTCGTAGTTAATTATATATAATACACAAGAATCTTATCTTTGTGTATCCTTATTATGTGTGTGACTGTTGGGTGTACATGCTCATTTATTTATTCTGTGATAAATTACATATTATTATAATATTTGAGGGCATATAGAGGTAAGCATATTATTAATACGATATAGCACACGCATTTGCGATTGACGTATTCCTGTGATTCCTTCAAAACGTGCCAAGCGAAATTTCTGAAAGTTATCTGTATTGTATTCCCAGCAAAACTACAGTAAATATTTTCAATTCGGAAACCCTCTAAGGAAACTAGTTACGATAGTAATGTTGTTCCGATGACGACTTCATTATCTAATAGAACTCTTTGTTATCCGAAACAAACATTTAAAACACTGCGTAAACTATCAATGAATCAGCATCATACGTACGTAATAAGTACAATCAATGCATGCGAGGCACTTACATCGTCTTATGTACTTTTCTTTATTTCATCAACACAAATCCATAAGAATGACAAGTCAATGGCCACGTCGCGTCGGTTGCTGGCAGTAGCTTTAGCCAAACGGAGGCAAAGTTCAGAGTTCTTCTTCTATTGAAAGTGACAAAGTGTAAGGACGTTAACCCGCTGTTGGTGTAGGTCATACACATATAAAACGAAGTATTTGAAATATTGTTTACTTAGAACTTGTCTGTGATATACTAGGCCGTCGATAATAATATACATTAGCTGCTCTTTATGACATCTTAATATGAAAGAGAACTCTGCCAAACACACTACGGCTCACTGCTTGGAAAACTGGATAAATTATATAAGCCAAAGGACTGCCTCGATGGCGCAGTTGTAATGCGTATGCGTTACAATTGAGGCCAACGCTGAGGTCTCGGGTTCGATACCCGGGTCGGGTAAAGTGGTATTGGGTTTTTCTATTACGAAATGTTCAGTATCAGCCCGGAGACTGGAATTTGTGCCCGATATGGCGATAGGCTCGCCTCCTATCACATCGTGGGACGGAGATACGTTCGGCGAAATGTGGGTGTAGTGGTTACACCTCTGCCTACCCCTTCGGGGATTACAGGCGTGAGTGCGTGCGTATGCCAAACAGCTCAAGTGATAGGACCCACATAATGACATCCCTAGTGCTTCACATCTGACTTCTCCAGTTGTAAATGCCCCTAAGTCCTTGTGTCCGAGGTTGAGACCTCATCAGTTCATTATTTTGTCTCTCGCTTTGATATGGAGAAAACTGGACAATTTATTTTCCCACTCATTCTTTCTAACTTTCTATTTGAATAATTTCGTTACAGGATTACAGGACAAAGACAATTTAGTAGTTCCAGAGACTCGCCGAGCTTCAATACTCGGTGTCACAAAAATGCGTGCCAATGTTGATCCTAATGCACAGAAGTTACAGTGGCGGCGGTGTAGGTGGGAGTCTCTATAAAGACAAAGGTAAATATAATATCGTGTCAAAGAGAACGCAGTTGCAGGAACAGCCACTAGCCAGTCATATAATGAGGTGCACGGACGTAGTGCTTCATATTAACACAATTAAGGAAGAATTAGATTTCTTGTACACGGATAAAAATAAACATGATGATCGGTGAACAGAATAATTCAGGAAATACGGGTAAACGTATAATTTTCCCGCTTTATTTTCCTGGGAACACTACACCAATACAATTAAATATGATTAGTAAAATTGGCTCAGTACACTTCGGAAATGACGAAGAATTAAATAAAACATGAGCTAAGCTCTTTTGCAAGACCACTGGCTGTCCACTACCCACAACGATGGCAACACTGTCTGTCAAACAAATTCAATGAAGTGTGAATTCTAGCAGCGATGATTTTCCAGCACTGCAACTGGGTGAAGAACGTCAGATAACGTCGGCCCTCATACAATGTGATAGCAAGCATACTTTGAGTTTTCCGCCCGCATTATGACGATTCACTCTTAACACTGTCAAGTCGTACATTAAATAGCACACCACTTCAACGAAATATCTGTACATAATGGATTCGGCTCACGGTACTAAAAAAACTGCATACAACCGGCGCGAGCAATACTCAGCGACCTTGCGCACTTGACTGACTGAGACTGAGTCACTGTTTGAACAGCCATCTTTAGAAGATAGTCAAGACATCCTACGGCTCATTATAGAAAGATCTTACATAATTATCAATCACGTTATCACACTCACTAAGGTTTCCGGAACATCACCATTATGTTTCGGTCGTATTTTTTTTCTTCTTGTTATTATTGAACGTTCGCTGTGTGTGACCGTCGAAAACTAATTTTGTGTGAAGGTAAATACTTTAGTTGATAAGCGCGAATGAACCAGTTACGGGGGCGCGATACATTTGGAAAACAATTTTTATTACACCGCGTGTACAACAGCGTGAACGTCAAGCATGAATTAATACTATATTATTACACACGTTTGTTTTTCTCACGTCTACTCGATGTGTTGCTAGATCTTTTATAGATGCCAATACGTGTTAACATAATGAAGTACAACCTTGAGGGATACATTTTTAGGGAAGAAAACACGTACTTATGAAACCAATTTATTTCCTCGCTAGGTATTTTAAATTGGCACGGATTATTTTGCATTTATTTTTGCAGACTATTTGTTTCATTGGTTGTTTACATTCTATACAAAGTTCTTTGACCCTCACATATTAAATTTCTGCTGTTCTTCGATTTTCAAGTACATACTAGTATAATACTAGCTTTTGCTCAGCCTTTCCCGGGATAAAAAGTCTATGTCCTAATCCAGGTCATGGTCTACCTTTGTGCCAAATTTCACACAAAACCGTTCAGCTGTTAGTCGTGATTGACTAACAAACATCCAAATTCACAAACTCACAAACATTCAATCTTTCACATTTAAAATAAATAAATAAATACACCCAACAGTGACACACATAGTCCTGACCCCACACTAGGTAAACCTGTGTCGTGGGTATCAGGAACTACGAAGGACTTGCAGCCCCACAACACCCAGACCCGAAACAAATATTTGTAGATCGCACAAACATTTGTCGGTGCGGGGTTCGAACCCACGGCGTCTCGCTTGGCAGCCGTTTACTCGCCCGCTGCGCCACTGAGAACGCCTTCAGGAATATAAGCGTGATCTTATATTTTCATCTCCTTATTCTTGTCAAATATCATAAACATTCCACTTGTCAGAAGAATCGAGTTAATGCTAATTATTTTAATATAGTCCTTTTGAAAGAATACAACGAAACAGTGTGTTCAAGCCTTTATCCAGATCAAAATACTCAATATTATTAACTAAACACTTTCGGGAATTAAAATGGCCGAGGAAACATTACTTGTCATTTATATAGGTGCCTATTATATTAGCTACATTTATCCCTATAACTATTAATTTATAAATTATGAATACTAACTAGTTACGAATTACGTAATTAGTGCTGATAAGGCTTTATTCTTAATTAAATTAAATACATTTAAATGTTGTTTTATAGAAGAGGCCGGTAAACGAGCAAGAGGGACACCTGACGGTCACCGCACCGCACGGGATTTTTTTGAAGTCGTACATTAAATAGCACACCACTTCAACGAAATATCTGTACATAATGGATTCGGCACGCTGTTTTTACAGTTTTGTCAATTTGACAGTTTTTTCTACAGCATGAATGGGCTGGGTGATACCACTGTCTCACAGAAAATCGACATAAAGTTGTTTGCTAGCTTGCTGCTGCGTTTCGTACGGCGTGGTGGCTGAGATATCCGGAGGCCAAAATCTCACCAAAATGCCTTAATTATCGCTTTCCTTTAAAGTCGGCAACGCGACATTTATTCTTTTGGTATTGTGGAAGTACATGGGCGTAGGAGATCACTTACCATCAGGTGACCCACTTGCTCAATTGCCGGCCTATGCTACGTAAAAAAGCGAGGTGAGGATGATTTAGGCCTTCGGTAATTTCAGTCATCGTACGAACCGCAATAGCGAACTACCATTTCACGTGGGCTTTCTGTAAGACAGTGGTAATAACCCGGTGCAGGTCCCATTCATGCTGTAGATAATAGTGTGTACACCGTGGCGCTACCACCTGTGTACCAGTTGTAGACTGTAATCAAACTTACGTTTCCTTGCCAGATAATTTGACCATACATTCATACACACGCCTGTAATCCACGATACGGTAGGCAGAGGTGTTACCAGTATACTCACATTTTGCCGATCGTATCTCCATCCCATGATGTGATAGGGGGCGAGCCTATCGCCGTACCGAGCACAAATTCCAGACTCCGGGCCGATACTGAGTATTTTATAATAGAAAAATTCAATATCAGTTTTACCCGACCCGGGGATCTAACTCGAGACCTCGGCGTCAGCCTCAGCCGTAACACGTACGCATTACAACAGCGCCACCGAGGCAATACTTTCATGAGGACATTAAGCGCGCCTGTGCGTGAGGGTGACCCTAAACACAGTTTCTAGGCTGGATCACCGCCGCGTAAAGGCGCTCAACTGCTTCACATAATGTAACACTTTTGAAAAATAAAGTCTCAGAACCATAATAATAAATATACTGGGAGGGTCGCCAGTATCCCAATAGCAGGGACCACTACAGTTAAATATTATGGTTAAAAAAAAAATACTTTCACCAGTCTATAATTACCTATATTTAAAAAGAATTTAGTGCAATAAAATATTTACAAAACCTATAACCAACTGTTATAAAAATAAATTCATAGCTTACCTATCTCAGTTTCACTACAACAAACCAATGTTATCAATATTAATTATAAATGAGTAGCGTATGAAACAGAGCCAAATCACTGTTCAGCTTTATTTATCTAATAACGAATATTTTTAATTCATATTTCATTTTTATTATCAAGTCGTAAATACATTAATAAACTGCTGTTTAGTGTTTATACTGTGCAGGATTTCTTTACACTCTCTTTCTGCACATAAGAGCATTGTAATACAATAACTTAAATACACGACAACACGTTATCTTCCTCACGATTAAATTTTTACGACAATCAAATAAGGCACACAACACAATGTGATACCAAGAGCACTTTTCAACACTTTCAACTTTTACAAGGTGGTAGAGACTAAAGGTCTCTCGTATGCGAATGGCCGTCTGGGTTGGCACCACTGCTTTGTCTATTTCGGCAGTCAAGCAACAGTGTGTAAGCACTGTTGGGTTCCGGTTTGAAGGACATTGAAGCCAACGAAATTATAAAAAAAGCCCCATCTGATCATAAAGACCTGTTATTAGGCGTTTGACAGAAGCAAGATACGGCAACGATCTACGATAGCGATTCGTCCGCTTTGCATGAAAACATAAACATATTGAGGTATACAACCGAAACAAATGAGCGCGACGCGCGACCGTGTATCTACAACTGTATGCAACAGCTTGGCAGCAGAGGCACACCCTGACATTGCCGATGTGCATGAGTAGGGCTGCTTACCATCAGACGGACCCCTTGCTCGCCTGCCTATCAAGACAACAAAAAACAAAATAATAACACAATTTCATACAAAACGGATGTTTCGCTATCGCCACTCCCGCGTATTGTTTTTAATAGCAGTGTCCTGCAAACTAGCAAGTGGGGTCACCAGATGGTAATCATAAACATCCACAATACCTGAAGAAGCATTGACAGTTGCCGGCCTTAATGAAAAGGATGATTTAAGGGATTAGGAAGGGAATTTGGGGCGCCAGATATCTCAATCACTGTACGAAACAGGCTGGCTACTTCACGTGGGTTTTGAGAGACAGTGGTAACTACCCTGTTGTTATGAGATTATGGTAGAAATGTGGCTGCAGGGTGTCCACCCGAACCAGCTAAATTTTGAAAGTGGTCTATGAGAAAAAAGTCTAGAAACCTCTGATATAGACAAAACTGTCTACAGAGTCTGGCTCTACCACTTTAAAAAGTATACCTCATAATTGGCCATAAGGAATATTTGATTCAAATGTATGTATCAAGTGAGGTTAAGTGGTAGCCATGCTTTATATCAATGACAATAAAATTTATATGTCCAATATTTGTTTAAAAGTAACATGGAAGTCTTAAGTAAAAACATAAAAGATGGTTGCTTTTAGATGTCTATAAGTTTTAAGATACTATGTTCTGCTTTTTACCCCAACTAAAAGATGGGTGTTTATGTTACATCTTTTTGTGTGTGTGTGTGTGTGTGTGTGTGTGTGTGTGTGTGTGTGTGTGTGTGTGTGTGTGTGTGTGTGTGTGTGTGCATGTGCATGTGCATGTATGTTTTTTTTTTTGTATACTGGCTCGGCAAAGTGACTACGCTACACCTGATGTTAAGTGCAGCGCAATCCAAGAATACTGTCGACCAACGACAGACGATGTGTCTATCGTATGTATATCTGTGTGTGTGTGTGTGTGTGTCTGGCATTATAGCACCTATACAAATGAACCTATTGGAATGTTAAATGCATTCTAGACTTTTCTTAGTTATATGATTCAAGAACATCTATTCAGCAATTTAAAAATTTCAGTATTGACATCAATGATTTTTAATACATTACGTTGCATTGTATTTCTGATTGAAATTTATGAGTCAAAAGATAATTTTTTGTATTTAGAATCATAATCTAAATATTTTTTCATTGCTGACACATAATCTTTCAATATGAATCATTTACAGTTTATTCTACAAACACAGTCTTCAACAATAGAAGAAGGATGAAGATAACAGTTAATGATTAACAAACACATTAAACTCTCAAATTATATTTGTAGAGTTGTGAGTATGTGGTTATGAAGCACACAATTATGCTCACTCAGTATTTTGAAAATTACGAATAAAATAAATTCATTAATATTGTATAAAGTTTATGTAGTATTTATTATTGTTAGATATACATATTGTCAAGATAACATACATTAATTCAAGTAAATTTATAATTATGTATAGTAATATAAACGGTAAAAAATCTGCAAATTACATACATATTTAAAAAACTTCTTTGAAACAGGATTCAATGAACTTCAAGTGGTATACTCAGAAATATGAAATACCTGTGTGTCTAACTGTTTATTTCAATAAGTCAGGAAATAATGAAAATAAAAAAGAAATAAAAAAAATATAAAAAAATAAGTCAGGAAATCCTCGGTGCCTTTTAGATGTAATATGTGTTATTGTGCATACATAAATTATAATAGCTATTTCCATACCCTGCATAGATTAAGGTACTTTAAAAGAATATTATAACAAACACATCCCTCCATGAATGAAACCTATAAAACCATGACAACCATGTTAAATCAACACTAAGCAGAAATAAATTTACAAATGAACCCAATCTTACCTCGTGAAATGCTCCATCTCCATCTTGGAAGAGCTGTTGGAACGCAAGCTCGTTGCGTTGGGCATCGGACAAAAATGACTCGGTCTCACCAACGTCAGACTTGTGTTGCAGTTTCACACCGCCCGCGTATATAGGATTCGCTATTTTCGGCGAGAAAACATTCTCTTCAGCTTTTTGGAGAAGTGGCTTCGGTACGTCCTCCTCCAAAGAAGGATCCCCGTCTGACATCACATAAACTACCGCCAAAAATTACGAACACTAAGGAAGTTGCTTTTTCCAATTTATCACACCCGATCTGGTCTTCCGAAATTAGTCACCGCGAAACAATGAAGATTTATCTCGTACTTTCGGTTCGAACATTAATTAAATAGGCAAAGATGAGATCTACCGCGTTTCCTATAACTTAAATTTACAAGGTGTGTACCCTCTTTAATCACGTTTAATCGGACTGTCGTAAGCACTACCAGAAAGAAAGTAAATTATGAGGCGGATGTATTAAATTAAAATCTGGATAGCACAGATTTTTCTCGTCTTGCTGCTGACACTTGACAGCACTTGACAGCTGATGATTGCCAAGTGACAGGCGACAGGCGACAGATGACAGCTAACGGTTGACAGATGTCGTCTGTCACTTGTCAGTCTGTTCACGGTTCACCCTCTACCGCCCTCTACCATCCCTCTACGTTCACGCCGGTTCACGCCTTCCCCATAGGCAAAGGGGTTTTTTTTTTTATCGCCAAATATATTTTTTATGTCTTTATTCTTTTATATTTCTATTTTTACTTTTATTATAAATGTACTATAAACATAATTTTGATTGTAGTCAGTCTATATTATTATTGTATTGTTTATTTTGGCCGATTAAAATAGACTAAAATGCAGCGCTTTTTCGCCATCTGCTTGGTAGCACTGAATAATGCAGTCTTAGCTTCACCATTTTTTTATTATTTTATTCAGATTTTTACATGGCAATTAATTTTGCCACGCCGCTCGTGAACTGTCAAAAATTGCGTCGCCGACTTGTGAAGTTGGAAGGTTGCCGGCGAACATTTTAATTATTATTTCGTGCATTATTTACCCAATTATATATGTGAGATTATATTTACCGTGAAAATTAAGACCGGAGCAAAATGACTGCGGATGTGCAAAGCAAGTCTAAGATGTCTCATCTGACATCGGATAAGCAGTTAACTTTCATAAAGTTAGCTGTTTTATCAATGGCAGCGATATTATGTGAGTAATTATAGCTTTATTTCTCTATATAACGTGTGTTTAAGAATACCTACAGGTAATGTTGGCTATACTTAAAAAAAACATTATGCACTTGAATTACGTGGTCCAATCACGATAAGCGGAACCCAAAACAAATAGCTGATCTGGCGGCGTTTCGACACGGAATAAATAAACAGCAATAAACTACAAATGAGTTATTTGTACAATAATTGTAACGTATAAGCCTCGGAACAAGTTCACACGAGCCTTATTTTCGCGGCCATACTTTTGCCTATTTGATAACCTCCGAAGTGCGAATTGTATGAAATCGGATCATATTAATTTATTTGTATATACCAAGTACTTCAATGTATACTACTAGACAAGCTGTGTGGTACATAGAAATTGTACCACTAAGTTGCGGTCAATTGACCGTAACTCTAATATTACCATTTCGCTTACTCGCAACTAGAACCCCTATCGTAGTCCCTGTCTGTCAGCTGTTAAACTCCCGCGTTATGTGACGCAATTTTACTTCTAAACAGCTTATCTAGTAGTATACAATAAGTAGTCTGTGACTATTAGTAGCCAAATTAGTAGCTAGTACTAACGCCGATTACACTGGGGCTGCCAGTAAAACCCAACTTATTATACCTTTCACTGTTCAATACAATAAAAAATCTGTAAATAATCAAAAACCTAATGTGAACATATTTTGACGATACTAGTCTTTGCCGACAACAGGTATATTTATATTAATAATATGCAATAGCAATTTTCTTACAACACTACTCCTTTAATTACTTCCATGAATAAAGAAAAACAAAGCATAGGACCAAAGGGAATACCACAATCATTTTTCAAACAGCAAATGGATCTAAAGCCTATATTCCCTATCCTAATCAAAAGTTTGTTTTCACTGTGGTTTATGTGATAGCTAAACATTTCATTTTATATACTTAAACCTTTTTAAGTTGATAAAAAAGAAAATCCCAGAATTATTATTAAATTTATGGTTTATTTCAGCATTCGCAACACGTCTATTCTCAGTTCTAAGATTCGAGAGTGTAATTCATGAGTTTGATCCATATTTCAACTACAGAACAACAAGATACCTCACAGAGGAGGGTTTCTATAATTTCCACAACTGGTTTGATGACAGAGCATGGTATCCTCTGGGGCGTATTATTGGAGGTGAGTTTTTTATCCTCCTGTGTTTCTCTGAATGGGCATGTGGTGAGTCTTTGTCGAGTGTGGTGTTTAAATGTGGTGAAGGCCGGCAAAAGGGCAGAGATTTGTTATTCGATATGAAAACTCACCCTTCTGCCGGTATGTATAGTGTTCGGGTTTCATGAAGTGTGACTGCTGTGGCTAGAAATATGTGTGTGCGTGGACTTATTCTATGATATACAGGGAGTTCTCTTTATTTAATAAGGAATTAGGTGAGTTAACCAATTGTGTGTGTCAAGGTGAAAGTCCAATGGTAGGCTGTGGCTGTGCCCCCAGCAATGCCAATTATCATCAGGCTGGTGGCTAGCTAGTCTGCCTATCAGGGCAATGAAAAAGTAATTCCATATTTCTAAATAACAAGAAATTCTACTTAAACAATTAGTTTGATGAGTAAATGACATTTTTATATAATGTAATTTCATAACTTCTTCCTTTCACCTGCCCTTATCCCACACACAATGGGATTGGTGGAACATGACTTTTAACATGTTACAGAAAGATTTAGCTTCTAGTTTTTACAACCAGCCTCCTACCTGAAGTCAACCCCTCTAAGGAATATATGTAATTCTATAACTACAAGAGATAATGATTCTATGACCTTTTCCTATAAAGGACTCTGACTTTCTGGATATTTAATAAACAAAAGCAATATTCATCTAAAATTTTACTTACTTTACCTTTACACCCAGCATTATAAGTATTTTGGTCGTTTTTTTTTAATTTACGATACCACAGGTATCAATTACTGTGGCATAAGCAACTATGTATATGAGCAACCTTGAACACACCAAAAAAACTGACATGAGGCATGATTTTGTGTTTTGTATGATGAGTGAGATATCTGGAGGTCCAAATCACCTCTTCCCTTTCTAATCCCTCCCCTTTAAGGTCATCAACAAATCCTTCTGATATTATAGGCGTTCATGAGCAATGGAGATCACTTACCATCAAGTGACCTACTCCTGATTAGCCACCTGTGTGAATTATATTAAAAAAAAGTTAGTTAAGTCATGCTTGCGTTTGTACCCCCATTAACTCAATGTGTTTTTAGGTACCATTTACCCCGGGCTGATGGTGACATCTGCCACACTGTACAACATCATGCAGTTCCTGAACATCACCATAGACATCCGGAATGTTTGTGTGTTCTTGGCTCCATTCTTCTCCTCTCTCACTACAATCGTCACTTATCTACTCACCAAAGAGTTAAAGGTATGATTGAAAGCCTTCTCACCAACCTTTGGGATAATCTTATGAAAGAATATAAGAATATGTGTGTTCTGAACTTCTTAATTAATTATTTAATTATTTTTAAGATTATGGCTCTGTCCCTATTGACAATTCCGCCAACATCAAGTGAGGCATGAACTTTTTAATTAGTAATTAGTTAATAATTATATGCAAATAAGTATGTCTTTCCCTGTAGAAAAATGTTATAAAAAGAATCTCAATCACTACACATTCTTACAGTAGATAGTTTTGTCTACATATAATGACATACGACAAATCACACATGAGTTAAGCGCGGTTTGGCGATCGGTTCGCCTTTTACATTATGGGACAAAAATAAACTCAGCGAAACGTGCAGTACTAATTGCACCTCTGCCTACCCCGTCGGGTATACTGGCATGAGGTTATGTTATGTTACGTTGGCAGGACGAAGGCGCCGGTCTCGTTGCCGCAGCGATGATAGCCATTGTTCCCGGGTACATAAGCAGATCGGTCGCCGGCAGTTATGACAACGAGGGTATCGCCATATTCTGCATGCTGCTCACATACTACTTCTGGATCAAGGCCGTCAACACAGGCACCATACTGTGGGCCACTATGACGGCCCTCGCATATTTTTACATGGTAAGTTAAATGTAATCTAACAATGTAATATAATATTAATATAGTAGCTTTTACTCGCGACTCCGGTCGCGTGAATTTCTTCAATCGGAACAACCCCCGAACTTTAAAGCATTTTACCCCCTAAGGGGATTATTTTCAAGGTATCGCGAAATACAAAAATATTCTTCGGTGGAACAGTGTAACGATTTTATTTCAAACAACAGAAGCTATTAAACTCGCAGGGGAGTTTACGTACATTTTGCGCTTCATAAACGTAAACAAGGAATTTAAAGATACTTAATACATAAAATGGTATCTAATTTAAAATTCTACCAAATCAAACAATGTTTAGTTTAGTTGTTTGGGTCTTTTGTATCTAAGAGGAATCACAGGTGATTGGTGTGCCTGGATTTACAATAAATTCTTGTAAATAATCCCTTGCGCTTTATCCATCACTTTTTATTTGTATACCGCTGGTAGGTTAGCTGGACTAGGACTAAATGCTATTTACCAAATAAAATATGACACATTCAATACAAAAGACACGCTCTGACATACTACTGGAAGAAAAATGTCTACTCGGTATTTTCAAAAATAGCTGTCTTATTATAATTGGTGCTTAATCTTACTCGAACTTTGTGGAATAAGCCCTTAGTCTTATTAGTACTAATTGTGTTTTGATCTGTTATTTATTAGCGCCTTAAAACGCATGATCGATATGTATAGATTTCTTATATTTTACTAGCTGTCCCGCGCAGTTTCACCCGCATGATATAAGTGGGCTGATATGCGAAAAATCTTTAAAAAAAAAAACTTAGAACCCCGTTTTCATAATCAGCACCCGAAGAAACTTCGAAAATGACACCCATATTGATAATATATTTATTATTTCTCCATAAAGACTATCATCCCCTATTTTAGCCCCGTCAAGTTTTTTCGAAACAAAATGTAACCTATGTCCGTCCTTGGGGTTTAAATTTACTTCATACAAAATTTTATCAAAATCGGTCCAGTAGTTTAGCCGTGAAAAAGTAACAGACAGACAGTAACTTTCGCATTTATACAACGTGTTACAGAAAGGTGTATGTAAATTTAAGCAATTCATAGTGTACGATGTAAGTATTTCATCCCCCATAGTACCAAATCCGTACATCATCGTAGGAAATAATTATAAAATTAGTTTATTTATCGAATAAGTAACTTGTCGTGATCAACTTTAGAAGATGGTATATCATCTTCAGCACACAGACTCTTTCAGGTGTTCATTTGTGGATAAATTACAAGTTACGTACGTATGTCCGTAGAAATACGTACACGTTGTTCAAGTTTATTAAAAAGTGTCGTACAAAATAATTAACAGTGATCTGATCAATCTTAATAAACGACTGATTAAAATTAAAGTGAAATTCTACTCGGTTTTAAAAAGAGTCGATACATAAGTGCTTACTGTAAGGTGTATGTAATGACGCTAAAATATGACCACACCCTTCTGTAACACGTTGTACATTAGTATAGATTATGTCACAGATAAAATACATATTTGATTGATTTAATTACATTTCTGAAAGATTTCTATTCAACACAAGTAATCTTACAAATCAATCATAGATCATAAAGATGAAAGTTTCACACTGGCAAGTTTGTATGGCTTGTGAGTTTTTGCACTTTCATACATTTTCAACCGACGAAAAAAACGAAGGTTCTCAATTTGACGCGGATATCTTCTTATATATAAAATTCTCGTGTCACAATGTTCGTTCCCATACTCCTCCGAAACGGCTGGACCGATTTGTATGAAATTTTGTGTGCATATCGGGTAGTTCTGAGAATCGGCCAACATCTATTTTTCATCCCCCAAAATGTTAAGGGTGGTCCACCCCTAAGTATTTATTTTTTAGTCAATTTTTTTTGCTTTTATTTTTTTATGTTACAGCATTAAAAAATACATACAACCCTAAATTTTCAACCCTCTACGATCAACACCTAGTTTTTAATAGCGTTTCTCACCGGGACTCGCTTGATGCGCCCACTAGGCAACTTTAATCCTGGAAATAGGCATTCACGCGGGCTGAGCCGCGGGCAACAGCTAGTTTTTATGTAAAAAAGCAGTGATAGCTCAGCGGGTAGTGGTATGGACTGTCGAGACGAAACTCGCAGGTTCCAAACCAGCCCCAAGAGTATACACCTCTGACTTTTCTAAGTTATGTGTGTATTAATTGTTAATTATCAATTGCTTTAAGGGTGAAGGACACATCGTGAGGAAACCTCCATACCTAAGGTGTTCTTCATAACAATTTCGAAAGTATGTAAAGTCTGCCAACCCGCATTAGGCCAGCGTGATGGACTAAGGCCTAACCCCTCTCATTTAGTAAAGTAGGACCGTGCCGAGCAGTGGGACGTATATAATACAGGGCTAGTATTATATATTTTTATGTTATTTTTTGGGGATTACGGCTATGTAATGTATGTGCAGGTGTCATCATGGGGAGGCTACGTGTTCCTCATCAACCTGATCCCTCTGCACGTTCTGGCGTTGATGTTGCTCGGTCGTTTCTCACCGCGCGTGTACGTCGCATACTCTACGCTGTATTGCGTCGGCACAATTCTCTCAATGCAGATATCGTTCGTCGGCTTCCAGCCGGTGCAGAGCTCTGAGCATATGCTGGTAAGTTATTGAACTATTATATAGCAAGTTTGGTTCATTTGTGCACATCTGAGGATCAAATCTTCATGCCTTTTGCAATTCCCTAATCATTCCTTCCCTTTAAGGCCCAGGATTCCTCTGGGAATGTAATGTTGATGGGTCGTGCAGATCACCTACCATTCCATGACTCACTTGCCCCTTTACGGACTTACGCTATAAAAAAAAAACAGATTGAGTGAAGTAACTTGGTTAACTGGCTTCTAAAATCAGTGTGCACTGATTTCAACTGATTGGTCATTTTAGACACTATAATGTTTTTTTAAATTATACATTTCTTCATATTGTCACATTTAGCCAAAAACTTCCGAAAAGAATGTACGGGCTGTTTTAGAAGTAAAATTGCGCCACATAACGCTCGAAGCGTAGAGGGGAGTTACTACAGTGAATAAGCTACTTCTATAAGAGTAAGCGAGATGGTAATATTGAGTTGCGATGAATTACCGTAACTTAGTACGCAATTTCTATGTCCCGCGCAGAAACCATTATTGTTAAAATAAAAACTGACAGTCTCGGTGGCACAGTCGTGATGTGTATGCGTTACGACTGAGGCTGACGCTGAAGTCTCGGGTTCGATCCCGGGGTCGGTTAGTGGTATTGGGTTTTTCTATGACGAAATGCTCTAGTATCAGCCCGGAGAATTGTGCTCGGTATGGCGATAGGCTCGCCCCATGGGAACAGGAACTATTGTTTAATTTATGTTAGAAAATATGAAGATATGATTTAGATTAGAAATATAAGTTTTAATTTAACATTTATCTATAATTCTTATTTTTTACCACTGTAAATGAAATAATAATATCGAGAAATACTTATTATGTTGCAAAACACAATGTAATAACGAAACGTTTTACTGTCAATACATTACGGCCCTGAATACAAGTCCTTTGAACGAAAATCCCAAGCGTATTTGGGGGATTTTACTGAAGTGGGGAATTATTTTGTTCGCATTAACAAATATTTATCTGTCTCTTGCACTTAATTTAATTAACAAAACACTGCATTATTTTTATTTATGGGATTTTTAGATTTTTTTTATATTTTCTTTTAGATTTTTACATAATTTATTTAGTTCTTTGTATTGCAGTGCAAGTGCCTTGTATACTCATGGCTATTTTTTCAAAATGCGTTATTTATTTCGTTTTTTACAGCCAAGGATAAAGAAAAAACTAAATAACTTTATCGACAGATAGCACTTAAAAAATATTGGGACGCATGAACTGTCATTTTCATAGTGTTGTATATCTGTTGTCAGCTATCAGTCCTCTCATCGGTAGACAGCAATGAAGAATAGGATTACCTATCATTAGTAAGTTTATTGGGACGGTAGAACGGAAAATAGATAAAATTTTCTATCGCCGGTATAGCAAAACTAGAGACAGACAGAATATAGGGAACGGCCATTAGTTGAAATTAAACCTTACCCTTCCTTACATCTGCCCTTATCCCACTCACAGTGGGGTCGGCGCAACATGCTTTTTAACACATGTTACAGTAAGACTTGGCTTGTAATTTTTACGACCGGCCGCCTGTCTGACGTCAACCACTCTGGGGAAAACTTAAAGCTTACCATGTTTATAATTAAATTAAATGTAAAAACTTTTTTTTATACCCATGATAAAATGACCACACTGGACCAAGTACAGTGCAGGTGCAAATATAATGTCGACCGTCAAGAAACACTGTGTCTCTCGAGGTCGCAATTTTTTAATCCGCGAATAGTGAAAACGCGAATGAAGGAAGCGCGCGCTAAGGAGCTTTTACTGTATTCACTGTTAAAATGTTACAATTGTAGAGAACAAAATATCATCGACAAGTCGTTTAAAGAAGTTTAATCGTTTATTGTCAGTTTATATATTTTAACCATTATTACGCACTTTTTTGTGTCGCTGTTTTTATTTTCTATCCTTTTTTTATTCATGTCCCGCTATTTAGAAATATTATCTGGCAACACTAGTAGTTAGCCACGGTTGTAGTGACATCTGTGTACGAGTATAAGCCGTGGAACTGCTCGGTCCCGCAGGCGCTGGGCACGTTCGGTCTGTGTCAGCTGTACGCGTTCACGCAGTACCTGCGCGCGCGACTCTCTCCCGCCAACTTCGAGCTGCTGTTCAAAGCGTTGATGACGACACTGCTCGGCACGTTGGGCACCGCCGTCGTCGCGCTCACCATCACCGGTCAGTATTACAAGTAGACATATAGTCGTTTCCAATATTCTGTCTACTGACAGATTTGCTTACTATCAATAGTGTTTTGACAGATCTTCCATACAAAATGTGTCAAAATATTACTACCAGTAAGCAAATCTGTCGATAGACAGTATATTGTAACGGCCATTAGGGGGTCATTCATAAAATATGCCATGTATGTTTTTTTTATAACTGCCTCGGTGGCGCAGTTGTAATGCGTACGCGATCGGGTTTCGGGTTCGATCCCCGGGTCGGGCAAAAGTGATACTAGGGTTTTCTATTACAAAATGCTCAGTATCAGCCCGGAGTCTGGAATTTGTGCCCGGTATGGCGATAGGCTCGCCCCCTATCACATCGTGGGACGGAGATACGCTCGGCGAAATGTGGGTGTACTGGTTACACCTCTGCCTACATTACAGGATTACAGGCGTGAGTGCGTACATGTATATGACAGATTTGCTTACTGGCGGTAAAAAATTGACACATTTTGAATGGAAAATCTGTCAAAACACTTTTGATAGTACGCAAATCTATCTTTAAATAAAATATAGGGAACGAGCATTAGTAGCTTAAGGCGGTCATTTATACAATATGACATGTTATTTTTTGTCGACTAACAATTGAGCATCTTTTTAAAGATGTCTGCGTTTTGATCTTTATTTTTATATATTGCTATTATAATACTTGACATTGGCGAAATCATCGAAAATCGATGGAGCCATAATCTAAAAATAGAATAGAATATTTTTTGTCGGGATCAGAAATAGCAAAGTCAAAGTTGGCCGTCGCATCGTGGCAATAAACTATATAGCTCAGGATTATCACTTTACGTTTATTTAAGTTAACACCCGATCGGACTCCTGTTTCAGGGAAGAATGGGTAAGACACCCTGGCGTTGCTCTTTCACACGATGCATTACAATAATCGAAGCACAGTTAACTGACATGGATTTATTGCCCTACTGCTGTACAAAAATATAAGTAGCTAAGGGAAATAAATTGAATATTGTTATGATTCACTATATGAAAGCCAATGAAAACAAAGTATTACGACATCATTAAAATTCATTTTCAACATTCCCATACCCGCAGGTAAAATTTCACCATGGACCGGCAGATTCTACTCTTTGCTCGACCCGTCATATGCTAAGAACCACATTCCGATTATTGGTAAGTTTTTTTTAATCAGTGTTGAAACAAATTGTACTGGGTACATTTGTGCTGGGTTGGCTGAAGAATAACAAGTACCAACGTCTTGTCTATGTCTGCCGCCAATCAATAGTGTTTAAGCATTGTTGTTTTGGTTTGAAGAGCAAAAAAATAATAAATATTTAGATTATCTAAAAAAAATACCAAAAACAAAATTTGCTAGATTAGCGTGATTATTTTTAAAATATCACTTGAAACAAACATCTTTAAATTTCTTAGAGTTCACTTTGTAACACTTTATAATAGACGAATTGATAACGACAACCGTGTTTTTTCGACATTTATTTATTTGACGATTACATAAAAAGTAAAAAAAGGTAGTAAAAAAGTAAAAGTAAAAAAGCAAAAGTAAAAAAAAAGTTTAAAAGTACTCGTCTCGCGTAGTTTGTAATATTGTTATTCCCACAGCGTCTGTGTCTGAACATCAGCCGACGTCGTGGTCGTCGTTCTACTTCGACCTGCAAGTGCTGGTGTTCCTGTTCCCCGCCGGCTTGTACTTCTGCTTCAGCAAGCTCACCGATGCTAACATATTCATCATACTGTACGGCGTGCTCAGCATTTACTTCGCGGTATGTAAAGCGTCATAACTCAAGTTGCTCATGTTGCTCAACAATGCACCAGTTGCTGAGCAAATGTTTGTTTTTTCATTTATTGGGGATAACAAACAGTTACATAACGGCAGTATCTTAGAAATAAAATAAAGCAAATAGTCTTAGTCCACGATTATATAGTTAGATAGACACTTAGCAGAACTTAATTTCTATTAAGTAATACATACATACGTCACACTCACGCCTATGTCCCATGGGGGTAGGCAGAGACTATTGAGTACCACAAGCTACGATCCTGACACACCTCTTTCGCCTCTTTATATACCGAAAACAGTGATTTAAAAATAGAATTTATTTAAATAGAGTCAAATTGCAGACGGTTATCCATGTTTTCGAACAATGTTGCTCATAAACCTACACATAGTACGAAAAATACCAACTAGTTAACCAGTAAACTACTAAATTAGTTCAAAAGGGGTATTTTGTAATTTTCTCTCCCATAAAACTACTTACCGATGTAGCGACAGAGCAAAGCAATTAATAATATCATCAACTAGCCTTTGCTCGCGGCTCCGCCCGCGTGAACGGCCTTTTCCGGGATAAAAAGTAGCCTATGTTACTCAGTGATTATGTAGCTTTCTAGCGGCTAAAGACTTTTTGAAATCGGTCCAGTTGTACCATAAAAGGTAGGTGTATTATATAATATAGATGTAGCGTAGTCACTTTTCCAAGCTAGTATAAAAAAAATACAAATCTTTCTTATTTATAATATTTGTGTAGATATTAATAAATAACATGATTTTTTACGCAAATAGGAGCCGGTCACTGTTATCAGTTCCATACATCTACATATAAGGAATTTCATTTCAATCTATTCAAAATCTAAGTTCATATGATGACAAGCGAAGCTAGAGCGCGTCGAGTCACGTAGAGCTTGCTCCGTCGACTCCGCGCGATGATCCCAACACTTTGATCGCTGAATGTACTTCCTTTTTTTACCTCCAAAACCTAAACAACTTCCCTTTCTAATCCCCCCTCTACTTCCAGGGCGTGATGGTACGTCTGATGTTGGTGTTGGCGCCTGTGATGTGCATAGTGTCCGGAGTGGCCGCGTCCAGCCTGCTGACCGTACACGTTAAAGATATAGAACCTAAGGTCGAGAAACATAGCAAGAAAAATAAGCATGAGAATAACTTTGCATTCCAATCTGAGGTATGGAGAATTGCGACTGAATTCAAAAAAGTATACGTTTCTTAATTTGATGTGTATTTTATATGCCTACTAGCTGTTGCCCGCGGCTCCGCCCGCGTGAATGCCTATTTCCAGGAATAAAGTAGCCTAGTGGGCGCCCCCGGTGAGAAACGCGCTTGACAAAAATACTAATGTCGCTATTAAAAAATAGGGGTTGATCGTAGAGGGTTGAAAATTTAGGGTTGCATGTATTTTTTAATGCTGTATCATAAAAAATAAAAACAAAAAAAAATTCAAAAAATTTAGGTGTGGTCCACCCTTAATATTTAGGGGGATGAAAAGTAGATAGTAGCCGATTTTCGGTGCTACCCGATATGCACACAAAATTTTATACAAATCGATCCAGCCGTTTCGGAGGAGTATGGGAACGAACATTGTGACACGAGAATTTTATATATTAGAAGAAGAAGATAAAGAATAATAACATAGCTCAGAACTTCTTAATGTCTTGTAATTTTATTGCATCAATGTCCTTCAAACTACAACATAACAGTGCGTACACACTTCCATTTGGCAGCAGTAGACAAAGCGGTGGTGTCTACCCAGACTGTTTCGTACATTCAATAGATTTTACTTACCACTGTTAAGGGTCGCATTAGTTTCTAAAAGGCTGATCAATGTTAAATTAACTTATCAAATGTTAAATCTCATGTCAAATCGAAATTGAGTTGCTAGAAGCGTGATCAACACCTTTGATTTGACACACGTGTTAGCTAACATAATTTTCAAATTAATATGAAAAATGGTATGTCAAACGGCACTAAAACAAAAAAAAAAAAATATTTTTTGTCACTAAATAACGTTTCAGCAACTCGAATCGATTTGACAGCAATGTCAACTCAAAGTTCTGTTGGTTGAATGTTGATTTGATCAGCCTTTCAGAGACCGGGGGCTAGTCTGCGACTTTGCAGCATCGGGAATAGGGTCTGAATTACAAGGGTCGGTTATAGTGAAGTTTTATAATAATACAGCCGTGACGCAGCGGACGAGTAACCTGCGAAACGAGAGGCTGTTGGTTCGATTCTTGTACAGATAAATTGAACTAACCAGAAACCAATAAGTAGTTATTGTTGTTATTGGTGCAGGTGGGTGCACTGTTCGTGACGTTGCTGGCGGCGCTGCTGGTGTCATACGTGTTGCACTGCACGTGGGTGACGTCAGAGGCGTACTCGTCTCCGTCGATAGTGTTGTCTGCGCGTGCGCATGATGGCGCGCGCATCATATTCGACGACTTCCGTGAAGCATACACATGGCTCAAGATGAACACGGCCGAGGTAATACAATATTCTATCATTTCAATGACTCAGTCATGTATCCACAGGGGTAGGCAGAGGTGCAACTAGTCCACCCATGGTTTGCAGAGCTTATTTCCCATGTATGATGTAGCGAGCCTATCACCATACCGGGCGTATACTGTGATATGAAGAATATATAATATAAGCCATAGCAATATTTTCGCGTCATACGTTTAGTGGCGAAAGACGTTTCGGCTCAGGTAGCGCGACACTGCAATATATTGTTTTTTTTTAGAATTTTGTATTTTTTCTTGACTTGATTACTACTTAATTGATTATTAAAGCGGCAAACTTATGTGATGCTATTACCATCGCGGTTCTACATAAAAATGGCTCCCGTCGCCTCACCATGCAATGTAACTCGACCTCTGCCTCAGAGTGAGCAATCTCAGTTTGCCTTAAGTCGAGGCTGATACCGAGCTTATTTACATCTATATAGTGTGACCACTAGAAATCAGTACTGTGATGCGGTTCGCGCCACACCACAGAAATATGCTGAGTGGTCACCCACCTGCCATAGTCACGACATGCAACTACGTAATAATTAATTAATTAAGCTTTGTTTGTATATTTGTTTTGTACCTGCGTATGTTAGTATGTCGTTGTCTGTGACAAATAAATTGTTTTTCTTTCTTTGCCTGCCTCTGTGGCGCAGTTGTAATGCGTACGCGTTACGACTGAGGTCTCGGGTTCGATCCCCGGGTCGGGTAAAAGTGATATTGGGTTTTTCTATTACGAAATGATCAGTATCAGCCCGGAGTCTGGAATTTGTGCCCGGTATGGCGATAGGCTCGCCCCCTATCACATCATGGGACAGAGATACGCTCGGCGAAATGTGGGTGTACAGGTTACACCTCTGCCTACCTCTTCGGGGGTTGCGTGAGTGCGTATGTATGTATTTTATTTCTTTCTAATAGAAAGATCTATTAATCAACTTTCCCCACAGGACGCAAAAGTTATGTCATGGTGGGATTATGGCTATCAGATAACGGCGATGGCGAATCGAACGGTGATAGTGGATAATAACACATGGAATAATACGCACATATCGCGAGTGGGCCAGGCCATGGCGTCCACCGAGGAACGGGCGTACGAGATCATGCAGGAGTTGGATGTGGATTATGTGCTGGTGATCTTCGGCGGGCTGGTCGGGTACTCTTCGGACGGTGAGAATGGAGTCTTATGTCTATAGTTTTAAAGTGGTCGCGTGTGACGTTTGCGGCGCCGCGACTGTTGAAAGTCGTAGGTCTAGGGTGACATCAGGGGAAAATGAAACTTGACCACGCGCAGAATTTGTTCAGAATTTCCTTTACTTAAATGGGTGTATACCTTTAAATTGCTTCTTGCATCCTTGCTATTTCAGTGCCATCCTGATGCATGATGAGGTTAATAGCCTGTATTCATCTGCTACAGGATATAAGGCTTTCTCAGATCGCACCACCCTTGACAGCCTCCCACTTTCCTTATCCAACTGTTTCCAGAAACAGGCACTAGATCATCAGTTCATTGGACGCGAGGTCAGCTTACACAGCGTTTGGTCAAACCATGTTCGCCCTCCAATATCATTAGCACCAACGGCCATCATTGCATTGGCAAATATGGCCAGCCCATTGGCACTTTATAATTTTTTTTCCACTTGCCCTTATATAACTCGCAGTGGGGTCGACGCAACATACTTTAACACATGTTACAGAAAGTTTTGTCTTTACGACCGACCGCCTGTGTGGCGTCAACCCCTCCGGGCGAAAAAATCTAGACCCGAAACTAAATATTTGTAGATCACACAAACATTAATCTTGGTGCGGGAATCGAAGCCGCAGCCTACCTTTACAGCCGGCTACTCGGCCACTGCACCACTATAGCTGTCAGTTGATAACGCTAACAAAATAAAAACGTCCAGATATTTTTTTTTTATTATTTGAGTCTTGCAATCTGTCATATTATCGACATTCAGCAATTGTTAAGAAAGGGCTTATACGGGCATTTGCGGTACGAATCCATTGACTCGTCCGCTTCGTCAATCAGGCTACGCTAGTAGATCTTGCGGTATTTTTCTTTTCAGTCTCCGAAAAAGAGTTGGCTTATTCATTAAATGCTTCGCAAGTGTATTAGGGTGAAGCAATATTCTGTTTTTGTATGCTTCTGTTGTTTCTTTAACTTCTTGTTTCACAGTTTTTATGTTCAGGTCATGGTGCAATCTATGATTGGTTATATACCATGGTGCATCAGATATCATCCTTAGAGTGTTTGATTGGAATCTTTGTATAATTTCGATATTTGAGTTTGCCGACGTGCCCCATAATTGCAGGCCATAGGTCCAGACAGGCTTTATTATGCACTTGTAGAGTAATAATTTGTTTTCTAGAGAGAGTTGTGACTTTCTATTTATCATCCAGTACATCTTACGTACTAATTGACCCATTGCCAGGCGTTTGGTAAAGATATGCTTTCTATGAATCTATGAAATTTCTATTTATATGTCCAGATATAAACAAGTTCCTATGGATGGTGCGCATCGGCGGCAGTACGGAGCGCGGCGCTCACATCCGCGAGGCCGACTACTACACGCCCGCCGGCGAGTTCCGCGTCGACCACGACGGCTCCAGTACACTACTCAACTGCCTCATGTACAAGATGAGCTACTACAAGTTCGGACTCGTCTACACCGAGGGAGGTATGTATATCAACTAATCATTATAACGAACTATCAATTATTCCAATAAATTGAAGGCAATGTGTGTCTCAAAATGATTCATACTAAAGTCCACTCAATTTACCTTTGGCTATTTCAAGTCCCATCTATAAATATGCATTCAGCCTCAAAGAAAGCAATCTCAAGTTTTTAAAATAAAAAAATAAATACACCCAGCAATCGCACACTTAGTCCTGACCCCACACTAACCTGTATCGCGGGTATCAGGAACTACAGGGGACTAGCGGTCCCACAACACCCAGACCCGAAACAAATATTTGTGGATCACACAAACATTTGCGGGAAACTCGCCCGCTGCGCCACAGAGGCTGTCAATAATTGTCTCAATAGCTGTATGTGATAATTTTCATAGCCTTAGAACGAGCCATATCTAATAATATGCATATTGTTATTACAACAGTACCAGTCTGCCTCAATTTGACAGCCTCTGAGGCGCAGTGGGCGAATAGCCGGCTGCGAAGCGTAAGGCCGTGGGTTCGATTCCCACACTGAGACAAATGTTTGCCTAATCCACAAATATTTGTTTCTGGTCTGGGTGTTGTGGGTTGGCAAGTCCGTCGTAGTTCTTGATACCCACGATACAGGTTTACCTAGTGTGGGGTCAGGACTATGTTTGTGACTGTTGGGTGTGTATTTGTATTTATTTATTCATTTGAGTTGAGTGCGTCGAGTCAGTAATTCATGCTGTAGACAAAAGTATCTACAGCGTGGTTCTACCACTCATAAACTCACTGGCTTCAAACCAAAACTCAATAGTGCTCATACACTGCTGCTTGGCGATAGAAATAGACAAATTGGAGGTACCATGAGACTAGACGGCCTCTCGCATACGAGGAACCTACCACATAGTCGAGTAATTCAGACGAATCTGTCAATCTGATATTGTCCTTTTGCGCTGTCGGAATATAAATGAACCCGTTATATCTACAGGCCGTCCCCCCGGCTTCGACCGCGTGCGCGGTGCAGAGATCGGCAACAAGGATTTCAACCTGGACGTGTTAGAAGAAGCGTACACCACGGAGCACTGGCTCGTGCGCATATACAAGGTCAAACCGCTGCCCAACCGGGGCGTGTGACCGACCCATCGACCAGACGCGCCTTACTAATACACTAATGGCCGTTCCCAATATTCTGTTTACCGAAAGTTTTTTTTTATAGTATAGGCCGGCAAACGAGCAAGTGGGTCACCTGATGGTAAGTGATCTCCACCGCCCATGTATGCCCACAATACTAAAATAATCATGGGCGCGTTGCCGACCTTAAAGGAAAGGGATTGGGAAGGTGAGGGGAATTTAGGCCTCCGGATATCTCACTCACCGTACGAAACGCAGCAGCAAGTTGCTACTTTACGCCGGTTTTCTGTGAGACAGTGGTAACGACCCGGTCGAGCCGGCCCATTCATGCTCTACCACTCAATAATTTATTTGCTTACTGGCAGATTTTTTTTGACACATTTTGTATGGAAGATCTGTCAAAATACTATTGATAGTAAGCAAATCTGTCGATAGACAGAATATAGGGAACGGGCATTACACACTTACAACGAGATGAAAGAGAGCCGCTCGCGTCATTCCAAACTAGTAAAAAAAAAGGATTTTATATAAAGAGGTCATTTTAAACAGATCTTGACAGAGTGTCACGTATGTTTTGTATGTAAAACAACCGATTACTTTCAGTTAAGATTTTCCTCAGTTTTATTTCATCAGTTAAAATACGGTTTTGTCTCACGCGAGTGATTTTTTGGCAGAGAGCTTTCTATGGATGAGTTATGGATGCAGGATGTGTGTTGCTTAATAAAACTATTTGATTATAATAGATATGCAGTTGAGTGGTTTTAATTGTCGGTTAAAGCTTTTCTATAATAATTAACCATTTATGCATTTTTTTAAAGGTGTTAATACATGTAAATGCTACGAGTCGATTTATTAGTTACATCTCAAGACTGACTTCATGACCCAATAATTCAATTTTGATGTAATTTTTAACAGATGTAGATTGTAGATTGATTGTAGTAAGTCTAGATAATATATAGAATATTTCTGCCTTAAGTTTATTTTAAGCAATAAAAAAGATAATTATTATTGTTAAAGCAAAATGTTTTCGAGTCAAAGAATATATTAAATCAAACTAACTGACTAAAATAAAAATGAAACTGCGATAAAATCCGTATAAACTAGTTTTATTTCAATGTGTAATATTCGCGTAAACATAAGAAATCACTTTATTAAATCAAATGGTTTTAATAAGCTACAGATGAATATTTTTTTATATAATGATGTATAAATAAGGAATAAATTATTATAACGTTTTGTGCACGTCACAATATAAAATGCTGTTTTGTATAGTGCAATTGTGTGGATTTTTTTAATGAAATTATATATTTTTTTGTTAATAATTGATTATAGATTACCCAGTGTAGGTCAAAGTAAGCTTGTACGACAGATATTAGCGTAATTTTGTTTCTTAGAATAATGTCTCAATAAATCTCCTAGGTGCCTTGATAGTCATGGTACAGAAAAACATGAAACTGCCAATTGAGCGATATTTCGAAAAATTAAAAGTTTTTTGCCGATTTGTAAAACATTTTGTTGTCACTTACTTGTTATGGTTCACTATCAACTTAAAGTTATTTTATTTGGTATAGAAAAATAATTTTATATCTAAGGACTATGATTAGGGTTGTTAACCGACATCAGTAAACTAAGAAATTATGCCTAAAAATGCAGGATTAATAACAAATATTGGTTTATTTGCCAACACTTAAAACCATTGAAATAAAACTAGTTTATACGGATTTTATCGCGGTTAAATTTTTATTTTATTCCTGATATTTCGGGTAGATCGAACTAGTGCCAACTAACTTTTTAAATCATTAAAAAATAAATATATAATTTTAAAATGAAGGTAGGCAATGTAACATTAACTTTTCGAGACGACCTACACCTATAGTCTCTCCCGTGACCACGAAGACTGAAAAGCTTTCGAAAATCGGGACTAAAATAAAAATTAAACCGCGGTAAAAACCGTATAAACTAGTTTTATTTCAATGTGTAATATTCGCGTAAACAATAGAAATCACTACTTAAAAACCATTTGTAAATTCCAACATTTCTTGACTACCTTCCCCATCAATCAACAATTATTCTAAAGAAATCTAGATAGAGGGAAGCCCTATTGTAAAAGTTATCAAAAATAAAGTAAATTTTACGATCTCTGTTGTCAGTTACCAGCACACGTTGTTTATTCAACTTTAATGTTTCCTTCTAAATATAAAGATATTTTAATAATAATATAAATTGAAAGGCTTATTCATTGCAAACCCCCGTATTCACAAACATTACTATAAGGTCTTATAGTGCGCGCGAAAGCATTGTGGCGATTTCTGTATACGTGACTGGTGCCTTTTTGACACTAAACTAAAACAAGACAAGTCGACCAATCACATATACAGTATTACAGTAGGACAAGTACAAATCTTGAGTCTTCGAAAACGATGAGTTTACGTCATCAACTGACGGCCATTTTCAATAAACGATCTCTGATTATCCAGATAGATAAAGGAAATCAACCAATGAAAAGTAATTTGAACGCATGACCTTCAAACTGTATTCTGGTTGGCTCATGAGTGCGATCTATCCAGAGAAACATACTAAGATAGTTTATTGAAAATTACCGCAACAGTAGCTACTAGTGGAAACTATTACGAACTAAAAGTGGTAGTTTGAGTAATTATCGAAGACAAGATTAATTTTCGAACGATTGTTTCTTTGCAGTACGAATCAATAAATTGACACTTCGTATTGACGAAGTACGAAGTAGGTAATGTTAAAACGAAATCGAAAACTTGAAACTATTTGTAACTCGTACTAGACCTACAGAAATCAACACACGTGTTCTTGAATACGAGCGGTAATTATCTAAATTTAAAGTAGTAAGTTAGAGTAGATGTTCATTAGTGGCAATACACTTAAATATATCTACCTCTGCTATATTAGGAAACATACAATTCGTTTTCCCTTACCTGTATATAGCTCATTGATCATATTATTATACAATGTTGACAGTATTGTATTGAAAATCCTGTAAAATGTAAATCTTTGAAACAATTTAAAAGCAATTGGTATTTTTTTTTTAAGAAAAGAGTTAGGACAGGTATTGTAAAACGAATTATACGTAAAACGCACAATCGTTCACACGTTAGGGACTAAAGAAATAGCAATAAACGACATCGATCTGTTAGTCGGTGTGAAAATAAAAATAATGTATAAATTCCTTTTTTTATTTTATTTTAAATAAAGTTTAATAATTCACACTGTGTTTTATTTACAACACTCATGTTTTTTCTTTGCACACCATCCTGTAACAGGGTAGCTAAGAATTGTGTTTAGGGAGGTGATAGAGATTCAATTATGAATATTGTTTAATATACCTGACGTCAGCATACCGTGTAACAATTGGCACGCTTGGTTTCTATACTGATGGCATTTAGTATACGTGTTATAACTAGCCTTCAGTCTTCAATGTTTGTGTGTGGTCCACAAATATTTCTTTCGGGTCTGAGTGTTGGAAGACTGTAACTAGCCTTCAGCCTTCAATGTTTATGCGTGGTCCACAAATATTTCTTTCTGGTCCGAGTGTTGGAAGACCGTAAGGCCCTCTTAGGATTCCCACAATACAGGTTGTCCTAGTTTGGAGTCAGGACTGTTGGCCGTTGGATGTATTTATAGTCTAAGATCCCGCTGCAAGATTGGTGCGTTCATAGATTTTTTGTTTAAAACCAAATTTTTATGTTTATTTATAATTAGGAGAATATATATTTACTAGGGTGCCTATCAAAATTTGGCCGCCATTATTTTTAATTAAATTATTTTTAATTGATTTTTGGTATTTTGACTGCCTCGGTGGCGCAGTTGTAATGCGTACGCGTTACAATTGAGGCTAACTCTGAGGTCTCGGGTTCGATCCCCAGGTCGGGTAAAGTGGTATTGGGTTTTTCTATTTCGAAATTCTCAGTATCAGCCCGGAGTCTGGAATTTGTGCCCGGTATGGCGATAGGCTCGCCCCCTATCACATCGTGGGACGGAGATACGCTCGGCGAAATGTGGGTGTACTAGTTACACCTCTGCCTACCCCTTCGGGGATTACAGGCGTGAGTGCGTATGATTTTTGGTAAAAAATTACGTTTATTTCATTTTTAAATAAAATAACGTCTACATCACGGTAATTAATATGAAGATTCTAAAAAATCACGGTTGCCGTTGCGCACCTGGCCGCACCTCTTTGCAGCCAGGTGTAAACAGGTATGATTTCGATAAATTTATACGTTTATAACGTATATTTATTAATTATATGTCAAATTGAAGCTAATTTTTTTCTATTATTTATCATATATGGTTGCTTAATTAAATCTGGCCGCAAATAAAGGTTACTGGCTGTTAAGATGATAAATATTTAAGGTAGAGTGAAAGAGAGTTAGCGCGTAACGTCATTTGTCAGACAAGGACAGCGGTTGCCGGCTATGCGACGGTTTTAAGCCATTGCGCATGCGTCGAATGTTAGTGTTCTCAACTGAACAGATGCGGCATTTTTATTCTAACATAAAAACCAAGCTGTTTTGGAGTTCGTAATAAACAACGTTTTATATTTACATTGTTGTTTTATTTGTGCATCTAAAAATTATTATAATAATTAAGGTAAAATAAAATTGATAAAGATGAAGTCGTGTTTTTTGTGTAACGAAAAAAGCAATGTACTCGACTTTAATAATGTATCATTCCAAAAGTGCTCGCTAATGTTATCGTTTCGTCGTAAAAAAATATATAAATATCATGACCTTTTATTTACAATTGACTCTACTAATGATTTTGGATATCATTCAGGGTGTCTAAAAAAAATTGTGGTTCTAAAGCAAAAAGATAAACAAGAATTTGAAGATTTTTGCAAAACACAAACCGTAAGTAAAAGTTGAATTGAATTTAAGAATAATATAGGTTATAGTTGAAATATAAATGACACAGTTCTCAGAACTTTGAGGTTTTTTTATTAACTTTTTAGGTATCCATCGGTCCACTGGTGGACCGGTACCGCGAAAAAAAAACAAGCAAAATTCAACCTTAACGACCTTCAACCCGCCCGCCAACTTTGAGATTTAAATGTATTAGTAAATAAAAGCTATTATGCCATAAACATTCACTGACGTTTAGACAATATATCGTAGAACACTGTGTAATTTTTTAATCGTATACCGGCTACACGTGTGAGTGAATAAAATGATTTATTTTTTAAATCAATATTAAATATCGACATTCTAATTAGCAAATTGTCTAACTCCATTTTAGAGAATCTTCTATTTGTACGAAAAAAAACAATTAGTTCAAAATTTAAAAAACCATTTAATATCATTAATATCTAATAGAGATATAATATTTACGTTTGAATCATTTAAATAATTTGTAATTGGATTATTGCTACATTAAAATGTTAAAAAAATCATCCTCTAAAAAATAAGGAATTAGACAAATTGCTTAATTAGCAATTAATCAGCTTCGTCGCTATCACCGGAACAGTCATCAGGTCTGAATGTATCGTCGTTGTGACTGTTGTAGTTAGTTCTGAAACGCTTGTGTCGTCGCGGTTGTCGCCGCTCTTCTGGTTCAGCGCCCACCTTCAAGTTAATAAATGTTACAAAAACTATAACAAATGGTACCTTTTGGGCAGTTGAAACTCAGCACTAGGCCACTAGATTAGCAAGCACATACATACGCACTCACACATGTAATCACCGAAGGTAGGCAGAGGTGTAACCAGTACACCCACATTTCGCCGAGCGTATCTCCGTCCCTTATGTGATAGGGGGCGAGCCTATCGCCATAGATAGATTAGCAGTGTGCTAAACTAACCTCCATTTGGGTGCAAATTAATTTATTATGACTAGAAGATGTTTTTCAATTTGTGTTGCACCAGATAATCTATTTTTATTAAAAGTATAGTCAAATTCTGGTAGTTGAATATTCAACTAATTACATAACTTCATAATATCACGCCTTTTTCACATAGAGGTAGGCAACGAATATGGGCTCCCACTTTACGCGGTCCATACATTGCTTCATACACTTTCAAGTCTTCATGCACTCTTGCCGGTATAGATTACTCCTGACCATGTCACCAATTTGTTTGACATAGTTTCGGTGTTTTCGACCTCTACTGACTCTTCCATCCACACTCGTATTGAACAAGATTTAACAGAATTCATAATACTACGTATGTATAGCAGTCAGCTCCATAAAGACCTTTATATATCTAGTGCTAAGGCCCCAAATTGTATGCCGAGGGAATTGCACATGGCCTAATACGGCTACGTACGAGCTGCAAGCAACAGCTATATTCGAAATTTTACTGCCATACATATACGCTACCGAAAATGTGTGCAATGCTACATAAAGAAAATACTGAAGAATGCGGCGCGTACATTGCTGCTAATTTGTGCTACCATCCATAATTCGAGTTATGAATACTTGTACATTCACAAGAGACTGTCGAGTACCACAAACTACGATCCAGACGCACCTCTTGGTTCTTGCATATTCATCACCATATATATCTTTATATATATCATTCTACTGTACGTGTGTATGTTACTGAACTCCTAAACGGCTGGACCGATTTGAATGTTTTTTTTTTGCGTTTGGGTGCGCCCTAGATGGTTTAGATTCACAATTGGGCCCGGTAGGTGGCGCTGCTGTAGTTGCGGGTGAAACCGCGCGGGTCAGCTAGTATAATATAAAATGCGAATACAAATAATATAAATCTTTTTAAAAACTTACTTGTTGCACAAGCTTGTACGGCCCAACGCCCGTTATGAAAGCCTCTTTAAATGCCTTGCGTAGTGGCTTCCTTTTGAACACAGTGCACTGCTCTTTTAGCGCCAATATTGCGCTTTCAGGAACATCTACAAATTGAAATGTATACATACACTCACAGCCGTTTCCTATAGGGTAGGCAGTGACAGAGAATTTTCATTAGCCACTATCCTTCCATACCTCTTTGGCCTCATTCACTCTCATTACAATTTTTAACAAATAAAAAATATATAGAAAAATTTAATTCACACAGAGTGCTCGCTCTAGGTTTTTAACCAGGTAAAGGCGCCTGTGTATGTCTATCTGTCTATGTATATGTAAAGATGTTTCACATACCAAATCACACTAACAGACAATTGAAACGGAGTGTGAAGAAGCAATTAGGCAGGCCGGCATAATTTTGCTGACCTTACGATAGACACATCGTCTGTCGTCGACAGGTTTTTTGAATTGCGCTACACTTACCATCAGGCATAGCTAGAATTAAAAAAAAAACGTACACGGTCAAAGCAAAAAGGGGCTTTCCGCAAGGGGGCTGCCTGTCCCCACTTATGGTGCCTATTACTTGTTGCTGACTATTTACTTATAGTTGCACAGACGAGTGATCAGCTCATGTTAGTGGAATAATTTCTGCTTAAACCCAGTCTGGGTGGCACTTCCACTTGCTTCGGATCGTCCCGATTTACCAACAGCCCTATAAGAGGTAGTTCACTATTACTATCACTTACCAATATCCTTAAAAGAGAACTGCTTAGGCCTGATATCGTAGACTCTATAATCCAGTACTAGCACAAGCGGGAGTTGTTCATCTTCCTGCTCCATATCACTTTGGACAGTGAACGTCACTTCAATATGCGACCCGTCCAGTATTTTGAACAACTGTGCTTCGATATTCAGCATTTTCTGAAGAAAAAAAACTGAGTTTTATACTTGCACAGTATTACGCACTACAATAAGCTGTTTTATGAAAAAAAAATGGGGTCTAGTGGTAGCCTACATAAGCTGATAAACCGACATTTTGGGTTGAAATCCCACCAAAGGCAAATATAAGTTGTTGGAATTTTTGATTCGTAGAATAACATCTTGAGTTGCCCAGTATCAAAACCACAACTTGGTATTTTTTTATTTTTAATGGAAGTAAATATGTAATGCATGTACTATTTATTTATTGTGGACAAGTCAGTCTCCGTGGAAGTGTGCAGACGGCCGTCTGTGACGCAAGAGGCCGCGGGTTCGATTCCCGCAACGAGACAAATGTTTGTGTGATCCACAGATATATGTTTCGGGTCGGGATGTTTTCTCCCCAGAGGGGTTGACGTCAGGCAGGCGACGAGGTGGAAGAAGACTATTTATTGTGGACACAATACTCTAGGCCTAAGAGTACAGATAAAGCTAATCACACATGCATGAGGAACTGCAGACTAAAGCTTGTTCAAAGTAAAATGTAAAACATACCTTCAAAGCCTCAAACTGCTGCAACCTATCATAGTACGCTACTAACGCCTTCCTAATGGAGCCGAGACACTCCGGCATCATGATGTTATCAAAATCCTCCATCACACCATTCAGGTTGAATCCAAGGGGTAAAGATGACTTGGATACCACATTGGCACCTACAATAAGGATTTAATACATTAATAAAATACCAAATACTTTAATACTATAGATGGACTGTTGAGAAAACATTGTGTTGCATACGCGGCCGGCGCGGCGGGAGTGACGTCTAATGGCCGTTCCCTATATTCTGTCTGTCTCTAGTTTTGCTATACCGGCGATAGAAAATATTATCTATTTTCCGTTTTACCGTCCCAATAAACTTACTAATGATAGGTAATCCTATTCTTCATTGCTGTCTACTGATGAGAGGACTGATAGCTGACTACAGATATACAACACTATGAAAATGACAGTTCAAGCGTCCCAATATTGTTTATGTGCTATCTGTCGATAAAGTTATTTAGTTTTTTCTTTATCGGTAGATTTTGACCGATAAACAGATATCCTCGGTTGTAAAAAAACGAAATAAATAACGCATTTTGAAGAAATAGCCATGAGTATACAAGGCTTACATGGCACTTGCACTGCAATACAAAAAACTAAATAAATGATGTAAAAATCTAAAAGAAAATATTAAAAAAATCTAAAATTCCCATAAATAAAAATAATGCACCGTTTTGATAATTAAATTAAGTGCAAGAGACATATAAATATTTGTTAATGTGAACAAAATAATTCCCCACTTCAGTAAAATCCCCCAAATTCGCTTGGGATTTTTGTTCAAAGGACTTGTATTCAGAGCCGTAATGTATTGACAGTAAAACGTTTCGTTATTTCATTGTGTTTTGCAACATAAGTATTTCTCGTTATTATTATTTCATTTACAGTTGTAAAAAATAAGAATTATAGATAAATGTTACATTAAAACTTATATTTCTAATCTAAATCATATCTTAATATTTTTTTATATAAATTATAAAATAGTTCTTCTTTCTCAGCTTGTATGAACATAACGCACAAGAGGGCCCATATAGACTGCCTATCTATTGCAATCATAGTATCCGACGTGCATATCTAAAAAATAGGGACGATTGCAAGCAGTAGATAGAACAATACGGATGTTTGACGATAGTTATCTATCGTGAAATTGAAGATTAATATTGGGAACGGCCATAAGGCGTGGGAGCGAGATGAGTTAAGAGTAAGCAAATGGTAATAATGAGACGGCTGTTTTGTTTCGTATTAGTTTACATCCACAGTAAATGCAATTTTCGAAGAATGCCAAGAAATAAAACCTAAAGTAATTTCTAATTCAATTAATCATATATACACGTAAATAATGACAATATTTTATAGGTCACAATAAACAATTTCGTGTTAGTTTATCGAATTAAATGTTTGCAGCTATTCAAACGGCAATAACTGCTCCCGTGGCTCTCTCGCGGTCGCCTAAATGAGTTGCGGTCAATTGACCGTAACTTAGTGCGCAATTTTTTTGTACTGCACAGCTGGTCTAGTAGTATACATTAAAGTCTTTGTAAAATACCCTCAAAATGTATAAATAAACAACCAAAATCTCCAGATCAATACCAGAAATGAACCAATCAATTAAATCAACTAAATAATTTGTACATGTGACCTTCAACTGTACTTATTCTGATTGACTCATTTGTGAGATCTTATCTGGTGAATTCAATTAAAATTATTTATTGTTAAGGGCCAATGGTTTGATAAGTTAACCACATCTAAATGTCATTCTATTTTAAAAGTTTTGGCTAGTAGCTTTTACGACCGGCCGCCTGCCTGAAGTCAACCCCCCCTTTGGGAAGAAAACACACCCAAACCCAAAACAAATGTTTATTGTATTTGTGAATGAGACACTACTTTTCTTGGTGGGGGAATCAAACCTGCGGCCCCTTGCTTCACAGATTGTTATTGTGGCCTCATTATGAGTTTAAAATGTTACATTGCTGACATTAAAATGTCATACCCCTCCAATCCCTTACCTCATGCTCCATGAAATTATTTTCTGCAGCTGCCACTGGCCATCTACTGGTGAAATTATAATTTTATGAGTGGTAGAGCCACACTGTAGACACTTTTGTCTATAGCATGTATGGGCCGGCTCGTCTGGGTCATTACCACTGTCTCACACAAAAGCGGCATAAAGTAGCAGCTTCCTGCTGCGTTTTGTATGGTGAGTGAGATATCCGGAGACCCAAACCCCCTCACCATCCTAATTCTTTAATTATCCCTTTCCTTTAAGGTCGGCAACTCACCGATGATTCTTTTGGTATTGTAGGCGTATATGGGCGGTGGAGATCACTTACCATCAGGTGACCCACTTGCTTGTGTGCCGGCCTATGCCATAAAAAAAGGAAGCTTGTAAGTACAAACCTCTCTGCATATCAATCCTGAGTCCATGTTTTAGCTCATGCTGTGAATCATGCTGCATGTGGAACACCACGCAGCACTGCTCCCCCACCACATAAGACTGCACCTCCACTCCAGTCAGCATTGCTGTTAACTCTAGGTTGTTTTTCAAACCTTCTATAGAGTTGCTGAGGACTATTCTCTGTGGACAATGTTTAGATGCCATTTGATTGAATAATAGATAGATAGATAACACTTTATTGTACACCATGCAGAATATTACAGTACAGAAAATCAAAACAAAATTATAAATGTAACAATAGGTGATGTTATCGCTAATAGTGATCTTTACCAGACAACCTTTGTAAATATAATTCAAAGCATTCACATAGTAAAACCTATCCACAACAAAACTGTTGTATGCGGAGAATACAAAATACAATAAATACGCATTCACGCCTGTAACCCCCGAAGGGGTAGGCAGAGGTGTAACCAGTACACCCACATTTCACCGAGCGTATCTCCGTCCCATGATGTGATAGGGGGCGGACCTATCGCCATACCGGGCACAATTCCAGACTCCGGGCTGATACTGAACAATTCGTAATAGAAAAACCCAATATAACTTTTACCCGACCCGGGGATGGAACCCGAGACCTCGGCGTCAGCCTTGGTCGTAACGCGTACGCATTACCACTGCGTCACTGAGGCAGTCAACACAATAAATATATCTGGAAAGGTAAGATGGACAGACACGGTGTAGGTTAAAGGCTTAGTAAAGTTTCCATTGGCATCCCTTGGGTTACAGAACCGTAAAAACGAGTGAGTTACCTGGGGCTTAACAAATGGTTCCGCTTTTTTCCTAATTGGCGACGCTTTCCGCCTGAGACTGTTTCGTTGTATATGAAACAACTCATCCTGCTTCTCCTTCAGCTTTTGCTCTAATTGCTGAATTTCCTCTTGGAGGTCGTCTACGTCCTCTGGAACTCTCGATACTGAAGGTTTTTCACAAAATATATCGACCAAGACCAAGCTACAGTTGAGAAGTTGAAAATGCAATATCCGTACTTAGGGTATAATAACGGCATGAGTATAGAAAATATTACATTTTTTTTGAAACTAAACTTACAAATTTAAAAGTACCATTAGTACTAAATTTATGAACTTATCAACTTACCTCCCTTACGAAACAATTTTGTAATTTTCAGTTGTTTTGTATTAGTCATTCTGGATAAAGCTAAATTGACACACCATTTAAATTAAGATAATATGTTTATTAAACAATAAAAAGAAGATACTCGTTCATTTGAATTTGGTTACAATAAAAATAATAGTTTACAAGTGAAATTAACGTTATAATTCAAATTAGAGATGTGAACCGGTTGTAGAAAAACCTGTAAATACCGGTTTTTACATTAACCGATAATCTCCGGTTTTTATTTAAGAATATAAATTACTTTCAACAAATTACAAAATACTAAAATTAAATAGTACATAGTGATTTCTTATGTTTATGCGAATATTATAAATTGAAATAAAACTAGTTTATACTGATTTTATCTAGATTTAATTTTTTTAGTCCCGATCTTTTGAAAGCATTTCAGCCTTTGTGGTCGCGAGAGAGACTGAGGTGTAGGTCGTCTCGAAAAGTTAATGTTACATTGCCTAGCTTAAATCTATCACACGTAACAATTTCGAAAAAGAATTATAGTGAAACTTCCAACTGCAAGATATGGACAAAAAATAAAGGAGGAACGTCTAATCGTTGGCTCAAATATAAAAAAATCATCCATAGATTGCAGAGCAAGTGAAAAGGATGTTTGATTTCTAAAAATGATGGCTTGTTCTTATTATTAGAGTGAATTTAAAAAACCTAAAATAACGGTTTTTTCCTAAAGCAATCGATTAAAACCGGTTCAACAATTTGTAATTAAATAAAATTGTAAAAGGAGATTTTTATTTCAATCTTCGCATTATCATGCATTTCGCCAATAACAAGTATATTCAATTTCAAGTCTTCGCAAGGACGATAAAACACCGGGTGTGGCGGCTTTCAAGATTTTATTAGAGTTTCGGTGTACGAATTCCTTCGGTTGTGCAATAATCACCACTGATATTTATTACACAAACTCAAAATACTTTTCGACAGCAAACTCCACTCCATACTAGTTTATTAGGAAAAAATTAAAACCTCATCGGTCGCCGCACCATCATAATTCCCGCCAAAACTATGTTTAATATGACCTCGGCGCGCGGATTCGCGTTTCGCGGGCGCGGATTCGCGTTCCGCGGGGACCATTGTCGCGCGGCGATATGTTGCGATTTTTTTGCGACTATTGGCGCAAAGTTTAAGGGGAAAGATCAGCAGTAGCTGATCCTTTAGGTTTTTTGAAAACGGCAGCTCAATCCTTAGATTCAATAAGGATAAAATGATTTTACGCAATTAATCACACACAATCACAGTAGATTTTTAGGCTATTCTGGACTATATTTAACGGATTTTAAAAAAGGAGGAGGTTCTCAATTAGATTTTTTTTTTGCTTTTTATATGTATGTATACATTGATTTCTCCGTTAATTTTGTTTTGATTTTGTTGGTAAAAAAATCATTCGATAGAGTTTAGCTGTGATGTAGTTCCATATAAACGTGGTAAAGATCATATGACGGAGTTCGGAGTTAAAAAAGGTAAAAATAAAATAAGTTGTTACAAATGCATTGCACAGACTCCAAAGAGACTTAAAGTAGGTAGGTAGTCTTTTCAGTGTTATTTTGGTTTCATAATTTGAGAAATTCAGAACGGCGCGGCATTCCTGATGTATGTTGCCGGCCTAAAATGATGTTCGTTTGGATGTGAAGTCTGCGCCTAAGGCATATTTGAGCCTCCCGTCGAAAGTGAACAGCTAGGGGCTAGCACGGACTATCGAAATCGTAATGTAAAGGTATCGAGGGCTCGATAGATAATTCCTTAAATATCATTGGTCTATATTCCATATATATTAGTTTCTTTTACGTACGATAGAGGCGCTGTACTAAAATCTCATAGAAATTGTTGTCGATGACAGCTCGAATAACTTTTCGCAAGTTTCCGTGCTAGCCCCTCTGACTACGGTTTTTTTGGCGGGAAGTCTGACAGTGCGGAGGCTCTCTTGATTTAATTATTTCATAAACTAGTTTAAAGTTGTGTTTGTTGTTTAGAAGTGGTGTGGTTTTGTGCAATAATCATTTACGATGATGAATAGCGTATGGAAACATTAAAAATAGGGAAATTAGGTGATTTTTAATCAAGGGTATTGATCGACCTTGTGCTTTCGATCCGCTTGAAGAAAGACGTCTAAGAAGCATTGAACTGAAAGGAATTAACACCAAAACTCCAACAAGGCCTTGAAGTGGGCCACACCCCCGTTTCATAGTTCTTAGAATATAAGAAAAGAATATAACTAATGACTTGGCAGCATGGTCTCTGATCTCAGCCGGTTCCTTATGGAACAAACCGGAACAAACAAAAACAACAAACATGAACTGACTACCTTCCAAAGAGTATTAAATAATAAAGGAAACTACCTTCACTTTTACCAGAATGAGATTTTTCTGGGTTCAGCCCGGCCGCGACCTATTAATTTTTTTCATACTTACCTACGAATTTGTAGGTATTCCAATAGCATAGAATCTTCCATCTTTGGTTTAATCAGTGCCAGTTGAGCTGGATTAATCATCAATATGGACAAAAAGTGGTGTGATCTGTTTGAGTACCTTCAAGAAATGGAGGATACGAGGAAAAAAAATTCTTTAAATCTACCGAGAGTGATAGCTGCGAAGAAGATGAAGTTTCTTAAAGCCATTTGTGCTATAGATCAACTGGATCAAAGCACAGCTGATGTGACCGTCGATGATGAAAATCTACCATTAGATAAAGTTTTCGATGATTTAGTGGTAAAGCCTGGAAAGACATCAATTCCGTTCGATGATTCCATCGTAGTGAATGATTTTATGAACATAAAAAAGCCGGAGTTCGACTTAAAAACGTACATATCATGCGTCAAGAGTTTGTACTGTAATAATGTTAGGATTGCCGACATGTGTTATTTGTTGAGCCACGCAAGAGATTTTTCAGTGCCACAAAAACATCTATTTACATTCTCCGATAATGGAATTATCGAAGTGAAGCCTGGTTGCGAGGAGCCCACTCTCACAACGTTCCGACAGTCTCAGTTCACTGTGAAGCTGATGATGCTAATGAACGATCTGCTGGTGAAGTACAGCGAGGCGGAATACCAACAGCTTAATTTGAACGTTACTTATATCCTACTTTTTATGACGAGAAAAATCTTCAAAGGGAAGTCAAACTTTAAAAACGCGCTTCTAAATCTGCGGACTCACGAGATTTATTTAAATCTATGTCCCATGGCGTTGAGCGACCGGCTGCCTGACGACACGCCGATCCTGAACAACGAGGTGTTGACAGAGGAAGGCAATGACATGTTGTTTACATTGATTCTGTATTCATACATGCATAGCGCGCGGCTGACGAGGCGAGTATTAGTGACCACATGCATCGCGCACATGGAGTACACGGGCCTCGGACTGCCGAAGATGTTCGACGAGATCCTAGATCTGTACGGCGTGACCGAGGCACGCCTGTGGGACGCGCTCTGTGTCGATAAACCAACATGTATATCTATGTTCGCGCTTGCCGATTTCCACGACATGCAGCGTAAAGGCGAAGAGCAAGTACCGCCTAAAACTTACACCCTTTTCCCGTACTGCAGGGTTCTCAACGGACGATATCACCAAGACTTGTCTTGTAATATTAAAAAAAATTATGTTGCGTGTTACGCTATGGCGTACTTGATTGACAAAAAGATAGGAATGGACAAATCTCACGCGAGAAAAGCGTTTTGGACTCGAAAGTTGAAACGGCGTTGGACTATGTTAGGAGAAGAAGTAGCCGCTGCTGTTTATGGCAAACTAAATAAATGAGAACAATATGTGTTTATTACAATTGTAATTGTAACTTATTACAAGTTACATTGTCGTATCATAAAGCTTCAAACTTATAATGATTTATTTTGTGATAAGTTAATAAGATATGAAACAGTAGGTAGTACCTACTGTAATTATTTACATAATATGTACCTAAAGGCACGTCACATCCTATGACGTAGGTACCTACATATTTAATCAAGTGATTATATTATATTATAGTTAAACTAACGATGTTTTATTTTCCTAAATTCTTTTGGTATCATGGCCGTACATGGATGGTGGAGATCACTTAACATCAGGTGACCCACTTGGTCGTTCGCCGGCCCATGGTATAAAAAATGACGAGGCGCATGTCCGTGAACAGTGGCAACAACACTCAGAACTTTAAATTACAAATTACTGCATAGCACCTTAAGTCACTGCACCACAATCGTCACCCCGAGACCTAAGATGTCCCATAACGCCTACTAGTTTTAGTGGCTACATCCTTCAAACCGGAAAACAATATTATAGTGCATGCACATTGCTGCTTGATGACATAAATACACAAACAATTTTATACGAACCCATACATTTCGACGGATTTAATCATTTATAATATTAGCCAGGATTATTGTAGAACCTGACAGCCTCTGTGGCACGGTAGGAGAGGAGCCGGCTGTCAAGCAAGAGGCCGCGGGTTCGATCCGCGCACCGAAACAAATATTTTTGTGATCCATAAGTATTTGTTTCGGGTCTGGATGTTTTCTCCTTATGGGGATTGACGTCAGGCAGGAGGTCGGTCATTAAAACTACAAGGCAAATCTTTCTACAACATGTGTAAAAAAGCATATTGCGCCGACCCCACTGCGAGTGGAATAAAGGCAGGTAGAAGATTGTAGAATATGTGTAACCCTGTGAACTTACTATAAGATAATGTCGCCGATTTGTCACACCTTGAGGATTTGGGAACGACCAGTGAAGTGAACTTAGGGACCACTTTCCTAGTAACTTACACTATATTTCATATGCTAAGGCATATATCCCCGAAGGGGATAGGCAGAGGCGCACCGCGCAAATAGTACACCAACAGCTCGCCGAGCTTATTTTCGTCCTAAGATGTGATAGGGGCCGAGCTTATCGCCATACCGGGCACAAATTCCAATCCCGGCAATTTTGATTAACGAACTCAACACACAAATTATGATCGCATGATCTGAGAATTGAAGCTAGAACTACACTAGACCAATGCGCATTGGCGTAGCTAGGAAATTTCTCTAGGGGTAGCAGTGATGTTTCTAGGGTGGAATATACCCACTCTTGCCCCTACCTGACTGCGCCCATGCAAATGAGGCAGTTACGTTTATTTAAAGTTTAATTCACTTTTTTTATAAATAAAACTACATATTCTTTTAATATATAATGAAATACTTAGTCTATTGTCTTTAAAAATCTTAAAATTACACACAAAAATTACACCTTACAACAAAAACATTGTGCATAAAATTAATTTGATTTCCGTACTATTCGAAGGGGCCATAGTGAAATAGTTAATTTGATGCAGAAATTATACATATAACATTATTGCACGGCAAGATTTTTATTTTTATAATTAAAAACGCTTATAGGTGGATTTCGTAAAAAAAATATACATAGATCACTAATTCCAGCTATAGCAGTTCAAATTCCATTCACACCACTTCTACCGGTAGAAAATATATTTTAAGGCTGTATAGCTCTCATGTACTCAGGTTTAGTTTCCGGGTGGGGCCAGATTGGAGTCAAGAAAGGTAAAAGGGGTTAAAGCAGGGGTGGATTAAAAATTTCGTTATGCTGCAATTTTTTTAACATAAGTTTAGGTTAGGTTAAAATTACATGGAGAGGGATTTTACTTTAAAATAATTCTTACCTGGCTCCCGGGGAGGCAATTGATCCTGTTACCCTGCCCCTTAGATCCCTGCCTGTGGCAAAGTCAGGGAGAGTAAATAAAATGAACAACCTACGACCTCACCCCCTGCTATTTTGAATTAAGGGCAGTGATTTTAAAATACTATTATATTAATATTCGATTATACACAACGTCATTCAGGGTGGGACAAGCGCCTCGCTCTGCCCCCGCTTTTTAAATCTCTGATATCTTCTAAGATATTCATTTTAATGATATGTTGTAAAGGGCAATTTTGATCTAGATGAAATGCACAACGTATGTAATATATTTCATTGGATAAGGAATAATTGTTTAAAATAGTACTGTATTGTTTAAAATAGTATGGTAAATAACCCATATTTTTTTTGGAATATGTAAAAGATAAAAATGGTTACTGTGGGTTATCCTTAGGAGATGCACATATTATTATGATCTCGCGGATTTTATTTTTCGATCTTTTTAAAATATACAATTCCATAGTACATTAATTTGATCTATCTCGTAAGGTTTAGCCAGCGTTTGCAATGTCAGCGCACAAAAATATGTTTGTTACGACATCACATTACAAATCTTGAATTTATTGGCTTTTCTCTATTATAATATACTACATATAAATCTTCCTCTTGAATCACTATATCTATTGCTGAAAACTGCATTAAAATCCGTTGCGTAGTTTAAAAGATCTAAGCGTACAAACAGCGGCAGCGGCTTTGTTTTACACTATGTAAAGATATGCTATGTTTCAAGGTTGTACTGAAAAACAATACGTCGTCCCAAAAATATTATTTACCCTCCTGTATCCATCGAAGATCATGGTCTATCAAGTCGCCATGATTGTATTTATGGTGGGGACGTCAGCGAGATGCACAGACGGGTGATCAGCTCATGTTAGTGGAACCATTTCACCCTTCGCCATGATTGAGGCAAGGGAATGGTCAGGGTGGCCCTGGCCCACCCCAGAATACTACCTTCTAAATTATATTATTAATCTTATCTATATTATAAAAGGCAATATCCTGGCGATGGTCCAGCCCTAACCTTTGGGATAAGTCGCAGCCCCCGCGTAGCCACGAATGGATCGTTTCCGCGACGCTCCGCAGTCAAAAATTCGTAAAAATTGTGTTTATCGAACCAAAATACCCGTGTTATACCTCAAAAGTTGCGCGCTGCGACGGGATTTCGGATGGTGTATAAATCATAGTGATCGGTTTTAATTTGGTGAAAATAGAAGCAAAATAGTGCGGACACAACTTGAAGTTGGACTTCACAAAAGTGGGCGAGGCGCGCGATTTATCGCTGCGACCACCACTTTTCGAACCGCAGTTCGACGGGCAGACTTCCTGCCCACATTCTACCGCTACATTAATATTCAATTTGTGCGGAAAATCTAACTTTTTCGGTGAAGTTGACAGTTTTAATACATAACTCGAAAACCATATCTTTTACACCCTAGTTTTTTGGTGCCTCCCGGTTCGCGAAGATCCCCTCCAGGTCTCCGCCAAAAACCAGAGTTTTTGGATCTGCGGATCACCAGATATCCAGTCGCGAATGCGGACAAGTTGATAAATAGGTGACTTCGTCTTTCGGAAGTGATAACTTGGTGTGGTTCCGAATCGATCTCGATCTGAAGGTGCCTCCGGAACCGTCAGGACATTCTCCGGTATTTAAAAGTGAGTCATTTCTGTACTTTTGTGTGAAAGAGTGAATTTTAAGACTGTTTTCCGTCCACCATCTGGCCCCTGGACTGCCTCCCGCCCAGCTCTTGGTGCCTCCCGTTGCAGACCCATCTCCAGGTCCTTACCGATTTTTATGCAAATCGGCTCAGCGGTTTGGGCAGGACCTTGGTTTTTAGCAACCGACCAATGGGAGAAAAGTGTCAATTTTCTCGGAAACTATCCAGAATTCGACGGGTAGGTCAAAACTTTTGGACACCATTAAAAAAAGAAAAGTTGCATATTTAGGACATGTACTAAGACATGATAGATACGAGCTCCTTCAACTCATAATGATGGGAAAAGTAGCGGGTAAGAGAAAAGTTGGTCGAAGGAAAAAGTCATGGCTGCGGAACATCAGAGAGTGGACAGAGATAGCGAGCGCTGCTGAACTATTTCGTCTCGCAAAGGATAAAAGACAGTATGATGAGCTGACTGCCAAACTTCACTAGTTGGAGAAGCACTACAAGAAGAAGAAGAAGAAGAATCCAGGGACAGTTGCATACTTTGAAACATCCGGAACCGCCAGGACCTCCACATTCTAGGAAACCTTATTCAACATCTTTAGACAACTGCAAGTCCACCAAACCCTTACTTTTGTTCCGGAAAAAACGATTTTTGGCGGGTTCCTGTGATTTGCTGATCTCCGGGACCACCCGGGATTAGGTGCCATTCTACCTGGACCCCCCCCCCCAGGCTCCCACCAAATTTCAACCGGATTGGGCCAGTAACACCGAAGATATTTGGTTATCTGCATTTTTCCAGAAAAAATACATCGCGACGAGGTTGAAAAGTACCTTTTTCCCCTTTCCCCCCACCCCCCCTTCAGTTGGTCCAATCGATGCGTGGCGGCGACTTTGGAGTTGTCACGTTCGATTTTTGGAGATATCTCTTCAACCCCCCCCTCAGGGCACCACTTTGAACCGGATTGGTTCTGTTGACCCGGCTTCAACTTTGATGTGTCAGCTTTCCCTTTCAGAGGCCCTTCTGGCATATTCCCTTTTACACCCCCCCACCCCTCAACAACCCAACACCCCCTCCTCCCCTTGTATTCACATTTAATCTTTCTTCTTGGCGTTTTGCCGTGGGCAAATCGGGCCACCAGATTTTTCACCATCTCAGCTGATATCTCCTCAACGCGTCACAGCTGGTGGACCCTGAGGGTACCACCGGATACTACACCTCCTCCCCTACCCCTTAACATCCTCCAAGGGACCTCTGTAAATGGGCTAATAACTGCCCAACTCCTCGAACTCTAGAAGTTCAGGAGTCCAAAGCATGGAAGCTGCTCCATCGGCGCCTCCCCTCTCCGGAGAGGGGGAGGATGTTGCTGCCGCCCCTCCAGGGGTGAAGAAAAAGACGAAGGTTCCGTCGTCCACCGACCACCCCCAAACTGCCGGTCACGCCAGATTGCGTCACCGATCTAGACACCTTCAAAAACGTCACCATTCAATTGTCGGACTACATCATAAAGGCGGTCAATGAAGGGAGAAGCGTGACAGCTTTAAATAAACGACGGATCAACATGGCTTCGGAGGAGATTCGGCGGGCTACCCGGAAGCTCGCCAACTTCTCGAGCAGTGACAACACGTCTATAACCACACCCGCCACCACGTCCTGTGAAAACACCACCACCATTAAGCAAGAGATCGTTGCCTGCGTGCGCGAAGAAATGAATAAGCATTTCGCGGCGGTTCAGGCGTTACAAGTCAAACAACAACAACTACAGCAGCAACAGCAGCAACAGGCACGAGCGTCATATGCCGCCATCACTGCTGTCCCATCTCGCATCAACAACACCAAGCCCACACCACTACCAGTACCTCCAACCACACGCCCTGCAATTATTGTCACCCCCAAGGGTGGGGTGAATACCAAGCAGGACGCTGTTGCGGCCTTTAAGAAATCCATATCATTCCGCAACAGTAACTATGCTCCGGCCAGGGTTCAGCCCATATCCAACCAGAAGCTGAGGGTCGAATTTGACAGCGAGGCGCAACGGGACGACGCTCTGGAGAGGCTGCGGACATCTGATCGGGTAAGTGCGGAGGCCGCGCGTAGGCTTCGACCCATGATTATTGTTAAGGGCATTTCTAGCGATGTTCCGGTCGAGGAACTCGTTCACGTCATCCGGCGTCAGAACGAGGAGGTCGGGTCGGTGATGGCCGACGATGGGGATCTGGTCTTCAGATTCAAGAGAAACAATAGAAATCCCAAACTGTACAACGCTGTCCTTCTGGCGCACCCTAAGGTGTGGCGGAGGATCATTGAGGCCGGGAGGGTCTGCGTGGATCACCAGCGGGTCCACGCTGAGGACTTCTCTCCCTTCCTGCAGTGTTTCCAGTGCCTACAGTTTGGGCACACACGTAACAGTTGCAAATCCACCACTAAACCCTGCGCTCACTGCGCTGACACCTCACACACCGCAGACAGCTGCCCTGTGCGGGAGCGACAGGGCGCACCTAAGTGCTTTAACTGCCTTGCACACAACACCCGATTCAACTCCGACATCGACCAGGGACATAAAACCACATCACCCAACTGCCCAAGGCTGCGGGCTATGAGGGAAAGAATAGACAACCGGGTTAATTATGGATAATAACACCAGCATAAGTATTGTTCAGTGCAATATAGACAAATCCAGGAGTTGTTTACAGGAGTTTATCGTTTCCTTCATGGCCGGCAATCACGAGATCGCCCTGTTGTTAGAGCCATACGTCGACGCTGGTAGGGAGCTTAAATCCGTTCCCGGTGTAATTCAATTTCCGCCAACACGTGCGCCACGTTATTGACAAGGCTATGCGCACTTTTCAGAAACTTTGCATCTTCGCTAAGCCAACCTGGGGTATTCATCAGGAAAACATACTAACAATTTACCATCATGTCATCGTGCCAACCATCACGTACGCAGCGGGGGTATGGGGGCACATCGCCGAAAAAAGTATGTCCGTGACATGCTGCCGAGCGCGCAGCGCGGGTTCGCCATTAAGGCCATCCGGGCCTTTCGGACGGATTCCACCTCGACCGCTCTGGCATTAGCTCAGCTGATCCCTCTGGACCTGCGGGTTCTGGAGGTGCACAAGCTGGAGCGGATTCGGCTTTCCGGAACCACACACCTACTCCCCCGGGATATCTATCTCGAACTCCCCACTCCCACACACCTTCTTCTACATCCCGCAGAACGCGTCACAATCCCGCTGAAAACCTCCTTCAACCAGGAGGAGGTCGACAGCGCCGTTGGTGACGCTACCACGACACACATATACACTGACGGAAGTAAGCAGGATGACGGTAGGGTGGGGGCCGCCTTCGTGTGCTTCGACCCTGGTGGGGAGAACACCACGACCACCACGCGAAAATTCAAACTCCATGACTGCTGCACGGTGTATCAGGCTGAGCTGTTGGCCATCCTGCATGCATGTCGGTGGGCTCTGAACCACCAGTATGTCAGTGCTGTCATCTTCACTGACCCTCTGTCTTCCCTGCTGGCCATAAAAGACCAAAGCAACGCCCCCCACCCCTTGGTGTCGCAAATACACCAAATACTCTGGGAGTACCGGTCGGTGGGGAAGATAGAGCTGGCTTGGCTGGTGAAGAGTCACGTCGGCATCGTAGGCAACGAGATGGCTGACAGCGCGGCTAATTCCGCATGCGCCCTTCACCGTGCATTTGACTACGCACAATTCCCCATGTCATATGTGAAGGGCCTTTTGCGCAAGAACACATTGGCCGAGTGGCAGTCGAGGTTTGAGAACGCCGAACTGGGCCAACGCACGCGCACACTCTTCCCCAGCCTTGGAGACATCCGAGTGCTGTGGAAGAAAACCACACCCTCATTTTATCTGACCCAGGTCCTCACGGGACACGGTTTGGGCCTCCGGATATCTCCCTCACCGCACAAAACGCAGCAGCAAGCTGCTACTTTGCGCCGGTTTTCTGTGAGACAGTGGTAATGACCCAGACGAGCCGGCCCATACATGCTGTAGACAAAAGTGTCTACAGCGTGGCTCTACCACTCAGATACCACCACCACCACCACATCTCACGAAACCTTAACACTATAAGTACATACCGGCGGAAGGGTGAGACTTCGTATCAAATAGCGAGTCTCTGCCTTTCCGCCGGCCCTCACCACATTGAAACATCACACCCGACAGAGACTCACCACGATCAAGTCAGAGAAACATAGGAGGGGAAAAAAAACCTTTCGGATATAAATTGCACAATTTGAGGTTATTTATATTGTATATTTACATCATTTAAAAAAGTATTTCTCGTAGTTTAACCCCTAAGGAGAGAAATTGTTGCAAAGTTTGTGTATGAACTATTTTTGGTCAGACATTTACGCGAGCAAACACCAGTCTCTCTATCGTTGGGTAATAGGTACTCGTAGCAGTGATTTAATATCTGGCCCATCAGAAACAGTTTATTTTGTGCCATTGCCAGCCCACAGTGCTTTTCAGATCTTTGTTCCATATTTAAAACCAGCTAACACCAATCATCTTAAGATCATCTTCGGATAGTCGCCCTTCATTCCATTTCACCCGTAACCTAGAAGAGAGAGGTGTAAAAATATTAGTAGCATAGAGTTGGGAAGAAGAAGTAAGGGCGGCCCAAAAAGCGTTGGCTTGACTTATTGGAGGGAGACATGAGAGCCAATGGTCTCAGTATGGAGGATGCTCAAGACCGCGAGAAGGTTTAGCGTTTAAATAGGAAGGCGGACCCTGGCAATAAGCCGGGATAACGCAAGGCAAAAAGAAAGATAGAGTTGGGAAGAAGGTGGGCGTGGCCAGCGGATCACGTCATCGTACGATGGTCTGAGCGATGACGTCATCAAACAAGTTGAAGACGAACGGCGCACTCTCGGCTGGCACTTGTTAGCTAAAACTCTTGTCGGTTTATATAAAATACTAGCTGTCCACCTACCGGCTCCAATTGTGAATCTAAACCATCCAGGGCGCCACCCAAACGCATACAAAAAAATCATTCAAATCGGTCCAGCCGTTTAGGAGGAGTTCAGTCACATACACACGTACAGTAGAATTATATACGAGTATATAAAGATTAAAATGCAAGTTCTGTACTTAATTTTTGTTAATAAAAACATATAAATAATTTTTGTACATTCAATTGTTTTTTTTTTAATTAACAGTGAAGGTAGCGTTACTAATATATTTTCCGTATTATATACGTTAGTAAATATAATAATTTCAGGCCTGTGTTATACTATTTCATTGTTGGGCACGCGCCCCATCTACTAACCAGAGGGTTTTGGCCTTAATCCACCACGCTGGCCTAATGAATTTTGGCAGACTTTTTTTTTATATTATAGGCTGGCAAACGAGCAAGTGGGTCAACTGATGGTAAGCGATCTCCACCGCCCATGTACGCCCACAATACAAAAGAATTATGGGCGCGTTGCCGACCTTAAAGGAAAGGGATATTGAAATAAAACTAGTTTATACGGATTTTATCGCGGTTTAATTTTTATTTTAGTCCCGACGTTTCGAGGCTGTTCAGACAAAATTGTCTACAGCGTGGCTCTACCACTCGTTTCCTATACCTTCGAAATTCCTACAGAGAACTTCTCAGATATGCAGGTTTCCTCACGATGTTTCCTTCACCGTTAAAACAAGCGTCAAAAACGGACCAATCACGTGTACAGAAATCGACACTTGGCAAAGAGCTCACTTGATTATCGTTCTGTAACACGGCCCTTAATGTAGGGTCAAGACTGTGTATATAACTTTTGTTATCAACTTTTAGGTGAATTTATTTTATTATTTATGGCATCATCAACATAAGGGTTCCATTACTGCCTTTTGAGTACGGAACTTTAAAAAAAAAAACTAGTTCGTGTACCTTTCCTCATTATGTTTAACGGACCACAATTCGGGCATGTATTTGGGCTGCATGGTGGTCAGGAAGTGTTGTCTCCACAACTCCTCGAGTTTGAGCAGCCCTCCTTCACTTTTCTTGAAGTACTCCGTCACCCGCTGCCCGTGAGATTCGTAACCCTCGTTTTCCATACTGTCAAAAAGATTTTCTTTATTGCAGAGGCCGGCAAACGTGCAAGTGGGTCACCGGTAAGTGATCTCATGAACATCCACAATACTTGAAGAATCATGGCCGCATTGCCGACCTTAAAGTAAAGGTACAATTAAGGGATTGGGATAGGGAGGGGATTTGGGCCTCTGGATATCTCACTCACCCTACGAAACGCAGCAGGGAGCCGCTACTTTACGTCCGTTTTCTGTGAGACAGTGATAGCGATCCGGTCAAGCCGTGGTTTTTGTTGAGCTATAGACAAAACTATAGCGTGGCTCTACCGCTCAAAAACACGTGACGACATTTTTTTAGTAGCTTTTGATGACGAGACGAGCAGTTCGCTCGTCTGGTGGTAAGCGTCACGCCTGCCCATAAACATAAGCAACACCAATCGTAACTCCGAATTATGAAATACTGCATGGCACAAAACTCACCATAAATACAATGGCACAAAACTGCGCTCGTCAACTTGAGACATTAGATGTTAAGTCTCATAATGTCAACTGAATAATGTCAATGTCCTTCAAAACCGGAACACCACAATGCTTACACACTGCTGTTTGGCGGCAGAAATAGACAAAGCGGTGGTACCAACCCAGACGGCCTCTCGCATAGGAGGGACCTACCACCTTGGTAGAAGGTCCACTTCCACCTCTATTCAACTGGAGATCGTTTTGTCTGTACGTAGTGAATCCTAACACGAGATTGTTATCGTGAAGGACTCAATATTTATGAAGCAACTAGCTTTTGCCCGCGGCTCCGCCCGCGTGAATGTTTATTTCCAGGATTAAAGTAGTCTACGCGCTTGAAAAAAATACTAATATCGCTATTAAAAAATAGAGGTTGATCGTAGACGGTTGAAAATTTAGGGTTCTATGTATTTTTTTATGCTGTATCATTAAAGAATAAAATAAAAAAAAAGTTGACTAAAAAATAAAAAAATAATTTAGGGATGGACCCTTAACATTTAGGGGCATGAAAAATAGATAGTAGCCGATTCTCAGACTTACTGAATATGCATATAAAATTTCATACAAATCGGTCCAACCGTTTCGGAGGAGTATGGGAACGAACATTGTGACACGAGAATTTTATATATTAAAAGATAATAATTAATTAGAATATTCATCAAGGTTTATTTTATGGGTGACAGTTGTAAAAAAAAGAGAGCGCCTCGCCATTGGGAGCTCAGTGTCGAGTGTCAGTGCAGTCTCATAGTGCTACCGCCTAGTAAAAGATCCCAGTACGACGTGACGTGTACATAAAAGTGCGTGTGTGCTTACACAATTTGAATGTTGACCGCCTCGTGCAGTAGTTCCTCGGTGATGTGGTCATGTTGCGGGTAATGTTGCAGCAACACGTCCTCCAGCTCGCGCCGCCTGTCGTCCGGCAACACGTGCTTCTGCGACTGATACAGCAACGCACGCGCCGCTGAACGGATCCTCCTGTTCACAATGACAGAATAAAAGGCTTAATGCCATTTTAAAAATAACATACATACGCACTCACGCCTGTAATCCCCGAAGGGGTAGGCAGAGGTGTAACCATTACACCCAGATTTCGCCGAGCGTATCTCCGTCCCACGATATGATAGGGGGCGAGCCTATCGCCATATCGGGCACAATTCCAGACTCCGGGTTGATACTAAGAATTTTATGATAGAAAAACCCAATATCACTTTAACCGACCCGGGAATCGAACCCGAGACCTCAGCGTCAGCCTCAGTCGTAACGCGTACGCATTACAACTGTGCCACAGAGGCAGTCTAAGAGCATTTCGAAAAATAAGTTTTAGCGAAACTTCGACCGACTTCGAAAAACAATAACAAAGGTTTATCAAAAAAAAATATATAGGTCTCTTTGGAGTCGGTGCAATTTCAGTTCACGGCAGCAATACAGGCATTTCTTTATTTTAATTTTCAATCTTTGTTTTTGACTTATCTGTAAATTTTTTAAAAGTAAGTTTTTAAGCCTTCATAAAACTTATTTTATTTACAAAATTTAGGTATACAACTATCGCATGTAAATTCCAAATACCACAATCGCGAAGAGTATCAGTCGAGGAGTTCCATTTTTTTACTCCATACCCCATATGGAGCTGGGTATGGGCTATATAACTATTTATATGGCACCATATTGGAGCACCAAAAACTATCGAATGATTTTTTTTCCAACAAAATCGAATAACAATTGACGGAGAAATCGATTTATCTACATATAAAAAAACAAAAAAAGAGATATACGCGTCGAATTGTGAAGAACCTCCTCGTTATTTGAAGTCGTTTCGGTAGGTCCTCGTAAGCGAGAGGCCGTCTGGGTTGGTACCATTGCTTTCATATATTTCTGCGGCCAGCATTTATTTCTTTTTTTATAGAACAGGCCGGCAAACAAGCAATTGGGTAACCTGATGGTAAGTGATCTCCACCGCTCATGTACGCCCACTATACCAGAAGAATCATAGGCGTGACTTCGGTCTCGGGGTGATGAGCTCAGTCCAGTCATGCAGTGTTTTTTTTTAATTCAATTAGACACTACGGACCACTAGGTCCATACCGTTAGGTCTATAAGTTATTTTTTACTGAAGTATTTCTTGCGAGCGAACTGTTCGTCTCGTCATTCAGACTGTTGAGTGGTAGAGCCACGCTGTAGACACTTGTCTACAGCATGTATGGGCCGGCTCGTCCGGCTCATTACCACTGTCTCACAGAAAACCGGCGTAAAGTAGCAGCTTGCTGCTGCGTTTCGTACGGTGAGTGAGATATCCCGAGACCCAAACCGCCTCCCCTTCCCAATCACTTAATTTTCCCTTTCCTTTAAGGTCGGCAACGCACCCATGATTCTTTTGGTATTGTGGGCGTACATGGGCGGTGGAGATCACTTACCATCAGGTGACTCACTTGCTCGTTTGCCGGCCTATACCATAAAAAAAAGAAAAAGACTACATACATACATACATACATACGCACTCACGCCTATAATCCCCGAAGGGGTAGGCAGAGGTGTAACCAGTACAACCACATTTCGCCGAGCGTATCTCCGTCCCAAGATGTGATAGGGGGCGAGCCTATCGCCATACCGGGCACAAATTCCAGACTCCGGCTGGTACTGAGCATATCGTTATAGAAAAACCAAATACTACTTTACCCGACTCGGGGATCGAACCCGAGACCTCAGCGTTGGCCTCAATCATAACGCGTACGCATTACAACTGCGCCACCGAGGCAGTCTAGGCAGAAAAAGACTAGTAAAAGCAAAATGCAATCTGAACTAACTTGGTGGCTGGATCCTCCCAGTACTTGAGGTGTTCGCACTTGGGCAGCGGAGCGTCGCAGCGCTCTGCTAGCGTGCAGCGTAGCGTCTGGTCCAGCATGTTGCTGACGCGGTGACACTCCGCACAGAGCAGCACCACGTCGTGGGACGAGTGGTCTTTCATCATCTCTGCAATATATCATTGAGGACGCTGGTGTATACCCAGCGTGGAGGTAACGAAAGTATGTGCAATTAGCCCCCTCCTGTATTGTACACCAAACATTCAAAAAGATGTATTTATTTAACTTCAATTTTATTGAAAGACATTGAAAATAAATAAATACACCCAACAGTCACACACATAGTCCTGACCCCACACTAGGATAACCTGTATCGTGGGTATCAGGAACTACGAGGGACTTGCGGTCCCACAACATCCAGACCCGAAACAAATATTTGTGGATCACACAAACATTTGTCTCGGTGCGGGAATCGAACCCACGGCCTCTCGCTTCGCAGCCGGCTACTCATCCGCTGCGCCACGGAAGCTGATACATACATACATACATACATACATAAATACATACATACATAAATACATACATACATACGCACTCACGCCTGTAATCCGCGAAGGTGTAGGCAGAGGTGTAACCAGTACACCCACATTTCGCCGAGCGTATCTCCGTTCCATTATGTGATAGGGGGCGAGCCTATCGCCATGCCGGGCACAAATTCCAGACTCCGGGCTGATACTGAACATTTCGTTATAGAAAAACCCAATACTTACTTTACCCGACCCGGGGATCGAACCCGAGACCTCAAATTACAACTGCGCCACCGAGGCAGAGAAAATAAATAATAGTTGAAAAAAAATAAAAAACCACGCTTTTATAGAAAATCTAACTAAAAAATATTTTATCGTAAAAAAGCGTGGTTTTTAATTTTTTTTAAACTATTCATGTTCAATGTTTTTCATTATAATTGAAATCAAATTAATATTTTTTTTTGAATTGACATCGGTTTTTTTGTACCAAGACAATCTCATGGTTGAGGCACTGACCAGGGAAGCACTTCCTATACTCTTTAGGCACGACGTTCTTGCGGATGCACGATTTATCTTTGCTGCATACGACACACTTGTTCTCCTTAATGAGTTGGTAGTAACGTCCCACTTCGCCGACGCATCGTCCCGCTGGCTCGAAACGAAGCCGCACTGTCAGAGGAGACTCGGTGACCAAATCGGCCAACCCTTTTTCTACGTACCTGTGTAATACATTTTACATACATACATACGCACTCACGCCTGTAATCCCCGAAGGTGTAGGCAGAGGTGTAACCAGTATACCCACATTTCGCCGAGCGTATCTCCGTCCCATATGTGATAGGAGGCGAGCCTATCGCCATACAGAGCACAAATTTCCAGACTCCGGGCTGATACTGAGCATTTCGTAATAGAAAAACCCAATACCACATTACTCGACCCGGGGATCGAACCCGAGACCTCAAATTACAACTGCGCCACCGAGGCAGTCTAATACATTTTCGATAATATTATAATTGAAATAAAACTAGTTTATACGGATTTTATTGCTGTTTATTTTTATTTATGTTGACAGCCTCCGTGGCGCAGTGGGCGAGTAGCCGGCTGCGAAGTGAGAGGCCGTGGGTTCGATTCCCACACCGAGACAAATGTTTGTGCGATCCACAAAAATTGGTTTCGGGTCTGGGTGTTGTGGATTGGCAAGTCCCTCGTAGTTCCTGATACCCACGATACAGGTTTACCTAGTGTGGGGTCAGGACTATGTGTGTGACTGTTGGGTGTATTATATACTATATTTATATTTATTTTAGTCCCGACGTTTCGAAAGCTTTTCAGCCTTCGTGGTCACGGGATAGACACAGTTTTATTTTAATGTGTAACATTCGCGTAAACATAAGAAATCATTATGATATTATTGATATAATGTTAGGGTATTCCTCTATTGGGTTATGAGAGGCCGTCTCGGTTGGTACCGTCCCTTTGTTTATTTCTGCTGCCAAACAGCAGTGGCTAACCGCTGTTATGTTTCCGTTTAAAGGACATTGGAGCCGGTGAAGTTATTAGACATTATGCGACTTAACATCTTATGTCTCAGGGTGATGGTCGCAGTCCACTGCCAGGCAGTACTTTAAAGTTATGGGCAGACGTGGCGCTTACCATCAGGTGAGTGACCTATTCGTCTCGTCATTCAAATACAAAAAGATCCGGATCGAAGGACCAAACTTATTTCAATAACTTAACATAAAATCGGGAACACATACATGATTCTGGTATCGGGGATATTAATGAATGGTGAAGACTGGAGATCACTTTGCGGGCCTCTGCTATAAAAAGTAATTACCACTGCCCACGAGTCATGACAGAATACCAGAGAAGTCATGACTGCGCATACCTATAAGGATGGTATGCCACTCGATCGACATTGATGTTCAATAAGAACACCTTTTTACAAAATACATTATCATACGCGCTCACGCTTGTAATCCCCGAAGGGGTAGGCAGAGGTGTAACCAGTATACCCACATTTCGCCGAGCGTATCTCCGTCCCATATGTGATAGGAGGCGAGCCTATCGCCATACAGAGCACAAATTTCCAGACTCCGGGCTGATACTGAGCATTTCGTAATAGAAAAACCCAATACCACATTACCCGACCCGGGGATCGAACCCAAGACCTCAGCGTTGGCCTCAATCGTAACGCGTACGCATTACAACTGCGCCACCGAGGCAGTCTTGAAGTCTTTTGAGGAATAAATGTCTTTAACCATAATGTGCACTGTGTTACCACAAAGCCTTCTTGTCATCACAGGTGCACAGCAGTTCACCGTCAGGCGCCTGCATGAAGCAGTTCAGGTAGAGAGCCTTGGACATGGTCGAGTGTGGGTATGGCTTGCGTGACACCATCGTCGTTTTCTTAGGCCGGGGCTTTTTCACACTGGAAAAAAAAGAATAAATACACCCAACAGTCACACACATAGTCCTGATCCCACACTAGGTTAACCTGTATCGTGGGTATCAAGAACTACGAGGGACTTGCCAACCCACAACACCCAGACCCGAGACAAATATTTGTGTATCAGACAAACATTTGTCAAGGTGCGGGAATCGAATCCACGGCCCACGCTTCGCAACCGGCTACTGCCCGTTGCGCCACGGAGGCTGTCAGGCAGGCAGGTAGAAAGAAAGGAAGAAAACCTATTTAGTTGTACAACCGCCAAGGCACATATGAGTGTATCACTACATTTATACAATTCAAATTAACATAACAAAAAACATAACAATCCTAGGTACAGATATGGCATGTTAATTCTAATACAACACAATCGCGGCGAGTCTGTTCGTTTATCCGTTGGTGAGTTTCATTTTTAACTCCGTCCTTTTTATAATCCAACTTGTATGAGACCACATCACATATAAATACTTAACCAAATGTAATAGTTTTTTTTTTTCAATAAAATTAGTCCACAATTTACGAAAAAAAGCGATGTACATGCATGTACCAGGTGGTAGGTCCCTCATATACGAAGGCCATCTGGGTTGGTACCAGCTCATTGTCTATATCTGCCACCAAGCTGCAATGTATAAGCAACGTTGTGTCTTGGTTTGAAGGGCATTATGAAACTTGACCTCTACAAAAAAAGATATAACATATGAATAATAAATAATAATACTAGCCCTATATTATATACGTCCCACTGCTGGGCACGGGCCTCCTCTACTGAATGAGAGGGGTTAGGCCTTAGTCCACCACGCTGGCCTAATGCGGATTGGCAGACTTCACATACCTTCGAAATTCTTATGGAAAACTTCTCAGGTATGCAGGTTTCCTCACGATGTTTCCTTCACCGTTAAAGCAAGTGATAATTAACAATTAATACACACGTAACTCAGAAAAGTGAGAGGTGTATGCTCCTGGGGCTGGTTTTGAACCTGCGACTTTCGTCTCGACAGTCCATACCAGTCTCCGCTAAGCTATCACTGCATATTACTACATAACATATTACTTACACAAAATCCTTCGGCCTGAATAACTGTTTGAACTTTGTATTAGCGTATTTACTGCACAGCTTGTGGACGCTATCCGCCACGTTTTCATCGGATCTCATTAGCCATGACAACAAGCCATTATTGTTGTATTTATTGAACAAATGTACGAAAATTTTGATGGCTACGTGAGCGTCGGCAGCCGCATAATGCGTCTGTCTCGACGTCAATTGTCCTGCCTCCCAATCGCAGCAGCGAACCTGTTGTAAAAATAAAATAAGCCGTGAAATGTCAAGATAATCATACTAATATTATAAATGTGAATGAAGTTTGTATGTGCACCTACCCTCAGATAGACGTAGGAGTCCGATGTACCCTCGTCACAACGGATAAAATATATTGGATCAACAGTTTCCCTTTCCACATGCTTACAGTATAAATGATGTCGCATTGAACGGACACCTCTCAGTGTTTATTTGTAATTGTGACAAGTATTGTAGCTGTGTTAGGTGTGCATTATTAGTGAAGCTAACACTTGTGCTGAATTACCCTCAGGTGGCTTAATCCCCCGATTGCCAGGCATCATACTAATATTATAAATGTGAATGTAAGTTTGTTTGTTACGCTTTCACGCGAAAACTACTTAACCGATCATCATGAAACTTTGTACACATATTCTTGGAGGTATAAGAAGTAACATAGGATACTTTTTATGAAGAAAAAAATATATCTATTTGTTTGTTACGCTTTCACGCCTAAATCACGGAACCGATTTTGATGAATTTTGATGTAGAGATAGATGGAACCCTGGAGACGGTTATAGGCTACGTTTTATTTCGGAAAAGTCTATTCACGCGGGCGAAGCCCCGAGCAAAAGCTAGTATTAATATATTTCGAGGTGCCTCACTCTGGAGCTACTGGCCAAGGTGGCTCCTAGGCCTCACCATCGGAGGTTGTTGTTTATTATATTTCTAAATGTATTTTTTTTATTATGTACAATATGTAACCCTGTTGGGCATTTTAACTGTGATATCAGAATCGATATTCAAACGTAATGAAAAAACACGTATACGAAAATTGGACGCGTATAAAACATACATACGTACGCACTCACGCCTGTAATCCCCGAAGGGGTAGGCAGAGGTGTAACTAGTACAACCACATTTCGCCGAGCGTATCTCCGTCCCAAGATGTGATAGGGTTGGAGCCTATCGCAATACAGAGCACAACTCCAGACTCCGGGCTGATACTGAGCATTTCGTAATAGAAAATCTCAATGTCACTTTTACCCGACCCGGGGATCGAACCCGAGACCTCAGCGTCAGCCTCAGTCGTACCACGTACGCATTACAACTGCGCCACCGAGGCAATCCCTTCATGTAAGATGTTATTGTTATTTTAGACTTTTCAGTGTACATTTTTAAGTTTTAGTTAAACTTATTATGATGTTTAAATGAATAGGGTATGACTCCGCTCACCCGCCAGCTCTTATCCAGCGTGACTCCAAGCAGCGTCTTGGCCAATGAAGCTAGACCACCAGAGTCCAGCCCACACAGTTTGGCGATATATCTCAAGTCCAAGGTGGACCGTAGCAACACCGAAAAATCGTTGAATAGATACCCGGCATCATCCGCCGCCGCCACGCCCATTTTGTACACGCTTTCATCTTCCAGCAGATCCTAAAAATATTTATTTTTAATAAATAATGATCTTCCAGAGGTAGTTGACGTGAGGCAAGCGGCCGAGTTTTAAAAACTAAGCCAAATCCTTTCTGGAACAACTCAGAAAAACTGTGGTGTGCTAAACCCACATTAGAGTGGGATAAGGACAGGTGGAAAAGAAGAAAACTTTCAATTTCTAACAGACTTCAAAGTGGATAAGTTTATATAACCGTGGATGCAGTATTTGCGCCTTTGCCAACCCCTTTATATACAAAAGTGAGGTTAAAAAATAAAGAAAAAAAGAAGGAGATTCTCTATTCGAGTTAATTTTTTATGTTTAATGCTATATATCTGCCAGCTGTGGATCGATTTAGTTGGTTATTGTTGTAGCCGATAGGGGTACGAGGGTAAAAACGGAAACTTCTCAACAAAGCAGATACAGTTTAAGTTACATCAACATAATAAATAAAAATAATACCAGCCTAGGCACAGGCGTTCTCTACATAATGTACTAGGCCTTAGTCCACCACGCTGGCCTAATGCTGTACCTGTATCGAAGTGTTCAAATTCCTGCAAAATTCTTATAGAGAAATTGACAGGTATGCAGGTTTCCACACAATGTTTCCTTCACCGTTAAAGCAAACTATATACACACGTAAGAACGTAACTATGAAAAGTCCGAGAACTCTTTTCCGGAAAATGTCTTTTTTGTAACATAGGCCGACAAACAAGCAAGACCTGGATAATGCAGCTAAAACGCTCCCAATAGAATAATAATAAATAAATAATAAATACACCCAACAGTCACACACATAGTCCCGACCCCACACTAGGTTAACCTGTATCGAGGGTATCGGTAACTACGAGGGACATGCGGTCCCACAACACCCAGACCCGAAACAAATATTTGAGGATTAGACAAACATTTGTCTCAGTGTGGGAATCGAACCCATGGCCTCACGCTTCGCAGCCGGCTACTCGCCTCCTGCGCCACGGAGGCTGTCAGAATAATATCAGAAGAATCATGAATAATGTCTACTAGCTAAATTCAAAAACATTGTGGAACAGATCCAAAATCAAAAGAAAAAGCAATCACGCATTAATGCACGCGGAGCAGTGTATGCTAAATTGGTATTTTCTATTTTGGCTGTCGAATGCGACAAACACTCAACACTACCGAGCACGTCATAATAAACAAGATGTCTAAATTGAAAATAAGTATTTACAAATAAACAACTAAATATAAATCCCATATTATAGAAACCGCAATGAATCACGGCGATGAAATTTAATCTCTCTTTGTTATTAATTTATCATACCTACTGGGAAATAGTAAAACGGCATCGTGGCGTGGCGCAATAGAAATAAAACAACAACATATTAACATACATACATAAATTCACGCCTATATCACCATTCGCCGAAAGGGTATGCAGGGGCTTATCTTTTCGGCGACTACGACGCAATAAGTGCATCTAGACCTGCACCCGCGACACAAATTCAAATCCCGGGCAATTTGTGTGTAATTTTTGTATCGAAAACTCAAACACAAATTGTGGCTGACCTACATGGGATTCAAACCCACGACCTCACGATTTTCAGCCAGAGTAGCTTAGGTAGGAAAACATCTCGTTTATGTTTACAATTTTTTTAATTTAATTATTTTTATTAATCTGTCTATCTTCACGACCCAAAAAGGGCCAACAGGGCTTTTGTTACATACTGCATATCATCCAAGTTTCATCCATATAGTGCTAAGTCATCGAGTAAAATGGCTGTAACATGCGGACGGACAGACATGACGAAAGTATAAGAGTTTCGTTATTGCTAATTTGCTACGGAACCCTAAAAAATAAAAATAATGTCATGGATACGAAACCCTAGGTGCGCGAGTACAACTCGCACTTGAGTGGGTTTTATTTTCTAACCTATGACTAACCATTAATGATGTAACATATGCTATTATGTCGATAATCACACGTAGCTAACGCGAACGGTACACGGCACAAGGTATTTCGAACAGTTTCCGGCATCATGCATTCATGCCTATGCGTCTCATTTTGTGAGAAACATCGCATTAAGTGACGCATACTGAAGTAATTTAAATTGTTTTTAGTATGATGAAACTTAGCGCAACTGTAAACTAATACAAATTCAAATCGTTTATAAATAGCCAATAGCCGACGCTAAAAGTATGTTATGACCCTAACATCGCTTAGATCGTTAGATTGGACTGCCTCGGTGGCGCAGTTGTAATGCGTACGCGTTACGTTTGAGGCCAACGCTGAGGTCTCGGGTTCGATCCCCGGTCGGGTAAAGTGGTATTGGGGTTTTTCTATTACGAAACGCTCACACCTGTAATCCCCGAAGGAGTAGGCAGAGGTGTAACCAGTACACCCACATTTCGCCAAGCGTATCTCCGTCCCATGATGTGATAGGGGGCGAGCCTATCGCCATACCGGGCACAAATTCCAGACTCCGGGCTGATATTGGGTTTTTCAATTACGAAAAGCTCAGTATCACTTTTACCCGACCCGGGGATCGAACCCGAGACCTTAGCGTCAGCCTCAGTCGTAACGCGCACGCATTGCAACTGCGCCACCGAGGCAGTCAAAGTCCTGCAGTTACCCGAAATATATTATCAAAACAATTTTATAAATCAGGTGTAAAACAAATTAGTTAGAAGTCATTTTATAAATATTAAGGAAGTGGCACTTGTCAAACGGGAAGGAATGGAAAAATGAGAAAAGAATGCATATGTCTTGTTACGTCATCACAAGAAAGGCGAAGCCATTACGGCGGTACTGGGTGCGAGGGGGATGATGTAGAAGATGGTGTATGTATACATAGTTGGTTTAAGTTTAGCGCCAATAATGGACCAATCACGTATACAGAAATAGCTCGCACTATGACACCTCATAGTAACGTTTATGAATACAGGGGTTGTAATATTTTTTTTATTACAAGCTGGTAGGTCCCTGGTATGCGAGAGGCCAGTACAGTTTGGTCTGTGCTCGTCACTTTGGCATTGGCCATGCAGTGCTTTGTAATTTAAAGTTCTGTGTGGTGTTGCTTCTTTTTGACAGCCTCCGTGACGCAGCGGGCGAGTAGCCGGCAGCGAAGCGAGAGGCCGTGGGTTCGATCCCACACTGAGACAAATGTTTGTGTGAACCACAAATATTGGTCTCGGGTCTGGGTGTTGTGGGACCGCAAGTCCCTCGTAGTTCCTGATACTCACGACACAGGTTTACCTAGTGTGGGGTCAGGACTATGTGTGTGACTGTTGGGTGTATTTATTTATTTTTATGGGCAGGCGTGGCGCTTACCATCAGGCGACCATCCTGCTCGTTTCGTCACTCAAGCCAATATTAATAAAAAAACATACCATGATATTTAGTTAATATCCAACAAATCTATATGAGATATAGATAAAACACAGGGCAGAATTGGAAACTAACATATAGGCATATAGTATAAATATACATAAAATTATGTTTAAATTGAAAATCAACCATCAATCAATAGAAGCTAAAACCATTTCAACCTATGCCTACTAATCTATATTAAATAATAACTTACTTTCAATGATTTAGGAAAAGATTTCATACAATTCAGCCGGAACAGGCCGCAAAGACCATCAATAGACGACAATTGCACCAACGCAACAGGCTGCCTGTTGCCATTTTCTGTGACCCACTCGCAATCAAATCCCAGAGCTCTGTGTTCTCTGCATCTTCTAAAAATAAGTTTTAAAACTTCAAAGCCCGAATCGCGATGCGTTTCAAGGTTTCCGTTGAGGAGTTTCTCGTTTTTTCATCATACTGCGTCATCAGAACTTAGTTAAATTTATATGGGAACACCATCGGAGTAAACCTTATCATGTACAAAAAGAATCATCAAATCGGTCTACATTTGGCGAAGTCATTCGTGAACATACATAATATAGCGGGTGTAAGGGCTTCGGAAGCCGCAAAACACTACCTTTACATAAACGGAAAACGATATTCCTTTACTGTTTACTTGACATTTTGGAAACGTAAACCTGCAATGTAAAGCATATACCATTAATTGCTAACTCGGGGTGAATGACCCGTGCGCATCACCACGCGCCGTACTCGGTGGGTATACAACTGATTCCAAGCGTCAGCTGATTTTTTGATTGGCTTTAAGAAAAATAGAATTTTTATATCTATTTGAATAAAACTTCATTGCATTTAATGGTCCAAATAAGACTGGCTGTGAAAAAAAATATAATTTTACTTGATATTTTTATTTGCTATTGAGTTTGTAATCACCTACACTACTACCTGTCTTCGTTTTCAGAAGCGTTTCTCTTACACCCGGTATATAAAGACGAATTACGAACATTCCCCTCCTTTTAGATGACGCGACGTTTAAATATGACACATTTTATTTATTTTAATATACCTAACTTATAGTATAAGAAAAATGAAATTGATATGTTTTTATTATTTAAATAACAACTTTGCAGTTAGATAAACCCATAACATATTCCTGAAGGATAGGCAGATGTGCAACAAGTAAAACGATGGATTATCGAGTTTAATTAAGTTGATGATGTGATAGATGAGCCTATCGCCATCCTAGCATAAGTTCCAATCCATGCAACTTTGTATGATTTTCTGAAAACTCAAACATAGATTATCATTGGCCGACTTGGGATTTGAACACAGGACATTTTGGTTTCTCAGCTCACTATATCAATGAGGCAATAATACCGTAACATAAAAAGCTATAAAATAAATAGGTAGTATCTTTTCCTGTATTTTATGTTTTCTGAGTATTGTATTTACATATTATATATTATATATATTGTAGTTGGTTTCTAGGTTTTGTTAAAACTTATAGAAATTATTATTTTCATTATTTTTATTTTGAAGTTGGTTTCTAATTTTTTTATAACTTAATTTTTTTTTTGGCCGGCAAGTGCCAGAAAGTTACTGTGATTATTTAATTACTAACTACATGTTCATTTGTTCATTATTTATATGCTATAAGACTTCTTTTGCTCTAATTTCTCGAAAATAATGCATGACCTAAGATTAAGAATTATATTGGATTTTTCTGTTACGAAATGCTCTGTATCAGACGGGAGTCTGGAATGATACCTGTTATGGCGAAAGGCTTGTTATCACATCATGGGACAAAAATACTATCTGCGAAATGTGGGTATACTGATACCTTTCGGGGATAACAGGTTATGTAGCAAAAAGTAATGTAATCGATTATTAAAATGATTTTTTTTGGTGGTTGTGAACTATGTGACCCCTTTCTGAATCCAATCCTGACCATTAAATCAAATAAAACAAAAATATCAAATAAGTATTAAAAAAAAAACTTGTGTGGTTTTATGAAACCACGGTAAAAGTAAAACTTTCACATTATAGACATTTAACTAAACATTTTTGGAATAATATTACATTAAACACTAACAAAATAAGGTGCGAACTATAGACGCCGCCATATTGGCCTTGGCTGCTCTGGCGAGCGCCTTTCACTTTATCCCTACTCCGCGGCCGACCGTCACGCGACATGCAACACACAGGCCAAAAAATTTGAGACGATCTAATAAAAGTTTCACTTTAACATAAATACCTTCGTAATTCTTTGACCACTTCGTCACATGCCTCTTCGTTATCAACTGTTTTAATTGTCAAATAATGAAACACATCCTCTGCTTTCCGGACTTTATTATTTCTTCGAGTGAGATGATATGCAACGCACACACAACCAACGGCAACAGCCGCAGAAGTTAAATATTTGGTTAAATATTGGTAATGTGAATAGTATTGCATGTCGTGTTAATGATTTTACTCATTAACTTTATTAATATAAAAAAATACAATGTTAACTTCACAGTTCACATACTTTTACAAATCACAATTCACTGACAATTATTTACGATTTTTTTAATTATTTACATTGACAACTAGTGTTGATAGGACATACAAGAGGAATGACATTTGTCCCGTACATGACGCAATATTGTAAGAGCGGATATTTTTTTTACATGTACCTAGTCAATTTTTTATCGTGATTCTCTTTTACTATTTCCATGATATGGCCTGCGTCTCTTTGGCCTGCGTACCTGAAATTGTGAGAACGATCAAATGACCTTTATTCTTTAACACGCCTCGCCTCCTTTGAAGAGCTACCTTGTACTGGCTCAGGGCAAAAAAAGGTTTCAATTACTTAAACAAATTCATTCATATTGTGTCCTACGCAACACTATTTAAGAAGTTAAATTCAGTGTTGTCTGATCACCGTATCCAATTTCCAAGAGTTTTACGTAGATTCCCCTCAAGATGAACAAATTCGTGATTCAACAAAAAGCACCCAAAAGTGGACAATATTTTAAATAGCCAAAATTATGTTTGTATGTTCTATAAAAGCAAAATTACGAGTTACAGTCGATTCCAAACTCCAACGAGTTAGTAACGAACACCATATGATGAATATAACAATATCTTATAAAAAACCATGTTGTGTCAATGTCACATGTCGATTTAAAAAAATGAGGTGGTTCTCAATTCGATTTTTTTATGTATGTACATCGATTTCTCCGCCAACTGGGGACCGATTTTGTCGGGCATAATTTCATTCGATAGAGTTTAGCTGCGATGTGGTCTCATATAAATTTCGTTAGGACCTGATGACGGAGTACGGAATAAAAAAATAAGTTTTAACAAAACCTAGAAACCGACTTCAAATAAAAACATTGAAAACTTCAAAAATAAGAATTTCTATAGGTCTCTTTAGCCTACCTACTAACTACTACTATGTACCTTCTGTTTAAACACATAGATACGCACCCACGCCTGTAATCTCCGAAGGGGTGTGCAGAGGCGTAACCAGTACATCCACATTCCTTATTTCCGTCTCATTATGTGATAGGGGCGAGCCTATCACCATACTGGGCACAATTTAAGACACTGGGCTCATATTGAGCATTTCGGAATAGAATAAAAAAACTATATCACTTTTACCCGACCCGGGGATCGAACCCGACACCTCAGCACAGCAATTCCTCATGTATATTTTGTATACTCATGGTTATTTCTTCGAAAGACCGATCCAGCAATTGGTGTCCCTACATTACTAATTATTACACTCGCAATCAGTGTCTGGACAATGTATGAGGCAATAACAATAGTGTTCTGTGGGCAATAACCTATGAGCACAAAATGCCGACATCGGACATAATAGCTTAAAAAAATAATTAACATGTAAAAGTGATATTTTATTTTATGATCCGATTTACAGAATATGTTTTGTTTTAATACATTGTTTTTTTTAAATACTGAATTTTGTGGGGAATCTACGTAAAACTCGGGGGAATGGGAGTTTTCTGCCAACACTGACTACTGAGTGATTTCGTTCGACGTAAATTGAGTACATAGAAAAAAATACAAAATACAGCTGGAATTAACGTTATAATAAAGCAGAATGGTGCGAGACAGAAGTCCTGAAAGACGGCGGTCGCGTTCCAGAGATCGGCGTGAACGGGATCGCTACGACGACCGCGACACGTATCGAGACAAACTAAAACGCCGCGAGCGATCTCGCAGCCCTAACAGAAAAGATAGAGACAAGTCTCGGAGCCCAGTGAGAAAGGAACAAGAGAAACCCAGGAGCCCGGGACGAAAGGATCGTGAACGCTCAAAAAGTCCTTTGCGTAAGGAGCGGCCACGTTCTCGAAGTCCTAAAAAGCGCGATGTCAAGGATAAAGACAAAAAGTATGATGAGAAAACTAAAGGTAAAAGAGATGGTGACAGTAAGGTCGAGGAGGATGAATCACAAGACATGATCAGAAATGATGAATCGGAGAGCAAAAAATCCGTAAAAAAAGAACCTTTGTCTTTGGAAGAGTTACTTGCAAAGAAGAAGGCAGAAGAAGAAGCTCGCAGCAAGCCTGTGTTCCTTACAAAAGAACAGAGAGCTGCTTTAGCTTTGGAGAGACGAAGGGAGCAGGTGGAGGCGATTAGAGCCAATGTCGACAGGCCAGCCATCGCTACCATAGATTTGACAGGGCCATCCAAGAGAGAGGAAAAGGAAAAAAGCAGAGATGAACGTGACAGAGAGAGACGTGAAGAGAGGGAACGTAAATATGAGGAGAGAAAGGCTGCTTCAGATAGGAAGAGAGAGAATAATGAGGAATCATCTAAAACCAAAGACAAGGAACGGGAAGAAGAAGCAATTAAGGCTCGTTATTTGGGTATCATTAAAAAGAAACGCAGAGTACGAAGGCTCAATGATAGGAAGTTTGTTTTTGACTGGGATGCATCAGAAGACACATCAAATGATTATAATACATTGTATAAGGAAAGACATCAGGTACAGTTCTTTGGCCGTGGACACATTGCGGGCATAGATATAAAAGCACAAAAGAAAGACCACTGCAAATTCTATGGGAACCTGTTGGAGAAACGTAGGACTGAACTTGAGAAGGAACAGGAGAAATTACGTTTAAAGAAAGTAAAAAAGAAGGAAGACAAACAGAAATGGGATGACCGTCACTGGTCAGAAAAAGATATGGAGGAAATGACTGAAAGAGACTGGCGAATCTTTAGAGAGGACTATAATATTACTATCAAGGGAGGAAAGATTCCCAACCCTATACGTTCCTGGAAGGAAGCCACCTTCCATCAAGATATCATGGAAATTATCAATAAGGTTGGTTACAAAAGTCCTACACCCATCCAGAGGCAAGCTATACCAATTGGTTTACAAAACAGAGATATTATTGGTGTTGCTGAAACTGGTTCCGGTAAAACATTGGCATTCCTCATACCCCTTTTAACTTGGATTCAATCACTTCCAAAGAGTGAACGCATGGAAGATGTAGATCAGGGTCCATATGCAATTATATTGGCTCCAACTCGTGAGTTGGCCCAACAAATTGAGGAAGAGACAAATAAATTTGGTATTCCTTTGGGCATTACATCTGTCGTAGTTGTTGGTGGTCTATCAAGAGAAGAGCAAGGGTTTAAACTGCGGTTGGGCTGTGAGATTGTTATTGCCACACCTGGTCGTCTCATTGACGTATTAGATAACAGATACTTGGTCCTGACTCGTTGCACTTATGTTGTACTTGATGAAGCCGATCGTATGATTGATATGGGTTTCGAACCTGATGTACAGAAAATTCTCGAATATATGCCAGTGTCTAATGTGAAACCGGACACGGATGCAGCTGAAGATGCGTCGGTACTACTCGCAAATTACAACACAAAGAAAAAGTACAGACAAACTGTGATGTTTACGGCTACTATGCCCCCAGCTGTGGAGCGTTTAGCAAGGAGTTACCTTCGAAGACCAGCAATAGTATACATTGGATCTATCGGTAAGCCTGTCGACAGAACAGAACAAATAGTACACATGATTGGTGAAAACGAGAAACGTAGAAAGCTAACGGAGATTCTCCAACGAGGCGTGGAACCACCAATTATCATTTTTGTCAACCAGAAGAAGGGAGCAGATGTCCTGGCTAAAGGGCTGGAGAAGCTGGGCTTCAATGCTTGTACATTGCATGGTGGTAAAGGTCAGGAACAGCGTGATTTCGCTCTCGCAAGTCTCAAGAACGGTTCGAAAGACATACTGGTGGCGACAGATGTCGCTGGTCGTGGTATCGACATCAAAGACGTCAGTATGGTCATTAACTACGACATGGCGAAGTCGATAGAAGATTACACCCATCGAGTCGGTCGTACAGGTCGTGCTGGTAAGACTGGCGTGGCCATATCTTTTGTGACTAAGGAGGATTCGATTCTCTTCTACGATTTGAAGCAAGTGCTACTGGCTAGCTCGGTGTCTACATGCCCACCAGAGTTGATGAATCATCCTGAAGCTCAGCATAAGCCTGGTACGGTAGTTACGAAGAAGCGAAGGGAAGAAATGATTTTTGCATAGTTTTCCCCTATATTTGCATAAGTGATGTTTTAATTAAAACAATTGGATATGAATATAATTTATTTATTGTATTTCACATGGTCGATTACATAATCGCAGTCAGACTAGTCTATAATAAATAAGGTACTCCATAAAAAGGTCTCTGCTCTGATTTTCCTGTTAACAGTGCTGAAAAGAAAAAAAAACACTCGGAAATCATACAAAATTCATATGTTTTTAATAATTCTGTAACCCTAAAAATGTTTGGGATGCGTAATATAGTTATTATTAATATAATTTATTATTTTTTAACACTATACACATATATTTCAACTATGTTCAGACTAAACATCAAAATTAGCTCAGCAGTTTAACCATTTTTACAATTATTTTATATAATGTAAGTAGGTGTGGATACTACTTATTTTTTATTCCAAACAAGTATACTCACCAGATACACTGCACTCTTCTACGCTGTCAGTAATTCTGGCCCCTGCACTGGAAAAACAAACATTTATTTTACAGTTAACACTGTTTTATTAATTATAAATGCAGACGGCTTATAAACAAAACACCCACAGATATAATAGCACATGCGCTAAGACAAAAATAAAATAACAACCATTTAATAAAGCCAGAATTATAAAAAATGCTGAAAGAAATTGGCCACACAATAAAGAACCAACTGACAACCAAAAAAAGAGTTAGCACAACACAAAAACGGTTCATGCAGTAAAACCACCCAAATTACTACCTAGTCCTTTTTGTCCGAAGGTTTAGAATCGGTAGACTCTTTCGCCGGAGCCTCGTCCTTGGCTGGTGGAGGCATAACCGCCTGCTTTACTGACGAAGCTAGTGAGAACGTCATGTCGACGAACTCAGAAAAGCTCTTAGGGTACGACAATTCCGGGAATTTCACCTCCAGTTGGGGATCGCCTGGTTTCACTAATAAAATGAAAATGATATTCTATGACTATCACATATTTTTTTTTTATAGTATTGGCTGGCAAACGAGCAAGTGGGTCACCTGATGGTAAGCGGTCTCCACCGCCCATGTACGCCCACAATACAAAAGAATTATGGGCGCGTTGCCGACTTTAAAGGAAAGGGATAATAAGGGATTGGGAAGGGGAGGGGGATTTGGGCCTCCGGATATCTCACTCACCGTACGAAACGCAGCAGCAAGCTGCTACTTTACGCCGGTTTTCTGTGAGACAGTGGTAACGACCCGGACGAGCCGATATACAGCTAAATGATAGTCACGCTGTAGGTGGTTCGAAGGGATTGTTACCAATGTTTCGCATAAAACCAACATAAAGTAACAGCTTGCTGTTGCGTTTCATACATACATACATAGACTCACGATTGACAATGGATTTGGCCTCATTCACTCTCATAAAAATTTTCAGACATGCACACCGGTTTAGGGTACTCCTGACATGCGTTTCATACGGTGTGATATCCCGAGGCCAGAATCAACCCTACTTAATCTCTTTCCAATAAGGCCGGAAACACATCCATGATTCTTCTAGTATTGTGAATGTTCATGGGCGGTGGAAGCTCTACTCTGCTATAAAAAAATACAAAGCATGATTTGGTTAGTGGAAAAAATACAGTGATTTATTAACTGTTTTACCCAACATGACAAAGACTACACTGCACCAGACGGTATGTGCAATGCTATCCAAATATAATGTCGGCACTCAGCACGTCCCTAACTTTTCAGGGTGTGAAAACACTAGTTAATTTCCTTTTCTTATTGATTGTGTAAATTTATTTATTATTTTATACTGTTGTTTATGGTAACAGTTAAAACTAAAATTGTATACTACAAATAAATGGAGTTATATAATATATGATAAAGTAGCACTAATCGACAAGTAACTAGATTAAAAAATAAGAGGTGTAGATATTTACCTCCATATAAGAAGTTGTAAGCAATGTTGATGTACTGCTTGGCCAAGTTTGAGGTGCTTTTGAGCTGTTCTTTCGTCTCCTCAGGGAAGCATACCATACCCATTGCAGTGGTGCCCACACCAGCATAGAATACCCTCTAAAAATAATTATTTACGATAAGAATAATTGGCATGTCATTATGCAATAAAAATATTTTATAAAATTAATAGGCTCGCCCCCTATCACATAAGGGACGGAAATACGCTCAGCGAAATGTGGGTGTACTGGTTACACCTCTGCCTACCCCTTCGGGGATTACAGGCGTGAGTGCGTATGTATGTATTAATATGATTTGTTTTTTATCTCTTCCACAATATAAAAAATTATAAAGTATAAATAACATCACATTTTCGAAAAAAATGCATGAAAACTGTTAATTTTTTTAAACATATTTCTTACCCTAATGATACCTCCTCGGAGGCCAAAGATGAAGCCAGTGAGACCTCCCATTGCAACTGCACCGTACCTCACTTCCTTGTTCTCCTCCTCTCTTAGGTATTTTACGATCCCTACAATATATAAAAATAGTTAATGTGTGTAATAGAAAATATTATTAAAAACCGAATGTTTTGGGGTGTGTGGTAATTTGCGATCCAAATAAGAATAGGAATAACTTCACTGTCATATTGAGATCTTGGTTTAAATATTTTTTTTAAATAAATAATTAAATCTTCAATAGATTTTATAATACTCAGTTTTATGTACTGCAGAAAAAGCAAACTTGTTTAAAAAATAACTATTTCTTCATGTGACAGTTGGACTTTTTATTTGGATTGCATAGTAAATACTTGTTAACTGAATCGTTTTTTATTTTAGCATAAAACTTAATATACTTTGGGGTGTATTAATAAAAAAAACTACTATGCATTATGGGCAATGTAGCTATTGATTAAACTTATTAAAAAATACATGCATCAAACCTATTAGTCATGATACATTATTGCTTACATTCACTTTTATCCTGGAACTCATGGTAATTATCCTGTATGGTGTGCTTGATGGAATCCGTTTGCTCTATCAGGGACTTTGTCTGCTCCCGTACAGCACGGACTGGTGTTAATAATGCTGACTTTACGTAGCTCACCTCCTCTGCATTGGACTTAGACTGCAAATACCTTGAAAATCAAGAAATACCTTGAAGAATAAGCTTTATATACATAATCCTAATATATTATGCATTTGGTAATCCTATATGACATACTTTTAAAGTATTTTACAATTGCTATGCTGAATTAATCTTTTTTTATAGCATAGGTCAGCAAACGAGCAAGTGGGTCTGATAGTAAGTGATCTCCACCACCCATGGACATCCACAACACTAAAAGAATCTTGGACATGTTGCCGACTTTAAAGGAAAGGGATAATTAAGATATTAGGTAGGGGAGGCAATGAAGGTCTCCTGATATCTGACTCACCATACAAACAAGCTGTTACTTCACATCATGTCAGTTTTCCATAAGACTGAAACCTGTTGTGAATTTAAAATAGAGGAATACAAAATTATAAACAATGAACTCTATCTCTTTTATTTGAGAACCTAAATCATAATTATGAGGAGTGGATAGGTGCGACGTTGTTTGATTTTTTTAAAAACCTTGATGGCAGACCACTGTTTCACCGGTGATTTAGCCAATGTCAAGTGTCATGTCATGTTAATCACCCTTATATACCTATTAAGAGACGTATTACGTCTGTCTTAACAAAGCCTCCTATACTTTATTTTACGTGGATACTCACTCTCCATAGTCCGCGTGCGGAGCTACATATATCGGCAAGTCCGAGGGGCGCATCGGAGGAGGTTTCACGGGGCCGCTGGGTTTCTCAGTCACAGGCGTCGCTGCATTTATTGTCGGAATCAGAGCTACAGCTCCGACGGAACCTAGCACCACTTTACGGAACATCTGGTGAAAAAACAAAACACACAAATTGACAAGGCCTCAAAAGCAATAGGTTGAAATATTTTTAATTTATATAAATTACCTCTAAAGAGATGTTACACCGTGAAATTACATAAATAATGACGGATGATCGTGAATTCATACAAATCAGCTGGTGACCGTACTGTTGAGTGACATAAGGAAAATGTTGCCATAATGTTTTTTTTTTTTTTTTTTATCCTGGCTCGGCAAAGTGACTACGCTACACCTGATGGTAAGTATAGCGCAATCCATGAATACTGTCGACCAACGATAGACACTGAATCTATTGCAGATCGGCAGAATTATGCCGGCCTGCTTAGTTGCTTCTTCACACTCCGTTTAAAGGATCCCAAGTTATAGGAAGGAGGAAACACGTGCGCCGGCAAGCTATTCCACAGCTTTATGGTCCGACAGAAATATGATTTTGCGAACCTCTTGGTCCGAGCCGAGATGGAAGAGACCACGAAGCTATGGTTTCGCAAGCCAGCACGCGTGGTTCTAAACACTACATTGGCATTGTACATTGACTCAGTTTATAATTTATATATTTATGTAGTTTTCGGGATGTTAAATCCTTTCCATGCTTTTCCAATGAAACGAGTAATACCTATCGAAAAAATAACAATAATACTTCACATTTATAATACAATAAATTCAACAATAATATATTCCAACTATACACGTTTGCCCAATGCTCTTGCCAAATACCAATATCTAGCCAGCGATCACACGCTTCGATCATAAATACTCTAGATCTAACTTCTCATACAAACTTGACACACGAAAATGTATTGAGTTGACGTCTAGTAAAATTGAACTTTATATGTATATCACTAACGCTTCAAATTAAATTAGTCACGTGGTTGTCATGACGATATTAACAAGTTATCTGTAAAAACAGTGAAAGAACATAGGATCCCATGGAGTTGATTCAAATTTTTTCAAGTAGTAATGTTTTGCTCTATTAAATATTTCTTTTTTAATATTGAAATATAAATATTTTTAAAATAAAGAGCCACCAAGAGCCACCTTTTACACTTGTTTAATTTACTGGTGTTTCGGAAATGTTCACTAATCTAAGATGAAGCATTAAGAAACTCAGCCGTATGTTTTTTACCCCCGACAAAAAGAGGTGTGTTCTTAGCTAGGTGAAACTGAGCTGATGCTGCAACAAGCCCTCTGCAGCTTCCAACTCTTCGGTAATTAATAGCAAATATATTGTGTTTGGGCTCGTTAAATAGGTTTTGAAGAGTAGTTGACTTTCTGATGGTATCCAGGGTCTGATGATAGAGTAGGAAGGTGTCCACGGGAACGCAGTTTCGTGTTTGAGCTCACTTAATAGGTTTCGATGAGTAATTGGGTTTCCAGATGGTGATCAGGGTTTGATGATGCGAAACGAACTGACAACAACGTAGCTAAGCGATAACTTTTTTTATAGCATAGGCCTACATAGGCAAACGAGCAAGTGGGTCAATTGATGGTAAGTGATTTCCACCACCCATGTACGCCCACAATGCCGAACAAGACACAATTTCTATGGCATTAAAAATTATGATGATTTGGGATTGATTGGAATTTGGACTTGATAAACTGGACGTAATAAACTAATGTGCATGACAATGACGAGTTGTATAATGGGAAACCTTTTGATATCCATTCTGCTCAGCGAAATGGATTACTAGGAAATCTATAAATAAAATATATATATACAACGTGTTACAGAAAGGTGTGGTCATATTTTAGGGTCATTACATACACCGTACAATTAGTACTTATGTACCGGATCTTTTCAAAACCAAGACATCCGAAAATTTCACGTAAAATTTAATCACTCGTTTATTAAGATCGATCAGATTGATGAAATCACTATTAATTATTATGAACGTCACTCACTTTTTAATAAACTTTAATAAGATGCACGTAATTCTACGGACATACGTACGTAACTTGTAATTTAAACAAAAATTCACACCTGAAAGAGATTGTGTGTTGAAGACAAATAGGTACCATCCTTTAGAAGCATGTTAAAGACTTAATTCACGGGTCTTCCATCTATGAATTTGGCTTATTACAGTCGACGATCCTCTTAAAAACTTTTATCAGTTACACCAATACATAATACTTATTTTTAGTCAATTACAACATATTTTTTTAACTCGTAATCATACTTCATAAAATCAGAACTTGCCGAACTGACTGCGTCAAATAAATATTGACATTTGACAACTGTTTGTTTTTTTAATTATAAAATAATTAAATGAAAGGAGGTCTATAGTATCATTGTTTATCATTTAGTGTTGTCCAAAGTTGAAAGTCGATATCGACATGTTACTCATTCGATAAAAAAGAAAATGCTATAATTATTGTACTAGCAATGCAATCGGATTTGGTACTATGGGAGATAAATACTTATACCCTACACTATACATTGCTTAAATTTGCCCGCCCCTTTCTATAACACGTTGTATATATAAACTACTCAATGTATAACAATCAATGTTTGCGGAAAAAGTTGGTGTCTATTGGATGATATTGGCCAAATAATGCGATATTTGTTAAATAATGTTTAAATCCTGTTTTTAGGTACTCTAATACAGAAACTAACTTGTACTTACCGAAAGAAAAATACTCCATCTGAAACCTTGCTATTACGATGATTATTTTTGGTTTATGAGTATTCTGGAATACCACTCTAGAATCAAAAACTACATAGAAACCAATCAACATACTAGAATTATTATAGAAAAATTAAAAACCATTATAAAATCAAAGTAGGTAATTTTTAGAGTGGCATACTTAAAGATGCTGTGTTAGTGTTATTTTTAGATGTAACTTTGCGATTATTTGATATTTAATTGGTTTATAACATTTTGAAAGGCACAAATGTAATTCGCATTCGAAATAAAAGTTTGCCACTAATACAATTGAAGGATTTTAATAAATATAAAACAAGACTGAAAAATAAATATATTCAAAAAGCAAATTCTTTTCTTATTAATAAAAGTTGTCATGAAGCCTGTTCCACAATCTTCGAGGAATATAGCACTCAGAGTTGGTGAAACAGGCGTTTAAAATATAAACATTTAAAAAATATATAAGACGGAACTGCGAAAAAAAATATTTTTTTGGCTGAATCTACACATGACCTTTGCCAGATTCTCATAAAAATTAAAAAAATTAAATTGGCTGAATCTATAAGTGGCCTTTGTCAGAGTCTCATTGAAAATAAAAAAAAAACAACTGTCATATTCTATATGTGAGCTTACTGGCGTGCTCTATGGGAGTGCCCTGTCTGATGCGTATCATCTCTATAGTAGTCTGTGAACAAAACTGTCATGGCTTCGAGTTGGACATATCGTAATTTTCTTTCGTCTTTTACTGTGCGTTGTGGTGATTTTTAAACATGGTTATTGTGCTGTCAGAAAAATTAGATGTGGACTGTTAATTTGGAATTTTTACTACATTTAGGAGTACATTTTCATTTTGCTGGAGGTGACAGTCGGAGAAATAAAATTATGGTGATCGTGAATTTGTGAGTACGTTTTTAGAAAATCGGAATCAATACTATTGTTGTGTAACGTTTCAAGTTCGTCTGTGTAATATAAATGTTAAAAATGTCTGGTGTTCTCGCCGGTCACGTAACTAAACATAGAAGAGGTCGCCGTGTAAATACTCGCTCAGGTATGCTGGTATTCCGCTATTGTTTTTAAAAGACAGTTTGGTTACCTTTTGCTTGGGATTCATATATAATTTTATTTTGCTGTTGCTGTTCAACATCAATTAGTTTCTTTCCTTTTATTCATTTCCACTTTATTGTATGAATTTTTATTGGGTAATTTTAGAAACAGAATTCTAAAAAATACAATATGTACACAGAAAGTCAATTTGATTTCTACCTATGAGTTTTTCAATGAAACCATTTGTATTTGTGAGAAATAAGACAAAGAATTTAAAGTCAAAAAGCAAATGTATGTAGTGTTTGTTGCAATTAATTGACATTGATTTTCATTATAACATTAACATTTTGAATAAAACAACTTTTTTGATAATTCTACTCATTGCAATAAGGTGTTTGAGAAATATTCTATTATAATTCGGAATGAAGGAGGTGAAGTAGGACTATTGTAATTTATAAAAAAAAATACAGTATAATTTAGTCTTATATTTTTATTTGGAGTCCATTATAAAAAAGTAGGTATATAAATCTAATCTAGGAGTTTTAAAATTAAATTTATGAAGTTATATTTTTTATAAAACAGCAATATACAAATAATATTATACAGCATTTTAAACTAAAGTGTTTGTAATTCTTTGTTTTTTTGTGATTTAGTATGAATGTGCAAATAATGTCCAGCTCTCCACACATCGTCACTGTTGAGAGAAATAAGTAGTAAATCTAATAACTTCTCGAAATTGAATTGATTGTCTTTGAGTGTCCCAAGATAAATGAAGATTGTTGCAGCATATACATTCCTTGCATAAAGTCATCAGTCATAGTACTATAAGAATGTTGTATATAATTTTAAGACTTTTTTAAAGACTTGTTTGCACTTAAACGCACATCACAATCTAAATCTAATAAATGTTTTCTTTTCGTTATCTTTTCAATCTCATACCTGTACTCATGAACATTACTATCAGGTCTCATAATGCATGTGAATGCATAGTTTTCATTTCTATATAAGTGATTAGTAAATACGATTGTGTGATGATCATTATTTAATAAAAAATTGCATTATCTCTTGAGTGGCTGACTGGATCCAGATGACTGGGCATTCATACTAAATAGTAAAAAACGAACATTGACAAAAAGCATAATTGATATAGTCATAATATATAGAAGTCCACACTTAGCTAAAAGCAGGGTTTGAAATCAAAATAATTATTATACTTGATAATTATCATGATAAACACCAGATTAATTAGATAATTACACATGCTCATTCATAACTCTTTCATTTTTAATTTTTGGAAAAAATACATTTATGATTATGAATCATTTTATTATTAAAATAAATATGGATACGCATATAGCGATCTTTTATTAATGTCAAGATAATTATCATTATATTTATCAATGGTAATTATCATTTCGGACCGTGGCTAAAAGCTCAATAAAAGGTTTTTCTTGAATGTGGTTCTTAGTCTTTGCCATTCTCACAGTGACGTAGAATGCTTAAATAACATAGTACATTTCAATACTAACATAGTTTCATTGATACAGGGCAGTGAGGTGCATGACGTTTTTCATTGACAAAACCCACGAGCCAGCTATCTGCGAGTGAAGATTGACTTTGGGATGATATGGTACATAACTTATATATCATTATTATACATCATTTTTAAAGCATGCACTGTGTTGTTAAATTGAACTAAGCTTTTTTTTGACTAGCAAAGGCACGTCATATGACTTTTTTCAATTATTGTTTTGAAAAGCATTTTTTTATCAGTTTTTATTCCACTGCTCTAAAGATGTTTAGTTACTTTTACAAAAAAGTGGTTTAAATTTTATTACTTACTGTTAAAGTAATTATTAATGTAAACATTACGGTCTATTCGAGGTTTTATTTCATAAATGTGTCAATAAATTTTTGTTGTGGGATTTTACTTTCTTTTTTCACAAGAATGTAATTGGTTTTTAAATACATTACATTGAATGTATTTAAATTTTAATCTAGGAGCCAACAAGATATCGTATTTTTTCTTCTTCTCTCACTCACACATTATAATCCAGTGAAGTGGATAGCTAAATAAAAAAATATGCTATTGTGTCCCATTATTTAATTGAACTTCTATTATTACAGTATTTTTTATCTCTCACAGTAATATCATTGAATATGTCAGCATATATTTTATTAAATAAATAACTAGAAAAATAAAATAAGTAAAATAAACTTATTCAATTTAACAACACAATAGAACTCAATACTTTGATAGTTCAATGCAAACTAATTATATTCGAAACTATTTCTATTCTAATATAAACTACATTAGAATATAAATAGTTATCTAGCCATCATAATGTGTAGCCATCAATGACATGGTATTCCATAATTATTATATCACACAATACATTTTAAAATTATAATGGGCAATTCAAATGGGCATCAGTTTATAGTTCAATATTAATATGCATGTGTAAATATTATATTGCATGTTCACATAAAAGTGTTGAAGAATGAGGATCAAATTTTACGTTATATACAGCAAAATTTAATGTTCATATAGGAGATCTTTTGAACAAATGAATATTTTTTATATATTTATATTTTTCTATGACAGACCCATTTTATAGCTAACAAGTAACCTTGATCTTACATTACAATTATACTAGAAATATAATTGGCATAATCTTGAACATTTTCTTCAACAGAAATATTTACAAAACTTGTACAGGTGTTCCTTTTAATGCAAAGACTTTAATGTATACTACTAGACAAGCTGCGCGGTACATATAAATTGTAACACTAATTTGCGGTCAATTGACCGTAACTCAATATTACCATCTCGTTTACTCTCAACTAGAACCCCTATCACGCTCCCTGTTTGTGAGCTGTCAAACTCCCGCGATATATGACGCAATTTTACTTTTAAACAGCCCGTCTAGTAGTATACACTGTTTTCTTTGTTTTATTGGCATTACAGTGCACGCTTGCGAGCGAGAAGATGGTCAGATGTTCCGAATGTCCCCACTATACGCCCACTTTTGCTCATACCAGATTTTAAAATTATATTGGAACCAATATTGATTGTGTTTATAAAAAGGTTTCTTTTTCATATCATTTTCTGTTGCGGAAGAAATAATGTATAAAATTCGAAATAGGTAACTACCCTATTATTCATCTAACTATATTGTTACTGCTTAGGGTAGCCTTTAAAAATAAGAAATGTTATTTCATGCTCCAAATGTTCTAAAGCTTATAATATCGGAGCATGTTTCTATGACCTTGTCCTTGTGAAAAGAAAAACATGTACATATTCAGAGATAATTTTATTGTAATATGATGAACAACATATGGATAACGCACAGACTAATAAACATAAAGACGCCATATAGACTAAGCTTTACATGTAAACACATTCGTTATAATGTCGGCTGATGGTCATGTTTTTTATCCAGACTCAGCAAAGCTACGCTACATCTAATGGTAATTACTGGGCACTGGGCAACCCAAAAATAGTGTCGACTAATGACTGACAAAGACATGCGTTGTACACAGTAAATCAACCAACGAAACGTGTGATGAGTCGCATCTTTGATACAGGTTTCATTTAAGCTTTATGGCTGTTCTGAAGTTAATTACAAGCGGTAAAGTTATTGTTTTCAAGAGATTAATGATAACGGGAGGCGTAAATGGCGGATAAAGTGACTAACTTCGGAGCGGCTATAGAGATTAACGAAAAGTCTACAGAATGGTGAGCGTGGGTACCACCGATCATGCCATTGTATGAGATGTCGTACAACCGACTTTTAGTTTTTTTTCTTTTTTTTTTATAGAGTAAGCCGGCAAACGAGCAAATGGGTCACCTGATGGTAAGTGATCTCCACCGCCCATGTACGCCTAGATTACCAAAAGAATTATGGGTCCTTTGCCGACTTTAAAGGAAATGGATAATTAAGGATTTGGGGAGGGGAGGGGTTTGGGCCTCCGGTTATCTCACTCACCGTACGAAACGCAGCAGCAAGGCCCATTCATGCTGTAGACAAAAGTGTCTACAGTGTGGCTCTACCACTCAACGAGCATTATATTATTATGTATAAATTATAATTAATCTATGTGCACCGCGATGACTACGACGCGACGTGAAAACACGATTAGTTTCCATATACATAGATTATAGTATTTACGTCATTACTATCTTACTCGTGATCATCTTATAATTGATACAAGATGGGCATCTTATAATTTGACGTCTTGTAGGTTTATTTGTCTGAGGTATGACGTAATGGTTCAGCTCTGCGTCTGCGGGCTTGTAATTTATAGCTTTGAAAGTGACCATTACAATTTCCATGACAATGGTCCAGCAACATTCGTAATTTGCTCGGTCAACCTTAACATCAACTAGATGAAAACGTATAGAAATTGAGCACGCCTTTTCATTACTTTGTTATTTGCGACATGTGACGAGATATTTCCACTTTGTAAAGACCCATTTACACGGACAGAGTTTATTAAACGACAGAGTCGAGAATATTTATGAGTGGTAGACCAACGCTGTAGACACTTTTGTCTACAGCATGAATGGGCCGGCTCGTCCGGGTACCGGTTACCACCGTCTCACAGAAAACTGGTGTAAAGTAGCAGCTTGCTGCTGCGTTTCGTACGGTGAGTGAGATATCCGGAGGCCCAAATTCCTCTCCCCTTTCCAATCCCTTACTTATCCCTTTCCTTTAATGTCGGCAACGCGCCCATGATTATTTTAGTATTGTGGGCGTACATGGGCGTTGGAGATCACTTACCATCAGGTGACCCACTTGCTCGTTTGCCGGCCTATATTATAAAAAAAATATATTTTAGAGCAAAGGCTAGCAGTCGAGCTAGTGACGGCTGATGGTAATTGATTTCCCGCTCATGAACATGGATGCGATATGAAAAGGAACTTTGTTCCTTATTAGGGAAGGAACGGTGATTGGGAAGAGAGGCGAGGGCGATTTGACCTTCTGGTAATCTCACTCACCGAACGAAGTGCAACGGCAAACTGCCACTTCACGACGATTTTGTGTGACAAAGTGGTACTGCCCATTAATACTGTGGACAAAATTGTGCGGAGTGGCTCTACCACTTATTACTGAGGGTTTACCGAGGGTCTTTCGGTTTCACAACACCCAGACCCAAAACAAATACCTACTGGTGCATCACACAAACATTACTCTGGGTCCGGGAATCGAACCCGTGGCGTTTTGTTTCACAGCCGCCTATGAATGCTGTCAAGATCACAGATGTACACAGACTGTGTAATATTTTAATCGTTTGTTGACCGTGTTTGTCTTATTTGATAGGAATAATGTATTTCATCCATTTCGTGTGGTAATAAGCATAGGTTATACCGTTAGTATATAAGTACTAACCTGGATACAGCGCCATAGGGGTTTTGAGTTGGATTATCTTTAAAGTTAGGTACATAAATCAAACCGCAGGCAAACCGGGCGGCAGTTTCAGGGGGCGCCAAAATCATAATGTAATATGACTAAAAATAAAAAAAACTTACTCCACCAAGCGCCTAGCATACGGAAGCCTGGTTGGCTCACCGTCGATTTGTAAGAAAAAGGCGCCACACAGGCCCTTTGTGCATCATTCTTATATTTTCTTTTAGTTTTTTCAAGTAATTTATCTCAAACGCTGGAGAGGAGCGCCAGTATCAAGTTGCTGGCCCTTTTCGAAAAAATCTTATATCCGGGGCTGATATTTACTGAACAAATTTGACAGCCTCCGTGGCGCAGCAGGCGAGTAGCCGGCTGCGAAGCGTGAGGCCGTGGGTTCGATTCCCGCACCTTGACAAATATTTGTCTGATCCGCAAATATTTGTCTCGGGTCTGGGTGTTGTGGGACCGCAAGTCCCTCGTAGTTCCTGATACCCACGATACAGGTTTACCTAGTGTGGGGTCAGGACTATGTGTGTGACTGTTGGGTGTATTTATTTATTTATTATTTAAATCTGGTCTTTCACGGTAAATGTGTCGCCGCCTGAATAAACTTAAATTCGCAACTAGATCTACAGTTTCAACGGCTTGTAAACTCTCAAGAAAATCTTCATTTTCTCGAAAAATAAATACGTTCAACAATAAAGTAAAGTGTCACTTAGCGTTAGGTAGCCGAATAGTGGGCCCGTAAAGTTAACGGCTACCTAAGAACCATAGGTGTAACCCCTAAGGGACGGTGAAAACAAAATTAACACTTAAAATATTTTAGGGTCCCACCTAAATTTAAGGGTTGATGGTGAAATCGGGCATAACTTTAGAGAAAACAAAAACACTTTATAAGTATCTGTAAGCATTGTACAATTTTCGGCCTTATCGCTCAAGGCAATCTCAATTTAAATGGCACTAATAATAGAATAGAATTATCAAAATCGTTTACATTTTCGAATGGACAAAGAATCGTCAAAATCGAATCACTCTGAATAAGTAATGCGTGTTTGGTGGTTATTAATTTAAAAAAAAACAATTATACGCATCGTATTAAAAACCTCCGTTCTTTTCTCGCCGGTTAAAAATTACAGCCTCATAATACCAGAAAGGCAAGTCTTATGTTGTTTCATCATTACTTAGCGAACGATTATCGCGATACAATAGAACAATGAGTTATTAAAATGTAATTAGATAATAATAATATACATGGCGAGTGTGAATGGTACAGTTGGGAGGGGAAGGCCTCGGCGAATTTTCATCGATCAAGTTGGAGATATTCTCGAGAAAGGCCAGGTCAGGAGTGCCCCAAACCGACGAGCATGTATGAAAAATTTAATGAGAGTGAATGAGGCCAAAGAGGTATGCAAGGATCGTAGCAAGTGGAAATCCGTTGTCTCTGCTTACCCCTATGGGAAACTGGCGTGAGTCTATGTATGTATGTATGTATGTATGTAATTAGATAATAATCAATACATATAATAATAATGTACTCGTATCTCCAAAGGGGTTGACGTCAGACAGGCGGCCGGTCGTAAAAACTACAAGCCAAATCTTTCTGTAACATGTGCTAAAACAAATACTTTAATGTATACTACTAGACAGGCTGTTTGTAAGTAAACTTGCGTCATATAACGCGGGAGTTTGACAGTTCACAGACAGGGAGCGCGATAGGGGTTCCAGTAGAGATTAAGCGAGAATATTGAGTTACGGTCAATTGACCGCAACTTACTGGCACAATTTCTATGTACCGCGCAGCTTGTCTAGTAGTATACATTAAAGTCTTTGGCTAAAATGCATGTTGCGCTGACCACACTGCGAGTGTGGTAAGAGCAGGTTGAAGATGAAGACATGTAATAATGTAAGTTTTGCGTGTCTGTACATCGCTTAAATTTGCAAAGAAATATATTGAGGGACTTTGAATTAAAATTCATTTGTGTCACTTTTAGAATTTCTCTCTGTCTGTCATTTGTCAGTGCTATTGAACACGCATCAAATCAAAACTATGAAAATGATTCTACCGAATTTGACGGAAATTCATAGAACTTCTCTTGGGGTCCTAAAATTTAGTCTTTATTTCATAAGAATAGGCCCACACTGGCAAAAGTTATTACAATTTAAAATCAAAAGTAACTTTGGCAACATGTATTTATTACCAGGTCAGTGACTCTAAGAGAAGGTACCAAATTCAAATCAAGAAATGGTGTTAATGTATACCATTCACTCACTGATAAAATCTCAAAAATTACTAAACCGAGGATCATAAAATTTGTTCAGATGATATTTTGTATAATGTAGAGGCCTGCTAAGAGACGATTTTTGAAAATTTACATATTAAGGGGTAAAGGGGGAGTTAACATGTTTATGAAACTTTTTTATGGATTTGATTTGGACAGAAATTGAGGACGAATATTGCTTGTTAAAAATAATGAGATACGTGTTTCACATTTTTGTATAATCCATTCGTATAAAGCAGTCTTCTGTTTTGACGCGTACCTCAGTCTACCTTTACAGGAAATGCATTTATAGTCTATACAATAATAATTATAATACTAATACTACTACTAATTATTTTTAAAGTTAAGTCAATAAAATACCTCGGTACAATAATCGATGGAAAAATATCATTTAAAGAACATATATCAGACACTACAGCTAGGGTAAGGAAACTAACCTTTACTCTTCTTAAATCAGTAGCTCACTAAAATCTACTGAAATGCATTTACTTCTCATTGTGCCAATCTATTTTGTCATACTGCATTCTTGCCTGCGGTGGTGCAGCAACCTCTCACCTCGTCGCCTTGGAAAGAGCCCAAAGGGCAGTCATAAAAACAATAATGAATAAACACTATTGTTATCCTACTGATACTCTGTTTAAAGAATTTAATGTCCTAAGTGTTAGAAAAATATTCATTCTTAGAGCGGTTTTGGAGTGTCACAGAGAAATACCAGCCATTCCTAATTTCGATCGAACGGCCGAGAAGCGTTCATTGTTGATTCCGGTCCCATCAGTCAAAACAAGCTTTGCCCAGCGCTCTAGTTTCTTTGTGAAACCTTTTTTATATAATAAGCTGAATAAAAACCATACAATTATCAACCTTAACTATCTGGAAGTCAAAAGAAAACTAACGTCTGTGTTACTGAACTGGTCATATCAATTCACAGAAGACTTTCTAAAAATCGTCAAATGACTATAATATTGTACTTAGACTAAGGTTTAGATTACTCATATATTTTTCAAGTGTTAATTTCTTTTGTTTATTTCTCCTTGTTACTTCTGTTGTAATGTAGCACCGTACTCCTAACCAAGCGAATCCTGTAAAAAACCCTCCACGAGACAGGCCTAGCCTAGTGTGGAGTGTTTTGCCGTACAATATTGTGTAAATACTTGGAAAATAAATTTTATTATTATTATTATTACAATGCTCACTATATTATGTTATGCGAAAATCCAGTTAACATAACATAGATATGATATGAAAAATGGAGTGGAGCCGAGGGCAAAAGCTAATAACAGGCCCTTAGAAGTGACGTTAAAAATAATAATATAATAATGAATCCGACTCGCCCTTGACCAGTTCTTCTCAGAATTTATGATGCCAATAGATTGTTCGATATGATATTATTTATATACGTAGTCTAGACATAATGGTGTTTTTTGCTATTATATCCATTACGGAAAAGATTGTGCCCAAAAAAAGTTAATATCTATCTAGTTAATTTTCCTCATAGTTTTTTGTTCTACACTCGCGGACAAAAAAACTGGACTACTGAAAAAGATTTACGTAAAATATAATTAATACATATGTATGCACTCACGCCTGTAATTCCCTAACTAAGGGATAGGCAGAGCTGTAATCAGTACACCCAAATTTTGCAGAGCTCTTTTCCGTCCCATGATGTGATAAGGGGGCGAGCCTATGGCCATACTAGGCACAATTCCACTCTGGGCTGACACTATGCATTTCACTATAGAAAACCCCGACGCGATCCGGGGATAGAACCCGAGACCTCAGCATAGCAGTTGTACCGCGTACGCGTTATCGAGGCAGACAATATAATTCATGATTTCTATAAATATATTGTGATTGAATTAAACGTTTTTTTTTACCATGGCTATGTTAAAATGTAGGGTCGAAGACCTTTATTTATCCTAAAAGTCAATAGTCGCAAGTGACTCGGTTTTGCTGTTCGCGAGTACATTATAATGTTTTATATTGTGTCACCCAGTGCCAAGATCAAGGTTACGATAGTTTGATAAATTGCTATTTAAATGTGGACATGCTTTAATGGAACTGGGGAGAGTTTGAATCCTCTAGTAGAGTTCTTTCGATCGAAATTATGAATGTCCTTCAATTGATTTTCTGATAAAATCGCTTGCAAAACTCTACCCCTCATGGGAAGGCCGATGCCTAGGGCTGTTGCATGGTGTATTTTATATATAATACAAGGCTGAAATTATAAGGCCTTTTGTCCATATTTATATACATCCAGGGTCTGACAGGAATTATCTGGTTATAATAAAACCTTCCCAGACTACAGTACATTAAATTGGTTTCTTCATATTATTAATTTATATGAAATGTGATCGCTTCTCCCGCAAGCAATTATCTAAGTTTCCCAGTCAGTACTTGTCAGTTGGCAAGTCTGCCGCGTTCCATATTTTGTCTGTATAAAACCACCAATAGTCAAATGGTTATTTAAATAACATGTTTTAAATAACGTTTCCAGTGTTAAGAATGATGGCAATAATGCAGGACAGGAATAGTGAGGAAGTACCGAAGGAGTTCCTCGAGACAGGACGCACAGGCCGCAGGAACGCAATGCCAGACATCCTGCATCCGCAGGGCGCTGAGGTGACCACCGCTGACCTGCCGTCGCGGCTGCAACAGCTGGTCACCACTGGTGAGTATGGAACAATTGTTTGTTTGACTCGTAACTGACCAATATGGCCAACAAATTAACAAATAAATACAATAAAGTAAAAACACAATAATGTGAAAAAAATATACATTATGGAACGTATGTTTCAATACTGTCCTTCCTTTCAGGTAAGGAAAAATAAATAATACTTATCTGTTGAACTATTATTTATCTTTGATATATTGCCGTAATTGATTATTATTGGTTATGCAATTTTTTTATACATTTTATATTTTGATACACTTTTATCTTGCACGGTTTTATTAAAAAATTATATACGTTTTTCGAGTGGGAGGAGGGTGATATAAAAGTAATCATTGTATCATCAAGTGGATGCAATGCGCGTCATTCATTGTGACCCATTTTATGGCAAATATCAATCTTCTAATATATAAAATTCTCGTGTCACAATGTTCGTTCCCATACTCTGAAATTTTGTGTGCATATCGGGTAGGTCTCAGTATCGGCCATCTATTTTTCATCCCCCTAAATGTTAGGGTGGTCCACACCTAATTTTTATTTTTTAGACAAAATTATTTGTTTTTATTTTTTTATGATGCAGCATTAAAAATACATACAACCCTACATTTTCAACCCTCTACGATCAACCCCTATTTTTTAATAGCGATATTAGTATTTTTAACGGGATGGGACCCGCTTGATGCGACTAGACTACTTTAATCCTGGAAATAGGCATTCACGCGGGCGAAGCCGCGGGCAACAGCTAGTTATATATAAATTCGTGACGTGTGCCTGTCACTCATTTGTATGGTTGCATCATGATATTCTTTGCTTGAAGCAGCTCGTTAAGAAATAATTGTCTTAGTTACGCAAACCAATGGATACTAGATTTTATTAAGATATTGAGATGTGAGAGTAAAAAGAGTCGTGACTATCAAATCAAGTAGAATTTTTCTTCGATGTATCTTTAGCCATAACCTGGAGACCGCTTTTTATTTTAGCTCTTGTCAGAACATGTCAAAATTTGATTTTTCATATCATTTTTTATCTACTTATTTAGTCCTTTGGGTTCCAATGTAATCATATTCCACCGAGTCCCTAAGTTTATCATTTTCATCTGAATGTTAGTAAGAACTGAACTGCCTCGGTGGCGCAGTTGTAAGCTAACGCTGAGGTCTCGGGTTCGATCCCCGGGTCTGGTAAAGTGATATTGGGTTTTTCTATTACGAAATGCTCAGTATCAGTCCGGTGTCTGGAATTTTGTGCCTGGTATGGCGATCGGCTCGCCCCCTATCACATCGTGGAACGGAGATACGCTCGGCAAAATATGGGTGTACTGGTCACACCTCTGCGTACCCCTTCAGGTATTACAGGCGTGAGTGCGTATATATGTATGTTAGTAAGAGTTACTTAGCTATATTTATTAGGCAACAATTGAGCCGCAACATGGCACATAGGACGCTCAACGTGTTTGGCAACGATATCAAATGACACGGAACATTTACATGACGCGTCATGTAAAAAATAGGCTCAATTGGCCAAACAAAGTTCCTAAACATGTTTTTTTTTATTTTTCCTAAGCACATCCACATCGTGTATATTGACAATTTGTTATGAATTAACTTAAGGTAAATAATCTGATATACACGACACTTATGGAGCGCATAAAATTCGCTGAATAAGTAGCATGTAGTACGAGTATTATTACAGGACTTATACTACAATGTTTGTTCAACATGATCGGCTACATGCTGAGTTTATATGACGCATACGTTATTACGAATAGACTGAATAGCCACCACCGTAGACAAGATGAAAACCCGCAATAGTGGGTCGTTCTGGCGATTCAGGCCGAAAAAGGGTCAAATAGAAATAAAAAAATCATCAAATTGAACAACAATCAATTAGGAAAGAATAACATTACCGTGAAAAAAATAGATCAACATATTTATAACTACTTTAATAAAACCGATTTAAAAAAAAAGCTAAATATAAGTACTTACTTAATCAATTTGTTTTTTTTTTGTGATTTATTTTAAGTATTTATAACCGACGAATAAAAAATTGAAGGTTCTCAATTCGACGCGTATATTAAGCTTATTTAAAGTATAATCACACGTGATACTCCACCAATTGTGGACCTATTTTGATGATTGTTTTTTATTATAAAGAGCTCAAATTTGGTCCCATTTAAATTTCAAGAATTTCTTCTCTAAGGGGGTGAAATCGTCAAAATCGGTGTATAAATGAAGTTATAGTCGTACATCCCCTACCCCTATTTAACCCTTTAGCAATTAAATTTCTACTTAAAATTTTAATGAGATTAACATATAGCCTATATCCTTTTGAATGAAAAAAGAATCATTAAAATCTGATTACTGTAAAGGTTATGCGTGGTTATACGTGCAACAAAAATACTCTCGTCGAATAGAGAACTATTTACCTATTTGAATATTTTTATGTAAACACAATCGTAATACTGTATGTATCATGATCCATGTTCTACGATTCGCCAATCCTCGTCTTTTGAATTTTTTTATTAGCTTGAATGACGAAACGAGCAGGTCGCTCGCCAGATCGTATCTAAGCGCCATGCCTGCTTATAAACAAGTAACACTACACAGAACTTTGAATTAGTAAGCAATGCATGTCACTGGACTGCGTTCGTCACCACCGAGACATAAATTAAGTCTCATTATGCCTCGTGATGTCACTGGCTTTAATGTCCTTCATCAAAATTTTGTCGAAACAGATTTCGCAGTAGGTGTTAGGTAGGCACCTAGGCTTGGTGAGCCAAGGTATTGTGTAATGTATCGTCTTGTAGGTTTATTTGTTTCAGCGTGAAGAACCTTTCTGTTATTCTACCCGTCACTAGGTACCGAATTAATTAAGGCGTAGGTATATGCTTCAGACATTCTGTTGAAGTTTGATTGTGAGGTAAATAAGTTGGTGGGGTAGCCAGGTTAGTTATGATTCATTGGAGATGGAGTGCTTAGCTCATTTATAGTGGTCATCTCATAGTACTAGCAATAGTTTCCTTGATATATTTTTTTCATTAGTGTCAATTGTTCGTGAACTAAACATAACTAAAATATAGTTAACTCCAGTCAAATAGGTGGTTAGGTACTAAAATAACAGAACTTACTAAGTTTAGGTCAGGACTGGTATACACTGTAGAATACCCACAATGTCACACATATGGCACTGTACTTTGAACTAAAACAGGACTAAATGAGAAATTACTTAATTTAGTTTTTATTTATTCGATGACAACAGAATTGAATACTAATAATCAATTCCAACACATTTATTTTAAGGAATCCATTATTTTTCGTCTTCTTCATATAATAAGCAAACCCACGAAAACGCAAGTAAAAATAATGCTATTTTTTATTGAAGCGATGACCTTTCGTATATAATGTTTATTAACATTTCATTATCTTTTTCGATTAACTACCTAGTCTGAGTTCTGGCGTCATTCATACAAGTTAGACCATAAAAATTGGTTGATACTAATTTTGTTGCTTCCAATTTATTTTGGCTTCGAATCTAAAAAGGTTGCTATTTATATTACATTTAATTGGTAATAAATTCTTGCTACTGCATATCTAATTTGAAAATATAGTTAGAACACCACATTTTTGCTATTTACAAGGTGGTAAACTGGTAACTGGTATGTCTTATGCGAATGTTCTTTTGTGTGCCTATCATTGCTATATTATTGTTAGAACTGAGAGGGTTTGTTAGTTTATTGCACTGACTATAAGTAACATTAAAAAAACACGAATTATTAGCCTTATCTCGCAGGAGTGTGACGTTTTAACCAATAAATACGCTCGCCAGATCGTATCTAAGCGCCATGCCTGCTTATAAACAAGTAACACTACACAGAACTTTGAATTAGTAAGCAATGCATGTCACTGGACTGCGTTCGTCACCACCGAGACATAAATTAAGTCTCATTATGCCTCGTGATGTCACTGGCTTTAATGTCCTTCATCAAAATTTTGTCGAAACAGATTTCGCAGTAGGTGTTAGGTAGGCACCTAGGCTTGGTGAGCCAAGGTATTGTGTAATGTATCGTCTTGTAGGTTTATTTGTTTCAGCGTGAAGAACCTTTCTGTTATTCTACCCGTCACTAGGTACCGAATTAATTAAGGCGTAGGTATATGCTTCAGACATTCTGTTGAAGTTTGATTGTGAGGTAAATAAGTTGGTGGGGTAGCCAGGTTAGTTATGATTCATTGGAGATGGAGTGCTTAGCTCATTTATAGTGGTCATCTCATAGTACTAGCAATAGTTTCCTTGATATATTTTTTTCATTAGTGTCAATTGTTCGTGAACTAAACATAACTAAAATATAGTTAACTCCAGTCAAATAGGTGGTTAGGTACTAAAATAACAGAACTTACTAAGTTTAGGTCAGGACTGGTATACACTGTAGAATACCCACAATGTCACACATATGGCACTGTACTTTGAACTAAAACAGGACTAAATGAGAAATTACTTAATTTAGTTTTTATTTATTCGATGACAACAGAATTGAATACTAATAATCAATTCCAACACATTTATTTTAAGGAATCCATTATTTTTCGTCTTCTTCATATAATAAGCAAACCCACGAAAACGCAAGTAAAAATAATGCTATTTTTTATTGAAGCGATGACCTTTCGTATATAATGTTTATTAACATTTCATTATCTTTTTCGATTAACTACCTAGTCTGAGTTCTGGCGTCATTCATACAAGTTAGACCATAAAAATTGGTTGATACTAATTTTGTTGCTTCCAATTTATTTTGGCTTCGAATCTAAAAAGGTTGCTATTTATATTACATTTAATTGGTAATAAATTCTTGCTACTGCATATCTAATTTGAAAATATAGTTAGAACACCACATTTTTGCTATTTACAAGGTGGTAAACTGGTAACTGGTATGTCTTATGCGAATGTTCTTTTGTGTGCCTATCATTGCTATATTATTGTTAGAACTGAGAGGGTTTGTTAGTTTATTGCACTGACTATAAGTAACATTAAAAAAACACGAATTATTAGCCTTATCTCGCAGGAGTGTGACGTTTTAACCAATAAATACACTTGTTGTTTATGAGATATAATATCTAATGTGGGTGACGAGGGCAGTGCAGTGCCATAAAGTACTTTGTAATTATTCAGAGTTATGGTTGGCACTGCAACTGTTCTTATGGAGTATCCTCAGGTACGCAGGTTTCCCCACCAAGTTTCCTTCACCGTTAAAGCTAGTGAATACAATAAAAATGAATACAAGATCAAACTTAAAAACTCAGATGTGCGTGCTCTGAGTGTCGGTTTTGAACTTGGTGACTTCCGTTTTGAAACCCTCTTGTCCGTTTTCTTGTATTGTATTGAAACTATAGGAAATTTACCATAATTAATGAAAAATGTACTAAAACTGCAAAAGTGTTTCCAATGACTGATACGCGGTCAGTCACATCGTGATATGTACGATATGCGGCAGCGATTAAAGTCGTTACTTACACAAATTAGCGATTGACGCAAATTGTAATCTAATCTGTTTGTCTATACTACAACCTGTTGTGGATACGTGGCGTCTTTGATTTTAGGATTTTTGTGAAAAGTCTAAAATTACTTTCCGAGTGTCGCGCCAAGTGTCAGAGGTTGGCGTCAGAGATGCTGTCGTCTGTTATCATCCTACTACATTTCAGCTTCACAGCTACTGACGACGTGCGTTAGTGACGCTACCGTCGAATAGACTTAATACGTAGTAGGTACTAATGCGCAGACGCGGCATTACTGAAGCCCTTGACGCTATCATTGGAAATCTATTTTAAGAGAAATAATGCTAACAAAAATTAAGTAGTAAAAAAAAAAAGTAGTTAAGTGACCTCCATGACGCGATAAACCTCAAAATATAAAATTTCAACTGGCTTGTGTTTTTAACATAATTTTGTTACTCGTGTCAAAAGTTTTTTAGTGTTTAAATATCATACAAATCATTTAGAATGGTAAATAAGAGTGTACCATTTTTTTGGCCACGATGGTACGGAAGTGGAACAGGTGGATCCATTATTCACAGTCAATCGTAGACGGTTAATAACGGCTCCCTCTTTTTACGGTAATATATAATATAAGCTCACGCGTGTATCACTTGAAGCGTAGGCATAGGTGCAAATAGTACACCTTAAATCTGTCCCATACCATGGTGGGCGAGCCTATCGCCATATCGAGCACAAATTCCAAATCTGGGCAATTTATGTGTGGATACTCCAAACATGAATTGTAATTAAAAGACCTGGTATTTGGACGCGAAATATCACGGTTTCAAATCAAGTAAATACTTACTGTTTATCTTTTTCTTTTTTCATAAAAATCCCGTTTACTAATACTTTCCCAACCCGGGCGAGGAGAGATGGTTATGTCGGAGTCACCAACCCAATTGTTATTACCTGAATCTCCGGAAATCTCACCATATTAAACGCAACAGCATGCCACATCACGTCGGTTTTCTGTATGATAGTGGTACTGACTCGGTCGAGCCGGCCCATCGACGCCGTAGACAAAGTATCTACAGTGTAACTGCCGTTTACGAACTCTAATACTTACACTTTTATTAAACCTTTAAAATGTTCTAAAGTCGTCGTCCATAAGCATTAGAATAAATAAAATAATACGGGGCGAGCGTATTTAAAGTTTTATTTTAGTGCGAGCAATATACTCGTAAAAGTTATTTGGGATGAAAATCAAATGCTGGCGTGGAACATTAAATAGCTGGAAGGTATAAAGATCGGTAGGTGTGACTGTAAACCAGAATTTATGATCTTTTTAAAGTCTTTGATTAGTTTATGCACGTTACAACGTGGTAGGTCCCTCGTATGCGAGAAGCCGTCTGGGTTGGTACCACTGCATTGTCTATTTCTGCCGCCAAACGGCAGTGTGTTAGTAGCAGCAGTCTGTTGTGTTCCGGTTTGAAGGGCATTGAAGCCAGTGAAATTACAGGGCATTATGGGACTTAATTTCTTGTGTCTCGGGGTGACGAGTGCAGTTCAATGACATGCAGTGTTTTGTAATTTAAAGTTCTGTGTGGTGTTGCTTCTGTTTATGGGCAGGCGTGTCGTTTACCATCAGGCGAGCGACCTGCTCGTTTCGTCACTCAAATAAATAAATAAAAAGGCAGTCACACACAGCTCTGACCCCACACTAGGCGAACGAACGAAATACGAAGGGTTTGCGGATCCAGTAGGCCCAGACCCGAAATAAATATATTTTGTGGATCACACTAACAATGGTCACGGTGCTGGGATCGAGCCCGCGGCCGCTCGTTTCGGAGGTTATCGAATCACAAGTTATCTAATAAAACAATACTTGCTTTAATAATAAAATAAAAATTAAAACTACAAAGCATACAATTACAAAATTACCCTAATTTCATGCGTTATGATCTGCGGTTAACAACCTTTACAAGTTTCGTGAGGAGTGAGGACGGTTCAGTTCATTGAACCCGATGTTCGGCTCGTCTAGTTTAGTCATTGGCGGCATTTCGTAGGTCAAGTGAGGTGTTTTTAAGTTGACATGGTACTGGTAACCTAACTACCCTGATGTCCATATAAATAAATAAATAAATACATAAATACACCCAACTGTCACACACATAGTCCTGACCCCACACTAGGTAAACCTGTATCGCGGGTATCAGGAACTACGAGGGACTTGCGGTCCCACAACACCCAGACCCGAGACCAATATTTGTGGTTCACACAAACATTTGTCCCGGTGTGGGAATCGAACCCACGGCCTCTCGCTTCGCAGCCGTCTACTCGCCCGCTGCGCCACGGAGCTGTCGAATAAAATGTGAATATATTTTTTTATTAGCCTAAAGTGTGTCCCAATGCTGGGCAAAAGGCTCCCCTTTACTTATCTCACTGGATTCGGCCTTTTGTCAGCTTCTCTCTTGAATTTCGCCCCGAAGGCGTCTAACTCTTCTCTGCACCTAGTTTTCGGTCATCCGCGTTATTTTAAAATTATTCAATATTTAAAGGAAATAGATCCCTTTCCTTTAAGGTCGGCAACGCTTCCATAATTATTTTGGTATTGTGGGCGTACATGGGCGGTGGAGATCACTTACCATCAGGTGACCCACTTACTCGTATATGCTATAATAAAAGGGGTAATTAAGAGATTGGTATGGGGAGGGGGATTTGGGTCCCCGTATATCTCACTCACCGTACGAACGCAGTAGCAAGCCGATACTTTTTACGTCGGTTTTCTGTAAAACAGTGATAACGGCCCGAGCGATTTTTTTGTATACTGTCTGACTTCCTACTATTAATGTAAATGTGATAGTTGGGATGTTTGTTAATCAATCACGCATTAACGGATGAATGGATTTGGATATAGAAATATGGCACACGTAGACCGTGACCTGGGTTAACATAGTATATTTTTTATAATAAAAAAAAACTTCTACGCTTGCCGAGATGCAAGCAACAGCTATCCATATATCATAAAGTGACACATTTTATACGCGGTCATTATTACTATCGTCACAGATATAGTATCTAAATAGGCATCGCAATGTTATTACATTCTTCGGATGTCGAGGCGAAGTATGAGATTTTGCGCACGCGTCTTCTGATTAAGTCTGCACTCGACGTTACCGAAGTAAGACTTCAGTTGAACACGGAATTGCCTTTTCGTGGCGTAAAGGTGTAAAAACTCCTCTAACGCCTGGTTTCTGTAAGGCTGATCAATGTTTAATTAACTAATCAACTGTCAATTCCCATGCCCTCAAAATTGAGTTGCTAGAAGCGTGATCAACACCTTTGATTTAACACACATGTTAACAGTTAACATAGCTATCAAATTAAGATGAAAACACGTAGGTCAAACGCTACTAAAGAGACATCAAATTATTATTATTTTCACTAAATTAACGTTTCAGCAACTCGAATTGATTTGACAGCGATGACAGATTCTGTTAGTTGAATGTTGATTTGATCTGCCTTACAGAAACCGCGTGTTAGTGTTTCAAGGGTGCTTCTCTTCACTAAATTACTCTTGTGATGTTACAGCCGGTACTAAAATCTTGTCACGCTTGGTTTCATACATACATACTTGCATTGTCTATTTGAATGTATGTCTGTTTGACGTATTGTTTATACCACGATATGAGTACCGCTATCCATCTGTGAGTTGTGACAGTTTCAAACTTACTGATAGTAAATATGACTTACTGACGTACGCGATAAGCTGATAAACTCAACTTGACTTATATGGCTTCTTTAATCGGCTGCAAATTGTAATGATCTTGTTTGATCGCGGCTCTGCCCGCGTGGATATCTTTCTCGTCATATTTACGTGATAATATCTATGTGACTGCCTCGGTGGAGCAGTTGTAATGCGTACACGTTACGACTGAGGCTGACGCTGAGGTGTCGGGTTCGATGCCGGATCCGTTAAGAGTGATATTGGGTTTTTCTATTACGAAATGCTCAGTATCAGCCCGGAGGCTGGAATTGTGCCTGATATGGCGCTAGTCTCGCCTCCTATCACATCATGGGACGGAGATACGCTCGGGGAAATGTGGGTGTACTGATTACACCTCTGCCTACCCCTTCTGGGATTACAGGCGTGAGTGCGTATGTATGTATATGTATGTACCTGTTGACGGAGAAATATGGAAATATGGGTTAACAATGTTAATTGAGTTCTTAACATCATTATGTTAATTATAATACTTTATACATGTAGTAGTTAATAGATTAGTTTAGTTGCACGCGGCTAATATTGAATGTTTTTTTAACGAGGTGCAGCTCTCTGTCGTGACGGTAACCCAATATGAGTTGACTTGTGGTCTCTTCATTCTGGAACGTTCGTTGTATTGAGTTGCAAATTATGCATAACAATTAATTTACAAGGTTACAACAATTAGTTTACAGGACGGCTGGTACCACCGCTTTGTCTATTTGACCAACTGAATGTTGTTCACCTTCCAGATCTTTTGGCCAGTCTCTGCCACTTTTATTGCCATCATATTCCATCTTTTCTTCTAACCCAAGAGTCCCGCCCATTTCCACTTCAATTTAATGTTACGTTCACGGACGTCAGCAATGTTAGTCTGAAGCCGGATCTCCATGTTTGGAATTTTATCTATTAACTTGATGCCTAATTGACAACCTCCGCGGCGCATTGGCCGACTAGCCGGCTGTGAAACCGGAGGTGTTTTCTGCATCCAGACAAATGTTTGTGCGATCCAAAAATATTTGTTTCGGGTCTGGATGTTATCTCCCCAGAAGGGTTGACGTCAGGCAGGAGGCCGGTCGTAAAAACTACAAGCCAAATCTTTCTGTAACATGTATTAAAGCATGTTGCGCCGACCCCACTGCGAGTGGGATAAGGGCAGGTAGAAGAAGAACTTGATACTTAACATACAGAGCTATACAGTGCTATGAGTTAAATTATCCGCTTTGTCAATCTTCGGATATTTCGAAAATCCGGCATGTTAGAATGATGACCTAATGCAAATCTGTTACATTAGATTATGTACTTGCTTTTTTTTCTCGAGTGATTCATCGAAACCTGATGGCCAGGCATTCATTGTATATTCGTAAAAACCGAACATTGCCGAAGCGCATACTGTATGTCGCCGCACTGAATTTTTCTACAAATGTTAATACCCATTAAAAACAAGGGACAAAATGTCATATTGATATTTATTATAATGCAAAGTAGGTAACATAAAACCGCGACAAGGTCACTGCGTCCGTCCGTTGCGCAAAATATGAGCACTAGGTTTTGTTCATGTGTTCGCTTACCAAAATAAACCGACTGTCCTTGGGAACTATTTACCTCGGTTTAGGGATACCATCATACTTCCAAATATCTATTTTTAGTAGAAATGTGCAACAGAGCGGGTACATAAAATATATTTAGACTGAGACGCTGAAACGTGAGTGGTAGAGCCACGCTGTAGACATTTTTGTCTACAGCATGAATGAGCCGGCTCGTCCGGGTCGCGTTACCACTGTCTCACAGAAAACCGGCGTAAAGTAGCAGCTTGCTGCTGCGTTTCGTACGGTGAGTGAGATATCCGGAGGCCCGAATCCCCCTCCCCTTCCCAATCCCTTAATTATCCCTTTCCTTTAAGGTCGGGAACGCGCCCATATTTTTTTGTATTGTGGGCGTACTCGGGCGGTGGGGATCGCTTACCATCAGGTGACCCACTTGTTCGTTTGCCGGCCTATGCTATAAAAAAAATCAGTCGTAACGAATACGCATTAAAACTGCGCCACCGAGGCAGATTTAGGAGTACTTACTGTAAATTAAGAAGAAGGAAGTAATCTGAAGCCCCCTTATCCTCCCACTGCATCTGTACTTTGTGCTTCAGTATTTTAGCAGTTAAATACATCTTAAACAGACAGATACTCTTTCACGTTAGTATAGCTTCGTGGTCTCTTCCATCTCGGCTCGGACCAAGAGGTTCGCAAAATCGTATTTCTGTCGGACCATAAAGCTGTGGAATAGCTTGCCGGCGCACGTGTTTCCTCCTTCCTATAACTTGGGATCCTTTAAACGGAGTGTGAAGAAGCAACTAAGCAGGCCGGCATAATTCTGCCGATCTGCGATAGATTCAGTGTCTATCGTTGGTCGACAGTATTCATGGATTGCGCTATACTTACCATCAGGTGTAGCGTAGTCACTTTGCCGAGCCAGGATAAAAAAAAAAAAAATAAAAAAAAAAGTTAAAACGTGCGACGGAAGTTGGCCACGGTTATAGTTTTTACAATTGTCTTAATGATTATTGTGGAACATAAAAACGTGTTTTTACAGTTAAATACGTCAGTGAGTCTTATCACGCGCGTCGTGTCGGGAATATATGTAGCTACAGTAACACAAGTATAGTTTGTTCCATTTCACGAAGACGCACGAACTCTGAATAGGGTATTTGAATATGTCGACTTTTATACATTATTTCATACATACATACGCACTCACGCCTGTAATCCCCGAAGGGGGTAGGCAGAGGTGTAACCCATACACCCACATTTCGCCGAGCGTATCTCCGTTCTACTATGTGATAGGAGGCGAGCATTTCGCCATACCGGGCATAAATTCCAGACTCCGGGCTGATACTGAGAATTTCGTAATAGAAAAACCTAATACCACTTGTACCCGGCCCGGGGATCGAACCAGAGACCTCAGCGTCAGCCTCAATGGTAACGCGTACGCATTACAATTGCGCCAACGAGGCAGTCAAGGCATATTAAGCAGTATTTTATATGCAACCACCAATAATACCAAAAAGAAACAATTTTGCGAAAACAGAATTAAAATTAGTTAAAAATGAGGTCGCAGTTCATGTTTTTTATATTGGTACAAGGAAAATGGGTGCGTAGTGGGAAAATCTCACTATCTGCCTCGCACGCGTGCACCATAATGGCATGACTTGCCTTGTGACGTAACTTGCCATATCGTGCATCCTCTTTCCGTCATTTGACAACTACCCTCTCCAGCAGATTTGAATGGCTTCTCACTTGTTTATTTTTGACTTGATTTATATAATTATTACGATAATAGATTTTAGGAAAAAGAAGCTAGTGACTAGTTAAATACCCTATTATCTACTATTTGCACTCTGATGGGAGGTCATTTCCTTCCCCCTTCTATTATTCTAAGGTTGGTAACGCACCCATGATTCTAGTATTGTGGGTGTTCGAAGGCGATGACTACTTACCATCAGCTGGCATTAACTCGTTTGCCAATAATAAAAACACATGATACTGATACGTTATATTAGGAAAGTTTTATTTTTATTAGCTTGAATGACAAAACGAGCAGGTCGCCCGCCTGATGGTAAGCGCAACGCCTGCCCATAAACAGACACAGCACCACTCAGAACTTGGAGTTACAAAGTACTGCATGGCACCGGACTGCGCTCGTCACCCCGAGAAGTATAAAAGTTACGTCTCATAATGCCCAGTAATTGCACTGGCTTCAATGTCCTTCAACACCGAAACACAACAATGCTTACACCCTGCTGTTTGGCGGCAGAAAAGGAAATACATACCCAGACGGCCTCTCGCATACGATGGACCTACCAACTAGTAAAGTAAAGAAAGTATGAAAAATTAACTACTAGTAGGGAAGGCTTGTGCTCGTGCTCAACAGTAGGTCAGTATGTGATGCGGGGCTGACATTTATAGTAATAGCAAGACCCGCTTAAAAATAAAGCTACAATCTCTGCAAAATTGTCTAGCAAACATTTCTCACAGAAAACCGGTGTAAAGTAGCAACTTGCTGCTGCGTTTCGTACGGTGAGTGAGATATCCGAAGGCCCTTTCGTTTAAGGTCGTCAACGCGCCTATAATTCTTTTGGTATCGTGGGCGTACATGGGCAGTGGAGATCACTTACCATCCGGTGACCCACTTGCTCGTTTGCCGGCCTATGCTATAAAAAAAACATAATCGTTTTACAGCCTGATTTAGCCATGCGATGTATAAATAATAAGTAGGTTTACAATTTCACAGATAACGTTCCACAATGTATGTTATGACCTTTTTGACACGCTTTTGTTAACATAATACTTGTCTTTCATGCATGACGTGGTCACGTTATGATTGTTTTTTTTTATTTGGAAAGGCAAAGTGACTATATTGGACCTGATGTTAAGTGCAAATGTGTAGTGCAATCCAAATATAATGCCGACCGTCAAGATATTGGATCCCTTGACGGTCAGCAAAATTATACGGGCCTGAAGTTTATTTTTTATTATTTTCATTGCCCTAGATAGGCAGACGAGCAGACGGCCCACCTGATAGTAAGTGGTTACCGCCGCCCATGGACCTCAGCAATGCCAGAGCACAGCCAGTCCGCTGCCTGCCGAAGTTACTGAATATACACTGACTGATCCCGGAACGCGACTCGACTGAACGATCCACTATGACACGTTTTCTACCACGTCTGGTGGTCCCTATCCAGTCGGATACAAATATATCTAATACTCTCCCACCCAGATTTTACCCTCCAGATCAGACCTCCCAATAATCCTGTACTCCCTGAAGGGATAGGCAGACGTGTAACTAGTACACCCACAATTCGCGGAGCTTATTTCCGTCTCATGATTCCCTATTAATAGGAATAATAATAATATTCTAAACTTTTAAAACTGTACTGTAATATGTTATTTACAGACAACCCGCAAGCGGGCTCGTCGAAGACCGATATAGACGTGAAGAAAAACGACGAACCGCCGACGAAGAAGAGCAGTTGCAGTTGAGCTGCCTCCCCCCTCGCGGTGCCGCACCCCCGCGCACCCAAGGATTCGCCCAAAGCTGAAGTAATCTCAACCCAGGTATCGTTAGCCCCACCTCTATATTTAGGCGAGGTAATGTAGTTGTACATCGGTAGTACTTATGGCACACTATCAGACTGACTGCATGAGTACTGTTGACATATTACTGTGTGCAGCCGTGATTTAAACTTCACGCAGTGAAGTGAAGTTGGCTACAGTCGTCTCTTGTCGATTTATGCTAGCTCAATGCGCGGTGACAGCTCATAACTTCGTGCAGTTGTAAAAACCGACTGAAGGTAACTTCGTGCACTTGAGTAAATCAATTGCACCTCTGCAGTCCGTCTGATAACAGCCTTAATCGTAAGTGGGCGTACGTCGAATTTATAATGTATGTTGCTCACGTGAATGCTACAATCGATCGAATGTTAGATGTCTGATTGCACTGTGTTTATGAATGTAGCTTTATTGGTTAGTCGTAGGCGTAGGAAAGATATTCAGATAAAGTCGAAACGTGCTGGTTGTTGGCAGATAGAATTGGATTCAAATAAATTACTTATTAATCCATAAGCTCCCAACTTTCAGAGAATAAAATAATACATTAAATGCATAATATAGTATACCACAAATGACAAATGCCGTGAAATATCTTTACTACGTCTACGATTAACGTGTTATCGCGTTAACACGTCAAGTTGTTAATCAGTGGAACGCGATAGAAATGTAATTGTCTATGACAATCGAAAGTTCATAGTAAAAGTAAATTGGTGATAATTATTGTACGTGATGACACTCAAACTGTATGTAATGTATGGCCAGGTGACAATTGTATGATAACGGAATAGAATATTGTATGACAAAACATCCCGTATATATTAACAGGATTGACAAAAAAGTAGTTGAGTGTAGTTTCCAAAAAAAGGCGCAGCTTTCTGGTCTTTTTTGTTGTAAATGTGGGTAGTCCACAATGTTCGTGCAAATTCAGAAAGATTCGCGTACTGCCGACATACTCACATCTGGCCATAAAACAAACTAAATGAAAATGGAAACAAAAGTATTGAATAGATTTTATAATGAAATGTTCTCATTGTTAACAAGGTTTGAAAGTCAGTTACCTACATTTTTTTACATACAAGTCATTTTATTAACGCTTAAATGAAACTTGTGTTTTCATATAAAATATTTGTATGTTGTGCGTCTTTATGTTTTGTTTATAGAAATATGTCTAGTTTTAGTAAAATGGCGGCTAAATCTACCGTAGCATTTGATATTCGTAGAATATTGCATGTTGGCGAGGGCATAGTGATGTAGTTATGTGGATGTTTGACAAGGTATCTGAAAGGTTTGTGAGTCAGACAAAACAAAATTGTCAGAAAATTAATTTTTGTCACTGAAGTCATACTTCAACAAAAAAAAGACCGAAACCTATTACAACCTGTGAAAAACAGATGAAAAATGGGACCTCTCCTTATGTATTCAGTCATATAAAATTATACAGATTTAAAGTAGACTATATTAAAGCGTTGTCAATTTCGATACATATGTTGGAATATGAATGATTAGCAAACATATGTCTGGCTTTTAGCTCGAGGAAAACCATCAGTATTGAGTGTTTGGGTCCAATACTTTATTAGCTAGGGGTCGAGTTTAATTCAAAGTACAGTGAAATTATTCAGAATAATATGACGTGTATAATAGATAAAAGACGTTGTTTTTAAATACAATTAATTTTCTATATTTGTCAACCTTCTGTACAGCACACGTCATAATATACATGTTTTGTATTGTAATTCCCTTCTTCCAACAATAAATCAGAAAATATTTTTTTATGATTACTAAAAATATTTCTTAAATATACTCACAGACATGGTGTCTACCGACAGATTTATTAAGTTATTGCACAAGTATCACTTAAATCATCCAAAAAATTTGGATAGTTCTCGATAACCTAGTAGTAGTACTTTGTTTTAAAAAGTCGTTTATTTCCATAAAATACAATTTCGAATTTATAAATAACTCGATCTGAATAAATCTTTATGTTGTTAATATATTTTGCATTTAATTATATTTCTAAAATAATGGTATTATTACACAATGTAAAAATAAGCATGAAGTAGCTTTGCGCTGACGCTATATTTTTCTTATTCCACATTACTTAGTTAACTGAATACTGTAAAAATAAGCATGAAGTAGCTTTGCGCTGACGCTATATTTTTCTTATTCCACATTACTTAGTTAACTGAATACTGCAAAAACTAAGCTAACTTGAACTTAACCATACATACACTTTATATGAAAAATGTCTTACTGCAACTACAACAATAGGTATTCTAGTATAATCTACAATGTACTATTTACTAATATGAAAGTAAAGGTATTTTACTAACGACTATTTCCGACTGTTTTGAATCGAGGCCACTGTTCGTCTCTTTCGTTCTCGTAGCAACATGCATCTCTCAGAAAGAGATAAGTCAATTATTGACAAGTTACTTTTGAGGCTTTTATAATGTAACATAGCTGTAACTGGGCATTTTGTATTAAACTAGATGTCATTTATAATGTTTAGTAATTTATTAATTATGCATAGTATATGGGATGTATAGTTTAGTATAACCCGTATTTAGTTTTGTTTAACAATTAAGCATGTTTGGTATTCAAAACCACACACCTTGTATATGGTACAATATCCTTTGAGTTCTTAGTTCATTCAACATATCATAATGGATTTAAAATACTATTTTTTTAATAAAACGAAGTGGAATTTTGGAATCTCACCATTTTTTACCTCTGCACTGGTCAAATGTCCAAAATCATTTTGACATGAGTGTTTTTATAATCGATACTATATCTAAAATTCTAGCTCCAAATACACTAGAATCCTAACAAATTTAATCGATTTAGGTGCAATTTCTAAAATAAAATTGTAAACATGCTCGTAGCTGTAATCGGAAATCTTTTGGCCTTAGTATAATATTCATATATATATTGGAACATCGAATAATCAACGCTCTATAGGCTTCGGTGTTTTGATGTTGTTGACCTTTCACCATGCTCGCTATTTGCATTCCAATCTTTCGTATTTTAGGTGAAATATTAATTGACGTAGCAAGAATCAATAAATCGAGACACGATTTAATCGATTACTTTGATAATTCAACTCGCACTCATTTGTGTCATCACGCCGAAATAACATATAATCAGGATCATCAAACAATCAATAAATGTTTCATTAGGATTATCAATAACTGTCAAATGTGATCAATGTTTTCTCCCTGCAAGTATTTGCATTTATTATGTCGATATATATATTGCACGTCCTTAACCAACGTAGATATAGCATAACAAAAACCAACGCACAGAATCTGTGACATTTCTCTTTTGCGTTTTTTTGTATTACATACAATTTACCGTTTTAAAACGTACGTGTTTTCATCGATATTTAGCTATTAAAGTATATTTGTGGTAGTGTCAATTTATGTGATTAAATTATTTCGTAATGTTGAAGTGTTTATAATATTTTAGTTATAACAATTAAATGCGTATTTAAAAGTGTAAAATACTTCAATAATGTAACAGGATATCTTTACTACGATAGACCGAGGTATCTTCATCTTGCCTATAGGTTTCAACAACGATGAAAATACAAGCGATAGCTTGACGCGACGTCGCACTGCTTTGATGTATATTGACAGTCAGGAGTCTCTTAAGTTAAGGATATTATGGTGAAAACGAGTATAAAATGTCCTGACATGGCATTAAATTATTGAGGACCCTTTATATTCCAATATAATTAAACATAACTAGCGGCCGTTAAATAAAAGAAAATACCACATACACACTTTGATATAACTCTTTTATACATCTAGTGCTGTGACAGTATCGAAATCTACTAGACGTAAGTTATATGTATCGATAGATAATATTCTCCGTATCTTATCTCCCCCGACTACCGCTAGTTTTAGTCTTATAGTCGGTTCTATTTATAATACTTCTTTCGATAGTTTCATGTGATGTAGTGTAACATATTGAATTCTTTTTGCTAAATTGTCGATAAATATTTAAATTATTCAATAATAATGGTAGATCCGCGAATTAGTTTATATTTATACAGCTGCTATGATTTATTTTAAGCTAATTGATCCATTATGCATAATTAAAAACGAGTGTTTGTCAGATCTTTATGAGTTTATTCACTTACATTCAAACTATATTAAACTTTTTTTATGTAACATAAAATCAATAGACGTACTTAATAAAATAATGGTCGTTATTTTACACTTTTTAAGCGGCGTTTACTTTTTTCTACCAGTACCCCATACCAAATACCAGTTCGAACTATTGCAGCTTATTATAACAATCTAAACAATCAAGGGTAGTTTAACAATTAAGCCGTATATGGTCCAAACATCATTAAAATTTCCTCATATTGATAGTCGAAAATGTATAAGTCACCTTTTCATATAATTGTATTGTTATACGTCTATTCTATTAAGACACTGCCGATTACTCGCTACTAATTTTCATAACAGTAGCGTAATTGTTAAGTATGGAGGTTGGCGAGTAGTCGAAAATCCCTTTAAAAAATGGAATGGAAATTTGATTATTGGTGTCTAATTTTATTCACTTTGGATTCAAACATTGAATTGTAGACACATTTGAAAAAAAATGGACATAAGGTAAAGATACTCATTCTATTCTGCCAATACCACTTGACAGTTATGCTACACACCCTTCAGATCTCTTATATTATTTTTGTTGATAATTAGATAGGATTTGTTTGTTTATACCGGCTGTGTGTATATAGATACATATTTATTGTGAATTTTGTACTGCGTAGTGTAGTCGATACATTTTGTAACGGAAGATGAATGGTGATTATTTAATAGAAATAAGCGTTTAGAAATGAAACTGTTTGTTTTTACATCGCACAAGTTATTGGATTGTGATTTTATAAGCAAACTTCATTGATCTTTGCATTATTTGATATTTTTTATCTTATATGTGTCGATAGGAAAAGAAAAAATATCGAAAATGTTTTAATAGAAGGCGACGTTTTTTAAAAACGTTTTAGGCATAATATTTTTTGTTTCATAGACAAATGAAAGGTCTTTAAACTTCATTTTATAACATATCCATACTGTTTGAAATATGGCAACACATAATCGATAAATGTCAATGTAAGGACCAGCTTGGCTGAAAAGGGCACTTTATATGACTATAAATGATGAAAAGTTTCTTATGTCATTGTTTGTTATGTATAATTGATTGGATAATTCAAATAATTACAGATAATTCAACTTATTTGTGCATACAGTGCGAAGTGTTCGTACTATGGTTGTGACAGCCTCCTTGGCGCACCGGGCAAGTAGCTGGCTCTGAAACGAGAGGCAGTGGGTTCAACCCAAATGTTTACGTGATCTACAAATACCTATTTGTATCGTATTTGGATTTTTGTAGGACCGAAAGTCCCTCGTAGTTTCTGATACGCACGATAAAGGTTAATTGACGCCCGAATACTGAAACGCTATTCAAGCATTAAAGATCGTTTAAAATATGTTGAGGCCCCCTTAGCTGTCAAGATTGCATCAAAATAAGTTGCAGTTAGCTGACACGACAGTTTAGTAGCGTTTCAGTATTCAGGCGTTAGTGTGGGGTTAAGACTCTATGTATATGTGTATGACTGACGCGTCACAGGCAATTATAAACCATATATTTACAAGCTCACGCACACATAGCAAAGCGTGTACAAATACGATTTGAAATGTCGAATACCATCACAATTCAGCAAGTTACCTACTTCATTGTATTGTATCATCCAAAGCGACCTTTTTAGCTCTGCATTATTTGTCTAATAAAGACAATATTGATGATAAACATTATTTATTCAATTTTAATGTAAAGTTGCTTTTAATTAGTGTCGTAATAGATTCACACTAGTTGATGCGGCCACATTTATCACGAATGTGGCTGACAGGCGACTGTGTGGTCGAACCTTTAAGAGTACGCTAGTCGGCGGCTCGAACTCATTAGTAGGCGGGGTGTAAAATGCATGCTATCTCATCCTACCATAGCACGGCGTGAAGCGTTCGAGTGAAATGCTCAATAATTTATCTTGAAATCGAGCTTCGAAAATTTGTTGAATAGACTTCAGGATTGGTGTCTTCATGAAAATATAGTTATTTAATTTCAAATTACTTTTTATTTCACAATTATGTTTCTATGCATTAATAACTATGAGATAAATCAATATCATTCTTAACTTTCGACGTGCGATGTAAAATAGTGGAGTGGTTACCCCACAACGTTTGTATGGAAAATTACCGACTAGCGTACCCTGAATGCAGCGCCGTAGCTAGATAACTGAGATTAGAGTCTTAGAGCTTGTTTCACAATGTGCAAATAAATTGTATCTAGTTAGATAACGTGTAAGGAATTTAGGAAGTACCAATATGACATACGCTCCTCAATGCCCAAATAAGTGATGATTTTGTATTTGACTGCCTTATATTTATTTGGCAAATAACGTTTACTTGGACATTGTGAAGGCCTTCAATATCTTAAGGTAACGAGCGCAGTACAGTCCCATTTAGTACTTTGTAATTCAAAGTTCTAAGTGGTAATGCTATTGTTTATGGCTAACGTCTACCATGGGACGAATGAAGTTGAATTAAAAAAAAACCTCGCCCCATCTTTTATAGGCCTTAGCTACGGCTCTGTTTTGTGTATAATACGCGGAAATAACTTGGCCTGAAGTTCGTCCTTCGCGGTGTCGAGGCTATTGTTTTTAACTGACACAAAAAGTTTGCAATCCATCTGTACTATATATTTTTATATATATGTTCACGCATAACTCCGGTAAATGTGGAGTGATTTGATTGACTCTTTTGGATTAGATAAGGTTTACTGCAGTGGTGGTCCCGTTTAAAATTGTTATATAATAAAGCGAAGGGAGGTGGTAGGGACGATTGAAGTTATAAACTTCAGCCCGGCCTAAGTTATTTTGCGCATTGTGACATGGGAAATCACTATGATAACAAACGGTGCAATTAACATCAAATTGTAACTTAGTGAAGGTTTAGAATTAACGAATTTGTATCGTTTTGTATCTAGTTTGCTGTCAAGCAAACGGAAATGAAAATAAATATGGGAAAAATTTGAAGTGTTTTATTTTATTTTTTACAGTGGACGTTGGCAGTCGTAACAAGCTATTGGAGAACTTTCAGGTTCAGGTGACCATTTTTTAGTTTGTCCACCTTTGGGAAACATTTCTTAGGGTCTATTTTATCATATTCATATAATCGGAGGGGCACAGTAGTGTCTTATATTCGAAGGGTGAGTACCAAAATAAAAACTGGTCAAGTGTACTAGGTGGTAACCGGTAGGTCCCTCGTTAGCGAGAGACTGAGTTGGTATCGCCGCATACCGCCAAATACTAGTGTCGGGCACGGTTTTGTTTCGGTTTGAAGGAAACTGAAGCCAGTGAAATTACTGGGCATTATGTCTCGAGCGCAGTCTAATGCCATGCTCCAATGCTTTGTAATTCAAAGTTCTGCGTTGTGTTGTTTTTGTTTATGGGCAGGTGTGGCGCTTACCATCAGGCGAGCGACCTACTCGTCTCGTCATTTAAGCTAATAAAAAAGTACAAGTTCGACTCGTGCACCAAGGGTTCAACACGAACATACTTACATTTTGAATTTTTGTCTTTTTATAAACCGTCATAACACATTCTGTGTCAATTACCTATTACTTATAGTTTAATAGATTCCGTTTGAAGGTAGGACAGAAAGACACACGGTGCAGGCTCTTTAATAAGGCTCCACTGGTACCTTGGATACGGAATCCTAAAAATGATTCCGTAAATATAATCTCGGTTTACCGGTGCGTGTTTATTTTAAAACAATCGGTACGATGTGTGACTTGATAATGACACCAAACAGATGCCGATGTGATTACGTCACGTCGACATGCTGCGATGAATTAATAATGAGTTCAAATAAGGCTTCAAGTGATAGGATCGGGGGCCCGGGCGGACCGGTTCCACCCCCTTAGTCCGCTACTGCGATTGGGTATGTATTACTAATAACGGAATTAATCAGAGTATCCAAACCGGATGTTACGAGACAAGCTCAAAGTTGTTACTCAGTCTATGTAACAGAATTAAGGTTTATAAATTCTTGGTTAGTTAAATTACTTTCCTACTATTTTATAAATAACGTAAACAAAGTCTACAATAATTATTATCTACTAATGGCCAATCCAACCAATCCCAATATTCTGTCTATTGACAGATTTGCTTACTGGCAGTAAAATTTTGACACATTTTGTATGGAAGATCTGTCAAAACACCATTGACAGTAAGCAAATCTGTCGATAGATATAATATAGGGAACAGCCATTACTGAGCAATATTGTATCAACTAAGTAAGTAGGTACCTATAATGAAATAAAGAACATAAAATCACAATGTTGGAATGATACATGAAACATACTTAAATACACATATAAACAGTCTCATACCTGTTTCCCATATGGGTATCTAGTCAGAGAGATCTAAATATGGTGCTGCTTGCCCTAGCAGTGGTTTGGGTTGAGTCATGGACTCTGAGATTGGCCACGTGACACTTCACCTGTGGAAGCGCCACCCTCCCGGACCATTGCCCCAGAGCATAGATTTAAGGTGTAAGGCTTGCTACGTTCGCCATTTGGTAGGGCCGGTCTTGTGTATCTCAGAGAAAGAATAGGTACACCCCAAAGAGGACAGCCTCTGAGGTAGCCGGCTGCGAAGTGAGAGGCCGTGGGTTCGATTCCCGCACTGAGACAAATGTTTGTGTGATCCACAAATATTCATTGTTTCTCGTCTGGGTGTTGTGGGACCGCAAGTTCCTCGTAGTTCCTGATACCTACGATACAGGTTAACCTAGTGTGGGGTCAGGAGTGCGTGTGACTGTTAGGTGGGTGTTTAAAAGTTGTCGTTCAAAAAAAAGTCGTTCAAAGACCTACTACAGAAGGTATTTTTAATCGTATGTTAAATATAATTACTATCCTATATTATAAAAGCAGCGATAGCTCAGCGGGGAGTGGTACGGACAGTCAAGACGAGAGTCGCAGGTTCGACATCGGCCCCAAGAGCATGCACTTAACGGTCGCTATAAGAATTTCGAAGGTATTATTAATTATTAAAGGTATCATTCAATAGAGTATCGTGATATAGGTGCTCATCATTGAACAGAGATCATTTACCAATCAGGTGACCCACTTGTTGATCTTCCAGTTACTGCTATAGGAAACACTGATTTCTGGGGAAGTTCACGTACCTACATATTATTCTGATCATCCTACTTCCTAATACTAATATTTAATAATATGAAAGTTTGGAACTTCGTAGTTCGCGGGAATGGTCGTTTACGGTGTAACCGTAAAACCCATTACGCCAAAACATACAAAAAAATATGTTGCAATAAATAAAATTACTGATCAAAAATACTTAAAATGTATTAAAATACTAGATCTGGTTACACTGATACAAATATCTAGTACTACTATGTCGTAGGGATGGGCATATGCGATTATGAGAAGTTAATCGCTCTGAGAAACAAAAAAAATGATGATTATCCTTTCTTTTTTGTTATACAATTATTAAACATTTTTTGTACTGTTTTAAACGAGTATAGAAATTATTGTTCATATATTAATTTTGATATATCACTTCTTCGTCAAATATAAGAATATATTTTTTTTTTAACCCTTCGGGGATTACAGGCGTGAGTGCATATGTATGTATATTTAATTAACTTTCCATATTTATTTAAGTCTAAAACACATTTGCACTAATTATTGAAATTATTTTTAACATAAATAATAATATATCTATATAAAATCAAGTCGCCGGAGTCTCGATAACGGCGAAACAGTAAATTTGAATAAAAAAAAATAGTTCAAGTTTTACATAACAATAAAACTTGTATTATTATGCAGAGACGATGCACAGCATCTGTGAGAGCGCGTCCACTTCCCTTGTAGCATTTCCGGTCAATTTCCAATGTTTCCGCTCCGTTTCAGCCAATCAGCGTTAAGTAAAATGTCACGTGGTCACAGGGGATCGCTTGCGGTGCGCTTGCACCATCTTGCTTCATAGAAGTCTCTCACCAGGAGATCTTAATGGGATGCTGTGCATCGTCTCTGCATAATAATACAAGTTTTATTGTTATGTAAAACTTGAACTATTATTTGGCATGTGACGATGCACAGCATCTGTGAGAGACCTGTTTATAGCTCCTGGTGACCACGCTACGACGCTATGTGATGAAGATTCAGATTAAAATAAAAACATATCTGCAACTGAAATATATAAGAAATAATATTGTGATTTCCTTATAAATCATTAATGATGATTAACACTTAACACTATAAATATGCGCTATAAGCTTTTAGAATGCTTTAAGTATTCGTGAACAGAGATATGAATATCAATTTATAATTAATCAATCTATGGAACTGGTTCAAAGTTTAGCAAAGGTCTGATTCTGATGGCTAAGACCCACCTACTACTAATTTGCTTTTGATAAAACTTCGCAAAGGTATTTTGTCTTTGCCCGTTACCCCGAGCAAGGACTTTACCCAATTTCCTATAATTGTTTGCGAGACACCCTGATTAGGGCCTCGTATTGAAATAACTATGGCATTATTGCATTTCGCAATACGTTATTCGGTCCCCAATTTGGTTACTTCGAATCCAATAATTAGGGCATACATTACTATTATTTACTATATTTAATATCCAACCCGATCATTGCCTGTACAAACATATTGTATCAGTCATTGAACCAAACGATGGGTTTAATGTACAGTAATTTCTCTTCTCACCATATTCAAGAGATTTTTATGTGTGAGCTCATGTGCAAGCCTTCCTGACGCTAGGAGGAGCACATGCTAATTTGGCCAGTTCGCCGGCAACTAGTCAATTAAGCCGCTTTGAATCAAATGTTCTCTACTTTAGGGCTTCGAAGTGAAATAGCTTTCAATATTACTGTAATCCAAGAAATTCTAGTTTAAATTTTAATAATTATTAGCTCGTTCAAAACTTAAAACAACTGATTCGTGCTACAAAATAGTAGGATAAGCTAGTAACATTTTTACAAGAAATAGATGGCCCAAAAATTTAAATAAACCTACACTACTCTGATGTTTATAGGCAAAATGATTCGTTCCACATCACCTGATTCATCTATACAATACTGGGTATATTTGTGACGAACATCCTCCTCAACAAAATCCAAGTAAAGATATTCCGGTTTCAGACCACTCTTAGTGACATTATTACAACTCCAATTTTCAAGAGTTTAAAAAACACAGTCCTACACTTGAGAGGACGGTAAATCGATGGTCTAATCTATATTTAGATACCTGATCCCACTTTTGGATTTTTTATCGATGTGCCGCGTGACCGACGATGTAGATCTAGTAACCGAAAAACTTTCTTCCGCATTGACGTTACCTACTTACTAACACCCCTTCCGCAGAGTCCGTCGTCACGTATTTCCTTAATACCATCGCGATTAGGTCTATCTGAGGAATACCGACCTGATGGAATATTTGTGTAAAAGCTAGTTGAAGAATTTGTCAATCGGACCTGTACGTCCTTTTCAGACAGTCTATCCGCAATATTGTTGAATTTGTCTAGAATGTACTCAGCAGAAACTGAAATACACCATTTATCCAACAGTGTCAAGCGCTGGGAAGTCATCCCGAGTATAACCATGGATCGCGTCCCACCATCTTTCTGTACAAACGAAACGACTGTGCGATGTCCAGCCGTAGCGTTACATGGCGACCCGTCGAAGTAGTCGTTGAATCGCTTGAAAACTAATTTCCCATTCGATTAATATGAAATAAAAATAACCATATTATTAATTTTAATTCATAATTTAATAGTTCCCACTAGTGGCCACTGATACTTGACGTATGGAGGGCAGACGAAAACTGTCATCGTTTTATTTATTCATTTATTGAAATAAGATACACCTCTGGCTTATCACTATGCACTTATACTATAATTTAAATTCACAGTACTTATTATTCTATGTGAGTCGCCTTTTAGAGTATACAACAATAGAAAAGAAATATGTTTTAATAGGTTTTAGAAAACTATTAAAACTTGTACTACGCCTACTGATATGCTTCAATGCATCCAGGATTGCAAACAATTCCTTATTGCAGTGCCTGACGTTGTGAGGTAGTCTAATTGTGCTCCCCACCCGTAGTAGGATGCATCAGTGATTACCCACCGCTGTTTGGTGGCAGAAATAGACTAAGCGGTACCAAACCAGACGGCGCCTCGCAGTCTGGAAAGTTTTCTGGGGAACCGTTGTAGGTGACGGCTGTGTAGGCGCCTTCTTGGTTGAAAATTTTAGAGTTGATGGTCCGCCCCAGTGTCTCGAGTTTCCAGGGGTATATTTACCTATGACTGCAGCAGATTTACCAACTGTCCCACTATCAGGAATTCGTCCAAGTAGACGATTATCCACATTCCTTAGTTCGTCAGCTATGAAAAAACTCTTTGGTGCGCATAACAGTCCGCACTCATCATCTGGAGACACCAGTCTCAGAGATCGCTGATGACATTCTGCAGAAGCATTGACGACAAAAGGCCGAGTCACAGACATCCCGAGCACACATTGATGGTATTCCATAACTACCTCAATTCATTGCGACATGCCGGTTGACTGATTGGTATCCGACCGGCGCGGCATAGTATTCTCTGTGATGGGTAGACCAACAGTTTTTGGAGGTAAATGGCAGGCGCATTATCGATTCGAGAAGGGTAAAGTTGTATTGAGACCCTCTATTACGAAATGCTCAGTATCATCCCGGAGTCCGGTACCTATGCCCGGTATGGCGATAGGCTCGCCCCCCATCACATCGTGGGACGGAGACACGCTCGGCGAAATGTGGGTGCACTAGCGACACCTCCGCCCACTCCTTCGGGGAATACAGGCGTGAGTGCGTATGAACCGGCGTAGTAGCCTCTGTGATGGAGATCAGCAGAGGTTTGGAGGTAAATGGCAGGTGCATTCTCGTTATCGATCCGAGAAGGGCCAGGAGCCCAAAGCGCCAGGCCACTCCCTGCGATACACTCACATGAAGCCTCCGTAATATCCGTTCCTGCATGGACGAGTTACTGAGTTATTGATCGCCTTTTGTTTGTCTGAGCATTCCTCACAAAGAATTACATGTATCTTGCAGGAAAATGCTTGACGATATAGATTTGAGTTCGCGTTACGATTAAGCTAAATCCGAGGTCCCGGGTTCGATCCCCGGGTCGGGGAAGGTCCTACGGAGCCCAAAGCGCCAGGCCACTCCCTGCGATACGCTCGCAGGAAGCCTCCCAAAATCCGCTCATGCGTGGTCGTCTCTCGGTTGTACCAAGGTCCAATTCACTTATCGGTGCCACTTGTTATCCGGAGGACGAAATAATCCCGTTCCCAATCCGATTACTATTCCTTTCCTTTAAGGTTGTCAACACGCCCATGATTCTTCTGGTATTGTGGGTGTACATGGGCGGAATACATATATTTGTAGCTAAGACTGATTAACATATATCTGGAGCTTGGTTTGACAGCAACGCTTAGAGAATGCTAGAAGCTATGCTGTATCCAGGGAGCTTAACATAAGCCACTCGAGTTAACTTGTTCACACTCTTCAACGTGAAATAGTACAAGTTTTACGTAACAATAAAACTTCTATCATTAAGCAGAGACAATGCACAGCATGTGTCTCGCAAGTTCTTATTAGACAACTCGTTCAGCAAACGCTCCCGATGATTTTCTATCTACTCTGCTCGTTTTCCGCAAACAACGTACACCACTTCTTCCTTATTATGACATTTTTAAATCAGGTTAGAATAACCTAGATATTTTGTTAAACACGGTCGAAGGTGATAAAAACTGTGTTCGAAGCAGCTGCCCAACCGACTATTTGTTGTAAATTATAATTTAGGAATTCACGATGTGCAAGTATGGCTTCGATTAGTGCCTTCACGATCCTCTCTGAATTAACCATGTAAAAGATTAAAAATTGTTAGGGGTAAGAACCCGTAACAATGTCTCAATGATGAACCCCGGCGGTGCATTATAAGTTTTTAGGGCGTCTGAGTACAACACATTCCTCCAAACCGAATTGCCAATTTGTTGGAGGACTTGTGAGTTGCTTTACATGATCATTAAAATAAGCCCAAATTTAACTGCAGTGCATCAGCCGGATAATTAGCGATAACTGCGGCAAGCAGATTAAATATAAAAAACGTTGCATACTAGTGTAGGGCAATAGCATAGATGCGTCAGTCGCGGGTACCCGCGAGACGTGTTACGATCCGCCGTGGACACCGAACCGTATTTATGCAACAATAAAGCTCACTTTATAAGCTAAATATTCCATTTGTGACTTACCTACCACGTCGATTTCGCTTTACCCGAGTCTGAAAATATTCAGATATCTGCGAAGCTTGAATCGCTGGAGACGCTCAACGTCGAAGATCGTCGCTCCCGCAGAGTCGGAGACCTATCCTGGCGCTCCAATAGCTATTAACGGCAGCAGCAGCGGCGCGGCGGTGCGGTCATCCGCCGGCAGGTTGGCGCCGTCGTCAACCGTGCGCCCGGAATCACCATACTTGTGATTACTCATAACTAAACATTAGTTAACACTACCCACCGAAACACTGCTTTTTCCACTGCCGATATCACTATTTATTGATACTAAAAAATGTAGTAACTATATTTTTAAGCAAAAAATTGACCGTTATAATTAAAAAATTTAAATATAATTATGATAATTTATTTTGCAATTATCAAAATCAAATATTATTTCGCAATCGATGTTGCTTCTTTCAAGAAAAATGACGCTATGAAGCAAGATGGTGCAAGCGCACCGCAAGCGATCCCCTGTGACCACGTGACATTTTACTTAACGCTGATTGGCTGAAACGGAGCGGAAACATTGGAAATTGACCGGAAATGCTACAAGGGAAGTGGACGCGCTCTCACAGATGCTGTGCATCGTCACATGCCAAATAATAGTACATATCTTTTCGTCAGGATTACCCTACACCGACGTGCATGCATAAAAATTATGAAAATAAAGGAGGCCAAAGAAGTGTGCAAGGATCGTACCAGGTGGAAATCCGTTATCTCTGCCTACCCCTATGAGAAACAGTATACGTAAATTAAGTATGTTTTCAATCGATCAAATATTGATATTCACTTTTTTTTTTTTCCAAGATAGAATTCCATCCCTATCTTGTTTGTCCAAGTGTCAGTTATATGACAACTTTTTTGAGTTGCCAGAAATTGTAGGACATATTTACAATATAAAAAACTTGGCACCGTTTTTACCGTTTGTAATTTTATTCATTTAATAAATATATTTACATTAATACTTACATTTTAAATAATATTGATTTTATAGAATTGGTGGTAAAAATAATAAGTTATTATTTACCCAAGCGGTTATAATGGTATTATTTTTATTAATTATCTGGTAACACGGTGAAAAAAATCCAAATGATTTCATTCACGGAGAGAGAAAGTGTATTACAAAATCGCAATCTTTCAGATTTTATATACGTTTTATAATGAAATGAACATTTCCTCGTACTGAGAAATACTCATAGTTTCGCCAAGTGTCTGATAAGTGTACCAAATAAATAGTTCAGTGTGTATAAAAATGCTGGAACTCGAAATTGATGGGCCCATCAATTTTCGTGTGTGACTAAAGTGATTTTATATGTGATCTAATAATTTAGCGGCCACAATGCCGAGGGGAGAGAATAGACCGAGTATTCTGCTGTCCAGGGACGAGAACGATCAAGTGTTCAGTTTAATAGGACCCAAATGTCAGGTGGGTTGTGTTACGTGCTCACAGGTTGTCGCATGATTCAGTGCCTTCAGATTACGTATCTTTCGATGTATCTGTGGATATTGGATTATCAGCCGATATCGCCGCGATAAAATGTATTTACTCCATATTTTTGTATAAAATTGATTATGATGTTAACACTTTTAAGATAAATGGATTGAGTTTTTTCAATGTTTATCTCGATTTTCACAATACTTATTTCACTAATATAATGATTCAGGATTATAAAAAAAAATCCATGTGTAAAATAATCCTAAATAGTTTTTCAATATTGTTATTGTTTGATTACAATATAAAATTTTCTTATTAAAAAGCTAATTATTTATAACGATATGTTATTTATTCTGTGGAATATCTTTAATTTCCTTATTATGTTTTATTAGCAGTAGAAAAAATTCCACTAAGAAAAAAAAATTGACTCACAATAAAATTATAATGTAGAAGAATGTCTTAACATCTATATTCCTCACTAGCTTTTGCATGGCTTTCATGGTTCAAAATATTATTTGCAATCTGTCTTCGCTAAAGAATTTTATTTTGAGAAGAGATAAGAGAAAGGCGCTCATAGCCAGCTGCACTTACTTACTGATAATTACTGAGCGAGTTAAGTTATGAAAACTGTTATGAAAAGACAGCAGACGTAAAGTCGGAGGCCTTCGGTAGCTTGATAACTTTGACACTAGGTTGCCCACAAACTGTTCAACATAGATACAAAGCGGATATTGAGAAATCATTTTTAATATGCCTTGGCGGTGCAGTTGTAATGCGTACATATTATGACTGAGGCTGACGCTGAGGTCTCAGGTTGAATCCCTGAGTCAGGTAAAGTGATATTGGGTTTTCTATTATGAAATGCTCAGTATCAGCCTGGTGTCCGAAATTGTGCCACATAAGCTCGCCCTCTATCACATGGGACCAAGATACGCTTGGCGAAATGTTGTTACACCTTTGCTAACCTCTTTGGGGATTAAAATTGTATGTACATATTTTTAATATTGAATATAATATCAGTACAGCCTTGTATAATATTATTATGTACAAGAAGTTAAATTAAAAACACTAAATTGTGTTTAATATAAACCAAAAGTTTTATACATATACTAGATTGCTTATCTTATATATAAAAATCAATTGCTGTTCGTTAGTCTCGCTAAAACATAAAAACGGTCGGATTTTGATGAAACTTTTTGTGGGTGTTTGAGTAGGTTCCTGGATAGTTTATATTTACAATTGGAACCGGTAGGTGGCGCTGCAAGCGGGAGATGTTGAGGGTGAAACCAAGGGGGACAACTAGTCAAATATATATTTCATTTTAAAACATTAATGCGAATTTAATTTTATTTATTTATTACACTTCATACAAAATATGTACAGGCGGACTTAATGCCAGAGGCATTCTCATCTTAGATCATAATTTTATTTTCAATTTGAATGCTAGATAATAAAAAAAATCTTCTATACATAACTTAAAGCTACATAGACTATTGTAATTCATAAACAGGTCTTAAATGGGAAAGTAGTTGTATAGCCCGTGACATTAATTTCACCGTATAAACTTTATGGGGTGAAAGTAAAGATGTACATCTAGATAACTGTGCATGAAGCCTTATCTGATGGCAAGGTATGCACTTAAGTTGACAACTACTTATATGGCAGTACAATGTCCTTGTTTTTTACTAGCCCTGTATTATACATGTCACTGCTGGGCAGGGGAGAGGGGTCAGGCCTTAGTCTACCACGCTGGCCTAATGCAGGTTGGCAGACTTCACATACCTTCGAAATTCTAATGAAGAAATTCTAATGATCTTTTTTTTTTTTTTATAGTATAGGCCGGCAAACGAGCAAGTGGGTCACCTGATGGTAAGCGATCGCCACCGCCCATGTACGCCCACAATACAAAAGAATCATGGGCGCGTTGCTGACCTTAAAGGAAAGGGATAATAAGGGATTGGGAAGGGGAGGGAGATTTGGGCCTCCGGATATATCACTCACCGTACGAAACGCTGCAGCAAGCTGCTACTTTACGCCGGTTTTCTGTGAGACAGTGGTAACGACCCGGACGAGCCGGCCCATTCATGCTGTAGACAAAATAGTCTACAGCGTGGCTCTACCACTCGTAGATCTATTCTTACCACTATACCACTTTACCCGCTTTACTCAGCGTTGGCCTCAATCGTGACGCGTACGCATTACAACTGCGCCACCGAGGCAGCCGTACTTATTTTTTTAGTACTAAATTACACCCAGCCTCCTGTGTTGATTTCCATAACAAGTAGCACCTATGTTTACCGCAGTTATAAACTGCGACCTTCATTTGATGGCAATGATTAATTGCCTACATAATGCGGTAACACTATCCTTATGTTTCTACTGTTTGTGGCTTCTCTCAAACACATTAATCGTTATTTCATGCAGCGGTTAAGTGTGTTATAGGTCGGCAAACGAGCTAGTGGGTCACCTGATGGTAAGTGAACTCCACCGCCCATGTACGCCCACAATACCAAAAGAATTATGGGTCCCATGATGTGATAGCGAGCGAGCCTATCGCCATACCGGGCACAAATTCCAGACTCCGGGCTGATACTGAGCATTTCGTAATAGAAAAACCCAATACCACTTTACCCGACCCGGGGATCGAACCCGAGACCTCAGCCTTGGCTTAATCGTAACGCGTACGCATTACAACTGCGCCACCGAGGCAGATACCAATATTGAACTGCAAATTTTGCCCCACAGAGTCTGGCGTCAGCAGTGGTACAGTTGTTCACAACAGAAGGTCCTGGGCATTCAGAATGGAAGAAAAAGGACACGGGCGTGCTGTGCCTTATCAAGGACAACGGCAAGAGGTCATACTTCTTTAGGATCTATTGTTTGTATCGGCGAGCGATGATATGGGAGCACGAGGTGTACCTGCAGATTGAATATAAGAATCCGAGGCCCTATCTACACACATTTGAAGCTGAGGTAACAGATTTTTTGGAGTATTTCTTACGAGTATGTTCGCTTTGAATTAACGATCTTAGTTTGAATTACCAGATCGATCCCATAAATGAGCCAATAAGAATACAGCTTGAAGTTTATGCGTACAAATGACATAGTTTGCATAAATCTATTTAGGTTAGGTGGTTGATATCTGGGGTCGAAATCGAGATTCGGATTGAGTTTTTTTTTTTATAGTATAGTAGATGGTAAGCGATCTCCACCGCCCATGTACGCCCATAATACAAAAGAATTATGGGCGCGTTGCCGACCTTAAAGGAAAGGGATCATAAGGGATTGGGAAGGGGAGGAGATTTGGGCCTGCGGATATCTCACTTACCGTACGAAACGCAAGCTGCTACTTTACGCCGGTTTTTTGTGAGACAGTGGTAACGACACGGACGAGCCGGCCCATTCATGCTGTAGACAAAATTGTCTACAGCGTGGCTCTACCACTCGTGTTTATAGAAATCGGCTGTTAGATGGATCATCATTAGCCCAGTGGCGCCGTTAGGTTAGGTTAGTTACTTATGACCATTCCCAATATTCTGTCTATCAACAGATTTGCTTACCGGCAGTAAAATTTTGACACATTTTGTATGGAAGATCTGTCAAAACACTGTCGATAGTACCCAAATCCCCATATTATATTATATGTTGGAAGATACTCCCCCGTACCTCGGATGTCAGCTTTGTATAATCAGCTTTCCAGAAAAATTAATAAACTTGACATATTCCATGATTCGCTCCATACATTTAGGAAAACTCTTCTAGAAGAGTCTGAAATCTCTACGTATCCCTAACATGCTGATAAATCATACTGACCATCTTATTTTGCAAATTATTTTAATTTTCTAATTTTAATTTAATTGAACTAAGTACTTATATAAGATTGTATTTATTTATGCATGCTGTGTTTGCCTGTAATCTGAGTTGCAATAGGTTCAATTGTTATTAGTGTTAATATTTAATGTACGTATGTATTATTGTAAACTTTGTTGGCAATACTTAAATAATAAAATAAAATATTACTTCATGAGACGGAAATAGTCACGGGGAATCGTGCGTGCACTATTTGTGCCTCTGTCTACCCCTTCGGGATATAGGCGTGAGCTTGTGTTTATTTAACTTTATTTAGGTCGTTCGTCCGGCGAGCCCTAAAGCACGTATGCTTTTAGGTAGGTGAGTATTCATAGAGTTTTCCCCCCTTATTAGATTTATTTAAAATATATTAATATTTCCTTTTCGCGTGCTAAATTAATGAGAACGCCATATAATATTATATATCCAACTACTTATTCCGACATTATGACTAATACGATTCTCGATCTGACCAATGTTTGTAAAAGTTCAGATGAATGACGCAAACAAAATTATACAATAAATAACCAGTATTGGTATTTGAAGTGTTGTTTACTATCATAGTATGACTAACACGTGCGTTTCCCAGATTATGCCCATGATATTTGTGTTCGGTAATCAGGTTTCAGTTTTGGTTGAGTTGCCTCCGTGGCGCAGCGGCCGAGTAGCCGGCTGCGAAGCGAGAGGCCGTGGGTTCGATTCCCGGACCGAGACAAATGTTTGTGTGGCCGTTCGCTTATTGGTAAACGCCACGCCTGCGTATAAATAATACCTACACCACACAGAATTTCGAATTACAAAGTACTGCATGGCACAGTACAGCGCATTACTGATTGGAGTGGGGTCCCAGCCATGGCATCCAGCAATTACACGGACGGATATGAAATGTAAATCTGCCACTTCACGTCGATTTTCGGTCAGACATTGGTACCATATTGGTCAAGTCCATTCATGCTGTAAACGGAACTGCTGTGGCGGACGGCTAGCGTGACTCAACCATTTGCTTACTTCCTTGCCTGTTATGTCCCACTATAAGATAAAACATTCGGGACAATAATCCACTAGCCAGTCCCGTCCGGTTTGGTGGATCGCCTATTAGCTTGCTAGCTAGTTAGCTAGGTTTTCCTTTTCCCTATTTTTTTTTTTTATTAATTCCTCATTTCTCGGCAGTAAGTACCACTACCAGTCTCCGCTGAGCTATCGCTGTTAAATACATACGCACTCATGCCTCTAATACCCGAATAGGTAAGCAGAGGTGTCACCAGTACACCCACATTTCGCCGAGCGTGATGTGATAGGGGGCGAGCCTATAGCCATACCGGCCACTATTCCAGACTCCGGGCTGATAATGAACATTTCGTAATATAAAAACCCAGTATGTAATATGTATAAGATTATATGTTTCTAGTTGCCACTGAAAAGCTGGTTTTGTGATGAAGACGCGATTTTAAATTGTAATAGTACCAATGTAATTTTTATTAAACAATATAAACTCAGTTTTAAAAGTATGTCTCATGTATGGTAGGGTTAGACTTTTTTATTCCAGGCATACTAAATGATGTTCATTTCCATTTTTTATATTGATGAGTTTTTTAAATAAAGGTATGTGAATTAATCAGGTAGACATACTCTGAATTAAAAGTATCAGAGGGAGCAGCCGGGGGGGAGTCCCCCCACAAAATATATACATATATATAAAAACCCAATATCACTGTTACCCGACCCGGAGATCGAATCCGAGAGCGAATCGAATCAACTTCAGCCTCAGTGGTAACGCACACGCATTACAACAGCGCCACCGAGACAGTCAAACATTATTTAATATTTGTACATTAAGGCATTAAACACCGTGAGAAATGTTTATTTTATTATCTATATTATGGTATGGTTATAATTCTAAATTGCCTTGTTGGTAACGTCATAACTATTGTATTTCAAGAACTAAATGCTTATGGGAATTATCATGTATTGTTATGCATTTCCGTGATTCAATACCAGCGAACAAATTTTTGACTCTATTGGCAGTATTGCTGTCCACGACGCGACGTGGCAGATAATCTCCAAGAATGTCGCTTTATATGATTTGGTTACGGATAGAGGAAACCATAGGAGTACGCCGGTCGCAAATATCTGCGCCAGATAGTACCCGGTGTAGGATCTCGCGGACAGCTCAAAAAGTGCTGGCTAAGTCTACGGAAGATGCTCAGACCGGGCGAAGTGGAAGCGATTAAGTAGGAAAGCGGACCCTGGCAAAAGGCTGCGATATTGCCAAACTAAAAGATTTAAAAGTCTGTTATACAATGTTCGAGTAAGATTATAAGGAAACTATTTCTCAAAGTATTAAGTAAAGATATTTGTTCCTATATGTTTATCGAGAATGCCTATTGTATTTTGACATGTCATATTTTATTTGGTTAATAGCATTTACACGGGTGGTGAAATAGATGCTAACACTGACTGACTGACAGACAGACAAACAGACAACGCTCAGCCTAAACCGATGGGTCTAGAACTCTAGAAGCATGAAATTTTGCAACCCATGCACCCAACCATGATTAACGTAAGAACTAAGAAAGGATTTTTGGTCCTGGGATCAATCCGCAGATCGGCCATCAATATATTATGAGAGATTTCAATTCTGTAGGCCTAGTACAAGATTTAATGGTTTTGTAAAACGATGAAAGTTTTCGTTTTCTCTCAATACGTCAAATATGAGTAGCCACTAGTGGGAACTATGATGAATTAAAATTAATTTTATGGTTTATTTTATTTCATAATAATAGAATATGAAATTAGTTTTCAAGCGATTCTTTTCTTTATTACCGTATGAATATTTAGTTTGACACTTCGACGGTAGTAATTTTATACGAATTCTAAAACTGTGAACGTATTGTAACTCATACTAGGCCTACAGAAACTTGTGAGTTGGTTTGGAATTTGTACCCCAATACCCGTATGAAAAGCGGTTTGCATCTGTTAATTACGGGATGGAAAGGACGTAGATTTACCCGCGGCTGCAGTTGCTACGAGATTTACGTGAGCTTATGCTATAAATAAATTCAATATGTAGGAAATGGCTAACGAATATACCAAGCATATAAACTGCATAGCGGACAATACTCGACATTGAACGAATTCAAAGTCATCGACCTCGCCGAACGACATGTTAAAACAATCAGACCGCATCACTTCTGCCAAATCTATTCGGAAGGGTTATTACTAGAGAGCATATAGAGATAGTGATGCCCCAAAAAGTCGAATAATCTGTTACCGATTATTCGCCATTCATTAAAACTGGGATCACGCGATACAATTTTAGTTGTAACTGACTTGAATCAACAAAATCTGTATGGTTTTGTAAAGCAATTCCATTGAAAGTCTAAACAGACGGTTCGAAATAGGAGGAGGAAAAGGAGATAGTCCCACTACTTCTTTATTTACTCAAGCGTTTTAATCAATAATTGAAATATTATTTGTGTTCTCATTTTTCAACCAATGTTGATTCTATTTTCGATTAGGGTTTCTTTTTTTGTATTATTTTCTATTGCGTATGCAATTTCAATTTTAAATTCATCCACCTTATTAATAGATCTTAAAAAACGATAAAAAGTCCTCGTAGATCCTACTTATATAAACGTGAAAGTTTAGATGATGGTGAGTTTATGAATTTGTATGTTTGTTAATCAAACACGTCTCAACGGCTGAACGGATTAGGGTGAAATTTTAAATTGCAAAGTCGTCCATGACCTGGATTAGTAATATACTAGTATTACATTCCGATAGCATATTATACAAAATAGACATTCACAGGGCGGAGCCGTGGGCAAAAACTAATAACTCAATATTTTAATTCAGACACTTAAAGTATACATATATATAAGTTATACTTTGGCATTAATTTTACCTCATTATATCTTGGATTCCCCGCAATGTGGGTGTACGCTAAACAAAAATATACGAGGAAAATCTGCAATTTTCCCAATAGTTCCCATAATACGACGTCAGTAAACTATGACAACATGACACATTGATTCATATTGTTTGTTATGCAATAGAGTATAGACAATGGGTTATTGGTAATAGAGAAAGCTATGACCGATTACATAAGATTGAATTATGTCGCCAATGAACGTCACTCGTCGCTTGTACGTGACGTGTGCAGTCGTTATGCCCATCAGCTGGCTTAACATATGCGCCTCGAGAAACTTTTGTCGACCCGTTTGTGGTGACATAATCAGTTATAATACAATTGGTTATCTCTATGACAGCCTCGGTGGCGCAGTTGTAATGCGTACGCGTTACAATTGAGGCCAACGCTGAGGTCTCGGGTTCGATCCCGGGTCGGGTAAAGTGGTATTGGGTTTTTCTATTACGAAATGCTCAGTATCAGTCCGGAGTCTGGAATTTGTGCCCGGTATGGCGATAGACTCGCCCCCTATCACATAAGGGACGGAGATACGCTTGGCGAAAACTGGGTGTACTGGTTACACCTCCGTCTACCCCTTCGGGGATTACAGGCGTGAGTGTTTATGTATGGTTACCTCTATTTCGTCACTCGAAAATTGGCCATGTGATATTGTCATTGGATAAAATGTTTTTGCCGCGTATTCAATAAATTTACACAAAAATTTAAATTAACCATACAAAGCACGATATTCAAATAGTTCTGCCACCACGTAATTCATTGGTCACATCACACATGTTCATATTATAAATATTCAGTTTTATGTCTCCTGAAAACTAATTTAACTTGCACGGTATTGTTAGCTAAGCAACGATTTGTCTATCGAAACTAACATGGTTGCACATAGGGCTCGACTCGTTACGTGGAAAAAAGGAATAAAATTACAGAAAATTGTATTTTTTACTTCTTTGTCGTATATTGTGTATGAACCCTAACAAGACGCGGTAATTTTATCGAATGTTGAGTTGTTAGTTTTCTTAATTGTGCGTGATACATCTCGTCGGCTCCTGTGTGGGCTAACATAATATACGCCTCGAGATAATATTGTCGACTTGTTTTGTCGTGAAAAACCAGTTCTATCCGGTTATCTCTATATATGTCTATCGAAGATAACATATCGTCCCGGTATTCAAGATTAAATGTTGCCATATTTATATTTCTTATCAATCTCTATATGTCGTTAAGTTAGAAACGCGCAACTGGTTGATTCTGACAAAACTTTCTCTCTCGCGAGCGACATATCTCGTGGGCTTTATGCTAAGGCCTGGTCTGACTTCGGTCATGCTGGTGCTCACTTTTACCGACGTACTAAAACGAAGAAGTTCTCAATTAGATTTAAAAATGACTTGATTCGGTTTCAGTTTTTTTTTATATGTTCGGCAAACGAGCAAGTGGGTCACCTGATGGTAAGTGATCTTCACCGCCCATGTACACCCATAATACCAAGATTCATGGGCGCGTTGCCGACCTTAAAGGAAAGGGATAATTAAGGAATCGGGAAGGGGAGGGAATTTGGGCCTCCGGATATCTCACTTACCGTACGAAACGCAGCAGCAAGCTGCTAATTTAAGTCAATTTTCTGTGAGACAGTGGTAACAACCCGGACGAGCCGACCCATTCATGCTGTAGACAAAACTGTCTACAGCGTGTCTGTACCACTTATTAACAGTTGGGTCGGTAACAACATAACTGAAATTTTTGTTTTTCGTTTCAGGAATATATGACAGCGTTCAACTTCGCGAACGAAGATGAAGCACAGGTGCTCATGAATATACTGATCGATAAAATCGAGTTGAGGAAAACTAGACGAGAAGGTAAAACACTAATTTTTTTAAACTGCCCCATACCAGAGGTATAGGGACGGAAATACGCTCGGCGAAATGTGGGTGTACTGGTTACACCTCTGCCTACCCCTTCGGGGATTACAGGCGTGAGTGCGAATGTATGTATACCGGAGGTGTCATGGGTGTGTTACCGAGGAGAGGGAAGCTTCGGCAAGTAGCAGTGTGTAAGCATTGTTGTTGTTAAATTTGAAGGAAATTGAATCCAGTGAAATTATTGGGCATTACGAGACTTAACAGCTTATGACAGCCTCCGTGGCGCAGTAGGCGAGTAGACGGCTGTGATACCCGAGGGCCGCGGATTCGATCCCCGCAATGAGACAAATGCTTATTTTTTTTTTTATTTTTTTTATTAGATTGAATGACAAGACGAGCAGGTCGCTCGTCTGATGGTAAGCGCCACGCCTGCCCATAAACAGAAACAACGCCACACAGAACTTTAAATAAAGCACTGCATGACACTGGACTGCGCTCGTCACCCCGAGACATAAGGTGTTAAGTCTCATAATGCCCAGTAATTACACTGGCTTCAATGTCCTTCACACCGGAACACAACAGTGCTTACACATTGTTGCTTGGCGGCAGAAATAGACAAAGCGGTGGTACCACCCCAGCCGGTCTCACGCAAACGAGGGATCTACCACCTTTATGTTATCCACAAAAATATATTTCGTGTCTGGGTGTCCTAAAACCCATAATACAACGTGGAGTCAGGACTATGTACGTGACTGTTGAGGGTATTTATTATAATTTATGGTTCGGAGTGACGAGCCCAGGCCAATGCACATGCACACTCAAGCACATGGGTGCTTGAGTGTGCATAGGCGATGATGGTCATATACTCGTATCATGAGTGATGAGATGACCCACTTTGCCTGCCCATAATAGTGATCAGACGTCGATCATTGGTTAGTGTCGTCAACAGTGTTTGTTTATAGTTGTTACAATACGTTTGTTGGTCTTTATGTTTACAAACAGAGTGTGATTACGTGGTGATGGGTATTTATGAATGACCATTATGGAAATTTTGCAGCATACTTAGGCTTTGAGTTTTCGATTCGTAAAATCATGTTTGTGCTGTTCATGAATGTGACTGCCTCGGTGGCGCAGTTGTAATGCGTACGCATTACGACAGAGGATGACGTTGAGGTCTCGGGTTCGATACCCGGGTCGGGTAAATTGATATTGGGTTTTTCTATTAAGAAATGCTCAAAAAAAAAAACTCAAAAAAATGCTCAGTCATAGCACGGATTCTGGAATTAGTGCCCGGTATGGCGATAGGCTAGCCCGCTAACACACCGTGGCGTACACCTCTGCCTACCCTTTCAGGTATTACAGGCGTATGTATGTATGTATGTATGTGTTGGTCGGGATTGGGGTCGATATGACGATAGACTCGCAATCAATGACTTTAATGTATACTACTACTCCGGCTGTGCGGTACATTAGTAAAAACGAATAGGTGTGAAAGAACGTTGGTCATTTTGGTCTGCCAACCCGCATTAGGCCAGCGTGATGGACATAATTCTTTTGGGACTGTGGGCGTACCTGGGTGGTGGAGATCGCTTACCATCAGGTGACCAACTTGCTCGTTTACCGGCTTATACTATAAATAAAACTAAAATCTCGTATGTTGTTGTAGAACGACGGCAGCGTTCTATGTTGGTGGCGCGTGCCAACAGCGTGAGCAGCAACCAGAGCAGCGTCAGTGCGGTGAGCATCGTCACACCGCGACACAACGGAGCCCTGCCGCCGCCGCCCGCGCCCGCGCCCGCGCTCGAGCCTGCGCCCCCGCCACCGCCCAAGACTACCAACATCACCGGTAACATTATCAGTTCTTAATCTATCGATATCAGTAGAACCTCGTTAAGTCGAACCTCGATAAGTTGAAAACCTCTAAATCTGGAAAAATGTTTTGTTCCCTTCCCTTCAAACACCAAAACCTCAATTACTCGAAATCTCAACCCTCTATTAGTCAAAATAATCAGTGAGTCCCTCCAAGCCAGTTTGGTACATATTTTCCCTCCATAACTCGAAAAATTAAATTTTACCTCTGTATCTCGAACATTGCAATGTTTTATTTTACAATCTTTACAACTCGATTATTTGAGACTTATTACTTCTATAGTTCTCTATAAGTCGAAAACTCAATAACTCATTTTTTTTGGCGTCTCCCTTGATGTTCGACTTATAGAGGTTCTACCGTATACAAAAGAGAATGTATGTGTGTTCATCTAAAACTCTAGAACCGTTAGCCCAATTGATATGAAACTTTACACACATATAAAGGGCGACATGACCACTCCGACGAACATAGTTACGTTAGTGCCGGATAAGTGGCGCTGGTGGCAGTGATTTTTACCTTTTGGACCATAAGTCGAATTGGTATGAAATGTTGTATATATGCATGTGGCAGCATTGGAATACCAACTAATATGGTTAGTCTGGTAATTGATACATGACGTTAGTGCCGTTTAGTTAAATTAATTACATATTGAGTGAGTGTTTGTTGTCTTTAGGTAGATGGATAATATGCTCTACTTTAAATATAATATGAAACATGTTTCTCATTTTTGTATTTCCACATAGGCTAGGTACTTTTTATCTCCGAAAAAGACATTCACCCGGACGGAGCCGCGGCCAAAAGTTAGTAATATATATGTATACAGATTACAGAGCATGAGCACGACCACGTAACACTCGCGACACAATAAAGTTCTGTCTACTACTTGTCCGGCTATCTCAAACAGATACTCCGGTTTGGTTATTGACTCACACAAGACTGACGTGAAGATACTGCTTTATTGTCGGGTTAGGTTCGGTCAGTTACTGCTTGAGCACCAACACGCCGATAATGCCAAGGTACAAGGTCGTAGACTCCTCGAATGTGACAGTACGTCAGGGCAGGTACCAACACTAGTCTAATGGACGTGCCCTCTTCTATATAAAGATAGATTTGTTAACTATCAATAGTGTTTTGACAGATCTTCCATACATAATGTGTCAAAATTTGACTGTCAGTAAGTAAATCTATCGATAGACAGATTATTTGAAACGGCCATTAATCTACCGCCAAGGAGCAGAACTTAGCTTCCGCTTTGAAGAACATTGTAGCCAGTGACGTTACTGGACAATTATGACATTCAAAATCTTATATCTCAGATGACAAGTGCAGTGTCGAGCCATGCAGCACTTTGTAAGTCAAAGTTCTAAATGATGTTGATACAGTTTATGGGTTGGTGTGGCTCTTACCATCATGCAAACGAAACCGACTCGTTTCATCGGTCAGTAAACAATGCCATTAACCATGGTGTCCACGGGCGGTAGTGACCATTCACCATAATGTATAATTACCGACAGGAGTTGTGAGCACATATGGATTTGTATCCATCCCACTTGTTTGGGGTTATAGTACAGTAGCCAAATGCCTAGTGAGAGTTCAATAGACTACTAGCATTGACTGACGAACCAATCACGGCAAGCGTGTCGGCGCCCCGCGTTCTTTCACTCCACCAATAAAAACTATGAATGAACTAGGTGAAGTTTGTGCTGATGACTCTTGTGGAAACCCACGTATTATATATATTTTTTTATATATGATCGGCAGGCACATTCACGTTAAAGAGCGGCAAGAAGAAGCCCAAGACGAGGATATTAACTAAGGCGGACATCGGGCCACCGAGCAATTTCAAGCATATATCGCACGTAGGATGGGATGCACACAAAGGTACCACACATAACACATGCCTTACTTAATGTATAATGTTTGCTTAATGATTATAATTATATCGCTTTAGCCTAAAACAAATGTAAAAGTCAATGGAGTATCCCACCGCACCGCACTTTATAGTGAAGTCCAAATATAATGTCGATAGTTGAAAGTTCAGACATGCGAAGTCTCTCGACTGTTGCTACAGTTATATCGGTCTGAAGTACCGCGATATACACCGTCGGACCCTAGAACTCGACTCTCTGGACGGAGCCACTGTGCTGCGGTTATTTATGGGCGGCGCTGTTCATTTACCATCTTGTCTTGTATATACAAGGGGTAAATATTTACCCCTATTAATTTACAGCAAATTTATTTTGAGTATTTGGATTTTGATAAAAGGGAGTGACGTTTTCAAAGAGCACTACTATAACTCCTATAAATAAACAATTTTCTTCAGGTTTCGATGTGGAAACGACGCAGCCAAACGAGGAGTTGCTGTCTTTCTTCAACATGGCCGGCGTGTCAGACAAGCAGCTGCAAGACGAGGAGACGCGCGAGTTTATCTACAGCTTCATAGAGTCGCACGGTGGCATCGCCGCAGTCAAGGAGGACCTGCACACCAGCAACGCGAAACCGACCAGAAGTATGTGTTTGTGTTCATTTTTGAAGTCGGTAGTCTTCCTACTAGAGCCATGCTGTAGACAATTTTGTCTGCAAGTTTTGGGCCGACTCGACCGGGTAGTTGTTACCATTGTTTTATAGAAAATCGTTGCGTTTGCAAGGGAGACGGATATGTTCGGAGAAACAAATCGCACCTCCCCTTCCCAATTCCTTAACGCGTCCATGTTTCTTGTGGTTTTCACGGGTGGTGCAGATCACTTCCCATCAGATGACCAGCTTGCTCGTTTGATAGCATCTTAATCGACAGCATACGAATGTTTTGAAGTATACGATTAAATACATTAAGACTAATATTATTATTAACCCTCTATGTACGCAGACAACAGCCGTCCGGCGGCGCCGTCCCCCGCTGTCCCCGCTGTCCCCGCTGCCCCCGCGTCCCCCGCGCCGGCAGTGCCCCCGGTCCCGCAGCGCAGCCCCGCGCCAACGTACCCGCCAGCTCCACGTACGTATACATATCACTATAACAATCGCGGATTCGTAAGCGATTTCATTACTGTTCATTGGTCTGACCGTCTCACGAAAAGTTGGTTTGATAGGTAAAGGACTTAAAAGCCTCGCAAGAATATCGGAAATGTATGAATACTGCAAAATGAAGTATAAGTCAAAATAACAGTTAACGAAAGCGAACACAACTAATATAGTGAACAGTCAATGTCTGACAATGTAGTCGATAAATCATAAATACAATTTTATCGATATTTCCATCCTATCTTTATACATCAAAATATTATAAAACAGAAAATATTTATTTTCTTTCTTATAACTATATTGTTTATTTCCAGCATCTCGTGCTCCTCCCCCTCCCCCCGCGCGTGCAGTGCCCCCGCCCCCGCCCCCGCAGACACTCTCCGCGCCCAGGAACCCGCCACCACCGAGACCCTTGCAACGTAAGTATTGTAATAGATACGATTTCGTATCATAATAAGCTTTTTTTATAGTTTCTATCTCAAACGTTACTTCATACATAAAACTGGGAATTTGTTATTGATCTGACTATTTAATTGTCTTGTATACCGGTCGGCAAACTCATGAATGAATTATTTATATCAATAGTAAAATGGTTGAATATTTTTTAAACCAAAAATATTATTGTTCTACGTTTCGTATTTGGCTACACTTTATTTCCAAAATTGGTTATTTGGGGCAGAGCCGTAATCAAGAGGCCAAATAGCCCCATGTGGAAACACGAGCCATTTTTTGCCGACTACCAGTCTCTGTTAATGATGACGCTCGATTAAAATGTATCGATATTTGTCGACAGCGCCATCGTCCGCGCCACCGTCGGTGCCCCCCCCTCCTCCCCCGGGTGTGGCGCCCGCCGTGCCCGCCGCCGCCGCCGCCGCCGCGGCTCCCCCTCCGCCGCCTCCGCCCCCGCCGCCGCCGCCGCCGCCCTCAGCGCCGTCGCCCCCCGCCGCGCCGCCACCACCGCCCGCATCCAGCTTCACTACAGACTCTGCCGCGTCTGCAGATCCTAGAGCTGCACTCATGGAGAGTATACGAACTGGGAACAAGACGCTTAAGGTAATGATTTTTTTGATCCACTGAATGACCAAACGCACAGGTCGCTCGAAGAATGATCGATGATGATGATGAATGGTCGCGACTGCCTATAAACAGTATTAAAAATAACTGCGTCGCACTGCACTGCGCTCGTCAGCCCAAGACATATAATGTTATATTTCATAATACCCAGCAATTTTACTAGCTTCAATGTCCTTATAACTGGAACACAGCGATGCAATTACAAACCGCTGTGTGGCGTTAGAAATTACAAAGTGGTGCTACCTACCTAGACGGGCAATCGCATATGAGATACCTATTACTAAGTATATAGATGCTAATATATATTTTAAAATCCACAGAGGGTGGAAGTGGCCGCCAAACCACCGCCTGTTGAAGGCAACAGAAGTAATCTACTAAGTGAAATTAGACAAGGAATCGAACTTCGATCCGTGAGTACTGTTTTTCTACAACGCAAGACTAAATATAATAGTTGAATTAATCGTAATCGATAGTTAAAAGGGAAGTATCCAGTAGTGGTGAACAAAAGTAAGAGTAAAATTTAGCCTCAAAATCGACAAGGTTTAGGGGCGACAAACACCGAAATTACAGACATTTTGGAATTGTTTTCCATTTTCGTACTTCCCAACGAAAATCCTGGATAAATCTCCAACATTATAGGATATAGATTTCTTTAAATAAAACGCCTTGAAATTAGGCACTGTACTTACTACATCTTCGTTCCGTTGCCCGCAGAAATGTCAAACAATACCCAAGCTTGTATACGGCAATGGAGCAAAACCACTATAAAAGATGTTAATTTATTTTTGTCATTGATGAAGTATGGTGACTTCGAGACGTATGTAAATTGTTCCAACTGCCCAGTTGTACCTACACTGATTAGGGTAAATTCAAAATCAAGTACAGATTGGTTTGAGACACTGACTTGAACCATAATGTCCATAATGTCATGTTGATAGTTCTACATTCTTTTTTTTTTTAACAAATAAAAAGGTTCGCCTGCTCATAAACAGAAGCAATGCAACACAGAACTTTAAATAACAAAGCACTGTATGACACTGGACTGTGCTCGTCATCCAGAGACATAGGTATTAAGTGTCATAATGCCTAGTAGATTCACTGGCTTCAATGTTCTTCAGACCGGACACACTGATGGTCGGCGGTAGAAATAGACGGCGCGGTGGTACCAACCCAGCCGGCCTCTTGCATACGAGGGATCTACCACCTACCTTCCATGCGGGTCGCGCTTTAACGATCAACACACTATAACGTTAGTGATAATGTTCCGCAGGTATCCCGGTCAGGCAGCACGGCCGCATCATCAGCGGCGTCAGCGCCGTCAGCCGCGGAGCCTTGCGGGCTGGCCGGCGCGCTGGCGCGAGCACTGCAGGAGCGCTCCCGCGCCATCCACTCCGACTCCGACACCGCCACCGACCACAGCGACGAGACCAGCGACGGCGAGTGGGACGACTGACCCACGCCACCCACGCCACCACAACTACCTTAACCACACTCTCTATACCAACTTCACGCATACATACCAATAATGGATCAACTTATATACTTTATTACCATTTACGGGCTTATAGTGGCTGTTTTATCGACTGTAAGAATGTTATGGAACATTCAGTGTAGTCGACAACTGTAATGTCTATATTATGGAGCAGCCTGTATATAAACAACTGACTTGTGATAATTTAATATTCATATCTATCGACTGTTCAATTCAGATGGTAATAACAAATCATCCCTGTATAACAACAGACCATTACGGCTTTTGAATGCTTCGTCTAACTATCGACTGTAAGGATGTTATGGAACACCCTGTGTAATTACCCGACTGCAATGTAATTTATGTATGTTATTTTTGTATCAGCCTGTGTAGTCACCACTAACTATGACTTATAATGTAGAAAGTGACAAAACAATTAATAACTCCATATTATTAAAAAAAAAACGATAAAAAATCATCTGTTGCAGACAGTACAACTCATCTGTGCACGAGATGCTATGTGTGTGTGTGAGCTTATAAATATAATATACTAACACATGACGCACACAGCAGCACCGCGTGCACAAATGAAGTGAATTATAACAATATACTCCATTATTTGCACTATTTCTAAAGGACTATATTTAAACATGGATATAATCGATAAAAAGAAAAAAAGTGTTGCAACAATCAAAATAATAGACCAAGTTTCAGTTCAATATATAATATTATCGATTTTGGGAATCCATGTACAATCGATTTGTAATGCCAAAAGAGCTTTACATAAATATTTGTCCAATTCTATTTATTGTTATTGAAAATAATATGCTTTTGTTAAAACTTCGCATAACGATATAAACTGCATTTATAATGAAAAAAAAACTTTTATAACTATGATGAAGCTTTAAGTTATGTATAATTATACTCGTATTTATCTTATATATATATTGATATTGAACTGATGTGATCCTCATAACACTTTCATGTTGTATTATTTCATTATAGATGAAAAATTAATTATTCAATTAATAGTGAAATTAGACAAAATACCAGTCTCACATTTTACAACTTACGAGTTCTGGGCATAGGTTACACACAGACCGACTCCGGAATGTGACTCGCCGGAACGAGTCACTGTGTTTGATTGAAATAATACTAGTTTATACGGGTTTTAAATTGAGAGAAGATGGTTGGAAGCTTGCACAAGCCTGGGATCCAATAGAGTAGTTGACTAGAATGTTTTATTATTGAAATCAATAAGTTACGTTACTCAAAATCTAATGCAGAAATAATTTTATAAATCGGACCAAAAATAAATAAGTTAGAAGCCATTGAAATCCTGTAGAAGGGATAATTGTCAAATGACCGACGACGCAATCTTGGACGTTACTGTGTAAAATTTTCATTATGGTGCACGTGTGCAAGCGAGATAGTGAGATATCCCTACTACGCACCCACCTTTCCTCATACACACACATTTTTGAACCAATTTTGATTGTGTTTTAATAAAAGGTTTTCTTTTGCGTATCATTTTCTGTTGCTTATAAAATAATGTATTAAGTTCAATATAGGAAACTACCCTATTATACATCTAATTAAATCGGAACCCAAAAAGCCAACTGTCAGATCTCAAGACACCGTGAGCTCTTTCTGCGTAGATCGGACTAGTGTCAACTAACTTTATAAAAAATTAAAAATAAATGTATAACTTTAAAATGAAGGTAGGCAATGTAACATTAACTTTTCGAGACGACCTACACGTCAGTCTCTCCCGTGACCACGAAGGCTGAAAAGCTTTCGAAACTCGGGACTAAAATAAAATTAATCCGCGATAAAATCCGTATAAACTAGTTTTATTTCAATGTGTAATATTCACGTAAAAATAAGAAATCACTACACTATGTTTGATTTTTCACCATGTGTACAGTGGGCGTTATACAAACGGGTATAAACGTATCAGGTACCCTCCCTCCAGCCTAGATACTTGTTTATGTAAGCAGTCCGTCACAAATTCGGCCGCTTACAAACTTGTGTATGGTGTACTATAATATTACTGGTGGAAACTAGTCAGGGTGTATGACGATTGGCTTTACGCACTAGCTGTCGATTATTGACGATTTTATAGGACAAAAATTATAAGCCAAACTAACGACACTGCGATGTATATAAATCGCAGTATAAAAACTAACACCAACAAAATATGGGAAAAGTAGGAAATTAAGTATTTTTACAAGTAAATAGCGAACAATGTAACAACTTATGTTCTGGGAAATTATAATCATTGTGGTCTAAACAATTATATATCGATAAAACAACTTAATATCGATAAAATTACCACGAGTCGACTCCCTAAAATTGTGTTCAAAAATGTTTTGAAATGTTAATCAAGTTTCATATAGTATGTAGATAATTTTACATTATATTATTTTATGTAACGTATTAATGTGACCATAAATCTAAATAGTTTTTAAAGCGCTTGGCGACTTCTTTTAGTATAATGTGGTCGGTCACTGAGAGATAATTAAAATATAAAAAATCTAAGTTATATTTAAAAAAAAAACAAAGTAAGGCGTCATTAACAGCTATACATAATTGTAAATTTACGGAATGAATAAAAATACTAAAATAATTCACATATTTTGTAGAAGTTTTAATTGTCTCTTAGTGATACAGTCACAGTGTAACACGTATTATTATGTTTTATTTAATGTAAAATTATAATAAATAGAATGATTGTATATAATTGTTATAATTGTGAAACGACTGAGGTGAAACAATGGTGATGATAATGTTCGTGTACTCTTTATTAATATATAGGTAGGTAGGTAATATTGTTCTGGAAACACAAACAATCAATCCCCCTGTATAAACTTTTTAATCAATATTTAAACATTCATTATGATCTTCTCTCGCTTATGACATTTGAAGTAAGACAGAGGAAGACACAATTGCTGATTACTTTAAATACTAATTCGAAATGTTTATACGTGAGGCGGTTACAGTCGACAAAAAAAAACGTAATCGATTTTGACAAAATATTAATCTATTGTGTTTCCATTAATTAATTGTAAGTTAACACATGTAAACCCAAAAACAGACACTATACGAGCAATATTATATTGAATAAGGGTCCGTTCACACCGAGCGTTGTGTCAGGATAAGTAGTCAAATTCATGTCTACAAAAGAAGGCAATCCGTAGTTCCGAAGCGAAGAAAACTCGTACGAATCAGAGACGTTAAATCGTCGTTAAGTACGCACTTCGCAGTTTATAGTTATTTGTGCGTTAGTCTATTTGGATGCCATAATTATCATATATTAAGCAAAGCAGATAAGCACATACTATTACGACTTATTAATGGCGGGGGGCTGGTAATCAAAAAAAATATTATATCCTAATATTGTTTATAAATAAGAGTCCTTAGATTGTGGTTTCTCTGTCAGCAGCTTTATGAGTAGTATACGTTCGCTCGGTGTGAATCGACTTTAATATAATTTTCTAATCATATTTCTAATATGTAAATGATGCTCAAAAATAATTCTTCTTCGACATTAAATAGGACTCGCGGGAAAGATCCAACTCTCATTGAGTTATTACGCAAAATGAAACCTTAACCCAATTGAAACTTGTATCATTTTCGCGTAACTACTCAATGAAGGTGAGATGTTTAACATAATATTTATAATAACAATAACCGCCCTTTATCTAAGTCAATCGTTTCTTACAAAATGTTACGTTATTACTATTTAAAATAACTTCGAGTAACCGATCATTGTTTTGTTATAACTATTTTCTTGATTAATTAACTTGAGATTTATGCATGCCTTCCGGACCGCAGTGTTAACGTGTATTGCCGGTGCAGTACGGTTCGCATTTCCTAAGACTGTAAGATAAAAAAAAAATATGTTCAAACTATTGAAAACAAAGTAGATGTCGGTAAAGCGATAATTTATTATGCCCGGGGTTATAATCGATAATATTTTCTTATCAGTAAAATTTTGTGCCCTGTATGTTTATTTTTAAATATTTATTTGCTATCTCTACTTAATGTAACACATACAATATCGGTGCAATAATTAATGAACGAGTGGGCGAATCATATAGCTCACATCAAAATATTAAGACTGGCTATTGGCTTGTATTGGACAAAAAATCTGCGAAATGTATATTTTTCTTAACAGAACTAATGTAACCCAGGATGTATTATGAGGCGTGTGTGCAGCACAGCTAGCTTAACACGGCCATGTTAAATTTAATTTTAAATATCAATTTCAGATTCAGATACGTCACAGCGTCGCTTAAATTTGTGGCTATTCTGTAGTCACCACCTAAACTAAACATGACGAAAGCTAAGACTTTAATGTATACTACTAGACGGGCTGTTTAGAAGTAAAATTGTGTCACATATCGCGGGAGTTTGACAGCTCACAGACAGGGAACGCGATAGGGGTTCTAGTTGAGAGTAAGCGAGATGGTTATATTGAGTTACGGTCAATTGACCACAACTTAGTGGTACAATTTCTACGTACCGCGCAGCTTGTCTAGTAGTATACATTAAAGTCGTTGGACGATAATAGTTTATTCGTGTCAAATGGGGGTGTAACGAACGAATTATCCATAAATACTAAATTTTAGTTAGGTTAGTCATATAATTGGTCATTTTGGTTTAAGTTTAAACAGATAACAGAATAGCTAACAGTGTCATTCATAACAAAATCTTCGTAACGCTGTTCATCGACTACGCGTCGGCATACGTCAAATTCCGATTGGGTAGACGCTCTGTCCCGTCTGCAAACGTGTATTAGTACCTATTTATGGTAGAATAAATGAAGGCGTGAGCTATTTTTATAGTGATAAAATAAATATGTTTTCTATTATTACTATCGTGATACGTGTAAATGTCGATAAATTTATTTCATATATTTAACACGAGGTGCACTTACTATCATTTTTGTTGTCAGAAACGTTTTTACGAAACTTTGTCGTATTGCTTTTAAAAAAAGCCAATACTCGCCCCAATGTATTTTGTATTGCACTTTGAAAATAAGTAATGTGAATTAAATAGGCTATTTCGGAATTATATTGTTAATTTTACAAATCGCAAGGGCATCTTGTTTTAAAACGAAGCCCATTCAGATGTTAATGTCGATCTATTAATTTTTTTATTGCAAAAAGTGTATTAACATGGTAATGTTTATTGTACTACGCAGTTAAAGCGTTGCAAATTTTAATTCATGTAATTTTCATATCCTTTCGAGTCGATGAAAAATATTAGAATGTAAACAACACATAAAGACTAGTCTCCGGAGTGTGTCAACAACAGTGGGCGAGAAACTTACAGTACTACGATTAAAGTTACGCGCTTCGGTGAACAAATAAGTACGAATATGCAATCAAATTTCTGCACCTGGTTGACTGACATATTATCTTATAGTAATGAGTACTCATTACAAAAATTTATATATAAAAAATATTACAAATGTGAATTAAATCAATCATCGAATTTTCTAAATTGTCGAAGATTGCCGAAGCCCTTAACTGATCGTAGTATTTTACTCGACATGTCAAAGGAGGCATATACTCCCACTCACAGCTGCAGAACATTTTCGTTTGCACCAGAACTTAAAAAACATAAAATATTGTCAATAGTGATATATTCGCTGCCAATTTTACTAAGTTTTATGTTAACCTCTGTAATTATCAAATCTGGGTCATAATATGTTAAATAAATAAACATTATTAATTTTAAATCGTTTATTCTTTCATTTAAAACAATTCTTTCACTATGTCATGTCATAGAAGCAATCATTTCAACTCATATATATTTTAGAAACACGATTACATAATATCTTATAGTACGTTACTAACTATAGTTACTGCACGTTTACAAAACTATGTAAGAATTCCAACTGTTTATCGATTTTAAATACGGGACTAGTCGAATAATATTCAACGGATTGCGGAAATAGAATAATAAATACATCCAACAGTCATCTGTATCGTGGGCATCTGGAACTAAGAGGGACCGACACACCCACATCACCCAGACGCGACACAATGGATCACAAACATTCGTATCGATACGGGGATCGAAACCGCGGCCTCTCATTCGCTACGTCATGAAGGCTGTCAAATACAATCCGCAAGTCCATCTACTTGAAAGTGTTTTATTATCATCAAGGAGTATCTAAATCACTTGTGCACGTGTTACGTGTGTGCGTAAGCTTGTAAATGTCATTAGTCTGGCAGTGGCAGTGAACGTCGATACCTTTTGACACGCACATTCAATGTGTCTATACAAACACGCACACGCAGCCCGCACGCACAATTGAGTTGACCTATCTATCAGTATGTAATTATAATAAAAGTGCAATCCGTGAATACAAGCTGGAAACATAAAACAATTAAAATCGACTGTTACTTTGTGAAATCGACTATTTACATCGTTGATATATCTATTTATACATAATGAATCGTACAAGCTGCTCTCATTCACCTTTGGCATAAGATGGCTAAACGAAAAAGACATCAAATTGGAATGATAAAGAGGAAAACAAGAAAATCTATTCAAATTTCAAAAAGCAATCATAAACGAACACAAAAGTAAATAAACAGCAAATTAATACAATATCGAGTAGAAAATCAAATTCGTGTAAACTTTATAAACTTATTCCTTTATAACAAAATAAAAACAAATATTCTCAAAACAATTGGCAGTACACAAGCTTTCGCCGTATGGAAAATTACAATCTTTTTATCATAAATTTTGATGTCCCGCCCCAGGAATAGATCCCGAGCCTCACTGGTTTCACAGCCAAGTACACTGCCACTAGATCAGAGGCGATACTAAAACCAATGAGGTGAAAGCAGAAAGTAAATAAATGACACATTTAAGACATAAAAACAAACTCAAAATAACAAATTACACGAACCCAGGCTCATTTATGAAACTGCCAGAGATTCACCGATATTTCTTCACAATAGGGTAGTTGACTCGTTATATTATTTTAATCAATAAGGTACTTTATACATAGTCTATTATTGAAAGAATTTAATAATCCGCTCAAAAATATATAAGTTAGAAGCCATTGAAATGACACCTTCCTAGTGATAACAAAATCCGGTTAAGCGCGCGACGGACTCGCGCACCACCACGCACTCGGTTCTGCTCTGTCTTACACTCGGTAAAGTTTATCCTTTTTGTTTTTTTATTATTTGTTAAAATATCCGCCATAATAACACATTCTGTGAATATTTCATCTAGATACGTATTATAATTAAAGGTACGATAGACGAACACAGATTTTACAGATAACGCGGCTTAGGCTCTGTAATAGGATTGTTTGTATCCTTTGGGTATGGAATACTAATAAAAAGATCCACGACGCGGTAAGTAATGTTACCGTCCGCCATGATCATTAAGAAGTGAAGGCGTGTGAGGGCGACATAGTGAGTTGTTTATCACTACGCCCCCACCTTTGCTCATATCAATATTCAAAATATTGTGATCCGATTTTTTTACCAGATTCGATTCTATTTTCACAACATAGTTTATTTTATGTATAATTTTCTATTGCCTATAGAATAATGCACAAATTCAAGCAACTACCCTATTACAACAATCATTTTAATCTTATAAATATATCCTAATTCTTAAAGCTTTAACGCATACTCTATTACCATCATTATCGTTCCCTAAATCATATTTTTGAAACTTTCTAAACTATACTTTAAGTCCCCGTTAGTGAAAGTATTGACAAGTGCAACTCACTTTACTATTAAGCATAGTAGTTTAACAAAGAAATCACATTCGTCAATCGGAAGCCATAACTTCCGTACGTTTTCACACGAAGTTTGTACCGTGTGCATCAAAATAAACTTATAAAATAGACATAAGGAGCTAGTGTGGCTATCCCGTAAAACGAAACGGAGCGACGAAGTTCGAGAACATTCATTAGTGTAGTATAAAATATTTACCCCAATAAACATAATGTGTACAACGATATTTGTATTTTATTCAATTTGTAATAAAAATACTGAGAAACAAAATTTTGTTCATAATCAAAAAAGGACATGGAAATAAATACTTATTTTACATTTTTAAACTAACGTGTTTTACTTACGGTTTCCTCTTAGTAGTAGTAATTCATATTTAAAAAAAACGTTGGCATTTCGGGAGTGTCGACAGAAGTGAAACTTGAACAATTACGTGTGTATTTTTTGAATCGTCAAGATTTTTTGTTTTTATTGATTCGAAAAGTTCCGACATGAATATATATCTACGTTGTACGTATATACACAATATATGTTTATATTATCAATGTATTTCAACCCAAACTCAACTCTTAAACGGGACCAATATATGTAGATACTTATATACAGAGGTAACGGAGTCGCGAGTTCGTTTTTCCCTTCTCAAAAAATGCCCAACGCGCCTAAAGAAGTTTTCACTTCAAAAACTTGCTATTCTTTGCTTGCTTGCTATGCTTGCCTTTTATACTTCTACATCTCCGAACTTCGTTGATTCGCTTCCATTTACTACCACCAGCTAGATTCTAAAATCGTCTGCGACACGTATTTATTCATATCATTCCTCCAAACAATCTCAAAGTACCGACAGAAAAATCATCACACACCTTAACTTAAATGCACGATTATATATCATTTTTACTTAGTATCTATGTTTATATCTTAACTATATGTATATTACAAGTCAAGAAACTAATACCAAATACATCGATAGGACATCATAAAAAGACACAAATAATTATATTAAAATGGTTTCTCAAACGAAACTTATTTACAATACGAATAATACATTACTAGTGACATATATTCCTTTGAAAGACTATGTAAATATTCCCCATAGTTTTTACAATTTGTTTATTTTACTATATGTTTCTGTACAGATGACTCGCTTTGCTTAAATAATATGGTCACATATAAATCTTGTCTATACATTCTCTTGATCAATCAGATGTTTGTAAGAATAAAGCACCGGATTAGAATTCGGCGTATAGTAGCAGCTTGCTGCTGCGTTTCGTACGGTGAGTGAGATATCCGGAGGCTCAAATCCCCCTCCCCTTCCCAATCCCTTGCCTTTAAGGTCGGCATCGCGCCCATGATTATTTTAGTATTGTGGGCGTACATCGGCGGTGATCATTTACCATCAGTTGACCCAATTGCTCGTTTACCGGACTATTCTATAAAATATGCTTTAGCAATCTTCGTGTCTTATGGTTTAATAGTATCAATTAATACGAATATACAACTTTCAATGGGTCTAGAGCCGTTTTGTCATAAGTAGAGAAAATAGTACTTTCAATTTGTCTGTAGTAGTATTTTGTCTAGCTAAAATGACGTCAATTTTATCGAATTTTGACATTTTTACGACATTTGTTATAAATAGTTATCTCTCTCATGCGCGATATTTCGTGATGCATATGCTAAGCCCGCAGGCCTCGTCATGAACAAGAAAATGAGTACATAATCTAATATTACTACTGTTCTATATTGGAACAGCATCGCCCGTCATGTTTTCTAAGTTAAACCAAGATTGCCGAAGCGCATAACTTGAAACGTACATCGTATACAAATTTATTTAATAAAAAATTAAATTGAACATATTTATGATTATATATAGACCAATTAAAATACTTTTAATTTTAATCGTTTCAGACATCTTCAATTCTTTCATAAGTCAAGACTACACACCTTGTTTGTACAACACATTAGCCCACTTAAGAGTGGGGGGTAAAAATTAGTAATAGCGGGTTTACACGATTCGATTACTAAATCTATGAGATTAGAATCGTGAACAAATTTCATGTCAGTTGATCAACTAAACTGGAACCGTGTGATCCCGTTATAATCGTAAAAGCGTTCCTAGATAAAGTAAAAGATCTATAATTTTTTTTAACTTTTTGTACTTTGTAACCTACAATACGAACATCACAATGATTAAAGTTATGTGCTTCGACAATCTTGGTTTATTTCGAAAATTTGGATAACAACAGACATTTAAATAATCTAACACAGACATTTAAATTACTAATTTTTCTCTTGAGTTACTGACCACGTGCAGATGGACTCCCATTGGTTGCTTATTCGTACTGTTTCATTAATAACGAAGATTTCCAAAGCGCACAACTTATCCTAGTACATATTGCGTAAACCATTGCTTCTTACGAACGGTTTTACGATTACAAATGCTTTGAAACAACCCATATTTACACACACAATACCTGCAAAATAACTTGTCAGTGTTAAAGTTAGTCACTTCACCCACATCTTTTGGAAATGGCCTTTTTTGGACATTATGCAGACGAGAATGGGTGACGAGCGCTATCCAGTACTCTACAATGTCTCGTAAGTCGAAATTTTGATGATGCTTATTTATGGGCAGGCGTAACGCTTACAATCAGGCGGGCAAGCTGCTCTAGTCATTAATGATACGCATACGCACTCACGCCTGTAATCCCCGAAGGGGTAGGCAGAGGTGTAACCAGTACACCCACATTTCTCCGAGCGCATCTCCGTCCCACAATGTGATAGGGGGCGAGCCTATCGCCATACCAGGCACAAATTCCAGACTCCGGGCTGATACTGATCATTTCGAAATATAAAAACCCAATATTACTTTACCCGACCTGGGGATTGAACCCGAGACCTCAGCGTTGGCGTCAATCGTAACGCGTACGCATTACAACTGCGCCACCGAGGCAGCTGCATCATTAATGATAATAAACAATATTAACAAACCCGCCCTGTACGCCTTCCGTCAAGCCTTTAGTATCTGAAAACAAAGGGCGCGACGCCGCAAGCGACTCTCTTCAAGCCGGACAAGTTATTTTTCGCGTATTGAGTCATTTAAGAATACTATTTAACTCATTCTAGATCTTAACCGACTTGGTTTGTTGATCATATCTTAGTGATACACAGAGTAATAAGCCTGAAGACGCCACATGGAAACACAATCGTAAAATGTCGCGCGATTAGAACAGAGTGCTCAAAATTGACGGAAAACATGTCGCGCGGTGAGAATAGTGTTTCAAATTGACGGAATATCTACCAATGGGACGACGAGTCGCGTCTTTCAGCCTGTAATGTAGCGTCTTGTGGGTTTATTTATCTGTGTAGTGATACTACTTTGCCTATAAAGTCAATGTATACATAATTTGAATCATATGCCTTTACTATGTGTGCGAGAGCTCAATATATTGTTTTGATACAAGCACATCACACGCACATTTTTTTTTATCCTGACAGCAACGTGATGTTAAGTACAGTGCAGTCCAAATACAAAATTGATACGACCGAGGTGCTTTTCTTTCAACTGCATATACTAGGTACCATTTTCAAGTTCTGTACTAAAAATCAATTAAATAGGAGCAGTAGTTTAGTCATAAATGTTTTTTTAAGTTTTTGCCCCATTTGAACACGATGCAGCTTTTCTAACAGCTGATTACATCTAACGCATAGGTTATACACCTTGAAACGATAGATCCTACTAAAATCTACGCATTGTTGCCGCTTTCTACAACTAAATTACTTAAAAAGTTGGCGATTCAAATAAGGAAGCAATAAATACACACACACCTGCACTTTCATTACGAGAGCGCGCGACGTTGCCAATTTGTACAGGTTAGTGAAATTTATTTATAAAGGGTGGTTGCGTATTACTCTTATTTGTAAGCTATTTAGTTTGTTTGAAACAAACAAAATCTCATTTTCGGTATTATTAATTTTTGTGCCGTGTCGAATTAATACTAAGGACGTATAGTATACGTAGTGTAATTTAATGCCCCTCTGTATAATTTTGATTGTCAAGAGAAAGATTAAATTGAATTACCTATAAATACACCAGAATTATATTTAATCGTCCACCACAACTATAGGTGAGCCATGATTTTCCACGTCCAAAGACTCGTCATCGCTACTGATTATAAATACGTCTTTATCTCCCGCATGACTGTTGTTCTCACTACCCTGGCTGGCCACCTCCTCCTTCTTGTACAAAGACAGGACATCAGATATGACAGGGGACTGGAATGTCTCAAACTTCTTTACATCAGGCTCCTCATCTTGAGAGAATTCTTCAGTATCGTCGTGCACGTCATTTTCATCCGCGTCATTATTTTCTTTTGCATCGTCATTATTTGCCGTTGAAACGTCATTATCGACTATAACACCGTCATCGTCCTCATCACCACTATCTCCATACAATTTCTCACCATTCTTCTCATCTTTTGGCACATAAGCGTTTATGAGAGCTAACAAATCATCGTCACAAGTGAACACTTTCGACGGATCACTGTCCTCCTTGCCGCAGTCGTGCATTGTGAACAATTTGTATGACGTGAAATATTTACGGCACTGTTGACACTGATTTAGGAGATGCGCTCGATAATGATTGTGCAAGTTTGGGAAGTTGTCGCCGCATACCACACATTGTTCAGGCTTGACAGTGGCACGATAATGTATTTTTAACGACGACTTATGCACAGACCGCATGTGTTTTATAAAAGGTCCATATTTCACGAACTTCTCGCCGCATTGGCGACATCTTATCGGCCTCTTATTATATTTGCTACTTCGGTGGGTAAACGCGTGTATGTTGAACGCGTCGATGGTTTTAAATTTAAGCGAGCAGAAACGACAAGATATCGACCCGGATCCCCTGTGTATTTTATCGTGCTTGAGCTTAGAATTGGTGGTGGTGATAGGCTTGAAGCAGAAGTTGCATTCCTCGTATTTGGACCTGTCTCCATTGATACAACTAGTGTTACCTTCATCATCACTCTCTATAGTACAGAGATGGTTATCAAAGTCGATCACGGAGAAGAAATATTCGCCGCATTTTTTACATCTATTCTCCTCGTGGTACGACAAATGTTTGTGCAAGTTGAAGAAGGTTTTGTTACAAATACCGCATGTTTCCTCGATGGAGTCTTTAGGCATTATAATCCATTCACTATCGTCGCCATGCTCGTCTTTCATGTGACTGATCATATCTCTGAACGCAACGAATCTTTCGTCACAATGGTCGCATTTCGTCGGGTTGTCGACGTTCAACAGATATAGATGACTATTTTTGTGTTTCCTATAAAGCGTTAACGTGCCGAACTTCTTCGAGCAGTATTTACAACCGTAGTAGCCAATGGTTCTGTGGTAAATCTTGTGCGTACTCAAAGCGTATTCGTTCTCGAATACTTTGAAGCAGTAATCGCAAACGATCTCCTTCTTGCCGGCTGAAGCCTCTTTCGTGACAGCGATGCCGTGCTGGGTCCGCAAGTGACAGTCCAGTTTCACTTGTAAATGAAAAGCTTTGTAACAAATATGACACTTCACTCGCTTAGGGTATACTTCCGTGTCGCCTACTAATTTCTTTTTCTCGCACATAAAAGACAAATGTCCTTCGAGGAATCTCTGTGTACTGAAGTATTCGAAGCAGTAATTGCATCTCAACGAGTTGTGGTAATCGATGTGTCGCTGGAAGTTTCCTTTACTTGCTAATATTTTGTGGCAGACGGAACATTGGAGGTCTTTGAGAGGTCCATCAAGACCCTGGTTGGTTCTTTCAGCAATCCAAGTCTCGTTAATGACATGCACGTCTCTCAGGTGGTGGTGCAGGCCATATCCTTTCACAAAGGTTTCTGTACAATGTGGACACTTCAGAGGCTCGTCAATGTGCTTCGCAGCCAAATGAGCCTTTATGTGAATATTATGAGCCTTCAATGACATCGCATTCCTACCGCAAAACTTACACTTATAAAACACTGGCTTTCTGAGATGCGCCTCCTTGTGAAACTGTAGCCTTCGTTCATCTATAAACACTTTAGCGCACAATTGACAAGGATAGTAACGTTGTGGCGGAGCGTCCGGATCCGCTTTGATCATTTTGCTCTCTGGATGTGTTCGCTTCAAATGTCGAATGAGCTTCACCAAATCTGGATAATACCGCGAGCAGATAGGACACTTGACTTGATCTTTCCGTAGTCTCTCTATCCGTTTTTTATGTGAGTAGTGGTCGAAATTGTGCGACTTCACATGTCTACGGTAATAATCTTCATCGGTGAAGCCTTTCTCGCAGAGGTGGCATTTGTAGGGTCCATTATCATTCTCATAGTGCGTTCGTATATGGAGCGTAAGCGTTCTTTTGTTCGTGAACTGCATGTTACAGATGGTGCATTCGTGTCTCGCGCTGTATAAGGATCCCTTCGACTTGTGCCAGATAATATGATGTTTGAGAGACACTTCTGAGACACAAACCTTCCCGCAAAGCTCACAAGTATTTGTGCCATCGAAAATGGTTTTATCAATATCCTTAGCCAGACCAGGACCAAGACCCGCGCTATCCCCTCGCTTATAATGTATGGACATGTGGTAAAGATACACTTTTCTATTCTGCAATACTTTTTTACACAACGAGCACTGGTAGTCTTTGTTCTGGAAGCGCGTTTGTTTGTGGAAGGCCATGTGGGCGCGGGCAGCTCGAAGGTTCTTGCTCTTGCGATTGCAGATAGAGCAGGTAAGCAGCTTCGGATCCAGGTTTGTATCGTTGTAGTGCACGCGCATGTGCATCTTGTAGTGCACTTGGAACCTGAATGTCTGCAACAATAAAAACTCTTAGTATAATATAATTTCCATAAATATAATACAATGGTTTTACAGGAAGTGCTCAAACTTAAGCATATATTGTACGATATAAGTATTTCATTATAACATAAATAAAGCATTTTCTCTTTTTCGATTTCTCGAAACTAAATGCCAATCACATGTTGTGATCTTTTGAACTGGGAACCCAGGACCTCAAGGATCTCAGCATGAGTATACTCTCACTGGTCTAGTGAATGATAAGAAACATAAAGAAGAAAAAACAGAAGATAAAGTGCCAGTTTACAAATTATTTACATATTATATTTGATAATAATTCAGAAATACGATAATAACAACCGCAAGGAGGCCCTAAAGCGTCTTGGTACAGAAACCTAAAAAAAATCATGAAATATACAAGCAGATATAAATGGCAGAACATATTCCGAGGGCCGACCACAAATGATCTGGGAAGAGGCATGGAGAAAGAAGAATTCGGAACTACGATAAATCTCTAGCACTACCTTAAGTGCGATCGTGTTCAGGCAGTACAAACATACCTCATTGCAGACGAAGCATTCGAACTTCCCGCCATCCCCAGCGGCATACCGCACATGGCAAGCCATGTGACACCTCAGGGAAATGGCCGAGGGCATCTTCTTCCCACATGTGGGGCACACGAAGGCACTGGGCTCAGCGTCCGGCTGCCCTTCGATCTTCACCACGCCGTCAGGCACTGAGCTGAAGGCTGCACCCTGCGGCCACTCTTGAGGCTCTGCCTTTGCCACCACGACCTCACAAAATGCCGCCGGATCTATGCTTCGGTACTTTCTTTCGTTTGGAGTTTCCTTATTTAACCTGCAATATATATAGGATTTAAGGTAAATGTTTCGACTTTTTTGACTGCCTCGGTGGGGCAGTTGTAACGCGTACGCGTTACGACTGAGACTGACGCTGAGGTTTCGGGTTCGAGTTCGGGTTTTTCTATTACGAAAAGCTCAGTGTCAGCCTGGAGTTTGGAATTTGTGTCCAATAAGGCGATGGGCTCGCCCCCTGTCACATCACGGGACGGAGATACGCTCAGCAAAATGTGGGTGTACTGGTTACACCTCTGCCTACCCCTTCGAGGACTACAGGCGTGAGTGGGTACGTATGTTTGAATTTATTCTACATGTCTAAAGACGTAAGCTAGTGTCTAACCTGTATTCCCGAAGTATTATGGGAGGTCTAAGGAAAACGCTTTATAGTCACCTTTTTCATGTGGAAATGGCCTTAGAACCCTGGCCTAGGATAGCAGTATGTCCAGGTTTACCATTCAAATCCTCTACATCCTGACTTATACCCCAAATCCCCGCGATGTCTATTCGACGCATGAGTAATAACTCCGGATACAGTGAGACAATATTTGATTGCTACCGTAACATTATTCATGTTGGCATGGCAGATATGTAAAGTAAAACAAATTACCTGTGCACAAACTTGATATGTGTGGCAAGAGCGCTCAAGTTCTTAAAAGATTCACCACAAGCACCGCACGTGTAAATATTTCGCGGCTTCATGTTCATCGATATGTGTTCCTTATTGTGCGCCTGTATATCCTTCACCTGCATGTCTATGTCACAAATCAAGCACTTCACCGGACAGTTTTTCAGTGTAATACTGGCTCGCTTGACGCCCGCGCACATTGTGTGTTTAGTCCGCTTGTGGTGTAACAGCAACGCTTTGTATGAAAACTGTTTCTCGCATATGTCGCAGGTGTTGTCATCAACGTCATCGTCCTGACTCGATTCCGCCTCGTTTTCCTCGTCTTCGTCCTTTTTCACCGGTTCTTTGTCCCGCATCGAGCATGATAATTCATGGTTAATCAACGAACGCTTGTATATAAACTCTTTGTTGCAGTGAGTGCAGTTTGAACTGCTTTTTGACGCCTCTGGTGTGGATGTATTGGGTACAGCTCTGGAAATAGGTTTATTTTGTTTTTATATGTTTCAAATAGGATTTGTTTTGTGAAGGGAAACTTGATAGCCAACCACCTTTCCCGTGCATTTTTAATAATCTTAAAATACAGAACCTCCTTTTTTAAAGTAGGTTAAAAATAAGGCACTAATGATCACATTTGAAGCGCAATGACAGGTGCAGTTAGTCTGATCCAGATTTATGTGAATGACGGCGTGAAAGCAGGCAATAAAAAGCTCTTGCTACATAAAAAAATACTTGAATCCAAACCTGGTATCTTCGCTGGCAGACTCGTCGATGTTAGACATATGCGCGGCGAGATGGGTGACCAGCAACTGTTGGGAGGCGAGTACTTTATTGCAGAACCTACACTTGAGTTCCTCCTCTTTGAGGTCCACTTGCCTATTCTCCGGCTCAAAGTGGGTGTTCTTTATATGTTCGAAGTATGCTACCTTCTTGAACGAAACGACAAGGCAGAGGGGGCACTTGAATGTCTCTCGAGTGTCTTTTTTCGGGCACATGCTAAAGTGAGCGTTGTGGATGTAATAATCGTCGAAAGACTCCCGGCAGTAAATGCAGGTCACAGAAACGCTGCCGGCGGCTCGCGTTAAACTCTTCTTAGGTGCTGCCGCATGAACTACCCTCAGATGCTTATTAAGATTGTCTAAAGTCTTGAACTTCGCGGTGCAGATGTCACACTCAACCTTCACATTGTGCTTGCCGTCCACTGGCTCGAGACATACCAGCAGCTCTTTCTTTGGCGACCCAGGTGGCGTTTCCAGCTTCTGCGGTGTTTGTTTCAGTGGTGTTTGCTGCTTTTGCGGTGGTTGCGGTTTTTGAGTTGCTTGTTGCTTCACTGATGCTTGCTGTTTTTGCGGTGGGTACTGCTTTGGGGGTGGTTGCTGCTTCTGCGGCGTCGGCTGCTTCTGTGGCGTCTGCTTGCAGATCTGCTGGTGACGTTTCAACATTATCTTCAACTTGTAAGTTTTACCGCATTTGATACAACTGAGGTCGTCGTCGTCTGGTACCTCCGGCGCGATCGGTATTGAAATTTCCGATGCCTCTTCCTTCAAACTTTCACGTTTGTGGAACCTCATATGCGAGTTCAAAGCCTGATATAGCGTGTACTCGTTGGGGCAAAGTTTACATTTGTACAGGCTTTTGGGTGTTGAGTCGTCAGAATCGGCGGTTTCGCTTTTGAAGCTCGAATCGCCGTTGTCATCGTCGTCAGAATCTATTGATGAATTCTTGAGGTTTCGCTTTGCTTTGCCCATCCTCCTGAGCTCGTTGACACGTTTAGTGCTGCTGGGGTAGTCTTGCCTGCTGCTTGATGAAGCATTGTCACTTTCGATGCTGCGCCCCCGCGGTGTACTGACCGGCGTCACTGTCCCTTCCAATCCATCGAAACGGTGGGTTCTCAAGTGGTTGTTCAGCCCGTATCTGTTAGTAAATTCTTTGGGGCATTTGGTGCATTTGAAGTCGTTTTTCGTGGGCTCATTGGACTCTGTGCAAACACTCTCGGCTGTTAGACTGCCAGCGTTGTCGTCGTCGGAGTCCATGGAGTTGTTGAGGTACTTTGGTTTCTTGTTGGCCCGGGTGAGGCTGTCGCGCTTGGTGTCGGTGCGGTAGTCATGGCGACCGTCGTTGGTATTGTTGCTCTCCGTCCTTCGCTTGCGGTCCGAGCTTGCTGGCGTCACTTTCCCCTCGGTGGATATGGATTTGTTCACGTTGGAATATTCCGTGTGGGTGGAGAAGGCGGAGTCGCTGCTCTGGCGGTTTGGTGATATCGCGAAACCTGCAAGATGGTTGGGTCTAAGCCATTTACTTAGACAACAATCAAGACGTAAGTCATGCAAGTTGTGTTGTATTTTCCATATGAACAATGTTGCTATAGTAAGGTATCGCGGCCTTCGTCTAACCAGAGGTTCCCAAACTATTTATCTCATAGGCCACTTTCAAAATTTTGCTGGTTCCGGTGGACCCCCTTCAGCTACCATACCATACCATACATTTCTAACATATTCCCAAAAATCGAAAAAAAAATTGAAGATTAGATCTAACTATGGACCCGAGTCGAGTCTCCCGTGGACCACTTTGGAAACTAATGGTCTAAACTCTAAAATCTAAATGCTCAGCAACATATTACACGTCAATTGTTGTAAATAGATTCCAGAAAAATCTCACGTCAACATATTATAATATTTCGTCTAATGACGCGCACTAATCTAAGTGGGGCCATGGCGTATTTATAATAAAGCCATGAGGGCCATGTTCCGAAGCGGCTGGCTGCGAGGCGAAGAAAGTGCGCCAAAATAGGGCTACATAATTAACAAAACAATTAAACTATTTAATTGATAAAACATTAATACGCGGCGCTCTGGAGTTAGGACACAGGCCTAGGGGTATTTCGTCATTGGCCATATCCCGAAAAGGGCAGCGAGCGAAAATGGGAACGCATATCTTATTGGAATAGGCACTGGTGGTGCGAGAAATGATTAGGCGCGTAATTTCAAGTTAGATATCAGGTAGTAGGTCCCACATATGCAGGAGGCCGTCTGCGATGGTAGTACCGCTTTGTCTATTTCTCTATTTCCGCCAAGCAACCGTGTGTAAGCACTGTTGTGGCATTGAAGCCAGTGAAATTACTGGGCATTATGAGACTTAACAATATATGTCTCGGAGTGCCGAGCGCAGTTCAATGCCATGCAGTGCTTTGTAATTCACAAATTCAAAGTTCTGTGCGGCGCTGCTTCTGTTTCTGGACAGGCGTGGCGCTTACCATCAGGCGAACGACCTGCTCGTCTCGTCATTCAGGCTAATAAAAAAGATAAGCTATACAGATAATATACAGCTATAGAAAGTGTCTTCCCTATAAAATGCCTACTATTATCTGCATTGTGAGATTAGTGTGAGATACCGTAATAAATACATTTCTTTCTTTCATTGTATGGTGGCATGGCAACCATAAGAGAGATTGCCCCGAACAATAAAGGTGGAAATTGCATTCTTTGTTTTATTTTTAAGTATTTGAATGTGTGTTACTGATCTAAAATAAATTTTATAAATGCCTTTACCTGGTGGTGGTACATAGTTGCGACGTAGATCCTGGTCGGCTCTCTCGCACTGTTGTTTGAAAATATACGCACTGCTGAGTTTCTGTATGCATTCTGAGCATACCTTTTCCGGTAACCCATCACCTTCGTATATCTAAAATGAGCGAATAAATTCAGTTTTATTGCACAAATCAGACAAACAACGATAGCTCAGCGAGAATGTCGCAGGTTCGAACCCTGTCCATATGAGCACCTCTGACTTTTCAAGTTAAGTGTTCATTGTCAATTGAAGGATATATCGAGAGAGAAGCTGCATACCCAAGAATTCTCCATAAGAATTTCGAGGTATGTGAAGTCTGCCAACTCGCTAAGCTAGTGTGGTGGACTAAGGCCTAACCCCTTTCATTTGTAGAGGGCCTGTTCCCAACAGTACAATCAGTATAATTCAGGGCTGATGCTTTTGTATTAAAGTACAAATCAACTCATTTGTGCACGCCATGCTAGCAAGGAACTACATGGGCAATTCTATGGAGCTGTATGTAATGACCCTAAAATATTTATTTATTATACAGATATGACCACATCTTTCTGTAACACATTGCATATTATTCATATGTTCTTTGGTAGGAACATATATTCCCCTTACACACCTGCACCGCATTATGGCCATAGAGGTCAGACAGACATGCATCCTTTTTCTTTTATTTCACAATTACTGATTCCACCAGATTTAAATAGTATAATACCTTTGAAATTTTGGTATTATTTCACATGTGATAGGTACTTTCTTGTAAAGTGTAGAAAACTTTAAAAAAACAAATCTCTTAGGTAAATCATTCTGCCAAATATGATAATATTTCATTGTTTTTTTTTGCTTTTCAGTGTTTTTAAGTAATTTCCATTTTTTTATTATATTCACACAACCGTTTGACAGTAATATTATAGATCAATGTACTAATATAACAAAATTATCAAATTTGAGCTAGTATCTAATATCCATCCAAATTTTAAAATTTGTCCTGATTGACTGGATACCCGTTTTATCATATCTAAATGAAGGGAGACAAGATTGAAATGTTTATCCTTATAGTGCAGCAAGTAAAACTCAGAGTTTTCCATATTTCATACCACAACATCGCTCAGCATTCTTTTTATGGATACATACATACTCAGTTTACATAATGTTGAATATAAAATATAGTGACCTACAAGGAAGTTGTAACAAGAACTTTACAGTAACAACACACTCAAGTTGCATGCTATAAACATATGTGGCTCAATGATTATGTCTCATGCCTTAAAAAAAACTACAACATCAAAGAATGTATTATATCCTTTGCCTTCCCAATAAAAGGGAAAATTGTGGAAAAAAAAAATTATGTTTATTATCATTATTTATTTGTGCATAATTTAGAGACAGACAGGTTTTCTATCGAATATGATAAATGAGCAATGAAAAACATATAGATACCTGTAATTGGAATTGTCAAGGGTCAAATGTCCCTTACGACAATTTAAATTACGGGTATCGGTATGATAAGAAATACCGCTCATAGCTCCTCCTCATCTTGTGCTTGATGTCTTTCACATAGTTAATTTTTTACTGGCTGCTTACCACTATCATTCAAACTATGAAAATAATATGAAACTAATTGTATCTTACATTACAATCCTCAGCAAACATATATAAGTACCGTGTTTTGTGCAACATGAGCTAGTAATTTGCAAAATGACAAACTAAGAAAACTTACACGACGTTAACTTACTTTCACCCGTGAGCATTCCATAACCATCTCCGCCAGCTGGACTCCATTGTCCAATGTGAAGATGGAGTAGAAATCGCCCAATTTGAGGCATAATCTGCATTTCCCGAGTTCAAGTGCCATATTGATTTCTTCTCAAAAACTTCATGTCACCGAAATCCTCATCGCGTGCTTGCTTAACACTGCCAAATGATAATCTAACGTTAAACCACTTCTGAAACGTAAAAACAATTTACATTTTAAACTCTGTACCTATTTAAACGTTAAAAGCCTCAAATTATTGCAAAAAAAACTTATATACAAAATATTTCAATGACCGGCACACTCACTCACACATAAAGAGGATTGCTCACACATGCTCACACACCATAGTCACACAGAGTCTTTAGGTTTTTTTTTCAAGCTATCGTCAAGTATTAGAGATGAGGCGTATTTACTAGAACCGTCAGTTCTTTCTAAGTAGTCTGTGACTAGAACAAATCCGAGAATTAGCTATTTTACGATACTTGACGGCGCGGCACCTATTCCAATTTTGACAATACTTATTCCACATAATTCGCCAAGTCTCATGAGTAGCTTCACTACAGTGCAGTGCGGTACCGCGGATCGCGCATTTTCTTGTTTTGTCTCTCACTCACGATATCGTATTTCCCTATCCTGCTTACGTACGGGTGATGCGAGCGAGACAACGCATTCCAGCGTCTATTGCTTCTATTGCTTATGTAGGGAAGATATCAATTCATCAAATATATATTTTTAGGGGTTGAGAGTGCCTAAAGCTCTCACCCGCAAGCCCGGTGACGCTGACTAAAGCCGACTCTCGTCAGGCTATCAGCAAGAGTCCACAAAAAAAGAAAAAAAAAATTTTTTTGGCCAATAGAAAGGGCATTGGTCGGATTTGTATGAAGTTTGTCCCAACACTTGTAGCAATTTAAGGTTTATTAAGATGAAACGTTGTGTTTGTTGCTCTAATCACATGTATTTAAATATTTTTTCTCTAAGTCATGTGTAAGATATAAAGAAAATTCTCTTTTTAGTGCGATTTTTGTTCTAGATATTTAATACTTTGCTATTGATATATATGAATAGCAATGAAATGTTGTGTTTGTTGCTCTAATCAAATGTATTTAAATATTTTTTCTCTAAGTCGTGTGTAAGAATTATTTGAATAGCAAACAATCATATGCAAAAAATATCTAAGCCGGGCTCGAAGGACAAGTTTAGAGGATACTCCAATCGCTCCAATCTCTACGGGTAAGTTATTTTTTAAAAATAAAATTCTCTGTGGTTCATTGTAGAGATGTAACTGATAACTTTGGGAACTGCTTTTAATCAATTACTTAGGAAAAAAAACCGGTTATATTGGAACTTTTAACACTAAAATTATAGTCAAAACAAATTTTTAAATATATCATTGGTCGGTGAACGAGCAGGTGGGTCACCTGATAGGTAAGTGATCTCCATCGCCCATGTTCGCCCACAATACTAACAGGATCACGGGGCATTGCCGACTTAAAGGAAAAAGATAATTACGGGATAAAAGTATAAAACAATATCCAGATTTTTAGGGAACCTTTAACATGAAAATTCATTATAAAAATATGAATATTTAAACTATTTGCTAAATTATGATATCAAATTTATATTGAAATAAATTTGGTTTTACGTAAAATTCTATAGCGTAGCATATCCATACACAAAGATTCCTATAAATGCAAAAATAGGAAAATACATGGGAGCAGCGATAGTACCTATTGTAAACACCGAACTGATAAACGCCAATTATGACATTTCACAAGATGGCGACAAAGTTCTAATATTAGCCACGTTAATTATAACTATAGTTATTTTAGACATGGACTTTTTATTTCGATTTATTATTTTGTAATTTGTTAAAAAGTAACCGGTATTTCTAAATAAAAACCAGCCATTATCGGTTTTTATAAACACCGGGTTTTTATAGGTTTTTCTAAAACCTGACATCACTAGTTGATTGTTTCCGTAAAGGGACTGTCGAGTGTCGCTGTCGTGAGCTATTTATTTATTCAATAATAACAAAGTCTTGTTATGATTTTCTCTCTATATCAAGATTAGACTATAATTTAGTAGATTCAATTAAATAGAAATAAATAATGATGTATTTCGTAGCCGGTTCGAATATATTTACTCAGTGGTTGCCGACTGGCAGTATATTTCCTGAATTCAGAAGATTATTGAGATCAAGATGTAATTTTCCGATTAATCGTGCAAAATTGGTTTTTATGCATTGGTCGTATAACATATTTCTTATTGAAGGCACGTTCTACATTACTGGTGCATTTTACGGGAAGGAGAACATTCGTATAATAAAGTTGCCCGAAGAGTGTAGTTCGGACAATGTTATGGTCGCTGGTAATGATTATAAAATAGTGGTGATCCTTAAAAATACGACAACATTCTGGGTTATGAATTTGGATAAAATGGAGGAGGTTAAAAAAATGGAATTAAGTATTGAGGGCTCATCAGAGGATAACCCAAAGAGAATGAAGCTTGACGATCATATAATTAAAATATCTTTATTGAACGATTCATGTCTGTTTCTGACTGAATGCGGGCACGTGTATACAGGTCTACTGCCCAACTATGTGGACACCAAGCATTGTGTTGGCAAAGTGGTTGATGTAGCAAGCGGCTATGAACATTTCATTTTACTTACTGATGTTGGGAAAGTCTACACTTGGGGTGAAGGCGGGTATGTGATCTTATTTTTATATCTACTGAATCCAATATAATATTCTTTATTTGAATTCACTTTCATGGTGAATATACACTATTATATACATAGTATATAATATAATAATATATACATTATTATTGCTACATTGCCAACACTCATCTTCTGAGTAAGTTGGCCAAAAAATGGAATAAAACAATAATTACTCATGGTAAATATTTATTTTTATTTTGGCTACTACAACAGTATTCATGAACTGTGATACAGTATTCTTTTTTCTACATATAATAAGCAAAATATTAAAATATGTGTGTTTATAAAAGTTATTTTTGTTTATATCTGATATTTTCAAGTATATTAGTTACACCAATAATATTATATAAAATGTATCCCTTTACTGTAGCACATGCTAGAGCATATCACTTAGCAATTAGAATCCAGGCATTTTGTGCAGATCAACATGTGTTTCGTAATTTTTACAACATAATCAGTGTTTACATAATTCAAAGTGCCTTGAATGAAAAGTTGCTCATTAGTGTTACAGTCACTGTTCCATTGACTATTGTAATTTGTTTTTTTTTTACTTTGCGTCATTTAGTCAAATGGTATACTTATTATTAAATTCACTGTGTGAGTATGAAAATAATTTCATAATGGTAAAAACTAACGTTTATGTTCATATATCATTCATGTTACGCTCATTTTTCAAGTACCACTAATGAGTGTAATTAGACACTAAGGAAAAATTTTAATTTAGGTCTTCTGATAATTTTTTTCTTAACCGGGCATGTGTGGCAGTGTCTACGCTGGGCCCTGATAAGTACAGTGCAATCCAATTATAATGTCGACCGTAAAGATATATCGACTATGGGCAGAATTTTCTGAAGATAGGTAGACGGTGGGGTTTTCGTATCTACAATATGTAATAAAAACCCTCTTGAGCATTTTAACTGTGGATATCAGAATCGATATTCAAACATAATGAAATCGAACTCACATACGAAAATGAGACTAAAAATAATCATATTTAATTTGTATAATTTAATTATTTTATTGTTTGTGAACCGTATTTCGAATGATTAGCTCTGCAAGAGCGATGTCTGGAGCCAGAGCGAGGTCTGGAACCAGAGCGAGATAGCAAGTTGCAGCGTCTACGTGCATCAAACGCGCCGCGCCGCGTGCACCCCCGCTACGTCAGTACGACACACGACTCAGCTGTTCATCACTTTTCAGATGAAAATATATATTTTTTTATATGTTCATTTGCTAAGCTACCTGTGTAAGGATAATATCTCGCTTCTGTTTATATTTATTTTAATTTAACTATTTTTATTAAGCTGTTTATATGTCTATCTTCACGACCCTAAAAGGACCAACAGGGTTTGTGTTACATACTGTATAAGGCAAGATACCGAAAAATACTCTAGACCAGCCTTTCCCAACCGTTTTCAAGTGCGGACTCCTAGTGCCACCTTACCATGATCCGCAGACCCCTAGCGCCACCTTACTATCATCCGCGGACCGATCGCACTATTGATTTCATAATTTTAATTCCAGGTTGGGAAACCCTGCTCTAGACCAAGCCAAAAAGCGATTGAAAGTTCAGAAAAATTATGTTTTTCAACTGTATAAATAAATTTTACAAATAGAACAACTGCAATTGAGCAAGATTTATAGTAAATTAGAAGTATATACATTTTATTACAATCCCTTAATTATCCCTTTCAGTTAAGGTCGGCAACGCGCCTTTGATTGTTTCGGTAGTCTGGGCGTACATGGGCGGTGGAGATCACTTAGTATCAGTACCCACTTGTTCGTTTGCCGGCCTACGCTATAAAAAATTCGATAAAAAGACATCTTTTTTCAAACAAATTTCAAAAACTTCCATATTTTATGACCAAACATGTCTCTGTTAGTTTAGTTGGTATTATAAAAACGCCCATGTCAAAAGTGTCATTTGAAATGTGATATCAAAACACTTACACATGCATATAATTTGAAACAATGAATTCTACAATTCAATGATTGCACAGTGTGTGGGTCATGGGGTGCAGATAGGTGTAGGTAATATGTACTACAGATAAACTTGCCCACTCAAAGTGATTGAATAATACTTATGTTTAATAAACGTTTTCGTGTTTTACAGGAGACTACAACTCGGTCATGGAGACCTTGAATCTGTAGACACACCAAAAGAGGTGGAAGCATTGTCAGGCATCAACATTGTGAAGATTAGGACAGGAGGATGGCATTGCTTAGCTCTTAGCGATTCAGGTGACTCGTACATCTGGGGCTGGAATGATGCAGGCCAACTCGGCATAGACGAAAACGAATGTGAAGAAAGCCTTTTCTTACCTGTTGTGGTTGATATTTTCAATAAAAAACAAGGTAATTTCAACATAAAAGAAATCGCTTGTGGATCAAAACACACAGCCGTACTACTTGAAGACAATTCTGTTTGGGTTACCGGGTATAACAAATATGGTCAGTTGGGCCTTTGTCCTGAACAATATCCGATAATAAAAAAGTTTCGTAGAGTACGTAGATTTCAGAAGGATGTAGAAATGCGGTGTGGACCTTGGAATATTGTCATCAATTCAGTTAACTAAATATTGTTGTTAAAGGTATCTTAGTTCGGAGGTGTACCATTATTAAAAACAAAGTCCATTGATTTAGCTCCTCATTTAAAAAAATCTAGTCATTCCGCATATTTGGGAGCCAAAATCCAAAAAAAAAAAACAAATCTCCGGATCACAGATAATTGGAGTATTACGTCACATAGTGTTTTATCTTGCTTCCTCTGACTTTAATTGTCACACAACATAGCGAGACACAACACTGTATGGCTGTTACGACCGTATACAATATTTATTTACCTTGGATAGTGTCTATATTGATGTATAGTTGCGTATAATCCCATGTGAAAAAGGCATATTTTACCATAGAGCGACTTGAAATTTTGAAGAAATATAATATGATTTTTTTTGTAGTCGCACATGATTTTCATATGTGTTATATTTTTTATCCAGTCTATAAGGTATCCGAAGGCCATATACTGGGTGTAAGGGAAACGCTTTCGAAACCGAAGATGGTAGTGAAATATAAAAAAAAATATTACGCACAGTCTTATTTGCCCCAATGACGTTTCAGTCAAATAATAGTAATTAAAATCGTATTTTTCTTATTAACATATTGCAAAGCCAATAACAAAAAAAACGTCGTTTGGAATCAGCTGTTCGGGTTTGCATGGCAGCGGCTATACCTACTGAGTATAGGAGCGCGGTAATGCGCACGAGTCATTAACCCCGACTTAAGCATTAGTACGCTTTCCATAGCGGGCCTACGTTTCCGAAATGTCAAGTAAACGGCAAAGGAATAGCGTTTTCCGTTGATGTTGAGATAGTGTATTATTAACCATTTCGGCTTCGGAAGCGGTCCCCTTACACCTTGTATTAAATATAAATAAATTAAGTAAGTGCCATATATGGGATTATACATCGGTAACGTTAAGATAGAGAGTAAAGTACTGATAGTGATTATTGCTTTTTGTGTATTATGTTGTATGTACGTCCTACTAATATTATAAATGACTAAAGTTTGTATATTTGTTATTCAATCACGCCTTAATGGCCGAACAGATTTGAATTAAAGTTGGCACACAGACCACGACCTGAATTAGGACATAGATTTTATCCCGGAAAAAGATATTCACGCGGGTGGAGACGCGAGCAAATGGTAATAATCTATAAAATTATTGTCGTAATTTCGAAAGAAAGAAATTTTTATTTCTTGTATCTATAATGTACCATTTCGAGCTATTTTATTGTGGGCAGTTTTTATATTTTGTGATGATTGACTTGTATTTATACATAGGTTGCTTGGCAATTATAGCAAGTCATTGGTGTAATTATTTCCCATGGAAAAATTAAATATATAATTAAAAGTTTATGAAATATCGGATTTAAATTGTGACATTAGCTTTATTATTTCATCTGTTTAAGTCTACAATAAGTGGTAGGTAAGGAAAACTTGATGGGGACCATTAGGTTTTTCCTTACAATAATATTTTTATATGACATTCTGTGTATTTTATAATGATACATTTAAACAACTTTAAAATCCCGATCGTAAAGGGGATGTCTCACTTACTTAAGGTTGCCGCCTTTTTTGAGATTAATAATTTGAGTTGAAAAGTCAGCATTATTATATACTTAAGGCTGATTTCAATAAACAATCTTAGATTGAGACTCCAGATCGATCCCAGAAATTAGCCAATAAGAATACAGTTTGAAAATCACGCGTTCAAATTACTAAGTTTGATTGGTCGATTTTCGGGATCGATCTGGAGAATCAAACCAAGATCTTTTATTGAAATCGAGCATTAGATGATCTGTTACAGTAAACCTCTGTAACAATAAGTCTCTCTTTATAAGTACAATCAAACCGATTTGAGCCATAATTCATCAGTTTACGTCGGTACCTGCAACTTGAGACATGTTTTCACACTTTTCTGTTTGTTTATTAAAAATTAAATGTAGAAGAGAAATATAGTATTTCTTTCTGCCTGGCGTTATACCGGCTTAATACCAGCGTCCGCTTTCTCGTGCCATAGATTTGACGATATTTGGTATTATAATTTAACCCCGCAGGACGGTCGCGCACGATCTTGTCCACCTATAGGGCCATTCTTATCATTATACAAGATGTTTAGATCAAACTTTTTTATCCACAAGTGGATGGAAATCTTAAAATAAAACACAGAAATCGTCGAAATTGTTTTATTTAGAAATATGATGACTAAGAGACCCCCTACAGTGGTCTTCAGCATATACGAGTAGGTAGATATTCTAACTACTCATAAAAAGTTGTCGATTCCCTTTACAGTTTCATATTTTATTTACATATAAGCTCACGCCTGTATCCCTGATGAGGCAGGTAGAGATGCAACTAGTACTGTAACGTTTCTCCGAGCTTATTCCTGTCCCATGATGTGACAGGGGTCTATCCCCCCTAACAGGGCATTAATTCCAATCCGGAGCATTTGTATGATTTTTTGTATCGAAACACAACACGCTACCATTAAAAGATGAGGCGAACGTGCACAATGCACATCCACATTTACTATAATTTGACTAACGAAGCGACCCAATAAAATCTTAAGAAATATTAACTATACGTTTAACATTACCAAAGCGACGAAATGTTATTTACAAAGAAGTAAGAACTGTAGCAAGCTACATAATAATATAACTTAATTATATCTTGCTTTTTAATGTTCGTACTCTAACCAAAATTTTCTACGTGGAAAGGAACGACAAAATGTCACAAGTATTGATTGAATGACCTTAGATTTGTTTTGCGTTCCATTCATAAAGCGCATGTGTCGACATAGGTGCGAAAGGGACAGCAATAGCGGTAATTGATGTTTTTTCTGTCACCTGTGTTATTAACGTCAGTTCTTTCTAAGTAGTCTGTGGTGTTATTGTGAAAAAATTGTTTGAAACGCGGGAGCGGCGCGGCGCGGATTAATTTTAAAAATTGTATTTAAAACAAAAGTGACGATAGTTTGTTAGTTGCAATAATTTTAGCTTAACCAATTTCTACTTCAACCTCCAGCTTCGTTATCGTAAGTATTTATCTCTAATTTAATATATTATATTCATAAAGACTATATTTCTACTTCACATCCTATTTATAGGACTGGAAAAAATCAATAAAGATGGAGGAATTAGCAAAGGAATATGTGACATATGCCCGACAATTTGCTGGCAGTGGCTCCCTGAGCAAAGCTTTCGATCTTTATGTGATGGCTTTTGAAAAATGCCCGGCTATTAAGAACCGGCATGAGGTGGAGTTCCGCAATGTCCTCAACAGGTTGAACGAGGTCCTGGCACAGGCCGACAAGATGGAGGAGATATTCACCAACTTTGGTCGCGCCATGGGCTTTTATCCCACCAATAAGCACATAATGAATGATGTTGGCAAATACCTGTACAAGTTTGGATTCTACTCTGAGGCCTGGTGCCACTTCCAGAAGGCGTTACGCTTGGATTCCGGCTTTGTGAATGCTGAGAAAAACTTAAACTCTGTCAAGAATCTTCTTATTGAGAGATGGCACTTCAGAATGTTAAATGATAAGACCCGTAATGAAGCCTATCGGGATGCCATTAATGATACTATTAACCCTTATTTAGATAGTGTGTTGGATCTAGGCTCAGGCACTTGTCTCCTGTCTCTTTTTGCATACCAACACAATCCAATAGCAGTTACGGCTGTAGAAAGCTCTGAAGTGATGACACAGCTGGGTGAATGCATCACTCAGGGCATGGGGATTAAAGACATTGTTATTGTGAACCAAGTGTCCACTACTATGGACTACTGGGACATTGGAGGGAAAAGGTCATTGTTGATCACTGAGATGTTTGATGCTGGCCTCTTTGGAGAGCATATCCTAAAAGCACTGTCCCATGCCTGGGAATACCTGATTAACAATGTGGGCAGGGTGTTACCCAGGAAGGCTGAGTTCTTTATTGTTGGAGCCAACTGTGACCGACTGCATCACAAATATCAGCTGTCAACTAATATTAAGGACATGTTGAACATACCTAATTTGAATGTCCATGTCGAGACATTTGATGAAACTTATGACTGTGAGGATGTCCACCTCTTTAAAGACATGAAGTTCTTGACTGAGAACCAATCGGTTCTTAAAGTGGACTTCAATGATCCAGATGACTTGAAAGAGAAACTCACACGCACAGAACCATATGAAGTTAGTGCTAAAGCCAAAGAGTCTGGCACCATCAATGTTTACATTGGTTGGTTCAATTTGTACTTGACTGATAAGATCACTATTACCACCAACCCTCAGTCTGGCAAGAAAGCCACGGCATGGCAACAAGCTGTGTTCTATGACACCATAAACAGAAGTGTGAAGGCTAAAGAGACCATTAACTTGGACGTTTTCTTGAATGGGGGGAAGCTTTCTATGGCAACCAGCGATTCTACTAGTAAAGTTATAAGGATCTCTCCAGAGACACTGCGTTTCGTGAATGATCCTGACTTTACTAAGATGGTTAATGGATGCATTGGCATGGCCAGTGTGTATTTGGGACAGATGGCTGATATTTCGCAAACTAGCATTGTCGATTTGTGCCCATTTCCGTTGTTCGGCTTTCTGATGCTCAAAAGGGGTGCTCAGTCGCTCACGTGTTATGCAAAGACAGCTGAAGACAAGCGTTTCTTCAATAAAGTCTTCAAGGCGAACAAGATTTCACTTTCGAAAGTGAAAATCTTAGTGGGTGAAGAATGGTCCGCCGAGACGTTCGGCGATGATAAGTATCACGCTATATGCTGCCACATACTGGACCACTGTGGTGATGTCGATATACATGACAGAGAAATCGCGTTACACTTGAAAGAATTCCATCTGTTGCAAGGAGGTTTGTTCTTGCCATCCGACGTGAAGATCGTCGCGCAAGTAATCAGCAGCCGTTGGTTGGACTTGAACAATCATATTTACAGCGAGAATGCGTGCGGCTACGATGTGGCCGCGCACATGAATAAGTTCAAAGTATCACAGAACTTCTGCATTGATATAGACAACCTGGAATACACTGCTCTCACGGATCCTGTTGTTGTGGGATCCTTTATTAATCAGACACGGACACAAACTAAAACTGTGGCCGTGACCAAAGCAGGCGAAGCGAACGCCATCCTGTGCTGGTACAAGATTGAGCTGATGGAGGAACTGAAAGAGGTGTCCACCAACAGGGGCACCAGCTTCGCTGATAGCACGGCGTTCCTTATCGCTAAAACTGCTTTGACAACTGACAAACCGCTCAAAATGACTCGCGCTTCGGATCCCGATGGTTCATACAAAGTTTCATTTGAAATTGAAACTACATAAATAAATACTTTGATGTTTTCGAGCACTTCATCATAATTTTATGATCTCAATAGTTTGTAACTATATGTTTAGTTCCTAAATGGTGTTTAACACATGGGATAATCAACGTACGTACTTAATGTGTTAAATGTATCACATACCTAGCAGAGTGATCGTAGTCACACCACGCGAGCTTGTATCCATTATAATACAGTATGTTTATAAACTAACATAAATACGAGTAGGTAAGGATATGATTACACTACAGGGTGTTGAAGCCTTTATTTCGAATTAGAAATTTTATTTAAAAAAGTTTAAGAATACTCCTATTTATAAATTTTTGACAAATTGGCTCATATTTTGAAAATGAGGAAATAAAAACAAATGTTTTAATTTGTACTTACCGATTATGAACACGTAAAGTAAGCCAAATATAAATGTGATTAATGTTTGTGCCACTCATCATGAATATATTTTGTACACTTTTTATGTATGTAGATTTTTTATTCTAAACGCTCAAATAAGCACCAAATTGTAAGTGTAAGGCTTAACCGGTTCAGACAAAGGGTGTTTTCTTTTACAGATAAGTTTAAAATGTAGGTACCTGTTTTATTTTAAATAAGTTTGCGCACAAACTAAAACAGTCGGCCTATTTCGCGCCCTAAAGCAGTCTGAAAGGGTTAAGAAGGGAGGAAGTCACAGAAGGTTAATTTTAGATCTGTTTAAAGTAATCTCATATCAAATAAAAAATCCAGACTCAAAGAGTCTGTTAAAACATGTATTCTGTAGATTTTAATGTACCTAATATTACAACTATACTATAATAATAATATGCTATCTATTGTCCATGTTTTGATCTATTTATACACCATGTTAACTGTGTAACAAATAAATAATGAAGTGAACATTTATGGTTTTTATTTCAACTAAAACTGGATTGCGTTATCACACAAAATTGCTAGTTACATAAATCATAAATACAGTAACACTCAGTTCTAATCGCGTTTACGACAGCCTTCGTAGCGCTGTGGGCGAATAGCCGGCTGTGAAGAAAGAGGTCGCGGGTTCGATTCCCGCATCGAGTACTTAAAGGAAAAAATCTATATATATATAAAAGCGAAATACCACTGACTCACTGATTAATCACGATTTCTCAAAAACTACTGAAGCTGGGATCATGAAATTTGGTCAGATGATAGTTTGTGTAATGTACGTCAGCTAAGAATGTATTTTTGGAAATTTACATTTTAAGGGGGTAAAAGAGGGGTTTGTCCGATGTATGCAACTTAATATGCAAAAAAGACTACTACTACTTACTACTTTACTTTTTCATACGACTGTGAAATTGAGCGCAAATATTGCTTTTAAAAATAATGAAATATGAGGGTCACATTTTTGGAAAATTCCACTTACAAAAGGGGGGGTTGAACTTTGTATGGAACTTTTTTAATGGAACAGAATACGACTGTGAAACTATGGACGAATTTTGCTTATGACAATTAATAAAATATGTGATTAAATTTTTTCCTAAATTGCACTTGCAAATGGGGGAAGGGGGGTTGAACTTACTCACTCAAACAAGTGTATTGTTTGGCGCCAAACAACTGCTGTGTTTCGGTTTGAAGGACATTGAAGCCAGTGAAATTACTGGGCATTTAACATCTTATGTCTCGGGGTGACGAGACGTAGGCGTACATGGGCGGTGTAGTTACTATATAGTTTGCCGGCCTATGCTATAGAAAATAGAGGTCGATTGGGACGAAATTAAGGTGAATCGGACGGGAATACGTTGGATAAGTAATTGTGACTTTAGTGTAGGTACATACATCCAACTGGAGTATAGGTGGAAGCAACAAATCTAATAACTTTTTGGAGCTCACCTTTGTATAGCTATCTGGTTGTTTGATCTCTCTTTCATCCGTAAAGCCCAAGATTAACTGTGTTACTCTAATAGAAAGAGAGATCGGACCACAAACTAAAAATAAGCTTTAAACAGGTAGGTGGTACTTGTTACTATTAGATGTATTGCCTACACTTTTGCTATAGCTTCGTGGCTGGCACCTTTGGATAAGATTATTGTAAATGTTTAAGCTGAAAAGAAGTATTGGAGAACTCAATGAAAATTCTTACGTATGATATTATGCGATAGCTCAGCGGGGAATGGTACGGACTGTCTAGACGAAAGTCGCAGGTTCGAAACCAAGCCTCAAGAGCATGCACCTCTGACTTTTCTAAGTAACGTGTAACGTTAATTGTAGCTTGCTTTAACGGTGAAGGAAACCTGCATACCTAAGAAGTTCTCCATAAGATTTCGAATGTGTGTGAAGTCTACCAACCCGGATTAGGCCAGCGTGGTGGACTAAGCCCTAACTTCTCTCATTCATAGAGCAGGCTCGTGTATAATACCTATAGGGCTTTGAACTAGTATTATAATACCCTTGACTTTTATCTTCCATACACTGAAGTATGTAGGTACTTAAAGAGGATTAGGTCACTTCACTACCTATACCTACCGTTATCTAGACCTAAACGAAATAAGACTGCAAAAACAAAAGCTCGTCAGAACGGTATCTACAGAGAGATACCTATAATGCTGGTTTGAAGTTTCGTTATCGTTGACTGCCTCGGTGGCGCAGTTGTAATGCGTACACGTTACGATTGAGGTCAACGCTGAGGTCTCGGGGTCGATCCCCGGGTCGGGTAAAGTGGTATTGGGTTTTTCTATTACGAAATGCTCAGTATCAGCCCGGAGTCTAGAATTTGTGCCCGGTATGGCGATAGGCTCGCCCCCTATCACATAAGGGACGGATATGCGCTCGGCGAAACGTGGGTGTACTGGTTACACCTCTGCCTACCCCTTCGGGGATTACAGGCGTGAATGCGTATGTAATTGAAATAAAACTAGTTTATACGGATTTTATCGCGGTTTAATTTTTACTTTAATCCCGACGTTTCGAAAGCTTTTCAGCCTTCGTGGTCACGGGAGAGACTGAGGTGTAGGTCGTCTCGAAAAGTTAATGTTACAATGGCTACCTTCATTTTAAAATTATACATTTATTTTTAATTATTTAAAAAAGTTAGTTGACACTAGTCCGATCTACGCAGAAAGAGCTCACGGTATCTTGAGGTCTGGCAGTTGGTCTGGACCTACACCTCAGTCTCTCCCGTGACCACGAAGGCTGAAAAGCTTTCGAAACGTCGGGACTAAAGTAAAAATTAAACCGCGATAAAATCCGTATAAACTAGTTTTATTTCAATGTATAATATTCGCGTAAACCTAAGAAATCACTGCGTATGTAAGTTTCGTTATCTAATTATCTACTTCCTACAAAAGTGAATTTAAGTCCAGCCAAGTTACGTTTCGCGCACTGTACCTCACCGGTGCGAGGGTACCCGAAACATATTTGTTCCCACCTGGATAGCGAGTAGGTACTATATTTATTTATTCATTTATTTTAGGAAGGCTTACAGACTAATAACAATAGGAAAGAAAATAATAGAAACATGTACAAACTAAATTGCTGATTATAAGCCTCCACATACAAATAACTAAATTGGCACCTAGACATACCAAAACCATAAAATTATACTACATATTTATGGTAAATGATAACAATAAAAAAAAAAAAATATACATCATGAATGTCTCCTAAAATACGGTATTAAGCGTTTGCGAAGAATTGTTGCGTTAGAACTCGTTTAACAGTTGTAGTGCTAGTGCAGAAAAGATCAAAATCTAGTGTCAAAGGCAGTTTATTGAAGATGGATAGCTACGTATTAAAAACGTGTTCTTTCTGTAATTAGTATGTGCAAACGGTACGCTTAATATAGGTCTTTGTCTAAAGCCTATTAGATTTGTGCGAAGTGACATTTTTGCAAGTAAATCTGGACAATCAATTGAGCCGTTAGCCACCTTCATTAAAAAGCATACATCATTAATTTGGCGTCTTATTTCTAAGGGTTTTTTTTTTTTTTGACAGCGATTGTAATAGTTGAGTGTCGATTGGTGCGCTTTAAAATATAGGTATCTCAAGATTTCTTTTTGTATGCTTTCTATTCTAGATATGTATGTATTATATTGAGGGTTCCAAACTTGAGATGCATACTCGAGATGGCTACGTACGAATGAGCAATATAGGACTTTTATTGGCTTTATGGATTGAAAGCAAGCAGCCGTTCTCATTATAAAACCTAACGCTTTGGATGCTTTGCATGTTATATCATCAATGTGCTTATCAAATAGTAATTTGTTGTCATGTAATACACCCAAATCCCTAACACAAGTGGCTTTGCTAATGACATTATTATAAAAACTGTAATTAACATGAATGATGATTTTTTTCTAGTGAAAGTTACATTGTAGCACTTAGACACGTTCAATTGTAGTTTATTACGATTACAATAAATTGCGAACCTATCAAGATCTTCTTGAAGTTTTTGCGTGTCAAAGTGCTCATGAACTGATTTTAATATTTTCATGTCATCAGCGTACAACAATATACTGGAATAATGAAAACAATTCTTTATATCTCCAATAAAGATTGTAAATAGGAGCGGCCCCAATATCGACCCCTGTGGAACGCCTGATGGTATAGATTTCCAGCAAGAAGTATGTCCGTTAAGTACTACTGCCTGCGCACGATTCGCAATATATGATGAGAACCACCGATAGAGGTCACCATGTATATGTAGCATCAGCTTTCTTAAAAGTACCTGGTGGTCTATTCGATCAAAACATTTACTATAATCAAATTATACCGTACACATGTAGAAAACCACGATGGTCCTAGCCTAGCTATGGTAGCTGCGTGTGAAAAACTTGTTATAGTGCCTTGTTCCTTTTGTTTTATTAATCGACAGTAAAAATCTAGACAGAACTCAGGATTTTGGAAGTATGAAATATATTACAACAGACTTGCCCGTTATCACATGGGATGGAAATCAGCGTGGCGAAACATGGGCTTGTTAATCTATGACCTATCGAACTGATAACTAAATTTAATTTTTCATTAACTTCAGATGACGAGACAAGCGTGTCGATCGCCTGATGGTAAGCGTCACGCCTGCCCATAAACAGATGCAATTCCAATAACAACTTCGAATTATGAAGTACTACATGGCACGTTAAGTCATGTTAAGTCTCTTAATGCCCAATAATTAAACTGGCTTCAATGCCCTTCAAACCGGAACACAATAGTGCTTACATACCTACTGCTACTTGGCGGCAGAAATAAACAAAGCGGTGGTACCTACCCAATCGGCCTCTCGCACAAGAAGGATCTACCACCTAGTGGAGAGGTACATAACTATTATTCTATAGTTCATTTTAATATCGAATGGTCCTAGGGCTCGAAACTAATTATGCCAGGTATCCAATAAAAACTACCTAAATTTTTAACAGTGTCTGAAGATCGGAGTCATCATATTTCATTTATGAAAATCCCCGGAGTTCAGACGTCTGGCAATAAAATCAATACTTACACGCATGTGTAATGTATCATATTTATAAATAGCTATCAGGTGTAGTTATCCGAGATGCAACATGCACCCCAGTTCGAACGCGCAACCCTTTGCGCAGGGGACGCTCGCAAAGGTCACGTGACATGCCATATTGATGAGATGCATCTAACATTCTCTTTGCATCTAACTACAGCCTACAGGTATATTAATTGCGGAGAGCATTGCAATAAGTTATAGCCATAGCTGCCTGTTTTGTAGACTTCCTACTGTGTAGGTACCTAGAAATTCTTTATTTAGTTTGATTTTAGATGAAAATGAAATTCTACATTGAAAACACAGTCATGGTACGTACTAGTTACTGTTTTACACTTAGGCAGATCATCAAATCATCATCATAAAATTGTACTTTCATATTTTATCGCCAAATTAGGTATACCTACTCAGTACTCGTATATGGTGTAGATTTTTAATCAGTCGGTATAGTAAGCAATCAGTGATTTGAGAGGCGATGATTCGCTCGCACTTCTGTTAGTTTTTCTACTCGAAATATATTATGTTCAGACTAGGAAAAGTTGCGCCCGTGATATAGTCATATTAGGGGATATTAATGATATCGTGGTACAAATTGTATTGAAAACTGTCTACACCTTCGGCCATACAGGCGGTCTCTTATGTTATTCAAATAAAGTATACACCAGGAATTTCGCATTTTAATCATATAGATTAGATCGATAGAAAAGGTATTAGGTCAATTTTGGCGATTGAGGGCTTACGCTTTGGATATAAATATTACGGGCGCAATAAAAGTAGTAGAGCCACGCTGTAGACAGTTTTGTCTACAGGATGAATCGGCCGGCTAGATCTGGGTAGTCCCACTGTCTCACAGAAAACCGACCTTAATAGCAGCTTGTTGCGTTTTGTTCGATTGAAACTCAAATCTATATTCCATCCGTTCAAGGTCGGCAACGCAACCATGATTTTTCTGGTATTGTGGGTATTTATGGCCGATAGAGATCAATCACTGGGTAACCAAATTTCTCGTTTGCCGGAGTATATTATAAAAAAGTCTGGGGCCCGAGACTAGGACTAGGGCCTGCTAGAGGCTAGGGCCTAGCCACCGCCCTAGATCCGCCAGGCGCCAGTGCTACGATCACCATTATATTTTAGAAGGGGTAAACAGAGACGCAACTACTGCTTAACTGCTGCTTAGTTGACTACTACTATATCTTGAAACAATCATTTGATGAGTATAAAAGAACCCACTTAATGTAAACTAACAATGGCACTTTATCTTATGTGTTATGTATCAGAGACTCGATGACCCGCAGTCAAACCGTCCAGACGGTTTTGTGGGATATATGTTAATAGAATAGAATTATGAATGTTTTAATAAAATATATATAAAAGCATTTCGTTGGATCGATTTTTATTAAAATTTGTAACATTTCGGCCTTTTAGAGTGCATTTGAATTAGAAACAATATATAAGGACTAAAACGCCCAAAATAATTTAGGAAATCTGTATTTTTAAAATGGATTTGAATGAAGAATCCTCTCGATTAGACCAGCTTTAAATATAAAACCTCATTGAAATCGGCCCACTTATGTAGGCGCTACAAAGCTTTGAACCTAGATACACACAAATAGACCTAGAGGTCAAGCTTACAACACCCCTCTGTTTTAAGGGTGTCTGATATTTATACTCGAATGGATAGCTCCTACCATATCTTGTAATTAAAAATGCCAAGCTCAAAACCCGAGAACGGCTGGACCGATTTTGGTGATTTTTTTGTGTGTATAAGTGAGTTCCTGGATGGTTTGTATTCCCAATAGGTGGCAGCTTCAAACTGTCAATTATTATATGTAGGTTTGTGAAATCGCGCGCGTACATGATAAAATTCTTGCCATAATGGCACTTTTCGAAGAGTCGCGTTCAGTCGGTTTATAGTCACTTCAGGCGGACATAATTCTGGGCTCTGGCGACCGTCAAGGCGGAATATCTTTCGACGGTAGACACATTTGGACTATAATTACCATCAAGCACCAGTGTAGTTACCGTCATGTCATCAAAAGCATCAAACTAAGTACACTGTACCTAGGCACATCCAGGCGTAAATAAAGTCGCAAGGCGGTTAAGATTTTTCCATCGCTAAGCAATAGGACATATATGAACTAGTGTGTCTACAAATCCTGTGCAAATTTCATGTCATGCGAAGTACAGTTAAAAGGCTTTGTAGTGTCTTAATCAGACACAATTTGTTGTCAATCCCAGCGTCTGTCTACGAGCAGTGTTAACTTCGGAATATAATAATCAAAATTCACAGCAAACAGAACACAGCGTTCACAACTGACTGTTCATTATGGGTTCGTCCGCAGACCATGGGAAAGTATAGTAAGTATATAGATAATATTACATATGTCGATCTGTGTGCCAGCGTACCAATTTTTACTACGTAAAGTGTAGACTAAGTCTTCGCGGTGCGCATAGATTTTATACAGTGCGCGTTGCGCTGAATGTTCGAGAAGGGAGTAGTCATGCCTTCAATTATCCAACCTCAAATCACAGGAATATAGGAAACCAAGCGTGCCAATTTTGAATATGTACGCCGATGAATCGAAATAAGCATAGATTTTATAGTGCGCTGAATATTTTCAACACATGCAAAAGGACTACAAATACGCAACCTATATTACCCGCGGTCTGTGGGTTTGACACGGGAGTATAAATAAAAGAATTGTGTAGTATCAAGTGGCTTTATTACACGATGGTGTGTGCGTCGGCGTTGTCAGCCGCCATTGGGTTGTCCATCCCGGCGGCGAGACGCGGCCGTCACAGCGAGTGCGACTCAGCCGGCTGTCGCTGGTGAACAGAGCTTAGTCGAACAGACCGAAGCCCATGTCGTCATCGCTCTCCGAATCTTCTTTCTCTTCCTTCTTCTCTTCTTTCTTCTCGGCAGCCGGCGCGGCGGCGGCCGGGGCGGTCGCTGCGGCAACTGCTGCGAACTTGGATGGGTCCTGAGGAATACACGCGGGTTTACAAACGAATTTCTTATTGTTTCAAAAGTTGGACGAGTTTGAAAATTGTCACCACTTTCCTAAATTTCTGGGGGCCCTAAAATTGCTTTTGACATGCGCGATGGGAAACATTTAAATATTATGCTTCCATCATAATTTTATTAGATGTATTCAAAATGTTTTTAATTACATATTATAGTTAAATGATCTTAAAATATATTTAGGGATCCCAGTTAAATAAGGAAAGGTTGATGAAACCGTTTGATGAACTGTGCCTTCAAAATGCCAGTGCAATATTTAACAACAAAATCACACTAGGATAAATTTGAAGACTAATGTAGTCTGAAAGCGAATCCAGAGAAATTAGGTCACATTTCCCTGGTATTAGAACAGACATTGTGGTAAGATATTTCTAGTGCAAGGTATATTTTGTACTCCTGAAGCAAACTGGATGGTTGAACATTATATTCACAATACCAGAAAATACAGTATTTAATCTTATTTTTTACCATCATAATAAAGATTGCAATAAAAATTCAGGACAAGTTGCCTGAGGAGTGTAGGTCTCTTGTATGCAAAAGTATGTCAAGGTAGGTATCATTATTTTGTCTATATGTGTAAGCACTGCTGTGTTCTAGTTTCAAGTTGAACCCATTGGAATTACTGGGTATTACAAGATTTAACATCTTGCCTTGTAAGTGACATTACAATGAAGTACTTTAAAATTCAATGTTCTGGGTGGTATTGCTATTGTTTATGGACAGGGGTGGTGCTTACTAACAGATGAGCCATCTCCTCGCCTTGTTATTTAGGCGAACAAAATACTCTGGTCTTATTCAGCATCATTGATTATTCTGTAGCATATAAGTAAACTACTAAGCTGGACGTACCTTGATGAACTCCTTGATGGTGGTGGCCTCCTTGAATTCCACCTCGGTGACAGCAGCGATGGCCAGCAGGTTCTTGAATCCGTTGGCGATGGAGTGGGGCGCGGAGGCGACTGTCGGGTAACCGATGGACAGCGACAGAGCTGCAACATTGGCCACACCAGCCAGGAACTTCTCGCGAAGGTCCTCTGGCTTGATGTCCAGGATGGCTGGCGCGAAGATAGTGCCAGAGTCGTACACCTGGAACGAGGGTATAATTAGCTATTTGTGTGGAATGTGATGATGGTGTGAAAATCGCAAAATAGCAGTGACATGTTTTTATTGTGTTTAGTACAATGTTTAAATTTAAATGTTACAAAAGTTAGGAGTTAATCTAAAATTTTCGCTTTCTCTAATAATTTTTTTTCGTAATTCATTTGCTCATTAGACATGATTTGTAAATGATTTGTTTCTTCCACATATAATATATTGTATGCTATGAGCAAATCAAATCAGTACAAAAAATACTAACCACATGAGTTGCGTCATAGCAAGAATTCATTTACCAAAGGTAAATTATCAGAATGCAATTATTGTATGCAAACTGTACTCAACACTTTGGATGGTCACATCTCAGTTTCATTGACACACTACTGTTTCCCAATCATTTATAATTGAGCTTGATTTTTATCTAGCCACAAAAAAAAACATTGCTGGACATAATTGCTGATTAAACTTGATGTTAAGCTTAGTTCAGTAAAGTCAGCCATAATGCTATGTGCATGATATTCACAGAACTAAATAATTTTTTCCTAAGCAGTCACCAATGTTGAAAGTGTATGGATGAAAGATGAACTGTGATCCTAAAGACTGTGTACAGTTACTGACCTGCTTGACGACGAGACCGTATGAGAAGGGAGAGATGTTCAACATGTTGAGGAGGGTGGCCTCGGAGGCGCCCACCTTGTCGCCGGGCTTCAAGATGTGCACGTCGTTGATGATTTCAATGGTACCTGCAAGTTTTATATAATAAGTTGCAGAAAATAATGACGTGACGTTTCTTCAAGTGTATTTTAACCGCGTGGAGCCTGACGGATCTAGTGTTATGATAAAATAAGAATATATCACTGAAAATATTAAATAATATCATCATTATTCATAACTTCAAAAACAGTGTTGTTGATCTACTGTTTTGTATATTGCAATAGAAGTACCATTTACGTTTCCACCACACACAGAGTATAGAAATTAAAAAAAAAAGTAGTTTATACGGATTTTATCGCAGTTTAATTTAAATTTTACAAAGACTAGTGACCGCGGGGTATCTGCCGTGACCACGAAGGCTGAAAAGCTTTCGAAACATCGGGACTAAAATAAAAATTAAACCGCGATAAAATCTGTATAAACTAGTTTTATTTCAAGTGTAATATTCGCGTAAACATAAGAAATCACTACACTATGTTTGATTTTTCACCATGTGTACAGTGGGCCTTATTCAGTCGGTTATAAACGTATCAGTTACCCTCCCTCTAGCCTACATAGTTGCTTATGTAAGCAGTCAGTCACAAATTAGACATGTGTAATATTCGCGTAAACCTAAGACATCACTATAAAAAAAACTTCCAGGCAAATGAGAAACAACACACCCGCGTCAGGCACAGCATGTAAATGGTGAAGTTTGACACCACCTTCGCAATTGGCGGGCATTTTCGAAAGTGCAGTATGCTTATGTGACGTATTTTTTTGCATTTACAATATAATTTTTTCACTATTTATATTTATACAATGGGTGTTGTTTTATATGTTATGTCAAGATAATACTATTAGTACAAAAAAATCGCAATGTTCCGATTAGCCAAATACGAATACACAGTAAATACTATATATTTTATTATGAGGTTTCATATACTCATAGTATTATCAATGTGGTTTTAAATTATCTATATTCGGAATTGCAAATTTAAAAAACCAGATACACATTAAGTTGTTTGTTATTGCCTGCATATTCTATTGAAAATAATTACATACATACATAGACTCACGCCCGTTTTTCATAGGGGTAGGTAGTGACAACTAATATCTGAATTATTCTGGGATTTAAACTAAGTTAGTAAAGTTATAAAAGTAAATGATGTTTAAGAAAAACTTTACAACCACAAGTCAGCAAGCTTGAGATACATACTTCAAATAGAATCTGATTTTTTATACTAAATTGAGTCTATTTTTACATTTTATTTTAACAAAGTAGGAACACGGGAATTGAAGAGTGTACAAACAAAAATGTAACTTCAAAATGCCAGTGCAATACACATGGTCAGTGCAATCACACTAGGATAAATTTGAAGTGTTCAATGTAGTCTGAAAGCGAATCCAGAGAACTTAGGGTCATATTTCCCTGGTATTAGAACAGACATTATAACATATTATGATCCATATTTATTCATAAATAAAATTATAAAAATTTGGTTTTATTTTTTATTGTATAGGTCGGCAAACGAGCAAGTGGGTCACCTGATGGTAAGTAATCTCCACCGCCCATGTACGCCCACAATACAAAAAAAAAAATATGGACGCGTTGCCGACCTTAAAGGAAAGGGATAATAAGGGATTGGGAAGGGGAGGGGGATTTGGGCCTCCGGATATCTCACTCACCGTACGAAACGCAGCAGCTTGCTGCCACTTTACGTCGGTTTTCTGTGAGACAGTGGTAACGACCCGGACCATTCATGCTGTAGACAAATTGTCTATAGTGTGGCTCTACCACTTGGTGGTTATATTTATGTGTCAATGCAGGTTAAGACAAATTTCATCTTATTTGTGTGACTTATAGGATGCTAAACGAAATAGACAGTTGCAACATATTTGAATTAAAAAAAAGACAATAAATATAGAACTTACCCTTGGAAATCTTGGTGGGGATTGAGAGTGCCTGGAAGAAGGAGGTCTTCTCGGGACCCAGGCCGGTATTGTGGGCCGGGATGACTACGGAGAGCGGAGCGATGGCGCCGGGTCGGGCAGGGGCCTGGACTTTGTTCTCCAGCAGCTTGTCACGCACCTGATTATAAAAATAAATTGATAATACTGTTCGAAATTTTAGTTTTTTTTTCTTCAAGAATGTCTTAGGTTTTTTGATGTGGTCAATTTTAAAAACCCCAATGTTACTATCATTTAATTTAATGTTGCTATTTTGGCAGCACTCAGTATAATTTCCAAGTCCATTATAGTCTGTTCATAATTAGACTAAAATGATGGTTCACATGCGAGGGTTTTTTTTTCAAGATGTTAAATATTTTGCTAGGCTGTATGACATTCTTTTGTACCAACATTTGACAGATTCTTTTTTAATAATGTTGATAAAATCAGGCAAGACCCTCAGACATGACCTCTGTAATCTGCACGCGTCAAATTACTCTTAAAATCTGATATTGAAAATGAACTCACGTCAACAAGGTCTCCACGGGTGAAGACGAAGCCAACATTGCCCTTGATGTGCGGCAGCAGCTTCTCAAGTGCTGGGTTGTTGTCCAGATGGTCCTTGATGGCCTTGCGCATCATGGTGTTCTTGCCCATCAGCACGATGCTGTGTCCACGCAGAGAGATACGGATTTGCTGCATCTGCTGCGAGCCCACATTGTCAGCACCCACTATGAAGCATTTTGGATACTCGTCCAATAGTTGCTGAGGAAGAGATTTAAAAAAAGCTGTTAGCATGGCTACACTTACTATGTGAATTTGGTTTTTAAATTATAATGGATGATACATGTTTTGAGTCATGCATTTATTTACTGCATCTACTTTTCTCCAAGCTGATTTCTGCCACATGATAAGAAAGGTGGTGAGCCTATCACAATAATGAAGAATCATTTCAAACTCATGTGGGATATTACGGAATGTGATTGTCTGACCTGGGAATTGAACTAGAAAGTAAGTGTCACTGGCTTCAATGCTCTTCACAGTTTTACACACTTGACACTACTGCTTGGCGGCAAATAAGTTAGTGCTACAGACTCACGGCATCTGGCATATAAGACCTACCACCTAATCACAGGTATAAAACCAAGGTCCAACCAACCAACCAAACCAAAAGTCATAGGTTCTTACTAAATTGTATATTGTGCAATATTATGAATTCATAAAAGTACATTATTGTCTATAATGTCAAGAATCCTATTTTTTTCTTTCTTTCTACCTGGCGTTATCCCGGCTAGTGCCAGAGTCCGCCTTTCTACTAATGGCCGTTCCCTATATTCTGTCTGTCTCTAGTTTTGCTATACCGGCGATAGAAAATTGTATCTATTTTCCGTTTTACCGTCCCAATAAACTTACTAATGATAGGTAATCCTATTCTTCATTGCTGTCTAGCGATGAGAGGACTGATAGCTGACTACAGATATACAGCACTATGAAAATGACAGTTCAAGCGTCCCAATATTTTTTATGTGCTATCTGCCGATAAAGTTATTTAGTTTTTTCTTTATCGGTAGATTTTGACCGATAAACAGATATCCTCGGCTGTAAAAAAACGAAATAAATAACGCATTTTGAAGAAATAGCCATGAGTATACAAGGCTTACATGGCACTTGCACTACAATACAAAAAACTAAATAAATTATGTAAAAATCTAAAAGAAAATATAAAAAAAATCTAAAATTCCTATATATAAAAATAATGCACCGTTTTGATAATTAAATTAAGTGCAAGAGACATATAAATATTTGTTAATCCGAACGAAATAATTCCCCACTTCAGTAAAATCCCCCAAATTCACTCGGGATATTTGTTCAAAGGACTTGTATTCAGAGCCGTAATGTATTGACAGTAAAACGTTTCGTTATTACATTGTGTTTTGCAACATAATAAGTATTTCTCGTTATTATTATTTCATTTACAGTGGTAAAAAATAAGAATTATGGATAAATGTTAAATTAAAACTTATATTTCCAATCTAAATCATATCTTCATATTTTCTAACATAAATTAAACAATAGTTCCTCTTTCTCAGCTTGTATGAACATAACGCACAAGAGGGCCCAGGTAGACTGCCTATCTATTGCTATCATAGTATCCGACGTGCATATCTAAAAAATAGGGACGATTCCAAGCAGTAGATAGAACAATACGGATGTTTGACGATAGCTATCTATCGTGAAATTGAAGATTAATATTGGGAACGGCCATAAGACGCCTCTACTTAGCCCGATCTTGAGCATCCTCTGTAGTGAGACCGTTGGCTCTCATATCTCCCTCTAATACGTCAAGCCAGCGTTTTTCGGGCCGTCCGCGGGATCGTACCTCTGGTACGATCTGGCACAGGAACTTGCGACCGACGTACGTTTGGTTTCCTCAAAACGTGACCAAACCACCATAACCGACTTTTCCGAGTTTATCTGCCACGTCGCGGACACCCAGGCTACCGCGGATGTACTCTTTACGTACTTATACGATCTAGTCGTGTAACCTCAACCGTAGCATCTTTGTATCCGAAACGTGGAATTCCTTAACATGGCGCTTAAGTGTAGGCCAATGCCAAGAATGCTATACTTACAGCATTACTATAGCATGCGTGTTTATTATGAATTTATGACTAATTTGACCAAATTGCTAAGAGGTTAGGAATGTAAAATGTGTATTTCAAAGAATACTCACGATGATCTTGGTGAAGTAGTTAGTCTTCCAGGTAGCCTTGTCCTCCCTACCCATCTTGAATTGAGTGGCGTAGGGACTTCGAAGAAATTTAAGGACTGCAATGTAAAAGATACAACGTCAACACAATCATGTTTTTAATTTGTGTCAAAATACTACATACACTCGATAGTAAAATGCCATGTTCATGTATATCTTCAAAACATTTGATGAGTAAACCATGATTAATTCGATAAATTCCGATTATTTTGTAAAGAAACTTACCAAGACCAAACGCACAACTTTCTGTGCGGGACAAAAATGGCAGATGAAGGGATGTGCTGACTGCTGACTTACCAGTTGACTTGGAGCTGTTGCGCTATGTAAACGATTTTGAGGCAAGAAAATGTTATCGACCTTTATGATAATATTATGAAAAAAATAATAGATTAATTTAATTGAAACTATTTGATGATTTAATTAAATGATTTAAGGCGTATTTAGAGGAACAGAAAAATATAACACTTATTTCAAAGTTACAATATGAAACTGTTACCTCCAGAAATAACAGTTCCTATTCCATGTTGCCCACATCTTCACACAACACGGCCGTATCTGTGTGTGTAACAAGAACAACATTTATAAAATATTTAAACAAAATCTAGAATCCTTAAGACCAGTTCTTTGTTTCTTTACATTTCTTGAAGTGACAACCACTTCATATTTTTACATGCATAGTATTGACAACTTGATTGTATAATTTATAATAAAGTTATATTAAATTGTAGTTATACCTAGGTATCCAAATGAAATTAATATTTATATTTTATACATAATAATTAGAAGACTACAATATTCTAATAAACAATAGAATCGATTGATTCGTTTAAACACGTTAATATATTGGTACAACACTACATGTTAACTAAAAAAAAAAGTAGTTCTTCAGTATTCTGATTTGATTTTTTTCAGATTTTTTTAAATAAAAGTTACGAATATCAATAATTTTAAACTATTTGTGTAGTGTAGAAGAGTCAGTGAAATGTTTGCGTTCCGTAAACCGAAGAAGATTCAACGACGTGTGGCTTGCGCTGATGATGACGAGGACGCGGAGCCCGAGGCGCCTCCTCCGCCGGTCATCAGCCAGGAGAAGAAAGAAAAATCAGTGAAATCTACACCATTACTGAGTTTTGCTGATGAAGGTTAGCCTAGATCTAATTAGCATTGCCTCGGTTTTTATTGGATTCTTCCGGGGAGAGATTCATTCAAAGTTTGCATGAATTGATTAGAAGGAATTGTTTTCTGTATTGTAAATACCTATGGTCATATAACAATAAAGACTTTAGGCCGTTAGAAGTCATGTATTGTAAATGCTTATGGTCATATAATAATAAAGTTAGTAATAAAAGGCCATGTTTATAAAAATATTAAACCTTTTGAAATGATGAAAGCAGCATATAAGTATTTATTTTGTTTTCAAAAAACACTAAATCTGGTAAGATTCTGGACATTCTCTTCAGTTGCAATATATTTTTGAGATGGTTCTAACATCTTTTACTATTACTGAAACTACATATTTATTTATAAGATCTAAGGAACCATACACATTTAATATTACTGCAGATTGAATATTTGTCCAACAATATTTTTGTATATACACTGTTGTAATCCTAAAAGAATAGGGTAGTTTCCTATATTGAATTTTATACATTATTTTATAAGCAACAGAAAATGATACGCAAAAGAAACCCTTTTATTAAAACACAATCATAATTGGTTCCGAAATGTGCCCGCAGTTTTGACTTTAAATGTTGGTATGAGGAAAAGTGGGTGCGTAGTAGGGATATCTCACTATCTCGCTTGCACGCGTGCACTATAATGAACATTTTACACAGTGACGTCAAAGGTTGCATCGTCTGTCATTTGACAATTACCCCTTCTACAGGATTTGAATGGCTTCTATCTTATTTATTTTTCGTCCGATTTATAAAATTCTTTCTGCAATAGATTTTGAGTAACGTAACTTATTGATTTAAATAATAAAAAAAATCTAGTCAACTACCCTATTATTAATTGTAATAATTCTCTTTAAATGTACCAACTCTGCATACCTAAACTTATTAATCTTTAAATCTAGTTGCAAAAATATTAGAAAGGTGTTTAGGTTATAATCATGTTATGCAGTCCAGGGCCATGCAGTGCTTTGTAGTTCAAAGTTCTGTTGCTTCTGTTTATGGGCAGGCATTAAATCATTCAGCCAAAAAATAGTTCAAGTTTTACATAACAATAAAACTTGTATTATTATGCAGAGACGATGCACAGCATCTGTGAGAGCGCGTCCACTTCCCTTGTAGCATTTCCGGTCAATTTCTAATGTTTCCGCTCCATTTCAGCCAATCAGCGTTAAGTAAAATGTCACGTGGTCACAGGGGATCGCTTGCGGTGCGCTTGCACCATCTTGCTTCATAGAAGTCTCTCACCAGGAGATCTTAATGGGATGCTGTGCATCGTCTCTGCATAATAATACAAGTTTTATTGTTATGTAAAACTTGAACTATTATTTGGCATGTGACGATGCACAGCATCTGTGAGAGACCTGTTTATAGCTCCTGGTGACCACGCTACGACGCTATGTGATGGAAGATTCAGATTAAAATAAAAACATATCTGCAACTGAAATATATAAGAAATAATATTTTGCTTTCCTTATAAATCATTAATGATGATTAACACTTAACACTATAAATATGCGCTATAAGCTTTTAGAATGCTTTAAGTATTCGTGAACAGAGATATGAATATCAATTTATAATTAATCAATCTATGGAACTGGTTCAAAGTTTAGCAAAGGTCTGATTCTGATGGCTAAGACCCACCTACCACTAATTTGCTTTTGATAAAACTTCGCAAAGGTATTTTGTCTTTGCCCGTTACCCCGAGCAAGGACTTTACCCAATTTCCTATAATTGTTTGCGAGACACCCTGATTAGGGCCTCGTATTGAAATAACTATGGCATTATTGCATTTCGCAATACGTTATTCGGTCCCCAATTTGGTTACTTCGAATCCAATAATTAGGGCATACATTACTATTATTTACTATATTTAATATCCAACCCGATCATTGCCTGTACAAACATATTGTATCAGTCATTGAACCAAACGATGGGTTTAATGTACAGTAATTTCTCTTCTCACCATATTCAAGAGATTTTTATGTGTGAGCTCATGTGCAAGCCTTCCTGACGCTAGGAGGAGCACATGCTAATTTGGCCAGTTCGCCGGCAACTAGTCAATTAAGCCGCTTTGAATCAAATGTTCTCTACTTTAGGCCTTCGAAGTGAAATAGCTTTCAATATTACTGTAATCCAAGAAATTCTAGTTTAAATTTTAATAATTATTAGCTCGTTCAAAACTTAAAACAACTGATTTGTGCTACAAAATAGTAGGATAAGCTAGTAACATTTTTACAAGAAATAGATGACCCAAAAATTTAAATAAACCTACACTAATCTGATGTTTATAGGCAAAATGATTCGTTCCACATCACCTGATTCATCTATACAATACTGGGTATATTTGTGACGAACATCCTCCTAAACAAAATCCAAGTAAAGATATTCCGGTTTCAGACCACTCTTAGTGACATTATTACAACTCCAATTTTCAAGAGTTTAAAAACTAACAGTCCTACACTTGAGAGGACGGTAAATCGATGGTCTGATCTATATTTAGATACCTGATCCCACTTTTGGATTTTTTATCGATGTGCCGCGTGACCGACGATGTAGATCTAGTAACCGAAAAACTTTCTTCCGCATTGACGTTACCTACTTACTAACACCCCTTCCGCAGAGTCCGTCGTCACGTATTTCCTTAATACCATCGCGATTAGGTCTATCTGAGGAATACCGACCTGATGGAATATTTGTGTAAAAGCTAGTTGAAGAATTTGTCAATCGGACCTGTACGTCCTTTTCAGACAGTCTATCCGCAATATTGTTGAATTTGTCTAGAATGTACTCAGCAGAAACTGAAATACACCATTTATCCAACAGTGTCAAGCGCTGGGAAGTCATCCCGTGTATAACCATGGATCGCGTCCCACCATCTTTCTGTACAAACGAAACGACTGTGCGATGTCCAGCCGTAGCGTTACATGGCGACCCGTCGAAGTAGTCGTTGAATCGCTTGAAAACTAATTTCCCATTCGATTAATATGAAATAAAAATAACCATATTATTAATTTTAATTCATAATTTAATAGTTCCCACTAGTGGCCACTGATACTTGACGTATGGAGGGCAGACGAAAACTGTCATCGTTTTATTTATTCATTTATTGAAATAAGATACACCTCTGGCTTATCACTATGCACTTATACTATAATTTAAATTCACAGTACTTATTATTCTATGTGAGTCGCCTTTTAGAGTATACAACAATAGAAAAGAAATATGTTTTAATAGGTTTTAGAAAACTATTAAAACTTGTACTACGCCTACTGATATGCTTCAATGCATCCAGGATTGCAAACAATTCCTTATTGCAGTGCCTGACGTTGTGAGGTAGTCTAATTGTGCTCCCCACCCGTAGTAGGATGCATCAGTGATTACCCACCGCTGTTTGGTGGCAGAAATAGACTAAGCGGTACCAAACCAGACGGCGCCTCGCAGTCTGGAAAGTTTTCTGGGGAACCGTTGTAGGTGACGGCTGTGTAGGCGCCTTCTTGGTTGAAAATTTTAGAGTTGATGGTCCGCCCCAGTGTCTCGAGTTTCCAGGGGTATATTTACCTATGACTGCAGCAGATTTACCAACTGTCCCACTATCAGGAATTCGTCCAAGTAGACGATTATCCACATTCCTTAGTTCGTCAGCTATGAAAAAACTCTTTGGTGCGCATAACAGTCCGCACTCATCATCTGGAGACACCAGTCTCAGAGATCGCTGATGACATTCTGCAGAAGCATTGACGACAAAAGGCCGAGTCACAGACATCCCGAGCACACATTGATGGTATTCCATAACTACCTCAATTCATTGCGACATGCCGGTTGACTGATTGGTATCCGACCGGCGCCGCATAGTATTCTCTGTGATGGTTAGACCAACAGTTTTTGGAGGTAAATGGCAGGCGCATTCTCGTTATCGATTCGAGAAGGGTAAAGTTGTATTGAGACCCTCTATTACGAAATGCTCAGTATCATCCCGGAGTCCGGTACCTATGCCCGGTATGGCGATAGGCTCGCCCCCCATCACATCGTGGGACGGAGACACGCTCGGCGAAATGTGGGTGCACTAGCGACACCTCCGCCCACTCCTTCGGGGAATACAGGCGTGAGTGCGTATGAACCGGCGTAGTAGCCTCTGTGATGAAGATCAGCAGAGGTTTGGAGGTAAATGGCAGGTGCATTCTCGTTATCGATTCGTTATCGATCCGAGAAGGGCCAGGAGCCCAAAGCGCCAGGCCACTCCCTGCGATACGCTCACAGGAAGCCTCCGTAATATCCGTTCCTGCATGGACGAGTTACTGAGTTATTGATCGCCTTTTGTTTGTCTGAGCATTCCTCACAAAGAATTACATGTATCTTGCAGGAAAATGCTTGGCGATATAGATTTGAGTTCGCGTTACGATTAAGCTAAATCCGAGGTCCCGGGTTCGATCCCCGGGTCGGGGAAGGTCCTACGGAGCCCAAAGCGCCAGGCCACTCCCTGCGATACGCTCGCAGGAAGCCTCCTAAAATCCGCTCATGCGTGGTAGTCTCTCGGTTGTACCAAGGTCCAATTCACTTATCGGTGCCACTTGTTATCCGGAGGACGAAATAATCCCGTTCCCAATCCGATTACTATTCCTTTCCTTTAAGGTTGTCAACACGCCCATTATTCTTCTGGTATTGTGGGTGTACATGGGCGGAATACATATATTTGTAGCTAAGACTGATTAACATATATCTGGAGCTTGGTTTGACAGCAACGCTTAGAGAATGCTAGAAGCTATGCTGTATCCAGGGAGCTTAACATAAGCCACTCGAGTTAACTTGTTCACACTCTTTAACGTGAAATAGTACAAGTTTTACGTAACAATAAAACTTCTATCATTAAGCAGAGACAATGCACAGCATGTGTCTCGCAAGTTCTTATTAGACAACTCGTTCAGCAAACGCTCCCGATGATTTTCTATCTACTCTGCTCGTTTTCCGCAAACAACGTACACCACTTCTTCCTTATTATGACATTTTTAAATCAGGTTAGAATAACCTAGATATTTTGTTAAACACGGTCGAAGGTGATAAAAACTGTGTTCGAAGCAGCTGCCCAACCGACTATTTGTTGTAAATTATAATTTAGGAATTCACGATGTGCAAGTAGGGCTTTGATTAGTGCCTTCACGATCCTCTCTGAATTAACCATGTAAAAGATTAAAAATTGTTAGGGGTAAGAACCCGTAACAATGTCTCAATGATGAACCCCGGCGGTGCATTATAAGTTTTTAGGGCGTCTGAGTACAACACATTCCTCCAAACCGAATTGCCAATTTGTTGGAGGACTTGTGAGTTGCTTTACATGATCATATTAAATAAGCCCAAATTTAACTGCAGTGCATCAACCGGATAATTAGCGATAACTGCGGCAAGCCGATTAAATATAAAAAACGTTGCATACTAGTGTAGGGCAATAGCATAGATGCGTCAGTCGCGGGTACCCGCGAGACGTGTTACGATCCGCTGTGGACACCGAACCGTATTTATGCAACAATAAAGCTCACTTTATAAGCTAAATATTCAATTTGTGACTTACCTACCACGTCGATTTCGCTTTACCTGAGTCTGAAAATATTCAGATATCTGCGAAGCTTGAATCGCTGGAGACGCTCAACGTCGAAGATCGTCGAAGATCGTCGAAGATCGTCGCTCGCGCAGAGTCGGAGACCTATCCTGGCGCTCCAATAGCTATTAACGGCAGCAGCAGCGGCGCGGCGGTGCGGTCATCCGCCGGCAGGTTGGCGCCGTCGTCAACCGTGCGCCCGGAATCACCATACTTGTGATTACTCATAACTAAACATTAGTTAACACTACCCACCGAAACACTGCTTTTTCCACTGCCGATATCACTATTTATTGATACTAAAAAATGTAGTAACTATATTTTTAAGCAAAAAATTTACCATTATAATTAAAAAATTTAAATATAATTATGATAATTTATTTTGCAATTATCAAAATCAAATATTATTTCGCAATCGATGTTGCTTCTTTCAAGAAAAATGACGCTATGAAGCAAGATGGTGCAAGCGCACCGCAAGCGATCCCCTGTGACCACGTGACATTTTACTTAACGCTGATTGGCTGAAATGGAGCGGAAACATTAGAAATTGACCGGAAATGCTACAAGGGAAGTGGACGCGCTCTCACAGATGCTGTGCATCGTCACATGCCAAATAATACTTATTTTTAAAGCAACTAGACTTGACCATTTGAAATAGCATTATGTTGAGCTGGCCTTCTTAGTCACAGTGAATATGTGCTTTTTTTATAGAATTACATTAATTTTTCATTTAATGTTAAGCACCATTGTTGAGTTTGTTGTATGTGTATTCCTGTCAGCAATAAAATCTTTTAAAATTGGTTCAATAAACATTATAACTATTCTTAATGGCAGTATAGCATATTCTCTTAGAAAATAAGTGATATTTTGTATACTTTTTTATCCAGAGGAGGAGGTTGAAGAGTTCAAGGTAAAGAAATCATCTCAAAGCAAGAGACTGGCGAAGCGCAGGGAGAAGGAGAGACGGAAGGTCCCTGATGGTGATAATAACAAATATGACAATAACACCAATGAGGTGAGGTGTTCAAATAATTAGTTATGGCAGTGTTAACTTTTAATGCAACAGTGTTACACTAACTTTGCGGAATCAGTATTGCATGGAATTCTTTAAGCCAATTTCAAGTGTTGTCTGAGGTGTAGACACATATATAAAATTTGATATTGGTATAAAGAATACCCCATAATGTCAATTTTATGAAATCAATGTAACATGTTCACTTTAACGTAACACGGGGAAGTTACAAATCCACATGGTCATAGACAATAAGGCACCTAACAATAATCATTTTAAAATGTGAAGCATATGTTGAAAAATTGCTAGTGACAGACACTGAAGTTATTTTATAGGTGTTTCGTTTTTTACTATGCAATACTAACGTCCAAATACTATAAAACGATACTCAAAGGCCGACTGTCTAACGGCTACTTATTTTCATACAATTATGACAGATAAGAGGCACTTTACAAATTTAAAACAACTTTAAATGCCTGAGTTGCGTTTCAGTAAAATCATGACAAAAGAATATTAAAGCAATCATTTATCAAGATCATTGTGATTACCTGTCATGATCCTTTAGTATACTTTTATTTTTACCAAGTTGTAATAATGACTTGTAATATTATGTTTCATCTTTCTTTTTACTTGGCGTCATCTTGGCTAATGCCAGGGTCCGCCTTCTTTTGTCATATTATGTTTATGAATCATAAATAACAATAAGTCGTAAAATACTTTTCTTGGTACAAAATAAATATAATAGGTATGTCATATAAAAGGCAGGGGCTGGGATCAGTAAAAACGAGCGCCAGAAGCGCGCCTGTAGGCTGCAGCACCGCCGCACTGTCGTTATTCGGCTTTGTGTGGCCAATTTGAAGACGCTTCATTCCCGTTTACGCATTGGCCGTAATTGTTACTAGCTTGTTATACGTCGAGTTAGTAGAAATATGCTCTCTGACGAAGTAATATTGACTTTAGTGTTGCTAGTTAAAAGTACATATCGTCTACTACGCGACATACTAATTATATTTTTTACATACGTCATAATAATATTACTGATATACACGCTTATTAGAAAGTGGTGCGTGTATGCGAGAAACACCCAATGTGTAAACGTGGAAAAACAATGTAGAACAAAACTTAACAAAAAATTAACCAATAGGAGAACAGCAACCACATGGAAGTGGACGAAGAACCGCCCCCCAAGCCGAAGAAGAAAGTGACTCTCGAGGGTTTGATACTGTCGGGACGGGAGGCTCTCGCTGCAGACGGTGCTGGAGACATCTCGGAGGAGGAGGAAGAGAATGAAGAAGACAGGGGGTTCCACCGGTACCGCGCGGAGTCGGTCAGGGCCGCGCTGGCCGTGCCCGGGGCCATCCCGGATGCTGCGCTCATCCACGCAGCGCGCAAGACGCGACAGCAGGTATGAGAGGTGAGGGACCAGTGATGCCGCTGTCGACTGCTGCCTGTAGGTATGAAGGTAGGCAACGGTGTAGGACTGAATGTGTTCTGAACCAGATTTTAAATTACTGCAATCAGGAACCAAAATTGGATTTATGAAGACATCATTATGGGCTGGATGAGGTCCACTCTGGCTACCTCCTTGGTACCTACATAGGGAGGTAGGAACTTGGGAACTCATAAAGATGGCGATTATAGGGCTTGGTGCGGTTGTGATGTCATAAGAAATGATCTAGCAATGGTTCTTTGGGTTAGAGTGATTATTGTGTTGAGGAAGATTATAGGATCTATAACGATGGGCGACATTATGTTTAGACAGCACTGCACTTACAATCAAGTGTAGAGAAGAAGCTTCATCTTGTCTGGGATGTGGGCCTGTACAGAAAAAAAAGAGGGGTCAAATATCAATATTGTAAGCTAAGAGCAAAACATACTGTTCTTTGCTGATATTGTGGCCATATTGATTAGTAATATCTTCAACATAACATTGTTGGTATACTCATCGATGATGTGCACTTCCATACTTTGATATTTCAAGGTTGTATATTTTGATCCATTCTGCTTGATTTATGCAGCAATCTGTTAGAACAAGGTTTTCTTTGATCGGCGTCAACCATGTTTCTCGTTGTCATATCTTTTGACCAATCACAAACAAAGCAGTCCATCCAAAGATTGTATGGAAGAAACCGCAGGCAGAGACCGCCAATCATTTGTATTATATCTTAAATTTGTTTCGTTTTATTCTTTTATTTTATTTAATAAAGAGTCTTCTTCTTCCACTTGCCCTTATCCCACTCGAAGTGGGGTCGGTGCAACAAGCTTTTCAACACATGTTACGGAAACATTTGGCTAATAGTTTTTATGACTGGCTGCCCGCCGGATATCAACCCCTCTGGGAGGATATTTAACAGAGAGTTAATTGAACTTATATCATAGTTTGTAATAATAGAAATTGTTAGTTTTTTGTAGTGCGTTGTTTTTTTCTGCGATATTATTATTTATCATGCAGCTAGTAGTACGCCTCCTATCACCTGTGAAGCCTATCCGTCGGAAATCTCTTAGAATTTCATTTTATTTAGGTCTCTGTAGGTGCAAATTAATTGGAAGTGAACATGGTCCTATCTTTAGATCGACAAGCCTACAAAAAGGTACAGTTTGATGTGAATTGATTTGTTTATGGATATATTTGGTGTGACAATTTATTTATGTTATTCTCATAAGTGCAGCTCTGGATAGAATGCCATTACTTTTAATTTACTATATGTATTTTATTGTTTATATAAATTATTTGACCAAATAGCATAAATAACTTTCTATATCTTTGGATGTTTGATGTTATATTTTTATATTTGTTTATTACCAAGAGTTGCAAAGTAAATATTATTTACTCAGTGCCTGTACAAGATTTTGTGAGATATTCGATAATTTTAGAATCGAAATATCTTTTTTATTTATTGACCAATTTAAATGAAACATAGACTAAATGTTATCCCGCGCTTTTGTCTCAACACATAACTGAAAATAACATCCAAATTGATTCAGCCGCTGTGGAGGTTCTTGTGCATAAAAAGTTGACGATTTTATTATAAAGATCAGATTAAAATTAACGATCTCTGGGGTCCATCCATGATGCTGCACTATATCCCAATACACAACATCCAATAGCTGTACACTTGCAGGCCCGCGAGCTCGGTGGAGACTTCATACCTGTACCATCGGAGGCGCCGGCCGGCTCGCGGCTGATCAGGGACGACGACGGCTCTGGCGACGATGACGATGACGAGGGCAGGATCCACGTTAGGGGCCTGGACTTGCCCAGCGACAAGCCTAAACGTGAGTATCGTTATTATGTCATCGGATGCACGACTAGTTACTTGTGAGGGATATTTTGGTCTTCAAACTTTTTTAGTCATGGACCAATAAAGGCAAAGTGGTTTTTTCTAGTATAGGCCGGCAAACGAGTAAGTGTGTCACCTGATGGTAAGTGATCTCCACCGCCCATGTACACCCACAATACCAAAAGAATCATGAGTGCGTTGCCGACCTTAAAGGAAAGGGATAATTAAGGGATTGGGAAGGGGAGGGGGTTTGGGCCTCCGGATATCTCAGTCACCGTACGAAACGCAGCATAGAGTTGGGTGGTATCTTTTTTGAGCGGTAGAGCCACGCTGTAGACACTTTTGTCTACAGCATGAATGGGCCGGCTCGCCCGGGTCGTTACCACTGTCGTATAAAAAACCGACGCAAAGTAGCAACTTACTGCCCATAATTCTTTTGGTATTGTGGGCGTACATGGGCAGTGGAGATCACTTACCATCAGGTGACCCAATTGCTTGGGTGCCTGCCTAATATTAAAAAAAATCTTGGGTAGCATGTCGGTTTTGCCCACATGCCCAGTTCTACCCTGCCTCCCGACACTTTAATTGGGGTAAATATATTGGGGTATCTCTTCTTTGGAGAGTAAATATTTCAACTCCATGCCGATTACCTACATTTTCTGCCTACAAATTATTTAAAGAAAAATTTTATAAAACTAATTTGGGTTACACTACTCCCATAACAAGAATGATGAGAACCTATAATTATTTGTCCAAATGTATTGACGCTGACATTTTAAGCAATAAGATTGGCCCATTTAAAAATAAAATTAAGTTATTTGTTTTTCACAATATTTAGTTTACGTATTTCACATATTACATTTCATTTAAAAATAATTTACTTACTTTACTTACCTTATAATTTATAATAATTATTAGGTATTACGTTATTATGACATTGTATTTTTTTTTTGTGTTAGCTGTAAATTCCTTTAAAAGGTAAGCACATGATTTGTTACTTATTTGATTTTTATATTATGTTAGTAGTGTGTTTTACCTAATGGTATTGCTATTAAATAAATAAATAAATAAGTATGAAATCGATTTTTGATTGATTTGAAACAATGAGCTAGCCTGTTTATGCCCCAATATGCAGGTCCATACTATCATGTTGATAGTTCTCGACTCTTCGATGCGGGCCTCGCCTTGATGACCAATGATTTAAAATCCAGAAAGATCCTGCTTGTAAGAATATGAGAGGACTGGACTGATACAGATGCCGCAACAATATGATGTTTTGTTATTTCGAACGTTAATCTTCTTTTTTCACCTGCCCTTATCCCACTCGCAGTGGGATCGACGCAACATGCTTTTTGACACATGTTACAGAAAAGTGATTTCTATACTTACTTATGTTTCTTTATTTTGTACTGACTTGCCATAAGCGCTATTTTAATTGCCTACATGATGAATAAAACTAATTGGTTTAATTTAATTTAATTTCATTTCAAAGATTTTGCTTGTAGTTTTTATGATAGGCCGCCTGCCTGACGTCAAACGCTCTGGGGATGGGGAATGTTAGTGCTTTAATAATAAATTTTAATTGTTTTATTATATTGTTATCACAGGTGGCACTGCCGCTGCAGCTCCTGATGAGGAGTTCAACAGCGATGTTGACGAGTGGGAAGAGCAACAGATGCAGAAAGCGATGCCAGCCATCGCTGATATAGCTGGCAAGTCTTATAATAAACTTTACTTAGAATAACACTCCTATATATAAACATATGCACTCATGCCTGTAATCCCAGAAGGGGTAGCCAGAGGTGTAACCAGTACACCCACATTTCGCCGAGATTATTTCCGTCCCATTATGTGGTAGGGAGCGACCGACCCTATCGTCATACCAAGCTCAATTCCAGATTCCGGCTGATACTGTGCATTTCGTAATAGAAAATTCTATTATCACTTTTACCTGACCCAGGGATCGAACCCGAGACCTCAGCACAGCATTCGTACCGCATACGCATTAGAACTGCGTCACAGAGGCAGTCTTTTGTAGGATGAAAAATATTAAAAAAATTGAGCGAGCATAAATATCAATTCAAAACTAGCAGTTAAAGGCCTGTTAAGGCCTGCGGCAGGATATTATTCTATGGTAGATTCTCTAAACGTCAGTGATATTTTTATGGCTTAAAAGCTCTTATTAATAATATATTATGTTTCAAATTTGAAGGGCAGGTTGAGTGTCAATAACGTTGAATTCTGCTTGTCAAACTCATTTACCGGTAAACTATAATACAATACACCCAACAACAGTAGCACACATAGTCCGACCCCACACTAGGTTAACCTGTATCGTGGCCATCAGGAACTACGAGGGACTTACGGTCCCACAACACCCTGACCCGAAACAAATATTTGTGGATTAGACAAACATTGGTCTCGGTGTGGGAATCGAACCCACGACCTCTCGCTTCGCTGCCGGCTACTCGCCCACTGCGCCACGGAGGCTGTCACAAACTGCGACGACAAACGCGCTAGGAGTATCTTAGACATGAAATTTAGTTTTATAAGTGGTAGAGCCACACTGTACTGTTTTGTCTACATCATGAATGGGTCGGCTCGTCCGGGTTGTTACCATTGTCTCACAGAAAACTGAGTGAGATATCCGGAGGCCCAAATTGCCTCCCCTTCCCAATTCCTTAATTATCCCTTTCCTTTAAGGTCAGCAACGCGCCCTTGAATCTTTTGGTGTTGTGGGTGTATATGGGCGGTGGAGATCACTTACTATCAGGTGATCCACTTGCTCGTATTCCGGCCTATACTATAAAAAAAAACAGATGAATGAATGTGTTGTTTGTTACAGAGAGTGCGGTAGATTTAAATCCGTTTGCAGTACAAGCAGCACCGGTGTCGCTGGGTGCTGTCATACACCCACATCTGCGTCCGCTTGCTGCAGCACCACCCACCAATGCACATGATCTGGTTTTAGCGCTTAGGCAAAGGTAACAAATTACCTCATTTTTATAACACCTTTATCTATACTCACATTTTAATGCTGAAGAGTTTCTTTGTTTGGTTGAACGCGCTAATCTCAGGAATTACTGGTCCGATTTGAAAAATTCTTTCAGTGTTAGATAGTCCATTTATTGAGGAAGGCTACAGCCTATATATTTTTTTTTCCCGGAATAGGCAAAAGCTAGTGTTATATACGTCCTACTGCTGGACATGGGTCTCTATCAATGAGAGAGGTTAGGCCTTAATCTACCCGAGGTCTAATGCGGGTTGGCAAACTTCACTAAATATGTTTCATGTCTATTTTGGCGCACTTTACAGGAGAGGCGAATCACATTTATTTGTAGAAACTATCGGGTTGCGGCAATACTTGTTTTATAGGGTTGTTAATAACTGTATTTATTTATTATACGGACGCGTTTAAAATTAGATTTAGGTCCGATTGAACAAAATTATTGAAAATTATATAAATGACAACGAATTGTAATTTCAACGACGACATGTCTTAGAAATTCTTATTCAAAATTCTAAATTATGGATATTTTTTTTGTTTGGGATAGCATTCTGGTTGATCCATCTATTATTATTATTATTATATGTTTAAACCACATTGGCAGCTATTGAGCTGATGCATGTGTGTCTTGTGATTTGGAGTTATTATCGAGTCTATTTTTAAAGCAATTTAATAATATCAATATAAGTTTCGTCCAGATTCACCCGTCCCTTTCTGTTCATCCTATTTTACGGTATTTTATGTGATGTGAGTCTTTGATCCTTGGTTTTGTTATACTCTGTACGATTTAATTTTATTTTACTAGGGGCTTTGCCCATTTTTTTCACAAAACATAAAATAAAAAAAAAACTAAGTCCGTCGAATATGAGACATATCTTACTTTCTTCCCCACATTATTCTGCATCGATTGGTATCGGTCTCGACCCCATACCCCCAGCAGTTTCAGAGGAGATAGCGTGACAAGCTTTTGGCAGCGGCGGCGGCGCCAGTTGATTTTTTTTATAGAGAGATATATTTTTTAGTCGTGTAATGAATTTTGGATTGACTCGACAGGCTAGAAGAGTTGAAGATGGAGCGCAACAAGACAGCGGAGAAGTGTGAGGAGGTGATGTGTCGGCTGCAGGAGACGGCGCGCGTGCGCGTGTGCGCGTCGTCCCGCTGCGACGCGCTCGCCGGTGCGTACAAACGTGCGCAGGCGGCCAGGGGATATCTCACCGATCTCGTCGAGTGTCTCGATGAAAAGGTAACAACCGTGGATAATAATACTCGTACCAGCGTAACAGAATTTTATTTTTATTTATTTGGGAAAATAAACAATTGTACATTTCATATGTGGGGTACACAGTATGGTAAATAAAGTACAGGTAAATGCACAATCGACACCATTTTCCACGAATTACATATAACATTACGAAACAATGCTAGGGGCTAACCATAAACTACATTACAGTTAAGTACTTCTAACACATAATTTAGGTATAACAAAAGTGCATTAAATAACAATAAAAAAAAACATCAGAAATAAAAAACAACATTGCTTACCATTAATGATAATAAGCCCGGTGGATCATTGGACTATTAGTTTTCACAGCCCCCGTGGCGCAGTCGGTCAGTTGCCGGCTGCGAAGCGTGAGGCCGTGGGTTCGATTCCCGCACCGAGATAAATGTTTGTATGTTCCACAAATGTTGGTCTGGGTGTTGTGGGTTGGTAAGTCCGTCGTAGTTCCTGATACCCACGATACAGGTTAACCTAGTGTGGGGTCAGGAGTATGTGTGTGACTGTCGAGTGTATTTATTTATTAGTTACATCTGTGCCTGCCGTTTTGTAGCTGTAGTCGTGTAGTGACGTGACGGTGTATGTTGCAGATGCCGCAGCTGGAAGCGCTGGAGAGCCGCGCGCTGGCGATGCACCGGCGCCGCTGCGAGTTCCTGGTGGAGCGACGTCGAGCTGACGTGCGAGATCAGGCTCAAGATGTACTCTCCATGGGAGGTTACTACATACCATTATTTTGGCTTAATGCCATCTAATACTTATGAAGAGTTAATGAGTTCTTTTCTCTATGATACAAACAAACAAAGAGATAAAACTTTAAGGAAATCGCTTTTATGTTATTCTGAATGAAAAAATGAATGAATGTGATAACAATGCAACAATAAAATTACAAATATTGCTCGTTCTGAAGCAATGGAATATATCTTGATCTTGTTTCTACTTAGCCTGTTTTAGACATGATATATATATGGACCGTTGTTACCCTGTAAACCCGCAGGCTGCACTGTAATATTTGTTACAGCCCGCGCCGGAGCCGTGAAGCCAGTCGAGACAGAAGAGAAGGTACGTCGCACGGCGGAGCGCGAGGGCCGGCGACGCGCTCGGAGGCTCAAGCGGGAAGCAGCAGCAGCCGCCTCGGGCGCCGCCCTGCACCATCGCGACGGAGACTCCAGCGACGACGAACTGCCGCCACATGAGCTGCACCACTACCGCGCAGAGAGAGGTGAGCTGAACCTTCAGCAGCAGCAGCAGCAGCAGCCCTGCAGCATCGCGATCGTGCAGCATAACCTGCAGCCGTGCAGCCGGGCACTGTTGGAAGAAAGCCATCCCAAGTGAACGCCATCCATCCCAGTGAAGGTCAGCCCGCATCCACCCGCCACCGTGCAGCCGTGCAGCCGGGCCGAGGATGCCTGCATTACGTCTGTCTTACTGCGGGATTCATTCCAGCACATGTGCACATGTCTGCTCCACTAGGCACCGATTAATTATCAGTCTGTCTGCAGATGTGTGCTATTTCCATTTCAACATGCTAATGAACAACAGTATGCAATATCGGCGATATTGGTTCTTTGACGGATGACTTTATTTCGAATTCTATCCATCAGAGAAATTTCAAGCAGTGCTTGCTGCATAGCACGCTGACCGACTTTGAATTTGTGGACCAGTCCGCTGGACAGTCTTCACGTTTCAGTTCATTACGGGTAGGACGCACTGGCAACGCGTGCCAGCGCTTAAAACACTAAGCGCTGTGCTAGGCACGGAGTTTCTGTCGCACGTACTCGGCGGGAAGGCCTGCCTGATGAAACGGATATCATAGAAATCGTTTAATTACTGATATTTATTTATTTTATTTTATGTGTGTATTTCCAGAAGCGATCTCATCTGAAGCGCGCGCGTTGTTCGCGGACGCCCTGGGCGCGTGGCGCACAGCGGGCGGCGTGTGCGCGCGCATCGCTCGCTGGCGACGTCGCGACCCCGCACTGTACGCGCGCGCGTACCTGCCCGCCGCGCTGCCCAGACTGCTCGCGCCGTACGTCAGGCATCAGGTATGACTGCACTGCACTGCACTGCACTGCACGTCATGCTACATAATACATTACAGTTAGCGCACACCACGACACTCGTCTATATTCCCCATCCGCGTGCACCCATACGCATCCGCACGCATCCGCACGCATCCGTACGCATCCATACGCACCCACACGCACCCGCAAGCATCCGTACGCACCCTCCGTCCTTCGCTTAGTGTACTGAGTGTCATTCTCGAATGTTTCATCAAATACCCTTTAAAGATGTTTTGCTACTAAATAATCTACCAAAAACATCCTAAATTGGTAGTTTAAAAAAAAAGAATAATACAAAATTCTAATAAAAAGAAAAATACAGTCGAAGTGAACTTGACTTAATGACACCAAATCTATATTTCTTCTGCATGCAATATCAATTAAATACCCATAACTTGTTATTTTTTATTAAAATTATCTTACCAATTTATTTCTCCAGCTGATACTGTGGAACCCTTTGGCAGACGAAGACAATGAAGATTACGAGAAAATGGACTGGTACAAGTGAGCAGGAACACTTCATTATTTATTTATTTATTTATTTTGGATCGCCAATGGGTGTACATATAAAACTTATAATGTAACAAACAAATATAACATACTACCCAGTTACAGGCAAACACAAATAACAATTATATCACTAATCTAATGTAGTGTGAACAAATTTTATAAATATTTGTTATATAATTTAATGTCAGTACATGATTTTAATATTCATACATACGCACTCACGCCTGTGATCCCCGAAGGGGTAGGCAGAGGTGTAACCAGTACATCCACATTTCGCAGAGCGTATCTCCGTCCCACGATGTGATAGGGGTCGAGCGTATTGCCATACTGGGTACAAATTCCAGACTCCGGGCTGATATTGAGTATTTTATAATAGAAAAACCCAATATCACTCTACCCGATCCGGGGATCGAACCCGAGACCTCAGCGTTGGCCTCAATCGTAACGCGTACGCTTTACAACTGCGCCACCGAGGCAGTCGAGGTATTTTAATATTAATTCTACAGAAATATCGCATTTGACAATCGCATTACTTATATTTTTTTTGGTGGTATTTCGTTTCATAATGATCGATATTTCAAAAACAAAACTATATCTTTAGATCGCTGATGATGTACGGCGTCCGTAGTGAGAAGCCGTCGAGTGATTCGTCAGGGTCGGAGTCTGACGGATGCGCTGAGGATTCACCCCCCACCCTCACCGAGGATGCGGTGCGGGATGATGTGGATCTGTTGTTGGTGCCCACCATCGTCAACAAGGTTGTGCTGCCCAAGCTTGTCGGTGAGATATATATTTAACGAATTATAATGTAAATAAATAATAAATATACTCTACAGTATATACATAGAATTGCCAAGGTACGATCCTACGGATGGCCCTTAAAACGCTGGCTTGACCTATTAAAGGGACACATGAGAGGCAACTCCCCGCACGATTGCTCTCAACACTTACTCAAACTCAACGAACTCCAAAGAGACCTATAGATATAGTTATTTTTGACTTTACCGTGTTATTTTTTAAGTTTGTTATAAGTTTTGAAAATTTCCCAATGAATAAGTAAAAGAGTTGTATTGAGTATGGCGGTATGGTATTGTCGCAGAGCTGGTGGAGCAGGCGTGGGACCCGCTGTGCGTGCGCGCGTGCGTGCGCGTGCGCCAGCTGGTGCTGCGCGCGGCGGAGTCGCCGGCGGGTGCGCATGCGCTGCGCCGCCTGGCCAGCGCCGTGCACGCCAGGCTCGTCGCTGCACATCACGCTGATGTCTTCCTGCCCGCACTGCCGCCACAGTCGGTTCACTTTGCCTTTATTTATTAACCACTCACAAATAACCTCACCGTTCAAATATACGACGACGATTAGAAAAACAAGTTTTGACAGTTTTTTTTCAAATATAGCTAAAATCCACCTCTATTAAACCAGCTTCCAAACAAAAAAACTGCATTCAAATCGGTCATTCGTTTAGACACTATGATGCCCACATAAACACACGTAGACAAAAAGGATTTAAATTTGTAAAACCCTTATCTTTTGTCGAAGGATAAATATAGACTTATTTTTGAACTCTTATGTATGTATAAGTGATTTGTGTACATATACGTATGTGCGTGCACGCACCCGTATACGTATGCAAGCATGTGCGTATGCGAATTCGTGCATACCTTACGTTATTGTAGATGATTGAAACTTATCGATATGGGGCACTATAATACTAGTTAAGTATTATTTAATGTATCGATGCAAGGAACGCTATTTGTATAAAGGAGTAAACTTTCTACAGTACTATTAAGTAGGCAGGCGCTCATAGTCAACTTATTCTCACTAATCGGTAAACGATTAGAGAGTTGTACAACCCTTGGCGCGCTCAGTTTATGGATGGGTGATCGCTTAGTGTTATTTCAACTGAGCGTGCCCGTGCTTCGCAGGTAACGTAAAAATTGACCCCAGCTGTTATGAAATGACACCAGTCGTTAAGCCAAGTCAAGGCCTCCAGGTAGTTTGTATTGTCACAATAGTATTTGTGAACAAATAAAAATTACTTACAACAAATCCCCATTTGTACTTGACAAATGGGGATTTGTTGTATCTAACAAAAATAAATAAATAGTAATAAATAAAAATAAACAAAGTTTGTGCCCTCTATCATTTGACAATTACCCCTTCTACAGGATTTGAATGGCTTCTAACTTATTTATTTTTGGTCTGATTTATAAAATTCTTTCAGCAATAGATTTTGAGTAACGTAACTTATTGATTTAAATAATAAAAAAAATCTAGTCAACTACCTTATTCTGCTTCCTTTACACAAAAGCAAGACTACGCCGTACTACAAAACCCTAGCGACGGAATAAAACAATGAGCTGGCTGTCCGCTAAGGCTCTGGAACATGACTGCCGAACGAGCCCGAGCCGCTAGCCAGGCGACTCGGCGTTGAGGCGATGGTCGCGGCTTGTAGCCGGTAGTATGTGTATGTGTTGTATGACGCAGCGTGGCGGAGGGCGCGGGCGGCGGGTTCTGGCGGCGCTGCGTGGGCGGCGGCGTGCGCATGCTGCGCGCCACGCTAGCGCTGGCCGCGCCGCCGCCGCTGCTCACCGCTGAACACACTGTGCGAGCGCTTATCGGTAACCCAATCTTATTATATCTATACAACGTGCTACAACCTACATAAACATCTACTCATATTTTAGGGTCATTACATATATATAATGTCCCTAAAACCCTAAAAAAAATATACCTTACAGTGAATGTACCGGATCTTTTCGAAAGTGGAACATTCAACAATTTCACGTTATACTTAATTACTCTGTTTATTAAAATCGATAAGATTGATCCCATCACTATTCATTATTATGAACGACATTCACTTTTTAATAAACTTGAATTATGTTAATAAATTATGTTGTAATTTAAACTCAAATTAATACCTGAAAAGCATGTGCTGAAGAAGATATACCATCTTCTAGAAGCACTTTAGAGACTTGATTCTCAGGTCTTCCATCTATGAACTTGGCTTAATACAGCCGATGTCCCTCTTATAAGCTATGTATTTATCAACATAAACAATTAATTCATAATATTTGTTTTTGGTCAAATACAACATATTCCTAAATTCGTAATCATATTTAAAAAAAACTAAGAAATTACCGAACTAATGTGTCAAATAAAAGTCGACATTTGACAACTGTTTAAAGTTTTTTAACAATACAAAATTAAAATGAAAGGGAGTCTGAAGTATCACTTTTATCCATTAGTGTTGTCCAGAGTCGATATCGACATGTTACTCGTTCGATAAAAAAAAGATGTCTCGGGGTGACGAGCGCAGTCCAATACCATGCGGTACTTTGTAATTCGAAATTATGCGTGGTGTTGTTTCTGTTTATGGGCAGGCGTGGCGTTTGCCATTAGGCCGTCACGCGCCAGACCGCTCTACAGTTCGCTTCACGCCATCGTCGCCGTCATACATATATGACACATGTACTCGCGCTCGTTCCTTAAATATTAGTACTAGCAAAGGTATCTCCCTCGCACGCAGCATCGTAATGGCCGTACGTACCACGTGCCGGTGAGGTTGGCTTTGAGCCTACAATAATGGTGGCCTTGCACTCCGATTAAAATAATGCAAAAAATCGAGTCATATGCCCTATTGTCATAATTAACCTAGTTAGATATTGTTATTAGCGTGTGTTTATTTATTAGACATGTGGTGTGTGATGTGTGATGTGTGATGTGTGATGTGTGATGTGTGTTGTGTGTTGTGTGCAGACACGTTGTGCATGGCGGCGGGCGCGGCGCCGGCGTGCCTGATGGTGTCGGCGGGCGCGGCGCTGGCGCACACGCTGCCGCGCGCCGGCCGCATCCGCCGCGACGCCATGGCGCGACTAGCGCAGCTCGCGCAGCTTGCGCTCTCCCGCCTGCAGACCGACAACCCGCTGCACTTGTTAGTATACTACTCATTATATTGTTTTTTTATAATCCGACCGCACACTAGGTAAACCTGTGTCGTGGGTATCAGGAACTACGAGGGACTTGCCAACCCACAACACCCAGATTCGAGACCAACATTTGTGGTTCACACAAACATTTGTCGCTGTGCGGGAATCTAAGACACATATATTTCACTTTTGATAATCCGTTTATTTTTAGCAGAATTCCAGAAATTACTACTTTTATCAAATCATATAAAAAATATATATATCTTCAACGTCAGCATCATTTCTTTAAAAAAAATTGACTGTATATTTATGAATGGTGAAATTGTATACCCATGATCCAAAAGCCTAGACATGTTAATTTGTTTGCTTAATGGATCATTTCATCTAATTGAGTAAACTTGATAGCAAAATTTACACACTAGCGGCGCGGCGGATCCAACCCACTTAATTATAGGGATAATTACACTAAGTTGGAAACACTGTCTGTAGTTCGATTTTCTGCCATTTCACAGTTACTATAATAGAAATTAACAGCTTTTAAATTTGAAGAACGTTTTACATAGCCGATACTAACGTTAAACATACTAATATATTATTATTGAGTATTTTCAATATCGATATTATTTGATTTCAGCAAAGCATTGGAGCAAGCGCGAGCGATCATAGCAGACGCGCGCGCGGCTGAATGACATCTGCTACATCTTCCACTAGACAATTACAAAAATATCTACAAACTCTGCCCCGATATTCGCCACACAACCATGCCTTATGAAACCAAATCACCTGAGGAAGATTGATTAAACTGAAATGGAAATTTTTATGGTTCAAAATGGACATGAAACAAAAAGATAATGGAATCAATGGATATTATGAGACGTTAAAAGAAAATAGAAATGGAAGAACGAGTCGGATTAATAATTAAGACAAAACATGAATTATGTTTGCGGGTTATGGAATGAATATATAAAATGATCATCATATGGAGTTTTGACGAGCTCTTTGTATGTGATGCATGTATGATAAAAATGAGAAATAAGTTTGTGGGCAATATATGAAAAATATGGTTGTGTAATAAATAACACATAAGTTTGCGTCGTATATGCTGTGGGCACATGCCAGGCGTGTGGTGTTACTATGCGTGTGCGCAAAAATTTGCGTGCGTGTTCAACGTATAGCGAGCTGGAACGTTGGATTACACAACATTATATGACATATACTACGTCGATTCACAAAGACGTGGTATGACGTCATATTTGCGTACAATTCATGATTACGATCACCTCATTGGTTTAATGGCAGTCTACTTAGGCTGAGAAACAGTGAGGTCTTGTGTACAAATCCCAGGTCAGACTAGCACAATTTTTGTTTGCGTTTTCAAGTCTACAAGTGGCCCTGAGATCGGAATTATGGCTTGCCACCTATCACATCAGGGGACCGAAAAAAGCTCGACGAACCGGGGGTGCAGCACTAGTTACACTTCCCCCTCCCACTTCGAGGATACAGGAGGTAATAATTACGAGATTTTGGAAAATATTCTTCCAAACTGTAATAATATTCTTCCTTTGTAAACCACAGGGCAGTTTTATCGATTATTGAGTTTAATTTTGGTTGCGTAAACGGATGGCGTTCATTATCAGATTTCGTTCTGTAAGAAACCGATTGAGTTTTTAAGTCTACGAGTGCCCTGAGAATTGTGCCTGGTATGGCGATAGGCTTGCCACTTATCACATCATGGGACCGAAATAAGCTCGGCGAACCGATGTTGCAGCACTTCTCCTTTCCACTTCGAGGATACAGGTGTCAGCGTAAATTATGTATGTAATAATTACGAGACTTTGAAAATATTCTTCCGAACGATAATATTCTTCCTTTACGTTACCCACAGGGAAGTTTTATCGATTACCGAGTTTAATTTTAGTTGCGTATGCTGGTGACATTCATCATCAGATCTCGTTCTGTAAGCAACTGATTGATTACGTATTTGTATATAGATATGGTATATTGATATATGAATAAATATTATGAGTGAATAACGTTTTTTATTCCAGATTAACCCACAGGTTGTAGTACGAAAAGGGTATGTAATTTTTTAAATGCCCTGCTAGGCAGACGAGCTAACGACCCGCTTGATGGTAAGTGGTCACCCCCGCTCATGGGCGTCAGCAATGCTAGGGGCGCCGTCAAGCCGCTGCCTACCGTTGTTATGTCAACGTTTTTATGCGAAATTCGGACAGCTAAATCTGTTTGCAAACTCTGTCTAGTCTGCACTTTGCAAACAATAATAATCGAAATATATTCGTTAGCCTCTGGCGATAATTATATTCGATAACCTCGATAGCGCAGTGGGCGAATATCCAGCAGTGAAGCGAGGTCGCGGGTTTGATTCTCGCACCGAGGCAAATGTTTGATCCATAAATATTTAAGTCGTGTCTGAATGTTGTGGGACTGGGAATTCCCACAACATCCAGAGGAACTCTTCGTCTAACATTAACGATACATCGTATCCTAGTGTAGTGTCAGTACTATGGGCGTGACTGTTGGTCGTATTAATTAATTTATAGATACTAGGTTTTGGAATTTGGGGGCCCCATTAGACTGGGGGTCCTAGGTCAGTGTCCTTAGGGTAAAGACAACTAATGTTCAATATTATTTTCTACATTAATGTACTACACAACTGTAGTCCTGACTACACAGGTTTAAAAATCAAACGCAATATCATGTCAAATGATTTTTATTTCTTTGGAGTGTTCGAATATAAGTATGCGCGCCGCCATACCGCACGACACTTCTACATGAGACTTGCACGAAACTAATCAAAACGAGACAAAACAGCGGCAATACATCAAATTAACTATACATATCACAAAGAACGTAAAGCTTATATATTATTTATTTTATAAATATATTTTAACAAATATAAATTTTGACTACATCGCGTTGGCCACCAAAAGCTAAGGTAACACCCCCAGTTATACGCTTCACATATATTTGATATCGTGTTACAACAGCCGAGACCCTTTTGGCCCTTGAAGGCTTCAGTATTTTGAAGTACGTTAGCATTTTACGTAACTTAGCTTAGATATTTTGCGGCCGCCATTAGTATGTAATACCCACCTGAGCTAAGCTAATGTTAACTTAGCCTTTGGTCGGTCACATGAGAACAGCAAATCGATAAATAAAACGCAACATTTGGTAAAATGTGACGGCTCTTAGAATGTAAATGAATGATAGCAGAAAATTTACATTTAGAACATAATACTATTTGTTAATAAACTCTTAAATTATATATCAAGCGACAAATAGTTAATATAGTGCCGTCAAATTATACCCATTGGCCAAGTTCACTGGCGAACTAAATTCCTTATTCGATCATACACACAATATTATGGTAGAACATCAGCACTAACTTGCGTAAACCAAGTATTTTGTCTTTTGAAAATTGCAGCACGATCTTTCGACGTAATATCGATAAATTAATGTTGTGCAAATAATCAAAATGGATACACGGAATATTAACAATTAAAACTATAAATATTGCTGTTATTCATGTCGACAATGACTGAGAAAAAAAATAGGTTTTTGATTATACTAATATAATTAATGCGGAAGTGAGTTTGTTTGTTACGCTGTCATGCCTAAATAGCTGAACCGATAGTGATGGATTTTAAGATAGATAGAACTATTTTAATCCTGGAAATGGCTGTTCACGCGGGCGCAGCCGCGTGCAAAAACTAGTAGTTTATAAAATTGCTATGATTATTATGTAGTAGATAAACATTAATTGTTTGCGCAAAATTTATTTTCATCGATTATTTCGATATATAATTTTTAAAACAACAAAAAAAATCGCAGTCTAGTGTTGACGTTCCACCTTAACACTAAATGTAAATATAAAAATAATTTTAATTACCCAATACAAGTCGGTGCGCGATTTAGTCACAAGAATTATTACGGCATTAACACCACGTACTAAAATCTTATCTGTAATTGTAATATATACATACATTAACTGTTTTTACATACAGATATTTGAATTTTCGAATCTAACTACGCTAATAAATGTTTAGAACATATAATTTACCTCAAGCATCAAGACTTATGAACTTGCTGCGGTAATAAAATATATGTCATAATATAATACGTCATTATCTTATTATTTTGGATGATTACATTATAATGAGAGATTAAATATAAATAAATATTTATGTAAAAATTACTTTAATCCGATATTTCTGCAGAAAGTTATGACAATTTAATGCTTCACGTGGCAAGATACTATAGAATGATGTCCTCGATATATTATATTGCAATATTATTTCCAAATTGTGCGCAAACTCAAAGGTACTATTAGAAGTTCCTTTCAGGATGAAGTCTACACATATTTTATTATAGCGTAGTTAAATTCAGAAGTAAATTCAAACTAACGTCTTGCATACTCTAATCATATTTCATATTATAACCCTATAAACTAAAAAATATATATTAACCTACTTTCCTACATTTCTGTTATAAAATATTATTATTAATTCTGAGTACGCTAGATACTGATCATCCAGTGTGCTTAAGAACATATTTTAGTATTATTTAATCAAGCCAACCCACGAAATAAATGATCCAGTTAAATAAATTATACCTGCTTTATATAAGTATAAAAACACCTTTATTGAATATATTTCTTATTGTCAGGGATTTTAAGGATATGTTTATCGTAAAATCAAACCCACCAGTTTTTACCAAATTGTAAGGCAGGCGTGGATGCAGAATTTCGCTATACTCTAGGCAATTAATTTTCGATAAGGCGAGGGGAGGGGCGATATCGATTAAATTTTACTATTTCAGTTCAAAAGTGGGTTTGCTGGGCCCGGTGGGAGGATTGCCTTTATCCCACGGTGGGATTACCACCCTGAATCCACGTATATAGTCACCTTGACTATAGAATTGAGACAGTGTCGATGCCAACGTGTTCAAATTTTATGTCACTAAATTATTACAATATCGTGAACATTTGTCTCTTGACGAATAACATTATATTTGGACTGCACTTACTGTCAGGTTTAGTGTTGTCACTTGCAGGATAAAAAAATTAAGGGTATAAAATATCTACGTAAATTTTAACCACATGCTACCTGATGGATGACCAGCATAGCATGGTATATTTCAATGCGGGTAGTATTATAGCCACCTGCTCACAACCCGTCGCCAAACTCGTGCGTTAAGACTAATGTGTCTCGAGTATAAAAAGTGGAAAAGTGCGAGTTATGTATTGGCTTATATACAGATCCGACCGTAGAGATAGGTCAGTACGAAAAAATCTGAAACAATTATGTAGTGAAATTTGTTCCAATAAAATCTGTATCATAAATGTTGATCTAAGTATATGATACAAATGTACAGACTTATGGTCTTATTCATAATAAGTTATCGGAGCTTTATAAGGCCGTTATTAGATGATTGATAAAAATGGTTATTCATAATCGTTCAATAACGCTAAAACGCTCATTAACTCTCCTATAAAGTGCCACTATTATATAGAAGCTATAACCCTTTTATAAACCTATTTTAAGCGTTCGATCGTGAAAAACAAGGCCGACATAGGTCAGCTGTTTCATAATTGACGTTTATTTTAACGTCTACTGTAAAAAAAAAATATTTATTACTTTTTCTTTATTTATAACGGCTTCGCCCTATTATACATTTCGCCAATGACAAGTACTATATTATATATTTTCAACTCTTCCCAAGAACGACGAAATATCAGCGCAGCGGCGCGGCGTGGTCAATTTCGAGGTCTTGTGGAATTTTTTAACTCCTGTTTGTTTACCTTTCTTGACATTTGACATTGATGAGATGTCAATTTTCTTTTTTTTGTTGTTTGTTTGTTCCTTAAGGAACCGGCTAAGGTCAGAGACCATGCTGCCAAGTCATTAGTTATATTCTTTTCTTATATTGCAAGAACGATGAAACGGGGGTGTGGCCCATTTCAAGGTCTTGTTGGAGTTTTGGTGTTAATTCCTTTCAGTTCAATGCTTCTTAGACGACTTTCTTCAAGCGAATCGAAAGCACAAGGTCGATCAATAGCCTTGATCAAAAATCACCTAAATTCCCTATTTTTAATGTTTCCATACGCTATTCATCATCGTAAATGATTATTGCACAAAACCACACCACTTTTATACAACAAACACAACTTTAAACTAGTTTAGGAAATAATTCAATCAAGAGAGCCACCGCACTGTCAGAATTCCCGCCAAAACTCCGTCAATTTTCTTTTTATTTAGTTTGTTTCCAGTCTTTCCAGAGACAAACCATATTAAAATCATTGAATCAATCGAATCATTTTCTGTAAAGTGGCAACTTTGTGTATGATAAACCTATTTTAGTTATCGGAGCTTTATCAAATGATTATGAATAAAGAATTTTATTGAACGTTTGATAGGCTTAAAATACGTTTTAACTAATGAAGGTTTATTATACCTTCGATAAGCGTTTTATTATGAATAAGACCCGATCATGGATACCGATACTCTCGATTTAGTAATTTCTCGACGATACTGTAGCAGCCGAAAATACAAAAAAATGCCATTTTATGTTACATAGTAGATGGTGCAAACTAACTTTACATGCTGATTGAATTACGCAATCTATTAAGATCTGTCTGTGATATAAACAATATCGGTATGGTTTTTTTTAAATATGTCATAGTATTGTATTTTATAAAAGCTCCGTTGAATTGTGTCTGTCTGTTTTAGATTTTTCCAAACTGACCCATCTCAACAGATCATTCAGACATATTTACTTAAATATAATTTTAGTATTTTATCCTGGCGTGCATTAAGTCGATAACACAAATATCGACTTTTTGTTCTTGTCAAAAATTAATTTAGGTTTGTAATATATATTTTATGTCACGATAGGCAGTGGCTTTGGTGGAATAACTGATGCCCATGGGAAACAGTAAACACTTACCATCACGTGGCCGTCAACACATCTACCTTCGATAACCAATAGAAAAATATTTATTACTTATAAAAAAAAACGAACGGGTGTGTACTAAACGACATATTAATTACAAAATATAAAAAAATCACATCCGCGATTTTCCAACCTTTCCATAGCTAAGGGGGGAATCCTAACGTCTCAAACATACCAAAGTGCGCGTCGCAATGAAAAAATTTCCATCGCTTATTGGCCCCTAAGTTAAGCAAAGTTTGGTGAACCGGGTATCATGCATGTTATTAGAGTCCTAAATATATTCACTTAGTTTATTGCACCCTAATTAAATTTAGTCCCGATCCCGCTATTCGAAATGTGTCACATATAAAGATCTCTGGGACAATTTAGTTTAAAATTGTTAAAATATTTCTTTGGCAATGAATTACATCCTCTGTAATCATTATTTCAACTAATCATTGTCTTGTCACCTTTTTCTTTATAGTCATATAATTTGAGAGTGAAATAGACAAAATACTGGATAGGCTATTCACTGATGCTTTTTTTATTGATAAGACTCCTTATAAAATCGATACATTAATTTAAAATCGATAAGTAAGTATTAAGCCGATACAATTCTAATATCGATTCTAAATCATCGCAGAGATCTATGTTTATCGACAGTCAATATGTGGTCAGTCCATGAAATATTGAATTGAAGGTTCCAGACGAATAAACTTACAAGACGCCACATTAGATACACCTGATCATTAAGCTTAGACACCGGCACTATAAAAATTCGCTCAAGCAAGCCGAGTCGTGACAGAAACAAATACATATGTAACATTTATCTTTGTCGTTTGACTTTGACGCTTGCAGCCTTGAAAGGATTTGCTTTCACGGTCCAGGTCGATTTATTTTATCAACATTTGTTTATCACTAACGTCCAGGTTTTGTGGGTTCACCAATTAAAACACTTAACACTAAATTTCGCACATATATTATTACGATTATCGTAACTATGTGACGTCTTGAATCTTATAAGTCTGTGAATAGTTTAAACTGTATCCTAGGTGGATAATTGTAGGTGTATGTTAACAAGCAGGACAAAACCCGAAATTAATCCGTTCATACCTTTACTCCGATGATTCGATACTTAACGTCAATTATTAGTAAAAACAAAAACAGTCACAAATTCGATAAAAATCTGTTCATATGAAGTCGAATGATTAGTCACAACATATCTAAACCACACAACAAATTAAGCGATATTTAATTAAGTGCCACCAGTGCTAGAACTGCCGAGAAATTAATTTGTCGAGCCGAAATTATCGAAAGATTTTTTAATATGCAATATATTTATTTTCGTTTCGTTTCATTCTCAGATTTCTGAAGATAACTCCATTAAATCATTACTGAATAAAACTGCTGAAGCTCTGTTCCCGCTAGTTATGTTTACACTAGCAAATTAAATCTTCATTCGTTGGCCATATACAACGGCTGTTCTTGCACTCACAGCTACCTAGTCATATCAGTTTATCGATTTGTCAATAAAGTTGTACACACTGCCGAAATGTTATATTTTTTATTGCGTATGATTTAAATGCGGGCTTCGGTTGGTCGCAACACAGGCGTCGGTCAGTTACGCACTATGTAAATCTATAGGAGACCATTCGACGGTAGCGTTACTGACGCATCGCGTGCCTGACGCAAGCGTATGACGCGACCATAAGAAGTAATTCTTTAATTGTATTCTTATCTTCTTCCTAGTAGCAGCTTGTGAACATCAAATCTTTTATTAATTATATTACCGGCCTTTATATGTATGAAAACATTCCTTAAAAAAATTCTTGGCTGCCATATAGATAAACAATTCGTACATTGGGCGCATTCGCGCGAACAAAGTTCGGAGTAATCTAAGTCACACTTTCAGAATATCTAACTTAGTTTTCGTGTCCGGGACACCCTATCTAGCTTAGTATCATATGTATTTGTAACTAAAATCAATCAATAAACAAACAATGTCATCAGTGAAATTGACAGTTGTGTTCGAGTCGCTTAGATTTTTATGAAGAGTGTCTAACTTAGCTACTTAGAACTATGTTCCGCCGAATACGCCCATTATATTGGTAATTACACAGATAGTTTTTACTGAGTTCTCAGTATTTTTGTACGTAATACACGTAATTTAACATACGTCCGTTCACTCGTTTCTTATATCGATGGTTGCGACGTCACGAGATTAACTATTAGGTCGGCAGAGTTTTAACAGTATTGTACATATTATAATTCTAGCGACATTTCAGTTCAGCGGCAGTGTGTGATGGCTCGATACAGTGATAATAAAGTGGAGGGTAGTTGGAACACTTAACTAGCAATAACATGTTGACGCGACTTGTTCATAAGTCGACGTGATGTGACGCGTCTGACGCCGGCAGAGCAGCTACACCTGTAATACAAATAATTAGTTAACACTGACAGCCACTAGCGCAGTGCGCGAGTAGGCCGCGGTTCGATTTGCGCACCGACATAAATGTACGTGTGAACTCTAAATATTCTTTTCGGGTCTATGTTGTAGGACCACAAGACCCTAATAGTTCCTTATACTATATTTAGATTAATCTAGTGTGGGGTCTGGCCTATGTGTGTGATTGTTGGATGTAATTATTTATTTATCCATGTTTAATTTGTAATGAAGTAAGAAGATAAAATGCCTCATTTGTATATTGACAGCATATTTACGTTAAGAAATTGTTAGTTCCTGAGTTCAAATTTCAGGTTGGGCAATCACAATTTGTATCGCGAGGGATTGAAATTTCGTGTGTGGTATGGTGATCGATTTGCCGCCTATCACATTTTTCTTTTTGCTTGGCGTTTTCTGAGCCTAATCCCAGGATCTGCCTTCTCGTATCTGGAGGTATTTGGTGTTATATGGGGCGACCCACCATCTGATCCCCGCAATCCGCAACGGGAACCAAGTTTCGACATTGCCTTGTCCGTTAATCAGCAGTACTCTGCTGGTATACTTACGACATGCAAGTGAAGTTAGCTTGGGCTCTAAGATATCGGTGGTCCATTTACACTCCGCCGTCTATCACAGCATGGGGCGTAAATAAACTCTGGGAACTGTGAGTGCAGTAGTTGAACCATTGTGAGGATAGTTGTAAGGTTATGTTACTGACCGATATCGCCAGAGTCGGGCGTGTCTTGCGAGTTGATGGATCGCGCGTCCGGCGCTAGTGTGGGCACTAATGCGGGCGTGGGCACTACTGCGGGTGCGGGCACTACTGCGGGTGCGGGCACTACTGCGGGCGCAGGTGCGGGCGCGGACGTGTTCCTGTTCCGCGACCGACGAGCACGACGCGTGCGTCTCTCAGACAGTGTCGACACTGCAGGCACTGCAGACACGAGCGGCTGAGTGTCCGATGTACCGCTGGGGAATAAACATCTATAATAGTAACATACATACTATCTGCGACATTCTATGATTCGCAGTCATTTTAAAATGTTTTATATAGCCTGATACTGAAAGTCGTAAATTCGAAATAGCTCTACAAATATTTATTTTAAGTCTAGGTATTATGAGATCGAATTGCTCGTAATTCATAATACCCACGACATAAGATAATTGTATCTTACGGTGGGGTCTGGACTATGTGCGTCACTCTTAGGTGTTATTTATTATATTTATGATTAATTTGACTGTAAATATAATACTTTCTTATGTGCGATTTCAAAAAACGAGCTTAATTTGCTTGATCCGATCGATTCTAGCAATTTTACTAATCAACTTAAGTAATATGCACGCGTGACCTTCAAACTGTATATTGATTGGCTCATTTGTGCTATATATCTGGAGAATCTTTTATTGAAATCGGTGGTTGAAATCGTAATAATAAATGATACATTAAGTGGTCCTTCGAACCGGATCTTTAATATCAAATAATAAAATGTAAGAACTTACTTCTCGTCATTATTTTCGTTAACCTGGTCATTTTCCTCGGACTGTGTCGACGGTTCCTGCAAATTAAATAAATGATTTACTCAGGCTCAGGCTTTATCGATATTTTAATCTTCATTTTCAATAATTTAAGATAATAGAGGGGTTAACATTCTAGATTATTCCAGGGGAAATTTATGCCATTTTATATGTATACAATTAATAACATGGGTTTTTTTTACATTTTGTATAAAGATTATGAACAGTTGATCAAATCTGTAGCCTATATTTTTATGTAATAAGATAATGTGTTGGTACTTCAGCATTAATCCCCTGTCCGCCGCCATGTCGCAGGCGCGCCATGAACCGCGCCGCTCGCATGAAAGGATTCTCACGCTGCTCCTCGAACGTGCCGCCCTATACGAAAGTAAACATAACGCGTTACTGTATTATACCAACAGAAATATTAGGCCTGAATTATATATCGTCGCTTAGCTAACAATACCGCGCAAGTTAAATTGGCTTCGTTTTCAGGAAAGACAAAAAAACTGAATATTTTTATGAACATGTGTGATGTAACCAATGAGTTGCGCGGTGACAGAACTATTTGAATAAATTGCTTTATATTGTTGATGTAATTTTTTGTGTAATTATAGGATACGCTCCAAAAACACTTTATCCAATGAAAATATCACATGGCCAATTTTCGAGGTACGCGGTATTGTTAGCTAAGCGACGATATTTAAATTTTACTTATAAGACTTTTTTTTATAACAGAAGACGGTAAATTAGCAAGTGGGTCTCTCCAACACCCATAATACCCGACGAATCATGGATGCGTTGCCGACTTAAAGAAAAAGGATAATTATTAAGAGATTGGGACGAGGAGAGGAATTTGGACCTCAGGATATCTCACTTATTACTTTACGTCGGTTTTCTATGAAATAGTGGTAACAAACCGATCGAGCCGCCCTATTCAGACAGGTTTGTCTACAAAATGGCTCTACCACTCAAAAAATACTCTATTAGGATATTTACTCTATAGGTAAAAGTAAAGATGTAATTGTATTTTGTGAAAATAAATGGAATAAATATCGATATTTACTTCAATTCAATTATCGAGTACAACAGCATTCAGTTATGAATGTTTACTGTTTTAATGATGGTATAAGAATCGACCGTACATCTGATACTAAATCGTGTGAAACAGATTATAGAAAAGTGTGGTAAGTGCATAGTGATTTCTTAGGTTTACGCGAATATTACACATTGAAATAAGACTAATTTCAACGTATTTATCGCGGTTTAATTTTATTTTAGTCCCGACATTTCGAAAGCTTTTCAACCTTCGGGGACGCGGGAGATACTGACTTTTTTAAATAATTAAAAAATAAATGTTTAATTTTAAAATTAAGGTAGGCAATGTAACATTAACTTTTCGAGACGACCTACACCTCAGTCTCTCAGTATAAATTAGTTTTATTTCAATGTGGTAAGTGCCTTTATATACACCTGAGGGGCTAGCACGGAAAACTATCGAAATCGTAATGTAAAGGTATCGAGGGCTCGATAGATAATTCCATATATATCATTCGTTAAATTCCATATATATTAGTTTCTTTTACGTACGATAGAGGCGCTGTGCCAAAATCTCATAGAAATTGTTGTCGATGACAGCACGAATAACTTTTCGCAAGTTTTCCGTGCTAGCCCCTCAGATAGTGAGTGTTTCCTTACTGGATATTATCAAAATAAATACACCTTAAAAATTATTCGCTAATTTTAATTTGTCGTTTATTACATCGATCACATCTTTATAAAGTAAGGGTTACGTTAGTGAAAATAACAATTTATTTAAGTAGTGATGTACATGATAAACTATTAACAAAACCCGAAAATTGAAAAATAATACTAAAGTCTATGTATCTGCTAAAAGAGGCTGCTAAGGAATAAGAATAATAATGGTAGTAGCGAGTAACAGCAGCGATAAATAAACCATTTGTGTTTCTCATCGCTGTTTTTCTTTTGTATGTTCTTCACTGTATTAATTTTTTTTTAAACTTTAATAAATAAAAAAAAATTGCTTCAGTGACACAAAAGCTCAGCTGTCTATCATTTCATGTTGTCCAAAGCTGTAACTCGAACATCGACATGTTACTCATTCGATAAAAAATAAAATACTTGGTTATTGGGGTTAAATATTTGTACCGTATACTACACTTTTCTGTAACACATTGTATATGTTAGACAGGCATGTTTTATCTACGTGAATGCGGTAAACCACAGTAATGGAACCGCGGGCAATGTGTTCAGTACTAAAATCGTATATCGATAAGTCAATATAACTCTGTAGCGTGCAGTATGTACATACCTGCGTGGGCTGCGTGGCCTGCGCCGGCAGCAGCGGTTCAGTATCAGACTCGGAGTCGGAATGTGTGACGACTCTCCTCTCCGTGCAGTATGTACATACCTGCGTGGGCTGCGTGGCCTGCGCCGGCAGCAGCGGTTCAGTATCAGACTCGGAGTCGGAATGTGTGACGACTCTCCTCTCCGTGCAGTATGTACATACCTGCGTGGGCTGCGTGGCCTGCGCCGGCAGCAGCGGTTCAGTATCAGACTCGGAGTCGGAATGTGTGACGACTCTCCTCTCCGTGCAGTATGTACATACCTGCGTGGGCTGCGTGGCCTGCGCCAGCAGCAGCGGTTCAGTATCAGACTCGGAGTCGGAATGTGTGACGACTCTCCTCTCCGTGCAGTATGTACATACCTGCGTGGGCTGCGTGGCCTGCGCCGGCAGCAGCGGTTCAGTATCAGACTCGGAGTCGGAATGTGTGACGACTCTCCTCTCCGTGCAGTATGTACATACCTGCGTGGGCTGCGTGGCCTGCGCCGGCAGCAGCGGTTCAGTATCAGACTCGGAGTCGGAATGTGTGACGACTCTCCTCTCCGTGCAGTATGTACATACCTGCGTGGGCTGCGTGGCCTGCGCCGGCAGCAGCGGTTCAGTATCAGACTCGGAGTCGGAATGTGTGACGACTCTCCTCTCCGTGCAGTATGTACATACCTGCGTGGGCTGCGTGGCCTGCGCCGGCAGCAGCGGTTCAGTATCAGACTCGGAGTCGGAATGTGTGACGACTCTCCTCTCTCCCGCGGCGAGTACTCTGCGCTTGCAGACAGGACACACTCTCTTGTTCTGTGTGAGCCACGGATCGATGCAGACCGCGTGGTATGCGTGTGCGCACGGCAACACGCGGAGTCTCTCACCCTCCTGAAAACATACATAGATCAATGCCCATTTCCACCGACCTTGATATGACATTTATGATTTGCGTCTCTGGATATCTCACTTACCGTACGAAACGCAGCAGCAAGCTGCTACTTTATGCCGGTTTTCTGTGAGACAGTGGTAACGACCCGGACGAGCCGGCCCATTCATGTTGTAGACAAAAGTGTCACCACTCGTGATAATTAGTGGTTTGGTACATTTTGGCATAACTGCACCCGCTTATGGTAGTATCCTTGCCTGGTAATCGTCGAGGCAGATGGCGCAGGTGTCGTAGGGATCACCCTTGCTGTACTTGCAGGTCGGTATTTTGGCAAGGGACCGATGTGGAAGTCGATGTCGCCGAGCTCGACGACGGTCCTTTATACACTTCACTATCTGAAACGTTTCATACATAATCTCATATTAAAATAAGGTAAATCATGATTAACTTATATAAATAAAATAAAATAAATACACCCAACAGTCACACACATAGTCCCGACCCCACACTAGGTTAACCTGTATCGTGGGTATCAGCAACTACGAGGGACTTGCGGTCCCACAACACCCAGACCAGAAACAAATATTTGTGGATCACACAAACATTTGTCTCGGTGCGGGAATCGAACCCACGGCCTCTCGCTTCGCAGCCGGCTACTCGCCCGCTACGCCACGGAGGCTGTATGTTTTATTGACACAAAGATATTAACACACACAAGCACTCGACTTGTTTTTATTTTAAAATTAAATATCGTTTATTGGCTATTGTAATTATTATTTAATTATTCTTCTTCTTCTAATTGCTCTCATCCCACTCGCAGTGGGGTCGGCGCAATATGCTTTTATGACACATGTTACTAAAAGATTTGGCTTGTAGTTTCTACGACCGGCCGCTTGTCTGACGGCAACCCCACTGGGGAGAAAACACCCAGACCCGAAACATATATTTGTGGATCACATAAACGTTTGTCTCGGTGCGGGAATCGAACCCACGACCTCACGTTTCGCAGCCGGCTACTCGCCCACTGCACCACGGAGGCTGTCATTTATGTATGAACATTAAAAGCAACTGACCAAGAATATAAGTATGACGAGTAGACACAAAACGACGACAATTGCGAACGGCAACAGCAGGTGAGTGTTTATATTAAACGGCAGGTCGTCGTTCACCATTATATACACGCTGGAAATAAAATAACAAAAACACGTCATATACAGTGGAACTTGGTTAATTGGGATCTTAAGGGACCAACAATTTTTTTTATATTTAGTTTTAGTCTACCACAATTGTAACACAAAAAAAAAAACATACAACATTTCAGCTTACAAAATTAACAACTAAGTGCACAATTTTCGACGGTAAACACTTCATGCTTAAGATTAAATTATATATAAGTATATATTTTTTGACGTGATGCAAATTTTTCAATTAAAGAAAGATACAGTTGTGTGTACAGTGTTGTACCATTCATTGAGGGTTTCCATTAATCCATTTTTCCAATTAGGCAGGTTTAAAATTATAGTTGTGTCATTTAGAGAGGCTCCCGCTTATAGATGTCGAAATGTGCGGCTATTCCATTTTTAGAGGGAGAGGTGGAAATGCGTATTTTTGGTGTTATGAATCTAATATATGTAGGTATGAATGTACATACATTATGTATTACGTGGAAAAATTACGATTAATTTGTCTCATTTATAGAGGGAATTGAGTTACAGAGTCCCAATTATAAAGGTAAACATCGAATAAATCCTAGAAATCAGATCTCATTTAACCAGGTTCGAAAAGTCCCATTAATAGAGGTCATTCAATGAAAAAGTACCGGGACCTCATTGCAACTCTCAATAATAGAGGTTTCTCATTTATCCAGGTCCCATTTAACCAAGTTTCACTGTATGTATTAGCAGTGATAGCTCAGTGGTGAGTGGTATGGACTATCGAGGCGAAAGTCGCAGGTTCGAAACCAGCCCCAAGAGCATACACCTCTGACTTTTCTAAGTTACGTGTATATTAATTGTTAATTATTACTTGCTTTAACGTTGAAGGAAACATCGTGAGGAAACCTACATACCTGAGAAGTTCCCCATAAGAATTTCGAAGGTATGTGAAGTCTGCCAATCCGCATTAGGCCAGTGTGGTGGGCTAAGGCCTAACCCCTCTCATTCGGTAGAGGAGGTCCGTGCCCAGCAGTGGGACGTATATAATACAGGGCTAGTATTATTATATCTATAGTTCGAATCGTTTGTGAATGTCTTGTTATGTATTACTACCTCTGTCTTATATACTCACGCCTGCAATCCCCGAAGGGGTAGGCAGAGGTGTAACTAGTACACTCACAATTCGCGAAACGTATCTCCGTCCCATGATGTGATAGGGGGCGAGCCTATCGCCATACCGGGCACAAATTCCAGACTCCGGGCTGATACTGAGCATTTCGTAATAGAAAAACTCAATACCACTTTACCCGACCCGGGGATCGAACCCGAGACCTCAGCGTTAGCCTCAATCGTAACGCGTACGCATTACAACTGCGCCACCGAGGCAGTACAATATGTAACAAAAATCCTGTTGTTCCTTTTAACCATGTTACCAGAATCGTTATTCAAACGTAAAGAAATATATCAATTAAGAAAATTCTACCATAAATATAACGATTGGCGATCACCCGGTTGTTTACCAAAAGTGGTAGCTACTCGGTGGAGAGTGCGACGGCACCATTTTACTATTACAGCGAATCGCCGTTTTACTAATACGCGCATAAAACAGTTGAAATTATAGTTTTAAGTAGTATTTAATTTAAAATACCACTTTCATTGAGCTGCTGGCCCACCATCTGTCCCATTTGTATGTTAGATTTTTCTCATTAGTGATATTTCCATATGTTTTGAGTATCGATTCTCAGAGCACAGCTAAAAGGACCAACAGGGTTTTTGTTACATGCTGTATAGTTCGAATCGTTTGTGAACATTTCGTTATGTATTAATACCTCTGTCTCATATAAATACCACACGTACTCACGCCTGTAATCCCAGATGGGGTAGGCAGAGGTGTAACCATTTCACTGAACTTATTTCCGTCGCATAATGTGATAGTGGTTATTTCCGTCGCATATTAATATTTGTAGAAATGAATACCAGATGCGGTAAGTAAGATACCATTTATTATTGTATAACTTAGACTAACACCGTAGTAATAGGTAGCCATCTTACATGACGAAGCCAGTGTTGCCACATTCCCTTAACATTAATATGTCTATGTGACAGATCTATTTATTCATTTAGTCGGCAATACACGAACATTCAAATGAATGTATAAACTCATTAGAATTTAACCGTGCAACATTATTATCAACAATAAGTTATAAAGTAAAAAGAAAAATATAACTAAGTTAGATAATTAGGGTACATTTACAAGATGGTGGTAGGTCCCTCGTATGCGAGAGGCCGGCTGGGTTGGTACCACCGCTTTGTCTATTTCTGCCGCCAAGCAACAGTGTGAAAGCACTGTTGTGTTCCGGTTTGAAAGACATTGAAGCCAGTGAAATTACTGGCCATTATGAGACTTAACACCTTATGTCTCAGAGTGACGAGCTCAGTCCAGTGTCATGCAGTGTTTTGTTATTTAAAGTTATGTGTGGCGTTGCTTCTGTTTATGAGCAGGGGCGCTTACCATCAGGCGAGCGACTTGCTCGTCTCGTTAATCACGCTGATAAAAAAAAATGGTATGTATAGTACTCACCCGCTAGTGTGTTGGTACTCCTTGCCTAGTATGAGGCCGGCTTCGTCAGTCACAAACACTGAAGGTATCACTATTCCGGCAGGATCCTTCGCTGACATAGTCTCTGCAACCAGAAATACATAACATACAGCGGCGATAGCCTAGAAGAGAATGAAACGGACTGGCGTAACGGATGTCGCGGGTTCGACCTAAAAACCAAGGCACAAACATCTATAATATATTAGCCAACGAAATCAAAAAGAACATACTCAATTCGAAGCGTATATATTTCTTTGTGTATTATTTTTTGGGTGTTTTTATTCCCCGACAAAAACAGGGATGTTACACGTTTAACCCCTTTGACGGTCGCGTGCGTGCATGCGCGTGCTCGTACGTGCGTATGTGCGTGTGCATGTGTGCGTATAGTATGTGTCTCTGGCACCGTAGCGCCCAAACGAATGTACCTAATTGAATGCGTATTTTTTGGTTAAAAGTTAATTTAATAGTATATACAAAATAGTTCTTAGTTGTGTTTAAAGAAAATCTTATCAGCTGTTTAAGAGTTACAGAGGTTTACGACTAACAGACGTCAGGGGGTTTTTACAGGTTAGGTTATCATTGGTAATTATCGCTCGCTATAATGGTGCAGGAAAACATCGCGCATCTCACTAAACTTCCCACTTCTTCTGGTTAGTGGATCTAACTAAACTCACCAAGGAGGAGGGAGGCGTCCAAATTAAAAGAAAAACACATCACATAACTAATGGACGCCCCTCCAGGCCCTGACCCTGTCACAATACAATGCGCTCCAGCAATCTCTGTCCCTTGAAAAAATACGGACAAGTGATAAAGATTATTTCGGCCTTTTACAACATTAGATTATGCAGGTTTTTATTTTTTTTCGAGTGATTTACCGGACACGAATGACAGGACTTTCATTGCATATACATACTAAAAGATAAAAAAAAAACCAACATTGCGAAGCGCATATTTTAAATCGGAATACTGAATTTAGGTATTTGTACCATGTTTTTGTTGCACCGAATCATGGTAGTTCCTGGTAATACCACTGCAATCCACCCACAAACAGAACTATTCGCAAACAAACGTTATCAACAACTGTTGTGCCACGCTGATAAATGTACATGTTATTATTTGTTAAGGATGGCGGGTGGGAGATCCTACTAATATTATAAACTAGCTTTTGCTCGCGGCTCTGTCCGCGTGAATGTCTTTTTGCGGGATAAGAAGTAGCTTACGATTAGTAATCTATATTCTATCAAAATTCGTACATCCGTTAAGGCGTGTTTGTTTAAAGTCAAAACCAAAATCCGAAGACATACGTTGCTTTTTATCCCCAAAAAGGACATTCACGCTGGCGGAACCACGAGCAAAAGATTCCATTATAATCAAGAAATTATTGTTTTATAGCAAATAGCCGTAATAAAGCAAGTGGAACTAAAGGCAAAAACATTTATAATAAAAAAATAAAAAAAACAGAAACCCTACTGTAAAACATGATCAAAATTAGTTTAAAATGAGGCTGCAATTAATATTTTAAACATGTAGTGGAAACATCTCACTATCTCCCTCGCACGCGTGAACCTTAATGGCGGTTGCGAATATTGACGTCACAATATTGCTGTGCATCCTTTTTCTGTTATTTGACAATAGGGTAGTTTCCTATATTTAATTTTATACATTATTTTATAAGCAACAGAAAATGATACGCAGAAGAAACCCTTTTATTAAAACACAATCAAAATTGGTTCAGAAATGTACCCGCAGTTATGACTTTAAATGTTGGTATGAGGAAAAGTGGGTCCGTAGTAGGGATATCTCACTATCTCGCTTGCACGCGAGCACCATAATGAACATTTTACACGGTGACGTCAAAGTTTGCGTCGTCTGTCATTCGACAATTACCCCTTCTACAGGATTTGAATGGCTTGTTACTTATTTATTTTTGGTCCGATTTATAAAATTCTTTCTGCAATAGATTTTGAGTAACGTAACTTATTGATTTAAATAATTAAAAAAATCTATTCAATTACCCTATTACTGTCAGACTTTATAATAGCTTATAACTTATTTTTTTATCATGTTTATAAAGTTGTAACTTATTCATTAGAATAATAAAAATATCGACTCATCTGACTTATTAAAAAAATAGCAACCCCCCTATATATAGGGATGTGAATGCAGTATGTAATATACTTAATGACAGAATTTTATTTTATACTACACATAAACACATTATATTGATAATGTAGAAAGAATATTAAATATTGTTAAGTACCGGCTACATTACATTATCAGAATGGTAACTATTAAATAAACATGATTAACCGCCGCGCTCAAAGACTTCATTTTAGTTTAAGTACTCTTATAGCCATTCCCTATATTCTGTCTATCGACAGTTTTGGGTACTATCGATAGTGTTTTGACAGATCTTCCATACAAAATGTGTCAAAATTTTACTGCCGGTAAGCAAATCTGTTGATAGACAGAATATTGGGAATGGCCATTAGTAATTTGTTAGTAATTAATTATTTCTCCGAGTTGTCTTCCACCTGTCCTCATCCCACTCGCAGTGGGAGCGCAACATGCTTTTTAACACATATTACAGAGATTTGGCTTGTAATTTTTACAACCGTTCTGCGGACGTTACACAGAGCCATCAATGAAGATTATTTCTCTAGTAACTGATTATAGAGATAATTCTGTATTCAGTAACGAAGCATAAAGATTTGAGTATGGAAATAATAGATATTAAACATATTACTCAATTGCAATTAAAGTGGATTCGTTGACACCCGATGAAACTGCAACCAGTCAAAAACGAATTCAAGTTTTTTTATGAGTCCAATTTTAGTTAAATGTAAATTCTACTGTGTTCCTGTGTGTGTCATTCAATAGTGAATGTGAGTCCTGTCAAATTTATATAGTCATGATCTGCCATTTGGTGGAAATCACATAAAAAAATAAGGAAATGGAAATAATAATGAAGTGTGATGAAGTGGAAATAATAATCCTTTTGATAATCAACTTCTAACTTCTTATATCCTTACCATTAAACGTTATTAATATGTGTCTAACCTAATCACTATTTTGTCACTGTCTTAAGGAAGCCAAACGGTTTGACAATGAACGAGACAACACTTAATCAATGATTTTTTAACGCAGAATATTTTGAACACTTACCCAGATCACTGGAGTTGACATTGTGTACAATTGCGCAGTCATAGCCCGCGAGCTGCGCGTTACGCACTTTTACCTCGAAACTGCAGTTATATCTGTACACAAAATACATAATAATAAATAATAATACTAGCCCCGTATTGTATAACGTCCCACTGCTGGGCACGGGCCCCCTCTACTAAATGAGAGGGGTAAGGCTTTAGTCCACCACGCTGGCCTAATGCGGGTTGGCAGACTTCACATACCATCGAAATTCTTATGAAGAACTTCTCAGGTATGCAGATTTCCTCACGATGTTTCCTTCACCGTTAAAGCAAGTGATAATTAATACACACATAACTTAGAAAAGTCAGAGGTGTATGCTGCTTTCGAAACTGCGACTTTCGTCTCGACAGTCCATACCACTCCCCGCTGAGAGCTATCACTGCACACAAATACATACAATAAATTAATCAACAATTCGAATGCCATTTAAGTGATAACGACTAATTAAACAATAGTATCGACGGCGAGAACGTATCGATACTTTGGACGTCAATACCCAATATTTATATTCGTATTTGATACTTGGATAGGCACTATAAGAACATTATCGATACTTTTCGCATCACCTCGATACTTTGCATTTCGATAGTGATGAGTGTGTATTCAACTTCTGACTTAGAAGGATGGTTAGGCACAAAATAACTTCGTCGGTGATTTCTTAGGGTTACGCGAATATTACACATTTAAATAAAACTAGTTTATACGGATTTTATCGCGGTTTAATATTTATTTTAGTCCCGACGTTTCGAAAGCTTTTCAGCCTTCGTGGTCACGGGAGAGACTGAGGCGTAGGTCGTCTCGAAAAGTTAATGTTACATTGCCTACCTTTATTTACAAAATTATACATTAATTATTTAATTATTTTAAAAAAGTTAGTTGACACTAGTCCGATCTACGCAGAAAGAGCTCACAGTGTCTTGAGGTGAAAATTTGACCTAAGTGTCTACAGCGTGGCTCTACCACTCATAAACTGTGAACATATTTGTAACTTGTACTAGGCCTACAGAGCTTGTTCATGAGCATGATCCATTTCCCGGTGAAATTGTTGACTTCAAACGGTTTTGGGGCCACTAGAAGTCCGGCTAAGTCTTCTTTTGGATTTAGTTCCTTTTTAAGTGGAGCCATTTTGTCTGCAGTATGAATGGACCGGGTCGACCAAATTGTTACCGCTGTTTTACAAACATCTAACGTGAAGTAGCAACTTGAATTTCTTACGGTGAGTAACATATGCAGAAGTTCAAATCTACTGCCTTAATATTTTTTTTTATGGTATATGCTGGCAAACGACCAAGTGGGTCACCTGTTGGTAAGTGATCTCCACCGCCCATGTACGCCCACAATACCAAAAGAATCATGGGTGCGTTGCCGACCTTAAAGGAAAGGGATAATTAAGGAATTTGGAAGGGGAGGGGGTTTGGGCCTCCGGATATCTCACTCAACGTACGAAACGCAGCAGCAAGCTGCTACTTTACGTCGGTTTTTTGTGAGACAGTGGTAATGACCCGGACGAGCCGGCCCATACATGCTGTAGACAAGTGTTTACAGCGTGGCTCTACCACTCATAAATAATTATTCGATCCCCGATGAACGCGTTCGTGACTCTTATGATATTGTAGGCGGTGGAAATTATCATCACCACCGTATTCATAAACGATACTGTGAGACCTCATAGTGACGATTTCTCTAAACATCATTGGTTAGTTTTTGGCGCTAAATCAAAACAGACCAATCACGTACACAGAATTGGACACATGACAAAGAGCCTACTTTAGTGTTGTCTGTGAATACAGGCTGTACTCATTTTTCAGGCTATCTCTCTATTCTAAAAAAAAGTAACTGGCGCCGCCGCCGCCGCTGCCAAAAGCTTGTCACGCTATCTCCTTCGAAACCGCTGGGGGTATGGGGTCGAGACCGATACCAATCGATGCAGAATAATGTGGGGAAGAAAGTAAGATATTCTTATATTCGTCGGACTTTGTTTTTTTTTATTTTATGTTTTGTGGAAAAACATGGGCAAAGCCCCTAGTGCTATAAAAAAAATAAACCATACCTAGCAACAAGCACGATCCACTTGTTAGTGAAGTTATCGACGACCGGCGGCGCGGCGAGCGTCGTGCACCCGTCCGAAGGATCGCCGGCCACCAGCAGCCCGCGCAAACCCTCCGGGGTCAGTTCGCCGCCGAAGCTCGCCGGAATGTCGAGGAACTCCGCCACTATCTGTTAACAACATAAAAACAATCATGACGTGTTTTATGCAAATAGGCAGCCTCCGTGGCGCAGCGGGCGAGTAGTGGGCTGTGAAGCGAGAAGCCGAGGTTCGATTCCCGCACTGAGACAAATGTTTGTGTGATCCACAAAAATTTGTTTCGGGTCTGGGTGTTGTGGGACCGCAAGTCCCTCGTAGTTCCTGGTATCCACGATACAGGTTTACCTAGTGTGGGCTGAGGACTATGTGTGTGACTGTTGGGTGTATTTATTTATTTATTTAGGTAAATGGGATCGATTGGGATAATAGATACATGTTGATGCATGACTCACCGTCCGCATGTCACTATGGGCCCCTCATTGAAAATCAGCCCTGCAGTGTTGCTTAAATCGCACTGCAGCATGTAGCTGAATGAGGGGACTCATTGTTGGAACATGTTCTTTTTATTTTATGTATGTTGTATTGTTCCGACAATAAACGTCTTTTTGTTGTTTCTAAATGATGAGACAAGCTAGTGTTACGCTGTCGATCAGTACAAAGTAAATGTAGTAGGCAATAACACCACTGACAGCGCCATCGGTTATCAAGAAATTGGCCGATTTCAATTTGGTTTGATTCTCCAGATCGATCCGGAAAATCGACCAATCAAACTAAGTAATTTTTACGGGTGACTTTTAAAGTGTATTCTTATTGGCTCATTTGTGGGATCGGCCGGGAGACTCAATTCAAGATCGTTTATTGAAATCGGGCATTAGGCAGGTAGGAAATTGGATGACACTAAAACCGGCACAATAATAAACAGGGGTTTTTTTTTTACTTTAATGAGAAAAAACAAGTTTTATATTGAGATTACGAGTTTATTTATCTCAAAACAGGTTCCCGAGTTGTTTATTTTATTTCAATGTTATTAAAAGGATGTAAAAGCTGCATATTGGTTTTTATTACAACAACAAGTGGGTCATCTAATGTGAAGCGATCACGTACATGTATATCCAGAATGCCAGATGATCGTGCGTAGAGTCACGCTGTAGACATTTTTGTCTACAGCATGAATGGGCCGGCTCGTCCGGGTTGTTACCACTGTCTCACAGATAACCGGCGTAAAGTAGCGGCATGCTGCTGCGTTTCGTACGGTGAGCGAGATATCCGGAGGCCCAAACTCCTCCTCTTCCCAATCCCTTAATTATCCCTTTCCTTTAAGGTCGGCAGGGCACCCATAATTCTTTTGGTATTGTGGGCGTACATGGGCGGTGGAGATCACTTACCATCAGGTGATGCTCGTTTGCCAGCATATGTTATAAAAAATAATGTACGAGTATATCCAGAATGCCAGGTGAATCGTGCGTGCGTTATGGGATAGGTGTTTTTTCATATTGGGTCTCCGGCAATCTTACATACTGTACAAAACGCAACGGTAGTCGCTACTTCCAGCCCCGGATCTACCGGGGCAGAAACTTGATAGTGTCGCTCCTCACTCCAACGTTTGAGATAAATTACCTACTTAGAAAGACTAAAAGAAAAGCAAAGAATGATGCACAAAGGGCCTGTGCGGCGCCTTTTTCTTACAAGTCGACGGTGAGCCAACCACGCTTCCGTATGCTAGGCGCTTTGTGGAGTAAGTTTTTTAATTTTAATCATATTATATTATGATTTTGGCGCCCACTGAAGCTGCGGGTGCCCCGGTTTGCCCCCCCCCCCAACCACACACCAACCCCCCCCCCCCACCCCGATTCCGGGCCTGGCTACTTCATATAAATGTTGTTTTGTCATACATTATACTTTGCTTATACAGACAGCTTTTTTTTTTTCTGCTCGGCGTTTTCCCGGTTTAATGGCAAGACCGGCCTTCTCGTAACGTAGATTTGACGGTATTTGGTATGATATGGGGCGATCCGCCGCGCCATCTGACTCCCCACAACCCACAACAGGAACCAAACTTCAAAATCGTCTCGTCCGTTAATCAGCAGTGTACACCGTGCAGGTGAGGTTGGCGTTGGGCCTTGGATGTCGGTGGCCCAATAGGGTAGTTAACTAGATATTTTTTATTATTTAAATCAATAAGTTACGAGTACCTTACTCAAAATCTATTGCAGAAAGAATTTTATAAATCGGACCACAAATAAATAAGTTAGTAGCCATTCAAATCCTGTAGAAGGGGTAATTGTCAAATAACAGACAACGCAACCTTTGACGTCACTGTGTAAAATGTTCATTATGGTGCACGCGTGCAAGCGAGATAGTGAGATATCCCTACTACGCACCCACTTTGCCTCACACCAACATTTAAATTCATAACTGCGGGCACATTTATGAACCAATTTTGATTGTGTTTTAATAAAAGGGTTTCTTTCGCGTATCATTTTCTGTTGCTTATAAAATAATGTATAAAATTCAATATAGGAAACTACCCTATTACACTCTCATCGCCTATACTTAGATCAAAATCTATTAGATTAGACAGCCTCCGTGGCGCAGCGGGCGAGTAGCAGGCTGCGAAGCGTGAGGCCGTGGGTTCGATTCCTGCACTGAGACAAATGTTTGTGTGATCCATAAAAAATTGTTTCGGGTCTGGGTGTTCTAGGACCGCACGTCCCTCATAGTTCCCCATACCCATGATACAGGTTTACCTAATGTGCGGTTAGGACTATGTGTGTGACTGTTGGGTGTAAGTATTTATTTATTTATCTGTCTTTGCTTCTTTACCTCAATATTTCCTACTGCTTCGCATGACAATTATCACTTTAAAAAAAAACAATATACTAACAAACTGCTGTATCCCAGCAAAGTAAAGCACGTGGACAGCATTCCTCACTAAATGGGCCGCCATTTTCACACCTCGTTCTTACAGCAGAGCCGCGAATGAACGAAAGAATAAATGACCCAACGAATGATGGCGGATCAACAGACAGTCACATTCTCGGTAAAACCGGCCAGAATTTCATCCAATGCCGCTTCTACATCGGCACGAGACTCTCACTGTGTTCATATATTATAACGATGCACTTCACTCACTTTGGTCCAGCAGTTGATATAAGAGCTGGTAAAAGGGTAAAAAATTGTAATATCGTTTGTTGACTAAATAAAGAAATATCTGGAATAAGTTTATTAGAAACCGGTGAGGGTCCTGCGTTCGAATTCCAGGTCGCGAGACATTGAGTTTTTCGATTCAAAAGATATAAAACATGTGTGGCCGATATTGGAATTCGTTTTCATTTGGCGATGGGCTTGTTACCTATCTTATCTCGATATGGAAAGAAACGCGGGTAACTGTGCGTGATCTAGTTCTACCAACCCTTTCGGAGATACATACGTGAATGTATGGATGCATGAATCATAATACCAACTAGCTAAAGAGTAAAATATTTACAGAATAAAATGTATCATTTAATGGATTGGATAAATAATTTGAAAATGTTTAAACATTTATAAGGCCATGGTTGTAGGCCCGAAAGGTTAGGCCGAGGTACAGCTACTGTACGCACGGTTTGGCGCGCATTTTTCCGTCCTATTATGTGATAGGTGGTAATCCTGTCGCCATATAAGGCACAAATTTGTTTTTTTTTAAGCTTCAGTGCCGAAACGAGTAGGTCGCTCGCCTGATGGTAAGCGCTACGCCGGCTCATAAACAGAAGCAACACCACATAGAACTTTGAATTACAAAGCACTGCATAGCATTGGACTGCGTTCATCACCCCGAGCCATAAGTTGTTAAATCTCATAAGGCCCAGTAATTGACAGCCTCCGTGGCGCAGCGGGCGAGTAGCCGGCTGCGAAGCGAGAGGCCGTGGGTTCGATTCCCGCACCGAGACAAATGTTTGTGTGATCCCACAATTATTTGTTGCGGGTCTGGGTGTTGTGGGACCGCAAGTCCCTCGTAGTTCCTGATACCTACGACACAGGTTTACCTAGTGTGGGGTCAGGACTATGTGTGTGACTGTTGGGTGTATTTATTTATTTAATTTCATTGGCTTTAATGTCCTTCAAACCGGAACACAACAGTGCTTATTACACCGCTGCTTGACGGCAGAAAATCTCGAGTAACTTATGTGATCATGTGAGATATAATGAATCGAAAATAATAATGCTATTTGTAATATTTATAGATCACACAAAGTTATTTCAATAGATATAGTATATAATTAGCTTCCACATTATATGTTTTTTTTCATAACAAGTTTCTAATATTGAAAAAGTTGTTTTAAATTACAAATTAGTCTGTATGTATAAGAACTGATTACGTTTGTGCACGTCAATTTCCACAATGGCTGAATCAATTTGAATCTACTAGGTGGTAGGCCCCTCGTATGGGAGAGGCCGTCTTGACATTGAAGCCAGTGAAATTACTGGGCATTATGAGACTTAACATCTTACATCTCGGTACGACGAGCGCAGTTCAGTGCCATGCAGTGCTCTGTAGACCTAGTACAAGTTTTGATAGTTTTCGAAAACGATGAAAGTTTTCGTTTTCTCTCCATACGTCGAGTACTATTAGCCACTTGTGGAAACTATGAGGAAATAAAATTAATTATATAGTTAATTTTATTTCATATTAGTCGAATATGAAATTAGTTTTCAAGCGATTCTTTTCTTTATTACCGTATGAATTACTAGTTTAACACTTCGATGGTAGTAATTTTATACGAATTCGAAAACTGTGAACGTATTTGTAACACGCTGCTTATGTTTATGGGCAGGCGTGACGTTTCCCATCAGGCGAGCAACATGCTCGTTTCGTCACTAAAGCTAATAAAAAAAAAAACAAATCTCGTATTTAGAATCAAACGCGTCACGTGACTATATATCAACAGATTTCACAACTTTAACCTTTATATGCTTTAATGTTATTATTGTTGTATTTATTACAACAATTTTGAGTCTTGTGTTACATAAACTTGTGCTACTCTCGATTACAATACGTTATGAAATAATTTTCGTCTACAGAAAACCGAGTTCGAAACTTGAATCGTGGTGCGTTTGTTCAAGTCCGTTGAGGGGATTCCCCTTTTCCCTCGTACTCAATCATCAGATTTTAAACAAATTTGTATGCAACTGCGGAAAAACTCAAATAAACAAAATATCTAAATCGGCGCATCGTCGAAGTTATGCGTGAATAAACATAAAAAAAACATATAATATACAAGACGCATGGAGAAACTCCTTTTTTTGGAGTTGGTGCAAAAGCGACGACTATTTGGAACATACTACTGAGATAAGTGTTGAGGGTTCGATTCTAGCTGGGGCCACAGGACACACATTTGCCTTTTCGAACTTACGCGTCTATTTATTTGACCAAGGAAAAATAAAGTTTAACAAAACTAAGAAACCGACTTCAACATAAAATCATTTTTGTGTGATAGAGCCACGTTGTAGACACTTTTGTCTACAACATGAATGGGCAGGCTCGTCCGGGTCGTTAACACTGTCTCACAGAAAACCGACGTAAAGTAGCAACTTTCTGCTGCGATTCGTACATTAAGAGAGATATAAGGTGGCCCAAATACCTTCCTCTTCACATTCCTATAATTATTCCTTTCCTTCAAGGTCGGCAACGCGCCCATAATTCCTTTGGTATTGTGGGTGTACATGGGCGGTGGAGATCACTTATCATCAAGTGACCCACTTGATCGTTTGCAGGCCTAAGCTGTAAAAAAAACACTTAAAAGACAAAAATAACAAATTCTATAGGTCTCTTTGGAGTCGGTGCAATTTAATTTGACCGGTAGCGACACATGTCACACATCACACATGTATTTTTATGTTTAGTCTAAGTTTTGTTAAACGTTATATAATTTTTAAATTTTTTGTGGTAGTTACAGTAATAGCAGGTAAATTCCAATAACATAACACAATCGCAATGAGTGTACTGTTGTCCGTTGAGGAGTTATATTTTTTTACTCCGTACTCTGTCATTAGATCTTAACCAAATTTATATGGGACCACATCGCAGCTAAACTCTATCAAGTGAAATCGTTTCCAACAAGAATCGGTCCACAATTGGCGGAGAAATCGATGTACATACATAAAAAAAGCATTAAAAAAACGCGCCGAATTGAGAACCTCAGCCTTTTTTGAAGTCGGTTAAAAATATCGTTAGGAACTTGTATGCCTGAGTGTTCTTCATAAGAATTTCAAAGATATGTGAAGTCTGCCATACCACATTAGTCCAGCGTGGTGGACTAAGGCCGAACACAGCCGAGTAACTAGACTCTAGTTACAGCGTACTCAGGCTGCAAAACCGGGAGGTACTGGGTTCAAATACCAATTTGTGCTACGAGTATTTTGATAAAAAAAATCACATAATGAGTTGCCACTTGCCCGGTATGGCACTTACTTACCATCAGGTAACCCACTTGCTCATTTGCCGGCCTATGCTATTAAAAAAAACCTCTGCCTACCCCTTCAGGAATACAGTCGTGAGCTTATGTTATATTATTATTTCTGTAAGTATCTAATTAATGCATTTTATTGTTCCATTACATTACGAGATTTTCTAGAGTTTAATGAGTACCTTGAATCATTGCGCTTTTAAAAATACAATCACTCAAACTCCACGGAATGTGACGTTAAATAGAGCATGGATTACTAAGCAATATCAACTGATACACATAAACCTGTTATTTTTAATACCGGCCTGTTTTACATGTTAAGTAACAATATTTCCCGAGAATATTTGTTATATTCACACGATATAATAAACAATTTCGATGAAAAATATTCCCTTTTACCAACTCTTAATATAACTATAGCACTGTATAAGCATATGGCACTGAAAACGCGGGCGTTGTTGGACGCCTTATGGTCGACTGATACATGATGGTCAATGGACAGTGGAAAACCACCATACAAGCGTTGATAAGATATATTAAGTGTTTACAATGTTGATACCGATAGGAATACGAATGTACGAATGCGGCTTTAATTAATCATTAAGTTATAGTTCATTAGTTTAATTGAACTGTTATAATGTCCGTGACACAGATTTGACCGCCTCCGTGGCGTAGCAGATGAGAAGAGGGCTTTGAAACGAGAGGCCGCGATTTCGATCCCAACACGGAGGCAAATATTTATCTTTTCTTATGGCATAGGTCAGCAAACAAGCATCTGATGGTAAGTGGTCTCCACTGCCCATGTAACCCCACAATACCAAAATAATCATGAGCGCGTTGTCGACCTTAAAGGAAAGGGATAATTAAGGGATTGAGAAGGGGAGGGGGATTTGGGCTTCCGGATATCTCACTCACCGTACGAAACGCAGCAGCAAGCTACTACTTTGCGTGGGTTTTTTGTGAGACAGTGGTAACGACCCGGACGAGTCGGCCAATTCATGCTGTAGACAAACGTGTCTACAGCGTGGCTCTACCATTTAAAAAGGGTCTGGGTATTGTGAAACCGCAAGTCACTCGTAGTAGCTGATACTCACGATACAGGTTTTTACCCAGTGTGGAGGTGGGACTATATGTGCGATTGTTGGGTGTAATATTTATTCTTCTTCCACCTGCCCTTATCCCACTCGCAGTGGTGTCGGCGCAACATGCTTTTTAACACATGTTACAGAAAGATTTGTCTTGTAGTTTTTACGACCGACCGCCTGCCTGACATCAATCCTTCTGGGTGTAATATTTATTATTATACAACGTGTTACAGAAAGGTGTGGTCATATTTTAGGGTCATTACATACACCTTGCAATTAGTACTTATGTACCGGACTTTTACAATACCAAGACATCCAAAAAAATTACATTAAATTTGATCACTCGTTTATTAAGATCGATAAGATTGGTGACATCACTATTAATTATTATGAACGACACTCACTTTTTAATAAACTTGAATAAGTTGTACGTAATTCTACGAACATACGTACGTAACTTGTAATTTAAACACAAAATAACACCTGAAAGAGATTGTGTGCTGAAGACGATATTGGTATGGTACCAATATCGTACCTCTAGAAGTATTTTAAAGACTTCATTCTCGTGTCTTCCATCTATGAATTTGGCTTAATACATTCGACGATCCTCTTAAAAGCTGTTATCAGTTACATCAACACAAAGTACCAATACAAAATACTTATTTTTAGTTAAATACAACATATTTTTTGAACTCGTAAACATACTTCATAAAATCAGATATTACCGAACTGACTGCGTCAAATAAATATTGACATTTGACAACTCTTTAATGTTTTTTTAATTATAAAATAATTAAATGAAAGGAGGTCTATAGTATCATTGTTTATCTTTTAGTGTTGTCCAAAGTTGAAAGTCGATATCGACATGTTAGTCATTCGATAAAAAAGAAAATTCTATAATTATTGTACTAGCAATGCAATCGGATTTGGTACTATGGGAGATAAAATACGTATACCCTACACTATACATTGCTTAAATTTCCCCGCCCCTTTCTATAACACGTTGTATAAGATGTAGTACATGATATTTTGCGTCCCGGGGTGAAAGATTACAGATGATTGCCAAGAGTGAACATAAAAGCATAACAGTTAGGTTAGTTGTCCAGCGCCATTGTTTCATAATAACTTAATTAACGCCGGTATTATATACTGCCCACTGCTGGGCAAGGGCCTCCTCTATGAATGATAGGGGTTAAGCCTTAGTCCACCACGAAGCGGGTTGGCAGACTTCACATACCATTGAAATTGTTATGGAGAATTCTCAGTTATGCAGATTTTCTCACGATGTTTCCTTCACAGTTAAAGCAAGCAATATTTACCAATTAATACATACGTAACTTATAAATGTTAGAGGTACATGCTCTTAGAGCTAGATTCAACCTGCTTTCATCTCGGCAGGTACGTGGCAGACAAACTTCAGGAATGACACATTTTAAGGAAACCGCAGAAGTACGTCGGTCGCAGATGCCTGAGCCAGATCGTGCTTGGGGTACGATCCCGAAGACGGCCCAAAAAGTATGGCTTGGGGTGTTGGAGGGAGACAATGAGAGCCAATGGTCTAACTATGGAGGTCGCACAAAATCCGGCGAAGTGGAAGCGTTAAAATAGGAAGGCAGACGCTGGCAAAAGCCGGTATAACGCCTTGCAGAAAAAAAGAATATTGTTGGTTCTTTTTATTCTTTTTATATTGGTTCAACTGCAAAATTAAAAGCAGAAACATCGTCTAAGTAAAAAGTAGCTGTATTTGAATGACATACAAATTGAATGCAGTTCATTACAGCATTCGATATATTATGCTGGTGGTATAAAAAAAAACTAGAATTTATGTTATATTTATAGTGAACTTTCATAACCTAACTGCGTCAAACGAGCAATAGCTAAGCGTGGAGTGGTACGGACTTGTGAAGGTACACCAAAGTGTCGAGGTATAAATTGATCTCTCTCAATGACTGACACCTGGTGAACTGTAGGCCTAGTACGAGTTACAAATACGTTCACAGTTTTCGAATTCGAATAAATTTACTACCGTCGAAGTGTCAAACTAGTCATTCATACGGTAATTAAGGTAAAAATCGCATGAAACAAATTTCATATTCGACTAATATGAAATAAAATTATCCATATTATTAATTTTAATTCATCATAGTTCTCACTATTGGCTACTAATACTTGACGTATGGAGAGAAACGAAAACTTTCATCGTTTAGGAAAACTATGAAAACTTGTACTAGGCCTACTGGTGTTTGCGTTGATGGTCACTCGGCAACTGGCAACATCATCGAAGTATCGAGGAATATAGTCAACAACGTTTTGATAACGCGATGCACTCGAACTAATCGCTTTATATATAGAAATGAGGAGCGATTCATTAACCTTCTTGATTGCTTATCTTTATTTCGGGCCAGTGGGCGGATATACTGACATGGCCAGGCACTGGCCTGGTTTACTACCGGCCGCTTACTTGACGTGAACCTCCTCTAGGGGAATGAGTTTATTTTGTTGTTTCTTTCTCTGATCACCAAAAATAGATGCTGTTATTTAATACGTCATATTTTCGTTATTGTTATTGTCATTTAAAAAAGTTTTATAATTTAATTTCCTGTTACAAATATGAAATACTGCGCATATTGGTACAAGGATGTTTCAAGAAACTCTACAGTTTCTTTTAATACATGACAACCTACGAACAATAATTAGGAAGATACATACATACATACATACGAACTCACGCCTGTAATCCCCGAAGGGGTAGGCAAAGGTGTAACCAATACACCCACATTTCGCCGAGCGTATCTCCGTCCCACAATGTGATAGGGGGCGATCCTATCGCCATACCGGTCACAAATTCCAGACTCCGGGCTGATACTGAGCATTTCGTAATAGAAAAACCCAATACCACTTTACCCGACCCGCGGATCGAACCCGAGACCTTAGCGCTAGCCTCAATCGTAACACGTACGCATTACAACTGCGCCACCGAGGCAGGCATTAGGATGATGACTAAAATATCCCTAGATTGTGTTGATGTGCGTACTGTGTATAAGTAGATGTCACCAGGTGGTAGGTCTCTCGTATGCGGGAGGCCGTTTGTGTTGGTACTCCCGCTTTGTCTATTTCTGCCGCCAAGCAGTAGTGTGTAAGCAATGTTGTGTTCCGGATTGAAGGACATTTTAACCAGTGAAATTACAGGGCATTATGACACTTAACATCACATGTCTCGGGGTGACGAGCGCACTCCAGTGCAATGCAGTGCTTTGTAATTCAAAGTTCTGTGTGGTGTTGTTTCAGTTTATGGGCAGGCGTGGCGCTTACCATCAGGCGTAGAACCTGCTCGTTTCGTCACTCAAGCTAATAATTAAAAAAAAAACCATATATCCGGCATCAGAAGTCAAATAGATTGACATTACAATTGTGGAACATTTACAAAGCTGTTTATAAATTAGGCATGAAGCTGGAGCCATACATTAAATATTGGCAAGTGACCTTCAACCATGACAATGAACAATTTCTTATAATCAAGGTATACGCCCACGGCCCACGGCACTGAACCATACTCTGACCCTGATATTAGCACGTGTAAAAGAATATTTTGTTAGTGGTAGACTGTGTAGACAGTTTTGTCTACAATATGATGACGTTGCGGCTGCTGCCCCGTTTCGTACGGTGAGTGAGATAGGTTCAAATCCCCCTCCCATTCCCAATCCCTTAATCTAAGGAAGGACCTATCAAATGATACCACAATGCCTATGTGTAATGCAGAAAAAAATCATTAGTTACATGTATGGAGAGCCAACCCGACTTTTTTTATTTTAATACACCTTTGTGTAACGGTAATTGAATACATATACCTACCAACCAAATTTCATTAATATAGTAATTAGTCTGAGTAAAGACCATTTTCAATAAACTATCCTAGTTTACTTCTCGGATAAATAGCACAAATGAGCCAATCAGAATACAATTTGAAGGTCACGCGAACAAATCACTTAGATTGATTGGTTCATTTCCGGGATCTATCCGGAATCCGGATAAGCAGAGTAAGATAGTTTATTGAAAATGGCCGTAAAATGGTTGTGACGTACGGACGAACAGATGGCCATGACGAAATTATAAGGGCTCCGTTCAATTTGGCTACGTAGCTTTATAACGAACATTGTCGAAACGCGTACCTACATAGTAAACCGTTACATTTGTACAGAGTTGATAACACATTGTTATCGAATACGAGTGTATCACCAAGATGTGTATTGTAAAGACAAGGCCGTATATATACGTGCATTTGCTGCACTCGTGATTATCTTAAAAATAAATCAATACACACGTCCTGACCCCACACTAGGTTAACCTGTATCGTGAGTATCAGGAACTACGAGGGACTTGCGGTCCCACAACACCCAGAACGAAACAAATATTTATGGATCACACAACAATTTGTCTCGGTGTGGGAATCGAACCCACGGTTTCTCGCTTCGCATCCGGCTACTCGCCGACTGTGCCTCTGAGTGCATTTTTAGTTATGCGACCGAGACAGGAGTCCGCGACGTGCGATCGACAATCGTTACCAGGATAAAAATACCGAGTTTTAAGCTAGAAATACCTTTTATTTAACCCATAAATACCGTGTAAATACCTTGCAATGTTATAAATAAAAGCTATTATTTAAATTACGATTTTATTATAACTTAAAAACAAATGTTACTAAATGGTGGCTTAATAGTTGTTAGTTTAAAGTCCAATTTTCATACCCTTCACTAGGATGACATAGCTAGGAGCATTCTGCATATAGTGTACTTGAGTCAACCCATTATATTGATATGATTATATGTATTTCGAAACAAGTCGTTAGTGTTAGATAATATTATTTATATCATGTACAGACCGAATGCAGATTTAGCTGGAATATAAAATAACTGTGTAAAACAATGAGTGACGACCTCCGTGGTATGGAGGGCTGGACGAGCTACTGGTTTATAGTTATTTTTTATAGCATAGACCGGTAAACGATCCAGTGGGTCACCTGATGATAAGCGACCTCTACCGCCCATGTACGCGCACGAGACCAAATAATCAAGGACGCGTTGCCGACCTTAAAGGGAAGGTATAATAAAGGGATTGGGAAGGGGGATTTGGGCCTCCGGATATCTCACTCATCGTACGAAACCCAGCAGCATGCTGCGGACATTACACATTGAAATAAAACTATTCTATACTGACTCTCCTGTGACCACGAACGCGTCGGGACTAAAATAAAATTAAACCGCGATAAAATCTTGTACAATATTGTTTTATTTAAATGACACACTACTTGTTCGCCGACCTATGCCATAAAAAATAAATTAAGGCCCTATTACACAATATACGAGTAAGATTTAATTGTTTAATTTTATAATACCTACGCAAAATTATAATATTATGTACCAATTTATGTATTAGTTGAATTTAAATCACACCTACATTAGTCATTTATATGCAATTTTAATTCGATCTGTTTTTTTTTCCCACGATATTGAAGAACAATGTCAAGTAAATATAGATTTTGAAATACCGTGAGACAGTTTAAATGTCTTATCGAATGTTATCTTATCACAAGGCCCAACTCCTCGATGGTCACAGGTACTATATCTGGATAGATAAAGTCGCTTGTTGATACTACATTATTAAGCGCCTGTTTCACCACCTCTTAGTAAATCCTACTTACCTACATGTATACAACAGGTAAAGGGATATTAACTTTGTGCTTTTTAAAAAAAAAAAAAAAAATTCTTGAGTGACGAAACAACACCACACAGAACTTTGAATTACAAAGCACTGCATGGCATTGGACTGCGCTCGTCACCTCGAGACATGAGTCTCATAATGCCCAGTAATTTCACTGGCTACGATTTGCTTCAAATCGGAACACAACAGTGTTTACACACTGCTGCAGCTTGGCGGCAAAAATAGACAAAGTTTTGGTACCTAACCATACGAGGAAATTGACACTGGTAAATACCAACAATCAGCAATGGAACTTCATGGTTTAACCTTTTTAACCGACTTCGAAAAGCATATTCTCAGTTCGGCGAGTTTTTTTATATTCAATTGGCTAGTGGCTACCCTACCATTCCTATTGCAAAGTTATGAGGCAAACCACAGACATAGATCTAAACAGACATTTAAGTACTTGCAATCAGTATGAAACAAAGCGTGTCACATTTAATACTTGCTGGGACATCACAGGACCAATTTATACTATCCTCGAAAACACCATTGCACTTGTGAGAAGTTTTTACAAATAGTTATTTTCGGGGGTTGGGCTGACGTCTTATAGCGGTAACGCCGAGTGCACGGCGCTGTCGACTAACTTCAAGCTGGGGAGGTTATTTTATGGCATAGGCCAGCAAACGAGGAAGTGGGTCACCTGATGGTAAGTGATCTCCACCGCCCATGTACGCCCACAATACCCATAGAATCATGGGTGCGTTGCCGACCTTAAAGGAAAGGGAAAATTAAGGGATTGGGAAGGGGAGGGGGTTTGGGCCTCCGGATATCTCACTCACCGTACGAAACGCAGTATCTAGCTGCTACTTTACACCAGTTTTCTGTGAGACAGTGGTAACGACCCGGACGAGCCAGCCTATTCATGCTATAGACAAGTGTCTACAGCGTGGCTCTGCCTTTTATATAGGCATTGTAAGTATGTACATTTGCGGCATCTATTAGATCTTTGTCTGTGTAAAACACCCTAATTGGCATGCAACCCGCATCGACCTGTCGTTATCAACATAAAATATATTTAAGGGGCGCAGGTAACAATTAAACTTGTAAATATTTCGGTTGATTTTAACTTATGAGTGGGCAGGACATTAACCCCACATATCGAGGGTGCCTCCACCAAATACTGGTTTACAGATGGTTCATTTTGCATATACTTAGCAACTATTGCATGTTTTGTAAAAAGCAGGTTTTTTTTGTGGTGGTGGTTCGCGACTAATTTGTATGAAGTTTGAATTAACATATTAATATAAGTTCACAGGGGTTAGACAGAGCTGCGGGTCGAGCTCATTTCCGTCCCGCATTGTGATAGGTGGCGAGCGGTTTGCTAAGGCACAAATTTAATTGCGTGCAACTCGACTGGGTTTACGAATATAAAACTAAAACACATTATGATTGTTCGAATTGGTATTTGAACCTAGGACCTCACGGATCACAGCCTAAGTACGCTGCTGCATGGGACTGCGGTTTTAATTAACTCTAAAAAAATACTCGGTACACAAAATCGTGCCAATGGAAGAGCCCAAAGACTTTAACACTAGACAAACTGCGTGTTACATAGAAATTGCGCCACTAAGTTATGGTCAATTGACTGTAACTCAATACTACTATCTCGCTTACTCTCAACTAGAACCCCTCTCGCGCTCCTTGTCTGTGAGCTGTCAAACTCACGCGTTATGTGACGCAATTTTACTTCTAATCAGTCCGTCGCCCGTCTAGTAGTATCTTAGATTAAAGAGACATCTTATTCATAATAAAACGCTTATCGAAGGTATAAACCTTCATTAGTTAAAACGTATTTTAAGCCTATAGAACGTTCAATAAAATTCTTTATTCATAATCGTTTGATAAAGCTCCGATAACTAAAATAGGTTTATCATACACAAAGTTACCAGTTTACAGAAAATTATTGATTGATTGAATGATTTTAATATGGTTTGTCTCTGGAAAGACTGGAAACAAACTAAATAAAAAGAAAATTGCGAAATGTATAATAGGGCGAAGCCAAGTAATAAATTAAAAAACAATATGTCAGTAGACTTAAAATTAAACGTCAAATATGAAACAGCTGACCGATGTCGGCCTTGTTTTTCACTATCGAACGCTTAAAATAGGTTTATAGAAGAAGGGTTATAGCTTCTTTAAAATAGTGACACTTTATAGGAGAGTTAATGAGCGTTTTAGCGTTATTGAACGATAATGAATAACAATTTTTATCAATTATCTAATAACAGCCTTATAAAGCTCCGATAACTTATTATGAATAAGACCAATAGAGGATAAGCCCTTAATATCATATAGATTTTCTAGTTATGTAAATATTATGATGAAAATATGTACCTTAACAACAAAAATATAGTTCTCTCATTCTAACATATGGTAATAAAGTAGTGTTAAAAAGTACAGCATACGTTACAATTTCCTATTTTAATTTTATACGTAATGTCATCCAAGCTTCGCCTTGAAGCTTAAATTGTGACATGACGCCATTTTAGGATGACACTTTTAGAAGTAGTTGGATTGTCATTTGAGCGTGTTTGGAATTCGTTTTCAGTTCTACAATGAATTGTGTATGTTTTGGTGATTTCCGTTGTGTTTTAAAAGATAATTAAAAGCTAAACTAACATGACAAAGTGTTGCATCAGAGGGTGTAATTCAGATTCATGGAAAAATCTCGATGGATTGTCGTTCGTTCGTGTTAGTTGTGTTTTTTCCATAGTCATGTGCATTTTTCGTACGTATTTCGTTTTGTGTCCATAATAGGAATTGTAGATTGTGTCTCCCGTTATTACCTGTAATTCAAACTACTGCTTACAGCTTATTTATCACAAATAAATATTTGGAATGTTTACATGTAAACATAGTGTTGTTCATACATAAGTTTCATAGTTTTAACGATAGTCGATGAATACAAATTAGTAATCTGATTTCTTAATAATATCTCTATACCAGAACATTAAAAAAATATTGTACTTATAATACTTTTAGTGGTAAGTCTGATGATTTAATAATAATTATGTGTTAATATTTTAGATTCCCAGAGAATGAAAACCTCCATAAATTATGGATAAATTTATTTGGTACCGAAAACATAAACCCTGGAAGAATAGTGAGGATATGCTCCAAGCATTTTGAGAATAACTGTTTAAACAGAACATTGGATATGGTGCCCACTCTTTTTCCAGTTAGTACCAATTCTACCTTTTATTGTGGCAGTTATATATTTTTATGATAGAAGTCAAATAATCACAACTACCTACTAATTTACCACTGTTTCACAGAAAACCGGCGTAAAGTAGCAGCTTGCTGCTGCGTTTCGTACGGTGAGTGAGATATCCGGAGCCCCAAATTTCCCTCCCCTTCCCAATGTCTTACTTATCCCTTTCCTTTAAGGTCGGCAACGCGCCCATGATTATTTTAGTATTGTGGGCGTACATGGGCGGTGGAGATCACTTACCATCAGGTGACCCACTTGCTCGCTTGCGGTCTATACTATAAAAAAAAACACAAGAAATTTGTGATTTTGCCTAGCGTTATACTGGCTTAGTGATCTGCTGTCTGACCACCATAACCTGCATCAGGGGCCAAATTGCGCCATTGCTTCGCCCGTTAACTTGTAGATTGTACCACATGGAGGTGAGGTAGGCCTTGGGCCTGAGATGTCTGTGGACCACTTACACTCCCATGAATAACAATAATAATATACCATATATATATTATCTACTACCATAATAGCCTGATGATGACTTATAGACTGTATTCTACTGGGATACAAGGGTGAAAAATATTACAGATTGTCTGTTCTTCTTGCAGTTTACTTCATCTTCAATGAAATCTAGAGCGGCATTGGCATTGAAACCTGACAATACTGGGACTACATCTACTTTATCTGTTAATGAGTATACAGAACAGGTTCTCCTTTACATAGCCGGTTTATACCTAGAAAATTAAGTAAGTCTTTAAAATGTGATGAGTGTGTTGGCTTATTACACGGCTTAAGGGAACAATACATACAAAGTATAATTGCAAAAAAAGTAAGGGTGGTCTAACAGCTTTAATTAATATTATCAAAAATACCGAAAAGATTGTACAGCAAAACTTAGTTTATAAAGAAAAATATTACATATTTAACAAATTTTTGATGGAACATTTTGAAAATGACAATTTTTTAACAATAATAGTTAACATGAAAGTTCAAATAAATTACTCTTAATCAAATCTGTCATCCTCACTTATTTGGATATAAGATATAAGTTTTATGGAATAAAACATACTGAACATGTATCAAGAAGTTTTTTTTGACCTAGTTAATATTATTTCGACATGAATAAATGATTTTACTAACTATTTAATTGTTTTTTTTTTAATTCACAGGCATATTGCCTATTCCCAGTATTTATTAATTCCTGTTAGGCCTGAAATTTACATTTCTATGTTTTCGTTATGGGTTTATGTAAATGACTTATGTACGTTTACATATGGAACTTTAGTGACAATTTATTTTTCCCAATTTACAACTGAAGTAATAATTACGACATTAGTTTTATCGATATATCGATATGGATATTATCAACCGAACGAGTACAACACTATTTGCTGTGGGCGGGGCGGACGCCATTTTTGAGAAACATTTGGCTTCAGATCACGTGACCATATCTGACATCCTCTATATTTCTATAATCAAAGAGTAGTATACATAAAAGTATTTAAGTATGACCGCGCAATTTGTGTTTCGGGTTTACGATTCGGAAAATTACACATGAGTTGGCCGGGTTTAGAATCTGTGCCCAGTATGGTAATAGGTTCGCCCCCTATGACATCATGGGACGGAAATAAATAAATATAAATAAGTTCGGCGAACCGTGGGTGCCTACCCCTTTTATGTAAGGATCGCGCGCCGCGGCGCGGTGCCCTGTCTCGGTCGAACACGGTCACAGAATCAAAATTGTTTAGTGGTAGAGACTGCCGATAGAAGTGCAAAATTAGAATTTTTTGAATTAAAATTTGAAATTTTTATAATGTTTGAACTTAAATTGTCAACATCAATCTGGTTTTCACATCTATTGACACTCCAAGCAACAATTATATGCATGTTTATATGGTTTTTTAGTACTCACTAACAATAGTGAATCATTGTATTGCACAATGATTCTACAATTAAACGATTCAAATAATAATCATACAAAATCACTATTTCAGCAATGCACAGTATATTATACACATTGAATTTTTCACTAAATCAATTCAAATTCACTTATAAGATATACACAGCACTAATGTTGCACTATACGCAGCTGTATAACTACAGATATACTACTATAAGCATGTCGGTGACGCGAACCATAAGATTTTCCCGTACCAAACGTGCCCAACGCGGATAAATAAGTTTTCACTTCAAAAATATTATTTTCAATGTGAAAGAATCATCATTATGAGTTCATAAAGATATTGTAGTTTTTCATCCCCAATTTCGCCTTTTTGGGGGTGGAATTATTTCTTTAAATGTTAAATGGGACCACCACCAAAGTAAACCATGTCGAATACAAAAAGAATCATCCAAATCGGTCCACATTTAGCGGAGTTAAGCATGAGCATACATAATCAATTTATATACACACGAATCGAGATTTTTTGTGTCAGTTAAAAAAAGTCACGATGGCAAAATAACAACGTTACTCCAGGTCCGTTCTTAATTAGGACGAGAACCGGTTATGCAAGTTATTTATCATCACATGTATAATATCATATATAGATTGTCATGAATACATATTAACTGACCATACTCAACATTATCGTGCCCCAGAGGGTTTGACGTCAGGCAGGCGGACGGTTGTAAAAACTACAAGCCAAATCTATCTGTAACATGTGTAATAGCATATTGCACCTACCCCACTGCGAGTGGGACAAAGGCAGAAGGAAGACAACATTATCGTGGTAGAGTCCTAATATCGAAAACAGCTAAAATATTTAAAAACAAACTTTATAACAGTAAGTAAAACCGACTCAAAAAACTACAATAAAAAGTCAGTGCAGTTTAATGATCAATGATTTATACCACCGACCGATCAAAATTGCTGTTTAGTTTTATTTTTAAGTGTTTGATTCGGTTTTACTGTTAAAAAGTTCTTATTTTACTATCTTTTGTAAAAGAATCACCAAGATCGGTGCATAAATGTCGAAGTTATAGGACGATTTCTTGAGTGTTACAGCCAAGCTGTAGATACTTTTGTCTACAGCATGAATGGGCCGGCTCGTCCGGGTCGTTACCACTGTCTCACAGAAAACCGACTTAAAGTAGCAGCTTCCTGCTGCGGTTCGTACGGTGAGCCAGATATCCGGAGATAACCCCCTCCCTTTTCCAATCCCTTAACTATCCCTTTCCTTTAAGGTCGGCAACGCGCCTATAATTCTCTTGGTATTGTGGGCGGTGGAGATCACTTACCATCAGGTGACCCACCTGCTCCTTTGCCGGCCTACGCTATAAAAAAAGACGATTACCTTACGCTATTATACCAAACTATTATTAACCTATTTGTTTTTTAAACCATTAAACCATTTATTTTTCTATACACATATACATATAGCGGTCGGTATATTTTTTTTCGTTTAAAAAATATTACCGTATTTTTATATAAAATGTCGGTGTTGTATGTCACTCGAAAAGGTCAAATGTGTTTACTTTTAATTGCACAACTTGCATAATTAATGTGAAAACAGTTTTGTACCCGTCGAGTTACGAGTTAATCTTTGTGACACCGGTGACTCACAAAATTAACAATGGTAGGTACAATAAAGTGTGATCATTTAGAAAACACATGTACTACATAAATGTTACATCGTAGCATTGTAGCTAAACTAATAGCAATAGGGAAGTTGCAAAACACTTATAAACAAAAATAAAATATCTTTCTCAACAAAAATGAAAAGCATTAATTAATTATAGGCAAACAAGTGTAAGCGTACATACATAGATACGCACTCACTCACACCTGTATTTCCCGAAGGGGTAGACAGAGGTGTAACTAGTACACCCACATTTCGCCGAGTGTATCTCCGTCCCACGATGTAATAGGGGGCGAGCTTATCGCCATACCGGGCACAAATTCCAGACTCCGGGCTGATACTGAGCATTTCGTAATAGAAAAAACGAGCGAGCCCCGAAGGGAGCGCAAACTATCCCGGTCTGTGTGTTACATAATAATACAATTTAGAAGGTGGTCAGTCCCTCGTATGCGAGAGGTCAACTATAATAGTACACCACTGCTGTCTATTTCTGCCGCCAAGCAGCATTGTGTAAGCACTGTTGTGTTCCGGTTTGAAGGACATTGAAGCCAGTGAAATTACTGGGCATTATGAGACTGATCCTCTATATCTCTGTGTGACGAGCGTAGTTTAATTCCATGCAGTATTTTATAATTCAAGGTTCTGTGTGGGGTTGTGACTTGTGCCTGTTTATGGGCAGGCGTGGCGCTTGCCATAAGGCGAGCGACCTGCTCGTTTCATCATTCAATCTAATACGATAAAATGAAACAACTTTCCATTTAAATATTCCAAATGTTCAGTTGCATAATACATAAACACGAGTCGATCGTATCTAAATTCATATAATTATAATAATACATATAATATAGGCTGGTATGAATGAATACATAATATTTGCCGCTCAGCGGGCTTATGATATGCAGCACGAAATATCTCGCGCGCGAGAGAGATAACTATCCACGACAAATATATACATACGCTCTCACGCCTGTAATCCCCAAAGGGGTAGGCAGAGGTGTAACCAGTACACCCACTTTTCGCCGAACATATCTCCATCCCCTTATGTGATAGGGGGCGAGCCTATCGCCATACCGGGTACAAATTACAGACTCCGGGCTGATACTGAACATTTCGTAATAGAAAAACCCAATATCACTTTTACCCGACCCGGGGATCGAACCCGAGACCTCAGCGTCAGCTTAAGTCGTTACGCGTACGCATTACAACTGCGCCACCGAGGCAGTCATATTATTTAACCAGATAAAGCTTTCGTTGTTTTTCACGACAACACGAGGCGACAAAATCATTTCGTGTTGCACATGCTAAGCCCCCAGGATAACCTGCGGTCATAAACAGTTTCGGATGACTCAAACTCGTGTAGATATGTGTGTGTAGATGAGTGGTAGTGCCACGCTGTAGACACTTTTGTCTACAGCAATAATGGGCCGGCTCGTCCGGGTTACCACTGTCTCACAGAACTGACGTAAAATAGCAGCTTACTGGTGCGTTTCGTACGGTGAGTGAGTAATCCCATAATTATCCCTTTCCTTTAAGGCCGGCAACGCGCCAATTATTTTTGTATTGTGGGCGTACATGGGCCGTGGAGATCACTTACCATCAGGTGACATCTTGCTCGTTTGCCGGCCTATGCTATAAAAAAATAAAGATAAAAAGATTTGATGATACACTTTATCGATGATATGCGTTTGTCATAGCCTTACTGGTGGGAGGTTACTGGTTACTTGATACATGTTTGTACCCGTCTGGATAGCGATCATCGTATTCTACTTACATCCGTGATCCGTCACGTTCTCAGAAATAAAGAATAACTTGGCTAAAACACGAGCCGTGTGTATAGATCAAGAACAAACCTTAAGTAAGCTCTCTACTAATGTTGACTAACCCCGACAAAAAAGAGGGGTGTTATAGGGTGACCCTTTTGTCTGAGTGTGTGTTGTTTTTGATTTTGACGCCGTGCCGAGGGAAATACGGACAAGTAGGTATGCGTTCATATGCACGATGTGACCTGCCTGTGCCTACGGACCGCGGATAATTTATAGACTTCAGTATACTGCCTCGGTGGCGCAGTTGTAATGGGTACGCGTTACGACTGAGGCTGACGCTGAAGTCTCGGGTTCGATTCCCGCGTCGGATAAAGTGATATTGGGTTTTTCTATCATGAAATGCTTAGTGTCAACCCGGAGTCTGGAATTGTGACCGATATGGCGATATGGGACGGAGATACGCTCGACGAAATGTGGGTGTACTGGTTACACCTCTGCCTACCCCTTCGGGGATTACAGGCGTGAGTGCGTATGTACTTCAGTATATCTACTCCCTTTGCATTATAAGATCTATGCGAACTGCGATTACGTCAGTCTTCATAACGTGAAACTTGGTACGCTTGGTTTCTATATACCTACATCGTCATATAGATCATATCTACTATATTATCCGTGACAATACCGATAGTTTCACGGGAAATAAAAGGGTAGAGAAGGAGAATTACTGACCACTGGTAGTGCCAAGCAGTTGTGTCATGGGGTTAAACTTAAATTAGGCCAATTTAAATACAATATGTATAAACATTTCTCCATGTCGACTAGGTGTATTTAGGCATCGAAATAAGATGACTAGAACAATAACTCTCATATGAATCTGCCGAAAATACGGCTCCACTTACTTACACATGCAAAGGTAAAATCACACGTAACACTCATATACGCAACGAAAATTAATGAACGTTCAAAATCAACTTTATTTCATAAAAGTTAATGTCTAAATATTAAATTTGTAGATCTAGATACGACGTTCTGCACCGCGCCAAAAATTAGACGTATCAAGTGTCAACTAGAGATCATGAATATTTTTTTATGAATGGATGAGTGAACGAGCTGAACCGACTTTTATAACCCCACTCCTTGCATAGTTTTAGTGGGGTCATTATTTCGCTTGAGTTACGTTTATTGTCATCTTATTTCGATGACGGTAGGTAATTAAATAAAAGTCGATACTCACCGAATGCGGCGTCACTTGTGTATAGACAGCCACATTGCCGCAGACGGATGCAATCAGGCCGAGCAGGCCTGTAATCACTGCGCACAGCATGGCGCAGTGCGTGACACGACGCCGCAACAAGACACTCTCACATCTCACGCACTCGCGCGGTTCGGTGCCGGGTGAGGTATCATTGTTAGATGACACCTGAGGACAAGAAATATGTAAAATTTATCTTGAAAATTATTATAGACCCGACAAAAATCGGAGTCAGTAGGACCGAATTTCGCCAACTTGTTTCGATTTTTGCTGGCCGATTTTCAACTATAAACCGGACGGTTGTCGGATCAAAATAGCTCACAGACAAAATGCGTTTAGAAGAGCTGAAAAGAGATGATAGAATTCTATTATTTTTGTCAGATCGTGATAGAAGAATAATATAACGGATAAGACTTTGGGCAGAACTTCACGAATGTACACCTTTCCGCGCCGCACGAGCCCCAGTCATAAAATATTATATTAATTGTATGACATTACATTCAACATTCAACCTTGCACACCTTTCCATGCCGCAGGAGCCGTATCGTCCGCAATAATCGCGTCAAATTCGATCGCGTGAATGAATATCATAATATATCTTTATTTATAACAAAATAATGTACTAAACTTTGAATTGAAACCTACAATGTCATGTATAGGTATAGTTTTTTAAACAATAACCTACTCGCATATCATCAGTGTATTTATGAACACAATTTGCAATACTGGTTTTTGATAAAACTTGAATTATAAACACGGCTTTTTATATTTATTTATTGGTATGGACATATGCAGTAAAAATGGTTGGGAGTAACTTATGAATAGAATTTGGTTAGCTAAAATAACATAATTTTAATTTATATCTTTTTATTAAAATATTATGTAAAACGAAAAAAAAGTTAATTGGCATATTACAGTGTGATTTGTTACATCAATAAAATTTAATGTTTGTGATATAATAATATATGTAATTAAGTTTTTACAATACTATTTGTTTACGTATATCTGAATGCATGCACCTAGTCTAAATAAAATAGACTGTACACGAGTTATGAGAACTATTAAAACAATGAACATATATTTTACATAAATTGTTTCAATGTAAAAATAGTTAATTGTTCCAAAATACGCACTACATACGCACTCACGCCTGTAATCCCTGAAGGTGTAGGCAGAGGTGTAACTTGTACACCCACATTTCGCCGAGCGTATCTCCATCCCACGATGTGATAGGGGACGAGCCTATCGCCATACCGTGCACAAATTCCAGACTCCGGACTGATACTAAGCATTTCGTAATTGAAAAACCCAATACCACTTTACCCGACCCGGGGATTGAACCCGAGACCTCAGCGTCAGCCTGTCGTAACAGGTACGCATTACAACTGCACCACCGAGGCAGTGATAATAATATCAAAACACATTTATTAGGAGTCCGTTCATATTAACATGAATAGTAAAAGAAAACACACTAACAACTACAAAAATATTGTTTGAAACATATCTACAATAACATGATTGTGCAATCACTCTATTATTATTTTTATCAAACATTGAGTTGAGTAAATAATAACTTCTATGAACAATGTTTGTTACTAAAATAGTTTTCATTTACTTTATTGAAGATATCTTGATAAAAGCAGAATAACTTGTCGATTTCAAATAACATTTTCACTATTCATGTGTACAATCAATAAATAGACACTATATAAAGCTGACAAAAACCGACACATTTGATTATAAAAATTGCATACATACGCACTCACGCCTGTAATCCCCCAAAAGGTGGGTGTACTGGTTACAACCAGTACACCCACATTTCGCCGAGCGTATCTCCGTCCCATGATGTGATAGGGGGCGAGCCTATCGCCATACCCGGCACAATTCCAGGCTCCGGGCTGATACTGAGCATTTCGTAATAGAAGAACCCAATAGCACTTTTACCCGATCCGGGGATCGAACCCGAGACCTCAGCGTCAGCCTCAGTCGTAACGCGTTTACATTTACGCATTACAACTGCGCCACCGAGGCAGTCTTGCCTAATGTCTTTCCAGAGATATAATATAGATCTCGTCAATCTTCATGGCTGCTTTGAATTTAGACATTTCACTTGTATACATTCATCACTTTTATTATCTTGAAAAATGATCTTAATGATCGCGACGTCGAGTCGTGAGGCAGATACTAACTTCAGAGCGCCCATAACAATTTACAAGACCTTTATACACCCCAGTTTTAAATTTCTTTGGTGGTTGATAGAAAATGTGGTTTGCTGGACTCATAAATACACTCGATTTCACCATAAATTTTGAAAAGCCCTCTCTGAGCACTCTGTATACAACAAATTCAAGGAAGTAAGGATGGATGACAGTCATCATGTATTACTCATAACTGCATATTGTCTATGTTACTTTGACCCATGAACTTAGCAACGTGGTTTGTTATCACAAGTGGATGATAACAGCTTGATAAAGTGACATTGTTGCGTCACTAGGAAGTTACATCCTCAGTTTTGTAAACTAAAATAAAGGATAGAGTTGTAAATGGATTTTCTTATCATTAAAAAAACTTTTTAACAAAAATAAAACCCACTAAAGAGTGATTAAGTGACTGCTGTTGTAATTTAATGGTCAATAAATACATAGACTCAAAAACTGATATTTACAGCTTTTGAATTTTTCCGAGTCAGTTTTATAAAATGTTTTTACTCCACTACTTTTAGTGAATAATCATCAATATTGGTGCATAAATTATGAAGTGAACTTGAGCTATACTCTTAAAAATGAAAAAAATATATATATTGAAATTGGTTTACATTTTGCAGAGTAATGTTATAACATATAAACATGTTATAACTTATAATACAAAAATAACAATAACAAATATATGCATGGAATTTAAAATGTCCTCCAGTTTTTTTAGCCGGTTAATTACAAACAAAAGTTTGAATTATTAACGAAGTATTATATCATTTTACGTTGACATACAAAAACGGTAGAATATAATTGTTTTCAAAATTCATGTGTTTCTTTTAAATTTACATTTCAATTATGTGTGTATATCTGTATGATGTGTTGTGTGTCTCACTGTGTCATATTGTCAGTAGTTTGTAGAAAAATAGAAAAGTTGAATTACAAAGCAGAACAATTTCTTATGTAATATGTAGTAATGGTGAAGATTTATGATCAGATTGATGAAACATATCAAATGTGGAATGGCGAATATTAAATAAAGTCCTATTATTGCATATTGAAACATACAACAGCCTTTCTGGAAACTTTTGTCCATGGTGGAAAAATCTTCCACAAATCTACAAATTGGAAACTGCACTCCATTTTATGCATTATATTAATAATAATATAGTTTATTCTTCCATCACAATAGGTTGTCTTAAAGTTAATATAACATTACCTTAATTATATTCCACCTTTGTGCGACTGGTATATTATCAAATAAATAATAATGACATATAATATAAATAATTAATAAAAAATTAACTGTATAAAAAAAGGATATTCACCAATGGTGATTGAATTTATACTAAAAGAATTGAAATTGCATATAAATTATATACATAAATTATAATGTTACATGTATTATTCATTTGAATGTTTATTCAACGATACTGTGTTTCAAGTTTTATGTATATTCAAGTGTTACATTCACGGAAACAAACAAAACTATTTTTGCATTTCATTTAAAATATTATTTAAATGCATTTTTTGAAAAGGTTGCTTTCACTTGAGGAATTTTAATGGAATATACACCTTAGAAAGGGCTTTTCCTAATGTCCAGGAAAACATTAACAGCTGACAAAATGTAAGACACAAAAATACAAAATTATCACACTGTACACATATTATAAACATATAGAAAAGTTTATGCCAAATTAGTACTTCCTATTTGACCTTATTTAGGGCATTATTTTGCTGATAACATGGGGGTAGGCAGAGACTATTGAGTGGAAGCTACGATCCTGAAGCACCTCTTTCGCGTCTTCCACATTCATACATTACTTTTCAGAGAGATAATATAATTTATTTGATCGGCATATGTTCATCGTACCCTAACATTCACATTTGCACAATAAATACCTTTCGTAAGTAGTCTTTCCACCTTTTTTCAGCCTTTAAATAAAAAATCTAGTATTGAAAATACTTTCCATTTTACGCATTACATGTAGATACTGCAAATGAAGTTATTTTAGTTATACGAAATCCTTGAATAAGTACTATAAAAAAATTGCTACGTAGTAACACTGCAGTTAAGACATAATGAGGTAAAGTGTGATTGATTGACAATAAGATTTACAGCCCGAGCACAAAGGCACTATGATCCATACATTTGAATAAAGATCACATTCCATGAGTGACAAGCCAATGACCCACTCTATCATAATTTTATCAATAGACAAGCTTTACAAGTGTGTCATTGGGGTGGAATACTCACAACTACATAATATTTCTGCACAAAGGAAGTACGGTTGCTTGATAGCATTGTCGTTTCGTAATCAAAACAATGCATCCAAATGAGATATATAGTATCTTCGGGATTCTAGTAATTCTAACGCACTGTTTTAAATTAATTTAATGCAACCACAAATGGCCTTGGATCACGTGTGTATCGACAACAATAATTTCCTCTGATGTCTAAAGACAGAACATGAATGCAAATAATGCATGTAGACACGTTAAAAACAATTTTTATGGTTGAATAAACATGACTTACTAGTGTATAAGTAGTGATAATATCCGTCCGTTTGTCAAGAAACTTAATATTCGTCAATAACACTGCTTTCACGGCTAGTTTTGAGCAAACAAAATTTCAAAAATAAATTACGACTGATTCATGCCGTCTCCGCTGTATGAAAATTTGCGAAGTGTCAAACAGAGTGCGTTCCGAACCGTAATATAAAAAATATACCCCACGTCCATTTCGAGGAATTAAAAAAATTACAAACAATATATAAAATATAAAAATTTATTAAATAGATAAAGTACATAAAATATTACAATAAAATTGTATTATTATTTTTTTTGTTAAATATGTCATAAGTATGAGGGATTGCATTTCTGAACGTAAATCTACAGTAGGTGTTTACGGTAAATAATATATTCAAATTTAACGATATACATAATTTTTACATGCATTTTATCTTTAGAATTTTTAATTTGTTAATATAATGCTATTTTCGACGACACAGTGTTCGCTTTTGTGGTAAACGCAGCTGTCATATAACTATACGCGGCAATACGCGGAACGCGGAACGCGGGATATACAAAACCGTACAAAACTGTTTTCCAAAGAGTACAATATATACTGCCTCGGTGGCGCAGTTGTAATGCGTACGCGTTATGATTGAGGCTAACGCTGAGGTCTCGGGTTCGATCCCCGGGTCGGGTAAAGTGGTATTGGGTTTTTCTATTACGAAATGCTCAGTATTTGCCCGGAGTCTGGAATTTGTGCCCGGTATGGCGATAGGCTCGCCCACTATCACATTGTGGGACGGAGATACGCTCGGCGAAATGTGGATGTACTGGTTACACCTCTGCCTACCCCTTCGGGGATTACAGGCGTGAGTACGCATGTACATTAAATACTTACACACTCCACAGAGTACTTATTGATACAATTTATGAAATTTTAGGTTATGAGTCATAAGTAATTATAATTTAATATCGTAGTTTAATATAGTCACACACACACTTACATTAAATGTTTATTCACGTAGTATTTAGTACTCTATCGTACATTAAATACATGATTCAATGTGGAACCATTTTATTGTGCCTTAATTTATTAAAAGGGCAATGTTTAATACCAGAGTATTTGCTTTTATATCTATACGGCTCTATTTAGTAGACTTCGGAATATTTATTTGGTAATAGTACCTATTGGATATAGGTAGACTGAGGTCCGCGACCGAGACAGGAAACTACGATCACCCACTTCAAATCTCTCTTTAGGACCATGAGCGCCGGCAGCAGGGTGCAAGGGGGTGCACTTGCACTCCCCTGTCAGGTAAGAAAATACATAGAAAAATCCATGTTTTTTATTAAGTTACTGTTTGAATAAAAACTGAAGTCTAGGTTGCTGTCTGTTGTTCATTTATTTAAAATAATATACATGTATAATTTTATATTTTATATTAGTTAATAGTTTAATGTGTATATGCAGATGCACCTCCCTGAAAGTAATCCTGGCGGCGCCCATGTTTAGGACAGAGTTGGCTTTTGTTTATTAGCAGGATAAAGCGGCATGATTTCCTGTTTTTTGTTATGTCGGAAATAACCGCACAAGACAAGATGCACTAATACACGACATCCGTATATGATGAATGTACCTACTGCACGTACTTAAAAAACGTTTTGCCTCTTCTTTTATAATGCGATTGCAAAAGAGTGGAACTCTTTACCAGCGTATTTATTCCCAGAAATGAAATGAAATAGTTTTATTAATCATTTATGCAATTAAAATAGCGCTTATGACAAGTCAGTACAAAATAAAGAAACTTATGTACGTATAGAAATCATATCAACTAATGTATACATAACATACATAGCACCGTCAAAATACACTGGGCAACTATAAATTTTACAATATTATTAATAGACGAATACAATGTAGCTGTACTCAAGTCTTTAGAAAATAGGCATGCATAGTGTCATCTTAGACTACGTCGTCACTTAGGTACTCTCAGGTTAGTAGCGGTCAAATGTAAGCCTATTAAGAATTACTTACGTCTACCTAGATAACAGCTACCCGGAAGGGGTAGGCTGAGGAGCAACTGGTGCATCCGCGGTTCACCCAACTTATTTCCGTCCCATGGTACGATAGGGGGCGAGCCTATTGCCATACCGGGCACACATTCGAAACCCAGGCAACTCGTGTGATTTTTCGTATGATAAACCCATACACATATTGTGATTGCTCAGCATGGGATTTGAACACAGGACATTAATTGCTTTTTCGGTTCCTCAGCCTAAGTAAGCTTGATCGATGAGCTGATACTATCTTCCTTTTTTTGTTTTCACGGGAGAAAACGATGCATTGCTGTTGCAATGTAATGGTAAAAAGTAAAAAGGACCATCTTTGAGCTACAATCTTTCGAATGAAAAGAGAATGATACAAATCGGTTCACATCTGCGTGGTTATACAAAAAATATATGCGTCGAATTGAGAACCTCCTTTGGTTTCGTCGGTTGACAAAAGACAATATTACCTAACAAGACTAATTATCTGTTCTAAATATAGTGGACTACGGAGCACCAAATTTTTTATTTCAAATTAACTGTGAAAAATGGCGCGCTACTACTGAATTTTTAATTACGTTAATCATTTACAGTCCGTTGTAATTTAATGGCTTGTTATCCGATACTTAGTTTATTTTGTAAGGTCATGATAACAGGTCATACTTATTAGGCAAAATGTTTAATAACTGTTTACGAAAAGTTACTCGTTTTAGTATTTTTTTAACTCCGAAATCTACATACGAGTATATGCCAAAAGCAGATGGTGAGAATATGCCCAACGTTCAACAAAGACTACACGTGTCTATATAGATAATTAGAAAACTCTACGTACAGCTGTTATTTCTTACCTACTATGCCAGTCAGTCTCAAATCTTTGTGGAGACTAAAGTTAAAAAAAATAAATAACTGGGGTCATATTATGTACTCATTATTAATGTGAGAGTTTGGATGTTTGTAGATCAATTACGCCTTAACGGCGAAATGGATTTGGGTAAAATTTGGCATACAGGTAGACCAAGATATGGCTTAGAACATAGGCAACTTTTATCTCAGAAAAATACATTTTCACGGGCGAAGCCACTAGCAAGGTTATATAAGTATATTTAATCTATGGCACCTATGGTAAATAGTTCTAGAATTAAATAAGCTCACGCCTGTGTCTCCGAGAGTGTAGACAGAGGTGCTACTTTGCTCTGTGCAGTTCGCCAAGTATATTTCCATTCCAAGATGATGAGGAAGGCGAGCGTACGTCATAATCTCCATCTCGGGAAACCCATCCGTGTTTTAAAAGCTAAAATACACAAATAGTGATTGCCCGACTTGAAAATGAATCCCATGACCTCAAACGTATTCTAACCATGCTGCCACCAGACTAATGAAGCGATGCAAAACACACTAAACTTCAAGTCAAAATAGTATGCTATTAATACAAATCTAAAATAGGACGTTTCGCTAGATGTGATGAACGAGGACGCGCCGACTGCCGAGAGTGCCGAACTTATATGCGAAATGAACTGTGTCCCAGACCGAGACTGTTCTGAATCATTCATTTTCTTAAATTATAGATTAGTGAAAGAATAATCAAAACAGCCTCCGTGGCGCAGTGGGCGAGTAGCCGGCTGTGAAGCGAGAGGCCATGGGTTCTATTTATAAATAAAATGATATAAATTATGATATAAAATGTTTGTGATCCACAAATATTTGTTTCGGATCTGGGTGTTTTCTCTCTAGAGGGATTGAAGTCAGGCAGGCGGCCGGTCGTAATAACAACAACCCAAATCTTTCTGAGCATTTTGCGCTGACCCCACTGCGAGTGGGATAAGGGCAGGTGGAAAGGAAGAAAGCATTATCAAAATCGGTGCATACGAAGTTTTAATCTTTCATCCCTAATTTCACCACCTTATTTCATTTCGGGGCCGTTTCTTCTCGAAATTAAAATGAGACCAACTTTGAGCTAGATATACGAATGAAAAATTATCATCCAAATCGATCCATATTTACACATCTTTTTTTTTAAACTGGCTCGGCAATGTGACTACGCTACACCTGATGGTAAGTGTAATGCAATACAAAAAAACTGTCGACCAACGACAGACGATGTGTCTGTCGTAGGTCGGCAAAATTATGCCGGCCAAGACATATCTATCATTGGTCCAGAGACATCTAAGTTTAAGTACATTTATTATAGCAGAGGCCGACGCTCGAGCAAGTGGGTCACTCGATGGTAAGTGAACTCTACCGCCTACGAACATTTACAATACAAGAATCATGATGCGTTGCCGATCTTACAAGAGAAGAAAGTCGAGGGGGGATTTGGGCTTCCGGAAATCTGACTCATCGTAAGATACGCACCATCAAGCTGCCTTTTAACGTTGTTTTGTGAGACACTTAGTAGCAGATGTAGCGTATTTACTTTTTTAGGTGGTAGATTAATCGATACTCATTGCAATCGATTAGTAATTCATTATTTCACATAAATGTATTAGGTATGTATTTGTATGATAAATTAAAGTGAATGGCCTAGGGGTCAACACGTGTTCATTTTCTATTTATAATTATTTAGCGGTAATAGAATCAAATTATAGGTAGAGCAAGGTCATAGAATTCACGTCACACCGTGCGAATGAAGCCAGTAAGTATTATAGGTACTGTAAGTATTTTAAGATGAAAATATTCCTTGATTCCAAATTAGCGTATCCGTGGGTAGTTCTATAGGCAAATGAGCGATGAAAATTGAATATCTTTACGGAGGAGCGAAATACGTTTTGTTTTATTGATCTACGGGTGTATAAAAACTGCTTACAGTATGGCTCTACCACTTTTAAAGGTTTTTCATTTTGCCGCCAAACAGTAATCATAAGCTTGCATTATCCTGGCTCTGTAAAGTGACTACGCTACATTTGATAGTAAGTGTAACGCAATCCAAGAATAGTGCCGACCATCGACTGTTTATTTTTACGAAATGGTCAGGTCCCTCGCCGATGGTAAGCGCTACGCGAAAATTTATATTTTTAAGGCTGCTGAGTATGTATGTAACGAATAAACTTAAAAACTACTGGACCGATTTCAAAAATTCTTTAGCCGTTAGAAAGCTACATTATCACTGAGTAACATACTCGTAAGTTATATTTATTACTATAAAACATTAGAAATCCTTAGATATCCCTACTAAAACCAACCCAAGATGTAAAAAATATATAATAAAAGTGAAACTAACTCTATCTGTCTGTTACGTTTGCACGGCTTAATGGCTGTACGGATTTTAATGAAATTTGGTAAGGAGATAGGTTATATCCTGAGGAAAGCATCGGGTACTTCCGTCCCGGAAAAAAGACAATTATTTTATCTCGCTCTATCCCCATCAAGGCAGGCGCCTGGGTGCTGCTTCTGTGGATGGACTGGCGTGCGCTCACTATCTCGTCCTTCAATAGTATGAAAATAATTATAGAGTAAATAGCTTAACAAGTTTACTTGAGACTTCTATCAATGAGTTCATGCTTTATCATTTACTGATAATAAAAAGTAATGTTTGGACGAGATTATCCTGAAGTGTCTGTAGTACAAATAATGGTTTTATATTTAATCACTGACTGCCTCGGTGGGTTTCTTTCTTCTTTCTTTCTTTCTTTCTTACGCGTTACGACTGAGGCTGACGCTGAGGTCTTGGGTTCGATTCCCGGGTCGGGTAAAAGTGATATTGTTTTTTTTATTACGAAATGCTCAGTATCATCCCGAAGTCTGAACTGTGTCCGGTATGGCGATAGGCTCGCCACCTATCACATAAGGAATGGAGATACGTTCGGCGAAATGTGGGTGTACCTCTACCTACCCCTTCGGGGATTTCAGGCGTGAGTGCGTAGGTATGCTTCAATGTTCTTTAAATCGAAACAAAACAGTGTTTATAATGCTGCTTGGTGATCGAAGTTCATTGGCTGATTGACACAGTTAGTCAAATGTTATCGACTCTACACGTCACTCTATATACACCGTAATCTATTGTAAAGTCTTTTTAATCTATGATAAAAAATTTCGCGCCATTATTATTTCAATAAACATTCCAGTCATGCATCAGCTACCTTGGAACGTTAGAGGTCAACAGAGTTCAAGTTTACGTAAAAGACTTTAATGTATACTACTAGACGGGCTGTTTAGACGTAAAATTGTGTCACATAACGCGGGAGTTTGACAGCTCACAAACACGGAGCGCGAAAGGGGTTTAAGTTGTCAGTATGCGAGATGGTAATATTGATTTACGGTCAATTGACCGCAACTTAGTGGTACAATTTCTATGTACCGCGCATCTTTTTTTATGGCATAGCCTGACAAACGAGCAAGTGGGTCACCTGATGGTAAGTTATCGCCACCGCTCATGTACGCCCATAATACCAAAAGAATCATGGGGCGTTGCCGACCTTAAAGGAAATGGATAATTAAGGGATTGGGAAGGGGAGGGCGTTTGAGCCTCCGGATATCTCACTCACCGTACGAAATGAAGCAAGCTGCTACTTTACGCCGGTTTTCTGTGAGACAGTGGTAATGACCCGGACGAGCCGGCATACATGTTGATGATAAGTGTCTATAGCGTGACTCTACCACTCATAGCTTGTCTAGTAGTATACATTAAAGTCTTTGGTCTTTACCTATGGCGGTGAGTGATACGAACTGCCGCAGGACTAAAGTCTAAGGTTCGAAACCAGACCCAAGAGCATGCACAATGACTTTTCTAAGTTACATGTGTATTCATTGTTACCTACTTATCAGGTCGGGAACAAAGGGTATATATTGACGGTGTCACTTCAGTAGGATCTTCAGTCAAAATAGGGGTTCCACAGGGTTCCATTCTGGGCCCTTTTCTATTCTTAGTTTATTTAAATGATCTCCCTTACATGGTAGAAAAAATGACAAACATAGTGTTGTTTGCTGACGACACGTCGTTAATATTTAAAGTAAACCGTAAGGAGGAAGATCTGGTTACACCCAACAATATTCTTAATTTAATCTTAAATTGGTTCTCTGCAAATAACCTTTTGTTAAATGCAGGGAAGACAAAATGTATTCGATTTGCATTACCAAATGTTGCAAAAGTAAATTCACGCATAGAATTAAACGGAGAAACATTGGATCTAGTCTCCTCATCAGTTTTCTTAGGAATCACTTTAGACAGTAAATTGCAATGGGATCCACAAATAGAAAGATTATCTGGTAAACTTAGTGCTGCAGCTTTTGCTGTCCGGAAAATTAGACGCTTGACTGATGTTTCAACGGCTAGGTTAGTATATTTCGCATACTTTCACAGTATTGTGTCCTACGGCATTCTATTGTGGGGATCAGCTGCTGATATAGACACTATATTTATACTACAAAAAAGAGCAGTTCGTGCTATTTATGACCTGGGTAGCCGCGATTCCTTACGATCTGTATTTAAGGAAAGTAATATACTGACTGTGCCGTCTGAATACATCTATCAAAATATTATGTATGTTCGTAAAAATCTTTGTAAATTTTGTAAAAATAGTGACGTTCATAATATTAATACAAGAAACAAAAATAAACTCGTAGTACCCGCTTTTAGAATAGTTAAGACTAAAAAGTCATTTATGGGTAACAGCGTTAAATTTTATAACAAGCTCCCAAATAGTGTGATCGATATGCCCGAAAAAATGTTCAAAGCACACATTAAACGTGTGCTTATGACTAGGGGCTATTATAATGTTAAGCAATATCTAGAGGATAGAGATGTTTGGCGTTCGGTTCCTCCTTGCATACTGTGACCTCCTGGGGCCCTGTAGCTTGTAGACAATGTAGGGAATAATTTAATTTAATTTAATAAATGTAAATAATATATGATATGTTCAAGTAAGTACGATATAAATAAATTGCACAATAATATTAAATACCTACACTAAAACAATATATTAAATAAATGTATCAATAAAATTTAAATACCTAATAAAAAAGACGACCGATCACGTAAAATAAAAATTGGCAATTTTAAATTGACAAGTCATTATTGTTGAGATTATAGAAATTGGACCAAAAACAAGCCCACTGAGTTTGTTTCGCCGGGTCTTCTCAGACAGGGTCGCGTTTGGATCCGGTGGCAGTTTTAAAACTACAATTTAGAGGTACACATGGTCCGTATCAATCACCTTAAAATAAAAATAGGACTTTTTATTTCCCTAATTTATTTTGGTATGATAAATCGGACCAAAAACAAGCCCACTGAGTTTGACTAGCTGGATCTTCTCAGGACTGGGTCGCGCCGCGTAATATCCAGTGGTAAAGTAAGCCCACTGAGTTTGTTTCGCCGGGTCTTCTCAGGTTGGGTCGTTTTGGATCCGGTGGTAGTTTTAAACCACGTGCCGTTTCGGTAATGCCTATGGTCCATATCGACCTTTAAAACAGAGAAAAAATAACAATAATAATAATACTTAACAATCCTGGACTAATATAAAACAATAGTAAACTTTATAGTTGCCCAGTGTATTTTGACGATGCTATGTATGTTATGTATATATTAGCTGATATGATTTCTGTACTTACATAAGTTTCTTTATTTTGTACTGACTTGTCATAAGCGCTATTTTAATTGCCTACATGATGAATAAAACTATTTCATTTCATTTCATTTCATTTCATTTCAATGATCATTTGTCGTGAGGAAACCTCCATATCTGAAAAGTGCTCCATATGAATTACGAAGGTATGTGAAGTCTGTCAGTATTAGGCCAGCGTGGTAGACTAAAGCCGAAATCTTGTAATTCTTATAGAAAATTAATGTAATTCTTATAGACGTTTAAAATACAGGGCTGGTGTAATACAGGAAGTAGGGACACAGGAGGCGTAGACGGCGGGAAACTAAACTATTAAAGTTAGTCCGGACAAGTTATTTTGCGTGTATTATGCACTGTATGCAACTTCAACTTGAAACTTGAGCGCATGCAAGTTTGATTCCTGCGTTGGTTATTTTATTGGAATATCTTGTGAATTTACAATGTCTAATTTATTGGAATATTTATTTTATTATTAGCTTAAACAAAAACGAGCCGGTCGCTCGCCTTATGGTAAACGCCACGCCTGCTCAAAAATAGAAGCAGCATAACACAACGTTTTGAATTACAAATCACTGCATGGCACTGGACTGCGTGCGCCGCCCCGAGACATAAGATGTTAAGACTCATAATGCCTACTAATTTCACTGGCTCCAATGTTCTTCAAACTGAAACACAACAAAGCTACGGTGTTGCTACGAGCCACAAGCAGAGGTTCCTGAATATTTGTGTACAAAGTTATTAAAACATTTACGTGTCCTTGACCGTATATTGGTCGAATTTGGGAACTCTAACCTCATTGGTCAATATCCTCACGTCGCATTGCGCCGTCTGCTTCCGAAATCCGAACTTTCTTTGGTTTGGTAACTAAAAAAGCTACCAACTGTACTTTATATGTTCAATTCAAAATTAAACTCTATAGAGATTGTAATTCAGTTGGAATTAAAACGGCAAGCTATGTACCACCGCAGTCATTCATGTGTATTTGTGCCATCTCACATCAGTCAGTACACACTTGTTATACTATGGAGTGGTCGCGCCGTCCGATTTGAATTTTTAAATTTCGTACGCGTTTTATTTTTTAATTTTTGTTTATCTTTGTGGCCGAAGGCATAAACGGATGTTATTCATTGTGGTTTTAATTTAGCATAACAGTGAAACTTCAAAGGAGTTTTTATTCTATAATTAAACAGTACCTTACCTAGTTTGTTTTGAAATGGTAAGTTGGCACATGTTCCAGTTTTGTTTCCCTACCCGTTCAGTGTTTGACGATAAACAAGCACGACGCACAATGCTTTATCATTTTTTTTATTATATCATGAATCAATGAATGAATCAACATTAATGGGCCGGATAGACCGGGTTGTTACCACTGTCTCACATAAAACCGACGTTAATTAACAGCTTGCTGTTGCGTTTCGTACAGTGAGTGAGATTTTCAGACTCCGGAGGCCCAATTCCCCCTTCCCTTCCCATCGCTTGTCTTGAAAGTGGGTAACGCGTCCATGAGTATTTTGATATCGTGGGTGTACATGGCCAGTGGATATCATTTACCATCAACTGAACCACTTGCTCGTTTGCCGGCCTATGATATAAATAGGCATAATTTCTATTGATGGTAAAAAAAAGTTTATGTTGTATGGAGTAAATATAAAATTTAAACTTACTGTTTGTATATCTTGTTGTAGGACCTTCTCTTATTTGCACAGTTTTAACTATAATAAAAGTATCTTAATTTACTAAGGATATGTATTCAACAAGCGCTATAATTGTACAGTGCATTAATGTATTATGGTCCAGTTAAACGACGCGTGCTAACTGCTAGCGCCGCACGCTGCTTATTCAATTATTATTCTTGTCAAAACTCCATTATGAAACAGAGTGCGACATCGTGTCGCGTCGTGTAATCCTAATAGATTGCACTTCGCGTATTGCTGTGGTTCAGCTCGCGCTATATCGCGACGTTTAACTTCAGCATTAGGAATCTATAAAATATGTCAAGTGACATCAAATCTTATCTAAATACGGTTGATAGAAAATCGTAAACTTAAAATGTATCAACAAGACATATTTTATTCAATCACTGTAGATAAGTAATCAGATATAACCTAAGATCAAGCCTCAAATTTTAATAATAATCCTGAAACTATTCAACTCCGTAAAGTACCGTAAAGGACTCATATCTGGTAGAAAACGTTGCCATGTTGACAATATTTTTTTGGCTTTTGCGATTTCCTTCCTTTTGACTTTATCTATTATTAAATTTTGCCGATAACACGATTGCCTTACAACGATTATCAGTTATAGAGTTATTTATCACAGAACAGCTTTATAATCTTTTAACTAAAATAGCATTTCATGGTGACATGAAAAAGCAGCCAAGTGCGAGATGTCTCTCCTACCGAGGATTCCGTACACTATTAGTTAATTAATTCCATGTCGGTTAATTATGGTAGAGCTCTTTAAATATAGGACAGGCAGACGGACTGACATACAAACAGCGTGGCCCGGTGTAAGCTATATAATTCCGTAAGTACCGGAATCATTATTGAAAACAAATTACAGTCCTTGCGAGTTTATACTTTGGCCCTAAGGCTGAAGTCAAACGAGCGTGGGTTTGTTATTTTTGTAATATATGAGATTTATTCCAATAATATTGATATGTATTCGAAAGTAAAAGTATCGTAAGTATATAAATAAGTTTTGCTCGCGGCTCCGACCGCGTGAACAACCTTTTCCGGGATAAAACTAGCCTATAACCGTCTCCAAGGTCCCATCTATTTCTGTACCAAAATTCATCAAAATCGGTTCAGTGATTTAGGCGTGAGAGCGTAACAAACAAACTCACTTTCGCATTTATATTATTAGTTAGGATGTTACCGCCTCCCAATTGTTTGATGAATTTAACAAACTATTTACGTAGACAGACACTAGTTTTAGACATTCAATCAAAAAATGGTTACATGATTAATGTTCAGAAGACATATTGTAGCACTTTTACTAGGTCCCTCGTATGCGAGGCCGTCTGGGTTGGTACAATCGCTTTGTCTATTGATATCGGCATCAGCAGTGTGTAAGCATTGTTGTTATTCGGTTTGAAGAACATTGAATCCAGTGAAATTACTGGGTACTATTATGTGTCAGGGTAACGAGCGCAAACACCAAATTGCGCTTGTCACTGGACTCGCACTATGAGACTTCAACAACTTATTTCTCGGTGTGACGAACGCAGTCCAATGTCATGCGTTCCTTTGTAAATTCAAAGTTCTGTGTGGTGTTGTTTCTGTTTATGGGCAAGCGTGGCGCTTACCATCATGCCGGCACCAGACGTAGGCCCGTATTATAGAACAACACTCAAGTGAGTTCTTTGCTAAGTGTCGATTTCTGTACACGTGATTGGTCCGTTTTTGTTGGCGCCAAAAATAGACCAATCACGTGTACTGAAATATACTTAATAAAGAGCTCACTTGAGTATTGTCCTATAATACGGGCCTTAGCTGCAAATACGTAAATACCTACCAACTCGCCAAATGTGGCACGGGTGTTTGCATATGTGTGCAAAGTTTGAGCATATATTTGCAATTTGCCACGCAGAATTGTTTTTCCTTACGTTTGTCGTAAAGGCATGGAAAAGGTAGATGGTTTCGAGCGAAATAATTTAAAAGTCATGGAAGGCTCTTTAAAATCCTTTCGCGTGTGGCGACTGACTCAAAGAATATGCGCCTCGCTCCTTATGGCTAATTTGTCGATAGACAAAATATAAGGAACGGCCATTAGTTAACTTCTTAAAAACCATTAGGTTTTAATGTTATGTTTCACTGATTACTATGTTACTAAACATACCGTGACGCGTATGTTATGTGTTGAAGAAATTCCGATTTTCGAATCTTCGATTACAAAAGAATCATCAATTTCTGTCCACATTTGGCGGAGATACCGCGTAACCTTTTACATAATGTGTAAATTAAAGTGTTAGAGCCACACTATAGACAGTTTTGTCTACAGCATGAATGGGCCACGACCGGGTTGTTACCACTGTCTCACAGAAAACCGACGTGAAGTAACAGCTTGCTGTTGCGTTTCGTACGGAGAGTTAGATATCCGGAGACCTAAATGCCCCCTTCCCCTTTCCAATCCTATAATTATCCTTTTCTTTTAAGGTCGTCAATGCGTCCATGATTCTTCCGATATTGTAGGTGTATACATGCGCGGTGGAGATCACTTTCCATGAGGTGACATACTAGATCGTTCCCTGATCTATGCCAACAAACACAGACAAATTAAGAACCGCCTGTAGGCAGCTACAGTTTGTAAAGAAGATTTTCCCTATTCCGTAGTCTACTCTTGAGGCTAGCCAGTGTTAAAGTTGACCGACATAAACACCATAATTTAACTACCTACTTAGTAATATTCAGAAGATATAACCGTACGTGACGTTGTAAACGATGGCTATGCATCCATTGTACGTACAATAAATACAAAATTACCTCAGAATAACTTAGAATAACAATGATTTTCCCCGAACGATAATGGATCGTAATCGCTGTAATAAACATTTTATTCCATCGTTAACATGTCTTAACGTAAATTGGTCTATTTTCCTTGTTAAAATATCCATCCATCCATCCATCCAGCCGCTTTCCTTAATGCTGAGGATCGTGACTGCAACAGGCCTAGTTAGTATAAGCCCTCCATCTGGTTCTGTCATGCGCGAAGAGAATTGCATCGTGCAGTTTAAGTTGCAGGGGTTTAGTGATTTGTTCACTCCATTTAGCCGGTGGTCAACCACGAGAGCGCTTACCCTCCAGTTTTCCCGTCAAAATATAATTCTTAAGGCGTATTGTCGTATTTGCGATGTGTCCGAAGAATGAAAGGATGCGTCTCCTGGAGACTGTAGACAAGCGAGTGCGTATGTGAAGTTCTTCAGTATGGATTTATTAGTACGCATAGTTTTTTTCGAATGGATTTGTGCTGTTAGCATATATTGCTTTTACAGCTTCACCTGACAATAAAGCCGGCGCTTATGGCGCTCTAGCCAGAAATATGTATAATGTACCTACTTAGTAGCGATTAAGCACAGAGGTGCCTTTTAGAAGTATCAGACCTCAGCTTGAGCAATCGCTGGGGAGTATAGTTTAGGGCCGTCTCTGCACATCATTGTGCCGACGGTCAGTTGTGGGAGTTCTTTGGACTCGCAGGCGTGTCCTATGCCGGGGTCGCGTATTATTATTGCGATTCGAGTTGGGCAAGGGAAGTGCTGCTTCGATAGCGACTGTGATGGAGTCGTTGGGATCTGCCAAAACATGTTTGGGACGACGACGAAGGAGGCATAGTCGTCCAAGGTATTCGTAGGAGGCGTAAGATTTTTTTATCAAGTGCCCACTTGTTTGTTTCCGAACTATGCTATAAAGTAACTCGCACGCTAAGACATAGAGAGAGTGATAGAGAAATACATAGAAATAACGAGAAAACGAGATAATAACAATTTCTCATGGCATAAATACATTTTCTAGCGCTGGGTGTAAATGCTACTCATTGTGGCGCGTGTACTATTTATTCTGTATCAGTCTTATGTATACAAGCATGGAACGATGTTGCTTGGAAAGTTCCTAGGGTTAATAAAGGGTTATACCACAAGACATGAACGACAAATAAAGGGTAACACATGTATTGAGCAGTGACAATACAATAGCAATTTAAATGGGCACAACGATGCGATCGGTCCAATTAACTTCACGGTCTGCAGGCCAATTCTCGTAATTTTAAATGTTCAAAATATCATTCCGATCTAGTCTCAGCGTCAAGAAAGTTGCAAATGGCATTCTCTTAAACCAATAATCAACGTCAAATGTGAACATAGATCGTTATAAGATTGAATATAGAATAAAAGTTGACTGAAGCCAAAACGGTATATTGCTACTGCTAATGCTAGGTGAATTTGACGTTGATTATTGGTTTAAGAGAATGCCATTTGCAACTTTCTTGACGCTGAGACTAGATCGGAATGATATTTTGAACATTGAAAATTACGAGAATTGGCCTTCAGATCTATATGCGTACACATCGCCCACTGAGTTGGTAATATAGCAACGCATAATTTATACATATATATGTACTCACGCCTGTAATCCCTGAAGGCGTAGCCAGATATGTAACCAGTACACACACATTTCGCCGAGCGTATTTCCGTCCCATGATGTGATAGGGGGCGAGCCTATCGCCATACCGGGCACAATTCCAGACTCAGGGCTGATACTGAGGATTTCATGATAGAAAAACCCAATATCAAATTTACCCGACCCGGGGATCGAACCCGAGACCTCGGTGTCAACCTCAGTCGTAACGCGTACGCATTACAACTGCGCCACCAAGGCAGGCATGAATTATGATGTATTCTCTATGGATGTATTATCTTATATATAAAATTCTCGTCTCACAATGTTCGTTCCCATACTCCTCCGAAACGGCTCGACCGATTTGTATGAAATTTTGTGTGTATATCGTGTAGGTCTGAGAATCGGCCAACATCTATTTTTCATCCCCTAAATGTTAAGGGTGGTCCACCCCAAATTTTTTATTTTTATTTTTTAGACAACATTTTTTGTTTTTATTTTTTTATGATACAGCATTAAAAAATACATACAACCCTAAATTTTCAACCCTCTACGATCTACTCCTATTTTTTAATAGCGACATTAGTATTTTTGTCAAGCGCGTTTCTCATCGGGACTCGCTTGATGCGCCCACTAGGCTACTTTAATCCTGGAAATAGGCATTCACGCGGGCGGAGCCGCGGGCAACAGCTAGTCTATATATAAAATTCTCGTGTCACAATGTTAGTTACCATAATCCTCCGAAACGGCTTGACCGATTTTTATGAAACTTTATATGCATATTCAGTAGGTCTGAGAATCGGCTACTATCTATTTTCCATACCCCTAAGTGATAAGGGTTGTCCATCCCTAACATTTTTCTTTTGGACAAATTTTTTATAATGTGGCAATAAAAATATACATACAACCCTAAACTTTCACCCTTCTATCACCAACCCCTATTTTTTAATAGCGATATTAGTATTTTTGTCAAGCGCGTTTCTCACACCGATCGCGATGACGGAACCCGCTTGATGCGATCACCCCCCACGCCGCGCCCACCGCTGCACTGTCGCCCACTAAGCTACTTTAATCCTGGAAACAGGCATTCACGCGGGCGGAGCCGCGGGCAACAGCTAGTTATTTATAGAATGTCAAGTGTCCGATTTCCGAAATATCACTAAACAAACAAGAATGCGATAGTATGGAAATATAATTACAAAATTGCTTACTATCAATGCTATATTTTAAGATTGTATTTCTTATACATAAAGAGCTTCCGTGGCGCAGTAGACAAGTACACGGAGAAGCGAGAGGCCTCCGGTTCGATTCCTGCACCGGGACAAATGTTTCTGTGATCCACAAATATTTGTTTGTTTTTCTGCCCAGAGTGGTCGATGTTAGGCAGGCGGCCCGTTGCAAAAACTACAAGGCAAATCTTTCTGTAACATGTGTAATGCGTTAAAAAGCATGTTTCGACCCCACTGCGCTTGGGATAAGGGCAGGAGGAAGTAAGAAGAAGTATACATAAAGAAATATTTTATACATACTAAAGCAAGGCCCAAACCCCCTCCCCTTCACAATCCCTTAATTATCCCTTTCCTTTAAGGTCGGCAACGCACCCATGACTCTTTTGGTATTGTGGGCGTACATGGGCGGTGAAGATCACTTACCATCAGGTGACCCACTTGCTCCATTGCCGGCCTATGCCATAAAAAAACGTAGCAATCACAAAATTACACTTATTTTTTTTATTATTTTAAAGCTTGAGTGACGAAACGAGCAGATCGCTCGCCTGATGCAAAGTGCTACGCCTGCCCATAAGACACATAACTTTGAATTACATACAAAGTACTGCATGGCATTGGACTGCGCTCGTCACCCCGATACATCAGATGTTAAGTCTCATAATGCCCAGTAATTTCACTGGCTTTAATGTCCTTCAAAGCGAAACACAACAGTGCTTTCACACTGTTGCTTGACGGCAGAAATAGACAAGCGGTGGTACGAACCTAAACAGCCTGTCGCATACGAAGGACCTACCTTATTTAAGTTACACGTGGTTTAAAGAACTAGCAAAAACGGAATCCTGGGAAGAAGTCCCTAGTAAATGTATCAAATCGAAAGTAGAGTCCTTTTAGAAAGGTCGTATTTCTCAGGAACACATCGGCTGACCTATTTGACAGCGTTATAAATTTTGCTCTTGTACCTACATGTATGTATTTCACATGAAAGGTTGTTTTTAAATACATATATCGAAATAGGTAAAGGCATAACTTAGTATGTATGAATATATTACAAGGTGGTAGGTCCCTCGTATGCGAGATACCGTCTGGGTTGGTACCACCGCTTTGTTTATTTCTGCCGCCAAGCAGCAGTGTGTAAGCACTGTTGTGTTCAGGTTTGAAGGACATTGAAGCCAGTGCAATGACTGGGCATTATGAGACTTAACATCTTATGTCTCGGGACATAGACAAATAGAAAAGCATCATCTATGCTCGGGACGATGAGCGCAGTGCAATGCCATGCAGTGCATTATGATCCAAAGTTATGTGTAGTGTTGTTTCTGTTCATGGGGAGGCGTGACGCTTACCATCAGCCGAGCGACCTGTTTGTTTCGTAACTCAAGCTAATACAAATAATATTAATTATGCATTTTACATAGTTTTAATGTTATATCCGTAGAGGTCGGGTATTTAATGAACAGGTATTTTAAGATGAATAGAGTTTAAAACTTTCGACATTAAAAAGACAGCTTAACAAATAAATATCTATCACAATCGCAGTATATGACGTAAGTACTATTGCGAGATGGATTCGCATACTGAGGGTTCCGCACCCATCTGTCTTGGCAATCCGTTTCAGTACTCAATAGGCCATCGCCTTCTATTAAATAGAAGAAAAAAAAGGAATCCCTTCATTGGTCTAATGGAAGCGTACTCAGAGTGAGAAACTGGCTAATTGCTGGGTTCGGCCACAATTTGAGCTTGCGAAAAAATACATAAGTTTCTGGAGACTTTATATCCGGTAAGTACGGCAAAAGGCTCGTACTCACCACATCATTGGGCGGAAATAGGTTTGTCGAATAAGTTGCAGCTCTGCCTACGTCTTTGGCGATAGAAGCGTGATTTTATGTAATGAAAAGAGAAAAGGAAGCATTGTTAAATGACATCTTTCACGACACCACATTCGATTTACAATATCCGGTGTCATGTCGTTTTAAAAGTAGTTTGAAAGCAAAGGTGCATGTTGTTGAGCAAAACAACTTTCTTATTTCGATGCGTACTTGTATATATCATAATATTTGACCATGATCTTAACCGTGCGGACCAACCACTTAAAATTGTACTGCTAAATATATCTTCCTTTTATATACATACAAATTATGTATGAACACAGCACCAGTTTTATAACAAGCATATTATTTTTACGTTCTTGCTGTCAAACAATGCTAGTATAGGTTACAAAATAAGGAGGGCAACCTGTAAAGTGTGTTTCCGCTTGTGATATTTCGCCGCACCAAGGAGCATGACTGTGACAAACACATGTGACAAACTTCCAAGTGTGGACGGTTGTCAATGTTACGACCCCGTAACATTTCGCCGTGAATTTTTAAGGTTTTAATTTTTTGTTTTAAGTCACGGAAGTATAGACGCACCTATAAGTGCCCTCTGACAGTCATTGTAAAGCTGTGGAAACTGTGAACTAACAAGATTATGCGCAAATAAATGGTTGCTATAGTTCTAGTCAAACTTTATGGCCGCCTTGAAGTTAAACACTTCATCCGCCCTCTACACCTCCTGTCGCCATTTAATGTCTCAAAAACCCCACCTGCTACGCCACTCGTAGCTAACTTCAGAGCGGTCATAAAGATTGACGAAAACTATACAATATAAAGGGAAATATAAATTCCGATGGTTTCCATTGTAGATGTAGGTACTCTGGAATCAAATTATGGAATAAAATTAGGTTTATTTACACTTTACGCCAAGTTCTGTTGAAAAATGCTCTACGAATTCACATCAATAATTTTATACGTAGTCCATAACATACAATGTTGTGTTTATGCGTTTTTCCGATACATCCTGTCAACCTCAACTAGCAATGATAAGGACGAAACTTATACCATTGGCAAGGTAGTAAGTACCTCCCTTGACACTTGGCCAAGAAAATAATTGCAATTCAATTCAATGTGTATTTCTTAAGGCACAGTTGTCTCTTAGTATCTAGTTAAATTATTGAGTCATAAGATGTGCATGGGATTCCAATCCGAGGAGAATAGAGGATCCATCCTCTAATGAAGATTAGCATCAGGTAAGGAACCGGTCGTAAAACTAAGGTGAATTTTTGGTGCCACGCCGATCCAACTTTGTAGCGGCTTATATGGGCACAAATAGAATAGAGTAGAGCTCTATGAGTTGTAATTTCTAATTGTTGTGCCCAAAATCTGAGTCCGCGCTCTTCTTCGCATTCGGTTATCTGCTGCCACCTGCCACCTTGCGTATTATATTGCTCTAACCGAAGACCCTTCTCCATGACCTCTATTAACTCTATAGTTATAGGTCTATTATAAAGTACAGTGTTCGTTCTGCAGTTGTTATACCCAGTCCCTCCAGCTTGCTACCCCTCGTTACGTACATAATTCTAAATTCTTGAGTTGTTACCACGTAATTGTAAGTTTCTGCGCCTTAAGCCATGTCAACAGGTGCATTTAAAACATACACCTCGCACCAGGCCAAGGTGATTTGAGAGATCACGGTTCCTGTCGTATGACGAATAAATATTGATTTATTTTACAGGATTATAGACAGATATTTAATATGACATAGAAAAAATATGATATCCATTTCAATTATCGTAATCTAAAAATATAACTAGAGACATACGAGTTGTAATATTGGGTCTTTACCATAGCTTTACCTATTACCTAATTTTTTTCCTACATTAGTCCGTGGATGTGTAATTGTTAATATAGAGCACGCATTGGACAATGATAGTAATCAATCACGTGATTGTAATTTTAAAGAGTCATCGTGTTATAAGATATATTTTTAACCAACACAAAAACTCGTTAATGCAATTCGGCTGGACAAATATATCTTTATATATACATATAATTCTACTGTACGTGTGTATGTGACTGAAATCCTCCTAAACGGTTGGACCGATATGAATATTTTTTTTGTATGCGTTTGGGTGGCGCCCTGGATGGTTTAGATTCACAATTGGACCCGGTAGGTGGCGCTGCTGTAGTTGCGGGTGAAACCGCGCGGGACAGCTAGTTTAAAATAAAATATATTTATTGTTCACGCATGACTCCACCAAATGTGGACCGAATTAGATGATTCATTTTCATTCAATAGGGTTTACTGCGGTGGTGGTACCATTGTAACTTGAAGAAATAATTCCACCTCTAGAGGGGTGAAATCAGGGATGACAGACTAAAACATCTTTATGACACTGATTTATGCACCCCGATTTTGATGATTTTTTTAGTAATAAATAGTAAAATAAAAAGTCTTAATAAAAAATAAAACCGATTCAAAAAATAAAATAGCTAAAAATAAAACTAAAAGGAATGAGTCAGTGGTATTATAGTTTATAGTGAATGATTGATATGATCAACACAATATTTTTTTGTTAAAAATGTTTTTTGTAATTCTTTTGTCAAGATACGCAGGCCATAGCAAATTCAAATTATTTTACTTTGTTTTCTTAAAAGGCAAGGGAACTAGAGTTCGTACAGCCCTACCAACCACCACTTTCAGGAAGATGATCAAATAAATACATACATACATACACCCAACAGTCACCCATGGTACATAGTTCAGGCCGTACACTAGACTAACCTGGACTGGACCTGGCCTAGGTACCAGGAATTTACGATGCCACTACACCTAGAGCCAAATCAAATATTTTTGGATTACACACATTTTTCCCGCCCCTGGAAACAAAGCTGTAGCCTCAAATTTCAATACCGAGCAATTTATTTCTGATTTTCGAATCAAAATCTCAAACAGAAATTAAAAACTTTACAAGGTGGTCGGTCCCTCGTATGCGAGAGACCGTCTGGGTTAGTACCACCGCTTTGTCTATTTCTGCCGTCAAACAACAGTGTGTAAGCACTGTTGTGTTCCAGTTAACATTGAAGCCAGTGAAATTACTGAGCATTATTAGACTTAATAATTTGTGCAGTGCCATGCAGTGCTTTAATAATTCAAAGTTCTGTGTGGCGTTTATTCTGTTTATGGGCAAGCGCGGCGCTTACCATCAGGTGAGCGACCTGCTCGTCTCGTCATTCAAACTAATAAAAAAATACAGTAATTGTAACTGTCAAACCTGGGATTTGAATCTAGGACTTCTCAGTATAAGTAGGCTGCCACTAGACATATGTGATGTTTATTGTTGATAAAATGGCTTATTCGACTCCTACGATATTTTATTAAATATAGGAACAAGGATTGAGAGAAGTGGATTTTCATTCATTAGCATTGTGCGTTAGCTAGTTGGGGCAGCTACCCTATATTGTACACTGAGGTGTTACATGAGCCCATCAAGCATAACCTCAAATTGGTCACAGTTCTAATTCTTAGAAAACTTTACAAATAACTTGTTAATTATATCCTGTTGTTGTTTAATTACATTTGGGTGACGAATTTGACTTGCTCATGCGATAAACCGTATTTTAACCAATTAGCAGCAATTCCATTCGTACTATGGATGTTTCGAGAAACCAGATTGACATTTTTTTTTAGCATAGGCCAACAAACGAGCAACTGGGTCACCTGATGGTAAGTGATCACCACCGCCCATGTACGCTCACAATACCAAAAGAATTATGGGCGAGTTGCCGACCTTAAAGGAAAGGGATAACTAAGGGATTGGGAAGGGGAGGGGGATTTGGGCCTCCGGACATCTCACTCACCGTACGAAACGCAGCAGCAAGCTGCTACTTTACGCCGGTTTTCTGTGAGACAGTGGTAACGACCCGGACGAGCCGGCCCATTCATGCTGTAGACAAAAGTGTCTATAGCGTGGCACTACCACTCATAAAATAGTGTTCGTTTTTTAAAAGTTTGCGTGTAGATTAAACATATGTATATACATAAGATAAACCATAATTACATAACACTAAGCCATAATAATAAACAATAAAAAAAGTTTTACGTCAAATTCTCTATTACTTAAGTACTTAATAGACATATTCAATACAAAACACGTAATGGTGTTAATGAACTTTGAAACTTTTGTACAACACGTTGAATGTAATTTTGTATTGTAATGAAAATATCAAAAGATTTATCGACTTATGTCAGTTTTTTTACTTTACCGAATAAATTCTGAGTTTTCTTGACAGGTGTCTTTATGTTTTCGGGAATATAACTTTTATATGCATTTATCCACGGAAAAGGTCTTTTTTAATTGTTTGTAATAAAGAAATCATTATATCGCCGGTTTTGTTTCCCTGCCAAGATTCAAGCTAACGTTTTGTATATGTACAAATATATATGAATAGGTTTGTAATCTACTACATTTCTAGAGTGGTAGAGCCGTGCTGTAGAAAGTTTTGTCTTCAGCATGAATGGGCTGCCTCGTCCGGGTCGCTACCACTGTCTTACAAAAAACCGGCGTAAATACTACTTTACGCCAGTAAGCTGCTAAGCTTGCTGCTGCGTTTCGTATGGTGAGTGAGATATCCGGAGGCCCAAATCCTCCCCTTCCCAATCCCTTTCTTTTAAATGGTCGGCGAGGCGCCCATAAATAATCGCAAAATGGTTGTTATTATCTGTCTTCTTCTTGTTCCACCTGCCTCTATCCCATTCAGACGATATTGTAAGGAAAGCTGGACTGTGGATAAAGAGAGCACAGGACAGTGTGACGCAGCATGCTACGTTGCCTTCCTACCTTGCGTGATATCGTGAATTAGCATAGATTAGCCCACACAGACACACCGTGGGACGTGTCTTGTTCTTAGCGTCTCTAGACGTTAACTTCAAAGTTACAGCACGAGCTGCCTTTCATTCTTGTCCATCGTTCTCTTTAACTCTACATTTTAAAATAACAAAATATCTTCACTACACACGGAATCGCAGTGTGGGCAAAGCCTCGCAGTTCGGTGCATGTCGTTTACTATGTGTAGTCTTCCGTGACTGTCGTTTTTGTACTTGGACTTTCCACCCCTGCACCTAGTCCTGTCGCACATCACACGTGAACACGGATATCACTCAGGGTACCTCGCCAGTCGGGAGAGATCTGCCCTCCCCGAATTTATAAGGCGTCATCTGACATAGATGTCATCCTTATTTTTATCTACCGCCACTATTAAACCATACTTGCTATCAAGTCTACCATACTTGTTAGTGGCGGGACCCTCATTATCCATACATTACACTATGCGTGGTATGATCCCTAAAACCAAGCTCAAAGGGAAACCGTCTTTACAGAATAGGCTTACACCCAGCAGTGGGTGGATAAATTTACATGGTGGTAGGTCCCTCGTATGCGAGAGGCCGGCTGGGTTGGTACCACCGCTTTGTCTATTTCTGCCGCCAAGCAAAACAGTGTGTAAGCACTGTTGTGTTCCGGTGTGAAGGACATTGAAGCCAGTGTAATTACTGGGCATTATGAAACTTAACGCCTTATGTCTCGGGGTGACGAGCGCAGTCCAGTGTCATGCAGTGCTTTGTTATTTAAAGTTCTTTGTGGCGTTGCTTCTGTTTATAAGCAGGCGTGGCGCTTACCATCAGGAGAGCGACCTGCTCGTCTCATCATTCAAGCTAATAAAAAAAAAGAATGATAATAATGAATAGCATCATTGCGTAACAAAGGTTCACCCTTGTTATGCACTGTGACGTTAATTCGGCAGAATGTAAATTTCATTAATGGCAATTGGTCACGCTAGTTGAACGTTTGGCCGAATATCCGCTGCCAAAAAAGATAAAAACACCCTATCTAAAATGTATATATATACGTACGAAGATAATGGGTTGCCAGTGGGTGCCGTGCTTACAACGCGCACACGTGCTTCGATATCGTGATTCGTGACTAACACGTGTGAAATGAACACCGAATCGGAAAGACAGGTTAGAGCAATAATTGTTTGTAAGAACGAAACCAACTTTGCGCTTAACCAATCTTCGGTTATGTGAAATACGAATGTGTATACAGGTTATCTAATAATTAGATAGTAAATAAACTTACAATAAGACGCAAAGTGTCAGTTTTTGTTCAGCTTTTGGTGTTTACTTTAGGAATACGAAAGCTGTCGAATCGTGATATCATATATCAGTTGTAATAGTTACTATTTTATGTAACATGTACCAAATGATAATGATAATTGTAATGCGATTCTGCAACCTTCGTTTTTTACGAATGTTCATTCAATGTTTCATCATCCAGGCCGAGTCGGTCGCTCTAGAGAAAAATAAGTACTTATTCAAATAAAAGAATATTGCAGAAGCGCATAATTTATACAATAGTACCTACCTACCGTTCTACCTACTGTATGCTATAAAAGTATCGCTTAGATGAGATTTAATTTGACAGGTTACATACAAACATACATACGCACGCACGCCTGTACTCCTTGAAAGCGCAGGGAGAGGTGTAACTAGTACACCACCATTTCGCCGAGCTTATTTCCGCCCCTTAACGTGATAGGGGGCGAGCCTATCGCCATTTAGGATACTAATCCAGACTCTGGGTTGATACTAAGCATTTCATGATAGAAAAACCCAATATCACTTTATCCGACCCGGGGATCGTACCGTGTGCGCATCACAATTTACAACTGCGCCACTGAGGCAGTCGGTGTTTAATAACTATGTTTATAATAATTATTATAATCATAATTATTTTAAACATGGTCTCCGTCACATCTCTGTGTTGGTTTGTCTTTTTGAATGTTTGAATGAACTTTGACCAAATTTTAGTGTTATCATATTTTATCAATCCTATCGCAAAAAAATATGGAAGTTCATTAGGTAACTAAGATTGCTCATGATGTTTCTAATAACAGACTGATTCCAAAATCTTCGTTCCAATATAGTTTAAAAAGTAAAATGAAATGTTAAAATAACTCACGCGTTTTGAGGTTTACTTGAAGTTTGAGCTTACTGATAGTGGATTCGATTCGGAAGCAAATAGTAGGGTAACAAAACTCATGAAGTAAGTGCAGTCTGCAGTCACAATATTTGTGAAGGGGAAGGGGGATTTGGGCCTCCGGATATCTCACTCACCCTACGAAACGCAACAGCAAGGCGCTACTTTACGTTGGGTTCTCGTGAGACAGTGGTAGCAATCCGGTCAAGCAATAACATAAACACACACACTCCCACAAACATAAACACACACTCAAGCATAAACGCACACACGCTCGTTGACTTTACTCACGCTAACAAAATATTTTCATTATTTTAATTGGTTTCTCAGGACACAGGCTCCGCCTAATTTGAGAACCTCTGGCAAATGTTTTTGTATCTTGCTTTATTTAAATAAAGATTTTTTCATTTTTCATTATTGTCTACAGCGTGGTTCTACCAATCAAAATGTTTGTTTGTTTTTGCTAAGCAGCAGTGTCTAAGCACTGTTGTGTTTCGGTTTGAAGGACATTGAAGCCAGTGAAATTACTGGAAATTGTGAGACTTATCTTAATATGTTGACAATTACAGTCAGTCCAGTGTCATGCAGTGTTTTGTTATTCTTGGGCGTGACGCTTATCATCAGATGAGCAACGTGATCGTTTCGTCATGAATCAGACTATTGAAAAAACCGATTCGTAAAATTACACAAGTTGCCCGGTATTGTTAGTGCTCGATATGGCGATAGGCTCGCAACATATGACATAATGAGACTGAAATAAGCTCGGCGAACCATGGATGTGCTATTTGCGCTTTTGCCTACCTCTTCTACAACACGACATATCTCGCGCGCGCGAGAGAGATAATATCTCGGGCAATAGTGTCAACATTCGATAAAATGACGTAAGTATCGTATGGGTTCGTAGACAAATTGTTGCATTGGAGGGGTTTCGGCGTGTTTCTGTTGGAGGTCCCGAAACTCTTCCATAGTGCAGATGGCGACAACCATGGGGTTTTTAGCCGGTAAAAATCCGGCATACCCCGTCTATCTTCTTTTAAGGTAGCCGGGAATCCAAGAGGATTTTCCCCATGTAAAAAAATAATAAATAAAGGGTTCGTAGACAAAACACCACAGCGAGGTTGAAAGTACTATTTTCTCTACTTTATCTATACTTTTGACATTACGAGTTGAGTATTCTATGGAATCATGTTCGCTTCGATGGACATAATATAGAGATAACCAGATAAAAGTGGTTTTACACGACAAAATCATCACGTGAATATGTAAAGCCCCCAGACATGAGCTAATGTTTAGTTGTGTTTAGAGTTAGTTTAACAAAATATTGTATAAACATACATCAAACATTGATAACGTAGTAGGTATTGTTTATACCCGTAGCTACACCATGTTAATGTTTTGAAAATAAACGTAACATATTCTTAGTTCTATAATTAATCTATCAGTAGGTAAATATGGGTATATTCTTATCAATGGGTAAAATTTAATATACCCATGTGCATGGTAACTTCCTAGCTTATAAGAATCAACAAGGAAGGCTGAGAGTTTTTGCAAAGTTACAAATAATTAATTATAAATAAATCATAAATTCGCCCAACAGTTACACCGCTAATGCTAAAGCTGTTAAGTTCATGAAATTGAGATGTAATAAATCTTTGAGAGTTAGCCATTACCCGACGAAAAATTTAAAAATAGGTACAAGTCTAATTTGTATGAAAAAGCCTTGAAAGTTTTTTACAAGTGATTTTTATTTATTCAAATTAAAGTTGCTACTTTCAAATAAGTATATATTTTTTATAAGTGTTCATTATTAAAAAAATCTGATATTTACAAAGTCCGGCTGGAATCCTACTAAGTGCTTAAAAATCCTGACATATCAAGACAAATCCTGACGTCTAGCAACCCTAAGCGGAGTTAAATATTGTCTATTTAATTAAATATTATAAATTCTTCTCAATGTAGTATTGAAAGAGTGGTTGTACTTATCAAGATGGTGGTACACGGAGGTCAACGTTGTCAGTTTTCTTGGCGGCAATAGTAGATATACCTACCAACGTTGTTGCCGGTTGGTACCGTTGCGCGTGCACTCTGTTATGGAGAAATCAAGGGTGCATCTAGCTCTCTTTTCTGCTAACTGACCTTGGACTAGGCTTCCCATTGAGGAAAATGTGTCTGAATATTTTATCATTATTTATAAGTAGAATCTCTCTTTAGCCACTCTGTCATATAAAAGAACATTGATACAATTGTTAAATGTAATTAAAATTGTCAATTACATCATTGAATTATAATAATTAATAATTTTAGTGACAAGCGGGAAAAATGTCGATCGCACGAAACGCCGCGCACTTCTACGCCGATAGTAACGGGATAATATGTATCGGTACCGTCTATAAATATTCAATCCATTAGGACAATACTGGATAACAAGAATATGTACATAATGTTATTTCAAAAAAGATACCACCTTGTCTATTTCTATCAGGCGATTTACCTGCTCGTCTCGTCATTTAAAGCTAATAAAAAATAGGTATTTAGATACGTACGCGTTCTTTTTCTGGAGCTGCGATCGAATCTCAGATATCTATCTCAGTATAGTCTCTCTGCTAGACTATTGCCACTTTATTCATTATTAACCAAAATAAGCCAAGTGGCTATGACCGCCGACCACCGTACATAATGTGGTGAAAAACCCACCATAGTGACTCGTTCAGGCGAGTCGTGTTACGAGGTCAGCCAGTGTATATCCAGTAACTATACAGTTTACAGAGTGGTAGAGCCACGCTGTAGACACTTTTTTCTACAGCATGAATAGGCCGGCTCGTCCGGGTCGTTACCACTGCCTCACAGAAAACCGGCGTAAAGTAGCAGCTAGCTGCAGCGTTTCGTACGGTGAGTGAGATATCCGGAGGCCCAAATCGCTCTCCCCTTCCTAGTCTCTTAATTATCCATTTCCTTTAAGATCGGCAATGCGCCCATGATCCTTTTGGTATTAGGTGCGTACATGGGCGGTAGAGAGCACTTACCATCACGTAACCCACTTGCTTGCTTACCGGCCTATGATATAAAATAAGATTATCTTTCGTTCTACCAGGAGTCCAAAGAGCTGAAGCCGCGGAATGGCGATGCGGACGCTCTGGAGACGGTGCTCAACCACTTGGGCGGCATGGGCCGGTACCAGAGGTTCCTGTTCGTGGCCATGATGCCCTTCGGCCTGTCCTTCGCGTTTGTCTACTTCGTGCAGATGTTTATAGCTGCCACGCCGCAGCGGTATTGGTGTGCTGTGCCTGAACTGCAGCATTTGGATTTGGAGTTAAGGTTAGTGGAGATTTTTGATGTGCAGTAGTAAATTCCCCTCCGCTTCCCAATCCCTTACTTATCCCCTTCCTTTAAGGTCGGCAATGCGCCCATGATTTAAGTTTCTTTTCTTCGAATGGATTTGTGCTGTTAGCTTATATTGCTTTTACAGCTTCACCTGACAATAAAGCCGGCGCTTATGGCGCTCTAGCCAGGAATATGTATAATGTACTTAGTAGCGATTAAGCACAGAGAAGAAACATAATAATATTCAATTTGAATGCATTGTTCCGCATGTCATGGTGTGTGCGCAAATGGGCTTATTCAGCGAAGGTCGCAGTCAAGCCACAACCGCTGGTCTTCCATAAGCAGGTTTTCAAAGCCTCTATGTCCTCGAATAATACGACTTGTAAGTTCAGTGGCCACTTTCAGACGTAATTTATCGGCGCCAGGGGCGGCGGCGGGCGGCGAGTGGGACCGATGTGCCACCTACCAGACGAACTGGACGCGGGTACTGGAGACTCTGACACCCCCGGACCCTAGCACCCCCACGGTGCCGTGTCAGAACGCGTGGGAGTTCGAGCTGACGGACATACCGTATCATACTGTTGTTAGTGAGGTAAGTTTTTTGCTGGTCTAAATGATGAGAAGAACAGTTCGCTCCCATGATGATAATCGCCACGCCTTTTTTATATTATAGTCCGGCAAACGAGCAAGTGGATCACCTGATGGTAAGTGATCTTCACTGCCCATGTACGCCCACAGTACCAAAAGAATCACAGGCGCGTTGCCAACCTTAAAGGAAAGGGATAATTAAGGGATCGGGTAAAGGAAGGGGATTTGGGCCCCGGGATATCTCACTCACCGTACGAAATGCAGCAGCAAGCTGCTACTTTACGTCGGTTTTCTGTGAGACAGTGGTAATGACACCGATGAGCCGGCCCATTCATGCTGTATACAAAACTCTCTACAGCGTGGCCCTGCCACTCAAAAGGCTTGCCCAGCAACAATAGCAACACCATGTAGAACTATGCATTGTAAAGTACTGTATGACAGTGCATTGCGCTCGTCACTCCGAGCGATTTGTCAACGCCCGGTTTCTCAAAGAGTCATCAAATCAACATAACTTTTGACACCGCTGTAAAATCAATTCACGTCTCTAAAACGTAGTTTAGTGAAAAAAAAAAAATGAAAGCCGTTAAAAGCTATGTTAACTAACAGATCATGTGTCAAATCAAAGGTGTTGACCACGCTTCTAGTAACTCAATTTTGACTAGACAGTTCAGGCTTTCGTAAACCGGGCGTTCTAGTCTCATAATGGCATTGTCACTGGTTTCAATCCCTACTAATCGGAACACAACACTTACACGCAGCTGGCAACTTTGCTTGGCGGCAAAATTAGCAGTACCTAGTATCTACCCGCTACCTAAATAAGATTGATGTTGTACAATTAATAAAAGCGAAATATCACTCGATGACTAACTGATTAATCATGAGACAAAAAAAAACGAATCTCTACAAACTTGAATAACCGGCCAAGCGCAATTCAAAGACGCGTATCAAGAGCTACATACCACGCTCCTTACATTGTTAATTTTTACTTGTTAGGATATAAGCCATAATTACATATTCTGTAAAAAATTCAAGGTTATCTATTCTTCTTCCACTTGCCCTCATCCCACTCGCAGTGGGGTCGGCGCAATATGGTTTTTACTACATGTTACAGAAAGATTTGGCTTGTAGTTTTGACAGGCCGCCTACCTGACGTCAACCCATCTGAGGAGAATAGTAGGCTATCTATTGCGATTTTAAATATAAAGAGCTATTTTAACAGTTATTTATTTTAATTTGTTTTGGGCAACAAACAGTCGTAACCTAGATCATAAACAATAATTAATCACGTATTTATTATATATTTACAACTCACAGACTTTGAGTGACAACGCCTAATAAATCTACTAAGTATTACAAACATATAGGTACTTAATATTTCAAATAAAAGGAAAACTGACCTCATGTTAGTAAGATAAAAGTGGTTATAGCTAGTCATTCCAGTATTTTGTAATGTAATTGTGTGTATATGACGGAATAAAATTTACTTAATAACTGTTCTATATTTATTTGGACAGACTCATTTTGGATTACGTTTCAGACTATAACCTATGGCCAAACATTCATCATGATTTAGAAATATTTGATTTTGGTAACATTAGTATTGTGTTCAAAAACAATCACTTTCATCTCTTATAGTCCTGAAAGTCTTTGTATCATCTACATAAAGAAAACTGCTACAATTAGTAAGGTAGTTTTCAATATCATTACTTCTTTAGGCGCGTTGAGCACTTTTTAGGTGAACAAAAATCATGGAACTCGCGTCATCGTCACCGAAAGCTTTCCATGAGCTATATATATAACTACTGTGTATAAATGTACATAGATATACCTCCTTGTGTTATTAGTATACATTATATTTATACAAAGAGTATATCTCTCTACATTATATTAAATTGGTCACTTCTTTACAAACTAAAAATAATAGCTCGACGATACAATTCACAAGTTACTTAGTTTTCACTTCTATCGGCAGTCCCCAAAGACTGCCCCGCATGTTTTTTTATGCCATAATTTACTATAATAAGATAAGCATAGAGGCTGAACAGATTTTATAAGAGGCATATTTAAATATTTATAAGCCGACGAAAAAAACGCAAGAGGTTCTTAACTCGACGCGCATATGTTTTTTGTATTATAATGACGCATGACTTGCTGTATTAGGTACTTTTCGCATCAATATGAACATTACTGTACCGCATGGTAAATTAAGTTGGTGGTAAATTTAGTTTCACTTGTATGTAATAGTTTTATAAGTTAGCATAGAATCTATTGCTGTTTGTTTATCCTAATAAAATAAACTGTCAAGTGTGGAACGATTTCGATATTTTTTTCATTAGACAGAGTTTTATATGTCAAAGTTGGTCCCATTTAAATTTCAAGAAGATGGAAATGTCATCTTCAAGGGGTTGAAATCGGGTATGAATATTATGAAATACTAAAACTTCAATGCACCGATTTGAATTATTCTTTTATTAAAAATAGTAAATAAAATAAAAATCTTTGTACCATAAATAAAACCGACTCAGAAAAAGAAAAAAGAAAAATAACTAACTTTGAGTCAGACTTTAATGTTTACTACTAGACAGGCTATTTAGATGTAAAATTGCGTCACATAACGCGGGAGTTTGACAGCTCATAAACAAGGAGCGCTTTAGGGGTTCCAGTTGAGTGTAAGCGAGATGGTAATATTGAGTTACGGTCAATTGACCGCAACTTAATGGTATAATTTCTATCTGCCGCACAACATGTCTAGTAGTATACATTAAAGTCTTTGCTTTGAGTCGGTTATTTCTATCTATATCTAACTTCACCATTTGCTTTTATCCTTCATGTCAATAGTTCTAATACCAAAAGATATACCTAGTGGATCTTCATTAGTGATGAAAATCACTTACTAGGTATAAAGTGAATCACCTGCACGTTTACCGGCCTATGCTATCAAAATAACTTCTTGCGTAACCGGTATAACGTAATCGCGAATGGCGTCATAGTTATTTTATTTTGAATTAAACAATATTTATCCTTTATGCACGTCCATCACGTTTTATAAAAAAACACTTCGCTTTGTTTAGATTTTATTCATGGACAATTAATTTTCTGTCTTTTTGTCTTGGGTTAGCTAATAGCGAGTTCACACAGTTCGAGGTTATTTGATCAACTAACTTTAATCAACATAATGTTTAACAAAACTTAGAAACCAACTTCAATGTACAGTAATAGCATATAAATTCCAATACAATAACACAATCGCGACGAGTGTACTGTTGTCCGTTGAGGAGTTTTGTTTTTTTTTCGGTACTCCGTCATCAGATCTTAACCAAATTTATATGGGACCACATCGCAGTTAAACTCTGTCGAGTGAATTTTTTTCCTACAGAATCGGTCTACAATTGGCGGAGAAATCGATGTACATACATAAAAAGAAAAAATTAAATAAAGAAAAACGCGCCGAATTGAGAGCCTCCTCCTTTTTTTGAAGTCGGTTAAAAAGCTGTAAGGTTTTTGTTGATCAGTCCAGTGCAAGCAGTGCTTTGTAATTCAAATATATATGTAGTGTTCCTTCTTTTTATGAGCATGCGTGGTGCTTACTGCTTAACATCAGGCGAGTGACCTGCTCTTTTCGTCATTCAAGCTAATAAAATAAAAACCGGCCAAGTCGGACCACGGCATAGGATTCCGTAGTGTAACCCAAAATATGTCAAACACTATACAACCTAGCTTATTGAAACCAATTTTCGTTGATGATACCTTTTAAGTCAAGTATACCTTAATTTTTCAGAATTTCCCACCCCGTAGTTTGAAAGAGACATGACGAAACTGTAAGGTTTTCTTTTTTGCCATTTGGCTACGGAACCTTAAAAATACCACTCATTCAGGCGGTTGAGATGGAATCCCTAATTATTTTGTTTTAGAGTAGTAATCCTACTAGTTGAATTTGTTAATGATGTCAATAGATCCTTAAGATGGTGCATTGTGCGATATTGGTAATTTATAATAACATTGTTTTAGAGAGGATGGGTGTGCGAAAATTCGGGATATGAGCCGACGGCACAGGCGCTGTTCTTCGCTGGATCGTTCGTTGGAGGCATTTTCTTTGGCTGGCTGGCTGACAACTACGGCAGGGTGCCGGCTCTTGTTGGTAAGAATCCATCATTATTCAAAAGACAATTGTAGTCTTCTTAATGGAGATTTTCTAGAATTTTGTCAAGTATTAGGCATTGCCAACTAGAGTTTTCAGATATTTATTTCGATTAATTGTTTTACGCATGGCAAAGACCACTGGACCTGATATTAAATACAGTGCAGTCCAAGTATAATGGCGAACGTCGAGAGACATTGTCCACCTTGACGCTCGGAATAGTTATGCCTGAATTTCATATACTCTAGCTGACCCTGGAATAGATTCACCATGTGTACGGTGTGCGCTACCCAGTCGGGTACAGAAATGATACCCAGTACCCTCCCATCAGCTTCATTTTTATAGATTTTTTATATAAAGCAAGCTTGGTGAACAAGACCTATCTCAATAATAGAGGACGTGCCCAACTGTAGGACAGTATGTACAGGGTATTATTATTATAACTAAGTACTAATATAATAATAACGATAACTCAACCCCTAAGTATTTAGTAGAGGAGGACCATGCCTAGCAGTGGGACATGTATAATACAGCGCTAGTGAAAAAAATATAGTATAAGACACTGCAAACCAAAGTTTTAATGGTTAATTTTTAGGTTATATTTTATCACTTCTAAGAGTTTTTACTCTTTTTGATGTGAATTTCAACTTTGTTCCTCCTCACAAGTTTCCCGCCAAATATTTCAAGTGCAAATTATTAAAATATGTATTTGGCAATAATGTAGACAGAATATCAATAGGGTAGGTACAAGATGATAATCGCAAAACACGGAATTTGAGCAAACATTATCACTTGCACTTGACTGCTTTGAAAACTAACAGTGTTATTGACCTTTGTAACATTTAGCGCAACCAAAAGAATATTTTAATCATACTAATATTACCATACTACCTAATATTATAAATGTGAATGTAAGTTTGTTTGTTACGCTTTCACGCGAAAACTACTTAACCTATCATCATGAAACTTTGTACACATATTCATGGAGGTATAAGAAGTAACATAGGATACTTTTATGAAAAAAATATCTATTTGTTTGTTACGCTTTCACGCCTAAATCACTAAACCGATTTTGATGCATTTTGATGTAGAGATAGATGGGCCCTGGAGACGGTTATAGGCTACGTTTTATTTCGGAAAAGTCTATTCACGCGGGCGGAGCCACGAGCAAAAGCTAGTAATAAATATTTGCTCCTTTAACCCCGAAAAGAAGAGGAGTAGTGTAAATGTGTCTGTCTTTTTTATAGCATAAGTCGGCAAAGGAGCAAGTGGGTCACCTGATGGTAAGTGATCTCCACCGCCCAAGCACGTCGACAGTACCACAAGAACCAGGGGCGCGTTGCTTATCATAAAGGAAAGGAATAAATAAGGCAATGGGAGGTGGTTTTGGGCCTCCGGACTAAGGGAAGCGGGGAGTGGGGTAGATTCGACCCGAGCCTCCTATCCCAGGAGGTGTCCAGGAAATCCCATACAATATCAAGCCTGCATTAACATACATACTCAGACTACAGCATATTTAAAAGTTTCGGGACAATTATGTGCTAAAATCGCAGCTCTAATATTTTTATTAACACGAAACAGATTGTTTCAAACCATAAAGTAGAAAATTATGTCAAGCAAGCTAAAAATATTTCTGAATAGAAAACTATTTATAAATTACAAAGTGCTAGTATGTATGTCAAATGGCTGGCGCTTCAGCCGGGATATCTGTTCATTAGGTATTAGGAACCACCTCCCTTTTGAAGTCGGTTACAAAGACGTACTTATTATATACCGTGAGAAATATGTTTACTATGTTAAAAATTACTGTCTTATACTCTAATTGGTGATTAAATATTACTCGAATATTGTGAAATAAGCCAAATGTATTATTTATTTTTCTCTTGAGGGACTTACCAGAACGGCCGGCTATTGATTGCATATTTGTGCCTACTTAATTCGTAAAAAACGAGCAATGATCTTTGTCGAAGCTACTTTACTTGTTATCTATATATAATACGTGAAAGGAAACTTCCAACCCTATTTTAACCAACTTCATTAAAAATATTGCATGCACGAAGGGGCTTGAGATTTGACATACTTTGTAGGAGTACAAAATGCTATATATATAATATCCGTAACAAATATGGTCATAGACAAGGTGGTAGGTCCCTCGTTTGCGAGAGACCGGCTGGGTTGGTACCACCGCTTTGTCTATTTCTGCCGCCAAGCAACAGTGTGTAAGCACTGTTGTGTTCCGGTGTGAAGGACATTGAAGCCAGTGTAATTACATTGCATTATGAGACTTAACACCTTATGTCTCGGGGTGACGAGCGCAGTCCAGTGTCATGCAGTGCTTTATTTAAAGTTCTGTGTGGCGTTGCTTCTGTTTATGAGCAGGCGTGGCGCTTACCATCAGGCGAGCGACCAGCTCGTCTCGTCATTCAATCTAATATATAAAAAAAAAAAAAAAAACTATTCAATTTTTAGATTATGGCCCCATCGACTTTCGATGATTTCGCCAATGTCAAGTATTAAAATAGCAATAACTAGGTAACAATAAAGACAAATACAATCCGATCATTTAAATAAATAAAATAAAACAATTATTGTTCACGCTCACACTGATAATGTCTGAATGTCAAATTTTATCTATTTATTTTATTTAAGTCACTACATACAAAATATGCACAGGCGGACCTAATGTCAGGGGCATTCTCTACCAGTCAACCTTTAGGTGGTGCAGAGAATAAACAAGGCAGGTGTATAAAAGTAACAAAAGAAAGTAGGGAGTAAATTATTAAATATATAGAAATACATACTAATATGTATATGATAATTTAATTATACGTGTTACAGAAAAGTGTGGTCATATTTTAGGGTCATTACATACACCTTACAGTAAGTACTTATGTACCAGCTCTTTTCAAAACCAAGACATACTAAAATTTCTCGTTCATTTTAATCACTCGTTTATTAACAACGATAAGATTGATCACATCACTATTAAATATATATTTATTGGTGTAGGTACAGGTTGCACCTCTGCCTACCTCTTCGGGACATGTAGGCGTGTGCTCATAATGCCTAGTGCCTACAACAGATCAAATAAGAATTTGTGTTTTCCGTGAGTGGTAGAGCCACGCTGCAGACAGTTTGGTCTACAGCACAAGTGGTGTGACCAGATAAAACTATCACACAGAAAACTGCCCCTCTGTTTCACGTTTGACCATATGGTCAGTGGCTTAAGTTAGACATAATTCGATAATTCTCATAATGCCCAGCAATTTCACTAGCTTTAGTATCTTTCAAACCGAAACATAACATTGCTTACCTACACACTGCTGCTTGGTGGTAGTATAATAGACAAAGCTGTGGCACTGACCCAGTTGACCTCCCGCATACGAGGTATGGTGGTAGAGTTAGTAAATTGGTAATTCGTCAATATGTACAATATCCTCGATCCTAAAAAAGCCTATATGGATTGTTTTTTTTTTTTCTTTAACGATGTATGTCTAAATTAGTAATTGTTTATCTTTGATTTATAAACCAAATGGTAATCTCTCTATTCTAAAAAAAAACTGCCGCCGCCGCTGCCAAAAGCTTGTGACGCTATCTCCTCCGAAACCGCTGGGGGTATGGGTTAGAGACCGATACCAATCGATGCAGAATAATGGGGGAAGAAAGTAAGATATGTCTCATATTCGTCGAACTTTAAGTTATTTTTAATTTTATGTTTGTTGAAAAACATGGGCAACGCCCCTAGTATATAAAAAAATAGAAAATGCAAAAGTCCTACGGCTGAGTTCCTTGGTGCTTCTTCTCAGACCAGTGGGCATTTCCGAAGCATCGGTAGATTCTTAATTTGACGTATAAAAGTGCCCTTGGCGGTCTAATTACTGAATAAATTATTTGATTTTGCGCGTATTGTAATCTATTATTTTGTTTTTCAGGTTCAAACTTAATAGGCGGTATTGGAGGCATCGCAACCGTGTACACTACTGGCCTTTGGGACTTTATATTCTGCAGATTGCTCGTGGGGATGGCGTGTGATAACGCATTCATGATGATGTACATTTTAGGTAAAAAAAATATTTATTACAATGTTACAGTATTCGGTAGTAAAAATAATGTAAAATGTAACATACATACGTACGCACTCACATATATAATTCCCGAAGGGGTTGACAGAGGTGTAACCAGTACACCCACATTTCGCCGAGCGTATCTCCGTCCCATGATGTGATAGGGGGGCTAGCCTATCGCCATACCGGACACAAGTCCAAACTCCGGGCTGATACTGAGCATTTCGTAGTAGAAAAACCCAATATAACTTGTACCCGACCCAGGGATCGAACCCAAGACCTCAGCGTCTGCCTCAGTCGTAACGCATAAGCATTAAAACTACGCTACCTAGGACTACCTAGTCGTAAAATGTAAATGTAATAATAAATTCATTTAACTGTAATCACCTAGTGTATTGGTGATGATTCTATGTATGTTACGTATACATAAGCTGATATGATCTCTTATTTTTTTTTTATAGTATAGGCTCGTATTGCGGCATACGAGCAAGTGGGTCACCTGATGGTAAGTGATCTCCACCGCCCATGTACGCCCACATTACTAAAATAATCATGGGCGCGTTGCCGACCTTAAAGGAAAGGGATAAGTTAGGGATTGGGAAGAGGAGGGGAATTTGGGCCTCCGGATATCTCACTCAACGTACGAAACGCAGCAGCAGCAAACTGCTACTTTACGCCGGTTTTCTGTGAGACAGTGGTAACGACCCGGACGAGCCGTAGACAGAACTGTCTACAGCGTGGCTCTACCACTCAATCATTTATCTATCTTGTATTTTTGTACTGATTTGCGATAAGCGTTATTTCAATTGCGTACAATAAATGATTTCATTTGAAATGATCATCATCTATCTATCTGTGGAAACATGTAATTAGTGTTTAGTTGTTTTTGTTCAGATTTGTTTACTGTTTCACTGTATGTTCCCCGCAACAAAAAAAAAAACATCTCTAATAACTGTTCAATTCAATAATCGATTGCAGTAATATCAACTATTCACAACAAAAACGATGCATCATTGGTTAGAAAGACCGCCTCGTCCGATAATGATTTCGCTGCCGCTCATGAATACCTATAAGTATTCAATCAGGCCAGGCCTGGCAGAGCCTCAAATCACACACCGTACAAAACGCAACAGCAAGCTGCCACCACTGTGGTACCACCCCGGTCGAGCCGGCATTTGCAGTGTCACTCTACCACTTCCATATTTCTCCCACAGCGCTGGAATACGTAGGCCCTAAGCATCGCACATGGGTGGCCAATATGTCGATTGCCCTGTTCTTTGGTTCTGGGTGTCTGATACTGCCCTGGATTGCGATCTGGGTCCTCGACTGGAGGAAGCTGTTATGGATCACTTCGCTGCCTATGCTACTGGCTGTCTTCGCTCCTCTGGTAGTGCCTGAGAGTGCCAGGTTAGTGTCAAATATTTTTTATTTTTGGCCTGAACAAGTTAAATCGTGACATATCACTTACACGTACACTTTGTAATAATCAGTATTTTTTTTATTATTATTATTTAGTACACTTTAGTTTTACCTAAGTTATGTGTTAAAATTACTTAACTATAATGTAGTTTATGGTTAGCCCCTAGCATTGTTTCGTAATGTTATATGTAATTCGTGGAAAATGGTGTCGATTGTGCATTTACCTGTACTTTATTTACCATACTGTGTACCCCACATATGAAATGTTTATTTTCCCAAATAAAATATCAATATTATTAATGTCTTCAATACATATAGGAAATAAGATTTTTTGATATGACTGGCCCAAAGCCAAAAGAGTATATTTTAAATTATGATTATAATATGACAACTATAGTGTACTCATGATTCACTGAGCTTCTTTCCGGCCCATGATGTGACAGGGAGCAATCCTATCGCCGCATTGAATACAAATTCAAAACCCGGGCATGCGTGATTCATTGTGAATGCCCAACCTGGGATTTAAACCTAGAAACTCATGGTTTCTCAGCCTTCATACTGTGCCACTAGACCAATAAGGCGACCATAGATTCTGATTTCAGATGGTTAATAACACGCGGTCGGGTGAATCAAGCCGTGGACGTGTTGAGGAAGTTCGAAAAAGTCAATGGAACCAAAATACCTGATGATGTCATGGATGATTTTATTGTAAGTACTAAGCTTTACCGGTATAAAAGTAGCATAATTATGTTCTAATCCAGGTCATAATCCAACTGTGTGCCAAAATTCATCCAAATATGTCCAGGCGTGATTGATTAACGAACACACCAATTCAGAAATTCCAAAACTTTCACAATTATTTAATAGGATTAGTAGTAAACAGGCAGTGTCCTGAGAAAAATTTAAGAATTGAGTTCAAAATATAGCGCCTCTTGTCCATGCTTTGGTTTTAAAGTCTGAACTCAGAATGGACATATGGAGGCTATCACACATGGATCAGGGTCGGCGCCTCTACTCAGTGTCGATGTCTGAACCGGCCGTCCCGCAAAATACATGGTAGAGTTGGTAGGGTCAATTTTTTTACAAGGACGTGTCTGGCAGCTTCCCGTAACTGTGGAAGATAGAGATTTTTTTTTATTATATGTGGCAACAATTCCAAACAGCATAGAGTTTGGAGAAATTGATGTTTCTGACCTGAGTAGTCGTGGGACCGAACTAGAGATCTTGATAGCCGACAGCTGAGCTACACAAGATCCGTATCTTAGTGTTGGGCCAGGACTATATTGTGTATGACTATACAAAAATTAAAAAATCCCAAAAAATGCAGATCATTTATCTTACTTTCTTTTCATTTACATCATGTAAAGAAGAACTTTCCTCATACTTTACACTATTTGTCATGCATTTTTGCTTAGTCTTTCGTTCCATTCTTATTAATTTCGTTATATGTTGTTTTGACAGCCTGCGTGGCGCAGCGGGCGTGTAGCCGTTTGCGAAGCGTGAGGTCGTGGGTTCGATTCCCGCACCTAGACAAATATTTTAATATTTGTCTCGGGTCTGGGTGTTGTGGGACCGCAAGTCCCTCGTAGTTCTTGATACTCACGATACAGATTTACCTAGTGTGGGGTCAGGACTATATGTGTGACTGTTGGGTGTATTTATTTATTTTATGTATGTCATGCCTTCCATCTTCAATATCTTAACCCCATTTCAGGTATCAGCTCGTCAAACCAAACAGGAGAAAGAATCTCTAGTCGGTTTAGCAAAAAGTGCTCCTCTCCGCAGCACGATGGCACTCATGCTGATTGTCTATATGTGTTGCGCGGTTATATTCGACAGCCTGGTGCGGCTGTCAAAGTCTTTCGGGCTCGACTTCTTCATCACCTTCACTCTGACGTCAGCCACGGAGATACCCTCGGTGACGCTGGTAGCCATTCTTCTAGACAGGTGAGTTTTAATCTTCATGATTCAGTGAACTTCGATAGCCTGATGCGGTTATCAAAGTCTTTCTATCTTGACTTCTTGATCACATTCACCCTGACGTCAGCTACGGAGATACCCTCGGTGACGCTGGTGGTCATTCTCCTGTATAGTAAAGTCTATGTGCAGTGGAACTTTCTGTTACGTTTCGTACGGTGGTATATTTCCGGAGAGCCAAATTCCTCTTTCCCTTCCCAGCATTCCTTTCCGTTAAAATCGGCAATGCATCTGTGATCCTTGTATCGCGTACCGGCCTTTGCTATAAAAAATTATAACAGCAAGACAGTTTTGGCTGAACTCTTTCGCTCAGAATCTCTGTCACCTTTTTAACCAACTTCTCTAGTTTTTTGTGTTATACTTTCATTTTATTACTCTATGTTTTTTTCTTTCAGATGGGGCCGTAGAGTCCTTACTTCTGGACCGATGGGTATTTCAGGTCTTTTGATCCTCGTAGCGACATTTTTGCCGAAAGGTAAATTATAGAAATTTTACTTGTCGATTTTTTTCGAATTGTACCTCACATACTTTATAATATTCATTTACAGCTTAATTACCCTTCCCCCTTTCTCTCGCTTGTTCCATACGTGAACTTTGTAGAACATAGGGTAGTTTCTTTTGTTTATACATTATTTTATATGCAACAGAAAATATTTTTCTGAAACAGGTTTTGAATAACGTAAGTTATTGATTTCAATAATTTAAAAAAGTCAACTATTCTATTGTGTGGAGAAAATTCGGCATGCACGACTGCGACGTGCAAAATGATACCACAGCAACTATTCCGCTGCTGATTTAGCATTTTTTCCGCAGGCGTTTCCCAAGCCAGTATGGGTATAATGGCGAGGTTCTTCATCAACATGTCGTATAACACGACGATGCAGTGGGCCACTGAGCTGCTGCCGACCGGTGTACGCGCCTTCGGTTCCTCGCTCCTGCACATGAGCGGGTTCCTCGCCACCATGCTCTCGCCCTTCATCGTGTACTCGGTACGTTAGCACTGTTGTGCTTGGGTTTGAAGGAAATTGAAGCCAGTGAAACTACTGATATTATGAGGCTTAACATCTTATGTCTCGGGGTGACGAGTGCAGTTCAGAGCCATGCAGTGCTTTGTAATTCAAAGTTCTATGTGGTGTTGCTTCTATTTATGGGCAGGCGGGACGGCTACCATCATTCGAACAGCTTGTCTTACTCTTTATTTATTACTTTTACCAGGAGAATGTATGGACCCTCCTGCCTCTGGTGATCCTGTGCGTGTTGGCAACATTGGGCAGTTCTATTGCCGTCATCCTCCCTGAGACCAAGGGTAAGCAGATGCCTCAGACAATGCAAGACGGCGAGAGACTTGTCCGGGAACACTCAATATGCGGGTAAGTTTCACAATCATGGGTTGACTATGTTTTTTTATAGCATAGGTCGGAAAACTGCCACTGTGACTGTTGGTCACTTAATGATCTCCACCATATACAGACTTTTCCGGGATAAAAGCCTATATCCTAATCCAGGTCATGGATTTACCTGTGTGCCAAATTTCACCCAAAACTGTACAGCTGTTAACGCGTGATTGACTCACAAACATCCAAATTTTCACATTTATAAACAGACTTTAATAAATACCTACTACTAGACAAGCTGTGCGGTACATAGGAATTGTACCACTAAGTTGTGGTCAATTGACCGTAATTTAATATTACCATCTCACTAACTCTCAACTAGAACCCTTATCGTGCTCTGCGTCTGTTAGCTGTCTAACCCGCGTTATGTGCCGCAATTTTACTTCTAACCAGCCAGTCTAGTAGTATACATAGTCATACATAGTCTTTGTTTATAATAGTAGTAGGAATACATAGTAGTAGGAGTTTTCTACTTTCTACTCGGTCGTGCAAATTTTCTTCCTATTTAAATCGGCCTTATAATTGAAATAAAACTAATTTAAACAGATTTTATCGCGGTTTAATTTTATTTTAGTCCTGGCGTTTCGAAAGCTTTTCAGCCTTCGTGGTCGCAGGAGAGACTGAAAAGTTAATGTTACATTGCCTACCTTCAATAGAAAATTATACATTTATTTTTAGTTGGCACTTTAAATTAGTTTTATTTCAATGTAATATTCGCGAAAACATAAGAAGTCACGGCCTTAAAGTGTTAGAGCCACGCTGTATTTTTATGGGCTCTGATAAAGTTTGTGTTTTTACAGGAATCGAGAACCAGACAGTTTGGAAGTGGTCGAATGGAAATCTGAAAAAGAGAAGGCACTCATTATATAGTATTGTAGTTCATTTTAATTCTAACAGACATGCCAAATTGGGTCTGTAGAGTCCTAAAATACTGTTGCATCTGGCAACACTCGGAACGTAAAGGATTGTATTTGTCAGAGATGAGAGAGATGGACATAATTTTAATTTAATAATTAGAAGATTTACTGTCGCACTCATAGATGTCAATTAACTTTAATTGTAAATTAAACAGACACTTGGTCAATATCATACTTTATGGTCCGTTATGATGATATTCATAATTGACATCTCTGAGAAATAGAATTTTAAGAAACGGCTAATTGATAATTAAAGTTAATTTACGCTTTTGACGGCGGCAAATAGACATGTAAAATGGATTGAGTATTCCCTGAACATCATGGACCGTTTACACAAGAATAATTTATTAACATTGTGTAAATAGAGACAGTCCAGATATAATGGATTGTTATTGTGAATATGTATTATCATAATAATGGTCTGGTGTAAATGCTCCATTAGTCTCACAACATTGACCATTCAAGAAAGAGACAAAACAACTGTTACGGGCATAGTAAGAAAGAGATAAAACAACTGTTGCCGCCGTAGTATTTAGTATTAATGCTCGGGTATAAATGATATAAATTTATTTAAGTATGTATTGAGATGAAGAAAAAATGTTACCATTTTTTATTTTACCACGTCCCACATGGTAATTGAAAATGACCTTTGGATAATAATGGATGGATTGTGAGTGGTGAATTTCATTCGTAATAAGCCTAAATAAAAAAATTGCAATTTGTTTAGTAAACAAGTCAATTAAAATAGTATGAATAAATTATACTTAAAAGTACATATAGTACAAATTAAAGGTTTTTAAATATAAAGCATGGGCGTAGAAACCGGTGGCCTTTAGACCCTATGGGACTATTGCGAACATCGAAATAAGATGACAAGAAACGTAACTCAAGCAAAAAATTACCCCACCGAGGCTCTGTGCAAGGAGGCGGGACTATACAAGTCTGTGCAGCTCGTTCATTCATCAATTCATAAAAAATTATTCTTGATCACTAGTTGACACTTAAAACGTCTAATTTTTTGCGCAGTGCAGAACGTCGTATCTCGATTTAGAAATTAAATATTTAGGTATTAACTTTTAAGAAATAAAGTTGATCTTGAACGTTCATTAATTATTATTCATTAATATTTGTTACGTGTGATTCCTTTGCATGTGCAAGTAAGTGGAGCCGTATTTTTGGCAGATTCATATGAGAGTTATCGTTTTAGTTATCTTATTTCGATGGTTGCGAAGACATAATATTTGGTAAAGCTTTGTTTACAATATTAGGTACTACCAATAGGTCCCGCTAGATGTTACTGTTATGAAATTAGGCTCGTCCGAATCGAAGTCCAACGAGGAGGTCTATAATAATATAAGTATTTGTGTACTCTCTGTGTCCATTATGGACCAATTTAACTATGTCTCTTGCCTTAATAAGTACATATCGAAAATAATAGCCTTCGTCATATCATATTGATATAATTTTGTGTTAGTTCTTCAAATCAGAAAGTACTGGTTGCAGTTACCCATTCTAACTAATTTCAACATCATTTAAGTTTTATAGCATTTAATGTGAATCAAAGTCCGTTTTGCAAAAACTGTTTTTATTATGGTTACTTTTTACTTTATTTTAACTAACTCATAACTACTTAACTATATTTTGAATCTGTTTAAATGATCTAACACCGATAATAAAATGAATGTTTAGAAATACTGTACTAACTCTACTAAAAGTAGAGATTTGAAGATGCGACTTTACGTACGATAGTGTTAATGTACAAATCTCCAAGAGGTATAGGTACATACCTTACTATACGACAATCACACTCAAAATTATAGTATAATAAATACTTTCTCATAATAATGACTACGTCGGTAGCGTAGCTGTAATGGCTGACGCTGAGGTCTCGGGTTCGATCCCCGGGTCAGGTAAAAGTGATATTGGGTTTTTCTATTACGAAATGCTCAGAATCAGCCCGGAATCTGTAATTGTGCCTAGTATGGCGATGGGCTATCACATCTTAGGACGGTGGTACGCTCGGCGAAATGTGGGTGTACTGGTTACACCTCTGCCTACCCTTTAAGGTATTACAGGCTTGAGTGAATATGTATGTATGTAAATACTTTCTGTAAAGCTATTATCATCAGAGGCTCACAACGTATTTATTCGAAACAGTGAAGAGAATAATAGACGAATAAATTAGAGTAGGTAGTTAGTATAATTTTAAGTGAAATCGTATTGTACTATATGTAATTATATGTAAGTAAGCATTGTTTTCCAATACCAATATCATGGTACATTTTGGTTCACTTTAGTTATTTTTAATTAATTTTAGAGATTTGCCCTCTTAGAAAGAGACATGTTTTTCCATTAAATATTGTTAATAAGCACCTAAACTTATAATTCGATTAATAATCGACTGTAATTCGATTATGAATGCAATCGATACCCACTTAAATTAGTAGCACAAAGGAACTGTGATACTCAAAATAAGTTAACGATTCACCCGAATAACTTTACAATCTTGTTCTTATTCATTATCGCCATTAAATATTGTAAGGGAAACCACAATATTAGATATTTTATCATTTGAAATTACTATAATAGAAGTTAGCTTGAATTTATGTACTTATCTTTAACATATTTTTTTTCTAAATTGATGCTTTTTTTAAAGCAGATTACGCTTGCGCGAAAAATAGGATTTACGAAGCTGCGTCATACGATTCTTTTTACAAACTGTATGACTTGGCCTCTTACGTACGCTAGTCGGCGATTCGAACTCATTAGTAGGCGGGTCAAAAATGCATGCTATCTCACTCTAACAGCGCGGGGCGTTCGAGTGAAGTGCACAATAATTTATCTTAAAATCGAGCGTCGAAAATTTTATGAATAGACTTTAGAATTAGTGACTTCATAAAATAACCACAGAATATATCGATTCAAAATGTAATTTTATTTAGATATTTTATTTCTTGAATAAATAAACTATGCCTGTGTTCATTTAGTAGACTTTGTACTTTAAATGTTACTTTTTAACGCTCAAATTTGCGTGTAAGTTTGTGCTGAAATGTGGATTTTTCGAGGCTCTTTAAAATAATTTTTACCTTACAATTATGTTACTATACACGCATTGATAACTATGACTTAACTCAATATCGTCCTTAACTTTCGACGTGCGGTGACAAATAGTGGAGTGATTACCCCACAACCTTTGTATCGAAAAAATACCGACTAGGGTACTCATAAACAAGAGTTCTCCGTACGAACTATCTCTACATCTAAGTGTGGCTTACTTAACTATTAAAAATTTAATGAAATGTTTTAACTGCGTGAGTTAATAAAATGTATATATCGGTAAGTATGAATACTTAAGCCTGATTTAACTATAACTGTAACTTTAATAAAAGTCTGAATGTTCATGATTTCATGAAATTAAAATGTACAATATAAAAAAAAGAGGAAAATATAAGTCGAGATTGACGCTTTATATTTTATTTCCATTCTTTATCTCTTGGCCTTTGTCATCCCTTTTATGCCTAAATCGTATTAGACTTACTATAGTAAAAGATTTTGAAGAGTCCACGATCCCAAATGACCCATAAATTCAAATTCTTTCCCGAGGGTGTCGAAGCTAAGTTGCTTACTCGCAGTTTGACAAATCGCGAAGTGAAGCAACCGTTGAGCGCGGTCAGTACCCAGATGGGTGACCGGTAAGTGGAGTACATCTCGACCCCTCCGTGCCTCGGAGAGCACGTAAAGCCGTCGGTCCCGGTTGTTGTCATGGCAACAGTCGTGAAGCCAAGCCGGAAACCTTAAGGTGGTTTGAAAATTCTGGCATTAGACTAGCCACTGGTCTAGACCGTCCGCCAATCCGCCTTGGGCCAGCGTGGTGGACTAAGGCCCAATCCCCTCATGAAGAGGGGGAAGCCTACCTTGGTGAAGGGATACGTAAGGCTAACAAAAACCATTTTGCTTCATATAATAATTACTAAGACAACATTCCGGTAGAGTTGTAGACATTTTATAAGATTACGGCATAAAACCTTAGTTCTTATGTATGTACTTCTGAAAACATGACAGAATTCTACTACCTTTCAAATATTAAAAGACTATGTTATACATAGTCCCACTGCTGGGCAAGAGTATCCCCTAATGAAAGAAATACCTTAGCTTTCTATTTTAAAATGGTAATTTACCTAATACAATTAGACTTATCATTTAATGTACTTAACTTTTTGTTTATTTATGGTTCAGTGCTTAATTCCCAAGTACCGGGTCTCAAAAAATATTTGCACATGGAACATTTTGCATCCTGGCCTACCCTTTCGGTGATACAGGGAAGAATGTATTTACTGATTTATTATAAAAATATGGTCTTAACAAATTAATATTTCATCCCCTAGATTTCAAGCTCCATCTATCTATACTCTATGTAACTACTAAATTCGGGTTCATAAGTTGGGTTCAAGTTACACCCTAAAGTTAATTCTATAAGCGTAAAAACCAATAGATGTCACTACTTTTTTGGCCTTTATACTTCATAGTAGCGGTATAGTGGTAATGAGATCGCAATTCAGAAATACCCATTTTACAATGTAAGATATAAAGCCCTTATATACATAAAGTTTTCTTTTCGTGGTAACTCTTGTCAATAAACTCACATCACATTGTAACGCATCACACGGTGCTTGTACAGCAAAAATACCTCGACACTGGCAAAATCATCGTACCCCGATGGAGCCACAATATAAAATTGGATTGGATTGGTTAATAGTCGATTAAAACCATCCGGTGTATCGACGTAGAGATACCAGAAGGAGAAGAAGAAGAAAGGAAGATAGAAGGTGCCATGCAAAGATTAGACGTTTTTATTATTTTCCAGATAGACGGACGAGCTGGTAAAATGTGGTAGGTCCCTCGTACATGCGTGAGGCCGTCTGGGTTGGTACCATCCCGAGACCCTGGTACGCTTTTTTCTCCCATTCTCGTACGTGGCAGAGACAGCTAATTCTTTTTTTTTTGCAGAGGTCGACAAACGACCCAGTGGGTCATGTGATGGTAAGTGTCCTCCTTGTGAATAAACATCCATAATGCCAGAAGAATCCAGAAAAGATTGTGGATTAAGAAGTGGCGGCGGATTTAAACCTTCGAATATCTCTCACTGTACGATACTGAATAAGCTGCTATTTCACGTCGGTTTACTGAAAGACAGTGGTAACAACTCGTTCGAGTCATTCATGTTGTAGACAACGTTGTCGACAGTGTGGCTCTACCACTTAAACAGTTTTTTTTCGAATGGATTTGTGCTGTTAGCCTATATTGCTTTTACAGCTTCACCGGACAATAAAGCCGGCGCTTATGGCGCTCTAGCCAGAAATATGTATAATGTACTTAGTAGCGATTAAGCACAGAGGCGCCTTTTAGAAGGGTCAGACCTCAGTTTGAGCAATCGCTGGGGAGTATAGTTTAGGGCCGTTTCTGCACATCATTGTGCCGACGGTCAGTTGTGAGAGTTCTTCGGACCCGCAGGCGTATCCTATGTCGGGGTCGCGTATTATTGTTGCGTTTCGGGTTGGGCAAGGAAAGTGTTGCTTCGATAGCGACTGTGATGGAGTCGTTAGGATCTGACAAAACATAGTTGGGACGACAACGGAGGATTACATCGCCTACTGGGATGTAGTCGGCGGCTGCCACTATGAGAGGACCATTTTAACCTGAGTATTTTGTGTTCTATTATGAAAAGTTAACATTACTTAGGTTTATCTAATTCATTTTGGTTAGAGAGAGTCGTAGTATCCTTTCAAGCTCTGAAGATTGTTTAGTGAGTATGCTGAACTAACACCGGCCCAGCAGTCTTTGGGTTGTCTCCAAGAGTCTTTGGATTCTCTTTCCTGAGGCTCGTATTTCCCTCTCATTCATTCTGGAGCTGGAAAGAATCTTTTAAAACATTTCTGCAATAAAAAGGGTGCATTATCCGGCTCGAAGGACCAAATAAAAAAAACAAGAACCAGCTATAACCATTATATTGTTATAATTAGCCTATAATCACTTGATACTAAGGTACATTTTCCCGTTAATATTCTGCTTGAGCGGGTTGATTCTCTTTAGAATCTGCGTCATAGTCTCGACTAGTCGCTCGCTGCTCACCCCAGTGCGCTTAGACTTGAACTTAGTGAGGAGTTCGGTGGTGGTCATTGGTTTACGGGCTAAGTATCGCCGCACCGCTTCTTCTGTTACGCCGCACTCGCTATAGAAACAAAACCTTATGTTAATAACAATGATACCTTTTGTTTTATCCTGGCACGCCAAGGTGACTATATTGGACTTGATCTTAACTACAGTGCAGTTCAAATATAATATTGACCTTCAAGAGACTTTGTACCCTCAACACTCAGCAGAATTATGCCGATCTAAAGTTACTGGATACACTTGCTGATCCTGGAATGTGACTCACCTGAATGAGCCACTATGGTGGGACTTTCACCATGTGTTTGGTGGACGCTACCTAGTCGGGTACAAAATATCAGGTACCCTCGCGTTCTCGTCCTAATCATGTTGTTACCTTTATAAATAGGCTTTTAAGAAGGACATTCTTAATTCCACTCTTTTGTGTAAGTTACGCTATATTTTTAACTTTAATTATTATTATTTTTGTATTCTATAGGATTTACTTCGAGGATAGCTCTAAAAACATAGCATAAGTACAATAACAATTAAGACACCTTAATACCCCAAGAGTTATGGGTGCAATACTGGTTTTAAGGGGAAAGAAAACATGTCGCTTATGTAACACTAAAAACTTCTTGGTATTCCGGTCGAGACGATAATGGGCCCATTCATGTCGTAGACCAAACTGTCTACAGCATACTACCAGTTTGCCGAGTTTGTGTTGTGAATGTAAAGTCTCTCACGTGTATGAGGAGTCGAGTTTATGTCTCTTGGCGGATGGCGCGTTGTCAGATCTGGCGGAGGCGGCGGAGGCGGCGGCCACGGCGGCGGCGGCGGGGGTGGGCGCGGCCGCGGGTGCGAGCGAGACCGACGACGACGGCGACGGCGAGGGGGAGCGAGACCCGCGACCACTGCCCGCCATCGACACACTCGCACCTGCACATCAACATACACATATTTCAGCATCTCACTCATACTGACACACTCCGAAACGTACCCTCAACCGGCGACGATGTATGAATGTGGAAGAAGTGTGTCAGGATCGTAGCTTGTGGCACTCAATAGTACCTGCCACCCCCATGGCATATAGACGTGAGTGTGCATGTATATACCGTGTGTAATACGGTAATAAAACAATATCTTAAGATAAAAGCAAAACGCTATTCCTTTGCGGTTTACTTGTCATTTTGGAAACGTCAGCCAAGCCAAGAATGCATGCTAAAGTCGGGGTTAATGACCTACGCGCATTACCGCGCTTCAATACTCAGTAGGTACACCGCGCCGTGCGCTGACCTCACACAGCTGATTCCTAGCGTCAATGTTTTAATTTTAATCAATCAATGCATTAAAATTAGCGTGAAATTTAAAGAATGTCCAAATTTTAATACAATCCGATACATAAATACTCACTGTCAGGTGTATGTAACTGTTATGTATGTATATATGTATGTGTAGCATTAGCTTACTGATCTGTCAAATACACCAGTGCGTTGTCAACCAACAAGCGTTTCACTTGTCCCCGTACAACTATAGAACAGTAACGATACAAAAATATGATATTTACCTGAAATATAAATAATATTTACCTGAAGTGCTTGCAGTGGGTGCATTTTTATCACCAGCGTTTCCATTTTTAGTCTTCTTAGGTTTCTTGGTGGTGCCGCTCTCTGGATCGGTATCCGAATCGGAACTGAGCTCACTGCTCGTATCTAAAACAATAAAAAAATATGGTAATGCAATAACTCACAATCAGAAACCATTAAACCATCCAATTACGAGTGGTAGAGCCACGCTGTAGACAATTTTGTCTACAGCATGAATGGGCCGGCTCGTCCGAGTGTTACCACTGTCTCACAGAAAACCGGCGTAAAGTAGCAGCTTGCTGCTGCGTTTCGTACGGTAAGTGAGATATACGGAGGCCCAAATCCCCCTCCCCTTCCCAATCCCTTTCCTTTAAGGTCGGCAACGCGCCCATAATTCTTTTGTATTGTGGGCGTACATGGGCGGTGGAGATTGCTTACCATCAGGTGACCCACTTGCTCGTTTGCCAGCCTATACTATAAAAAAATAAAATAAAAAAATGCTAAAATTTCAGGAGACCCTTAGTAATTAATTAGGATTAGCCTTTTTCTTTTAATCCGTATGAAAATCTTTAAGAAGTTGTAAAATACAAAGAATTTAATGTATACTACTAGACGGGCTGATTAGAAGTAAAATTGCGTCACATAACGCGGGGGTTTGACCGCTCACAGACAGGGAGCGCGATATGGGTTCTAGTTGAGAGTAAGCGAGATGGCAATATTGAGTTACGGTCAATTGACCGCAACTTAGTGGTACAATTTCTATGTACCGCACAGCTTGTCTAGTAGTATACATTAAAGGCTTTGGTAAAATAAGATCAGTTTACATTACAGCTACTTACAAGATTTTCACGCATCACTTGGACAAATATGCACAAAATTGGTTCATGGATGGATGGACTCTTTTTATTTGAAACTTTTTCAATGGTGGCCCTTTATAAATTTGACTAAGTACAGGGGAAATTCCTCAACGCAACGCGATTAGATTTCTTAAGTCGGTTTTTAAAATAATTATTAACAGTATACAAATCTGTACCTTTTTTGTTTTCCTCAGTCTTCTTTTTCTTTTTGGTGAGTTTGCTGGCTCGCTCCTCTCCCTCCTTGGTGGGTTCATCCTCTTGCTCGGACTCTTGCTTCTGTTCCTGTTCCTCCTCAGAGTCCTCGTCGGAGGTCAGCAGTTTCCTAACATTCACAATTACTTTATACAGTTAGGTCAGATAATTAATAAAAAAATATGTTTATTTAAAAGTAAAATTACGCACTTACGCCCCGAAGGGGTAGGCAGAGGTGCAACCAGCACTTCATCGAGCGTATCTCCGTCCCATGATGTGATAGGGGGTAAGCCTATCGCCATGATATTTACCCGACCTGGGGATCGAACCCGAGACCTCAGCGTCAGCCTCAATCATTGCGCGTACGCATTACTATTGGAATTTAATTATAGGAAATAGAAAAACTGGATTGATATTTCAGAGATTTATAATATTCTATATACGAGTACGACACTTGAATGACAACAAAACAGAAAAGAATAAAACGAACTAAAAAGTATTCATACAATTATGTTTAGTTTACATAATCTAACACCTTCCTTTAAACTAAACAGTCTTAAAAAATAAACGAAATTATTCTAGTACATTGTTGAACTAAACAATCTTTAAACCAAGATTAGAAACACAACTGAAATGTTTATGGCCTTTCAGCAAAAGCTCTACATCACCGCATCCTTCACTATGCATTTTTTTGATTGTTGGCCACTGTTATCAACCGCGGAGTCTCAACAACATAGTTTTGTAGTACATTTTTGTTGTTTGTCATGTGACATGTTGCGCCGGAATCTATGTACCAAGCATTTGAGTTAATGTCTACTGCTAATGCTGTTAATAACGTCCCGTTCCATGCCTTTTCACATTCATTAGTCTTCGTCCGACAGTTTTTCGCATAATGACCAGGTTTTTTTACATATGAAACACTTTACCTTTGTAGAATATCTATTTACACCTGCTTTAGATCGGTTTGTATACATTGCATTCTCTTCACTCCGGTCAAAATCTCTGCGTAAATTTTCTTGCAACAATTTACTTCTGACTGTTTCACTGCACAGTTTAATGTTCGAATTTTCTAATGTCATTATTAGTGGATCATAATCTGGCGATAATCCACTTAACATCAAAACTGACAGGAAATCATCATCCAATGGAGCGTTTATGTCTCGTAGTTGTTGATCTAAATCCGTGATCTTCAAGAGATACGCTTCCATGTCTATAAATTGTTCCAATTTCAATCCAAACAATGTACGTAAAAGTCCAAGACGTCTACAAAGTCCTTTGTCTTCATAGGCAGTTTTTAGGTTGTTCCAAGCTTTGTACCCCGTACTGGCGTTTCGTAGATGACAAAATGACGACGGTTGCACCATAAAACATATTTTCGCAAGCGTTTTCTGTTGTTTCTTTTCATCAGCAACTTTGGGGACACCAGGTTCAGTCTCATCTATACAGTCCCATAAGTCTTCGTGTACTAAGTACATACGCATGCAAAATTTCCAATTTCCATAATTAGAAATACCATTGAGCTTCTCGAAGTTAATGGAGATTCCAGAATTCGTTGCCTGTACGTTTTTGGTTTCCATTTTTTTTATATAATATATTTTATAGACTAATAATTACGTAATAATTGCGTTTCTGGGCCCATAACCTATTGGAATTTAATTATAGGAAATAGAAAAACTGGATTGATATTTCAGAGATTTATAATAATTACAACTGTGCCACCGAGGCAGTATTTTTAAAAAAATCCGAATTTTCGGGTATTGATAAAATTCAGAGCAGACGCCAAAAAAATTAGTACATTAAAGTGGAGACAAAACACTGCGTGAGCGCAGTCATAAAAGATTAGTAAGTTTTGCTTTTTCAAAATTATTTTAGTAATTCTTGAATAGGTCACAAAGTGCTTTTGCCGTAGCTATGTTTACACAGCTTTTTGACTCGCACTGTTAGAACTTTACCGATGATTATAATATGTACAAATCTCATTCTGTACCAAATAAGAAGTTAATGGATGATGGAAATCCCTCAACATCTGTGGGGTTAACATAAACCATAAGATATCATGCGCGCGAGTGAGAAAACTACATACGCACTCATACGCACTCACGCCTGTAATCCCCGAAGGGGTAGGCAGAGGTGTAACTAGTACACCCACATTTCGCCGAGCGTATCTCCGTCCCACGATGTGATAGGGGGCGAGCCTATCGCCATACCGGGCACAAATTCCAGACTCCGGGCTGATACTGAGAATTTCGAAATAGAAAAACCCAATACCACTTTACCCGACCTGGGGATCGAACCCGAGACCTCAGAGTTAGCCTCAATTGTAACGCGTACGCATTACAACTGCGCCACCGAGGCAGTCTACTGAGAAAACTAGTCAACAAATATCACAGATAGAGTGTCAACGTTCGATAAAATTACGTTCTCATATTAAGGTTCGTATACAAAATACCACAGAGAAGTAAAATATACTATTTTCTACACTTTTATCTCTTTTTTGACGTTAGGAGTCGAATCTTATGTGTAACCATGTTGGCTTCGATAGACAAAGATATCAGTTATAACTGGTCTGACAAAACGAGTCACCAAATTTTCTTTAGGCTTACAATATGTTGAGCCCGAAGGTGACCCACTTGCTCTGATGATTTTTGCAAAAAAAAAAAACACTCAAGTATGGAAACTGTACAATACCTGAGTGCATCTTCTTCGGCGACACCTTTAAGCTCCTTGTTGGCTTTACCTTCGTGATCTGAATCACTGAAACAAACGATTGTATATATTGTTTTGTGCATGTTTCATACACATGACGTTTCTTTCTTTCTGCCTGGCGTTATCCCGGTTCAATGCCAGGGTCCACTTTCCCAACCATGATTTGAAAGTGGATACGGAATTATCTTTGAGTGGTAGAGCCACGCTGTAGACAGTTTTGTCTACAGCGTGAATGCGCCGGTTCGTACAGTTCGTACTTGTCTCACAGAAAACCGACGTAAAGTAGCAGCTTGCTGCTGTGTTTCATACGGTGAGCGAGATATCCGGAGGCCCAAATCACTCCTCTCCTTCCCAATCCCTTTCCTTTAAGGTCGGCAACGCGCCCATGATCCTTTTGATATTGTGGGCGTACATGGGCGGTAGAGATCACTTACCATCAGATGACACACTTGCTCGCTAACCGGCCTATGATATAAAAATAATATGGGACGTTTGACCCTCACACCCCGCCTCAGGAATTAAGTTCAAAGGTCTAAAATAAAAATAGACACCGGTACATACATACTCACCGTAAGGTGCATGTAATGACCCTTAAATATGACCACACCTTTCTGTAACACGTTGTATAATGTCTATGGTAAGTAAGTACCTGTCAGAAGAGTCCGATATATAATCTTTCTCCCTTCCTTCTTCGTCGCCATCGTCACTCTCCTCGAACGCTTCGTCCTGCACTTTCTTCTTCTTCTTAGGCGGTGCACCTTAAAATAGGGTAGTTGTGACTAGATTTATTGTATTATTTAAATCAATAAGTTACGTTAATCACAATCGATCGCAGAAAGAATTTTATAAATCGGACCATCAATCAATCGAACAATAAATAAATTAGTAGCCATTCAAATCGGTAATTGTCAAATGACAGACGACACAAACTTTGACGTCACTGTGTGAAATGTTCATTATGGTGCACGCGTGCAAGCGAGATAGTGAGATATCCCTACTACGCACCCACTTTTCCTCATACCAACATTTAAAGTCATAACTGCGGGCACATTTCTGAACCAATTTTGATTGTGTTTTAATAAAAGGGTTTCTTTTGCGTATCATTTTCTGATGCTTATAAAATAATGTATAAAATTCAATATAGGAAACTAGCCTTTTAACAAAAAATATCAGTCCTATACTACTGGCCGACTGGGCAAGAGCCATTTATACTAATGACAAGGTTTAGGCCTTAGCTGCTGGCCTGGTGCAGGTTAGGTTCACATAATTTCCTATACGATGTTTTCTTCACCGTTAAAGCGGGCGATAATTAACAAGGAATACGTGTTACAGCATGTTGCGCCTATCCCACTGCGGGTGGGATAAGGGTAGGTGGAAGAAGAAAATATTAGTAGAGGAGAGGCATATTGACGCTGATTGATTGAGCTGACGCTGATATCTCGGGTTCGATCCCCGGGCCGCGTAAAAGTGATATTGGTTTTTTCTATTTCGAAATGCTCAGTATCAGCCCGGAGTCTGGAATTTGTGCTCGGTATGGCGATAGGCCCGCCCCCTAACACATCATGGGACGAAGATACGCTCGACGAAATGTGGGTGTACTAGTTACACCTCTGCCTACCCCTTCGGGGATTACAGGCGTGAGTGCGTATGCGAGAGGCATATCTGTGATTAATTAACCACTGACACATGAACAATCATATGAGTATATTTACCTTTCTTCTTCTTCTTTTTGGCGGCAGAATCACTGTCGTTGTCTTTCTCGCCGTCTTCAGAATCCATAGAATCGTCGTCCGAATCGGCCCAATCGTCCATCTCAGATATCTTGAAATCTGGGGAATATACATTTTAATTATTATGGGCTGTGCTACACACGTCGAAATAAGATAACTAGAACGATAACTCTCATATGAATCTGCCAAAAAATACGGCTCACTTACTTACACAAGCAAAGGTAAAATCACACGTAACACTAATACATGCAACAAAAAATAATGAACGTTCAAAATCAATTTTATTTTATAAAAGTTAATGTCTAAATATTATATTTCTAGATCGAGATACGACGTTCTGTACCGCGCAAAAAATTAGACGTTTCAAGTGTCAACTAGAGATTATTATGCAGAGTTTTATATTTCCGCCCCCTTGCACAGAGTTTTGTTGGGTTCATTTTTTTGCTTGTGTTACGTTTCTTGTCATATTATTTCGATGTTGCTACACTATGAAATTAACTACAGCAAGCATACATAAGTTTATACATAAGTCTCTTTATTTTGTACTGACTTGTCATAAGCGCTATTTTAATTGCCTACATGATTAATAAAACTATTTCATTTCATTTCATTTCATTTCATTTCATTTCATTTCATTTCATTTCATTTCATTTCATTTCATTTCATTTCATTTCATTTCAAGCAGACACACAACTTAAATTTAAATATTCATTAGCCATTTCTTAGAACTCAACTATATCTCAGAAACTATTTTAGAACTCAACTATATCTCAGAAACTAAGATTATAGCCATAGATATTATGATTATTTTATTATTCAGTAACGGAGCATGCAGCATTAACTGGGTCTGAGTATGGAAATAATAGAGTTCTAAGAAATTACTTAATTCGCAAATCAAATTACCGAATCAAGAAACTCCTCCTTTTTGAAGTCGGTTAAAAACCGAACATAGCCGAAGCGCATAGTATATGTCATCGTACTAGGTACGTGATTGATCTGCTTTTGGCATCAAACATCGGGCTAATCACGTATGTACTACAGAAATCTAAGCTAAAACTTAGCTAAAAGTTCATTTTGAGGATTGTTCTTGGAAATAAGCGTAAATCTGCCTTGCATTACCTTTCTTAGCCTTCCCCTTGGTTTTCTTCTCGTCTGGATCCTCTCCATCATCAGTGCCGTCCTCACCGCGCATGCGCTTCCGGAACATCAACGAGAAGAAGTTGATCACCTTGTTGCGTCTGTGTGAGGTATATTATGACAGTATATTTAATGTTGTTTACAGCAGAGGTCAGCTAACGAGCAAGCGGTTCACCTGATGTTAAGTGATCTCCACCGCCTATGTACACACACAATACGCTAAGAATATCACCAGAAATAAAACTACGTGAGTCTCTCACGAAGGCTGAAAAGCCTTAGAAACGTCGGGACTAAAATAAAATGAAGCTGCGATAAAATCCATATAAACTAATTTTATATCAATATGTAATATTCGCGTTACATAAGCAATTTCTATTTCAAAATTCTAAGCGGTGTTGTGTTGCTTGTTTCCTACTGTTTATGATCACTCCTTAACATTTCTTATCTCGGGATGATGAAAGGAATGCACCAAACTAAAACTATTTTATATCAACCCTTACCTTCCAAATTCTTGTTCCGCCTCCTCGGCGGATAAAGCTTTGTACCGTTGTATAGGTTGGAAATTGTACCTGAAATCAATAAATAAATACACATAGTCCTGACCCCACACTAGGTTAACCTGTATCAAGGTATCAAGAACTACGAAGGACTGGCGGTCCCACAACACCCAGACCCGAAACATATATTTGTGGGTCACACAAACATTTGTCTCGGTGCGGGAATCGAACTCACGGCCTCACGCTTCGCAACCGGCTCCTCGCCCACTGCGCCATGGAGACTGTCTACAATACATGTGTATGTTGATTTCACCAACCAAACAAGGGTTGCTTTGTGACACTATTATTTACTAACCATCTTCCAAACTTAACTATAAACACTAGACTCTCACTCATTCATTTCAATTAATTTATTTTAAAAGCATATCGTCGCTTAGCTAACAATACCGCGCAAGTTAAATTCGCTTAGTTTTCAAGAGAGACATAAAACTGAATATTTTTTATGAACATGTGTAATATAACCAATTAACCAATGCCAATAAACTGGCATTTAGTTAGTTGAATCAAGTCAAACTTTAAAAATAATTGTCTCGAAATGTATGCAATGTGACTTGGTACATTTTGGTAGAAGTGGATCCAATTGGTGGAATCAATTAATTAATTGAATGAATTTTTAAGCACTTACCATTCCTGCAGTGGATAGGCGTCAATGGCGCCGTCAGCCGCGTGTGTGAACACATAGTATGCAGTGTTCTCCGACACACCGCCTTCACGAATACCTTTAAATCTGTAATGTAAATATGGATGAGGTGACCGCCAATCAATGATGTCAATGTAATGTTGACATGTTTTCACGAATTACACGTATGCGTCAAATGGTTGAGCGACTTAAGTGTCTTGCTACTTGGTAGTATTTATAGTATTTTGACATGTAAAGTTTTATGGCAAATTTGTTGAAATAAATGATTTTGATTATTCCTTTGCTATTTACTTGCTAAACATAAGTACGCATTGTAAAACGCACTAATGCTAAACACGGGGTCAATGGCCCGCGTGCCAATACTCAGTAGGTACATCGTGCCGCGCCCCACAGTTGATTCCAAGCATTGTTGTTTTTTTTTAGTAGCTTTGCATTTCGTTACGAATTCAAATATTATTTGAATAAAACATTGTTTTTATTGGTCCAAACAAGACGCACGAAAAACTAAAAATTAAAATTAGTTCGTAATTTTTGTAGTGGTATCGTGTCTGTAATCACCAGCACTACCACTTGTCTTCGTTTTGGAAGCATTTCCCCTACACCATATATAACCTACCCATTAAAATCCCATTAATTACAAAAATTGACATTTCCTTTTAAATCTTATCTTGTTTGTAATTGAACAAATTTTCTTCAAACATAACTAGGAACCATCTTAAATAAATCAACTTTCAAATTTAAAACACCAAATTCATTTAGGTGCTACAGACAGGCAGACAATAGAGCCAAACTTATAACACCACTCTTTTTTGTTAATGGCTAAAATGGATGTTATACTCACTTCTTGCCAGTCTTGCCTCCCACTTTGAGGATCCAGGGCTGATCCTCAGGCTTGTACTTGCGCGCCACTATACCAAACTTCTTACGGCGAGCCTCCTCTCTTATATCACGTCCGTATTCTGATCCTGCACCGAATCTAAATGGTTTTGTTGAACATAGTTTTGATGTTTGTAAGCTTAATTAAAACACTGGTTAAGCGCGACCAGAATTCACACCATAAGGGTCCCTTACCATTACATATTTTACAAAACAATTTGTGTTATAATCCAATTAAATTACTTATTACTTACAGCCAGTTCATTCATATTGTATAGTGTAGACATAAAGTATGTACAATGTAGAAAGTTTAATAGTAATGTCATTTAAAAGGGTAGTATTGTATGATGCTTTAAATGATTGTCTGTAAAATATAACCCTCAGCAATAAGGCCACCAATTGTACTTTGTTTTTTTTTACAATTCTAGTCTTTGTAAGCTATATAATACATTGTGTAATGTTTAATATTATTTTTTAAATTGCATAGACCGACAGACAAGCAAGTGGGCCACTTGATGGTAAGTGATCACCACCGCCCATGTATGCCCACAATACCAAGTCATGGTCACATTGCCGACCTTAAAGGAAAGGGATAATTAAGGGATTGGGAAGGGGAGGGGATTTGGGCCTCCGGATATCTCACTCACCGTATGAAACGCAGCAGCAAGCTGCTACTTTACTTTGGTTTTCTGTGAGACAGTGGTAATGACACGGACTAGCCAGCCCTGCTGCATTCATGCTGTAGACAACATTGTCTACAGTGTGGCTCTACCTCTACCACTCGTGTAGTACACACCACTCAATTTAAAAATACTTTCAAACCTGTCACTTGTTATATTCATCTGGATCGCAAGAAATCCATTAATATGCTCTTATACACCATTACAGAAACTGTACGTACTTGGGCATTTCTTCGTCAGCTCCCTTGAATTCTTTGATATTGTTCTCTCGTTCCATTTTGACGTGCGTCCATTTTGCAAAGTCTACGTTCAGAGTCGCATTAAATCTCATCACATGATATTTCTTCCTCACATTCTTCGGAACACGGATCGAGAACTCTTGAACGGAGGCCGAAGACTAAAAATAGATTAAACATTTAATTTTGTTTTTAAAGACCTTTTCCTGTTCAGCAAAAATAATACATACCGATGATGTACCAGGAGTCGACATTTTCACAAATAAGTGTCTTAAAAGTAAATATAAAACTCACGAAAAAGTCCTTATCATCATTTTTTTTAAATAAACCTAAATTATTAAATTTAATTAATCCAATACCAGGAAAAAACAAGAAGATAATCACAATTCATACAACATAACCAAATTCCAAAAACAAAATGCCAAAGTGACAAAATACGTTTTGTTTCTTATCGACGCACGAAATTACTGATTGTTCATAAAATATTTAAGTATGTAAATAGTATTATAAATTATAGATTATAACGTATTTTAACAAATTATGTTTGGTTAAATTATTGCAGATGTTTACCAATCACTATTTTAAGTTATAAAATATTTTTATAGTCAATAACCAAATGATCAGCTGTAAGGTTCTAGGCAAAGTATGTTCGGAAACTTATCAGATAGAATCTAATAATAATTATATTGAACTCTATTTAAATTTATTATAAGAGTCCGCAATTGAGGTCTGTTGTTTCAGTAGTTTAAAAAAAATCAATAGTTTAGGGAAAAAATGGAATATTGAGTAATTTGAATCTTGTTTTCAGAGTAGCATGATAATAGTTAGATTATAATTATCTGACGCAAATCTGACTTTTGAACACACTAACCTATACAAGTGTTTTTATTTTGGTCCAATTCAGAAGTTCCACATTTTTCAGTATTTATTGTATTAAAAAATGGGTAAGAAGAAAAATAAGAACAAGGTGAGCGGTGCTGTGAAGACTGCGGTGAAAACTGAAAAAAAGTTAGCGAACAAACTGAAAAAAGAACTCGCTAACTTGGGTGAGGTTAGTGCATTTTTTACGAACTGTAAATGAAAAAACTGATGAAATTCTGCAATTACAAGTTTTGTTATTTTGCCCAAAGTTTTTTTTATTTTTCATAGATTCATACGTAATTCATTAATATTATGAGGTTTAAATATTTAAAATCTTACAAATAAAAGTCACAAACATTGCAGGAGGATATCGCAAAAGTAATAGCACAGATAGAGCGTGAGGAAGCCAAAAGGTCAGCAGCGACGGACAAGGCACTGCCAGGGCCACCATCTCCAAGAGCCTATGCATCCCTGACACCACACCCTACCAACAATGAACTAATTATGTTTGGCGGAGAATATCATAATGGACAGAAGGTTAGTACTAATATTACTGCACCACTTGATTCTTACAGAAACTCCAAGTTATAATAATAAATACACCCAACAGTCACACACATAATCCTGACCCGACACTAGGTAAACCTGTAGAATGGATGTCAGGAACTACGAGGGACTTGCGGATCCACCCACCCAATCACCCAGACCCGAAACAAATTTTTATGGATCTCTCATGCATTTGTCTCAGTGCAGGAATCAAACCAACAGCCTCTTGTTTCACAGCTGGCTACTTGCCTGCTGTGCCGCGGAGACTGTCACTGGGTTGGCAGTGGACAACAAACTACTCATTTACAAGAGCATAATAAAACCCATTTGGTCCTACAGAATCCAACTATAGGGATCTGCATATGACTCAGACCACTCAGATCTGGGCATTATAAGTCATGTCTTGGGGAGACTAGTACAGTTCAGTGCCATGCAGTGCTTTGTTATTCAAATTCCGTGTGGTGTTGCTTCTGTTTATGGGCAGGCCACGGTATTACCATAAGGCGAGCGGCGTGCTAGATTTGTCATTCAGGCTTAATTAATTAAAAAAACTTTTTATTTAACGTAGACAGAAACATACAATGAGTTGTTATTCTACAACCCAGCCAACAACACATGGAGGCTAGTGAAGGCACCGGGTGCTCCGCCCCCACGCAGCGCACACCAGGCTGTCGCCACGCCGGCTAATAAGTATGAACTAATTTTATAATTGATTAAGTTTTGGTGACATGACACCTTCACCCAAGTTCTCACAAAACTATTTAAAGTTTAAATTCAATCGGATGACTGATGTCATATTTGTCTCATAAAAAACGTGCAAACAAACATCCATTTTTATGCTAAAATACATTAGATGAATCAATTTATCATAATATATTTAACACTAATATAACAATTCAAACTCAATCTTATGCCTATGTAATACAGCTGAATTTTAGTAATAATAAACATGATTGTTAATGTCCACAGAGGAGAGTTGTGGGTGTTTGGTGGAGAGTTTACAAGCCCCTCAGAGACACAGTTCTACCATTACAAAGATTTGTGGTGCTTCTCACTTGCTGACAAGAAATGGGAGAAGGTAATGTATGCTATGTTGCTTTGCTATGAGTTAAAAGAAATTGTTATTTGTCAAAAATTCAATCCAATGTTTGACCATGATGACACTATAATTAATGGTAACGTTTATACACATGAATGTTGACAAATGTTACACGACTGCATCATATATTATCTAACAAGCAAATCTGTGGCTGCTTTAGTCCTAAAAATCCTAATAAAAGGCGCCATAAAAATTTAAATTATCGCTCAATTTGCTATTGGCATTTTGGTGCCCTCTTCCACCTGGCCCCTAGAGTGACTGCTCCCCTCGCTTCAGAGCCGGAGCGGCGCTAAGGTTGACTTGTTACTAGGGCACATGAGAGCAAATGATCTCATTGCAGAGGATGCTCAAAATCGAGCGAAGCAGAAGGGTCTAACTAGGAAGAGAGGCTGTGGCTCTAGACAAGGATAACATCAGTGACTGATCACGTGAGCCAATCATCCATCTGTGCATTCGCAGGAGTCCCCACCTTATATACAATAATAAAATACAAGTCTCGGTGCCGCAGTTGTAATGCGTATGCGTTACGATTGAGGCTAACGCTGAGGTCTCGGGTTCGATCCCCGGGTCGGGTAAAGTGGTATTGGGTTTTTCTATTACGAAATGCTCAGTATCAGCCCAGAGTCTGGAATTTGTGCCCGGTATGGCGATAGGCTCTCCCCCAAAAAATAAAATACAATTCTGTCGACATTATTTACTACAGAATTATTTACATTTATGTCACCAGGTGGTAGTACCCAATTGCCCATCTCCTCGCTCTGGTCACCGCATGGTGCTGCTCGGTCGCAAGTTGTTCATATTTGGAGGGTACGCTGATGATGGCCGAGAGTGTCGGTATTTCGACGATGTGTATACATTCTGTCTTGATACTCGCACATGGAATAAACTGACTGCGAGTGGGAGAGGCCCATGTGCAAGGTCGGCGTGTGTTACGGTACCAGCTGGGAATGAATCGGTAGGTAAACATGTCAAGACGTATAGAAAAGAAAGAAAGAAAAAGTTTATTGTCATCATATTCAGACATGCAACACTCATAAAATTCAAAGGACTTAAAATTAATATTATAACTAAGTATACAGTTGCATGCCTTCACAGTGACAACAGGAGGCCAGCTCAGTATAATACCGTGGTTATGGGGCGAGCCACAACACAGCGCTGGTTTTCAGTGGCTTCCTAGAATGACGTCCGGAAGCCAAACCTGGGGTGGTTTAGCTTCCGGACGTCATATCTACTACAAACAAAACGGTTTGCAGTACAACTAAAACAATCTTAAAATCTATAATAATAATACACTACCTAAGTAGGTAAATTCGTTGCGGGACAAAGACAATTTAGCATTTCCAGAGACTCGCCGAGCTTCACTGCTCGGTGTCAACAAAAATGCGTGCCACTGTCGATCCTGGTGCACACGAGTTACAGTGGCGGGTGTGTGGGCGGGATAGTCTCGTACCTAAGTAGGTACTATAAGTAACCACGCTTCTATTTTTTTTTACATCGGTTACTTACTACCTAAGTTTTTTTTATAGCATTAGACGGGAAACGAGCAAGTAGGTCACCTGATTGTACGCCGATAATACCAATAGACTCATGGACGCGTTGCTGACTTTAAAGGAAAGGGATAATAAAGGGTTGGGAAGGGGAGGGGGATTTGGCCGTTCAGATATCTCACTCAGTGTACGAAACGCAGCAGCAAGCCGCTACTTTACGCCGGTTTTCTGTGAGATAGTGGTAACGACCCAGCCCATTCGTGCTGTAGACAAGAACTGGCTACAGCGTGGCTCTACCACTTAAGCGATAAAGATTGGTTTCCGGCCACCAAACCCTGGGGCTAGTGTCCGGGGTTCTCCTATGAGATTATATTATTGTTGATAATGACAACTTTTAAAGACAAAAATTTTATTATCAGAAATTATGTGTGACTACCAATAAAGTGACGCTGTTAATTTTAGTTAATAGTGTACGGCGGTTTCTCCCGGGTTCGTGAAGGCAAGACAGAGCGTACCCACACCCACACGGATTTGTTCAGACTGAGCGAGAAGTCTGACGGCGGCTGGACGTGGCGCAGTCTCACGGGCGGAGCCTTCGCCCCACCAGCGAGAGCGGGACATGCGGCAGCTGTTAATGTGCATAGCAACAAGGCGTATGTGTTCGGTGGAATCAGTGTGAGAACTGTTTTTTTTATCTTTTTTGTTTTTAGCTCGAATGACGAGACGTGCAGGTCGCTCGCCTGATGGTAAGCGCCACGCCTGCTCATAAACAGAAGTAACGCCACACAGAACTTTGAATAACAAAGCACTGCATGACATTGGACTGCGCTCGTCACCCCGAGACATAAGGTGTTAAGTCTCATAATAACCGGTAATTAATTAATTAATTGAACTTGCCCAGAATTATTGGACTTATACTTGACTCATTATGCCTCGGAGTGATGAGGTGCAGTACAGGCCATGCTTATACTAATAATTATAATTTCCAAGTGATGTTTCTAGTGTTTATGGCTTGGTTGTTGTTGTGGGGCTCAGTGGGCCATATAATACCAATACCGTCAAATCTATTGTACAAGGCAGACCTTGGCATTACGCAAACCGGGAACGATTTTTTTTAACGCAAACGAAAGAGCTGTTCTGCGCTGTATTGCTGCCTGGTCGTACTACAGCATATAGCCGAATGAGGGATCATGTAGTTGGAGCAACTTTGATAATTTTTATCAAAGTTTTTTTTTTGTGTTTATGTAAGCGTAATAGCAGTGATAGCTCAGCGGGGAGTGGTACGGACTGTCGAAACGAAAGTCGCAAGTTCGAAACCAGCCCCAAGTGCATACACCTCTGACTTTTCTAAGTTATGTGTATATTAATTGTCAATTATCACTTGCTTTAACGGTGAAGGAAAAACATCGTGAGGAAACCTGCATACCTGAGAAGTTCTTCATAAGAATTTCGAAGGTATGTGAAGTCTACCAACCCACATTAGGCCAGTGTGGTAGACTAAGGCCTAACCCCTCTCATTCAGTAGAGGAGGCCCGTGGGACGTATATAATAAAGGGCTAGTAAAAAAAAAAAAAAAAGTAAGCGTGGCAATTCCCATCAGGCGCTTACTTGGCCTGAGACCTTATGCCCTATGACAGCCATAAACTTGTAAAATTACCACATTGCTTTAACTTTTTTAAATTACCATTGAATGGTAAACTCGAGTATACTATTCAATGTTTTGGAAGCCAAAGTAAAATTTTACAAACGTGATGAGATGCGTTGCGTGCTTATTATAAATATTTGACATTAATACTAGCCCTGTATTATATACGTCCCACTGCTGGGCACGGGCCTCCTCTACTGAATGAGAGGGGTTAGGCCTTAGTCCACCACGCTGGCCTAATGCGGGTTGGCAGACTTCACATACCTTCGAAATTCTTATGGAGAACTTCTCAGGTACGCAGGTTTCCTCACGATGTTTCCTTCAAAGCAATTTTAATATAGGTTTATTCTAAAGCAAAGTGACTAAACTGGACCTGTGATACTCTCCCACCGGCGGGAAAGTCCATTCTAAAAGACGGGGTTTTTATAGCTTAAGATGGCAAACGAGCAAGTGGGTCGATTGATGGTAAGTGATCTCAACCGCCCATGTTAGCAAAAGAATCACGGGCGCGTTGCCTACCTTAAAAAAAGGGGATAATTAAGGGGAAGGGGATAATTAATTAAGGGTTTTGGACCTTCGGATATCGAAATGCACCAGCAAGCCATTTTACCTCGGTTTTCTGTTGTGGTAACAATTCGGTCGAGCCGGCCCATTCGTAATGTAGACAGAACTGTCTACAGCGAGGCTCTACCACTCCATACTGTGCTCTATCATTCAGGATGTAGAAGAAACAGAAGAGGAGCTCCGCGGCGAGATGAGTGACGAACTGCTTCTCCTAGACTTGGACACTGGCAAATGGCATGACGTGGCGCTACGGACTGAACGAAATGCCAAGCAGGTGGAGGAATCTAAGGAGACAGTAGACACTGTTGAAGATGACCCCAAAGAGGCCATTACTGGTAAATTCAGTTATCTTAATAACCATACTGTTTTCTCCCCAGAGGGGTTGAAGTCAGGCAGGTGGCCGGTCGTAAAAACTACTAGCCAAATCTTTATGTAATATGTGTTAAAAAGTATTACGCCGACCCCACGCCGAGTGGGATAAGGACAGGTGGAAGAAGAGTGTAGCTACCGTTGGTCATTGTTGTTAGAGCGGCCGGTATACCAATTACGATATTCTGGTAGGAGCCCGCGAAATTCAATTTTATTTTGGTATTTTAAAAATTGCAGCTCGATCCTGCAATTAAATATGTATAAAAATGATTTTGCGCAAATAATCACCATGGATATACGAAATAATAACAATGTAAACTATAAATATTGCTTCAGGAGTTAATGAATGACCGATGAGGCAATTCTCGCGCAATTCGAATTCGAGAAAAATCTCGGATTAAAAATCGTATTACTTACGTTGAACGGAACGCCTGGTGCGCTGTTTATTTTATTAATGGCAACATTTTGCTCCTTCGAATAGAGATTTTTCGAATTTTATGTCGATTGTAGCTGAGTTGTATTATCAGAAAATTCGAGAATATTAATAATAATAATAAATACACCCAACAGTCACCCACATAGTCCTGATCCCACACTAGGTAAACCTGTATCGTGGGTATCAAGAACTACGAGGGACTTGCGGTCCCACAACACCCAGACCCGTGACAAATATTTGTGGATCAGACAAACATTTGTCAAGGTGCGGGAATCGAACCCACGGCCTCAAGCTTCGCAACCGGCGCCACGGAGGCTGTCAACATTCATTACTTTGACATTCGACATTTTACAGTTGAGAATCGCTGATTCGAATCAGTGATTATTTCGAGAGAATTGCCTCACAGAAATATATTTATTTCTCAGATAAGCCATTTTTTTCGTGGGCTAGTGCCGAACTTTCACGTTAATTAATCGCTTGTATTGTGTCCCCCAGTGGTAACAGACGAAGTGTTCACCATGAAGCTGGGTGGTGGATGTGGTGGTCCGGTGAGTGCAGGTCCAGGTGTAAGGACATCTCCAGCGGGTGTTGTTTCCAGAACTGGACCCTCTGCTCGCATGTCAGCCATGATGGCAGTACAACGCTCCGTGCTCTATGTATACGGAGGAGTATTAGAGAAAGATGACAAACAGTTCTATCTCGGAGATATGTATAGTTTAGGTAAGTGTGAGATCCTATATTTAATTTTATACTAGCTGTTGCCCGCGGCTCCGCCCGTGAATGCCTATTTCGAGGATTCAAGTTGCCTAGTGGGCGCATCAAGCGAGTCCCGGTGAGAAACGCGCTTGACAAATATACTAATGTCGCTATTAAAAAATAGGGGTTGATCGTAGAGGGTTGAAAATTTAGGGTTGTATGTATTTTTTAATGCTGTATCATAAAAAAAATGAAAACAACAATTTTTAAAATAAAAATTTAGGGGTAGACCACCCTTAACATTTAGGGGGATGAAAAATACATGTTGGCTGATTCTCAGACCTACCCGATATGCACACAAAATTTCATATAAATCGGTCCAGTCGTTTCGGAGGAGTATGGGAACGAACATTGTGACACGAGAATTTTACATATAAGATTTTATAAGCAACAGAAAATGATACGCAAAAGAAACCCTTTTATTAAAACACAATCAAAATTGGTTCAGAAATGTGTCCGCAGTTATGACTTTAAATGTTGGTGTGAGGAAAAGTGGGTGCGTAGTAGCGATATCTCACTATCTCGCTTGCACGCGTGCACCATAATGATCATTTTACACAGTGACGTCAAAGTTTGCGTCGTTTGTCATTTGACAATTACCCCTTCCTACAGGATTTGAATGGCTTCTAACTTATTTATTTTTGGTCCAATTTATAAAATTATTTCTGCAATTGATTTTGAGTAACGTAACTTATTGATTTAAATAATTAAAAAAATATAGTCAACTACCCTATTATGTAGTCACGGAAATCACAACTGCCTCGGTGGAGCAGTTGTGATACGTAAGCGGTACGGCAGCTGTGCTGAGGTTTCGGGTTCAATCTCCAGTCGGGTAAAAGGGTCAGGTATGGTCTGGAGTCTGGAATCGTGTCCGGTATGGCGATAGACTCACACCCTATCACATCACGGGACAATAATAAGCTCGGCGAAATGTGGGTGTACTAGTTGTAACCTCTACCTACCCTTTCAATGCGTATGTGCGTATGTAAATCAGTAACTTTATTTTTGCAAATATATAATCAGAAAGTAAGCTCATCGACCACCATCCCTTTAAAATGTGATTACCCTCAACAATTTTTCCAGATCTGCACAAGTTAAACGAATGGAAGACAATAATAGAACAGCCTCCGTTACCGGACTGGCTCGGCTCTAGTTCAGAGGATGATGATGATGACGGATCCGATGATGATTCCGACACCAGTGACGACTCTGAGTGATTTGCAACCGTATTGCTTGGTATAAGAGTTTAAAGTTGTATACATGGTGTAAGGGAAACTTCCGATAACTAAGACAGAGGTAGTGCTGATGATTACAGACATGATACTGCTAAAAAACGCGAAATAAACCAAGTACCTGTATTTTTACTTTTTGTTTTTCACGCAGTATCGTATTTATATACAGATAAATAAAACGGTTATTCATATCGTATTGTTATGAAAAATAAAACTAGCAAAAAATCAGCTAACGCTCGGGGTTAACGGCCGTTAGACATAAAAGCAGCGCGTGCGCATGGTTGAAAAAATAAATAGATTTTGGGCTATTATGTTCGTAATCACCAGCAATAATATTACTAGACTTAATTTTCGGTAGTAGTAGTTAGTATATAAGCGACAACAGTGAAAACATAAAATTGTATTATGTGTAAACGTAAACTCAGAATAATTGATATTTCTATAGAATATTTTACCGAATCGAAGTAGAATTTCGTATAAAGTCAATACAGACATGGATCTTAAGTAATCACATAGAACTTCTATGTGGAAAGTATAGGGTAGATTTGCGTGGTAAAATCAACTGTGTACTAGATTATATAATGCGTGTATTCAGTAAATTGGCCAAGGCACATGGCAAGTGTCGACACGCTAGTGTGTACAATAAATTGTCTAAGGTGTCGACACACAAAGTACATATACGTTGTCTAATTAGAACTTTGGCCCATGTAGAGCCATCTTAGAGTAGTGACATTTCACATTGGGCACTTAGTTTGGGCCCCTTTACGAAAATTATAAAATATTTTCAATATAATGTCATTAAATGATCACCGAAATTACCCAAACAGAGTTATGCGACTTTTTGCGTTTTTGGGGTTGATTTTTTATTTATAAGTACTTGGGGGCCCCATTAGGTCCTGGGCTAGTACCTGGGATGGCGAAATGGTAAAGACGATACTGGGTCCATGGCGTACAGTATATATACTAATATATTTTGTATAATATACAATTTATTAATACCTTGCAATTATCATAACATGTAATGTGTATTGTCCCTCGATATTGTCTGTAACTCAGCGAACTTTAAGTTTATATTATTTTTATAATTATACGAAATAAAAAGAATAGAATATACATGTTATTTATTTCCTCAGTGCTTCATTCCAGAATTATAAACACCGATTTTTTAATGTTCGAATACATTTTACCTGACAATAACACGTTAATCGACACTTTAGGAAGTACCTATTTTACATACGTTTCTTCCTGTTGACATCGTGATAGTTTTGTATTTTTACATCTTATTTAATATGTTTGTTTGGAGATTTAAAGATCGTCTTTTAAAGAGATAAACAGCTACATTTTAAAATTGTAACAACCTTCTCAAAATCTCAGATTCGCATAATATCCATGTATTGGATCTAATCTGGTGCAAGGAATTTATTAAAATGTAATAAATCCGACAAAATCAAGTATAAAAACTGTGTCACAAAATTTATAGAATACAGAGTATATAGTATAAGTCATTAAATATTAATTATTTATCTCTATTCTAAAAAAAAGTAACTGGGGGTATGGGGTCGAGACCGATACTAATCGATGCAGAATAATGTGGGGAAGAAAGTAAGATATGTCACATATTCGTCGGACTTTTTTTTACGTTTTGTGGAAAAAATTGTAAATAAAACACCAAATACAATTTAAAAAAATGTTTCATTAATTTATTCACGGATAAAAACGTAAAATAAACGCTATTAAATAAATACAGACATGATTAGTTACATGAAAATGAAAACCAGATTCAGTTCATTAAAAATAAAACCATTGAAATTACATTATTTCAACGTTACAAAGGTGTCAAATTTAATAAAAAGTAACATGATTTATAACGATTACAAGCAATGCTTTTATCCTAGTGTTACAATGATTTGTTCATTATCAAATTTAATAGACTATGCGTACCGATAAATGTATACACGCTGTATTTATTACAACAATTCAAATATATTTCATATACATTTTTGTCATTAGTTAATCGGTACCCTGTTGCACGATGGCGTTAAACTACGACATTCTAGCAAACATGACACGACGGGCGGTGTGTGAAAGTGAATCCTATTATGTGTTCATTAAGATCTATTTTGCAATGACTTGGTGATATAGCTTTGCCAAATTTGCAGACAATAAAAATCTGTTAAATAATTCAAGTTAGAGCTATTGCACAATAAATATAAATGCCACAAGACTTATTACGATTTAAAAAAAATATCTAATCTAAAAATTACAACCAAGACTTAATACTCAGTGTTGCCACAACCGCCCGCCACAGAACTTAGTTCAAGATCAATATGTAACATACATGATTATTTACAGTACAGATACAATATCATTCACTCATTCACTCGACACGTTACAGATACAAAAGCGTTGGACCGACTCGCCAGTCGCCCGTGCGATCGCAAGCTTTATACATAGATGGCACATACAGCGATATTTGGTCCCAGTATTTTATGATAAGTTTGGTATATTAGTACACAGACTACCTTCAATAAATACCGTGGTGAGTGAATTTAATACATTATGAAACTATTTGATTCAAAATAATTATTTCAGAAAGCGATCATGACGGTAAATCTCTATGGCAAACTCGCAATTTTGAAATAAAGAATCGTGAACGGTTAGGATCTTGGGTCTCGATTTCATGTAACTACCGTAAATTACTTACTTATTGAAGATATCTGATAATTTCTTAGTCTTATAGATAATTGGTCACAGGGAATCGGGGCCCAAGATCGTAAACATATCGTATGAAAACATTATTGCAGAGAATACAGGCTCTGATTTAATTTCAAGGACGTTCATAAATCCCTTAGCTGTGATTGGTTGGTGCACAATATGCGATGTTCGATCATAATCCTACGCGATATTGATTGAAGTTAGTCTATGATTAGGTACCAGTAACGATGTCAAGAAATCTTCCATTATATTTTAATATAAACAAGTACGAAATGTATGAATTTATATTGCTTTAAAATTCATTTATTTTCGATTATTTTTAATGCAATGTAATGCCATTCGTAAACATTCCGTTGCGTTTATTATCTATGCATTTTAGGCGCGCATTTTGACAGTTCATAATGGCCACAGACGATATAATATTTATTGCATTTTAATAAATACTGCTTTAAAACAGCTCTTTATATTGTATATCGATATTAATAAAAACACCTAAATAATCTACATTAAGTGACAATCGAATACAATAAATTATAGAGACAATGGGATGATAAGATGGTATTATGTACAGGGCTTTTGAAATCCATAATTACGATACACTACACATCCCATTATCGCTCTACACAAAGATTATATTAGATCATAGACAAAATACTCTATGCTCCATCTCTGTCCATTTCTAAGGTTTGGTATAAAAAGCTAGGTATTATTCTTGTGCGTTGTACACATCGCAACCATTTATAAAATTTAAACCATTTATTAAAGATTGTAAATCGAAGCTACATAATGTTAAGGGCAATATTTTCTATCTAGCTGCGACACGCTAATATCAATTGGAATACACACTGCTACAACAATAGTCTCTATGCAAACTGTAATAAAGATCATTTTGTTAAATACGCTCAACAGTCACAAACGTAGTCCTGACCCCATATTAAGAGTCTTATGTACCAGGAACTATGAGAGATTTTCAGTCTCACAACACTAAAAGCCGAAAGAAATATTTTTGGATCATACAAACATTGGTCTTGATACGGGGATCGAATCGACTCGAGTTTTACTATTTTCAAGATTCCGCAGTCAAAGAGTGCTATTATCTTTTATACTATAAATACCAGCTGTATTTTTACCAGAATATATTTTATCATGGCGGGTAACCCAAGTAACAAAAAAATCAAAAGGTAAACATAAAACAACAAACTAGTGTACCAGCTCCTTTACTTTTTCTTCATTTATTTTGACACTTTATTTCAGTTTACATAGATATAACTTTAGTTTCTCCATTGCATACAATAAATTCTACTAACACATATTCGCGATAAAATACATACAACTAAGCAAAGTAAAGCTGAAGCCAAATCGATTAATAAAATATGTCATATCAGTCGATAAAAAAGTAAATTTTTGTCCGATTTCATCGACCTTTGCTTACTTTAGTTGATCCTTAACGCCTATCACAGATGAAAGATGTGCCATAAATAGCTTGCACAGCTTTGGTGTGTAGGGCGTTAAGTGTCAACTAAAGTAAAGCAACAGTCGACGAAAACGGGTATTAGTATCTCGACAAAGAAAGGGACATATGATTAGGGATATATGACATAGGACACTGTCTCGTTCTTTCATTGGCAGTAGATCCCTCCCGTCCTCTGTCGATGTGCAGAACTTAAATCCGAATGAAAATATTTTATAACTAGAGACCGTATAGATATTAAAATAATTATTTTTTCATAATACAAAACCATTTAATGCAATAAATAAAGCCTTATTTAGACGCAGATAGTTTATTGCATGACACAGATGAGAATAGAAAACTCATTGTTTACGAGGTTCTGTCACATACAGTTAAAAAAATAATATGACGCAGCTTTGTAAATTACGGCTTTCTGGAGGCCAATTCTCGTAATTTTAAATATTCAAAATATTTTTCCGATCTAGTCTCAGCGTCAAGAAAGTTGCAAATGGCATTCTCTTAAACCAATAATCAACGTCAAATGCACCTAGCATTAGCAGTAGCATTATACCGTTTTGGCTTCAGTCAACTTTTATTCTACATTCAATCTCATTACGATCTATGTTCCAGATATTTTCTCGCCTAAATCGTACGAGAAACTCTCCCCATCTTAATGGGACTTCAATCGTCAGTAACTGTAAATAAAAAATTATAATTTTTCAAATAAAAATACTTTAATTCCATTTTGTCTTTGAATAGCGTATTGCATATTTATATAAAACATGTAAAATTCATTAAATATAAAATTGATCGATCGTCTATATCCAATCCGGTCTCTAATTATAAATTAAAAAATAATCCAAAGCAATTCAGTCTCTTAACTTACTTTTAGACACTATGACTAAGTTCTTTTTATTTACATTTTTTATTTTCGACAACATTGTGTACGCGCCGAATATTTACAAGTTTCATGCTTGTGCGCTTAATAAAAAATGCTGAATCCATTGCTATTAATAAAAACACTGACTTTAGTCAGTTTGGATACAATAAAGCCTTTTATTATAACATTGACTATACAAGTAACTTCTAAAACGATATTACGTATTGAAGTATAATTCGAAATGTGACGTAACATTACGTCATACGTACAACACGCGCGAAATAACTTAGCCGAGCTGAAGTTAGTCACTTCACTTGACCTCTACACCTCCAGTCACATTTTAAACGTTGTTTAGATGGATACTTTATTGTATGACACATACAAGAATACAACAGAAACCTCTTGTTTACGAGGTCTTGTTATACAGTTTGATTCGTATGACAGGGCCTCGTAGTTTTTTTTATTAATTTGTTTGACGAAACGAACTGGTCACTTGTCAGATTGTAAGCGTAACGCTTGCCCATAAACAGACGCTATACAGAACTTTGAATTACAAAGCAATACATGGCACTGGACTGCACACGTCACACCATAAGATGTCAAGTCTCATAATGCCCAGTAATTTCACTGGCTTCAATGCCCGTCAAACCGGAACACAACAGTGCTTTCACACTGCTGTTTGGCGACAGAAAAAGACGGCGCTAAATTACTGTTTTCTGTTTTATTCTCGCCTTAATTAAGCATCAAGTTGGCCTTAAAAACAATATCTGGAGCGCCTCTGACCAACTTCAGACCAGCCAAGATATTTCGTATTGAATATAACTTAAAAACAAGTTTCTATTAAAAAAAAACACGGGCACAAAGCCACGGAACCACGCGTCCACATACAAGTTAAAATTATAAAAACATACATTTACTATCTAATTATAATTTACAGGTTATTTACAATAAAAAAAGATCATTTTAATAAATACATAATTTGGCTGAGTTTTTTTTTTATTTTATTTCTGATACCGCCGAAATGATTTAGTTATTGTCGTTCACTATTTCCGAAATGTTAATAAGAACGGAATATGTAAAATAAATAATACACATATAGCTGTGTAGTGTTTTAGTGAATAGTTTGAATTTCCCGTGTGAGTCCACATTATATCACAGTAGCATCCGCTAGTACCATCCTGTTCCATCCCGTTCCATCCCGTTCCATCCACGACCGCCACTCGCACTGACTAGGCTATATACAAACGCTTCCTATTCGGCATCCGCACATGACTTTACAGTGTTGTAGGTTTCATTATTTTATTTGATTTTATAGCACACATAACGATTTATTTCGTCTTAAAGATATGACGTATTCATCGTCATATAAAATTATAACGTTTCACCAAAGAATTTAATGTATATTACTAGACAAGCTGCGCGGTAGGTACATAGAAATTGTACCACTAAGTCGCGGTCAATTGACCGTAACTCAATATTTACCATCTCGCTGACAACTAGAACCCCTCGGTTTGTGAGCTGTCAAACCCCCGCGTTATGTGACGCAATTTTACTTCTAAACAGCCCGTCTAGTAGTATACATTTAAGTCTGCGTTTCACGTGTAATTCAACAAACAGAAAATAATATGTCATAAATTTTATATGACGTACGTCATACAATTTACACTAAAAATGTTTACGCTCTTAATCCGATTCCAACCCGAGAAATCTCGGTCCGAGGTACCCGTAGTACAATTTATACGAAATTTCGCACAAATCGATTACGTATTCCAAATTCGAGACTATCTCCAGTTCAGATGATAACTTCTCACCCGGATCGAACACAGTGCATAAACACTACTTACCTATAACACCGTAAAATCACACCGTGCCTATTTAAAACAAGTCAGTAAGTATAGTACCGAACCACGCGCAGACTACAGGCAAGGCGTATGTGAACAGCGCCTTCTGTAGTGAGGGTCTGTGTGTACCATCCGCAGCATCCGCCACCGGAGACTCCGGCGGGGGCTCCGGGATTGTCCGGACACTCGTGTCCTCCACCCGCGGGACTATGTCGCTCGTGTCCGGCACATCCGGGATGTCCGGAATGTCCGGGATGTCCGGAGTGTCGGGCAGCGGTATGTTCTGGCGCACGTTGGTAGTGCCGGGCATGTCGAGGATGCGCGGTACTTCGGGTATGATGGGAGTGGGTGGTGTTGGCGGTTGGTCAGGGTGTGTGGGTGTGTCGAAGCTCTCGTCCACTGGGATGGTGCCTGAACCTGGAATTTTATGGTGAATTTTAGTGGGTCAACAACAAATCGAATTCTAATTTCTTCACTAGCTTCACAAGCGAAAAATAAATACACACATAACTTCAAAAAGCCAAAGATGCATTCCCTAGTTGACTGGTTTTAAACCTACGACTTCCGTCTCGACAGTCTGTACCACTCCCGGCTAGCCTATTGCTGCTTATACATAAATAAATAAATACACTCAACAGGCACACACATAGCCCTGATCCATCAGGCTAAGGTATCGTGGGTATCAGGAACTACGAAATTACTGGAAGACTCGAGAAATTACTGGGTATGATAAGTAAAAAAAAAATACACACCTGTGTCATAATCATCGGGTTCACTATCCTCATCATCAGGAGGTCCGATGTCGGGATCATTTCCGAAGTCTCCCGAACCGGATCCCGACTCTACTCCCTCTAAGTCATCCTGTGACGAAGATCCGCTCGGTTGAAGATCTGTAACCAAAATATTGTTATATAGTATTTTACTAGACTGCCATGGTGACGCAGTTGTAATGCGTACGCGTTACGATTAAGCTAAGGCTGACGTCTCGGGTTCGATCCCCGGGTCGGGTAAAGTGGTATTGGGATTTTTATTTCGAAATGGTCAGTCAGGTCAGTCAATGCGTCAGGTAAAATTAACTGTTATTTCAGACTTTTATTTATAAAAATTCCTTAATTTTTATAATTAAGTATCGAATAGAGCCACGGTATAGGCAGTTATGTATACAGCATAAATGAGTCGGCTCGACCGGCTTGTTACCACTGTATTACAGAAAACCGAGAGAAATTGCCGTGAATAAGATTTCCGGAGCCAAAATCCCTCTTCCTCTTTCCGATTCTTATTCCCTTCTTTTATGGTTGCCTACGCATACATCATTTCTTTGGTACCATAGGCGCCTGATAGTGATGGTTTTTAAGTACTATTATGGGTTGAAAGAGATTGAAGCCATAGAAATGATGGTTATTATAAGACTTAACATCCTATGTCTCGGGATGATGAATCTATAGTGCAGTACTAACAAATTGTTATCCAATAATAGGGTAGTTGACTAGATTTTTTTAATTATTTAAATCAATAAGTTACGTTACTCAAAATCTATTGCAGAAAGAATTTTGTAAATCGGACCACAAAAATAAATAAATTAGTAGCCATTCAAATCCTGTAGAAGGAGTAATTGTCAAATGACAGATGACGCAAACTTTGACGTCACCATGTAAAATATGCATTATGGTACCCACGTGCAAGCGAGATAGTGAGATATCCCTACTACGCACCCACTTTTCCTCATACCAACATTTAAAGTCATAACTGCGGGCACATTTCTGAACCATTTTGATTGTGTTCTAATAAAAGGGTTTCTTTTGCGTATCATTTTCTGTTGCTTATAAAATAATGTATATAATTCAATATAGGAAACTACCCTATTCTGAATGGTGTTGCTTCTGTTTATGGGCAGGTGTTACTATCAGGCGAGCGTACGGCTCGTCTCACCATTTAGTTGATTTAACATATATGAACATTCGTAAAGACATTTTTAGTCATCCAACACTCACCACTGTATCCGGAGTCAGTCCATTCGACCTCAACACCGTTGAAGGCATCCTTCAACCTTGCAGTGAGGGTCTTGAGTGTGTCAGTCTCTGCGGTTGCTATGGTAACGGCGGCAGGTACTACCACTCCGCGGACCTCTGGGTTTGAAGCCAGACCCGCTGTACCTTCGCCTGCTGCGTTTAATGTGTAACTGGAAATTAAGACCAAATTATTATTATGTAAATCTACAAGTGGTAGAATTGGGCTGCAGTCAGTTTTCTTTTCTTTTATTTTTTTGCCTGAAGCGTGAATGGGCCAGATCATCGGACAGAAGTGGTACCACTGTCTCACAGAAAACTAACTTTTGCACCGAAGCGGCGATAGTTTTATGTATATTGGAGCTCACCATCTCAGTTTTGCTATTACATTTTGCAGTCGCTGACATTGGCAATATCCTCCTGTCCAAATGTCCCTTACGAGAATAAAATTTGAATGACGGGTATCGAGGCTAAGGTTCTTGTGACTTTGGTCGGTATGCCTCCGAGGGGAGCAGTTGAAAACAAGGTTGTAGGCTAAACAATATGCTATAAGGTTTAGCAATATGCTGAACTGGCGCAATTGAATTTGGTGCAAAGTAACAATGTCGTTTTTAAGTTATTCCAATTAAATATTGTAAAACCTTATGCTGTAATCATTGTAAACTAGTTTTGAAAAGAGCAACGCTGGAGTTTCTTGCTCGTTCTTCTCGAGCGAAACAGCATTCCGAACTAGTGGTAGAATTTTGACGGAATCTAAATAATGTTTTATGGATTCAATAAATATTTTGAATTTGAATTTTGAATTTTCTTCTTCTTATTGTGTTACACCGAATAAACGCTTCTTTTTCTTTCTTTACAATGCCTCGCAATGCACTGATTCAAAAAATCCCCAAAACATAATAGAGAAGCTACAAGACGTACCTGGCGACTTCAGTTCCGTTGAAGCACGGCGCGTTGGGCTGACTGGCGGAGTTGCACAATAACGCGGGCAGATGGTTCCAGTACCGACGAGTGTTGCGCACGCGCATGCGAGTCTCGCGGACCAACTTCTCCAGGGCAGGACCACCCCACTCTGAACCTGGGGATAACCGATGGAGATATAACAAATGTGCAAATCTACTTGTAATTGGAAACATGCAAATTACAGTCTTATGAACTCCTGTCTTCAGATACCTATGTCATGGATATAAGAACTATGTGGGACTTTCCGTCCCACAACACCCCGTAAAGAAAAGTATAAAAAATCACACAAACAATTTAATCAAAGGCAATTAGAAATAATCTAGTATAGGTACCTAAATTAGGATTGCAGCTGATAAAGAAAGATGGAAAGTAAATTAGGTTTTATCCTCTGAAAATCTTACCGTACGATTACGCAATAGCAAGCTGCCACTTCTCGTCGGATTCCTGCGAGACAATATCTAGTAATAACCCAGTCGAGCCGACTCATTTATACTGTATTCGAAAGTGTCCACAGCGAGGCTATACCACTTAAAAATGCATGTATCCCCCAGGTAATCACCAGCCATCCCAGTCCTGGACAGCACAGGCTGGATACAGATCCACCACCCACCATCTGGACCTAGTCGTCGGTACATCGTGTAGCGGGGCATCGCACCTTATGCCTACTTAAAATTACGCTCTTTAACTTACCGTGACCGTCATCACTCTTGGCAGCAGGCTTCTTCTTCTTCTGGTTCTTTTTATCAAACTCGTATGACTTGAAGTTGATATCAACCTCACCGGCGGGCGCAGGTTCAGGGTCCGCGTCCCGCTTGTTCCTCTCATGTCTCTCATACTCCTCCAGAGGTATATTCCCTCTCACGTACTCAAGGAACTTCGCCCTCAACGTGGCCTGTTCAGCCATCTCAGCCGCCGCCTTCCTGATTTCCTCAGGAGTTCCGATACTGAGGAGCTGATGATCTCCATTCACGAGGCTCTCGAACGAAGCCTCAAGTTCGAAGTCAGTGTCTCCATTCCCCTTCTGATTCCAGTCGAAGTCTGGAATGGATCGAGGGGATCTTCTGGTCCTGTCTGGTGCGAAGAAGGGTCCAGCGCCTCCCCCACCCCCCAGAACTGGTTTCCCACAGCCGGTGAATATCCTCTGCGATATTTCCTGGTTGTGCTCTTGGAAGCTCATGATGGCTTCGGATATTTTGATGTCAATCGGTTCGACGACCATAGCTATGTTGAACGGGCCGAGTAGACGATCGGCGACTTTGTCGACGGCGTCTGAAAGAGTGTACACAAAAATGTATCACCATTTATTTCGAACTCATTAAACTAGTTAACAACAATTGTCTTTTTCATTTGGAACTGAAATCAGTAGAATAACGTAATGCAGCATCAACCTCCTTTTAATATATGAGGAAATATAAAAAAATATTTCACGCCCGCCCTGGGAAATAAAAGAGCTTTGATCTGATTGGCGGAGATTTCAACCTATCGCCCCAGCAGGCCTTCGGGGATGGACTTACCACCAGGGGATCATCACGCCATCTCGTTTTTTTTTAATAAGCTTGAATGACGAGACAAGAGGTCGCTCGCCTGATGGTAAGCGCTACGCCTGCTCATAAACAGAAGCAACGCCACACAGCACTTTAAATAACAAAGCACTGCATGACACTGGACTGCGCTCGTCACCCCGAGACATAAGGTGTTAAGTCTCATAATGCTCAGTAATTTCACTGGCTGCAATGTCCTTCAAACCGGAACACAACAGTGCTTAGACACTGTTGCTTGACGGCAGAAATAGACAAAGCGGTGGTACCAACCCAGCCGGCCTCTCGCAAACAAAGGACCTACCACCTTGTCCTTACCGGTCATCTCGAGTGTACAGCCAAATCCTGGGACTTTCTTATGAATTAAATCTAAAGTTCAAATCCTCCACGTCTCGGTAACGTATTAAGAAGATACTGACCGACATACGCATCCCAGTGGTCTCCCAGGTCTGCATGCGCGGGTAGACAGCCGCGGATGACATTGTGACAGTATCGGGAGCATGCGAGACGGTCGCTGCCGCCGCACGCTCCGCAGTAACGAAGCCGCGCCCATGACGTCACGCACTCTTGGCTTACACCCACCTGGGGATCAAACAATATATCTCTATTGACTACAACTTTTGTTCTATCCGTATGAACGGTGCAAAAATCACCTTGTCTTCAAACTCAAAGGAAGTTTCTTCAAAGGTTTCCTTATTTCCAAAATTAAAGGAAGTTTCTACTAGGTCACATGTTATCGTTTATGGGCTATCTGATATGGTCTTCTCCGGATAGATTTCACAAATTAGCCAATCATAATACAGTTTGAAGAACACACGTACGTACTTACTACTTACGTTTCATTAGTTGGTTTCGGAATCTATCCAGTTAATTAAAAATTAAAAATTAAAATCATTTCTTAAAATCAGCCAATAATCGATTGACTTCTACAATATAAATAAACTGTTGCCAAACATAACACTATATTTCAACTTATTGGGATCCCGGTTTAACTATGGAGATCTAAAGATCTCAGATTCTATCTACTGGATAGGCTTACTAAATGATACGGAGATAATGTGGTACAGCGATTTATCTATCCAGATATCTTTTTTTTATATCATAGGCCGGTAAATGAGCAAGTGGGTCACCTGATGGTAAGTGATCTCCATCGCCCATGTACGCCCACAATACCAAAAGGAGCAGCAAGCTGCTACTTTACTCCGGTTTTCTGTGAGACAGTGGTAACGAGCCGGCCCATTCACGCTGTAGACAAAACTGTCTACAGCGTGGCTCTACCATTAAAAAAAATCACAACATCGAAGTTATATAAACTATGCTTTGAGTGGGCAATACAAAACAATCTCCTTAAACGGTCGGCATCTTGTTTTGTAATTAACAATAAAAATTAAGCAGAGACGTTAATTCTTCCGATGACTAAATATGTAAGGGCGTGAATCACTTGGTTTAAATTTAAGTGTGATTATTTGCGAACAGCGACAAACAAACCAACACGTGTTGAACATATCAACACGAATACAATGTTATAAACAATTTGTATGTGTGTTTGTTATTTGATATATATTGATATTATGAATGTCAAATAATTATGTGAATACATTTGTTGTTCTGAGATAATGACTAATTAAACCTTTATACATTCATCTCTCATTAGTTGGGAGTCTGCTTAAAAAAAATGGTAAAAGTATATTTTTTTACAATATCACAAATAGTTTTGACAGCCTCCGTGGCGCAGCGGGCGAGTAGTCAGCTGCGAAGTGAGAGGCCGTGGATTCGATTTCTGCACACATGTGTGATCTACAAATATTTGTTTCGGTACCGAATGTTGTGGGACCGCAATTCCTTCATAGTTCCTGATACCCACAATAAAGTTTAACCTAGTGTGGGATCAGGACTACGTGTGTGACTGTTGGGTTTATTTATTATTTATTAACTATCAAATAAACGTGCGAGCAAATCCACGTGTAATAGCTAGTTATTGCAATAAATCTGAATGTCGCTGCGGCGCCGAGTGGGATCAACGTTCTCAGAAGTCAGAGCCGGCGCTCCGCGGCGAGGCGCTTGTGATAATGACTCATTGCGAATGTCACCTCAACTAACTAGACGGGATAAACGGGACTTACGTAGTCTATTTAGGTATATGGACATTAATGTCAGAGTGTAAAAATCATGCAGTCTGTCAACGATAGTGTCTAGACGGTGCCATCTTGCCGTGCGAGTTGAAACAACTAAGGCCGGTACAGAGCTCGGTGCTCGCTGTTTTGTAAGTTTTACCTCTTCTATGTGATGATTTTTTATGCTGTATTATAATGACTGACGGATTGGTTATTATTAATTAGACAATATTATCTACTCTGCTGAGTCAAGTGGTACTCAATAACTTATATTTATCAACGATATTTGCTATATAGCTTATATTTACAACGATTAGATATTATCTACATTTTTCTCAACATCAAACACGTTGGGTTGGATCGTAAGGTTGTCTGGAAGAAATCGCTGTTTGCGATAAGACCGCCCATTGTATCACCCTTACTGTATGATCCTCGTTTTATAAGCTACCTACTTTATTTAGAGTGCAATAAAGAATATTCTATCTATCTACGTTGATAGACTACATAACTTTCTGTCTAGGTTGATACCGTTCTAGTGTAATTAACGCACTTCGAAGGAGGAGGGATGGTTATGCGGACTCACCAGCCTTCAGACCCAGTTGACCCGAACGTCAGCTGGGTCGGTTCTCTAACCACAATATCTACGCTGCTATACCAAAACCCGGCCTTCTTCGGCGCAAATGGAACACTCCCGGCGGAAACTTAATGTAGTCTGGATTGCTGTCAAAACGCCTACCAACCTGCAGCCCAGGTTCAGAGACATTGCGTCGTTCGACGGTTGCCAGAATTTTGCCGGCCTGCCATTACTACACACACGCTGACAACGGAACGTGCCTCGCCTGAACGAGCCACTGTTGGTTTTCACCATGTGTGACCATAATCGTGGATAATATCCTCCCACCAGCAATTGATGCCCGACTTAGGAATCAAACTTAGAACTACATGAATCTCTAGCGATAGCTACTCTAGTAGCTGAAAAGGCGATGGTGAAACATAACAAAACTAAAAGCGATTACACAAATACATAACATGGTTACATTACTCATGGCAGTTTAAAAACCGCGCTCGCTCCCGTTTAGTGAACGTTTCCTCCATGCCGAAAAGGATGTTTACAATGTTCCGCCTCAGAAATAAACTCTCGGCTCTCGCGTCACCTCACGTCCTGGCAATTCTTTCACGTGTTATTTCATCTTACATATTATTTCGTTTTAGAAATGAAGGTCGCTTCTTAACCTCTGCAGATTATGGTTAGGTTAAAGAGTAGTTAAATTAAAAAGAGTAAATAAACTAAGTAAAGCCGTAGGTACTGTTACAACCAAATACTTTAATGTAGACAAGCTGCGCGGTATATAGAAATTGTACCACTATTGACCGGTCAATTGACCGCAACTGAATATTACCATCTCGCTTACTCTCAACTAGAACCCCTATCGCGCTCTCTGTCTGTGAGCTGTCAAGCTCCCGCGTTATGTGACGCAATTTTACTTCTAAACAGCCCGTCTAGTAGTATACATTAAAGTCTTTGGTTACAACCCTAAACCTCGAAACATCAGCATTTTCATAATATAAATTGTTTACTGTACATAAAATGCTGAATTGTTATTTTGAAAAGCATAATTATTAATTCCCATTTCATTTAGCACAGTTAGTTCAGGGCCCGTTAACATAGAGATCTGGAAGTCAAATGTTGTGTTTAGTAATAGTTTTTGTTTTTTTTTCCAATAAACTTTACGTGTGACTCAAGTAGTTTTTTTTTTAACTAATAGGGTCCGTCGCGTCACAGCACGAAAGATTTTATTCCCAGTCTGGGTCTCGTAAGTTTCATGAAAGAGAATGCAGTGGTATCTACACTGGACTAAAGTATACGAAAGACCTACCATTTAATCTCATTATTTCTGATACAATCTTGGTGTCCTAGATATAATAACATCACTGATAAGTATATTAGTTCATATTTTCGGAGCCTAGAGGAAAAAGGTTACTTCAAAAGGTGGCGATGACCTAGCGGGGGATACGAACTATCGTGGGTTCGACACCCACCTCAGAGGGGCTAGCACGGAAACTTGCGAAAAGTTATTCGAGCTGTCACCGACAACAATTTCTATGAGATTTTGGTACAGCGCCTCTATCGTACGTAAAAGAAACTAATATATATGGAATATAGACCAATGATATTTAAGGAATTATCTATCGAGCCCTCGATACCTTTACATTACGATTTCGATAGTTTTCCGTGCTAGCCCCTCTGGACACACTGCTTTATCGAAGCTATACAACCTGTAAACCTGAGAATTCTCCATAAGAAGGATGTGAAGTCTACAACCTGCAGTAAACCAGCTGGACTAAGGCCCAACCCACTCTCATTCATAGAAGAGGCCCGTGACCAGCAGTATATAATACGGGGCTGGTATTATTTTATTTTTTTTGTTTTGTGTATGATACTCGTACCTTCTACAGTATATCATTAAAATTGCAATATAGCTTTATGACCAATGAGTAATTTAAATTAAACCTACATTTCTAATGAGACTAGGACTAAGAATATGTCCAATAACACTTTTCCTATTGTCTCTATTAAGGGGAAGACACAATGTTCACGTGTTCTTTACGAATGAATAGCACTCACTGCACTTACACTAACCATTCACTACACTAACTCAAACTCTTGTCCTCTTTAGTATTCTCACTAAGTCTGTGTTGTCAAGGAGCTAGATTGCCTCGATATTCACATGACGATGAAGTCTTTGTTCGTGAGCTTCGACATATTTTTTTAAGATGTTTTTCACGAAGTCCACTTTAAGGTCCCGATGGAGATCGGCTGGTATTAAAATAATTTATAATAGATCTCAGGGAATCCCATGGGGTCGGAGAGTCGAGACTATGTAACACTATCTCGTTTATTTATATTGTAACTGTTTCCATCAAGGACGTGGATGATTTACTTACGTAGGTATATTTGGCATATCGCCAGTGTAGTTTTTCTACGAACTCATTGAAACCCATTTATGTTTCGTCTAGTTGGATTTTATTTCACACTATTTACTAAGAATGCAGTCAAAACAGTGCGAGAGATCTATGTTGTATTATATATGATGACACATCGGATATTCTCGACTGACTGCCTCGGTGGCGCAGTTGTAATGCGTACGCTGTGCTGAGGTCTCGGGTTCGATGTACGGGTCGGGTAAAGTGATATTGGGTTTTTCTATCGTGAAATGCTTAATGTCAACCTGGAGTCTGAAATTGTGCCCGATATGGCGAAAAGCTCGCCCAATTATGGGATAAGCAATAAGCTCGGCGAAAAGAAACGAGCAGGTCGCTCGCCTGATGGTAAGCGCCACGCCTGCCCATAAACAGAAGCAACACCACACAAGAACATTAAATTACAAAGCAAGGCATTGGACTGCGCTCGTCACGTCGAGACATAAGATGTTAAGCCTCATAATGCCCAGTAAATTCACTGGATTCAATATCTTCCAAACCGAAACACAACACTTTCATTTCGGCAGTCCGTTCCACTTCCATCTTCACTTCAGACAGCCTCCGTGGCGCAGTGGCCGAGTAGCCGGCTGCGCAGCGTGAGGCCGTGGGTTCGATTCCCACACCGAGACAAACGTTTGTCTAATCCACAAATATTTGTTTCGGGTCTGGATGTTGTGGGTTGGCAAGTGCCTCGTTGTTCCTGATACCCACGATACAGGCTTAACTTAGTGTGGGGTCAGGACTATGTGTGTGACTGTTGGGTGTATTTATTTATTTATTTAGCTTGGCTATCAGCGGTTACACGCTGATGACGTACCTTGATCATATTCCTGACGACGTCAGCGCCGGCACGCAGCGCCTTGTGGAAGGTGCGTGTGGCGACTACGGCTCGTCGCAACTGGACCGACAGCTTGTTGGGCACGTCCTCGAACGGTTGGATATCGCGCATGTGCTCGTTTACACACTTCAAGTATCTAGAATGAGAGAAGACATGGTAAATCATGCGTATTTTTAAATTTGCACTATCGAGACGAGTAGATCGCGAGTAGTCCACGATTCTTCAAGTAGGTATTGTGGATGCTTATGAGCAGTGAAGATCACTTACCATCAGGTGACCCAACTGCGCGTTTGGTGGCCTCAGTTATACAAAAACCTTGTAAATTTTATTTTATTTTATATTACACAATACAGATTACAATTATTGCAAATATATAATATATAATTATACAGTTATAATTTTAATCTAGATTATAGTCCAAATGTTTAGGATTTCGCGCCATTGTCACATAAATCGTTTACAAGCGCAGAAATAGCAACAAGTGCAAAATTTACAGATTTATCTGAGTAACTTTATCTGACATAAGAAAATGGGAATAGTAAGCCAAGAAACAAAACAGCAAACGTTTTTTAAAATGTTATACCCATAAAACAGAAATTTCCAGTAACTTCTTTATTAGAAAGACTAGCAACAGGCGTCTCACAAACGATACAATAAAACCGAATGTAAAGTAACATAGTTGCTGAACAAACATGGGGCAAGTCCATATGCGATGTTGACTCTGCTACTGGGAAAGTGGGTGACGAGTAAGGCGTAGTACATGGTGAGACAGAAGTTAGGCAAGCTATGTTGGATAAATGTTTTGGTAGACTAACACCCGGTTTCTGAAAGGCTGATCAAATTAACATTTAACTAACAGAACTTTGATTTTGAACCCGCTGTCAAATCAATTCGAGTTGCTGAAACGTTATGTAGTGAAAAAATTAAAAAATATTTGATTTCTCTTTAGTAGCCTTTGACATACGATTTTTCATATTAATTTGAAAGTTATGTTAACTAACATGTGTGTCAAATCAAAGGTGTTTTTTTTGGTGTTTTTTTTTTGTTTTTTTTTGTTTTTATCACGCTTCTAGCAACCCAATTTCGACCTGACATGAGATTTTACATTTCATAACTTAATTTTACACTGATCAGCCTTTCAGAAACCGGCTCTTAGTATGTAAAATTACCATACCAAAATGCAGCAATAGCCTGGAGAGGAATGGTATGGACTGCCGAGACCGAAGTCGTGGGTTCAATCAGTCTCCCAGGACACACACCTAACTTTTCACGTGTGTTTTCATGTTTAATTATCGCTTGCTCTACAGGTGAAGGCAAATATCATGAAGAAACTGCATACTTTTGAGTGGTAGAGCCACGCTGTAGACAGCAACGGTCAACGGTAAGGTCGGCAACGTGCCCATGTCTATTTTGATATTGTACCACTCTAAAAAAAACTCTAAATGTTATAGTTCCTGAATAAATCGAATTAAAAATTTATATCCAGAATATCCTTTTAAAGTCCAAGGACTAGCTGCTCCATATTACCGAACTGCCTATTCCGTAACTATGTATGTATAGTACATATACTTCGGTACTTGATGGTAGTCAGATCGCAATACGATTTTGAAAATCCAATGCTAAAATATTGACAATCAAAATTAAGATCAATTTTAGATTTTCGACTTTACCATGTATGTGGATCTATTATTATTGATACCAACTTTCTGCAACACCCAGTATAAGCAGTTCTATCGGAGGGGCGAGCCCGAACAACTTACGAATAAATATTCGAATTGAGAACGCTATATGCTTTGTATGAATTTTCAAAAAAACAAATTGACATTTCGATTCGAATACGTTTTCGCAAGTTGTTCCTGCTAGCCCCTCAGTACATCTCTGTCACATTTCACCACTCTCACGTAGCGCCAGCGTGTATTATTGCCATTTTATGGTCGCCTCCCACACTTGTATGTATATTTGTCAACGTGCCTCGAAAGGAATTAATATAATCTCAATGCAGATAGAAATTTTCTGCAATAAATAGTTAAATATTTGCATTTATATTGCTACAACTCAATCCGGTTTCAGTTTCTTGTTCGTACTATGTAGATTCTACTTAATAGGTTTTGTTCATGGCTCTAGCCGCGTAAATGTCTTTCCGGAATAAACAGTAGTGTATGCCCTAATCAAAGTCATGGGCTACCAAATTTCATCCAAGCCATTAAAACGTCCAACATCCAAACTTTAAATTAACTTTACAAGCCTATGGGGCCTAAAATGTTTGGCGAAATTTTCTCCAAAGATTTTTTAAATACAGGTTCAAGTTAAGATCAAATTTTAAGCTTAGATTTTAGCATGTGTATAAGCTTTATTCATAGATATTTCTAATGTTAAGGCTTTGTAGGCATCAGTGACCTTTTCTCTAGAAATGTAACATGACTATAAATTTCACAATGCTCATACAAAAACTGGTCACGGCCCATCACACGCTTTCAAGTACATAAAATGGCAGGTGCGAAGGCATATACGAGAATGTTATTTTGTTTCGTTTCTATGAATGAATGTCTAGAACTCTAGATTGTGTGTTTAAAGATACAGCTAGGTGCTGGGGATGTGATATATATTCGTAACGCGTACGCATTACAAGTGCGCCACCGAGGCAGTCAATAAACAAAGTATTTCAATTATTCAATATAAAGTACTACAATACAATACAATAGAACATTCCAGTAGACCAGTGGTGTACTGCGACACGATGTCAATTAAAACGTAGGGTTGTTGCCTTGGTTTTTTTTATAGAATAGGCCGTCAAACTAGCAAGTGGGTCACCTGATAGTAAGTGATCTCCACTGCCCGTGTACGCCCACAATACCAAAATAATTATGGATGCGTTGCTGACCTTAAAGGAAAGGATAATTAAGGGATTGGGAAGGTCTACAGGGTAGTACATTGTGTCAAGTTTTTTTTTATACTTATGTCACGACTTACGTAACAGAAATATGTGTGAAGATAATACGTTTCCAATACGATCCGCTAGGGGCGCTGTACGGATTTACGTACATATGACGGATGACGTGACAGCTATCGAATATTTCGCAAATACAAGGTGGTAGGTCTCTCGTATGCGAGAGGCCGTCTGGGTTGGTACCACCGCTTTGACTATTTCTGCCGCCAAGCAGCTGTGTGTATGCACTGTTGTGGTCTTGTTTGAAGGACAACGAAGCCGATGAAATTACTGGGCATTCTGAGACTCAAAATCTTATGTCTCGGGGTTAGGAGCGCAGTCCAATGCCATGCAGTGCCTTGTAATTCAAAGTTCTGTGTGATGTTGCTTCTGTTTATGGGCAGGCGTGGCGCTTACCATCAGGCGAAAGACCTACTCATTTCTTCACTCGCGCTAATAAAAAAAACAAACTACGGGCAGTGATTACGAAATAACGCATCCAATTTGTCTTATGCAGCTTATGCTAAGTACTTGTGAAGACCAAACACGTGACAACCCTAGAAAATGTTTATAAAGACAGCCCTATAAAACACCCACGGGACACTTTAACTGCCACAAGCACGTTAACAAACGATTAACAGTGATAATGGGCTCGTAAGCGCGAGCTCATACTGATATCATCATAAGCACTACTGACCAGTTATGTTCGCCGCAGGACGTCTCCAAAGATATCATACTGGTGTCATGCAATAGTACATTGTCGTAGATAACGTGCGAGTTTTAACCGACTTTAAAAAAGAGGTTCTTATTTCGTCTGTATATATATTTTTGTGTACGCATAACTCCGCTCAATGCGGTCAATCTCAATTCGGCGTGTTTCTAATTTGCTTTTTTTATGTATGTACATCGATTTCTCCGCCAATTGCGTACCGATTTTGTTGGAAAAAAATTCACTCCATAGTGTTTAGCTGCGATGTGGTCCCATATAAATTTGGTTAAGATCTGATGACGGGGTACGGAGTAAAAAAATAAAACTCCTCAACGGACAACAGTACACTCGTCGCGATTGTTTTGTTTGTCAAGAGACACGTCCCTTGACGTTCGGCTGAACTATGCCGACCTGAAGTTACTGGATACTTATACAATGGTTGATCTCCTGGAACGCAATTCGCCTGAACGAGCCGCTATAGAGGGGTTTTCAACATGTGCAGGGGTGGCACTACCATGTAACGGAGAGGCCGCTCCAGACGCCGAATCGAAGGTAGGCGCCACTACATCTCCGTCCTCAAAATTCAAGCTTTACTTTTTTTTTTATTAGCTTAAATGACGAAACGAGCAGGTCGCTCGCCTGATGGTAAGCGCCACGCCTGCTCATAAACAGAAGCAACGCCACACAGAACTTTAAATAACAAAGCACTGCATGACGCTGGACTGCGCTCGTCCACCCCGAGACATAATGTGTTAAGTCTCATAATACTCAGTAATTTCACTGGCTTCAATGGCCTTCAAACCGTAACACAACAGTGCTTACACACTGTTGCTTGTCGGCAGAAATAGACAAAGTTTACCCATACAGAACCACGAGGAATAATTATGGGGGTCCAATATTTAGATCACGCTCCATATTCAAGTTAGCCTCACTGCTTAAGTGACCATTGCACTAGCAAATTACAGCGTGTCTTCTATTTTACACTATTGGCACTAATATAAATATTCTATTTCCGTTTCTATTGTACCGTCTCGATCGCGTACCTCAAAACGTACATTAAGAGGAATTTTATTTACTTAATAATTATTTAGCAGCGATAGCTCAGAGGTGAGTGGTATAGACTGTCCAGACGAAAGTCGCAGGTTCGAAACCAGCCCCAAGAGCATACACCTGTGACATTTCTAAGTTAAGTGTGTACTAATTGTTAATTATAGCTTGCTTTAACGGTGAAGGAAACATCGCGAGGAAACCTGCATACCTGAGAAGTTTTCTATAAGAATTTAGAAGGTATGTGAAGTCTGCCAACCCGCATTAGGCCAGCGTGGTGGACTAAGGCCTGACCCCTCGCATTCAGTAGAGGAGGCCCGTGCCCAGCAGTGGGACATGTATAATACAGGGCTAGTAGTAGTAGTTATTATTTTGTATACTCACTTTTCATCAAAACTGTACTGTGAGTTGAGTACAGTGAACATTTTCTTGTAGAGTATCGCGAAGAACGAGTCCATCATCGCGTCGAAGTTTGTGTTGCCGTGCGTGTAGTACCTGAACAAACAACCGATTATTATTATTATAGTGACACAGCCCCGGATCTAGAAGGGGGGGCAAACCGGGGCACTCGTCCCGGCTGGCAGTATCACGGGCGCCAAAATCATAATATAATATTATTAAAAATAAAAATGTTGCTCCACAAAGCGCCTAGCATACAAAAGGCTGATTGGCTCACCGTCGACTTGTAAAAAAAAGGCGTCACACAGACTCTTTGTGCATCATTCAACGCCAAAATTAACATGTATTAGGACTACTGAACGTATATTTTTTCTCAGGTATATAATTTAATGTCACACAAATGAAAAAGTTATTAGGTAATAGATAATAAAGAGTACAAATTTATTAAAGGGTTCTTATTGTCCCATTCACGAAAAATTAATTAACTTATCGAATTCAAGGGCGCCACTATTATCTTTCTGCCGGTTCGAAAAAATCGTAGATCCGGGGCTGTAGTGACAAGTGGATATCATACACATATATATATGTGTGTGTTTATATGATACACAAATATATGTAATATATGGATATTTTCTCCCTAGAGAAGTTGACATCAGACAGGCGGCGGGTCATAAAAAACTACAAGCCAAATCTTTCTGTAACATGTGTTAAAAAGCATAGTGGTATAAGGGCAGATGGAAGAAGTTAACAAAATGGTAATCAGAATTAGCAGCACAGTGACCACAACCATGTTTCAACCACGAGCGAGTGGTGGAGCCACGCTGTAGACAATTTTGTCTACAGCATGAATGGGCCGGCTCGTCCGGGTCGTTACCACTGTCTCACAGAAAACCGGCGTAAAGTAGCAGCTTGCTGCTGTGATTCGTACGGTGAGTGAGATATCCGGAGGCCCAAATCCCCCTCCCCTTCCCAATCCCTTATTATCCCTTTCTTTTAAGGTCGGCAACGCGCCCATAATTCTTTTGTATTGTGGGCGTACATGGGCGGTGGAGATCGCTTACCATCAGGTGACCCAATTGCTTGTTTGCCGGCCTATACTATAAAAAAATAAAAAAAAACCAACTATAGTACAAGTTGTAATAAATCTTTACTGTTGAAGCTGCACCAACGACCGCGATGCACCTAATGTTTATTATTGAATACGGCTGCTATAACAGTTAAAGTAAATATTATGCTTACCAGGAAAATTCTATGATGCATTACGTTATATTTTTTCTAGTTATTCCGTACATTACGATCGTGTCGTGTGATTCGTGCTGCATTAATTTGTTATAGTTTACGCACGAAATTTAAGTTAATTGGTGTTTTCACGTCGACATTTCTGCGCTTATCTTACTTATCATTAGCTGTTTGCCCGCGGCTCCGCCAGTGTGAACCCCTCGATTTCGTATTTAAAATTAAATTTTCCAAAAATATTTCTTAGCAGGCCCCTACCAAAACTATCATCTGACCAAATATCATGATCCTAGTTTTAGTAGCTTATGAGATATTGTGATGAATCAATGACTGAATGAGTGAGTTGTATTTTGCTTTTATCTATACGAGTATAGATTAAGTAACTGCAGTTTAGAATTAAATTTCTCATTGAATAAACAAAAAATTCAAAGGTTTTTAGTTAATAATTATTTTAGTTAATCCTAATTCCACACTCGAATATTGCGTTATAATACCTACCCAGAAAGAAACCGTCTCTTCGTAACCTACAGCTCTAAAACCAGAATTAAATGTTTGCGGAATATACAAAATGTATCCCAGTGCAGTGAGGTAAACGCACTGGCGTTCATTCGTTTCAATGGTGTCTACTTACTTTCAGATATCATAAAGAACTCTTAATATAAAAGACTATTAAAGTTATGTAAAGCCTAGTCTGCATATAGACCAGCGCGGTGCCGTCGATGAAAGATCCAACCCTGCCCATTAACAGAGGAGACTGCCCAAAGGAAAGGTAGGATAATTAATCTATTTACCTTTCTAACTCTTCGAATAATTTCTCGAATACATAAGAGTGTTGTTCATATATCATGCCATACGTTCTCTTGAACATTGCGTGAAACTCCTCACGAGACAACTTCAGCAATTTGCGGAAGAACTCTGAAACAATCGAGACAAAATATATTATTATCATGTCAAAATATCTGATGTCAAGTGAGGGTCTGTATGCTAAATATAATGTGAGAATTGACATGGACAATTAAATAAACGCGTATAAAAAGGAAATAACACAAATATTATAAAGAGCGAAAGTGATTGTCGTATAAAAGAGAGTCGGAGCCGTTAGAATAACTAGTTCATGATAGGCATGAGAGGTTTTTAGACCAGTGTTCAGGACCTAACAAAACTATCAAAATAAAATGAGTATAGTTTGAAACTTTTCGACACCACATAAGGTCATTAAACGAAATAAAGGAACTAATCTCTTAATTCTAAAAAAGGAAACATTAGTCGAATCCGAAATGCGGCTTTCAAAAGTAGTTCATTAATAAACTAAACATATTATAAAATTGTTTATATCTTCACAACAGGAAAGCAATTTATCAAGTTTCGTCAATAGAAGCCGTAGAAGACATGTCGAAAACCACAATGGTAGCGTTAACGGTTACATTGTCCTGTAAGACGTGTCATTATGGCCACAAATCCAATTTCCTGCCGCAATGCGTATAGCCATTGCATTGTAGAACTACAACCTTATGACAAGCTCCTTTTTTTAAAATGCTTGCAGGATTTCGAAAATATTTAATTGGGACAGGTTGCGCTACTAAAAAATATATAAAACTTTATCAGATCATCTCGCCTGGCGTCTGTTTGGTAGATCCTCCAAGCTCGTATTTTGTCAGCAGCTGTGGTTGCGCCCCCTTTATCGTACGACAAAGACGAGGATATAAAAGAAAACTCTGTTTGCGAGATAATTCTTGTTGTGAAATTGCATGTCGCAGTGGTCTGTTATATTCTAACCTCTGTTGAACGATAAACTCTTTCCGTGTAAATGAGGCTTTATTGTCTCAATGGGATGACGGACTGAAGTAAGTATCTAAGAGATCAAACATTGGCTTCCATTTTTATACGTTAAAAATACTGCTTTGAGAAATCTTGTCATCGGGACATTAACAAATAATTTCACCGAATTTTCATCAGCAAATAAAAACGAGGAAAATCGGGAGTTATATGCCTGTGAGTACACAACAATAAACCGCGTCGGGCTTCCGTGAAATGGCCGTGGGTGTGAATGAGTACTGTTCTTAGAACGCGGTGCAAATTGCAAGCGTCTGTCACAGACGAGAATATACACAAAAATCTCAAACGCATTTGCAATACAAAGAAAGAAAAGAAAGATTTTTTTATTGCCACCAGTAGTACTCAAACTATGATGATAATTAATATGGAAAGCAATATAGGCGAAGTAGGAAGGCGGATACTGATACTAAGCTATAAAAACAGCAGACAGAAAGAATATGTATACTTTGACATAGGTGCACAAAACCGTTCTAATTTGATATTCTGGAGTGAAGCGATTTGTGAGTATTGTCGAAATCATCATTTCAGTGAATGCGAATCACCTGATGACGATAAAAATATTAATGATAAAGCAGGACATGTGTGTGTCCGCATATTTGTGGGGATTACTTCAGGATGCAAGTACATATACGCAGCCGTGTTTGGGCTCATCGTATTCCATGAGTAAGTTGCTTACAGATGGTGATCAGGGAGACCCTGATCATCATCAGACGATGATGATGTAGGAACTAGAAAGGTGGCCACAGGACGTTTGATGTCGATGGGTTTTTTAACGTTACGGTTTTAACACGTTTGCTTTACCTTTTTAACATAATGCCTCGACCAACTTTTGTCGATTCGTATTCTCGTGCTACCTCTACATGTCTATCGAAGCTAATACGCGTATTCATGCCACGGGAAAATATTGTTTCTCTCTCACTTCTCGAGTTCGAGAAGTTATCCAGAGATAGAAATATCAAGCGCCAAGCGGGCTGGCCGTCACCCAAAGTCTTATTCATGGTATTTAGCATTCTTAGTGAGCTTAGTCCCATTATCCTTAGCTTATCGATTCAGAACGGAGTTTTCAGTAAGCCAGTTTACAGAGCGTTTAAAATTGCAATTAACCTCGATGCGAAGAAAGAGCTAATCTTTACAATTACAGCAATTGCATTAGTCACGAACGCTTCGAACTCACGACACACGTTATTGTTGCGGTCAATACCTTTTCAAACTCATAGAATTTTATGGGATTTTTTAATTTTAATGGTGTTCCGTATTCATATTGGTATGGTAGTTTATTAGCTAATGTAACAGGGAGTCCGGGGCACATTTAGAAGTTTTGTTCCTTCGGGACAAAAAGTATGTATGTATTTCCCCATGCCCTTCCCCAGGATATTAAATATCTCCTTACCAAATTTCATTGTAATTCGTTCAGCTGTTTAGGCGTTAAGACGTAACAGACAGACAGACTTTCGCATTTCTAATATTAATACATATGTAAGTATGGATTAAGGACCAATTCCAAAATATTTGAGTGATATTTAACGTATAAGACAGGTATTTTTGATAGTACCATATAGGCATATTTTTACCAGTATATACTATGTCGAAGTGTGACCTTTTGTATTTGAACATGTATCATCTAGGTACACAGAGGTCGTGAAACAGGCGCTTATTAGATTTCACTATCAGTCAGTTAAAGTTAATGTAACAAGCAAATTATAAACAGCAATAAATTGTTATTAATTCTGCAGTTAATGCAATAAATATTTTTTTATGACTTTATTATTTTCCTCAAAGAAGTAAGTTCATTGATGATTGATTCATCAATAAACTTTTCAATATTAACTAAGTATCCTTTATGAATCTAGTGACTAATTAAAGGAGTTGCAGTCTCAGAAGAATTGCATAATGTAAATCTACATCTATGTCTTCTTCTTCAACCTTCAGGGATTTTGATGCAGTTTTTACCACTACAAATTTTTAAATAGTATGGGCTGGCAAACACATGGGTCACCTGATGTTAAGTGATCTCCATCGCCCATTAACACCCACAATATCAGAAAAATCATAGCGTTGCTGACCTTAAAGGAGATTAATGAGGTTTAAAAAGAGTAAAGGGATTTAGGCCTCTCGAAATCTTATTCAATAGCAAACTATTACTTTACACCGGTTTCTGTGAAATAGCGGTGGGTGCCGGCCCGGTTAAGTTGGCCCATTCATGCTCTAAGTCTAAAAAGTATCTATAACTAACATTTCTCGAGGAAGCTTTGAGTAAACATTCATAATAAGCCGTGACTTGTTTTTAATAAGAAAATGCGTCACAGCAAAATATATTCAGGTAAATAATACAATGAAGACATATCGCAGTGGTTTCATTGCGGTATTTGATGTCATTATTATTTAGAATACTGTGGGTTTTGGACAAATTTATATTTAGAATAGTTTGTAATGAGAATTATTTGTTAACGTAAGAGGCCCAGTGTAGTGTTCCGTATCTGTCGCTCCTCCGTCGTCGTCTCAAACATGTTTTGGCAGTTCCCTACGACTCCATCACAGTCGCTATCGAAGCAGCACTTCCCTTGCCCAACCCGAATCGCAATAATAATACGCGATCCCAACATAGGACACGCCTGCGAGTCCAAAGAGCTCCCACAACTGGTCCTCGGCATAATGATGTGCAGAGACTGCCCTAAACTATACTCCCCAGCGATTGCTCAAGCTGAAGTCTGAGTCTTCTAAAAAGGCGCCTCTGTGCTTAATCGCTACTAAATACACTATACATATTTCTGGTTAGAGCGCCATAAGCGCCGGCATTATTGTCAGGTGAAGCTGTAAAAGCAACATAGGCTAACAGCACAAATCCATTCGAAAAAAAAGTGTTTGTCGTATTTGTAACTGGGCTACCCCTACGCCCAGTCCTGTCGCACACCACACGTGTGGACACGTATAACACACAGGATACCTCACCAGTCGCGAGAGAAGGTTCTCAATTCAGCGCGTTTTTTATCTTCATAAGATAAATCACAGTCGAGTTGAAAACTTAAAATTTAAATCAGTTAACAAACAAAACCTTAATTATTACAACACATGTCTATTCTATAAATGGTATCAAAAAAATCCACGCACTGTCCATTGTATAGTAATATCCAGTATTTATTACAAAAAAAACACAAACATGTACAGTTATGGATATTTATTTATACATTCCGTACATTCAAACGATAATCAATGAAATGTTCCAACTTACGCAGAATTTAAAAACTGATTAACGGAACATTGAACCTATTGAAACTAATATCATATATGGAAAAGTGGATCCAAAATAGTAAGGAGAAAGTGATGAACAAGGAAAGGTACTGATGCACAAAAAAAACAACATTAATCGATTATGTTATAAGTCGTAATTTTATTTAGGTAATTGAATCGATATGGAGTGGGCCACTAACATCTAATGGACGAGGAAATGGCGGAACTTGGTTCCCGTTGCGGATTCTGGGGGCCAAACGGCGGGTCGCCGTTGCGGATTCTGGGGGCCAAACGGCGGGTCGCCCCATGTAATACCAAATCCAACGTCAAATCAAAGTCATGATGGGAACGCTGCCCTGGCATTAAACTGGGATAACGTCAGACAGAAAGAAACAATTGAATTGACATGTTATTCTTCGAATAATATATTCTTTATAATATTTAAAGGTGAGGTTGAGATAAGCTGTAGACAAAAGTGTCTACAGCGTAGCTCTACCACTCAAAACGAACTTGCGTAGGTTTATCACGGTCTAATAAAGTAGAAAATAAATAAAAACACACATGCCCACAATGTCCATGACCTAGCCTCGCTTTGCACGCATAAGTTTCACGTGTGTGTTTTCATGTTTTTTTTTCGATCGCGTGCTATACAACCGTTTTTACAAAGTTACAATTGAGTGTGTATGAGTGAATATGACGCATACATATTGTATTTTGTACTCGATTATTTATATAGGAATTCATTTTTCACATATTGTTCTGTTTCTTCTGTTTACATGTTTTGACTGACATTTGTATCAGTATTTTTATTATTCGACTAGCTTTTGCTCGCAGCTCCGCTTGCGTGAACTGCCTCTCGGGATGGCGAGCGCAGTGCAATGCAGTATTACGTAATTTACATTTCAGAGTGGTGTTGCTACTGAATATGACAAGCGTAACGCTTATCTTTGACGAATGACCCGCTCGTCTTTAGATTGTATAGAGACATAAAAGTAGTCGATATTTTAAACGAACAGTACGAGTGGTAGAGCCAGTTTTGTCTACAGCGCTATTGAGCCGGTTCGACCAGGTCGTTACCACTGTCTCACAGATAACCGAGATATCCGGAGGACCAAATCTCCCTCCCATCCTCAATCCCTTAATTATGCCTTTCCTTGAGGGCGGCAACGCGCCCATGATTTTGGTATTGTACATGGGCGGTGGAGATCACTTACCATTAGGTGACCCACTTGCTCATTTGCCGGCCTATGCCATAAAAAAGGCTACGTTGCCGGTTTCTAGTAAGGTAAAGAAATATAATGTTTTAAAGGTATAGAAATTGTTCCATAATGTACATTACACTTGCCTATTACATTACTGTACAATATTATAACGAGCATTTCACACGGACATTGACCATAAATACCCAATTTTGAATTTTCACGACTTATAAAGCAACATCAAATTTATGAGCCACTTATGGAAAACGTAACCTGTGCGTTGTTTAAATGTGTTATTTTGAGATTGTTAATTGTTGCGTATAAACGTGAACTAAATGTGTAAACATTATAATAATTAACTTAACCAACTTTAAAATACTTAAAAACCGACTTCAAAAAATGACACTGATCAAAAATAAACATTTGTATCTTGGTGTCGTGGAGTCGGTGCAATTTTATTCGACCGGCAGCGACACAGGCACTGACTTCAATGTTTTTGAAGTCAGTTTTTTATTAACTCCAGTCAAATGTGGACTTTGATGATTATTTTTGATGAGGTTTATTTGCTGCGGTGACGGACTGCCTCGGTGGCGCAGTTGTAATGCGTACGCGTTACGATTGAGGCTAACGCTGAGGCATTGGGTCCTACCACCTTGTTTCCTTTGCATGGATCGATCTTCGGAAGTCTGTCATTAAACAGAGAAATATCCTTCATGTAACGTTAAACCGCATTTACATGTGCACAAGTAACAATATCCAACATCCAAACCGCACGTGCATCATGCACCTGGTATTTTTTCATAAAGCTTATGCAGAATAAAGAAATATCACCCCACATCACAATTTTTTCTTCATAAATTTTAATGTTTACACCTGTCTTTAGACGAAAGTAATTCGTGTCTGTTACGTCACCACGGCTAAGCAGATTTTGGTAAGGATATAGTAACCATCTCCTTGTTCCGAAAAGACATACTCGCGGGTGGAGCCGCAAGCTAAAGCTATCTTTTATATAATAATACATGAAAAGAAAACTTAGGATCACTTTTTAAATCACTCGTAGTTCCTGGTACCCACGATACAGTTTAACCTAGTGTGGGGTCAGGACTATGTGTGTGACTGTAACATTAGAAAAAAAAACAGCTGACATATATATATATACGCACTCACGCCTGTAATTCCCGAAAGGGTATGCAGACGTGTACCCAGTACACTCACATTTCACCGCGCATATCTCCGTCCCACGATGTGATAGGGGGCGAGCCTATCGCCATACTGGGCACAAATTCTAGACTCCGGGCTGTTACTGAGCTTTTCGTAATAGAAAAACCAAATATCACTTTTACCCGATCTGGGGATCGAACCCAAGACCTCAGCGTCAGCCTCAGTAATAACGCGTACGCATTTTACTTTAATAGAACAAAATTCAAAAAATAGGTGGAGTTTCGTTAACAATAGCAAAATTTAAACGGACATCGTGAAACTGACCCTAGGTCTTATCAATTCCCTTATGCGCCACCCGACAAGCGCTAGTGTGTTGTTTCTTTTACACATAAATGATTTTTTAGAAACAAATTTTCGATAAATTAAAAAAGCGTTCGACATTGTAGATAATGATATTCTCCTCAGTAAAATGGCGTCTGTAGGCTTTACACCTAAACTACTACATTTTTTTGCATCATATCTACAAAGTCGTATGCAATATGTACGGTTAAATGGGTATGAGTCCAATGTCTACTACACGAGGTCTGGAGTAAGTCAGGGTAGTACACTGGGTCCGACTCAATTCATCATTATGATCAATGATTTGCCGAGTGTAGTCCGTACTGCACGCAGTCTACTATTTGCGGATGATCTCAAATTATATTTGTCAGTAAGTTGCCCTGAAGACTGTGAGGCCATGCAACGTGATATTGATGCAGTTTTTGATTGGAGTGTGAGAAATCGCCTATACTTTAACCTGTCAAAATGTAAAGTAATGACGTTTTCACGTTTACACAGGCCAATTATGTTTAGTTACCATATTAATAGTAACCCGTTAGATCGAGTTAATAAAATTAGAGACCTAGGACTGTTATTGGACTCACGGTTAGACTTCAGACAACATATAGCTTTTGTGTGTGAAAATGCAAATAAACTACTAGGATTTGTTATGAGAGTATGTTCTGCGTTTAAAGATTGTCGAGTTGCGTTGGCACTATATAAAGCATATGTAAGAAGCAGACTGGAATACAACGCCATAGTGTGGGACCCATATCAGCATGTGCATAGCTTGTCGATTGAACGAGTTCAAAAAAAAATTGCCCGTTATTTATACAATCGGATGTATGGGTACTATCCATTTCTGTATCCGTCTATGTTTGTGGTGGGGATGGTGGGATTGAACACGTTAGAGAGCAGACGTAAAATGCTTCTCTTAATTCACTACTACCATCTCTTAGCAAACAAAGTCGACAACCCGACGACGCTAGAACGTGTGGGTTTCGCATGTGCTCCCGGTCGGTTTCTCGTCGGGCTCGAGAGTGCGGCGGGCCCGCGCCGGCGCCGGAGCCCGTTCGCTTGAGTACGCGGGGTGCGCTCGCGCCGTGCCGCCGCCGCACCCACCGCCCGTGCGCTGACGCTACTCAATGCGATGCACGCGATATACCCAGATTTAGATCTCACATATGATATACCAACCCATGTATACACTAGAATTAAGTCATTTTTAAATATGTAATTATAATTTGTTTATTAGTTTTATGTTATTAATTTTATAGTTTGTTATTATTTTTAAATAAGTAGAGTACTTTTGTTGTTTTGTATTGTTAGTAGCTTAAGTTTATGATAAGGTTGATTGTTACGATGTAAGTGCTTTGGTGTAATACTGTAAACTTGCATTTAAATATAAATATAAATAAATAAATAAATTTAAAATATTATTTATGAGTGCTAGAGCGACGCTGTAGACACTTTTGTCTATGAATAGGCCGGCTCGTCAGGCTCGTTACCACTGTCTCACAGAAAACCGGCGTAAAGTAGCAGCTTGCTGCTGCGTTTCGTACGGTGAGTGAGATATCCGGAGACCCAATCCCCCTCCCCTTCCCAATCCCTTTATTATCCATTTCCTTTAAGGTCGGAAACGCACCCATGATTCTTTTGGTATTGTGGGCGTACATGGTCGGTGGAGATCACTTACCATCAGGTGACCCACTTGCTCGTTTGCCGGCGTATGCCATAACAAAAATAAAAAAATATCCCGACAAGGCGGGTACGACCCAACTCCTGGGTCGTTGCGGGATCTTCAAGAAAAAAAAAAGATTCCTTGAGCCACAAGCTACATATCCTTTTTATCTCCATAATTTGACACTTCAAACGGTAGTTGGTAACAGTATACGTTACACGGAGAAATCGCTCGAAACTATTTATTAGGGTAAGATATGACATGACACGTGATAGCTGGGGAATTCATAAGTTCATAACAACCCTTCTTGATCGATAAGAAGAACACGTGTGGGTAACTACGGCCTTATTATCAGAGATGGCTCCGACACCAAATTCTTACCGGTAAAATTAAAAAAAACCGTAACGTTATATTATGTTGTTTTTGTGCCCGGTATGGTTATAGGCTTGAGCCCTATCATATCATGGGACGGAAATAATCTCAGCAAAATGTAGATAAATGATAGACTCGATAGACTGCCTCGGTGGCGCAGTTGTAACTTGTAATGCATACGCGTTACGACTGAGGCTCACGCTGAGGTCTGGGGTTCGATTCCCGGGTCGGGTAAAGTGATATTCGGTTTTTCTATCATGAAATGCTTAGTATAAACCCGGTGTCGGAAGTGTGCCCGATATGGCGATAGACTCGCTATATCACATCATGGGACGGAGATACGCTCGGCGTAATGTGGGTGTACTGGTTACACCTCTGCCTACCCCTTCGGGGATTACAGGCGTGAGTGCGTATGTATGTAAATGTACTGGTTACACCTCTGCCTATTACTTCGGCGATTACAGACGTGAGAGCCTATGTTTTTATCAATGAACATATGACGTAAATACCACGGATCATCAGTTAACACAGTCATTAGCCAGACGGCCGTAAATAGCTGAATATTCGGCAGTAACCTTGCCGATAAACTCACGCTCGACAATGTAGACGAGACAGAAATAACTCGTCTTGTGTTGTGACAACTCATGTTTTTTAACTTTGGTATAAAGTTTGATAAAGTTGCTACATTTACAACCGATTTTTGAAACGCTGATCAAATCAACATTCAACTAACAGAACTTTGATTTGACATCGCTGTCAAATCAATTCGAGTTGGTCAAACGTTATTTAGTGAAATAATAATAAATATTTGATCTCTCTTTAGTACCGTTTGACATACGATTTTTTATATTAATTTGAATGTTATGTTAGCTAACATGTGTGTCAAATCAAGTGTTGATCACGCTTCTAGCAACTCAATATCGACTTGACATGTGATTAGTCAATTTAAAATTGATCAGCCTTTCAGAAACCACGCGTTAATCTCAGGTTTTACTGAAGTGTCTTTGTACTAAATAATACCATACTAAATCGCGATTTACCACTAAACTTATTTACTTATGTCAAATTTCCATACGATTTGACGTTTCTTAAACAGGTTTAGTGGTTTAAAACCGATATAAGCCGTCGTGCCGGTATTTTTGATAAATATAATAAACCGTGGTAGCACCAGATGCACCTCCCTACCCTTACGGTTCTCTGGTTCCAACACTGGGCAAAACAGTTTTTTTTTGGATTGCCTCTGTGTCGCAGTTGCAATGCGTACGTTACGATTGAGGCCAACGTTGAGGTTTCTGGTTCGATCCCCGGGTCGGGTAAAGTTGTATTGGGTTTTACTATTACGAAATACTCAGTATCAGCCCGGAGTCTGGAATTTGTGTCCGGTATGGCGATAGGCTCGCCCCCATCACATCGCGGTACGGATATAACACCTCTGCCTACTCCTGCGAGGATTACAGACGTGAGTGCGATAACGCAATCGCAAATTGTGATTGTTCGCCCTGGGATAAACCCAGTACCTCACCGGATTGTCAAAGTAGGCTACAAATGAACCAATAAGGCGATAATGTTCATGTGTTAACCAATCAGCAAACAGGTATAATTACAAAAAATATATTACAATCAAGTCGTAATCTCGGTGTAGGCGCCACGGACTCGACGCCGCACCGCGCCCGCAATATGGCGCGTCAACCTCCATACATGGTCACTTGTCTGACAGTCGACGTCGCACGCGACTCTTTACGTTATTGATGAGAGAAAATAGCGTGTCGAGTAAGGAAGGAATGATAATAAAAAAGGTAAGATTGGCACGAATTTGAAAACCCGTTGGATTTATTTATTGGCTCAATAAATAGGGTAGTTGACGAGATCTTTTTTATTATTTAAATCAATAAGTTGCGTTACTCAAAATCTATTGCAGAAAGTATTTTATAAATCGGACCAAAAATAAATAAGTAACTAGCCATTCAAATCCTGTAGAAGAGAGGGGTCGGCGCAACAAGCATTTTAACACATGTTACAGAATGATTTGGCTTGTAGTTTTTACAATGCGCCGCTTGTCTGACGTCAACCACTCTGGGGAGAATTTCGTATGGAGCAAAAACCATACGTAACTACCACCCCCCCCCCCCCCCTCGCGCCAAACCCGGCCTATTCGCAAGTTTAAATGTATACAGTGCTATTATTATTTCTTACACCATCGCCAGACTTTCAACCCATACTTGATCACCATAACAACTTTAAACACCATAAAAATATAGCCATAAAATGAATCGCCTTACAGGTCAATACACTTCGAATTTCCGAAAAGTATGTAAGGTGTTCACACACCACGAAAAAGCTGAGTATTTTTGACACCCATTGAAATTTGATTTTTGAGTAGTAGAGCCACGCTGTAGACAGTTTCATCTACAGCAAGAATGAGTCGGCTTATCGGGTCGTTACCACTGTCTCACAGAAAACTGACGTAAAGTGGCTTACTGCTGTGACTCGTACATTGAGCGAGATATCCGGAGGCGCAAATCTCCCACCCCATCCAATTCCTTTATTATTAGTTTCCTTTAAGATCGGCAACGCGCCCATGATTCTTCTGCTATTTTGGGCGCACATGGGCGGTGGAGATCACTTACCATCAGGTGTCCCACTTGCTCCTTTGCCGGCCTACTCTTTATATAAAAAAAATGTGGCAATCAAAACTATTTGGTCGATGATTGGGCTCAATGTCGAGCTTTAGGCGAGACCTATGCCCAGCAGTGGACTAAGACCATGTAGGCTGATTACCATTATAAAAAAAAAACTATTTAGCAAAAGTGATAATAGAGAAACTTGCTGTAGCTTGTTAGTAGTAGCTAGAATGACAGAACGAGCAGGTCGCTCGCCTGACGGTACGCATCACACTGGCCAATAAACAGAAGCAACACCACACAGAACTTTGAATTACAATGCACTGCATGGTACTCGACTGTGTCTAGGCTCATAATGCCCAGTAATTTCACCGGCTTCGATATCCTTCAAACCGAAACACAACAATGTTCACATATTGGTGATTGGCGCCAAAAATAGACGGTGCGGTGGTACCAAGTACCAACCCAGAGACGGCCTCTCGCATACGAGGGACCTACCACCGTGATTGACCGAAAATCGGCGTCGTCACAGACGGCCGCGGCTTGTCACATACGAGGGACCTACCACCTTGATTTACCGAAGATCGGCGTCGTCCCAAACGCCCACAGACGGCCGCGGCCTCTCGCATACGAGAGACCTACCATCTTGATTCACCGAAGATCGGCGTCGTCACAAACGCCCACAGACGGCCGCGGCCTCTCGCATACGAGAGACCTACCATCTTGATTCACCGACGATCGGCGTCGTCACAAACGCCCACAGACGGCCGCGGCCTCTCGCATACGAGGGACCTACCACCTTGATTCACCGAAGATCGGCGTCGTCACAAACGCCCACAGACGGCCGCGGCCTCTCGCATACGAGGGACCTACCACCTTGATTCACCGAAGATCGGCTTCGTCACAAACGCCCACAGACAGCCGCGGCCTCTCGCATACGAGGGACCTACCACCTTGATAGACCGAAGATCGGCGTCGTCACAAACGCCCACAGACGGCCGCGGCCTCTCGCATTTGAGGTACCTTCCACCTTGATTGACCGAAGATCGGCGTCGTCACAAACGCCCAGTTCCGTCGTCGTGTGCGAGGCACTCACACAGCACACTGAACTAAACGTTTCGCCTACTACTGTGAAATTGTGAAATCGTGTTTGATTGTTTACTATAGCTAAGTGGTTTTCTGATTGAGGGCTGCTTTGCGTAAAGACAGTTGAAATGGTTTATGTTGAAATCTGGTAGTATAAACAATGTATTGACATGCTCTGTTATTGTTAATGTTTTGTGTGAGAATATAGTACATGCTATTAATAACTAATTTGTTTTTTTCTTTCAAACATGACTTGCTCGCGGTTCAGTTGGTAAAAAGCAAAGTGGGTAACTGCAATAATTATAGTATTTTACATATACAATATTAGTTTTTCCTTACCCAACTTTAATTGTAAACATAATTTTTGGCTTAGACAATTTATAACACTAATCCCGTATTATACCCGCTGGATCTTATTGCACTCCGCTGACCTAATGCGAGTTGGCAGACTTCACATACCCTCGAAATTCATATGGAAAACTTCTCAGGTATGCAGGTTTCATCACGATGTTTCCTTCACCTTTAAAGCACGCGATGAAATTAACCATTAATACACACGTAACTTAGAAAAAACAGAGATGTATCCCCTTGAGACTAGTTTCGAACCTGCAACTTTCGTCTCAACAGTTTAACAATTATAACAACCCCTCTTTTTATCGGGGCTTCGAAAATTACTGTAAAAATCTATTGACTAATTGTGATAATCATCCAAATTAAAAAATGAACATACGTTTCTATTTTTGTTCTATGGAGTCCATAGTAGTGGTCAGGGCAGTCAATTATGCCGTCAGCCAGTGGCGCGGCGACGCGGTCGACAAATATTGACACTTTCCCAACGTTTCATTCAAGGTTCAAATCAAGCGCCGCTCCCACGACACGTTTGATGACTGTTTTAATTGTACGGTTGTGATGTAAATGTAAAATTAAAGTCTCGACATGTCTTCAAAGGGGTAGGCAGAAATGTCATTTCGCTAAAAGAATATACGTGACATAGTTTGAACGAACAAGAATATCACCATATCAGTTATTATTTACTTACTCAACATGAAAAAAAAATCCTAACCTAGACATCGAACCAAAAACTTTATAGTTACGATATACACTTTTACGACTAAGCGGTAGGCCCCTCGTATGCGAGAGGCCACAGACCTATATATCGGTATGGGTAGGTACCACCGCGTTGTCTTTTTTGCCACCAAGCAGCATTGTGGAAGTACCGTTGTATTTGAAGGAGTTTGAAGCCAGTGAAGTCGAGCGCAGTGCAGTGCCATGTAGTTATGTACAATCTGTGCAGTACAGTAGTGTTGCTACTATTTATGGGCAATCGTAACGATAACCATGCGAGCCACCTACTCGTCTTGTCATTCAGTCTAATAAAAAATACTCTACACAATAACATCAAACCAATCATCTATTTAACTCATGAATATACATACATACATTACACACTTACACCTGTAATCCCGGAAGGGGTAGACAGAGGTGTAACTAGTACTCCCACAGTTCGCCGAGCCTATTTCCGCCCCATGATATTATACTGAGCATTTCGTAATAGAAAAATCCAATGTCACTTCTACCCAAACCGGGATCGAATCCGACACCACAGCATTATCATACCGCGTACGCATTACAACTGCGCCAATCGTCTATTTCCATTTTAAAGCCCACTATATTAATCTTATGAATATTCTCCCTCTAATCCAGTACTGATCCATTTCACATCAGAAATACATGTTTACATAAGCTATATTTACACGAACAAAAGCTTTTACAATGCGAACTCGCCTTTAACGCCATAACAAAAGTTAAGACTAAACATACGTTAGCGAAACACACATGGTCAATGAACTATGGATATTATTACAATGAACAATATACTTTGAGAAATTGATTAAAACCAGTTGAACTGAGTGTATGACGGCAGTGCTAGATTAATTGTTCCTGCTACTAATTAATTACATTTTTTTTACATATGAGATTATGTGATTAAATATATCTCCTTTCATCTGCAGATTATGTATGGGTTGTGTAACAGGTTGTGTGTGTAAAAACATTTTTAACAATATAAGCGTAGGCGTGTCTCTCTGCAGGGGTAGGCAGAGGTGCTACTACTATGGTCCGTTTCATAATTCTACAGCTATTATAAATCATCAATCATTAATACCACTGCCTCACAGAAAACCGGCGTAAAGTAGCAGCTTGCTGCTGCGTTTCGTACGGTGAGTGAGATATCCGAAGGCATAAATTCCCCTCCCCTTCCCAATCCCTAAAGTATCCCTTTCCTTTAAGGTCTGCAACGCGCCCATGATTATTTTAGTATTGTGGGCGTACATGGGCGGTGGAGATCACTTACCATCAGGTGACCCACTTGCTCGTTTGCCGGCCTATACTATAAAAAAAGTACTTACTTACATATTATGTATTCACGCCTGTAATACCTAAAGGTGTAATCAGTACAGCTAACATTTCGCCGAGCTTACACCCGTCCCATGAAGAAATAGGGAGTCCTCCCCGGGTCGGGTAAAAATTATATTGGATTTTGTCCTAATTCTCGAAAGTGTAGACAGAGGTGTAATCAGTAAACACAACATTTCGCCGAACTTATTTCCATCCCATGATGAGATAGGGGTCCATCCCCGGGTTGAGTAAAAGTGATATTGGGTTTTTCTATTACGAAATGCTCAGTATCAGCCCGGAGTCTGGAATTTGTGCCCGGTATGGTGATACACCTCTTTTCCACCTGCCCTTATCCCACTCGCAGTGGGATTGGCGCAACTTGATTTTTAACACATGTTACAGAAAGATTTGACTTGTAGTTTTTACGACTAACCGCCTGCCTGACGTCAACCCCTCTGGGTAGAGTTCTCTCCACCTTATAACAGCACGGAAATAAGCTCGGCCAAATGCGGGTGTACTGGTTACACCTCTTCCTACCCCTTCGGGGATTACAGGCGTGAGTGCGTGTGTATGTATACATAATATGACGGCTGCTTCCCATAGGGGTAGGCTATGAATTTCCTTTTTACGCGATTACCACGGTATTGATAGTGAGTCTGGAAGCCGGGGTACAAAAACATTTCGCCTCAGGCGGGACTCTCCCCTGCGTAGGGTGGAAGTCCTTTACAAGTACATCGCACGCCTCAGGTCAAAGCCAATATGAGTTCAAATCTGTAGAACCGTTGCAGCGTTGGCTGTGTTTGCTCAACGATGTCTTGTAATTAATGGACAAGAAGTTAATATAGTACAATCATTTTACCTAATATTTACCATTCGCTTTATTACTATATTAGACTATTACCCACACATTTGAAATGAAATAGTTTATTAATCATGTAGGCAATTAAAATAGCGCTTATGACAAGTCAGTACAAAATAAAGAAACTTATGTATAGAAATCATATCAACTAATGTATACATAACATACATAGCATCATCGAAATACACTAGGCAACAATAAATTTTACAATATTTTTATTATGGGATCCAGAATTTTTAAGTAAGTATTATTATTATTTTATTTTTTCTTCTTTTTTATGGGTCGATATGGACCATAGGCATTGCACATTTAACTTAAAAGCCTATAAACTAAGTATTTTTATTAACCTATATCATCCCACTGCTGAGCAAAGTTCTACCCATCTCTCTATATATCGCGATCCACTTCCACTACAAGCCATGGTGGCTCATATAAACTAAGTATATTTCATAAAAAAACAACAAAAAAGGTTCAATTGAGGAAAAACTTTACAATTTTATTATTATCTAGATTTGCTCGCGGTTGCGCTTACACGAAGTCTTTTGGTTATAGGAAACTTACATTTAATTATCACAATGAAAAATACCCTTTAGCACTCAAAGAATGTTCATAATCATAATAGGTATGTTTAATACATACATAGTTAAATTACACTTTATTAGATGATTTTCAGGTCGCAATACGATTTGAAAATCAAATGCTAAAATAATAAAAAAAAACAATTTTGGTTTTATGATTTTACCATAGTTTTAATTCTCCCTACATGTGGATCTATTATTGAAAATGTCTTTCTGCTTACTACTGTTTATAATATTAATGTAGATAGACATTGTACCGATGGTTCGATGAAACTCTATAGCCACTTTAGACTTGTCGACAGCTCTATTAAACATGTACCGTTATATCGGGATCTCACGGTTCGATTTTATTTGATCAACTGCTAAATCGCATGGTATCTGAACCGCCTGAACAGACTTTCAATCGAATATAAAGCTTACAGCTAGGGACATGGTATCAATTCAAAAGTATCGAAATAAAAGTATCGATACCTCAATTATAGTACCAAGAGTATTCATATATAGTACCAATTACAACTTAAAATGACTTTATAAATTGTTAAAATTTAGACGACACCAAAAAACGGAAGTTTAACAATAGGGTAGTTGACTAGATTTTTTTTATTATTTAAATCAATAAGTTATGTTACTCAACATCTATTGCAGAAAGAAGTTTATAAATCGGACCTAAAATAAATAAGATAGAAGCCATTCAAATCCTGTAGAAGGGGTAATTGTCAAATGACAGACGATGGCGTTTGACGTCACTGTGTAAAATGTTCATTATAGTGCACGCGTGCAAGCGAGATAGTGAGATATCCCTACTACGCACCCACTTTTCCTCATACCAACATTTAAAATCATAACTGCGGGCACATTTCTGAACCAATTTTGATTGTGTTTTAATAAAATCGTTACTTTTGCGTATCATTTTCTGTTGCTTATAAAATAATGTATAAAATTCAATATAGGAAACTACCCTATTGAATGGGTATTTTATCTTTATTTTTACTTATTGGCAAAAGGTTGGACTATATATAACCAAGACAAGTGTTTTGGGATGGGAGCTGCTTTTAAAAAAAACAGTTCGTAGCGCTGGCATGACATGACGTATATCTGTCAATTGTCATTTGTTGGACAATCAATTTGGCTTAAACATTGGTGTTGTCAGGTCGAACTAATAAAATATTTTGCAATTAGATCATCTGCAGGCCGCGAGTAAGGACTTCTGATGAGCCTTATAATGTTAGTCATCAATGAATAGTGAGTATTGAGACATTGAAACAAAGAAAACGCATCTAGCGGCTTGAAGAGTATGTTTGGTGAGTACTTCGTAGACATTGCTCGAACCGCCAGGATACTTGTCAAAACTACTAATACCAGAAAAGTATCGAGTACAAAAGTATCAGTATCGAAAGGAAAAGTACTCGATACCAAAAAGTATCGATACTTTTTCCGTGTCCCTACTTACAGCTTTTGTTGATTCAAGTCAGTTGATCAAGTAAAATTGAATGTTCGCTGGTATCGCTGTTATTGTAGTCATTCAGTTTTATACGACACATAGTCTCTGATACTCCAATATGTTCGAGTGGCTCTATAGAGTTCCTAAGTGGTATGTTTACACAGTAGCGAACGGTCGGTCGTAAATCGCGAGTTGAGAGAAGGGCTTTCACATCACGCTTTTTGGATAAAAATAAATTGATAACTAAAATTCACTATTACTTTACGACTTCTTTTTAGGTTTTTTGTTATACTCTTACCAAAAAACCTAAAAAAAAGACTAAAAGCAACTTCATTTTCCCCGAGACTTGCTCTTTGAATTTGAGTGGTAGAGCCACGCTGTAAGACAGTTTTGTCTACAGCACGAATGGGCCGGCTCGACCGGGTCGTTACCACTGTCTCACAGGAAACCGACGTAAAGTAGCGGCTTGCTGCTTTCGTACGGTGAGTGAGATATCCGGAGGCCCAAATCCCCTTCCCTTTCTCAATGCATGCCTTTGTCTATCCTGGCTTACACGAGCTACAGTAGTAGGTCCTTGGAGGATGAGTTTTTTTATTTTATAGCCTAGATATGCAGAGCAAGCGGCCTGCTTAATGGTAAGCGGTCACCGCAGCTCACGGGCATTAGAAATGCCGTGGGTAACCGCGGGTAGCTAACCGCTGCCTACCGTTGAAGGAGTACTCTTTTTAATCGTCGTTTAAAGGAGAGGTTATAGCCAAGTAATCGAAAATCACCCAATAATATACGGAACTATAGATTTTATTGAAGATTTTATTATTCTTTGATAATGTCATAAAGTTTTATCAATTTACGCGGAAAAACTCAACCAGTTATCCGTGAAATCAGATCACGAAGTAGTAACAAAACCAATATAATGTAAACAACTTTCGTTAACTGTACATTCCAGAGCAAGTTACATAGACTAAGAACATGATATCGTTCCTAATTTAAAGTATTTTTCCAACATAATTATCTCCTTAATAGGAAACTGTAAGAAAGCAACATATATTATGGTGTAAATAAAATCTGTGACATGAGCAATACATAGTATATTTTTTACTTCCCCTACAACTGGGTTTCACCACGCTCTATTTAATTTATGAGACATATTGAGTTATTGATATGGAATGGTCAGGTTAGATTTATACATAGATATTCCAAAAAATTACAAATGTATTGCTCAGAGGATTGAAATCTGTGGGTATGGCGATAGACTCGCCCCCTATTACATCATGGGACAGAATTAAGATCGGCGAATTGTTGGTGCACTAGTTATACTGGGCTGGATACATATGTCCGATGAACTATTATTATATGCAAAAACATTAGACAATGGCGTCCGTCCATGCCGTAAATACGCCCGTATCCACGGATTACTATAGTTACTACCACTTTGATACATACTTAAGCACCCACTGTAATCCCCGAAAGGTAGGCAGAGGTGTAACCAGTACACCCACATTTCTCCTTCCCACGATGTGATAGGGGGCGAGACTATCGCCATACCGGGCACAAATTCCAGACTCCGGGCTGATATTGAGCATTTCGTAATGTAAAAACTCAATAACTCTTTATTCTACCCGGGGATCGCACCCGAGACCTCAGCATTAGCCTCAATCGTAACGCGTGCACATTACAACTGCGCCACCGAGGCAGTCTACTACCATTATGCCTTTATAAAAAAACAAATAAAACTCACCGTCAAACTTATTGGCCCTGTTGGCGAGCATGTCGGCGAGCTTGGTCAGCTCGCTGCGCAGTGACAACTCGAGCTGCGTCTTGGCTTGCGGCACGAGACGCGAGCGCGCGTTGGGACCACAGCATCCCGGCTTTGCGCATAGTTGATCTGCATCTGTGGGAGAAGGTATTATATTTAGAAATATGTATATTTAAAAATAATCTACACCATCTACACTATAATACAATTTTGTCTACAGCATGAATGGGCCGGCTCGTCCGGGTCGTTACCACTGTCTCACAGAAAACCGGCGTAAAGTAGCAGCTTGCTGCTGCATTTCGTACGGTGAGTGAGATATCCGGAGGCCCAAATACCCCTCCCCTTCCCAATCCCTTATATCCCTTTCCTTTAAGGTCGGCAACGCGCCCATAATTCTTTTGTATTGTGGGCGTACATGGGCGGTGGAGATCGCTTACCATCAGGACCCACTTGCTCGTTTGCCAGCCTATACTATAAAAAAAAAAAAAATATAAAGGGGAAAGATTTGTATTTTTGTATGTAACGAATAAACTTATAAACTACTGGACCGATTTCAAAAAATATTTTGCCTTTATAAAGCTACATTATCACTGAGTAACACAGGCTACTTTTTAGGCCGTTAACGCGGGCGGAGCCGCGAGCAAAGGATAGTATTAAATAAGAGTGTAAGATATGGATGTCCGAAGTCGAACATCACGGCCTCGATTAGCGTAGGGTCGAATAGTACTCGTATGTACAAAAGAGACCAATGCTCTGACAAGAATAAATAGCACTAATTTTGTTTGTATACTGAAATCAGAACTCTTGTCACTAGTTTAAGATATTTTAACTGAGCTATGGGCACCGTAATTCTCCAAACCTTACTCAAGCCTCGGTTTAGTTAGGACAGAGATATCCTTGAAATCATTTAGTTTATTATCATGAGAACCTTGTTTTAGTAAAGCGATAAGTCACAAATACAAGTCTGCTAAAAACTCAAAATTATCCACCCAATACGACCGTATTTCAATCTTCAAGGCTATATAAATCGTCAATAAGACAGGGGTGTTCAACCCTCGAGATGGGGTCGAAAATAAGTTTAAACATCCGCCCAATGGCGCGGGATTATTGCATTACTGTCAGACTGGGGTTCGATATTACTAAGTACTGTGGAAGGGACAGAATCAATAAGAATGAACAGAATAAAGCACAAATTATTTATAGTACCAATTTGTACATTTCTTTTACTAACTGACAAGCTCGCGAATTCGATTTTTAGTTCATTATATATTTGAAAAGAAACTTTGCGATGCACGTCTTCATTTCACACAAGAAAACATTAGTAACCTGTAATGCCATTTATGCCGTTAATGAGAACTTTGTAAAAAACACTTATTTGACAGCCTACGAGGCGCAGTGGACGAGTAGCCGGCTGCGAAGCGTGAGGCCGTGGGTTCGATTCCCGCTCTGACAAATGTTTGTGATCCACAAATATTTGTTACGGGTCTGGGTGTTGTAGGACCGTAAATCCCTCGTAGTTCCTGATACCCACGATACAGGTTAACCTAGTGTGGGGTCAAGAATATGTGTGTGACTATTAAGTGTGGTGTGTATTTAAATAATACCAGCAATTCTTATGGAGAACTTCGCAGGTATGTAGGTTTCCTCGCGATGTTTCTTTCACCGTCATAGCAAGCGCTAATTAACAATGAATACACACGTATCTTAGAAAAGTCTGAGCTGCATGCTCTTGGCGCTGTTTTCGAACCCACGGCTTTCGTCTCGGCAGATCGTACCACTTCCCACTGAGATATAGCTGCTTACTATATCAATATGCTGTAGTAATAAAATTTGCTAGGCGCAGTTTTTAATTACCCTATTAAATTACTTCTTTGATACCGAGATTTTCACTGTAAAACGACGGTATAACGAGTAACTCTACCTAAGTAAGTAACGTCAAGTAAGAGTAACTAACCATGCCCCCCCCCCCCCCCGCCAATCGCTATTTTTATGGCAGTTTACTCAATTGATATATTATTTCCTTACGTTTGAATATTAATTTTGATAACACAGTTGAAAGAACAAAACAGAATTATTTTACATATTGTATAAATATATTCTTAAATAATAAATCATACTGTAATTGTACTGTGTTATTAAATCAATAAATAGAGGGACTATTTAAATTCAATTGCAAAGTATGACTCAGTAGTCATAACCATTCATCATGAATAAAATGATATCATTGGAATAAAATGGTTTGTAGTAATAGTGAACAAAGAGAACAATCCTCTAGAACAAATGTACGTTACAAAATTACAATATTTATTGCGTTTTGGTCTACCTACTGTAGACCAAAGCTTGTATGTAAAATTATAAATAAATGCAGTTCACACCAAAAAAATACTATTTGTATTTCAGGTTTTTTATTGCCTCTCTGTGTAAGTACTGTTGTGTTACTGTTTAGAGGATAATGAAGCTGATGAAATTACTGGGCATTATGCGAAGTAACATGTTGTGTTTCGGAGTGACGGGCGAAGTGCAGTGCCACACAGTAAGTAGTTTAGAATTCAAAGTTTCAGGTAGTGTTTATCGATATACCAGGAAATGCATGCAAATAAAAAAATCTTCACACGAAACCAAACTTTAAAGCTAGAATAAATATCTAATCAAAACATGAAACATATAAGGCCAAAATTACACATAATTACAAAGCAATAAAATACATATCAAATTCTTGTTGATATGTTTGGAGCCCATAAATATAAAATGCTATAAACTGACTACATTTACATCGAAAGCATTAAGACATTATTCCGATGCGTGATTTGGAAGGCGGCTCAGGGATGAACTAAGCTTATTAGCATAAGCAATATTACTCCATTATGGACTTTATGTGCGACTGATAAAGTCTAAATTACCTTTAGTGGAGGCGTTAAAGTGTGTGTTTGAGGAATATGAACCTTATGATAATGGTGTGAAGTGTCAATTGTTCTGAGGATGGTCGACATTATATCGGGCGTGGTGCAAAGGTAAAAGAGATGGCGAAGTCAAAATTTCTGCCAATTTTGCCGTTGAACAAAATATACAAATAAACAAGGAATACCAACAAGAAATTCATTGTGAGCTATTATTAAGCATATTCCCAACTCACGGGAAGGGTTATGTGAAAAATGAGTGAGTGGTAGAGCCACGCTGTAGGCAGTTTTGTCTTCAACTTGAATCGGCCGGCTCGTCCGAGTCGTTACCACTGTAAATCAGGAAATGGGCGTAAAGTAGCAGCTTGCTGCTGCTTTTCGTACGGTGAGTAAAACTTCCGGAGGCCCAAATCCCCCTCCCCTTCCCAATCACAAAGTTATCCCTTTCCTTTAAGGTCGGCAACGCACCCATTATCTTTTTAGTATCGTGGGCGTACATGGGCGGTGGAGATCACACCATCAGGTGACCCACTTGCTCGTTTACCGGCCTATGATATAAAAAACTCAAAAAAAATGATTAATTGTAAAGAAAAAGAGAAATTGTAGCGCATGTCGGGCACAACTAGATCTACTCCTACTCTATTATTATTTAAAACCATTATTTTTATTACTATTATAATATGAAACTTTGGATGTTTGTGGGTTTGTGAATTTGGAGTTTCAATTTAGTAGTGTAGTCAATCACGCCATGAGAAACAACTGAGCTTTTGTCTCACTCCGACATTGTTTTTCTCGCTCACACATTTCACTTAATTTTTAGGGATGTGATCGATCTTATCTAGCGTAATAAACGAGTGATTAAATGTAGCGTGAAATTTTGGAATGCCTAGATTTTGATAAGATCGTACATAAATCACTGGTGTATATCAATATGACCAAAACTTTCTGAAAAACGTTGTACACATAAACACGAGTCGAATACAGAACTTCCTTTTTTAAGTCGATTACACCTATTATTCATTTATAATAATTATACCATGAAACAACCGTGAAGAAAATTTGCAATCGGTCACTTCGTAATTACGTGTGTAAGTAACATTGCAATTGATTTTATTATGTTGTTGATAAATAGTGTGCGTGTTACACGTCAGTTGATCATCTGTCATTGATCATTTTTTTAGCTGCTTAGAACAGTAGACAGACGGTTTTAATTAGTTGAATGTTGAATAATTTTAAGCCGTGGAGAACAGAACAGTAATTTCAAATAATGACTGCATAACGTAAAGTAAAAAATTGAAACTTCCTCCGTTTTGTCGTCGGTTAAAAACAATAATTGGTTAAAATACGTAGTGAGTGGTAGAGCGACGCTGTAGACCGTTTTGTCTTCAGCATAACTGGTCCGACTCGTCCGGGTCTTTAACACTGTCTCACAGAAAACCGGCGTAAAGAAGCAGCTAGCTGCTTTTGCGTTCGGTGAGTGAGATATCCGGAGGCCCATATCCGCTTCCCCTTCCTTAACCCTTAATTATCGCTTTCTTTTAATGTCGGCAACGCGCCCGTGATCCTTTTGGTATTATGGGCGAAAATGGGCGGTGGCGATCACTTACCATCAGGTGACACACTTGCTCGTTTGCCGGCCTATGATATTAAAAAAACGTAATTTTCTTATTTATTTATTTTTTATTAATATCGATATAAATATAGCAGTTACCCATATACATATATATCTATTGAATACAAAGTAAATAAGTACAAATGGACGGACTGATAATCATGGCAAAATATCGCTATCAATCTTAACATCGTAGTTCTATTTATTCTCTGGCTATAAAATCTTAAAACCGATTATCTCTCCTAACCTGTGACACACTAGAAATGTGCAGCCTCAAAATTGGGGGAGACGTGTATTGGCGGGCGTCGAGCGATAATGTGACTCACCGCATCCCTATTTGTTTGCTGTCACATTGTAGGGGGGTGGGGACGGGCTCATGTGCTTCTAACAAAATATCTATTAAAATTCATAATCATAACCAAGGCTGATGTATGATTGACTGTTTGGAACTATGGCTGCATATTTTTATGAAGTCTGTTATCCCTGGCCTAAAAAGGCACAGACTGACTCATAATTTAACCCACTCAATCGCTCTCCCGTAGTCTCGATTCGAAACCACGTACATCACGAACAGCGCGTTATCAACTAAGCCATGAGTCTTTTAAAACAAATGTAAATTTTGCCGCAATCAAGAATCGATCTTTGATGTTGCCGATGTATCAATAATTTTAATTGCCAGCTCTCACGTCCACTTTCGGCGCAGTTGAAAAAGCGCCAATATCGTAAACCTGATTTATATCTGATTAAACACTTACAGTTTTACATCGAAGTGGTGTAAAATATTTCTTAGAGGGGTTATTAAATGAATGCAAACATACGCACTCACGCCTGTAATTCCCGAAGGGGTAGGCAGAGGTGTAACCAGTACACCCACATTTCGCCGAGCGTATCTACGTCCCACAATGTGATAGGGGGCGAGCTTATCGCCATACCGGGCACAAATTCCAGACTCCAGGTTGATAGTGAGTATTTCGTAATAGAAAAACCCAATACCACTTTACCCGACCCGGGGATCGAACCCGAGACCTCAGCGTTAGCCTCAATCGTAACGCGTTCGCATTACAACTGCGCCACCGCATTAATGCAAACGTCAATATAATAATTTTATCAAAATCAAAATAACTTTATTTTCATAAGCCCTACTGGGCACTTAGAAACGTCATAATTTACAATAACCTTATTATAACCAATAGACACTAAATAAAATATGTATTGCGCCATTTTGCTTATACAACACCCTAACTCCATGGTTTCCTATCACTTAAGTAGTCTCTAATTTTATAATAACCCCTGCTAACGAGGTGTTTTTAACAGTAATTTTGAAGTTGTGAAAGAGTAGGTCCAAGATATTACTAGGAATTAGATTGTAGAAGCGTGCACTGAGTCCTGCAAAGGAGTTGTGTGTTTATCGAAGAAGACAGGGCGATGTGGCAGTGTCTATGTAGGAACAGCGTGACAAAAGGCCGGGATAGCGCCAGACAGAAGGCTGGCAATAACGTCACTCTGGAGATATAGATATACTACAAGGTGGTGAGTCCCTCGTATGCGAGAGGCCGGGTTAGTACCACCGCTTTGTGTATTTCTGCCGCCAAGCAACAGTGTGTAAGCACTGTTGTGTTTCGATTTGAAGGACATTGAATCCAGTGAAATTATTGGGCATTATGAGACTTAACACCTTATGTCTCGGGGTAATGAGCGCAGTCCAGTGTCATGCAGCGCTTTGTTATTTAAAGTTCTGTGTGGCGTTACTTATGTTTATGAGCAGTCGTGGGGCTTACCATCAGGCGAGCGACCTACTCGTCTCGTCCTTAAAGCTAATAAAAAAATGATCATCCTACTACAGTTATAAATGTGAAAGTTTGAAGTTTGTGGTAGACCATCACCTGGACTAGGACATAGGCTTTTTAACCCGGGAAAAGTTTTTCATGCGGGCGGAGCCGCGAACAAAGCTAGTCATCCATAAATATACAAGAGGAACCATGAGTATGTCGCACAATTTTAACAAAAAGAATGGAGATTTTGGGAAGCGATTTGCTACGCCTCCGACAATCTTATTGGTAGTTCTAAACGCAGTAGCATAATTGCCAATTTACTCCGGTTTTCTGTGAAACAGACGCTTCCATTTTATCCGATTTTGAGAATTCTTCGTAGTGACACCATTGGCTCCCACGTCCCCCTCTAATAAGTCAAACCAGTGCTTGTTCACCTCTCACGAGATCGTACTTAGCACGACCTGGTCCAGCTCTAACTTATCTTACTAGCCTGTAGGATGAAACTAGCAGGTCTTTCGCCTGATGATAACCGCCACGTTTGCCTATAAACAAACACAATACACCCAAAATGTTGAATTCTCGTGAACCTACCACTAATAATATAAAAATTCAAATGTTGTGCATCATAAAGCACTTTTTAAAAGTCCCAGGAAAATTCGCCCTTTCGCCCCTAATAAACCAAATTCAAGACAAAAGGCCAGAAAAATATTTTTAATACGTGTTTTAAATTGTGTCGAATGTTCAAATACAGTTTAGTCTAGCTTTAATCTGGGCACGATGAAAGTGAAATAAACATGAATTCCCCGAACCGTATTGTTTGAACAAGCCTCGCCCTTGCATAGGGCTGTCACTTGTAAATAAAATATCGACCGGATCGGGTATAAGATATAGTAATCTTGATGGTCGACCGATAGGTTTAGTGGCAGCGTATTTAGGTTTAGAAAGTTAAGCTCCATATCCCAGGTCAAGCAATAACAATTTAAGTTAGTTTTACAATTTAAAAAATCACACAATAGTTCCAAGAGACTGTAATTTCTGGCGTAAGGAAACTTATAACGAGTAGCCGCATGTTGCTAAAGATATTTTGATTGTGTTTTGTGTTCAAGGAAAATTAAGAATTTAAACTGAACACTTACTTAATCAATATATTAATAAAACTAACGAGTTTACATCCCAGCTCTTGTATGTCCATCGCTCGGACGCCCTATAATTAATGTCACTTATTTATAAATTTGAAAACAATATTTCAGTACGTTACAGGATTGGTTTCTAGCTTTATGACGTAGGTCAACGACTCACAAAATAGAAATGTTGCCAAAGTACGTCATCATAGATGTATTAGAAAAGCGTTTCTTGTTTTTTTTTTACATTGAATATATAATTATATTTAATAACTACATTAGTAACGCCTGTGGTCGAAATTCGACCAATTGTGATTATAAAGTAATGAAATTCTACATGATGTTTGGAACAAATGGTAACAACTCATGTGTTTACACTACTTTTATGTGCATACTATATTATATTTTCTCATGCAGAGATGGCAAAGGGATCGTAGCTTATACAAAAAGATGATCATTAATTTAATTTGTTAAAGCGTTTTTTTATGGAAAGTCATATCTGTATGTTTACTTTATTTTACCTGTCATACGGCAACATACACACATGTATTTTTTGTGATCGTCTATGACACTAGCCCTTAATTTTTTGCCCCCTTCTTTTGTAAATAATAGAAAGATACTTCCATTTTCGATGTTCACCTATTAATACTCGCCATGATATTTGATTTAATCTTTATTATACCAATAAAACATGTCCCAAATTTTACAGCCACGCCCATAAGTAAACTAAAGCCTTGTAAAAGAACAAAATCTCTAATCGTATACAGACTGTCTTTTATAAACCGGAACGTATCGGAGTACGTCCAATTTACTATTATGGCTATAAGACAACATGACTGTCTCTGGCACTTACATACTAGAATATCGGATAAATAAATCCAGCTAAACATTCAGGTCAGTGATTTCACGGACGTGCTAGTCTGTAAACCAGGATAGTGACAATAAGGCTGATACTGACATTTCCAAACCGGAATGTAAACCGGGATAGATTTCGGGGAACCGGGAAACGTGTCAACCCTAGCCTCCGATCACGGGGGTACGACTTATGAATATTTTTCTATGCGGAGATTATTATGAAAACTGTCTCGCCGTGCACCATATTGTGGAGTTCTGAATGGCCGTCTGTTTGTATTTTAAATAGTTATGAATGCTATTCAAAAATTTAAAGTATTGTAGACAAGAAACAGAGCGCTTACTGTTACGATATGAAAATGGATGTTTATTCATCAATTTAATGGAAGCGTATTAGGCTGAGAAACCAATGAGGTCCATTTTTATTGCCTGAATGATGAAACCAGCAGGCCTTTCGTCTGATGGTAAGGGCCACGCCTGTATTAATATACGCAATACCACACCGAGCCTTGAGTTACAAAGCACTGGACACAAGCATATTATTGGACTGCGTTCGTCACCCCGAAAAATAGGATATTATGTCTCATAATGCCCAGTAATGTCACTGGCTTTATGTCCTTGAAACCAAAACACAACTTACACGCAGATAAAACTGTCTACAGCGTGGCTCTACTACTCTTGCATTCTACGATAGTAGGATTTGTAAGCACCAACACATACAAAGAGACTCCAATTTGATTTCAATATTATAACCCTTTCTACTCAAAACTATTATTAAGTACTAGTTTACTACTAGTTTTGGTAGCGACTCCGCCCGCGTGAACGGCTTTTTTCGGGATAAAAAGTAACCCATGTAATAAATATCGACAACTTCACAATAAAATACACCCAACAGTCACCCACATAGTCCTGACCCCACACTAGGTAAACCTGTATCGTGGGTATCAGGAACTCCGAGGGACTTGCGGTCCCACAACACCCAGACCCGAGACAAGTATTTGTGGATCAGCCAAACATTTGTCAAGGTGTGGGAATCGAACCCACGGCCTCACGCTTCGCAACCGGCTACTCGCCCGCTGCGCCACGGAGGCTGTCCAATCTATACAATCAGACGTATATTCGCAGACTGGCGCAACCGTACAAATTATTTTCAATTATTTTTACTTATGTCTCATTACACACTATTTACAATTATATCACACATCTAAATTTTTACATTTATAATAGAAGTTGGATACCAGGATTTACTTATTATATAATAAGCAAATATTTTCATACTGTATAGATACGGTTTAATCCATTACACGCGGTAACCAGCGTGGTATCATAAATCATAATTAACTGAGATAACGCGCCGAAACGCACCCATTTCGCAACCGAACTGGGTCACCGTACCACGTGGCTTTGGTTCGGCATGGTCGGTATTACAACCGATGGAATAATTTTATGGTGGTCGTATACATGGGCTGCAGTGGTCACTTACTTCAGTAGGTGGTAGGTCCATCGCATTCAAGAGGCTGTCTGTGTTGGTATCACCGCTTTGTTTACTTCGGCCGCCAAGCAGTATGTACCTAAGCACCGTTGGTTGATTGGCATGTTTTGGTTGAAAGGCGATTTAAGCCAGTGATTGGGCATTATTAGACTTAACAATGTATGTCTGAGGGTGACGAGCGCCGTCCAGTGTTATGCAGTGCTTTGTAATTCAAAGTTCTGTATAGTGTTGCTTCTGTTTATGGGCAGGCGTGGCGTTTACCATTAGACTAACGATTAGTTTCATCATTCAAACTAATAAAAAAAATGTTACCCTATTGACGTCACGAGCATTCAATTTAAATATTGTAATCTAAATTGAATGCTTTATAATTCACAATGAACGTCATTAGACGGCCATGTTGGACGCGGTGGATATTTTGACAGTTACTCGTTGACGTTATTAAGATAAATTGCCGATTGACAAGTAATTTGTCAAATTTTTATGAAGACGCTACACCCACTTTCTTTTGATAAAACCGCCGTGTATTATTTATTTATTGGGAACCGAAATACAAAAGGAACGTTGAACGCGACTGACCCCCGATTGACTGACATTAACGTTACTATGAGACCTCATAGTGATTGCGAACGCATAGTGACGATTTCTCTAAACGTCATTGGTTAGTTTTTGGCGCTAAATATAAACAGACCAATCATATACACAGAATTGGACACATGACAAAGAGCTTACTTAAGTGTTGTTTGTGAATACGGACCCGAGACAGGGAGACCGCGACACGTGACGTGAGTTAGGCGATAGCGACAAATCCGCTTTGTATGAAATAGTTATATTCTCTTTGTGTATCGTATGGAAACGGTCGCGCGTCGCAATGTCCTGTCTCTGTCGTATACCGTAAAACGTACCTATACAATAGGGTTGCTGCATGAACTTGAATTGGAACATTTTGATTGAAAAATGAAACCACAATTGTTAGAAATTATTTTATTAATACCAAACGACAATAATCAGTTTAACTCATAGTTTATCGGTTACCTTTACAATGTTACCGCTTTACAGACCACAACCCCATGTCAGGATTCTGTAGAGACCGCTCTCTAATTACAACTAAAACAACTAGGACCGCATAGTAAACCAGCATAGCTACCGCGTACTAAACTCTTGGACTACCGACTGAGCACTGATCTTAGTGAACTGGAGGCTGTCTGACCGACTGCAGGCAAAAGACCTCCAGTTATGGCAACAATCTTTTTTATACCATTTAACTACTCTGCCACAACTACATCGCACCGTTATTATTTCAGTGTACCCACGTTGCTTTCCTAGACACCCTTAATATACGAGTACCAATATTAAGAGAATACGCTAACACCATTAAGATAATAAAAGAAAAAAAAAATAACCCACGAAATCAAATTCAGACCTCAAGAACACTATCTAGATTGTTTCTATAGTACAATCAATAGATTTTGGCGTGGAACTGGTTAAATAAGGACGAGTCCAAGTAATCCACGAGGGATTTGGGTGGAACTAACCCCCGTCTCGAGGCTCCCGGCTTAATCAAAAGTAACGGAGAGACGGCTTAACCCTCGCGATGTTTGCCTCAACACGAAATTGGATGCGCCTTTAGAATTCTTAGACGAAAAGCTATCTAGATTGAGAGAAACTATAGAATCAACACTGTTATTTGTTAGCGTTGAGAAGTACGGGGTTGACTTCGGACCGGCCAGCCGCTTTTTTAGAGCACGCGTTTTTTTTTTAAATTGCACCGCGATCCTTCGACATGATATCGATAAAAATGATTTTGCGCAAATAATCACAATGGAGAACAATAACAATGCAAACTATAAATATTGCTTTTAAAATTATGTCCGAAATCACTAATTTGAAGTTTTTTGATCTTCATAGTTTATAAAAGCTTTGTTGATAACTACTATGATTAATATTTAGTAGATAAACAGTTAATATTTCGCAAGATTTATTTTCATCTATATAATATGTCGAAGGATAGAGATGCAATAAAAAAAACAATTAATTTTCGTGGACATTAATGCTGACGTTCCACCTTAAAAACCGCTGACAGCCATTAGAAAAAGATCTGTAATGTTCAAACGGCTGAACAGATTTTCTTTAAAACTTCATGATGTAATAAGCTTTCAAATAAAAAACCTCATTAAAATTGGTTCATTCGTTTAAGCGCTTCAATGCCAGATGGGATCAAACGTATAACACCTCAATTTTTGTTAGGGGTTAAAGAAGGGGGGAGTTATGATCCATCTTTGGTCTCGGACTTATCATAAAGTTCCACACCCAAAAACTATGTAGGTATGTGGCTGACGATAGGTGGAGTACGGCACTGAGTGGTGGCCAAGACAGGGCAAGCGCAGCATTGGCCATACAGCGGCAAGACCTTGTTAGGATCGGGGATCGAACCTGGATGCCAGTGACTAAGGATGGTCGCATAATATTGTGGCATAAATATTATACATTGTCGCCAAACAGCAGTACTTTGGGGTCAGGTATATGTGTGTTAGGAAACGTACGAAAATCAAAGACGTAACAACAAAGATAAGAATACTGAAATGGAAATGGACAGGCCACATGATAAGAGGTATAGAAAAGTGGAACAAAAGTATTATATTCTGGTACCCCAGAAACAGGAAAAGAAACCGGGGAAGACAGGTACGAAGGTGGGAAGATGATATAAAAACAGTAGCAGGGAAAACATGGACTAGGACAGCACTAAGCAGAACAGAATGGAAAGAAATGGAGGAGGCCTTTGCCAAAAATGGGCAAGCAGACCAAGTTGTCGATGTCGACCTAAAAGACTAGAGTCAACATTAGTGTGGTAATAGCGTTCATTTTATATTTTGTCTGAATAAAGGCTTATATTATTATTATTATTGTTTTTTAGCGTTTTGCTTCTCGGTCCGCAAGACCGGTGTGCACTGACATCACGGGCCTAAGCCAAGTGAATGTCTGTTAAGTTTTAATCTAAATTAACGATCGGAAAGGGAGATGACTCTGTCTGCATAAACTTCCTAACAATTCTGCAAGTATTTAAAACCACTGCTTTTTGAATTTGTACAAATGTTTGTGGCGGCAGGCTTAAAAATTCTAAGGATTGTGATAGCTGTTTAGGGATTATACCAGTTGTTGATAACACTATAGGGACTATGGAAACTTTTTGTAATCTCCACATGCGGATCATTTCGTCCTTAAGGTCAATATATTTTGTAAGTTTTTCTGATATTGTGTTTTGCAAGTTATGGGTATTCGGAATAGCAATGTCAATAATATATGCAGTTGTATTTATCTTATCAACCATAGTAATGTCCGGTCTATTATAATGCACTGTCTTGTCAGTTAAGATGGCCCGGTCAAAATAAAGTTTAGTTATTATTATTATTATTATATGTGTGTGGCTGTTGGGTGTTACAAATAATATGATATAGATAGCAAAACATTTGACATTAACGGCCAATCCCTCGCTAGATCCTGCTCGATAAGACAAAAATTCATGTATCTACTTTGACTCCCGGTGCTTCTGGCATGCGACGCCCGCATGCATGACAATGGGCAGAGGGAATTTGTCTGTACGTGACGCGCCTGGTAAGTCGTGAACATGTACACTTCACAGTTCACACTTTCTGGAAACTAAGATCACGATAACGGGGCATTTTGTTAACGTTTGGATTATTTTTTGTGTGAATTCTTTACGGAATCCTTTCTTTTTATTGTCGTCTTATGTGTTACTCTTATTGTGTAACTAATGTTATGTGTTTTTATCTTATGAAATATTCCTTTTTTATACGACTGCCCAAAAAGGAGATTTGATTGTTGATGTATACGAGCGAGACAGGGCTTTACATTTTCAGGGTACTTATTTATTGACGTTGAAATTCTGATTTGTACATCACACACAAGTCGTTCGCCTGATGTTCGCCACGCCCACTCACTCGATAGAGTTTAGCTGCGATATGGTCCCATATAAATTTGGTTCAGATCTGATGAAAAAAATAAAACTCCTCGACGGACAACAGTACACTCGTCGCGATTGTGTTATTGTATTGGAATTTACAATTGGAAGTCGTTTTCTAAGTTTTGTTAAACGTTATAAAGTCTACAAGTGCGTGGAGATATTACCTCTAGAAACGCACTGGATGTATAGTGTACTGTGGGTCCAGGTGGAATCGATGAACTTAACTACGAGTATTTTATTATATATCTTGTAAATAATAATAATACTAGCCCTATATAATATACGCCGCTGGGCACGGGCCTCCTCTAATGCGTCAGAGGGGTTAGGCTTTAGTCCTCCACGCTGGCCTAATCCGGGTTGGCAGACTTCACATACCTTCGAGGTCTTATGGAGAACTTCTCAGGTATGCAGGTTTCCTCACTTAAAGCAAGTGATAATTAATAATTAATACACACGTAACTTAGAAAAGTCACAGGTGTATGCTCTTGGGGCTGGTTTCGAGCCCGTGAGTTTCGTCTCGACAGTCTATACCACTCCACGCTAATATCACTGCTTCTCTTCTAAAACTTCACCTTTATCCGTTACAGCATTTCAAGGATAATATTTAATACAAATGAACGGCTATAATGTCGCGGGAGAAAAATGATCAGCGTCAAGAGCAAGTATAAATCTCGAGGGCTGCGTCTGACAACTGCACGGATTTATCGCAAACTTCAGCCAAGCGTGCGCAGGGCTGCACGCGTGCACCATAATAAATATTTTACACGGTGACGTCAAAGGTTGCGTCGTCTGTCATTTGACAATTCCCCTTCTACAGGATTTGAATGGCTTCCAACTTATATATTTTTGGTCCGATTTATACATTTGTTTCTGCAATAGATTTTGAGAACCACACTTAATACGTCTAATTTTCGCGGTGCAGAACCTCGTATATCAATTTAAAAATTTAATATATAGACATTAACTTTAATGAAATAAAGTTGATTTTGAACGTTCATTAATTTTTGTTGCGTGTATAAGTGTTACGTGTGATTTTACCTTTGCATGTGTAAGTAAATGGAGCCGTATTTTTTGGCAGATTCATATGAGAGTTATCGTTCTAGTTATCTTATTTCGATGTATCATTAGAATATTATAAAAAAGTAAGCGTGGATAAGTTTGCCGACTATGCATTTACTAGGCTTATAAAAACATCCTGATATTTTTTGAACATGGCTAATCGTCATCTCGATTAAACCATATGTCAAATAAAAAATCCGCATTCAAAAGGGTGTACTGGTTTTGGGGTGCTACGGTGCCACAGACAGACAGAGGGGTCAAATTTATAATACCCCTTAGCGGTGCACATGGGATTTAGTAAAGTAGAACAATATTCATCAACTTTACAATTGTATTGCATGATTATTCAGCTATTGGGGATGTTGATATTATAAAAAAAAAAAAAAAATGGGTGGTGGAGATCACTTAACATCCGCTGACCTACTTGCACGTTTGCCGGCCTTAGCAATAAAAACAAACACAAATATAATAATTTTGCCAACCCTACGTACGGTTACGGCAGTTCGATACCGCATTAACTTCGGAATGAAATAAAAATACTAACCTTTTTAACGGGCCCGCATATTTAACAGCTTTTGAACGCCGTCGAATTTATTAATATGACGGTAAAATAACACGGCGCTGATAATGGCTACTAATAAAAAAATTGATAGACATTTCTTATCTTAACTGCAATCTCTGATGGTTTTTGTGTGATCGTATTGAGAGTCTCGATATATTAAACCGGAGCAGACGCACCCGACCATCGGTCTGTCACACAATTACATGAAACATGCTCTTCATATCTGACAGAAGATACAAAAATTATGTCGCGTATCGTAGTAAAGCTCGCACTATATACCCTATTACGTTGTATTAACGTTCGACGATATTCCTTTTTAAAATGTTCATATGAAATTATAAAAAAAACTCTAAATTAAAAAAAATACTCTAATAGCGGGTTCACACCTTTCGATTTTAGTTAATCAACTGATTTGAATCAATAAAACGTGTATGGGTTTTGTTAATCAATTCGATTGAAAGTCTGTTCCGACGGTTCGAATCGCATGCGATTTGGCAGTTGATAACCAAATATCGAATCGTGAGAACTCGCTATAGGACAGAGATCCAATGAGCTACAATCTTGAAAGGCACGAAAGGAAGTATTTTTAAGCCTTTACCACAACGCGAATAAAGGAATAAATCAGAATATTAATAGTTTCCAATTCCGTGTAAAATTGCCAGATTGTAAATGTAAATATCACTTAAACATGTAGGCGTTTTATACCGTCAGTATAAAAAATCAATTACAAGGTGAAACAATAAACTACCAGTAATTGCGTAGAACAAAACCTTCTATTCCAACAAAAAATAAAGTTCCCAAGCCCCTGATACATTTTAACTCAATTCATTTACCATAAATTCAACAACGCGACCGGAATTTATATTATTTTTTAAATCTATGATACAATAAAACGTCGGGCCATCCATCAAATGGGTAGTTACGAATTCCGCAGTATCCAGGGAATTATTAAAAACTTCCTTATTGGCATCGTAAATTATATTTTGATGTAGCATTTATTTGCTGAAATGTATAGCATAAGTAACGCATGAAATATTTAATTTAGCTGATTAATCCGTTTTCAACCGCCTCAAAAAAAAAAAAACAAAGGTTCTCAATTCGTTTGTATATTTTTTATTTATTTTCACGCATAAATCTGCTAAATGTGGACCGATTTGGATATTCTTTCCGTATTCGATAGGGTTAACTGCGGTGGTGGTTTTATTTTTAAATTAAATTTAGGAAATAATTCCACCCCTAAGGGGTGAAATCGGGGATAAAAGAATCCATCTGCGAATAGTCTTGTTCTACGGATTCCACATTTTGATATTTGTCCAGTATAATCTTCAATTTATCTAAATTCCTTAGAAAAGGATAATGATCCCTACTTCAGGTAAATGTCCCAATGGACAAAGTGAACTTGCTGCACACAAAGTCTTACATGCACCTTGCATAGACAGTTCATATTAAGCAAAGAGCACATTAACCTATGCATATCCTATTTCGGAACACTGCAAGCGGGGAATGTGCCCGAGCGCCTTTAATAACAAGCCGCAGTCGTATTGGCCGTTTTTTGGTTTCGCAAGTGGCCGGCCAGATTCCCGCCAGATAAATAAAGGATGACGCACTCGCAAATTCTTTTATAATTAGACAATCCGGCCGTGTGATGCATTCCAAGGTACCGGACGGCGGAAGGGCGGACTTAAGGACTAGTTTGAGGGTACATTTTGATACATAACGGTAGGCAGCGGCTTGGCTGTGCTCTGGCATTGCTGAGGTCCATGCGCGGCGGTAACCACTTACCATCAGGGGCCGTCTGCTCGTCTGCCTATCTAGGCAATAAAAAAAAACATACAAAATATCATTTCATAAATTGGTGTAAGTGAGCCATCAACATCTTAAGCCAAAAGCCAACCTCATCTGCACGTGGTACACTCTGCTGGTTAACGGACGAGGCAATGGCGAATCTTGATTCCCGTTGCATGTTGTGAGAATCAGACGGCGCGGCGGGTCATAAATACCTAATATCGCCAGGCAGAATGAAAGATAATTTTATAAATTGAATTTGATAGTGTTGATTAGATTTTTTTTTCAGTCAATAATACAGAAGTATCAAACAATCTACGTCTTTATAAATGAAGCTTATAAAAAATAAAAGGTTTATAGCACGCCTGTATAAAATTAATAACGCATTGTTTCAATGCATGCGTTACTTAAATACAACTTGCTTCGGAATAGGCATTTATTTTGTTTTGGCATCACAATGCGGCATAGTTGGTCGTCGGCTTACAATAATTGACTTTATAAAGCAGTCACATATTTTAATCATAAATTGTATAACGTTATATAAATATTTATATAGACTAACTTAAATGTTGTTTAAACTTAATAGAAATAACTTGGCGTACATTTGATGACATCATTAAAACGACATCGTTAAACCAAGTCCGAGGCCTTCGGCGGCGGTAGTAACCCTTTCGATATAGAATAATATTTAAAAAATAAAACGCAAATCCGCTTCAAATATTTAACTTAACAATGACGACGGGTCCCACATTCCACAGGTGTGCGTGGGACATTGGCCCCTGAGCTGTGTCCTGAATATGTCCCTGGTAGGATGGACCGGAGCCGGGGCCGCGTCGGGAAGATTGATTGCCGAGAGAGTTTGAACGGGTTAATTACGGGCCTTTGGTAGAAATCCACGTTTGTAACCCTACCATGGCGTGTGTTACTTCGAACGGTAATTTCTGTAATTGGAAATAAATTTTGGATGTACTGCGAAAGAGCAGTGGATATTATGACTAAAAAATAAAAAAGTATACTTATGATTTATTGTTCGGGGGAGAAACAGACGTAGAAAAAAAGAGGCCAGACAATTGATGCACTGAGAATACTATGGAATATCTCAGCATAGAGAGTATTATCCAAAGACTTAAATGTATGCTAGACGGGCTGTTTAGAAGTAAAATTCTGTCACATAACGCGGAAGTTTGACAGCTCTCAGACAGGGAGCGCGATAGGGGTTCTGGTCGAGAGTTATCGAGATGGTAATATTGAGTTACGGTCGATTGACCGCAACTTAGTGGTTCAATTCCTATGTACCGCGCAGCTTGTCTAGTAGTATACATTAAAGTCTTTGGTCTTATCCTTAACGAGAGAAAATTGATTAACAGATTAAGTAGTTAATAATTAAACCTAATTTAATTTATAAGTAATATGCTTATCCATAAGCGTTACTATGAGGTCTCATAGTGCTCGCGAACGCAAAGTGGCGACTTCTCTATATATGACTGGTCCGATTTAACAGATACTAAGCTAAGAGCTCACTTAAGGGTTGTTCTTCAATACGGCCGATAGTCTTCGATCTTATAACACCCCTCTTTTGCGTTAGGGGTTAAAAATGATAGTCAAGGATAGACGTCGTGAAGAAAGTCACGTGTTATTAGAATATGCATGATGTAATTTATATTCTATAGTGTGACAGGAACTGAAATCGGCGGAAGGCGAGGAGATATGAATCGATATACTGCGTGGGAACGTGGGTTTGACTCCTTGGCGACTGATAAAATAAAATGTTAAATAAAGTGCCAGATGGCAAGGTGAATTCCATTTGTACCTATTCCCAATAAATATAACAATGCCTGTTGGTCTGAACTTGTTTTAAGTTTAATTATAACTTAATGCTTAACGTAATAGTAATTCTGTAGTTGTAAAGAATTATGCGCCTCGGCAATTCCGATATAAAAACACGGACATGTGACTGCCTCGGTGGCGCAGTTGTAATGCGTACGTGTTACGTCTGCTGACGCTGAGGTCTCAGGTTCGATCCCCGGGTCGGATAAAAATAATATTGGGTTTTTCGGAGGCGCGGAGTCTGGAATTGTGCCCGGTATGGCGATAGGCTAGCCCCCTATCACATTATGGGACGGAGATACACTCGGCGGAATGCGTGTGTACTGGTTACACCTCTGCCTATCCCTTCGGGGATTACAAATGTGAGTGCGTAATAAGTGAGAACTAATCATTGGCTCTATGTCAACATAATTATTGCTATCAATAGGGTAGTTGACTAGTTTTTTTTTATTATTTAAATCAATAAGTTACTTTACTCAAAATATATGGCAGAAAGAATTTTATAAATGTGACCAAAAATAAATAAGTTAGAAGCCATTCAAATCCTGTGGAAGGGGTAATTGTCAAATGACAGACGATGCAACCATTGACGTCACTGTGTAAAATGTTCATTATGGTGCACGCGTGCAAGCGAGATAGTGAGATATCCCTACTACGCACCCACTTTTCTTCATACCAACATTTAAAGTCATAACTGCGGGCACATTTCTGAACCAATTTATATTGTGTTTTAATAAAAGGGTTTCTTTTGCGTGTCATTTTCTGTTGCTTATAAAATAATGTATAAAATTCAATATAGGAAACTACCCTATTCTATTGTCTGTAAGTTTTCCATGTAATAAAAAAAAGTCACACACTTCTCGGCCAAGTGCTAAGTAATCGAGATGCACATGTCAAGCTATTAACTCCGTGAATAGTTCGTTGTTCACAACGGAAGGAGGAATCGCTCGAACAGCTCGTCACACTCGACTCGCGCTTCCTGTGCGAGAAAGTATCGATACGAATTCACAAATAATCGATTGTGATTGACGTGTATCGATACAGTTTTTGTTTGTGTCGTTGGTTTGATAAATGTGAATGTATCATACTGGCCATTATTATTGCAAGGAAGTGTTTCATGATAAATGCAAGCGTGTTAAGACAGTAGGGACAAATAATAGTATGTTTGTGGTCCACGACCGCGATAAGAGACCGCGACGCGCGACTATTCCGACTCGTCCGTTTTGTATGAAATTACTTAGGTATGTTTGAGGAACGCGATCGAGTTAGAACGCGACGCGTGACCTTTGCATACAATTCCGTGGCGCAGTGGGCGAGTAGCCGACTGCGAAGTGAGGGCCGTGGGTTAGATCCCTACACCAAACACACACACCTTTGTGTGATCCACAAATCTTTGTTTCGGGTCTGGGTGTTGTGGGACCGCAAGTCCCTCGTAGTTCCTGATACTCACGATACAGGTTAACTTAGTGTGGGGTCAGGACTATGTGTGTGACTGTTGCGTGTATAATACGCACTCACGCCTGTACTCCCCGAAGGGGTAGGCAGAGGTGTAGCCAGTACACCTACATTTCGCCGAGCGTATCTCCGTCCCACGATGTGATAGGGGGCGAGCCTATCGCCATACCGGGCACAAATTCCAAACTCCGGGCTGATACTGAGCATTTCGTAATAGAAAAACCCAATACCACTTTACCCGACCCGGGGATCGAACCCGAGACCTCAGCATTAGCCTCAATCGTAACGCGTACGCATTACAACTGCGCCACCGAGGCAGTCCGCGTGTATAATAATAATAATAATAACAATAATTTCATACCAAACGGACGTTTCGTTATTGCCCGAGTAGCGTTACGCGACGCTGTCTCCCTGTCGCGGTCGCGTACCACTAAACGTACCTTAATCAACCATATGTGTAGATCTATATCATACAATAGTCCGAAGTAAAATATATGCCAGTATTTAGATAATCATTAATACTATAAAATGTTACTAGTATAACCAAAATTATTGAGGTTTCAAAGTGTGCGATAATGGCGCAAATGTATTAATAATAATAATAAATAAATACACCCAACAGTCATACACATAGTTCTGATACGATACAGGTTAACCTAGTGTGGGGAATCACGAACTACGATGGACTTGCGCTCCCACAACACCCTGACCCGAAACAACTATTTGTGGATCACAGAAACATTTCGGGGATTACAGGCGTGAGTGCCTATGTATGTATATACTTATAATATTCTGTAGTTTTGTCGCAAATAAAACTAAATGTTCCCTCACATATGCGGAGAGATGCATATGGAGAGAGTAGGTCTAAAACGAAATAAACAAAATGATTTCTCAGAGTTAATGTAATGTTGAAACTTCAATACCTTTCACAACATTTCAAATACATTCACTTTGTCGTTTTATTACCTACTTAGTTGTTAAAATGTATAATTGTTAAGTAATTCACATTTAACATGTAGGTAAACAGGTGAATGCACTCATTCAGATAAGAGCTTTACCAGTCTGACAACGAACTTGACGTCATTAATTAATCGTTAATGACGAAACGAGCAAGTCGCTCGCCTCCCCATAAACATTAGCAATTCCACATAGAGCTTTGAATTATAAAGCACTGCACGGCACTGGACTGCGCTCATCAAACCGAGACGTAAAATTTTCTTTCTTTCCAACAAAATCAACAGTGCTTACACACTGCTGCTTGGCGGCGGAAATAGACAAAGCGGTACTACTCAGACAGCATCTCGCATGCTAAGCACCATCGTCGTTGTACTGGGGACCTAGCCTACCTAGTCTTAGCGTATTCTCTTGATATTGGTATATTGAGGGTGTCTGATAAACCAACGTTGGGTACACTGTAATAATAATAGTGCGATATAGTTGTTGAAGGGTAGTTAAATGGTATAAAAGAGGTTGTCGCCAGTACTGGAGGTCTTTCGCCCGCAGTCGGTCAGACAGTCTCCAGTTCATTAAGATCAGTATATGGTTAAGCAAGAGTCCAAGTGTTAATTACGCGGTAGCTATGCTGGTTTACTATTCGGTCCTAGTTGTTTTAGTTGTAATCAGAGCATAATCCAGACATGAGGTTGTGGTCTGTAAAGTAGTAATTTGTAAATGTAACCGATAAACTATGAGATATTACTGTCGTTTGGTATTAATAAAATAATACTCGTCTCACGTAACTTCTAACACTAGTAAATATCAAGTCAGTCATTTAATTAGTTTAATAGAAATCATTGTAAAACAGTCCAGTAAAGTGGGCGTAATATATAAATCTATTAAAGGCATATAAGTCGAAAATATTCATAGGGATTTTGAAATCTCAACGCCCAAATCCTATAATAGGCTAATACATTAACCGCTGACCGCGGTGCTTTGATGGCTTCATTTACTCGATTATTATTTATCATACAAAAAGTAAGAGAGAGATCTCCCGGGTGGTCCATATGATTACAGCTTCCATCTCGTTCACACTAGACCGTACTATTATAACTCATCTTTAAATTGTTGTAATCCGTTGAGACGCGTGCGAGTAAACAGTGAGTAACTTGGTAGATTAGCGTGTCTTTAAATGTAGGTCGACACTCAAAAACAAATTACGTATTCGTTTCCGATGAGTCGCTTTTTGTTGTATATTTTTTTATAATCTGGCACAGTTGTAATTCGTACGCGTTACGACTGAGGCTGACGTTGAGGTCTCGGGTTCGATTCCCAGGTCAGGTAAAAGTGATATTGAGTTTTTCTATAACGAAAAGCTTAGTATCAGCCCCGAGCCTGGAATTTGTGCCCGGTATGGCGATTGGCTCGCATCATGGGACGGTGATACACTCTTCGAAATGTAGGTGTACTGGTTACACCTATGCCTACCCCATCGGGGATTACAAGCGTGAGTGCGTATGTATATGTATTATTTTATAAATAGCTGTATAACAACGCAGTATATTCATTTAAACAAAAGAATTCGTGGCATCTGTAAGTTTTCTTTGTTCTATATGTCAAATATTTTGTTGTATGATTGGACATTAATTTGTGGGATCTAATTACTCATAGTTTTTGATAAATTGGGTTGATACCAAACCTGGTACCTATAAAACTGAGAATAAGAATTAACTACATAATATTGTAAATATTTTTATGACTTACGCGACATTAGTAAGCTTCATTTGACATATCTGTCAGTGTTTAACTTTGTGGTCCGGTGCCGGCGGGTATTTTTCGACGCAATCTATTTCCACGCCGGTGGTCGAACCGCGGACCATTGTCTCCACAAATAAGCGCTTATTACACACATTCTTCAATGAATTAAACTATACACTTATTTAACTGCCTGACTGCCTCGGTGGCGCAGTTGTAATGCGTATGCGTTACGACTCAGGCTGACGCTGAGGTCTCGGGTTCGATCCCCGGGTCGGGTAAAAGTGATTGGGTTTTTCTATTACGAAAAAGCTCAATATCAATCCGGAGTCTGGAATTTATGCCCGGTATGGCGATAGGTTCGCCCCCTATCACATCATGGGACGGAGATACGCTCGGCAAAATGTGCCTACCCCTTCGGGGATTACAACTGCGCCACCGAGGCAGTCGTATTTTATGTTTTTAAACACTTTAAAAACATAAAATCCTGAACAAAGCACTGAATTCAAATTCAGCCAACCATACTCCATCCTTCGGGCCGCCAATCTCATTTCCCTAGGCGCAATTACCGACATCATTAAGGTACGTAATCAAAAGCTCTTAATAAGGGCCCTTTGGCAGTGTTTCGGCGCTTTCAAACCCGATTTCTAAAGGGTGGGCAGAAGCGAAAATATTAACGCGTCGGTAAGTGGCCGGGGTGCGTGAAATGATTGGCTCACTTTACTAAGCGATAACAACTCCCCTCTGGGATTGAATTTGACAGGTTTTTTATGCTTCCGTTGAGAAATGGGACTGTCGGAATTGTACCGTTAAGGTGGGAATTTGTCGATTTGACAATTTCGTGTTATCGCCTTTTTCGAGAGGTTCCATTTTTGGCAAGTCAAGTGTGATTCGTATCACTAACTTATAAGGTTCTGCTACTGAATTTCCTTTCTATCGTGAATCCACCGCTCTTCAGGGCTTCTGGTGAAATCTGAACGAGTAGCTACAAATGGCCAGTATACCAGTATCAGCCCGGAGTCTGGAATTTGTGCCCGGTATGGCGATAGGCTCGCCCCCTATCACATCGTGGGACGGAGATACGGTCGGCGAAATGTGGGTGTACTGGTTACACCTCTGCCTACCCCTTTGAGGATTACAGGCTCATGCCTATGTATGTATGTATGTATGTATGTATGTAGCTACAAATGAACATGTTCAAAAACGATAGTAAATTACCCAACTCAAGAAAACTGTTCAAATGAAATCGAGAGCGTTAAAACAAATACAAGCCGGCACTAAAATACCAATATAAACGAAACCGTAATTCACGCGATCGAAACCAAGTGCGAATCGCGTGTCGACGCTTTATAAATCATAAGATTATCATAAGTTACAACGTGTTGCTGCTAATTAGATATTCGATTGTCACGAACTAATGGTAGGGGCACCAACGTGTTGAAAACAAAGGATTCTTTTAACTACATTTAATTATATTTACTAGGTGGTAGGTCCCTTGTGTGCGAGAGGCCGGCTGGGTTGGTACCACCGCTTTGTCTATTTCTGCCGCCAAGCAACAGTGTGTAAGCACTGTTGTGTTTCGGATTATGGCTTACAGGAAATTGTAATGCGTTATGACTGCTGCTAAGGTCTCGGGTTCGATCCCGGGTCGGGTAAAAATGACATTGGGTTTATTTATTGCGAAATGCTCAGTATCAGACCGGAGTCTGAAATTGCGCCTGGTATGGCCATAAGCTCGTCCCCTATCACATCATGGGAAATAAGTTCGGCGAAATGTGGGTGTTCTCGTAACACCTGTGCCTACCCCTTCGGGGAGTACAGGCATGTGTGCGTATGTATATATGTATTTTCATTAGTTTTTATTACGCACTTATCTTATTCAAAGCTTTTTATTTGTTTACACAGAAACACTTCAACCCTCACTAAAGGGTGCATATTGCGGTTTCAAAATTTGAGCCACATGTTCAAACTGTTTTTTGGCCCTAAGCTTAGGCAAAAAATATCGTAAACTATTAACGAATGGTGTTAAATTTTATACTTTTCGGAACCCATCGAGTGATTCTATTTATTTTATAGCTTGACCTTTTAAAATTATAATTAAAGTCGTTGACGTTAGGGTACGCGAGTGTAGGATTATAGGATGGGTTGGCAATTCAGTTTAATTATTAGGTTTTACTGAAATAAGTATTTTTCCGTATCAGGAAAGACGTCCTTTTTTTTAGGGAAATGCTTACCAATATTCAATGAAACTCGAATCTACGACAGTATTTTCCTATGTCGAATTTTACACATTATATTATACACAACAGAAAATAATTTAAAAAATCCCTTTAGTTAAAAGACAATCGAAATCGGTTCTAAAATGGACCCACAATTAGAATATACATACGCAGTGACGCCTGTAATCCCCGAAGGGGTAGGCAGAGGTGTAACCAGTACACAATTATGCTTTTAAATATTGGTTTGAGTAAAGGTGGGTGGTGGGGACATCTCACTATCACTCTCGCACGCGTAATGGTCATATAGCACGGTAACGTCACGGTTTCGGTCGTCTGATATTTATAATAGTAATAATAATGATACAACCAACAGTCAAACACATAGTCCTGATCCCACACTAGGTAAACCTGTGTCGTGGGTATCACGAACTACGAGGGACTTGCGGTCCCACAACACCCAGACCCGAGACCAATATTTGTGGTTCACACAAACATTTGTCTCGGTGGGGAATCGAACCCACGGCCTCTCGCTTCGCAGCCGACTACTCGCCCGCTGCGCCACGGATTTGACAAGTCCATTAGATTTTAATAGCTTCTAACATATATTTTTGGTTGAATTTATAAAATTCTTCCTGCAATACAAGGTGGACAAGGTGGTAGGTCCCTCGTTTGCGAGAGACCAGTTGGGTTGGTACCACCGCTTTGTCTATTTCTGCCGCCAAGCAACAGTGTGTAAGCACTGTTGTGTTCCGGTGTGAAGAACATTGAAGCCAGTGTAATTACTGGGCATTATGAGACTTAACACCTTATGTCTCGGGGTGACGAGCGCAGTCCAGTGTCATGTAGTGCTTTATTTAAAGTTATGTGTGGCGTTGCTTCTGTTTATGAGCAGGCGCTTACCATCAGGCGAGCGACCTGCTCGTCTCGTCATTCAATCTAATAAAAAAAAAAAAAAAAAATACGTTTCGGGTAACGAAGCTTACTGATTTATAGAATATAAAAAAGGAGATCAGCTACCGTATTAGAGTAATGGTCGCAGATCGCGCGCTACCAACAAACCCCGTCACCCTTCGCATTACTGGTCATAATATTTTAAGACCCAGATAAAAATACATAAATAATAAAAATCCATAACCAAGATCAGCGGTAATCATTAGTTTCCAAACACTTAAACAATATTAAACGTGAGCCATTAAACGGGTTATTGTTTCATAAAGATATGTTTAGTACCTACCCGCTGGCTGGCTGACTGGCTGGCTGGGATCAATAGATCCATTAACTATGATGAGCTATAAAACGATTATAGCGGTCAATATCCTTAATGAATGCTTATCTCTTAACCATTGACTGTAGTGTAGAAGGTATGAAATACTCCAGATTTCAAGGTCTTGATATTAAAATACTGAGCATTATGCATGCTGGTGTGTGATTGTATGTATAATGTACCTCTGTATTCCATATTTGTGTGCTGTCTAGGCTGTCTGCTGAATAAATGCTTTTTCTTTCTTTCTAATTATACAAGCAGTGCTAGCTCAGTGGGGAGTGATATGGACTGTCGAGACAAAGTCGCAGGTTCGAAACCAGCCCCAAGTGCATACACCTCTGAATTCTCTAAGTGATGTGTGTATTAATTGTTAATTATCACTTGCTTTAACGGTGAAGGAAACATCGTAAAGAAAACTGCATACCAGAGAAGTTCTTCATAAGAATGTCGAAGGTATGTGAAGTCTGCCAACCCGCATTATCCGCCAGCGTGGTGGACTAAGGCCTAACCCCTCTCATTCAGTAGAGGAGGCCCGTGCCCAGCAGTGGGACGTATATAATACAGGGCTAGAATTAATTATTTATATCTAATTTTACATCTTACGAACTCAATCTTCAAGTCTTTAAGCCATCACTAGTATTGATGTGACACGACTGTTTTTCAGAACGACAGAACTTCCTTTTTGTTCGGTTAAAAAACTAACTGCCTGTCCTTGGGTGCCATGGTTATCTTATTTTACACATTACATTATAACATTTTGGTGACAGCTCCGTAGCACAGTGGGCGAATAGCCGGCTGCGAAGCGAGAGGCCGTGGGTTCGATTCCTACACCGAGACAATGTTTGTGTGATCCACAAATATTTGTCTCGGGTCTGGGTGTTGTGGGGCCGTAAGTCCCTCGTAGTTCTTGATACCCACGATACAGGTTAACCTAGTGTGGGGTCAGGACTATGTGTGTGACTGTTAGGTATAATAATTTCGAAGGTGCCATGTCAAGAAGATTCACTTTGCGGAGATGAATATGCTGCGGTGGATGTGCAATGTTTCACGACTAGATCGTATGTACGTAGCGAGTATATCTGCAGCGGCCTTGGTGACCGCGACGTGCCAGACAAACTTCAGGAATGTCGCTTAAGGTGGTTTGGTGAAGTTTTGAGGAAACCACAGAAGTACGACGGTTGAGTACGATTCCGCGGACTCCCAAAAACGTTGGCTTAACTTATTGGAGGGTGACATGAGAGCCAATGGTCTTACTGCAGAGGATGCTCAAGATCGGGTGAAGTGGAAGCGTTTAAGTAGGAAAGCGGATCCTGGCAATATGCCGGGCAGAAAGAAATAAAAGAAAAAACTAACATTAAATTAAATGTATCTAAGTTACAAAAATGTAAAGAATTCCCGTCTCAAAGGAAATAACTTCAATTACGTTTCTCGTTGCTCTGCGGGTAATTTAATTAATTTAATTACGAATTCTACGAAGATACGTTCTCTTACATTCATGGAAACATTAAATAGTAATTTTATATCGAGTTCTCGTCGGGATCGAGAAGATTTTAGTGTTGCAATTATGCACCATTCGATTCGGATGCACTTTGATCATAATCGATAATGGCAAATAGACCTAAGTTTGTGTGTGTGTAGTGTAAATGGACCACCAACATCTTTTCTTTTTTTTATTAGCTTGAGTAACGAGACAAGCAGGTCGCTCATCCGATGGTTAGCATCACATCTGCCTATAAACGGAAATAACACCACACACAACTTTGTATTACAAAGCACTGCCTGCGTTCGTCATCATAAATCATGAGTAATCATCACACAATGTCTCATAATATTCAGTAAACTCATTGCCTTCAATATCCTTAAAACCGAAACATAGCAGTGCTTACACACTGCTTGGTGGCAGAAAGCGGCTAGTTTCGTCATTGAAACTGATAGAAAAATAGTTCTATAATAATTCGATGACTGTGCGTGCGGGTAGTGCGGCGCAGATAGGCGTGTTCATTTTTACACCTATTTCCGTTGAGTAATATAAAATAGAACAAAATCAAAGCACTCTGAATCTTAGAAATGCAGTCATAAATTGGTCATTAAAATATTTTTAAAAAGTCCAGACATTTTTTAAATAAGAACCGACCTTGACTTAAAGCTTGCGTTAGTCACGGTGCCGTTTTATAATACTGTCGCCATAGAGTCCTAGTCAACACTAATACAACAAAGTTTAGTAAAACAAAAGATGAATAAACAATCACAATTGCTAGAACAAAACTTTCGTTTTCAATAGACAATGAGTGCTCAGATATAACGAGCGTACTTCATACATGTAAATGTAAATGTTTCAACGGAAACCGAACATGTGCATTAATACAATAGATTTTCTGCTAAACGTGCTCGAAAAAAAATTCAAACAAAATAAAATACTGCGCGGCACAGCGAAAAATATACAGAGCACTCATTTTAAATAAAAATTTATAGACATTACTTTTGATTATATACAAATGCTATTAAAACTGTAAAAAACCTTCTCTACAATTAATTACTGCTTTACAATAACTCCCCCCTCTTTTGAACTAAATTTGTCCCTCTCCCCTTGACGAAATCCACGTCTGCATATATACTTTTTACTATATAATGGTTACACAAATAGTAAGGGCATTGTAATAATTGAACGACCGGCCAGCAAAGAATCTGGAATAACACTGGCTATTCCCTAAATATGAGTCACGGTAGACATCACATCACATGATCCGTTTTAACTACCTCGTGGTCGCTATCCAGGAATAGATACAAAAAATCGTATAAAGTCGGATTCAGTCATTAATTTCGAAACTTCTGTCGACTATACGTACAGTCGGCAACTGTTTTATCTACTATTGTTATTCACGCAGAATGGAAATATAATTTGCATTTTACACTCAACGTTTACACGCAGTCGTAAAAATTCTTGGTGTATGAGCACTTTTAATACCTAGACTGACAGCAAAGATCAAAGAGTAAAGCTCTTTGCGAATTTAATATTTCAAGTTCATGTCGGCAGACTTTTCATGTTTTTTATTACGCTTTTGTTACTTCTATTATTTAAGCTGTACGATCTTTCATGAACCCGACGACCGTTAATTTCATAAAAGCCGTCGAAATTATTTCACCGTGAATACATGCCTACATAATTAAGTAAATAAAAAGAAACGTCTTTAGTTCACCGAAAGGTCTAAGGCATGAAATAATAAATAGGTACCTATACCCAAAGGCAACCCAGATAAATGTCTTACTACAGAAGTAAATGCGCACTTTACTTTACTTTACTATATTATATTGTTAAACATGTAAAATATTCTTAATCGTAAAAATATGGAAAATAGAAAATAAATCCTAATTTCAGATTTGTTGTGACTGCATACAAACTTATTTAAAATTTTATTATTTTGGCGTTCCATCCTGTTTTTACTCTAAGTACACACTACGTTTACATTAGTAAACGTGCACTAGCACGTTTAGTCTTCTAGACGACCTAATCAATCAATGCATTGCAAAAAATATCCATTTGACCTTAAAGCTTAATGCTGTTTAAGGACTTTTAAAATATTGAGATAAGAAACTCATGTGTAATAAAAAGGTAACCAAAGACATAAAATAATAACTTTGAAAGTGTATAAATACACAATGAAAAAGCAAGTTTCATTGTGAATAAGACTAGTTATTTAATATAAATATATTATACTAGCCTTAGGGCTAACAGGGAGGTAGGGAGGGCTGAAAAATAAATAAATAAAAGGCACACTTCTTGTGGTCGCGTCAAGCGTCACACGCTAGCGTCACTATCGCTCTCGTCTGTCAACTCCATACAAAATTACAGACAGACCCTGACGTATATGACGCTACCGTTAAATGGTCTCTCATAGTTTCAAATAGTGCCTATGCACTATTACTGATTCCCAGAAGCGACGTCACTTTCACACAACTCGTCACTACTATAATGGTACATCAATAAAGCCCCAGTTAGATGCGAGATATTTTTTCGTATGACACAAGCGAAAATATCTCAGAAAACTGTCATTTACGAAGACGCTTCCCAAGATTCTTAATATCAAATTGCATAACACGGGTTTGAGATGTGAATGTCAGTTTTTTATTAAATTCTTGCCGCGGCCGTACCGTACCATAAACTATTCGATCTAAATGTAACATAAATTACAATACCCGCATCCGTGTAGCCACCCTTCTGTACACCAGTGTTTGTGATGGCGGGAAGTCGCGGCTCGCGAGTGTCCCGAGCCTCGACATCAACGGGACATATCAATCGACCAACTCGTTACCGGAGTAGCTGTCTTAGAATATTTCGGGGTACTTATCTCATTATATTTTGGGAATGATTAATCTTAAAACTCACACGCACTCAGCTCACGCACTCACGCCTGTAATCCCCGAAGGGGTAGGCAGAGGTGTAACTAGTACACCCACATTTCGCCAAGCGTATCTCCGTCCCACGATGTGATAGGGGGCGAGCCTATCGCCATCATATTAATCTTAAAACTGTTAGGAGATTATAAGGTGACATTATTTAGACTGCCTCGGTGGCGCAGTTGTAATGCGTGCGCGTTACTACTGAGGCTGACGCTGAGGTCTCGGGTTCGATCCATGGGTCGGGTAAAAGTGATATTGGGTTTTTCTATTACGAAAAGCTCAGTATCAGCCCGGAGTCTGGAATTTGTGCCCGGTATGGTAATAGGCTCGTCCCCTATCACATCATGGGACGGAGATACGCTCGGCGAAATGTGGGTGTACTGGTTACACCTCTGCCTACCCCTTCGAGGATTACAGGCGTGAGTGTGTATGTATGTTATTTAGTTGTGGCTTCGACTTAGGATTTAATTATATTTGCGATGAATGATATCGACCACATTTTAAAACCCTTCTTTTACTATTTTTTAAACGCTGATTGAAGTCTACCACTGTTTAACAACATCTCTTGTTACTTTTATCATTTAATACTTAACTCAAATAAAAACTACTTCATTTTCCCTTCGTCTCACAAAACATTATATCCATCCGGTTTCCATATCAACTGGATAATGGTATTGAAGAAATGGAAATAGTTCAGCAAAGTTGGAGCGAGCGCCGCGCCGAGCCGCATAGTTACTCCTTCCCGGAACTTTCATACGAGTTTGGTACATCTGAACTTATAATATACTGTGGGAGTCCGGAATTACATACATACCTACGCACTCACGCTTGTATTCCCCGAAGGTGTAGGCAGAGATGTAACCAGTACACCCACATTTCGTCAAGCGTATCTCCGTCCCATGATATGATAGGCTCACCCTATCGCCATACCGGGCACAATTCAAGACTCCGGGCTGATACTGAGCATTTCGTAATAGAAAAACCCAATTTCACTTTTACCCGACCCGGGGATCGAACCCGAGACCTCAGCGTCAGCCTCAGTCGTAACACGTACGCATTACAACTGCACCACCGAGGCACGGAATTGTTTTCTTAAAATAAGGAGTACATCAACCGATCTTACCGCGATGTGGTACAACAACAAGGTCTTACAAGGTGGTAGGTCCCTCGTTTGCGAGAGACCGGCTGGGTTGGTACCACCGCTTAGTCTATTTCTGCCGCCAAGCAACAGTGTGTAAGCACTGTTGTGTTCTAGTGTGAAGGACATTGAAGCCAGTGTAATTACTGGGCATTATGTGACTTAACACCTTATGTCTCGGGGTGACGAGCGCAGTCCAGTGTCATGCAGTGCTTTATTTAAAGTTCTGTGTGGCGTTGCTTCTGTTTATGAGTAGGCGTGGCGCTTACCATCAGGCGAGCGATCTGCTCGTCTCGTCATTCAAACTAATTAAAAAAAAAAAAAAAACCAAAGAACACGCCAATAAATATTCAGCTGTCCCCAGAGGATAAAGCCTTGTTCACTGAATTAGATTTAAAATTTAAACTAAACACATGTGAACCCAAACACCATCGAAATAATATCAGTTAATAAATACAGATTATTCTATTTTATACGTCCGTTTAAAAATGCACATTAAATTAATTTAAGTTACAGCAGCGGCATGAGCTGATAGTAGTTTGCGACGTGACCCAGTTGCTTTGTGGCAGGTGGTACAATGGGTCGCCGAGGGCTCTCCACGGATGCAGCATCGACCTCAGTTACCTATCTATGTGAACAACGTCCACTGAATAACTTTTATTATATGGTTATTCGTTACCAGTGAAGACAGTTTTTTATTTGCGATACAAATAAATGACGGACGGTCGGTTATAAAGTATGATAGATTTAGTTTTTTTTGCATAGGCCGATAATCGAGCAAGTGGGTCACCTGATGGTAAGTGATCACCACCGCCCATGTACGCCCACAATACAAAAAGAGTCATGGGCGCGTTGCCGACCTTAAAGGAAAGGGATAATTCAGAGATTGGGAAGGGGAGGGGATTTAGGCCTCCGGATATCTTACTCACCGTACGAAACGCAACAGCAAGCTGTTACTTTACGTCGGTTTTCTGTGAGACAGTGGTAACAATCCAAACGAGCCGGCCCATACATGCTGTAGACAGAATTGTCTACAGCGTGGCTATACCACGCGGATTACGTTTAGTTCAAACAAATTCCTGAGGAAGCTGCTGATGCTATGTAGACTTTTCTTTCTGCCTTAACTTATCCCGGTTAATGCCAGGGACCGCCTACTCGTACCATAAGTTTGACGGTATTAGGGCGACCCGCCGTCTGAACACCACAACCCGCAACGGTAATCAAGTTTCGCCATTGCCTCGTCCGTTAATCAGCGGTGTGTACCACGTGCAGGTGAGGTTGGCTTTGGACCTAAGATGTTGGTGCCACTTACAGTCTAATTTGCTACTATATAGACATCGAAATAAGATGGCAAGAAACGTAACTCAAGCAAAATAATTACCCCACCAAAACTCTGTACAATGGATAAAAGTGTGAGTTAATTTCTAGTTGACACTTGATACGTCTAATTTTATGCGCGATGCAGAACGTCGTATCTCGATCTAGAAATTTAATATTTAGACATTAACTTTTATGAAAAAAGTTGATTTTGAACGTTCATTCATTTTAGTTGCGTGTATGAGTGTTACGTGTGATTTTACCTTTGCATGTGTAAGTAAGTGGAGCCGTATTTTTTGGCCGACTCATATGAGAGTTATCGTTCTAGTTATCTTATTTCGATGACTGTAGACCCAAATTCTCAACACTGTCTGACTACGACACATGGATACCCAGCATGGGGTCAGGGCTGTGGATGTTACTATTATGTAAAAACGTAATTCTTTCAGTGTACATGTGATTGTTACATATCTTTTAACGGTACGACTGTTTGTTTACATAATACGCATACTACGCCCGTACTAGCTGCCGTCTCTGAATAAATATTTGGTAATATTATATTTATAGTATCGATTGACGTGCCCCTGGGAGATTATGGATTATAAAGGGTGAAATTTACAGAAATGATTTTGTAAAAAACAATTATTGAGAATCTTGAGAAAAATTTTGATGTAGAATGTTTTCGTAAGAGATTGGCGGGAATAACATAAACCCGTAATTTACAAAGTTTTTACGAGATGAGCGCATCAGCTTTATCATAACCGCCATGCCTATCTATATAAAGTAGCAACACTACTTAAAACTAAATTACAAAGTACTGTGTGGCACTGCACTGCGCTCAACCTACCAAGACATAACATGGGCTATTGCCCAAATTAGGAATTTTCCATTTTTTTGCGTGATTGACGAAACGAGCATGTTAATCGCTTGATGGTAAACTTCCCGCCCCATAAACAGAAGCAACACCAATCAGAACTTTAAATTAAAGAAAGAATACTGCATGGCACTGGACTGCGCTTGTCACCCTAAGACTCAAGATGTTAAGCCTTATAATGCCAGTAATTTGACTTGCTTCAATGTCCTTCAAACCGGAACTTAACAGTGCTTACACACTGCTGTTAGTAAATAGACATAGCGCTGGTACAAACCCAGACGGCTGAGCCCTTGCACAGGACCTACCACCATGTGCGAGACTCAAATTCTCCTCAGACGAAAGCCCGGGCCTCCCGCAATGCATTCACGAACTTTGTTTACATTTTACTCGTCGAATCATAGTCTCAGCCATCATGTCTGGTAATGTTTGGATCATGGTTTTTTTTAACTGTCTGGTGCGGTAAAAATAATCGTTATTCTAATCTTTTACGGCAGTTTTTGATATACATACGCACTCACGCCTGTAATCTCCGAACGGAATAGGCAGAAGTGTTACCAGTACACCCACATTTCGCTGAACTTATTTCCGTCCCTTGATATGATAGGGAGCGAGCTTACCGCCATACCCGGCACGATTCCAGATTCCGGGTTGATACTGAGCAAAAAGAAAAACCCAATATCACTTTTACCCGATCCGGGGGTTGCATCCGAGACAGTACAGCAGTTCTACTGCACAACCAGCAAAGTAGAGAGAGAATAAATTCGGTGAAAACGCCACCATAGAGGCTCGTTCAGGCGAATCGCGTTCCGTAGTCAGCCAGTGAATATCCAGTAACTTCAGGACGGCATAATTCTGTCGACCGTCGACATTTGGACTGCACTGTACTTAACATCGGGTCCTGTGTAGTCACTTTGTCGTGCCAGGATATCTAACACTAAGTGAAGCCAGTAAAATTATTTATTTATAATTTATAAACTCTTTATTGTACATCTTCAAAAACAAAATAACGTTAAAAATTATAGCGAAGAACAAATGGCGGTCAAATTACGAGTACTAGGCATTATGAGACTTAACAACTTGTGGCTCGGGGTGACGTGCGCAGTCCAGAGCCATGTAGTGCTTTGTAATTCAAAGTTCTGTGTGGTGTTGTGTCTGTTTAAGGGTAGGCGCGGCGCTTACCATCAGACGATCAATGTGCTCCTCAAAATCGTTTTTAATGTTGGAAACTATTTTGATTAAATTATTATAATACATGTATGATAGTATTACGGGCAAGCGCAACAGAGGACGTCCACCTACAAGATGGACCGACGACCTGACAAGGGTTGCAGGAAGCCGATGGATGCAGGCCGCTTCCAACAGGTCGGCCTGGAAGGCATTATAATAATAATACACCCAACAGTCACACACATAGTCCTGACCCCACACTAGGTAAACCTGTGTCGTGGGTATCAGGAACTACGAGGGACTTGCCAACCCACAACACCCAGACCCGAGACCAATATTTGTGGTTCACACAAACATTTGTCTCGGTGTGGGAATCGAACCCACGGCCTCTCGCTTCGCAGCCGACTACTCGTCCGCTGCGCCACGGAGCTGTCATTAGGGGAGGCCTATGTTCAGCAGTGGACGTCTTGTGGCTGATCATGATGATGATGATGATGTATGAGAGTATGTACTTTTTTAGTTTATATGAATACTGTCTGTTTCCTGTACGAAAGATAAATAGATAAATTGTTCCTTCCAAATCTGCAATTTAATAAAATCCTTGTGATTTAAGTATCGCCTTTTACCTTTGTTGAGCTCTCGTATTGAAGTTTTTACCTGAAAATGTTCTTTTATTACAACTTGACAATAAAGTCCTTTGGATTTCGGTGGATTAAAGACATGTCCTGTTGGATTACTGTTGTGATGTTTCAATAAACTATTATCCGAAGATACTCTATTGACGAGCACATGTGCGGAAAATTTGACAAATACTTAGTAGGTACACGAAATTTCGGATAGTCGAACACATAGTCGGTACTTGGTATTTCTTTGATCCTTAAGAAATATTACTATTGTTATTTGTAACATCACCTGTATTCCCCAGGAGGTAGGCAGAAGTGCAACTGCATGCACGGTTTGCTGAGCTTATCTGGCCTGAGATAAGCTTAAGAAGATAATGTTTTTATACGGACTGACCGCTTTTACTAGACTAATTAGGCGATTGAAGTTGTTAGGTACGCACTCACGCCTGTAATCCCCGAAGGGGTAGGTAGAGGTGTAACCAGTACACCCACATTTCGCCGAGCGTATCTCCGTCCTACGATGTGATAGGGGGCGAGCCTATCGCCATACGGGGCCCAAATTCCAGACTCCGGGCTGATACTGAGCATTTCGTAATAGAAAAACCCAATACCACTTTACCCGACCCGGGGATCGAACCCGAAACCTCAGCGTTAGCCTCAATCGTAACGCGTACGCATTACAACTGCGCCACCGAGGCAGTTGTTAGGTATCTTATATAAATAAAAATGAAACTTATTTTGTATATTTGTCCTCTACGCGTTCCTAAACCATTCATCCGATAGTGATAGAAATTTTGGTGAATTGTTCTGCGAAGGATTGTGGATCAACAAAAATCTTGAAAACAATTGGCATTGTAACGCATGCCGGGTACAGCAAGTCCTTCCACCTGCACTTATCCCACTCGCAGTGGGGTCGGCGCAACATGATGTTAACATATGTTACAGAAATATATGGCTTGTAGTTGTAGGACAAGCCTGACGTCAAACCCTCTGAGGAAAAACACCCATTTCGGGTACAGTTACTATTGAAAAAATTGAGCTCTCAATCATCGACATTTTTAAACAACACTGAATTACCAATTAGGTTTTGTTGCATACACTTTATCATTTTTTTTTTCTAGATAGGCAGACGAGCAGGCGGCCCACCTGATGGTAAGTGGTTACCGCCGCGCATGGACCTCAGCAATGCCAGAGCACAGCCAAGCCGCTGCCTACCGTTGAAAGGATATGAATAAATAATAATAATAATAATAAATACACCCAACAGTCACACACATAGTCCTGACCCCACACTAGGTAAACCTGTATCGCGGGTATCAGGAACTACGAGGGACTTGCGGTCCCACAAACTTATGGTACTTGATATTCTGTCTTTGTCAGTACTTTATAATGCCTTTATTAGCAACCCGAGCACACTCGAGAACATCAAAAGGTTTTTTGTTCGCAAATTCGTAGATGGTCGATAAATAACAGAAAAAGAAATGTTTGCACAAAGAGCTATGAATGAATCAAGCACGGTTTTAAGACGCGGAATGTTACACCGGATTTAGAAAAAAACTTGTGATATTTGATGCATAATTATCTGTATTACAATCTTTATATTATTCAGATTGATGATAACATAATGTTTGTAAAAACCTGACATTTCGAGCTGCATTCTTGTTCATAAATATATGTTTCTAAGATGCTTTTTGTATGAATATACAAAGTTTATTTATTTATATTCATAACAATAACAGCGTGGCGACAGCCCAGCACAGTAATAATTTGCGTTTGAGTTTTCTATTTGAAAAATTATGCACTACTTTTCCTTGTTCTGAGTGGTAGAGTCACGCTGTAGACACTTTTGCCTACAGCATGAATGGGCCGGCTCGTCCGGGTCGTTATCACTGTCTCACAGAAAACCGGCGTAAAGTAGCAGCTTGCTGCTCCGTTTCGTACGGTGAGTGAGTTATGTTATCCGCAGGCCCAAACCCCTTCCTTTCCCAATCCCTTAATTATTCCCATCCTTTAAGGTTAGCAACGCACACATCATTCTTTTAGTGTTGTGGGCGTACATGGGTAGCATGGGTAGTGTGCACTTCCTTCGCGTCAAGCGATTAAGCGTAACATTCAGCGTAAACTATAATTCACGCGCAAAACATACAAGGTGGCAGGTCCCTCGTTTGCGAGAGACCGGCTGGGTTGGTACCACCGCTTTGTCTATTTCTGCCGCCAAGCAACAATGTGTAAACACTGTTGTGTTCCGGTGTGAAGGACATTGAAGCCAGTGTAATTACTGGGCATTATGAGACTTAACACCTTATGTCTCGGGGTGACGAGCGCAGTCCAGTGTCATGCAGTGCTTTATTTAAAGTTCTGTGTGGCGTTGCTTCTGTTTATGGGCAGGCGTGGCGCTTACCATCAGGCGAGCGACCTGCTCGTCTTGTCATTCAATCTACTAAAAAAAAAAAAAAAACGATGACGTCATCGGTGAGTCTATAGGTATATTCCGTATAATTAGAAAAAATCGGTGGGAAAAAATTAAATACCCGAGAAGCAGTACAAAATGGCTTTGAAGAGTTTGATACCTCCTGTCCAGCCAACTTCTTCAAGAAGGGCATCGATAAATTGCCACCGCGCTGCCAAAGATGCATCGATAGCCTGGATAGTTACTTTGATTAAAAGAAATAAAAAAGATGTAATAAAAATACTTTAACTTTTATCCTACAAAACGGAAACATCGTAGGTAACAAACACCTATTACTCGTATTTGAGGTTACTAGTTTTATAGATTGACTATTGTTAGCGTATTCCCTTAATTTGGTTATATTGAGGGTGTCTGAGAAAGTAACGTTGGGTACACTGTAATAATAATGGTGCGATATAGTTGTGGAAGGGTAGTTAAATGGTATAAAAGAGGTTGTCGCCATAACTGGAGGTCTTTTGCCCGCAGTCAGTCGGTCAGCCTCCAATTCCGTAAGATCAGTGCTCAGTCGATAGTCCAAGAGTTCATTACGCGGTAGCTTTGCTGGTTTACTATTCAGTCCTAGTTGTTTGAGTTATAATTAGAGAACGGTCTATAAGGAATCCTGACATGGGGTTGTTGTCTGTAAAGCAGTGATATTGTAAATGTAAACAATAAACTATGAGTTAAAGTGATTACTGTCGTTTGGTATTAATAAAATAATACTCATCTTACGTAACTTCTAGCACTATATGTTACATCTACTGTCTGTGGTCATTGGTGTGTTGGACCAACTTATAAAACCAAAAAAGTTATTACATCTCAATCTTAAACCCGTAAAATTTTTATTTAGCCTTACAATAGGCTACGGTAATCTTCATTAATCAAAACCACAAGCCATTCATGAAATCACCTTAATTAATTATACAATTTCCTGTACGTAATGAATTGAGGATAAAAACTCCGTAATAATCCGTTGTTTATCTTTATGAGCATTGACCGCAGAATGCGTGAACTTTTTTTTTTTTTTTTATCCTGGCTCGGCAAAGTGGCTATGAACTTGAACTTGGTCGAATAATGTTATTCTTAGGCGATATTATTTCTGAGACGTCAAAATGACAATGGGCATGAAAACCACTAATGGCCGTTCTGTATACTCTATATAGATATAGATTTTCTTACTATTAAAAATGTTTTAACAGATTCTTGAGTGGTAAAGCCACGCTGTAGACACTTTTGTCTACATCATGAATGGGCCGGCTCGTCCGGGTCGTTACCACTGTCTCACAGAAAACCGGTGTAAAGTAGTAGCTTGCTGCTGAGTTTCGTATGGTGAGTGAGATATGCGAAGGCCCAATACCCTCCCCTTCCCATTTCCTTAATTATACCTTTCCTTTAAGGTCAGCAGCGCGCCCATAATTATTTTGGTATTGGGCGTACATGAGCGGTGGAGATCATTTACAATCAGGTGACCCGCTTGCTCGTTTGCCGGCCTATACTATTTGCTTTATTCGTTATTCAAGCTAATAAAATAAAAAATTATGTGTCCAGATATATCCAAGCATTATCTACGTGTTGTTTGTCTGTACGTAAGCATTTTTTAAAATGAAAATGTTCAATCACGTCCGGTAAGCGCGCGTACCAATAACAACAGAAATGGGAGAAACAGTGTGGCATGTTTAAACAATTTTCGATAAGAAAAATCACACCTGAGTTGACGAGACTGGAATTTGTACTTGGTATGGCCATTGTCTCGTGATAGGGGATCACACATCATGGAAAATAAGATCTATTATCTAAACGTGGGTGCAGCACTAGGTGTACCTCTACATATTCCTTCGGGGATAGAGCGAACATACGTTTAAAATACAAGAAGTGTACTTCCTTTAGAAATTCTTGCATGGATTGTATTATGTCAATTTTGCGGTTAGTTGTACTGAAAAAAAAGTCCAAAGCCAAAAAAAGGCCAAAAGTTTTGGTGTAAAACTACATGCAACTACATGCAACTTGAACTATGGATACAAATCATGTACAATAGGAACGCGGCAAATGCTCGAAATCAAAAGCAACATTGAAATTAAATTATTGAAGAAATCATCATGGCTAATAAAGAGGTCAACTAGGTTAATAAACCTCAAAAATTATCATCGATTTGAAAATGGGTTACACACTGCTGATGGCGGCAGAAATAGACAAAGCGGTGGTACTAACCCAGACTATCTTTCGCATACAAGTGACAGTGACCTCCTCAGTCCATGATTACGAACAATAACAGTCATAGTAACTAAAGACTACTGTGAGATATGCAATTTTTAACAAATCCTGTTTTAAGCACTGACGCAAAGACAAGGGTATTTTAAGTTTGCGGCCTCTGTCTTATTGAATATATGTGGTATCGTAGTTTCCAAACAGATTGTCAAATTTTAATCAGTTTATCATTTATTTTAAAAATATTTTAATCGGGTTCGTTCTTAGCTATGTTTGAAAAGAATCCTTTTGCAAGGGCGACCGTAGGAATTACAGATATGTATTTAAGTTGATGTAGAGTTTAACGGTTAGGTAACTTCATACTGTACACGTCGTGTGTAACGACAGCACTATGTTTAGCCAGCGGTGATGCGCGCGTAAACAAAGGTGGCGGGTGGCGCGGTCAATATCCTACCGCAAATAGACGCCACGCGGCACCGCGCCGTGCCGCGCCGCGCCCGTTGTTACAACGTACGGGGAACGCACCGGGAATCCGGCATCCACGGGTAAACTATGGGAACAGAATTTTCGGGTCACAATCTAACTGACTGCCTCGGTGGCGCAGAGGTAATGCGTACGCGTTACGATTGAGGCCAACGCTGAGGTCTCGGGTTCGATCCCCGGGTCGGGTAAAGTGGTATTGGGTTTTTCTATTTCGAAATGCTCAGTATCAGCCCGGAGTCTGGAATTGTGCCCAATATGGGCGATAGTCTCGCCCCATATCACATTGTGGGACGGAGATACGCTCGGCGAAATGTGGGTGTACTGGTTACACCTCTGCCTACCACTTCGAGGATTACAGGCGTGAGTGCGTATATATGTATGTTGTAGATAGACCTTTATGCGAAAGGCCGTCAGGGTTGGTACCACCACTTTGTCTATTTACGCCGCCAAACGGTAGTGTTATGAGACTTAACATCTGATGTCTCGGGGTGACGAGCGCTGTCCAATGCCATGCAGTGCAGTTATGAGCACATAATCGGGCGAGAAGGCGAAGAATACTCATAATCACAATGAGTATTCTTCGCCAACTAAGGAGGCGTCTTAGTAAAATGGCACTAAGCCGGGATAAAACTAAGTAGAAAGAACACAAGATAGAGAACTATATCACACTCGGTAGAACACTCGTATGCGGAGCCCGCCTGGGTAGACATTAGTCTACTTCTGCCGCCAAGCAGTAGTGGGCAAACACTTTTGCGTTCCGGTTAGAAGGATGTGTTATGTCTCAGGATGAAATTGAAAGTTCTGGCGAGCGGCTTGCTCGTCTCGTCATACGTTTCTATATATATATTTGTAACAATACCTGAATCGGAGCTCCACAATAAACTGACCAAAGCATTTCGAAATTTCACAATTATACAATGAATACGATAAGATAGCGGCGAGGCATAGAGTAAACGAACGCAGTATTGTCTCTGGTTTAACTGAACAAACCATTGCATAAGAGCGGAAAGACCTCCCCGCGTCCTCATTAATGTTATTTACTTTTGTATAAATTGTAGCGGAATGTTCTTGCATGAACATACTTTATAGTACCGCTACATTCCTGGATAGATAATGGCCTTGTATCCATGGGTAGAGCAAATCAACATACGTTAAAAATAATATATACAACGTGTTACAGAAAGGTGTGGTCATATTTTAAGGTCATTAAATACACCTTACAATACGTACTTATGTACCGGATCTTTCAAAACCAACGCATCCAAAAATTTCACGTTAATTTTAATCACTCGTTTATTAAGATCGATAAGATTGATGACATCACCATTAATTATTATGAACGGCACTATCCTTTTGAATAAACTTGAATAAGATGTACGTAATTCTACGGACATACGTACGTAGCTTGTAACTTAAACACAAATTAACACTTGAAAGAGACCGTGTGCTGAAGACGATATAGGTACCATCCTCTAGAAGCATGTTAAAGACTTCATTCTCGGGTCTTCCATCTATGAATTCGGCTTAATACAGTCGACGATCCTCTTAAAATATGTTATTAGTTACACCAACACAAAGTAAATACATAATACTTGTTTTTAGTCAAATACCACATAAATGAACTCGTAATCAATCATACTTCATAAAATTAGAAATTGCCGAACTGACTGCGTCAAATAAATATTGACATTTGACAATTATTTAATGTTTTTTTAATTATAAAATAATTAAATGAAATGAGGTGTATAGTATCATTGTTTATCATTTGTGTTGTCCAAAGTTGAAAGCCGATATCGACATGTTACTCATTCGATAAAAAAGAAAATTCTATAATTATTGTCCTAGCAATGCAATCGGATTTGGTACTATGGGAGATAAAATACTTATACCCTACACTATACATTGCTTAAATTTGCCCGCCCCTTTCTATAACTCGTTGTATATGGCCGATCCCTACATTGTATTTACAGATAGATTTGCTTACTATCGATACTGTTCTGACAGATCTTCCATATAAAGTATGTCAAAAAAACTGTCGGTAAAGAGAATATTGAGAACGGCTATCTATATGTAAACATCAGTAAATAAGTATGCCCATCATGATAAATAATAATAAATAAATACACCCAACAACCAGTGATAGCTCAGCGGGGAGTGGTATGGACTGTCGAGACGAAAGTCGCAGTTTCGAAACCAGCCCCAAGTGCATACACCTCTGACTTTTGTAAGTTATGTGTGTATTAATTGTTAATTATCACTTGCTTTAACGGTGAAGGAAACATCGTGAGGAAACCTGAGAAGTTCTTCATAAGAATTTCGAAGGTATGTGAAGTCTGCCAACCCGCATTAGGCCAGCGTGGTGGACTAAGGCCTAACCCCACTAATTCAGTAGAGGAGGCCAGTAGTACTACAGGGCTAGTATTATTCATTTTATTTCAAGCTTCTAAACCCGAAGTCATTCCAAATGTCAAGTCAACAGTATAAATCAATCGAATCCAATCATTTATAGAACATTTTAGCTTCTCCTAAACAGGAAAGACATTTTATACGCAACCAATTCGATTTTATTTATTTGATTGCTTGCCGTAATACTTGTTCCACGCAGTTCGGAATGTTAGGAATCTATTCTACAGTCTAGTCGGCATCGTTTGATGTAGTAATGAAACAAACGTTAAATTAATCTCAGGAATGTTGGTTATCTTATAGCAGTGAGTTAAATTGATGTACTAACTTTAGTTCGGTATATAGTTCTATATTATTTTTATACTGCCTCAGTGGCGCAGCTGTAATGCGTACGCGGTGCGACTGCTGTGCTGAAGTATCGGGTTCGATCTTATATCATGAAAAGCTCAGTATCAACACAGAGTCTGGAATTATGTTCGATATGGCGATAGGTTCGCCCCCTATCCATGGTACGGAAATAAGCTTAAAGAAATGTGGGTGTACTAGTTACACCTCTACCTATCCCCGAAGATTACAGGTGTGAGTGCGTATGTATGCTACTGTAAATCTAACAATACATTCATCCGCCATACAAAACTTTACAAATTCCGTCACAGTAAGCCCCCACCGTCCATTACAATGAATAGACAACTCCAGACGCGACAAACAATTCGTTACGTCCCACATGTACAAATAAGTTATGCTGGATGTTTGTTCGTTTGTCTCCTATGTGTGGTCTATGTTATAGAGGTACTTGACCTTTGAGACCCGACCATGTGATTAAACATTTTGTATGATGAATAGCATACGCGTCTATTGTTCTTCGTTTAATATGATATTGTTTGAACAATGTAATGCTTGTGTAATTTTGAGCAAATGTTCATGTAAATATTAATGTTTTAAATGTTTTCCTATTATAAGATTAATATTATAACTTATATAGAATAATAAAAATTAACAATACAATAATAATAATAATTTTTATTTACCATACCATATTTCTCTTAGGAGTAGACTTAGTATTACTTAACAAAATACTGTTGAAACGTATTCAATAGGACGGTGGCTCTTGCACTTAGCTAAGCTTGTATCGCAAGGACCTGAGATCATTAACAGGATGTTTTTAAACAATATTTAAAGTAGCGGCTTGCTGTTGCGTTACGTACGGTGAGTGAGATATCCGGAGGCCCAAATCCCCCTCCCTTTCCCAATCTCTTAAATATCCCTTTCCTATAAGGTCGGTAACGCGTCCATGATTCTTCAGGTATTGTGGATGTTCATGGACGGTGGAGATCACTTACTATCAGGTGACCCACTTGCACGTTTGCCGAACTATGCTATAAAGATGTGTAAGTACACTAAAGTATTCTTCAACTGGGCAGTTGATTTATTTTATTATAAGCACCACGCCTGCCTATAACAGACACAACTCCACACAGATCTTTGATTGAAATTCTGGGTGTTTTCTGGGAAGTTTTGTTTCTGGTAACACCAGTTACTTCAATTTATGGGCAGGGCTTACAACAATTACTTGTATTGTCATTCAGGCGAAATTAAATACAAATAAAAAGATAATTACGATTCATTATTAATTGGACAGCAAAGTGTCCGGAAACCGCGCCTTCAACATACATAGGTGGTGTAGTGGAGTGGCCGCAACCAGAGTGACATAATTATACATCGACGACCGCAAGCGTCGCCTCTCTTGCGGTCGCGACTCGCGATCGATCCCAGTAAACAATCGTGCGGCATTCGCAAGTGTTCAGTTACTTATTCATTGTAATTTTATTAATAACAGATGGTATGATCATCATTTGACGTCGGGAAAGTCGTTAGATTAAGCACGTATAAAATATGAAGCATTCAGCATACATACGCACGCCTGTAATCCCCGAAGGGATAGTCAGAGGTGTAACCAGTTCACCCACTTTTCGCCGAGCGTATCTCCATCCCTTGACGTAATAGGGGGCAAGCCTATAGCCATACTGGGCACAAATTCCAAACTCCAGGCTAATATTGAGCATTTCGTAATAGAAAAATCCAATATCACTTTTACCCGACACGGGGATCGAACCCGAGACATCAGCTTCAGCCTCAGTCGTAACCTGTACGTATTAAAACTGCGGGACCGAGGAATTTAGCATATTGCTCATTATCATTGTTAATTATCGCATTCTTTAACGATGAAGAAACCTGCAGACTTGAGTGGTTCTTCATAAGAATGTCGAAGGTATGTGAAGTCTACCAACCCGCATTAAGCCAGCGTGGTGAACTAAGGCTTAACCCTCTCATTTGTAGAGGCCCGTGCGCAGCAGTGGGACGTATATAATACAGGTTTGGTATTATAATTTGAATAATGCATATAATCATCGAGACCGGGCATTTCGAGACCTCTTCAGCCCAAGACCTGGGCTAGTGCCCTGCATGGCTTCATGTTAAAGACTGAACTGTCTGCGACCCAGATTACTTTGTTTCCAAACAACTTTAACCCACATTCTTGTAAATTCCTGCGATTTCAGATTCTGAAGTCCAAAAAAACGTTGGTTTTACGTTTATCATCATACATAAAGTGTCAAATGGTTACGTTTAGGATCTAAATTGTTGTAGTGAATTAAAACAAGTTTAGCCCGGCTAGCCAGCTACCGTGTTACGCGATAAAACAAAATTAACTCTAGATTGGCATCGCACACTTTTATCGATACAAGTGGCTTCTTTGTTATTTCAAGTGGTTTTTACTATGTGTTATTTACAGTTTTTGGGTATATTTCTGTTTTCATAGTTATAAGGACATATTATAAGTTGCTGTCTTTGTCATAAACAATTAATAAGCAACCTAATCACTTATAAAGTATTCTAAAACCAGATTTATACATACATACATACATATGCATCACGCCTGTAATCCCCGAAGGGGTAGGCAGAGGTGTAACTAGTACACCCACATTTCGCCGAGCGTATCTCCGTCCCTTATGTGATAGGGGGCGAGCCTATCGCCATACCGGGCACAAATTCCAGACTCCGGGCTGTGTAAACGTTATATGTACTTATTTTTGATGTTTACGTTATATGTGCTTATTAGTCACGACTTATGGGATTTTTGTTTGAAAGGTAATTTATTCGAGATGGTTCTTAGTTCTTAGCTATGGATGATGTAAATCTGTTCGGCCGTTTAATGTTACGTACGTTTTTCTGACATCGGGGATTTCTAATGGTTAGTTTTATGACCAACCAGACTTACAATACTCTAAAATAACTTGATCGGGCTAAAGTTAGTCACTTTACCTCGCCTTCTACACCCCCCGTCAAATAGTATGTATGTGAAAACAATAGCCGCAATCGTTCATCATTACTTCAGGTCATATTTTATGTATTTAACTAAGGTTGAATGTGACAAAACATTGTTTCGTCTCTGCATCACGCGTAGCTTGACTGTTAGAGAACGCCTCTGGCATTAAGCTCGCCTTTATACATGTTTTGTATATGATTTTTAAATAAATAAACATTCACAAATAAAATTACGTATTTCTGTCAAATAGAGTGAAAACAATACTCAATTCACAATGTAATGCTCATAAAAATGTATGTGAACAGGATCGAATCAGCACAATTAATAGACTTGCTAATATCAACGGTACATGCTCGTAAACTGATACAAGCTAATGCCAAATGCTTACTCTATGCTAATTATCGGACGAAAGTGGGGAATAAGCAGATTTTCTTGCTGCGCGATAGAAAGCTAGCAGTTTTCTAAGTGAGTTTTCTTATTATCTGATTTATAAAGGAAATATTTAACGTGCCTCGGTGGCGCAGTTCTAATGCGTACGCGTTACTACTGAGCCCGACGCTGAGGTCTCTGGTTCGATCCCCAGGTCGGGTAAAGTGGTATTGGGTTTTTCTATAAAGAAATGCTCAGTATTAGCCCGGAGTCTGGAATTTGTGCCCGGTATGGCGATAGGGTCGCCCCCTATCACATAAGGGAGGAACGGAGATACGCTCGGCGAAATGTGGGTGTACTGGTTACACCTCTGCCTACCCCTTCGGGGATTACAGGCGTCAGTGCGTATATGTAAATATTAACAAGTCTGAAATATGGAAATAATACATAATAAAAATCAGAAATAATCCATTTATTGGTAAAAGACAAATTTAAACTAGAACTGAACTAGAACTACTAGTAGGTTGCATAGTTTCATCATCAGCGTTCTGTATCCAATCGTGTACGAGCTCTGAACTAGAGAGAGAGAGATAGTAATGAATGTTTCGTCTATTACAGACGTTCCATGGCATATTGTCTGAGAGCCATCGTTTTTGATGGCTAAGCAGACCGATGCGAGAGCGACATAATCTACCGCAGACTTGACAAGAGAAATTGATGGAGATTGGTGCTGATCGAGAGATAACAGACTCTACAAATACATACATGTAGTAGTAATTTCTTATGTTTACGCGAATTTAACACATTGAAATAAAACTAGTTTATACGGATTTTATCGCGGTATAATTTTTATTTAGTCCCGAAGCTTCGAAAGCTTTTCAGCCTTCGTGGTCACGGAAGATACCCCGGTCTCAGTATCTGTAAAATAAAAATTAAACCGCGATAAAATCCGTATAAACCAGTTTTATTTCAATATAAAATATATGTAATAATAATATTTTCTTCCTTAATAATGCTGTGTAGTTTCAATAAGATACTTGGATTTGTTTGAACAGCAACTTCGAAACACAAGGTAAGAAATCTATCATTGATAAACAACGTATATTAACCCAACATTATAAATTCTTAAAGCGGTTCGACTCACTGATCATAGCGCCTAAACATGGCGCCACAAACTTAATAAATCACAATTTCCCCATAACTTCGCTGGGACGGTAACCATTGCTGGCTCGTCAAGACTTCTAAATTGATATCATCAAATATTCCACGCGATGGATTCTGAAGATAGCTTCGGATTGTGATGAGTCATCGCTACCTGCGACACTTCGCAACCGTTAGATACAAAAGATTAAACTGCACACCTTTTTGGGTTTCATAAAAAGTTTTGTTAAACAAGCTCTGACCCGATGTCTCTCAAGTCGCGTTTCAACCTGTTCGGTAGATTAATGGTTCTGTTTTGTGTCGTGTGGTGACGGCCTTAGAATATAAATCGACGCTGTGGGTACTGAGTGACATGAGACCTAGGAATGACAATCCAAAATGCCTCGTAGCAACTTTAGTTAAGAAGAGCTGCAAACGCTGGACAACCCTTGTCTATGTTGGGTGTATTTATGTAACTCGGTCGTGTGCCGGCTCTGCTATTAAAACAAATATTTCGTCTGTACCACCCACGACATGAACTCTGTATTGTTTAAGGTATAAGCAGGCATTATCGGTGATACAGATATATGAACAATAGTTTCACAGTTGAATAATGTTGTATGTACTATTGGAACATCTGTCTTTGCACAACGTAGGCTATGACATGGATCGGCATGAGTAATGTACCGACATTATCGTATAAAAGGCACCTCATATGAATATTACTGGCACCGTACTGTAAAGAAAAATTAAGACTACTTGTCCCCTGAACGCGACCCGCCTGAAGCCAGAGTCACTATGGCAGGGTTTTGTTGCGCACCGTCCATTGTTCGGCTCCAGTTACCATCCACCATTAATTTGTTATTATTGCCAACCGTCATTTGTTTAAATTTTGCTTTGACCTTCTATGAACTCGCGAATAAATAAAGATCGTAAGTTTCGCATATCCTTCTATGCAATTATATATTCCGCGGTTGCCGTTTTGTATCCGGCGACATATGACTCACGTATGACGCGGCTCGCATCCTGTGCTATTGGAATATAAGGAATAATGAGGAATACAAGGAATTGACGTGATTGTGCTTCAGTAATGTTTCTAGACTAGTAATGAGACAATAATTTAGTGTTCCCGCGGGTGCGAAGGGGATAGCACGTTGCCACTGTTGCTGCGACGCGCTAATACACGAATTACGAATGAATTCATACTTCAAATAATTTCGCAACTGTATTTAATTTGCGAAATGCTAAATAAGACTTCGCACGCAAACAAAATAATGCGAATTCTACATAATCCAATACTAGCGACGCGCTAATGCACGAATGAATACGCGACGAATTAATTCATACTTCACATTATTTCGCAATTGTATTTAATTTGCGAAATGCTAAATAAGACTTCGCACGCAAAAATAATAATGCGAATGCTAATTAATCCAGTACTAGCGACGCGCTAATGCACGAATTAATACGCGACGAATTAATTCATACTTCACATTATTTCGCAACTGTATTTAATTTGCGAAATGCTAAATAAGACTTCGCACGCAAAAATAATAATGCGAATGCTAATTAATCCAGTACTAGCGACGCGCTAATGCACGAATTAATACGCGACGAATTAATACATACTTCACATTATTTCGCAACTGTATTTAATTTGCTAAATGACACTTTACATGCTTAAAATTTATGCGAATGCTATATATCCAATACTTTTCTAGATTCTCTGCCCGCATAGATTTGATCATTATTTACTAAGTGGTAGGTCCCTCGTATGCGAGAGGCCGTCTGGGTTGGTACCACCGCTTCATCTATTTCTGCCTGTTTGGCCTGAGAATCCGCAAGGCCCTGGGATCAAATCCTAGGTCAGTAAATCACGATTTGTGTTAGAGTTTAATATTCAAAAAATAATACATTTCTTTCCCGGGATTTGAATTTGTGCCCGGTATGGTAATAAGCTCGCCATTATGGGACGGAAATAAGCACAGTGAACCATGGGTGCACTGTTTACACCTCTGCCTACTCCTTCGAGTATATAGACATGCTCTTGAGTCTTATATTCGTTTCCAACAGGCCACCACCATGGCCCACCGGGCGAGTAGCCGGCTGAGAAACAAGAGACCGCGAGTTCGATTCCCGCACTGAGGCAAATGTTTGTGTGGTCCACAGGTATTTTCGGGTCTGGCTATGGGACCGTAAGTCCCTTGTAGTTCCTGATACCCACGGTACAAGTAATCCTAGTATAGTCAGGACTATGTGGGTGACTATCGAGTGTAGTTATTAAATAAAATAACGTTTAACATAACTTAGAAACCGACTTCAAAATAAAAACACTGAAAAAATAACAAATTCTATAGGTCTCTTTGGAGTAGTCGGTGCAATTTTATTTGAGCGTTAGGGCTAGCGCTTACATACAACTGTTGCATCGACTAAACTGTTTCGTCGAGTTGTGTACTTTTCGTGATTTCTACTCAACTGAACAGTTTAGTTGATGGAAGTGCGTATACAATCGATTTTATATCTTCTCAAATCGACCAGTCTTTATTCAGCAACGCTCGAGTCAAGGTGTTTACAAACCATGTCAATAGCTTTTTCTTCAGATTGATGTCTGAGTACTCTTTTAGACTCTTTAAGTAAAGCGCAGGCCTTTTTTCTACGCTGTTAATGAACTCCTCCGTATCGTCCGTAATAGTCGCGGTCAGTCGCGGATCGACTGTTTAGTCGATGGTCTGCGCACATCAATACAATGCAATACAAATTGAGCGCTTGATCGATAGTTGTCCAACTTTTAAATCAAAAGCAAATCGATATAGCTTTTTGGCTTTTATGTCGAACAACTATCGAGTTGACTGTATGTGCGCTTTAATATATTCTTTTAAACATATGATACACAACAAAATAGTTGTTCAACTAAAAGTTGTATGTAAGCGCTAGCCCTTAGCGACACTGGCACCGACTTTTCAGTGCTTTTTTTAACTTGGTTTCTAAGTCTTGTTAAACATTATTTTATTTTACAATTTTTAGTGGTAGTTACAGCAATAGCATGTAAATTGCAATAAAATAACACAATCGCGACGAGTGTACTGTTGTCCGTTGAGGAGTTTTATTTTTTTACTCTGTAGTCTGTCATCAGATCTTAACCAAATTTATATGGGACTACATCGCAGCTAAACTCTATGAAGTGAATTTTTTTCCAGCAAAGTCGGTCTAAATTTGGCGGAGAAATCGAAGTCCATACATAAAAAAAGCATCAAAATAAATATAAAAAAACGCGCCGGATTGAGAACCTCCTCCTTTTTTGAAGTCGGTTAAAAAAGAAGCAGACATGGTTCCAAACAATGACGAAATCCACGTGTATATTAAAAAGCGACAAGCTCATCAATTATTAAAATGACATATAAATTGTAACAAACAGGTCGCTGATTACGCTTGTCTGGTGTTGGGCCATGATGTCACCACAGGCGCCTCATTTCAAAGGTTAGTAAGTTTGTATCATAAATAATTCTATTTAGGGCAATAAAGAGGCATCCCTGATTAAAACTAGTACAAGGATTTTATTGTCCCAATAAGTTAACTAGGTGTGATAGGCCCTCGTATGTCAGAGGCCGTCTGGGTTGTTACCAACGATTTGTCTATTTCTGCCGCCAAGCAGCAATGTAAAAGCATTGTTGTATTTCGGTTTGAAGGACATTGAGGTCAACGAAATTTCTGGGCAATATGAGACTTAACATCTTATGTCTCGAGGTGACGAGCGTAGTTCAATGCAGTGTTTTGTATTCAAAGTTCTGTGTGGTGTTGCTGCTTCTGTTTACGGGCAAGCGTGGCGCTTACCATCAGGCGAGCGACCTGCTCGTTTTGTTACTCAAGCTAATGACAAAGATTTTTTTTAAGACTTTGTCGTTTTAAATGTCGTGTCGGGTCCTACCACGGAGGTTGTAGTACTTTTAAAAGCACATAATCACAGCAATTTAAAAAGTTAAATCCGAGGCTCTACTCACTGAAGTTTCAATTCAAACCAACCATTTTGATTTTATATGCAGTCCATGTTTGAAGCATGCAGCATTATTCCCGGACTTCAACAACATTAATGGTTACAAACATTTTTGGTTATCTATAATGATAGTAACATTGAAATAAGATGACAAGACACGTGACTCAAGCAAAAAAAGGAACCCATCAAAACTCTGTGTAAGGGGGCGGGGCTAGTAGTCTGTGCATAATAATCTCTAGTTGACTTGATAAGTCAAATTTTTTGCGCAGTGCAGAACGTCGTACATCGATCGTCAAATTTAATATTTAGACATTAACTTTTATGAAATAAAGTTGATTTTGAACGTTTTTTTTATTTTTGTTGCGTGTATGAGTTACGTGTGATTTTGCCTTTGCATGTGTAAGTAAGTGGAGCCGTATTTTTAGACAAATTTTTAAGAGAATTATCGTTTAGCTATCTTATTTCGATTGATAGTAATTATAATGTGTTATAAACTAATTGATCTAGTGACAGCCTACTTAGGCTGGTACACCGTAAAGTACTGCCCGCTTAGCATAAGCCCATGAGATATATCGCGAAGAGAGAGAAAAAGTCTTTTCTGGGATAAAAAATAGCCTATTTCCTAATGCAGATCATGGTCTACCTGTGCCCCAAATTTCATCCAAAACCATTCAGCCGTGATGAACTAACAAACATCCAAAACATATTAGGACATTGGTAACTTTCCTTTTGTGTTTTGATTTGGCAGAAGTGTTTCATATATGCCTACATGATTAATAAAGATTTCTATTCTATTTCTTGTGCTGATTGTACAGCCCAAAAAGCGCTGCTGTATTAGAGGGAGACCGGAGAGCCAATGGTCTCACTATGAGGATGCTCAAATCCGGGCGAAGAAGAAGCTTCTAAGTAGGAAGTCTGATCCTGACAATAAAAAATAAATTCTCGTGCCGAAATTAATTTACTGTTAGAATTGTTGTAAAATTCAAAACCCACAATCATCATTCATCAGATGATAAGAAACAACAATCAATAGAAACTGCATCATGTCACCGCATGGTCATTAGAAACGTCCAGATCAATTGGCGACTATGAGGCACAATTATACAGCAATCGGACTGCAGCTGCAATTAAATGAGATTATCTCACGGTAATAGAATGCTAACATATGTACATACATACGCACTTACGCCTGTAATCCCCGAAGGGGTAGGCAGAGGTGTAACCAGTACACCCACATTTCGCCGAGCGTGTCTCCGTCCCATAATGTGATAGGGGGCAAGCCTATCGCCATACCGGGCACAAATTCCAGACTCAGAAGGAGTGACGTTTGAGTGGTAGAGCCACGCCGTAGAGACTTTTGTCTACAGCATGATGGGCCGGCTCGTTCGGGTTGTAACCACTGTCTCACAGAAAACCGATGTAAAGTAGTAACTTGCTGCTGCGTTTCGTACGGTGAGTGAGATATCCGGAGGCCCAAATCCCCTCCCCTTTCCATTCCCTTAATTATCCCTTTCCTTTAAGGTCGGAAACGCGCCCATAATTCTTTTGGTATTGTGGGCGTACATGGGCGGTAGAGATCACTTACCATCAGATGACCTACTTGCTCATTTGCCGGCCTATGCTAAAAAAACGTTTACAAACAGGCGAGCGTGCTGCTCGTCTCGACATTAAATAAACAATTAATAGTCTTTGTAGCCACAGGACATGTTAATTAAGAATAGCGATACAATTGTCAAATAAAGAGTTTTATCATTATTTGGACACGTATGTTTATGAAGGATTTATAGGTCACCGATAATGTGTTTGATTTTGTTTGAACAAACAAGGCTGACGCAGTCAACTTTTAGAACCAGCAATATGTATATAATATTTGTATATGTATATGTATATCGGTATATGTTCTCGAATGGAGGCCACGTACGGGCAAGCGCAACAGAGGACGTCCACCTACAAGATGGACCGACGACCTGACATGGGTTGCAGGAAGCCGATGGATGCAGGCCGCTTCCAACAGGTCGGCCTGGAAGGCATTAGGGGAGGCCTATGTTCAGCAGTGGACGTCTTGTGGCTGATGATGATGATGATGATGATGATGATGAATATGTATATAGGTGACTTAAGTACTTATAATAAAAATTAACAAACACAATTTATACAATTTTGTTTGGTGACTACCTCGGTGGCGCAGTTGTAATGCGGTTGCGTTACGATTGAGTCTAACGCTGAGGTCTCGGGTTTTTCTATTACGAAATGCTCAGTATCAGCCCAGAGTCTGGAATTTGTGCCCGGTATGGCGATAGGCTCGCCCCCTATCACATCGTGGGAAGGAGATACGCTCTGGTTACACCTCTGCCTTCCTACCTTCGGATTACAGGCGTGAATACGTATGTATGTAATATTTATACAACTAAGCACTTGGTACAAAGTTTATCAAAGTATATATTCCAGAGCTATATATATACACGCCTGGTTTAAATGGGTCATTTCAATTCAATGTAATATCCGACCCAGTAAGATGTTAAGCAAGTGGAAATCCGTTGTCTCTGCCTACCCCTATGGGAAACAGGCGTGAGTCTATGTATGTAAGATGTTATATCTTAATGAACTGCAGTTACTATCAGTTGCTGTCACAGACTTTCATGTATACTACTAGACAAGCTGCACGATACATAGAAATTGTATTACCTATCACGGTGCCTCTCTGTGAGTTGTCAAGCTCCCGCGTTATGTGACGCAATTTTACTTCTAAACAGCCCGTCTAGTAGTATACATTAAAGTCTTTGGTTGATGTATAGTAATATAATTATATCAATAATACCTCAATATATTGTATTCTATAAGAAGGCTCAAGCCAAAATCATTTCGGTATTACGGAACCCTAAAAAACTGTTTGGCAGTATGTATATTTACCGAGATATATCTGCCTCAGTCTGCCTCTTAAGCAGCCTACACACATGTGGAAGACTAAAGAATTTTATTATGAGCTTTTTTTTATTGCCCAAAATAGACAGACGAGCGAGCGGCTCACCCGATGGTAAGTGGTTACCGCCGCCCATGGACCTCAGAAATGCCAGAGCACAGCCAGGCCGCTGCCTACCGTAAATACCTACCGAGCTTATAGTGTTTACCTTGACAAAACCTATTTTCAACTTATTCAAGCCCCTTCCCCCCAACCAAAATCCTGGATCCGCCACTGCCTCTACCTAACCCTATAAAGGCGTGAGATGATTTTATATATTTTAAGTAAACAGTAGCAAATATGACGAACCGTAATACGCGCCTTAAAAAACATCAGAAAAACCGGAAACACCACAAAGCCACAATCATACAAATGGTTTGATTTATATTCATGTTGCTAGTAAACGTTAACCAGCGAACGAAGATCGGCACGAAACAGATGCACCAAACAATTATATCACCATTTAGACTTTAATCTTTACTGCATTAATAAAAAATTAACGATCAAAGGGAATGTTAGCAGACTGCGTTATAATGTGCAACGTGTTTTTGGTAAACTCGGTTCTGGACTTTACACTTTAATGAATTAGCAGATAATTTGTCTATGAACTCTTTTTTTATATTAACAGGCTCCGTTATATTGTACTAGCTTTTCCTCGCGGCTCCGACCGCGTCAATGGCAATTTACGGGTAAAAAAGTAACATATTATGTCCTAATTCAGTTCAGATGTTAAGGCTTTACTGCCTCGTTGTGCAGTTGTAATGCGTACGCGTTACGATTGAGGCTAACGCTGAGGTCTCGGGTTCAATCCCCGGGTCGGTTAAAGTGGTATTGGGTTTTTCTATTACGAAATGCTCAGTATCAGCCCGGAGTCTGGAATTTCATGACGATAGGCTCGCCCCCTATCACATCGTGGGACGGAGATACGCTCGGCGAAATGTGGGGGTACTGGTTACATCTCTGCATACCCCTTCGGGGATTACAGGCGTGAGTGCGTATTTATGTTAAGGCTTGATTGACTAACGAACATCCAAATTCACATACTCACAAATATCCAAAGTTTTACATTTATAATAGTAGTAGGATGTACGTTTTGAAACGAGAGGCGACGGTTTCGATCCCTGCATCCAGACAACTGTGTGATCTACAAATATTTTTTTCGGCCTTGGTTGTTGAGGAACCGCAATTCCTTCTTAGTTCCTGATACCCACAATACAGGTTAACCTAGAGTGGAGTCAGGAATAGTCCTGAGCCCACTCTACACATAGGCGTGTGACTGTTGGGTGTATTTATTTATTTATCATTTTACTAGGCATGCCGGTATGCCAAAGGACGTCGGGGTTACCACCGTTTTATCTATTTCTGACGCAAGCATTAGTATGTAATCATTATTGTGCTTCGGTTTGAAGGGCAGTAAAATTACTGGGCTTTATCAGATTTAACAACTTATGGGATGACGAGCGCAGCTCAATTTCACGCAGTGCTTTGTAATTCAATGTTCTGTGTGAGCGTTGTGTTTGCCAGCAGGCGAGCTACTTGCTCGTTCCATCGTATAAGCTAATTAAAAAAAGCAATCAACTGCTGGGCCGAGTCCCTAGCGCTATATACACACTAAATCCGCAATACTAACCAAAACTCCGCGATGACCGGGGCATAAACACGGTCATGGATTCTAGAGGTAAGAAGCTCCCAAGTTTATGTAAAGACCGTCCGTAACTGCGCGATACCATAATACGGATTTTACCATACCTGTAACAAACAAACAATCTAAAATCAAATAATATTCAAACACCACTGCTTTGTCTATTTCTGCCGAGCAGCAGTGTGTAAGCACTGTTGTGTTCCGCTTTGAAGGACATTGAAGCCAGTGAAATTACTGGGCGTTGAGATTTAACGTCTTATGTCTCAGGGTAACGAGCGCAGTTTAACGTCATGCAGTGCTTTGTAATTCGATGTTCTGTGTGGTGTTGCTTCTGTTTATAGTATAGGCAGGTGTAACGTTTACCATCGGGCGAGCGACCTGAGGGGCTAGCACGGAAACTTGCGAAAAGTTATTCGAGCAGTCATCGACATCAATTTCTATGAGATTTTAGTACAGCGCCTCTATCGTACGTAAAAGCAACTAATTTATATGGAATATAGACCAATGTTAATTATGGAATTATCTATCGAGCCCTCGATACCTTTACATTACGATTTCGATAGTTTTCCGTGCTAGCCCCTCTGCTCGTTTCGTCACTCAAGCTAACAAAAAAAACAAAAATATAAAACTGCTTATACAAACAAATTCACGACAAACCAATTAAGATGGCGAAGCACTCTCGAACGAGTGAATAGTGTGGTACCTGAGGGGCCAGCACGAACAACTTGCGAAAATGTATTCGTATCGAAATGTCAAAAAAAAAATGAAACTTCATACAAATTCTAGCGTTCTCGATTCGAATACATATTCGTAAGTTGTTCGTGCTCGCCCCTCTGTTGACTAGACCATTATCACTATGCTGCAAATTAATTACATATTATTACCGAAATTACGTGGTATTAGCAACTTGTACGAGCACTAACCAGTCGTGACAACTCGATATGCTTATTGCTTGTGAAGCGAGTTCGAGACAGTTTGAGTGGAGTAAGACTGACATTGACAACATTATGAAAAGGGATAGCTTAAGTGGTAGAGCCACGTTGTAGACAGTATTGTCTTGTATAGTTTTTGCGTTTCGAACGGTGAGTGACATATCCGGAAGCCCAAATTCTCTTCCCCTTCCCAATACCTTAGTTATCCTTTTCCTTTAAAGTCGGCAACGCAACCATGATTTCCCAGGTATGATGGATATTTATGGGTAGTGTTTTTTTTCTTTTATTTTCTTTAACATACATACGCACGTAGTACATCTAGTACATGTAGTACATCTACATTTCGCCGAACGTATCTCCGTCCCACGATGTGATAGTGGGCGAGCCTATCGTCATACCTGGCCTAAATTCCAGACTCCGGGCTGATACTGAGCATTTCGTAATAGAAAAACCTAATACCACTTTACCCGACCCGGGGATCGAACCCGAGACCTCAGCGTTAGCTTCAATCGTAACGCGTACGCATTACAACTGCGCCACCGAGGCAATCTTTTCTTTAAATCCGGGAACAATCATCTACAACAGTATTTCTCAGAAATAATTCAATTGTAATGCCAGTAGCAATGTGGCATGACATTCAGATATAAAACATGAATGGATTCGTTAAATAAAAACGGTTAATTAAAAACAAATCACGCAATTGTAAAATATCCAGGAAAAAGTAATAAATAATGGTTGTGCAGTGAAAGATTCAGGAAAAACAAACAATATTTCAGTGTTTTTTTTTATTTGTGAAAACAATTATATATATTTTTGCACGGCAATGTCCTACGATGGACCAGAGGGGCTAGCACGAATAACTTGCGAGAACGTATTCGTATCGAAATGTCAAAAAATTTTTTGAACCTTCATACATACTAGCGTTCTCGATTCGAATACTTATTCGTAAGTTGTTCGGGCTCGCCCCTCTGATGTTAAGTACAGTGCAGTTCAAATATAATGTGAGCCACCAAAAGACTGCGTTCCTGGACGGTCGACAGAATTATGCTAGGCTAAAGTTACTGGATATACACTGGCTGATCTCGGAAGGCGACTCGCCTGAACGAGCCTATCGATTCCAAAAATGTATCAATACCTAGTGCTTACCAACCACCTTAATATAACATACATACGCACTCACGCCTGTAATCCCCGAAGGCAGAGGTGTAACCAGTACACCCACATTTCGCTGAGCGTATATCTTTCCCACGGTATTATAGGGGGCAAGCCTATCGCCATACCGGACTCAAATTCTAGACTCCGGGATCATACTGAGCATTTCGTAATAGAAAAACCCAATATTACCATTTTACTCGATCCGGGGATCGAACCCGAGACCTCAGCGTTGGTCTCAATCGTAACGCGTACGCATTACAATTTACAACTGCGTCACCAACCATTCATCCAACCACTTTAATAATTATTAATTATCGCTCAATATTAACATTGAATATCTTTGTAACACGCTCATACTTGCTAAACAGAAACACTACTGTTTAATAGAGATAAATATACAGATAATAAAAATATCGAGTACATTCTCGAGCACACAAGCCATATTTTTACTAAAAGCTTGTAAAAAGAGAAAGCTGTTAATAAAACGCAATGTTGTGCGAATAACATGTTGAAACGAATTTGTATGAACGAATACTGAACTGTAATAATTGAGGCGTGTTAATTTAAAACCGTGAAAAATAAAATTAAATACCTACATCAGTTTATTGACCTGACCGTGCAAATCGGCTACAAACAGTATGTTCTCTTTTTTATTTTTCAGAATCATCACGAGACGAGCAGGTCGCTCGCCTAATGCAAAGTTCTACTGTTTATGGGTATGCTATGCGTGGCGCTTAACATCATGCGGGCAATCTGCTCGTTCCGTCTTCCAAGCCAATATAAAAATGTTAGAGCGTCATGTGCCGGTAATTTTGAACTAATATTTGTTAGCGTATTCTCATAATATTGGTATATTGAGGGTGTCTGAGAAAGTAACGTTGGGTACACTGAAATAATAACGGTGCGATATAGTTGTGGAAGGGTAGTTAAATGGTATAAAACAGGTTGTCGTCATAACTGGAGGTCTTTTGCCCGCAGTCGGTCAGACAGTCTCCAGTTCATTAAGATCAGTGCTCAGTCGATAATCCAAGAATTCATTACGCGGTAGCCTATGCTGGTTTACTATTCGGTTCTAGTTGTTTGAGTTATAATTAGAGAACGGTCTATAGAGAATCCTGACATGGGGTTGTGGTCTGTAAAGTAGTAATATTGTAAATTTAACCAATAAAGTATGAGTTAAAGTGATTACTGTCTTTTGGTATTAATAAAATAATACTCGTCTCACGTAACTTCTAGCATATTTGAAACGGTTCGAGTTTCGTGTGTAAAAATAAATGTACTTGGTTCATCTGAAACTCGCGCACTTGCAAGTAACAGCTAACACCGAAATAGCTCGCTTAAGTAGGTCAGTCTAGCCGCTAGACATGCACAATACTTTAGGAGCCAGAGACTGTCATTACTGCATAAACATATTTCATATTTGGATATGCGAGACACAGCAGACAGCGACGGGCGACGGCAGTGACGCATACAATTTCATACAAAGCGAACGTGTCGTCCCTGTCTCGGTCGCGTATCTCGAAATAGGCCTTCGTATTTTGTTCCAGTTCGTTAATATGTATATCGATATCATTTTTTTTTTACTAACTAGGGGCTTTGCCCATGTTTTTCCACAAAACATAAAATAAAAAAAAACTTAAAGTCCGACGAATATGAGACATATCTTACTTTCTTCCCCACATTATTCTGCATCGATTGGTATCGGATTCAACCCATACCCCCAGCGGTTTCGGGGGAGATAGTGTGACAAGCTTTTGGCAGCGGCGGCGGCGACGCCAGTTACTTTTTTTTAGAACAGAGAGACTTATATAAAAATAAGTCGCTTCTGTACATGTGGCACGGACACTAAGAGCCAGTAATCGCTATTATTATCTTGGCTGTTAGCAAAAAAAGTTTTATACATGAGATGACACAAGCACATAGTCACCTGATGGTGGGCGATCACCACCGCCCATGAAAACCTACCTAAAATACCAGAGGAATCGTCGACGCTAAAGTTTTTGAAGACAGAAGACCCCCCATATATTGTTAATTCTTAGTCATAAGTAATAAATAAGATAACTTATTTCTGGATGCCACCAACCCGTCCGTCATTTCGGCGCCTACTCTATCGGGTACCATCCTTAATTATAACTTGTAATGTACTATTTGTCACTAATGAATCAACGTAAAATATGTAATATATGTCATACGAAAATAACCCTTAATCAGTCGTATGAGGCACATTTTCGGATATATCGTTTTGCTTGTGCATTTTAAACTTTATATCAGTGGATTTGGGTAGGTATTTGTGTGAATAAAATAGCATTTTGGAGTTGTTAATAATCTTCATAAATAGGCATTAGATTACTTTGACAAGGGACACATCGGGCGGTTATTTTAGCTTGTTGAGCGAAAGGAATTAAATAATAAGTTTCGTTTTGGGTTTACACTTAATGTACTCAAACGTGACGGAGGATCAGCCTTTAAGGTAAGCCAGAAACACTTAATAAATCGTGACAAGATACATTTAACCAGTACCCACATCAACTCATACACAGCCCCCGCTTTTCGATGTTTTTGTATCATGCCACAAAATCTTTACTGTTTTCCATTTTACACATTATAAGCTCTCATCTCTATAGAATAGAATAGATGTACTATTTCATCAACAGTTCGCAGAGTTTATTTACGTCCCATGATAACATAGCTAAATAAATTCGTATATAAGTTCTAATCCCATTTAAATTACAATTAGTGATTACACATCCTGGAATTTGAAGCCAGGACCACCAGTTCTCAGACTGTCAAAACATCGGTAAAGAAGCAAGTAAGTCCCCATCCATGAACTATCCACAATGCCAGAGAAATCGTTGATGCGAGGGAAGAATCTCCAGCCATCCACTGCCACCGTACCTCTGTTTTCTGTGACACCGTGACGCCAGTCGAGCAGACTCATTCATACTTTAAACAATACTGGCTAGCATCTAAAAAATATCGTTACATAGCTATCATTTTGTCGGCGGACTATAAAACAGACTTTCTCCCACAAACAAACGAACCGAGTTCATCCGCGGCCGGTTTATCGTCCGTTACCTAATTGATAAAGCCGGCATTCCTCGGTCCTTTATTGGCATCATTCGGATCAGGGCATTATTAACAGGAATGTTTATAACCCACAAACCAATGTGTTTTGGGAAACGATATGTTTCAATTCAAATGTGATGAATGTGTGATGGATGGAGTTGTAATTGAATTAAATAAATATTTCGGGAAAGTTTTAAACTTCTTTCATGCTGAATATAATGATATCAACCCTGTATTATACAGTCCCACTAATGGGGTCAGTTTCCGCTACTAAAGAGAGGGGTTATGATGGCGGCAGATTTCACACAGGTTTCCTCACGATGTTTCCTTCACCATTAAAGCGAGCAGTCAATACAATGAATCCACATGTAACTTCAGACCACCAAAATTCAGAGGTGTGTACTTTAGAGCTGGTTTCCTCCGACCTTTTGTCTCGATAGTCCGTACCACTCCTCGTTGAGCTATCGCTGCAATCCTGAATGTATTATTTGTTGATCCTGACGGCAATGTAACTACACTGCATCTGATGGTAAATATATTTGCAATCTAAATATGTAGGCCTCAACGTTCGCCAGAATTATGCGGTTCTGAAGTTACTGGACAGACATTGGTTGATCCGGACCAAAAGTCCTACGTCAAAATAAATAGAAATCGTGAATCATTGTTTCTTAAGAACGCTGTTATAATTGCAGACGTTGAACAATTCACCATAAAGCCATACTCATCAGTGTAATTCCAAAAATGCTGAGTGATTGTATTTGAACCGCCATTTATGATAATGTAAACAAACTGATATTTTTAACAGTTATCCAGCTTTTAAAGATAAATATGCAGTTTAGTATAAAAGGAACTAAATCCCCATGGATTAAAACCATTGTTATTGTACTATGAAGCTTATGGTGAAATGAATGAAGCGAAATAGTACATGGCTACGGTAATATGGTTGATGCTTCAGAATTCAGATCAACAAGTTGGCATAGTTCGACGGCGACTGTCGAAAGCGTTACTTGATTAGTTAAATTTCGAAATTCTGCTGGTGCCAAATACTGACTTAATTGCTATACTAAAGCTTATTTGAATACTTAATAATAGTAACATTTACTCAACTCAGTTTTAAAAGATCTAAGGCTGAGTTTCCTGGTGCTTGTTCTCGGACCAGTGAACATTCTCGAAGTACCGGTAGATTTTTAAAATGACGAGTAAAAATATGCTTGGTGGTGTAATTACTAAATAAACTAGTTAAATTAGAATCTAAGCTATGTTGAAGAAACCCTGTCGTATTTAGATATTGGCCTAGTTTCCACCTACGAAAGATGATCTAGGAATGTGTTTCTAGTGTCGTATCTAATATAAATAAAAGCCCACACGACATTCCATTACACAAATGACATAAGCGAGATCATTTTGCATCCATCATCGCTCGTTGCATGCCATTTACGATGTTTATTTGTAAGCACGACAAAGGCAACAATATAACTAACTTTTGTAATACCAAACCGTTACTTGACCATTCTTACCACCATTGTAAAATCTTTACAATTCCTTTCCGTATAAATCTCATTTTCACTTGCAGCATGGGCTATGTCTCATCCCTACTATAGTTATTGTAATTTGAACTCTATAACTAAGCATTTAAAGAGTAGTTTCGGTTGTGTTTAAACGTGGGTCGGTGTCTTTGAGGTGAGATAAAATCTACAAGGAACAGGTAGGCAGTATCGGCCGGTCGCTCGCTGTTGGCTGTACCAACAATGTTGACGTGCTACATTTCACGCTGGAATTGACGATTTTGGACATTTCTCGTGTTGAATGAAATCTGGATGTTGTTAAAAAATATGTGACGACTGTTTCGAAATTTCAACTGTTTTTGAGTTTGAGATCTCGAGTGTTATGTATATTCCAAAAATTATGCTTAAGGTGATTTGGTCACATGACTCGATGTTCTTACTACAGATGATGCACCACCGGGCGTAGTGGAATAGCCTAAATAGAATAGTAGGTCTAAACAGGCACCAAGCTGGGAAAATACCAGAAAAAATAAACAATTGAAAGATGATGATGCATTCGGATTGAATTCAAACATCAAAATCAAAATAACCTATAACGGTAAAAAAATATGACTATTCAAAGTTATTTATGAGTAATAAACTATTTAATGCTTCAATATTTCCCGTCGACTGTAAAGCGCAAGGTGTGCACCAGTTGACAAGAATATTTCATGAAAGCATGGTGATTCAAATGAAAATTGAATTAAAATCTCACAACATGGTTAGTTTTGATGTTGATCATCATGAAATGTTCTTGACAGCATGGTTAGGGTTGATAACATTATGGAATACATACGCACTCACGCCTGTAATTCCCGAAGGGGCTGGCAGAGGTGTAACTAACACCCACTTTCCGCCGAACGTATCTCCGTCCCTTGATGTGATAGGGGGCGAGCTTATCGCCATACCGGGCACAAATTCCAGATTCCGGGCTGATACTGACCATTTCATAATAGAAAAACCTAATATCACTTTTACCCGACTCGGGCATCGAACCCGAAACCTCAGTGTCAGCCTCAGTCGTAACGCGTACGCATTACAACTGCGCCATCGCGGCAGTCATGAAATGTCATTATGTATACACGCATCGAATTGAGAACCTCCTCCGTTTTTTTCGTTGGTTTAATAAGATCTACCGCTGAGTTTCTTGTTGCTTTTTTTTAGGTCAGTGGGCGTTTCTAAAGCATCATTAGACCCTTCTTTTAAATATCGCTATTTACTGCTTTGAGTCTAAAGCTTATCGTGACTGTAATAATCGCCTAATCTGATATGTACTTTATCTTGACTAGTATCATACAAAGTGAGCAAAAGCTGGTAATTTATATAAATTAACTGAAAATAACTTTTTTTATCTCTTTGTAATACACATTCTCCCTCTATTGTGATATAAATATGCAACACTTTCAGCCAAATTTCCCCAATCATTTTACAAACTACTGCTTTAAATTCGAGAACCTCACAATCGCCAGTTCCGTGGTCCCACGGCCAATGTTTGCGAAGTAGCGGTACATCATACCTCTTTAGCATGCTGAGCGTGACTGCCTAGCATTCACACTCAGGTATTAGCTACTGAATATGAACATGGGATTCGCATGTTGAGGCCGAAGAAATTACTAGAACAGTGACTAGTCGGAGAAATAACGGATATATGAGAGCTTTGAATAGTAATTGCTGTAATCCTATAGGACAACTGGATACGTCACAAGCTGCACTTAAAGATCAGAAGACAGTTTATAGTGATAGAGCAACAGTGAGCACATATTTGTTTATAGTAGGAATTGCCGGCTTCACAAAATTGAATCACTGTCTTACAGAAAACCCACGTGAAGTGGGAACTAGTTGTTGCATGTCGTACGGTGAGTGAGATTTATGGAAGCCCAAATCTCTGCTTCCTTTTCCAATCCTCACGTTAAAGGTTGGCAACGCATTGACAATTCTACACTATTGTGGGTGTTCTAATGCTCTTTATCTCGGTATATGGTGACGCATTTGTCTACTATAAATATGAATAAACATTCCAAAAACCTTTTGGATTAGATTTTTCTAAACCCGGAGAGAATTGAATAATGTCTTCTACATAATTACCATGTTCATAAAGATGGATTATTCCCTCTTATGTTACGATAATACAGCGCATTCCAAAACAGATTTAAATTATTTAACAACCGAGTGATATTTTTTTCTGGAGTGGGCCAGATGTTAAATAACTTCTCATGGTAACCAAAATCTGGCAATACTGGCAATTAGAGCACTCTCCGATTGACCCCCTGAATAACAAGATTCTGAAATGTGCAGACCTGAGTGCTACACCGCCCATGCCCATTTGTATCTCGGGATATTTTCCATAAGACAATCCCGAAACGTCGCCTTAGAAACTCCTATGTATTCCACTATAGCTATTAGTAGGTACAATTACCAAGCTGAACTGTTCGAATCAATAGTCTTACAATCCCTCCGGAATATCTATGCAATGATTAGAATTCTAAACCAGTCGCGCAAGATGTCTGCTTAGTTAATAGTTGGCGCCGTTTGCGTGCATGTGGATTGAACATTTAGTTACGAGCTGGCAGTTAAAGTTTATATCATTGCCAGCATTTCGCGCCAAATCGTTTACATTTGATGATGACAGCCACATCAATAGACGCCAGTATTTATATTAGAGGCCGCAACTACCAGTGGGCAACTAGGCAGTGACTCTGTATACAATTCTAAGGAGAAGTGTCTACGTAGGAAAAGCCTGACAAAAGGCCGGGATAGTGCCACGCAGAAGACTGGCAGTAACGTCAATCTGGAGACATCTGATGGTAAATGATCATCTTACTACCTTACTATTACTATTATAAATGTGAGTTTGGATGTTTGTGATTTTGTAAATTTGGATGTTTAGTCAATCACGCTATAAAGGCTTAATGGTTTTGGACATAGGCTACTTTTTATTCTGGAAAAGGCCGTTCACGCGGACGAAGCCGTGAGCAACAGCTAGACTAAAATAGGTCTTAAGAGCTCAAGCTAACATTAATTTTAAAAAACTCTAGTCTCTATGAGTGGTATTCAATTATGGTACTTTAATTAGTGCCAATAATCCTTTTTTTCTATATATAAATAATCAATTACTTATCAGGCCCACCTACAGGCTACATTAAATGTACTGGATACTTCTGAAGATCAGAGTGGTGTTGCTTCTGTTTATAGGCAGGCGTGACGCTTACCACCAAGCGAACGATTTGTTCGTTTCTGCATTCAAATGAATAAAAATCTTCTCTATAAACCACAAACTGCATACGTGATCATCTAAGAGAATCTCAATATGGCTCCCATAAGACCACCGCTGAATCCCTGTACACCAAAAGACCGGAGCTTGAATCGGTCGCGGTCTTTACTCGGTGCGCAGGCGCCGCAGTTGGATGCGCCGCATTCCTACTTTTGTCATGTTAACCACACTCATTATGCTGATATTTTAAAAAGCGTGGCAACTGGCAGTAGGGTTATTTGTTGGGGTTGAATAATATGAGACGTTTATGTAACCTGTGTGAGTCTTATGTGATTTATTTAGTATTACATACACCTACATACAATTGGGTAGCAACCTCCTTTTCAGAAGTATATATTGAAGCATGGTTAGTATCTACAATATATTTACATAGAGAAATAATTATAATAAGCTTATTTTAATAGAAAAGACAATCCAATTAAAGTAAACGAAGAATCATGATGCTACGGAATTTTATTATCTGAATAAATACGTACAAAATGTACGTGCAAAACTTCTACAGGTGAATTAGTCCGAAAATATTTCGTAAGTCCAGCAGAATATCTTCTTGAACCTCCTATTCTCTATATCTAAAATGGACACGCATATAAACAGTCAGGTCGCTTCACGGCCTGGACCCCGCTATACGTTTTTTCTCACAAGTATCGCCCACTGGAGTTTTTGGAATTCCGATCGTCCCTCGCCCCCGCGCTGCCTCGAGCCCTAGCGCCGCCGCCGGCGGGCCGGTTCATTCATGACATGTCCAAACACAAATCACATGTATATGACGCATACCGACATTAGTTCTGTGATGCAACCAGTCTGTTGTTATACATCTGACTTTATATGACAAATACAACTGCATGTGACAAGTTTCGTACATACATAAGCTTATTTCTGCAAATATGCCATCAAAAATTGACCAAGCGGAGCAGACGAGCGCCCGGGATAAAAAAAAATCCCAACAATTAAATTCGCGTAAAAGGCCACACTTTATACGCATTCATTGTTGCCAACCACACATGTGTTCATCCGGAAACGATAACTAAAACAAAGAGACCGAGTTGTTTTCTTTACTCGTTGTTTGATTTATTGACGGGGGTAATGAACCACCAACGTAGAACGTTTAAATAGAAAACATAGTAAACAATGAGAGGGGTTAGGTCTTAGTCCACCACGCTCCACTGGTCTAATGTGGGTTAGTAGATTTCAAGAGAAGGACATTAAAGCCAATGAAACTACTGGGTATTATGATACTAACAACTTTGGCCCCGGGGTGAGAGACGCAGTCCAGCGGCATGCAGTGCTTTGTAATTCCACGTTCTGTGTGGTGTTAGATCTGCTTATGGTCAGACGTGGTGCTTACCAACAGACGAGCGACTTGCTTGATTCGTCATTCAAGCTAACAATAAAAAAAAAACTCTCTACAATCAATATACCATTAAAATAACACTGATTGCAAGTTTGAAGGGCATACAGTACAATGATTGCAAGCATTAAATACTACGTTACCGATTAATCTTAATTGATTACAAAAGATAAAGAGATAAGGTAATTTCAAATCATTAATTGATATTTTTAACCGACGCTAAAAACGGAGGTTCTCAATTCAACACGCATTTTTATGTTATATGTATAACCACGCATAACTCCACTAAATATGCACCGTTTTGGATGATTCTTGTTACATTCGAACGAGTATAGTTCAAAGTTGGTTCCACAACTTCTTGAATCAACAAAATCTGTATGTTTTGTGTTAATCAATTCGTTTTACGGTCGATCCAGACAGTCCAGATCGCATGCGATTTAGCAGTTCATCAATTAAAATCGAACCGTGTGAAACTAGTTACAGCCTAAACCCCGTATTCATAAACGTTACTATCAGACCTCATTATGAGGGCGAACTCGTAGTGGCGATTTCTCTAAACGTCATTGGTTAATTTTTAGCGTTAAATATAAACAGACCAATCATATACACATAATTGAATTCTAGGCAAAGAGCTTATTGAAGTAAATACAAACATACATACGCACTCACGCCTGTAATCCCCGAAGGGGTAGGCAGAGGTGTAACCAGTACACCCACATTTCGCCGAGCGTATCTCCGTCCCACGACGTGATAGGGGGCGAGCCTATCGCCATACCGGGCACAAATTCCAGACTCCGGGCTGATACTGGGCATTTCGTAATAGAAAAACCCAATACCTCTTTACCCGATCGAACCCGAGACCTCAGCGTTAGCCTCAATCGTAACGCGTACGCATTACAACTGCGCCACCGAGGCAGTCACTGGCTTATTGAAGTGTTGTTTGTGAATGTATAGTAATCAACAAACTAGAGTCCATTAAATCTTAACTTATCCACTGTGGGTGTTTTATTCCGTTTATGTGGGTCACCGATAAAATCTCACGCCGATATAACTAAGAAATTCTTGTGTTCTAATTTCTACGGATTAACCTGTTATAAACTTGTGACAGCCTCCGTGGCACAGTGGGCGAGTAGCCGGCTGCGAAGCGTGAGGCCGTGGGTTCGACGTTCTCACATCGGGAAAAATATTGATCCACAAATATTTGTTTCGGGTCTTTTTCGGGTTTTCTTATATCCACGATACAGGTTAACCTAGTGTGGGGTCAGGACTATGTGTGGTTGTTGATTGTATTATTTATTATTATTAGTATTTTTAAAATTAATAAGCAGGCGAGCGACCTGCTTATCTGATCGTTTTGTGGTATAAAGAAACCTTAAGTACCCAACCCAAACCATTAATTCCGAGGGCTTAATCCCCTTGTAACCTAATTTCTAACCGATAATTAAGATATAAGCGGATGACCTCAACACGGCCTGAATCTGAGATGTTCATTAGCCCAACTCAAGCCAACCATTAGTCTGTCATCCATCATCCCGAGTGAGATGTTGCGAAGTTAATTTCGAATATATTAAAGTTTATAATATGTAGATTAGCACTCATTTTGCTCAACTCGTTGCGGGTTGTGGTGGTTAGACGGCGGGTCGCCCCACATATCAAACACAAGGTGGTAGGTCCCTCGTATGCGAGAGGCCGTCTGGGTTAGTACCACCGCTTTGTCGATCTCTCCCGCCAATCTTCTGTTTTAGGTGTTGTACTATGTTGTACTGCTGTAATATACAGTGTAGTTACACAATTAGTTTCAGTTTATTTATTTTTTAAGTCTGTCTTTTTTATTTTCCTTTAATCTTAGTCCTAAAAAAGTGCATGTATATGGTTTATATCCAAATATGGAGGTTTGTAATTAGCAATTTTTTCTATGTTAGATATGGTTTATTTTAATTTAGTTATTAGCCTGTAAGCCTTCTTCAACAATAAATAAATAAATAAATAAAATGTTTCGCTGTGAAGGGCATTGAAGCCAGTGAAATTGCTGGGCATTATGAGACTTAACATCTTATGTCTCTGGGTGACGAGCGCAGTCCAAAGCCATGCAGAGCTTTGTAATTCTAAGTTCTATGTGGTGTTTCTTCTGTATATGGGCAGGCGTTGCGCTTACCATCAGGCGAGCGACTTGCTCGTTTCGTCACTCAAGCTAATAAAAAAAAAAAAAGAAACCGTCAAATCTATGGTACGAGAAGACGGACCAATAATGCCAGGTAGAAAGAAATATGAACTGATTTTGTTAATGAATATATCGTTGCAAATTCCCTACACTTTCCTGTTGCAAGAGTTTCCCTGTACGCAAAAGCGTTACTATTAGTTCTCATGGTGCCCGCGAACGTATAGTGGCGATTTCTTTATACGTGACTAGCCTTTGCTCGCGGCTGCGCCCGCGTGAACGGCCTTTTCCGGGATAAAAAGTAGCCTAAGTTACTCAGTGATAATGTAGCTTTCTAACGGAAAAAGAATTTTTGAAATCGGTTCAGTAGTTTTTAAGTTTATTCGTTACATACAAAAATGCAAATCTTTCCTCTTTATAATATTAGTGTAGATTGTAATAGTCAACCACACACAAATTTAATTAACTTAAAAAGCTCACACCTTTATCCACGAAGCGGTAGGCAGAGGTACAACTAGTGCTGCACACACATTTTGCACACCTTATTTCCCTCCCATTATGTAGTGGTTGAGCCTATCGCCGCCATACCAGGCACAAATTCCAATCTCAGCAATTCATATATCGATTTGTAGAATCAAAAATTCAAGCACAGATTATGATTGCCCGACCTGGGATTTGAACACGGGAATTCAGTTACTTAGTCTAAGTAGGCTGCCACTGGACCGATGAAGCGTTCAACAAAATTTACTATTACCAATTTATGCTCAGCATAAAATTTACATATAACTCAAAACTCTTATAGGTTTCAGAAATCTCAATGTCGTTGTGCCTTGTAATATTTTTTTATAATCATAGCGCAAATTGCGGTCATTAAAACAATGCTCAGTAGCGATATTGTGTCGGGGTGATCGGCCGTGCGTATGATGCAGGGACGAACGTAGAAATAGGGGCAATGGGCCACGTGTTCATTATTTACGCATACCATACCTTAAATCGATAACTTTAAAAAGCCAAGACAATTAGGTAAATTATAATATATGATTTTCTCTAGATATATCTTTTAATTCAGTTATAATTAAAAAAATATTTTTATAATGAGAAAATAAGATTCGGGTCTGGGTGTTTTCTCCCCAGAGGGGCTGACGTCAAGCAGTCGGCCGATCGTAAAAACTACAAGCCAAATCTTTCTGTAACATGTGTTAAAGGCATATTGCGCCGATCCCACCGCGAGTGGGATAAGGGCAGGTGGAAGAAGAGGAGAGACACCAAAAAAATGTATGTTCGATATCTATCCTAGATAGCAGCACCTAATCCAATTACCATTAAGTTAAATTTTATTGCTGGACTTATAATACAGGATACTATGACTTGTTAGTGTCAAATTGTAGCCCCAGCATTTCTCATTTACAATAGTTCACAAATGGAAGCAGTCAATACTTAAGACGTGGCTCCAATTTCACTGTAAAATTAACTTATTTCTATTAATTAATATTTTTGGTGAATTAAAGCACGTGGTACGCCCCCTAAAACACCTCGACCGAGCCTGCACAGATAAATAACAGGGCGCGGTTACCACTCGGTCGCAGTTTATGGTCCAAGCGGAGTGTGCGCCCGAGCAGCCTGCCCGGGCCCGTCCTGCCCCGCGACCCCCTCCCGCAGTCCGGTGCCCGCCGGACCGCATTCCGCTCCCATGCGACCGTGTCCTGCCTCCCGTAGGACTCTCCAAAATGTCATGTTTTTATTAATTTCGCCGATATCTAGACGCTAGTTAATTGGCTGTTTGCTTCGATGGCCTGTGATAGTGCATCTTTTACACGATCTGATTGAAAATATTAAAATATATAAATAGCATCCCTGCTTCTTAGCTTATAGTTATTTATTTGACAGCTCCGTGGCGCAGCGGGCGAGTAGTCAGCTGCGAAGCGAGAGCCCGTGGGTTCGATTCCCACACCGAGACAAATGTTTGTGTGATCCACAAAAATTGGTCTCGGGTCTGGGTGTTGTGGGACCGCAAGTCCCTCGTAGTTCCTGATACCCACGACACAGGTTTACCTAGTGTGGGGTCAGGACTATGTGTGTGACTGTTGGGTGTATTATTATTTATTATTATTATTATCTATTCCACTGGCTTCAATGTCCTTCAAACCGATACACTGCTGCTTGGCGGCAGAAATAGACACAGGCGGACTCTTACACGACATACGAGGGACTTTTTTGTCGTGGGGAATACCCATCTTACTGATACCTTCTTCTCCCAGGGGTGGAGGGATGGGTTATGCCGAACTCACCAGCCTTCCGACCTGATCACTCCCGACTCCCAAGTGACTGCTAACCACACCATAGATCGGGACCCAAACCAAAATAAAAGGGTATTCGACTCGATTATTTTTAATATAGAATTAAATAGTTGCCCTAAAATCTATTATCGAAAGAATTATACAATATGTAACAAAAACCCTGTTGGGCGTTTTAACTGTGATATCAGAATCGATATTCAAACGCAATGAAATAACTCGCATACGAAAATGAGCCTATGAAAATATTTATTGTTTATACTTATTTTATTGTTTGTAAACCGTATTTAGATTGATCTGCAAGAGCGATGACTCAGAGCCAGAGTGAGATAGCAATACGTCACGTCAGCTGTTCATCACTATTCAGATGAAAATATAATTTTTTAAATATGTTTATTTATCTAAGCTACCTGTGTAAGGATAATAATATCTCGCTTCTGTTTATTAATATTTTAATGTAACTATTTTTATCAAGCTGTCTATATGTCGTCTATCTTCACTGCCTACAAAGGTCCAATACGGTAATTTTTACATCTACACTAATATTATAAAGAGGAAAGATTTGTATTTTTGTATATAACGAATAAACTTTAAAACTTCTGGACCGATTTAAAAAATTCTTTTGTCGTTAGAAAGTTATATTATCACTGAGTAACATAGGTTACTTTTTATCCCGGAAAAGGCCATTCACGCGGGCGGAGCCGCGAGTAAAGGCTAGTAATGTATAAATCAAGTCCAAAATAAACAAGTTAGAAGCCATTCAAATCTGCTGGATGGGGTAGTTGTCAAATGACAGTAAGAAGTAGCACGACATGGCAAGTTACGTCACAAGGCTGGTAAAACAGAATTAAAATTGAGTAAAATTGCTTGATGTCAACCCCTCTGGGGAGAAAACACCCAGAACCGAAATAAATATTTGTGGATCACACTAACATTACGTCTCGGTACGGGAATCGAACCCGTGGCCTCTCGCTTCGCAGCTAAAATAAATAAATAAATAAATACACCCAACAGTCACACACATAGTCCTGACCCCACACTAGGTAAAACCTGTATCGTGGGTATCACAAACTACGAGGGACTTGCGGTCCCACAACACCCAGGCCCGAAACAAATTTTTGTGGATCACACAAACATTTGTCTCAGTGTGGGAATCGAACCCACGGCCTCTCGCTTCGTAGCCGGCTACTCGCCCGCTGCGCCACGGAGGCTGTCCCTTCTAATGAATTCTTATATTTAAAAAACTGCAGTAGGGGGGCCATTCTAATAGTTAGTGCTCATAAATTGTTTCGTATACTATAATTTTAAAGTCTGCAGTTAAATTAAGTATTGAAAATTGCATTTAATAACAACATGAACATGGCTACGGTAAGTGAAAATCTTGTTGCTCTTTTGGAATAGGGTAGTTGACTAGTTTTTTATTATTATTTAAATCTTGTTGCTCTTTTGGAATAGGGTAGTTGACTAGTTTTTTATTATTATTTAAATCTTGTTGCTCTTTTGGAATAGGGTAGTTGACTAGTTTTTTATTATTATTTAAATCAATAAGTTACTTTACTCAAAATATATTGCAGAATGAATTTTATAAATCGGACCAAAAATAAATAAGTAGAAGCCATTCAAATCCTGTGGAAGGGGTATTTGTCAAATGACAGACGATGCAACCATTGACGTCACTGTGTAAAATGTTCATTATGGTGCACGCGTGCAAGCGAGATAGTGAGATATCCCCACTACGCACCCACTTTTCTTCATACCAACATTTAAATTCATAACTGCGGGCACATTTCTGAACCAATTTATATTGTGTTTTAATAAAAGGGTTTCTTTTGCGTGTCATTATCTGTTGCTTATAAAATAATGTATAAAATTGAATATAGGAAACTACCCTATTACATAATTTTTTTATAGTATAAGCCAGCAAACGAGCAAGTGGGCAATATTATACCAGTACTAGTTTTCTTGTGAGATATTTTATGGTAATGAATAATTTAAATCGCCTCATTTGTCCAGTGGCAGTGTACCTACTGAAGCGGAGAACCGTAAGGTCCTGGGTTTAATTCTCAGGTCGGGCAATCACAATCTGTGTTTAAGTTTTCGAATCGAAATATCACGCAAGAATTGCCCGAAATTTGAATTTGTGCTCGGTATGACGATAGGATCGCCCCCTATCACATCATGAGACGAAGATAAGCTCGGCGGAATGCGGGTGCACTTGTTGTACCTCTGGCTACCCCTTCAGTGATAAAGGCATGGGCACAGACCACCTATTTATGCATGTTCGCCATTATAACATTGATGGTATATGGCTGCCAATTCGCATTTGGCCAGCGTGGTAGACTAGAAGCGTCACGAGCCCAGCAGTAAGACGTATAATACAGAGGTCCACTCTCTTGAGGCGGATTTCAAACTTGCAACTTGCGTCTCGTTGGCGCAGTTGTAATGCATACGCGTTACGACTGAGGCTGACGTTGAGGTCTCGGGTTAAATCCCCGGGTCCGGTGAAAGTGATATTAGGTTTTTCTATTACGAAATGCTCAATATCAGCCCGAAGTCTGGAATTTGTGCCAGTATGGCGATAGGCTCGTCCCCTATCACATCATGGGACGGAGATACGCTCGGCGAAATGTGGGTGTACTGGTTACACCTCTGCCTACCCCTTCGGGGATTACAGGCGTGAGGGCATATGTTTATGTACGTAACTTGCGTCTCAGCAGTCACCACTCCCCGCTATCAGTCTCAGTAATTAACAACTATAACCAAACGGAAAACAAAACATCCCTAGTTGTTAATCTATAAACCAGCCAGCAACAGTTCACACGGCCATCGTCTATTCCATTAACTAAATCGAACTATGACGAATCGGCCACTAAATCGAGATTACAATCATTATACGTCGTTGCATTCTTCGATGTATCCGTGAACCGTCGGAATGCACGAAATCGATTCCCAACTCGTTTTATTTTCGCCACGTCACTCGATATCGAATTCTCCGCTGTGTCTGAGCTGGGTCCATTGAACAACTTGGACGGCTTTAGTTTGTTTCGATGTTATTTTAGTTATGATTGGAGCCAAGTGCTATTTAGTTTTATGTATAAACTGTTAGACCATTAAGCCAAATAAACATTACATTACTTTTTACTAGCCCTGTATTATATCTATACGTCCCACAGCTGGGCACGGGCCACCTCTACTGAATGAGAGGGGTAAGGGCTTAGTCCACTACGCTGGACTAACGCGAGTTGGTAGACTTCACATACCTTCGAAATGGAGAACTTTTCAGGTATGCAGGTTTCCTCACGATGTTTCATTATTCGGTAAAGCAAGTGATATTTAACAATTAATAAATAAATAAATAAATAAATACACCCAACAGTCACACACATAGTCCTGAGCCCACACTAGGTAAACCTGTGTCGTGGGTATCAGGAACTACGAGGGACTTGCGGTCCCACAACACCCAGACCCGAGACCAATATTTGTGATTCACACAAACATTTGTCTCAGTGTGGGAATCGAACCCACGGCCTCTTGCTTCGCAGCCGGCTACTCGCCCGCTGCGCCACGGAGGCTGTCAATACACACGTAGCATAGAAAAGTCAGAGGTGTATGCTCTTGGGGCTGGTTTCGAACTTCTTGAGGCTGCGGCTTTCGTCTTGACAGTTCACACCACTCCCCACTGAGCTATCACTGCTTAATAATCTGTTATGTGAAGTTGCAAATATGTTGATTTGACGTAAAATTTGTAATGTAGATCAATAGGTTGTAAAACACTAGGGTTAACGTTATGTCGTTCTACAATCTTCGGATATTTCGAAAATGCGGGCATGTGATTATAATGATGATCAAATCTGTTGGCTACATTATACATTAGACAAACAGGTCGCCCGCCTGGTAGTAAACGTCACGCCTGCCCATAAAAATAAAAAATAAAGCTCCGCACAATGAATTGATAATAATTATAGTATTAAATAAGAAAGACGACTTACGAAAGGTATTTATCGTGCGAATGTGAATGGTAGGGTTGGAAGAGGGCGCCCGAGGAGAACATATGCGGATCAAATAAATGACATTCTCCGAAAAGGGCACGTCACGAGTACCCTCAACCGACGAAAATGTATGAGAAGATGTATGAATGTGGAAGAGGCGAAAGAGGTGTGTCAGGATCGTAGCTTGTGGTACTCAATAGTCTCTGCCTACCCCTATGGGACATAGGCGTGAGTGTGTATGTATGTATGTATTAAATATTACTTATCATCCCAAATATTATAAATGGCAAACGGATCAACATATTATTTGCATAGAACAGACCCGTGGCTCTGTTGGCGAGTAGCCGGCTGCGAAGCGAGAGACCGTGGGTTCGATTCCCACACCGAGACAAATGTTTGTGTGATCCACAGATATTTGTATCGGGTCTGAGTGTTGTGGGACCGCAAGTCCCTCATAGTTCTTGATACCCACGATACATGTTAACCTAGTGTGAGGTCAGGACTATGTGTGCGACTGTTGGGTGTATGTATTTATTTTTAGAGATAGTTAATGCGCCTGAGAGCGACATTTATCCCGGAAGAAAAAGACTCGCACGCGGGCGGAGCCGCAAGCTATAGCTAGTTTATAAAAATATCCGATCAAGACGTTCTCAATACACATAAACCTAAGATGACCTTCAAACTTCGATGTTGCGCAATCACTATTTTAGAATCTAGACTTGATAAAACGATAAAAAAACTTGTTTACAAAGCGCGCCGCGTGAAACCATTAAACGTTTCTAAAGAAAGTTTATTGAAGGTTATTAAAATACAAACTAATTATAGTCTAAACATGGTTTACTAAGGTCCCTCGTATGCGAGAGGCGGTCTGGGTTGGTACCACCGCTTTGTCTATTTCTGCCGACAAGCTGCATTGTAAAAGCACGGTTGTTTAGGACATTGAAGCCAGTGAAATTACTTGGCATTATTTGACTTCACATCTTACGTATCGAGGTGACGAGCGCAGACCAGTGCTTTGCAATTCAATGTATTGTGGGCAGGCGTGGCGCTTACCATCCTGATCGTTTCGTCATTCAAGTTAATAATAAAAAGCCCACCAATGTCTCGATCAGACTAGTGTATATCCACTAATATCCAGTAACTCTAGGCCGTCACAATTCTGGCGACCACCCAGTGACGCAATGTCTCTCGACAGTCAACATTATATTTGGGCTGCACAGTACTTACCTCCAGTGTCGCTTGGCCATGCCAGGATTAAAAAAAAAATGGTCTAGTGACAGCGTACTTAGGCTGTGCCTCCGTCAGGTCCTTGGTTTAAATCCCAGACCCAGCAATCACAATTTTTGTAAGTTTTCGTTTCAAAAAATCACCAAGATTGCCCAGGATTGGAATTTGTGCTTGATATAGGAATACGCTCCGCTATCACATCATGGGACGGAAATGAGCACGTCGAACTGTGAGTGTTCTAGTTACCTCTGCCTACCCCGAGATGCAGGAGTAAGCTCATGTTTATCTTATATATAAAATTCTGGTGTCACAATGTTAGTTACCATACTCCTCCGAAACGACTGGACCGATTTGTATGAAATTTTGTGTGCGTATCGGGTAGGTCTGAGAATCGGCTACTATCTATTTTTCATACACCTAAGTGATAAGGGTTGTCCACGCCTAACATTTTTTTTTTTGGACAATGTGTGGATTTGGATAATGTGGCATTAAAAATTACATACAACCCTAAAATTTCACCCTTCTACCACCAACCCCTATTTTTTAATAGTGATATTAGTATTTTTGTCAAGCGCGTTTCTCACACCGATGACGGGACTCGCTTGATGCGACTGACTACTTTAATCCTGGAAGTAGGCATTCACGCGGGCGGAGCCGTGGGCAGCAGCTAGTATTATATGGAATATTAATGTTCATGTTAATATTATTTTCCGCATAAAGCTGTTAACATAAACATCGGCTTGCATGCAATCGATACGTGGACGTTGACTCTTACGACGCCTGCACACTTGCCACTTAGTCGCGCGATAGCTCTTATCGCACAGATATTGCGCGTAAGTGCTGCCTGTACGGCCGTCATCTCTTTCAATCTATATATAGACATCCGACGCATATGACCTAATTTGTTTGCTTGGTGAAGTAATTAGAATTGTTCAAGATGTCAGATTCTTTGTGTACGGAAATAAGATTCCATATATAGTTATATGGTAGACAGTTCAATTTAATAGTTATAATAATGAATGCCCTGTCTATTTTACACATTCTCACTACTAGGCACGGGCCTTCTCTATTACCGACAGGAGTAAGGCCTTACTCCAGCATGCTAGCTTAAATTCGCATTGGTAAAATTCAAATACCGTAAATTTTTTGACAAATCTCTGGTATGCAGTTTTTGCGTTGTTTTCCCTTTCGGTTAAAGCGAATGATAATTGAAAGAATACAGACATTACTTCGATGAGTGTCCCAGAGGCTAGGTTCGAATTCGCGACAACTGTCTAGTCAATCAGTACCACACCTCGCTAGGCTATCACCCCATAAGGTACACCATTAATTGTATAATTTAATGTTAGTGTAATTGTCTTTATGTCTTATTGTTATAGAACTTTTGTGAATTGTATTTTTATGTCTTCATTTTTCTATTAGCTTAAGGTAGTCTGACATGTGATTGTATCTGTAAGTATCTATGCATATATTTAGTTAATGCAAACGCTAGATTATCTTCCTGTAAATAATGGTACTATAGTTGAGGTTTTATGCTTGCAATGTTGATGTGCTGAATAAATAAATAAGGAAAAAAAATAATGAACTTCAATTATGTTTTAAATTATCGTGTCTTTTATACAACCGTTAGGCTAATGAACAGAACCAGAAGATACCAAACCGCAACTACTACTTGTCTCTGTAAACTTGTATTGATATCATCGATATTTGGCCTTGATTAGTACTATCGAGTTCCACCGTATCTACATCGTGTCTACGCTATTTCTGTAATATATTTATAAACTATAATACGCACGACAAGGCCTCCGATGTGCAGGCTATCTAACGCACCACTTAATGGACCAGATAGTCGCTTTAAATGATACTATGGCAAGATTATACTAGCTTTATATACAGCTTCTTCCGCGAGCAATGTTTTGGAACGTAATTAAAGTATTTGCTAGATATAGATACCATTAGACGAAGTAATTCAATGCGTGTTGAAAATCAAACGTGCCATATTTTTAGCATGTTATGACGTCACAAGAACAAGCAGGGGTAATAAAATCACGCATGCTCATGAGTCCGTCTAAGATTTCGCTTTGGCACGCGAAGTATCATCCTATCGCATCATCTATTAGATTGATGTCTGTGTCTTGGCTTCGACCCCCGCGTCGGGTAACAGTGATCTTGGGTGTTTCTATTACGAAATGCTTAGTATCAGCCCGGAGTATGGAATTGTGTCCGGTTTGGCGAAAGGCTCGCACCCTATCACATCGTGGGTACGGAGATACGCTCGGCGAAATGTGGGTGTACTGGTTACACCTCTGCCTACCCCTTCAGGAATTACAGGAGTGAATGCGAATTTATGTAAATCTGTAAACCAAATTTTAACATCGTCACGCTAAGAAGATCCATCGTCCATCATCCGACAAACCGTTCTGTATAGATATCGATTATCGCAATGGCCCGATAGTCTAATTAAGATAATATCAGAATAATTTATTCAGCAATGGCGCTTGCCATAAATTACCGTCAAGTGCCACCGAAGACGACGGTTCTGTTAAATTATGTATAAAGTAATTGTATACCATAGTTTGTGTATGGCAAAGTTAATTTTAAAATGATAATACGGTGGTCGGCTTATTATACCGCCTCTTTGATCTAGTGGTGGCGTACTAAGGCTTTTTTTAATAGTTTGAATGACGAAACGAGCAGTTCGCTCGCCTGCTCATAAAGAAAAGCAACACCACACAGTACTTTGAATCATAAAGCACTGAATGCCTGAGTGGCTGTCTCACATACTTGCTACGCTTAATGTGGAGGAAGTTACGACGTGACACCTCAAAATGTTCAACGAAGTGTCAGAATGGATCGCTTCGTGAGATTATGTAGGGACGTTCGACAACCGTCCACACTTGACCTGTACACGCATATCTGACACGGTCACGAAATCTCGATGTGTCAAAATGTCACAAATGTAGATTCATTTTAAAGTACTTATTTAGGTATTTATCACAATTATTGAATGTTATTTTTGCATTGAAATTAATTTATCGCAGCTAGCTAATATATTAACCGCAATAATTACGATATTATTATAAAAAAACATAACATATAAATCAAAGTACATTTAATTACATAACGTTACTTATAATCATTATTATAATGAATAGCACGGTCATGTTGTTTGATAAATCTGTAAACCTATTCATTATTTCTCGATAACTAAATATATGTTAATGATCATTTGTTGGCGCCAATTAATTTACCACTTTTGTTTTAGCGTGTTATCAAATATGAATAAAGTTATAATATATATAATATAGATAAAGCCGCAATAATATTATTCATGATTTTAAAAAAGTAATGAATATTTTAAATTCTTTGCAACGCTAACCTAATCTAAAACATGTCTACTATGATAATAAAGCCGCCACCTGTGACGCTCGCAGTTTTTTTTTTGCATACTATACTTTTTGTGAGCCTTAAGTTCTATTAATAAATCGATTTGCATCCTAACATATAATACCCATACTATAATTTTATTGTATATCAATACTGGCACATTAGTAACATCGACCACACCGGTTTTTAAATACCGAACGCGTGGTTTTTTTGCGGGCAGTGACCACGGACGGCCGCGCCGGTCTGCCCGGCGGCGGCACCCGGCATGACTCGCGACCGGTCCAACCGATAGCGACAGGTCGGCACCTGCTCGCTTCAGGAATGTCCGTTCGCGAATAAACCCCACAATACGCGAATAGCAACAATGTTCCGGAACGGCGCGGCGCCTCGGTGCGGTGGCGCGAGCTTGGTTCCTTTTGTTTACCGAAAACCCTTCTAAGATAGTCAGTCAAGTACTTCGCCTGCACTTTCCGCTTCTTGCTCCCTAAAACAATAACTGCGGTATCGTTCGTGGCTACTTTTAAAGCGGTTAACTTAAACTGTCCTGCTGTACTATACGAAAATAATTAAAAATTGTAAAGTAAAAATCTTAAAACTTGTATTTAAATAGGTTAAAATTATTGTTTTACGTTTATAAAATCTTTATATAGGATCCATAAAAGATTATAAAAAGCATGACATAATTGTCACAATAGACCTTGTCACATTTCGCCGTTCCATGTTATTTAAATATTTGTCATTTTTTGTTTTAATAATGGCAAAATAAGTGCATGTTACGACACATATATGTTTGACAGCTTCTCGTTGCGGCGAAATGTCACTGCTAGTATGGACGCACCTTTATACCTAAAACTCTCCTGTAATCCCGTTGTAACACATAAAACCCATAATAAGCCAGTCCTGGCAAAAGCATGTGCTTTTACTACATACGCACTCACGCCTGTAATCCCCGAAGGGGTAGGCAGAGGTGCAACCAGTACACCCACACTTCGCCGAGCGTATTTCTGTCCCTTATGTGATAGGGGGTGAGCCCATCGCCATACCGGGAACAAATTCCAGACTCCGGGCTGATACTGAGCATTTCGCAATAGAAAAACCCAATACCACTTTATCTGATCCGAGACCTCAGCGTTGACCTCAATCGCAACGCGTACGCATTACAACTGCGCCACCGAGGCAGTCTTGATATGCTTATACTATCCTATTGTTTATTCATACACCACCACGTCGGGAATCGTCTATCACATAAATAATTCACCTCCTTCCGTAATGATTAAGGTTTTTGTATCGTTTCCTGATATATGTCTATTACATTATCGTGTTTAGTTTTTGTGACACTATTTTTCAAATACACGACAAAATGCAGTGACAATTCTTGGAACAGAATGGAACAGAATTTCCATTTTTTCATTCAATCAATTTCATTCCATTCCAATTTTGAACAGTTTTTCCACGGCACGACATCGCACAGCACGTCATTAGTTTTATTTCATGAGTTCATAGAAATGTAAGGAATTCGGAATCGTCATTGCATTTTGTCTTGTTCTATTGTTGCTCGTAAAAAGAGTTGTACAATTTGATGCAGCCATATCCTTGGTAGTGGCATGTGCTGCAGAGACGAAGATCTTGAGTTCCATCGGTGGGCGCTTGGTAAGCATCTTTGATTTTTCGAAATTACATTGTCTATATACGCACTCACGCCTGTAATCCCCGAAGGGGTAGGCAGAGGTGTAACCAGTACACCCACATTTCGCCGAGTGTATCTCCGTCCCATGAGGCCACCGAGGCTTTGTGTATTCATTTTTAATTGCCTCGTCGGCACAGTTGTAATGCGTAGGCGGTACGTCTACTGTGCTGAGGTCTCGGGTTCGACCACCAGGCCGGATAAGTGATATTGATTATTGGGTATTCTATCACGAAATGCTAAGTATTAGCACGGAGTTTGGAATTGCGCCCGGTATAGGAATAGGTTCGCCCTTTATGACATCATGTTATGAAAATAAGCTCGGCGAAATATGGATGTGTTGGTCACATCTGTGCCTACCCCTTCGGGGATTACAGGCTCCGTGTTGCTCGCTTTAACAATGAAGGAAAATATCGCGGTGAAACCTGCCTACTTGAGGTCTCTTGAGAATTTCTAAGGTATCTAGTCTACCGAACCGCATTAGACCAGCGTCGTGATGGACAACCCCTAACGGCCTCATTAGCAGGCTTGTGGCCAGCAGTGCGAATCTTGAATCTGATATAAAGCGATATACATATACCAGCTTTGCTCCCGGCTCCACCCGCATGAACAGCCTTTCCAGGATAAAAGTAGCCTATGTTCTAATCCAGGTCATAGTCTATCGGTGTGCCAAATTTCACCCAAACCCGTTCTCACGTTAAGGTGTGATTGACTAACAAACATCCATATTCACAAACTCACAAACATCCAAACTTTCAGATCTATAATAGAAGTAGAATTTATAAGGTACACTTTGAGTCTTATTATCTACAATAATATTATGAATAGGAATTATGTATTTTTGTATGTAACGAATAAATTTAAAAATTACTGGACCTATTTCAAAAATTCTTTTGCCGTTAGAAAGCTATATTATCACTGAGTAACATAGGCTACTTTTTATCCCGGCAAAGGCCGTTCACGCGTGCGGAGCCGCGAGCAAAGGCTAGTACTTGATAATTTGTTATTTTATTTTATTGCATAGGCCAGCAGACGAACCAGTGGGTCACCTGATGGTAAGTGAACTCCACCGCCCATGTACTCCAACAATACTAGACGAATCATGGGCGCGTTGCCGACCGTATAGGAAAGGGATTGGGAAGGGGAGGGGGATTTGGGCCTCCTCACTCACCGTACGAAATGCAAGCAAGCTGCTACTTTACGCCAGTTTTCTGTGAGATAACGACCCGGATGAGCCGGCACATTCATGCTGTAGACAAAACTCACAGCGTGGCTCTACCACTCAAATCAGTATTAATGTTACTAACTGGCTGAGCAACTCTCACAAAACTACAAGTTTAATTCATAACAAATTAATTACGCCTAAATTACTAAATAAACTGTCTATCAACCACAATTATTCGGAACGTGGGCAATAAACGAATTTAATTGTTCAGATAACATCAGTAAATAGGGAACAAGACGAATGTATTTGTGCCCCCATTTCACGATTAAAACATTAAACCGACAGACTGTCGGTAATTTTGTTAATGTTAGTTTGACAGCGCCTTCCAGCTTTGCCGTCCGCCAGGTTTATATTTGACACGGTATTATCAAGAAGGTTCTAGAGTGGTAGAGCCAGAAGTGTAGACAGTTTTGTCTACAGCATGAATGGGCCGGCTCGTCCGGGTCGTTACCACTTTCTCACAGAAAACTGGCGTAAAGTAGCAGCTTGCTTGCATTTCGTACGGTGAGTGAGGAGGCCCAAATCCCCCTCCCCTTCCCAATCCCTTTCCTATACGGTCGGCAACGCGCCCATGATTCGTCTAGTATTGTTGGAGTACATGGGCGGTGGAGTTCACTTACCATCAGGTGACCCACTGGTTCGTCTGCTGGCCTATGCAATAAAATAAAATAACAAATTATCAAGTACTAGCCTTTACTCGCGGCTCCCCCCGCGTGAATAGCCTTTTCCGGGATAAAAAGTAGCCTATGTTACACAGTGATAATGTAGCTTTCTAACGGCAAAAGAATTTTTGAAATCGGTCCAGTAGTTTTTAAGTTTATTCGTTACATACAAAAATACAAATAATCATCATCATCATCATCATCATCAGCTACAAGACGTCCACTGCTGAACATAGGCCTCCCCTAATGCCTTCCAGGCCGACCTGTTGGAAGCGGCCTGCATCTACAAAATACAAATCTTTCCGCTTTATAATATTAGTGTAGATTGGTACTAAAAACAATTTTCGCGGACAGCCTCCGTGGCGCAGTGGACGAGTAGCCGGCTGCGAAACGAGAGGCCGCGGGCTCGATTCCCGCACCGAGACAAAGTGTTCGTGTGGTCCACAAATATTTGTTACGAGTCTGGGTGTTTCTCCTCAGGGGAGTTGACGTCAAGCAATCGGTCGGTCCTAAAGAATACAAGCCGAATATTTATGTAACTTGTGTTAAAAACATGTTGCGCCGACCCCACTGCAAGTGGGATAAGGACAGGTGGAAGAAGAACAAGACTAAAAACTATTTTCGTGGTAAAATTATGAAGGCTGTTTAGAAATGACAACGCTAAGAAATTTCGGTAAACTTATTGTTATACTTATTACTATACAGTAATAATAAAATCTAATATAATTTTATGCCATTTACATACGGTTTTTTATGCAATCTGAACCTTACACAATGAAGTTAGCCACTCAAGCCAAATATTGAAACCTCAGTGAATTTTGATTCATATATCAGAATGTCAGCGATATTGAAACCGTATTTTCTGTATAAAGTTACACTATTATCCAGGCTGTAAGGACAGAAGTGTTTTCTTATAGTATAGGCCAGCAAACGAGCAAGTGGGTCACTTGATGGTAAGTGTTCATCGACGCCCATGTACGCCCACAATACTAAATTGTGTGCGGACATTCTGATGCATCACAGACACGACGCGATAATTAAGTATAAATCCATAATTATACTATTTCCCAGTGTATTTCTCACTTCGTTACTAATATTAATTTTGTCAATTTATACAAAAATATACATACATACATACGCACTCACGCCTGTAATCCCCGAAGGGGTAGGCAGAGGTGTAACCAGTACATCCACATTTCGCCGAGCGTATTTCCGTACCTTATGAGATAGGGGCGAGCCTATCGCCATACCGGGCACAAATTCCAGACTCCAGGCTGATATTGAGCATTTCATAATATAAAAACCCAATACCACTTTATCCGACCCGGGGATCGAACCCGAGACCTCAGCGTTGGCCTCAATCGTTAAGCGTACGCATTACAACTGCGCCACCGAGGCCGTCATGTATACAAAAACCCTTCTTCATCGAGGATTACATGCGCATACAGTGCGTATATATGTATGTATATCATTTTAGGCCCAAAGCTAACGTCACCTGCACATGGTACACTCTGTTGATTAACAGACGTAGCAATAGCGAAACTTTGTTCCCGTTGCATGTTGTGGAGGTCAGACGGCGGGTCACCAAATACCGTCGAATCTATGGTAAGAGAAGACCCTGGCACTAGGCCTAGGTAACGCCAGGCAGAAATAAAAAAAATGATACTAAAGGCAATACCAACAATCAAGCCAAAAATACTAGAACCGACTAGGACTGCCTCCGTGGCGCAGTTGTAACTTGTCACGCTGACGATGAGGCCGCGGGTTCGGATAAAAATGATATTGGATTTTTGTATTACAAAAAATGCTCAGTATCAGCCCGAAGTCTGGAATTGTGCCCGGTATGGCGATGGGTTCGGCCGCTATCACATCGTACTGGTTGCACCTCTGCCTACCTCATCGGAGATACATACATACATAGACTCACGCCTGTTTCCCATAGGGGTAGACAGAGACAAAGGATTTCCACTTGCTACGATTCTTGCATACCTCTTTGGCCTCATTCACTTTCATTAAATTTTTCATACATGCACGTCGGTTTAGGGTACTCCTGACCTGGCCTTTGCCGAAAATATCTCCAACTTGACCTATGAAAGTTCGCCGAGGCCTTCCGCTCCCAACTGTACCATTCACACCATTCATCGGGGAGTACAGGCATAAGTGCGTATGTACTACTAGAATCGAAAATGGAAATCCTTACTCTTCTCTAACTCACGTCACTTATCACTTACCATCAGGTGACCCACTTGCTCGTTTGCCGGGCTATGCCATAAAAAACAAAAACATACTTGACGCTTCTTCAAGATGTACGTCAATCCACAAGGCATTGATTCTCGAAGCGTCATCCACTTGAGAATTACGATAGATGTTACTCCATAAGTGTTATCTGCTGAGGCGTGACTGATATGACCGTGAATCTGTTAATAGTTCATAACATCACATCATCAATCATCATTTATGAGTGGTAGAGCCAAGCTGTAGACAGTTTTGTCTACAGCATGAATGGGCCGGCTCGTCCGGGTAATTACCACTGTCTCACAGAAAACTGGCTTAAAGTAGCAGTTTGCTGCTGCGTTTCGTACGATGAGTGAGATATCCGGTGGCCCAAATCCCAAATCCCTTAATCCCTTTCCTATATGGTCGGCACCGCGCCCATGATTCTTCTAGTATTGTGGGCGTACATGGTGGAGATCATTTACCATCAGGTGACCCACTGGCTCGTTTGCCGGCCTATGGAATAAAAAAATAAATAAAAAAAACACGCCAGAATCTTGAACCAGTAGTCAGAAAACTAATACGTACGTTTTTTTTTACTTTTTCGTACCATGACGATTAATGTGATACGACCTTATATGCAAGACTATTTTACTTAATCGAAGTATTTAGTAGTCAATACAAAATAATGATTTCCTTGGGAGTAGAATCTAAGACCTCAAGGTTTAGAGACAGTGTACCACTAAGCTGCCACTAAGAAGCGGCATGGAAATAGTTCAACCGGACTTTTTGTTTGCATTTTTATATAGCATAGGCCGGCAAACGAGCAAGTGGGTCACCCGATGGTAAGTGATCTCCACCGCCCATGTACGCCCACAATACCAGAAGAATCATGAGCAGCTTGCCGACCTTAAAGGAAAAGTATAATTACGGGATTGGGAAGGGAAGGAGGATTTAGGCCTCCGGATATCTCGCTCACCGCACGAAACGCAGCAGCAAGCCGATACTTCACGGATACATCTCACGATGTATTAAATGCTTTGAGTTACTATATTTATTCATAAAACGTCTTCGAGTCCTTGATTTCATTTCTAATAGCAATTTTAAACTTTGTCTGGTTAACATCATAGCGATGTGAGACCGCAACTCATAAAATATATGTTACCATGGGAAAAATAACATCAATCCATATTGGAATACCATGACTCATCCACCATACATTTGTATTGATTTGCGAACCACATCACAAATCAAAAGCAATCAAACATAAAAAAAAATGCAAAGAAAAACTTTTATAATAAGCGGCATCCTGTTATGTTCGGAATCCACGAACCTAATTACAACACAAGAGCTTTATAAAGGCCCTGTGACTGATGGAGCCCTATTCACGTAACTTGATTGAAAGGGTACTCTTTGAACATGTATAATGGTATTTCGTACGCAGGTATGTGCTAATTTCCCATGAAAAAGGTTTTATTTCGTTTAAACCTTTTTTGTCGCGACATATTTATTCTTTATTAATCAACTGGCCAGCTATAAAAAGGTCGTAAAGTTAATTGAAACGTCGAATTATAATACTGGCCGGTGACAGTAATAAAATGCGACGCTGAAAGCCATTTAAAATTCGAATCAATGCGTTTCGATTGGAAATTGATAATCGATATGCCCATCGATAGCAAAATCCACTATCAATTTGCCGTGAAATGCGTTTCTAAAGATTCCCGATGGGGCGTGAACTGATAAATTAGTAATCATTTGGACTTTAATCAATACCGCTGAGCGTCGTAGGGTTGTCGACCTTTCTCGTGTTTACTCAACACTCGGCCGGGCTGTCAACCAGTCCACCCACTGGAACATTTTGTATGTCATACCAAACATTCATTATAGGTGAGAGTTCTTCCGTACTCGGTAGCCACTAGCCGCTAACCGATGAACACTTAAAAAATATTCCACATTGAATGATGAATTGAAGCCGGGACGACAATTTAATCACGAGTAAACCTTTCAGATATAATTGAATCATTAAAGTTATACAAATAATACATTCCATTACTTAACAAAGAATTAAACAGAATTTTTACAAATTATTTTCGATTTACAAAAATTACGTAATCGGTCCCATACGCCCTGATTACCCTACTGCAGAGCAAAGACTCCCCTACGAGCCTTTGACGCGCAACGTGTAATTAAAAACAAAATTACGACGAAAAAAAAAATAACTTTTATTTAATTACCGTCGGAAAATGTGTAAGTAACAAACAAGCTCTGCTTTACCGTCGGTACATGTTATCTATTAATATGCTCCTATGACAGCTATGATAGATCGGTTGGTGTAGAAAGTGCCTAACCAAACAGGATACTCGAGATAACGATATCCATCCTGACAACTCCGAGGAATGTTTACGGGAAGACACGAGCTGAATCTTCCATTTATACACACCGATATTTAAAAATGACTATTCATAAAATATCGATTTTGAAAGAGATGATGATATGCGTTTTAATTTTATCATCTCAATTATTTTATATCGATTTTGAAACGCCGATGACGAAATTATTTTAGTTTCCGTTATGTATACATAAATTCACTCACAATTAATTGATGTTTAATAGCCAATTGTTAAATTTAATCGATATACGAGTTCATTTGTTTTTATATCGATTACAAGGCATGTGCTAATTTCACACGAGGTCGTGAGTAAAGGTTGGTTTAATAATCACCTATTCAAACGCATGAAGTAATGGCTAACCTATAAAATAAGTGATTCTCGTAATATTATTGTGATCTCACGACTTGGAATTAAATAAATAAATAAATACACCCAACAGTCAGAATGTGAAAGTTCGGATGTTTGTTAGTCAATCACGCCTTAACGGCTGAACGGTTTTGAATAAAATTTGGCCTACAGGTAGACCGAGATTAGGACAAAGGCTGCTTTTTATCTCGGAAAGAACGTTCACGAAGGCGGAACCGGGAGCGAAACTTAGTTACAAATAAACATTAGATATACAGCAGCACACACAAACAAAGAGGTCAAACTTACAATACCCCTTTTTTACCGACTTCAAAAAAGGAGGAGGTTCTCAATTCGGCGCGATTTTTATTTAATTTAATTTTTGCTTTTTTTATGTATATGCATCGATTTCTCCGCCAATTGTGGACCGATTTTGTTGGAAAATATTTCACTCGATAGAGTTTAGCTGCGATGTGGTCCCATATAAATTTGGTTAAGATCTGATGACGGAGTACGGAGAAAAAAAAATTAACTCCTCAACGGACAACAGTACACTCATTGCGATTGTGTTATTGTATTGGAATTTACATTCTATTGCTAGAAGTCGGTTTCTAAGTTTTGTTAAACGTTATTATTGGCGTAGTGAAATCGAACATCAATAAGCTACTGAAGCGGGTGGTTCACTTTTATAAAAATATGATTCATTAATAGAGATTTTCTTTACATTATGTTCTTTTTAAAGTCTTTTAAAATAAAAGGTTTTCAATTAGAGCTAGTTTTGATATTGACACGCGCTCTTATTGTAGTGCTTGCGAGGGGAGAGGTGCTAGAAAGCGTTAGTGCATACTGCGTGGGGTTGCTGCACTCCACTTTGCTTTTCTTGTCTTGAACCCCGCCTGGCGATGATTTTGATGATGATTACGTCAGTCTCGTCTCTAGTCAAAGTACGTAAGGTATATTTATGTAGTGATTTCTTAAGTTTAAACGAATATTATACATTGAAATAAAACTAGTTTATACGGATTATATCGCGGTTTAATTTTTATTTTAGTCCCGACGTTTCGAAAGCTTTTCAGCCTTCGTGGTCACGAGAGAGACCGAAGAGAATAAAAAAATTAAACCGCGATAAAATCCGTACAAACTAGTTTTATTTTATGTATATTTCTGTATCAGCATTGAAGGCATACTTTTACATAAAAAATTGGCGACTAGCTATATGCTACATATTACCCGCGGGATAAGATGTTGTAGCACATATGTCCTGATCCAGGTCATGATTTAGCTGTGTACCAAATTTCATGAAAATCTGTGCAGCCGATTGAGTAATAAACATACACTTTTACATTTATAATCAAAACCTTTCATGTATACTACTAGACAAGCTGCGCGGTACATACAAATTGTACCACTAATTTGCGGTCAATTGACCGTAACTCAATATTACCATCTCGCTTACTTTCAACTGGAACCCCTATCGCGCTCCCTGTTTGTGAGCTGTCAAACTCCCGCGATTTATGACGCAATTTTACTTCTAAACAGACCGTCTATTAGTATACATTAAAATTTTTGTTTATAATATTGATAGTAGCAAATGGCCAAAAGGCACAGATGAGAGTCCGCGATTTTGGAGACACTGAATTTTGAACATTCTTTCAACGAACCAACTTGACACTTCACACACCTTCAAAATCCACGTGGAGAATTCTCAAGTATGCCGGTTTCCTCGCAATGTTTCATTGACCGATAAGCAAACGATAATTAACAAACGAATACACATGATAACTCAGAAAAGTCAGACGGTTTGCAACTGCGACTTTCTTCTCTGCAGTCCGTACTCCTCACAGAGCTATCGCTGCTTTCCAACAAAACTACCATAAATACGACCTTTAAAGACAAATTATACAACATACGTATAATATACAGGTACATAGAATACACAAAAGCCGGTAGCGACACAAGACGCGACGCTCGCGAGTCGCGGTGCATGCTAAACACTTATGCTGTGTAAAGAACTGTCTGTCTGTATGTACATAGATGGTGCTTACTTTGATCGTGGTCTTTTTATGACTCGAAAAAGTGTAGACGAGATATTGTGGATACAGGCTACTCTTGGGATGCTATTGATAATAAGTATGGGTTAGATGGATAATTATTCAATGACTGCCTCGGTGGCGCAGTTGTAATGCGTACGCGTTATGACTAAGGCTGACGCTGAGATCTCGGGTTCGATCCCAGGGTCGGGTAAAAGTAATATTGGGATTTTCTATTACGAATTGCTCAATATCAGCCCGCAGTCTGCAATTGTGCCCGGTATGGCGATAGGCTCGCCCCCTATCACATAAGGGACGGAAATACGCTCGGCGAAATGTGGGTGTACTGGTTACACCTCTGCCTACCCCTTCAGAGATGACAGGAGTGAGTGCGTATAATTAATCAATGACTCGTATGTAAGAGAGTCCAACCACTGTCGACCAAAGTCTACCACACTAGTCCGTGGAACGTACTGACCAAAAAAGCGACCCAACTTTGGGGTGGGACCATATAACAACATGCCTGTACATAAATTTGTTTACGCTCACCCTCCGAAAATTAATCGACAATTAACCCTCCCTTACCTACAGGAGGAAGTGATTCGGCAGTAGGTAATTTCCCTAGACACTTGGTAACAACTAATAAGCTTGCAAATTCATCCCACAATACGGTAGCTGATAAGTGAAGCCCGAACTGTAATTAAAATCACTATTTATAAACCTGTATTAGACTGCAATATCTTTTCTACTACGGTAATATCTTTTTAACACTATATTAATTAAAGGCCCTTACGAATCCGTTAATAACTACCTTATTTAATAAGGTGTTCAGTAGGGCATACAAGAGGCATTATATTAGTCTCGTACATGACGAAACTATGTAAGAGCGGCTTAATTTTTTACACATGTACTACTTCAAACTTTATGTCGCGTTGTTCTGTTACTATTCCCATGATGCGGGCTGCATGCCTAAGAGTGAGAACGAGCGAGTAAGTTTCAAGACGCCTCGACTCATTTGAAGTGGGACCTTGTACTGGCTCAGTAAATAAAAGAGGCTACTCTTACAAACTCATTTAAAAATCGTGCCCTACTCACTACTACTCTTATTAGAGATAAGTAAAACCACGGTTATAAACAGTCTGTGTCATTAACAATCGATCAGACAGGCCATATTAGGAAACGTGCATCAACCTGTATAAGACAACCGGTCGACAATCTTCTAGCGACGAATAAAATTTGCGTATAAATTGCTAATTGTAATTACAAGTTATAAAAAGGCGGGACGTTTACATTACAGTTTCATACACACCCGGGGCGAGACCGGCCCGTTTTTTTTAAGTGAATATTTTTTAACCCCGCTGGGCACTTTTTGGTAGGAGAAATCTCATGCGTTCGCGTCACCGACATGCTTATAGCAGTATATCTGTAGCTATACAGCTGACGTATTGTGCAACATTAGTGCTGTGTATATCTTATAAGTGAAATTGAATGGATTTAGTGACAAGTTCAATGTATATATACTGTGCATTGTTGAAATTTTAATAGTGTTTTTGTTTGATTATTATCTGAAAACCAGATTGATGTTGATAATTTTAATTGAAACATTATGAAATTTCAAATTTTAATACTAAAAGTTCTAAGTTTTCACTTTTATCGGCAGTCTCTATAACTGCAATTTTTTTTTATAAGAGAAGCCGTCATATGAGTCTCTCCTGATGTTACTACATACTGTACTACATATGATCACCCAAGGTACCAGAAGATGTGAATTATGGATGCCTTGTCATCCTTAAAGTAAAAATACGAGTATTGGGAGGGGATTTACCCCATCGGAAATCTCACTACGACACGCCACTTGATGCTGGTTTTCCGTCAGACAATGGTACCATTCATATTATAGACAAAACTGAAACTCTACAGCTTGACTACCACTTCTATCACAATTCGTGACGAAACCGTGTATTTCCACCCGGTAAATCACTTTTCAATCATTATCCATATATACATGCATACGCACTCACGCTTGTAATCCCTGACGGGGCGGGCAGAGTTGTAACCAGTACAGCCACATTTCGCCGAACTTATTTCCGTCCCATGATATGTTAGGGGGCGAGCCTATCGCCATACCGGGCACTATCCACACTCCGGGCTGAAACTGAGCATTTCGTAATAGAAAAACCCAATACCTCTTTTACTCGACCCGGGGATCGAACCAGAGACCTCAGCACAGCAGTTGTACCGCGTACGCGCTACAAATGCGCCACCGAGGCAGTCAATTATTATTCATATAGGTATCAATAAATACTGCACGGTCCCGCCACGGCCCGGCCCCGTCGCGGATGTTTGTGAACAGAGTATTCAATTAACTGCATAGAATTAATGACTCGTATACAGGATGGGTTGGGCATCTATTCTTCTAAGGATGTGGGGTGTCTGCGCATAAAATTATTGTTGAGGATCTAGTTTGAATATGTAGGTGGGACTATTGTGGAGCTTCTTTATTTTGATGGATCTTTGCAGATATTTCTGTCATAAAGTAGCAGCGTGCACTTTTGTGTTCCGGTTTCAATTACATTGGAGCCCGTGAGATTACAAGGCATCATAAGACTTAGCATCGCATGTCTCGTGATGATCATCGATTTTAACTTTATCAAGTTAATCGTAATGAACTGTACTTGTTCGTAGCGGATAATTAATCTGTGGAACTACTAATCCGATTCTGAAAATTCATTAACCAGTGAAAGCTATATCTGAGTGTTATATGTCTAAATATATTATTATTGGTTAGTAAACCGACTTCTCAACAAGACTTAATCGCAGCGGAGACGTACGGAAAAGTAAGCCGACTATTATTTAGAAGTACCCAATACATATCATCATACATACATACGCACTCACGCCTGTAATACTCGAAGGGGTAGGCGCAGGTATAACCAGTACACCCACATTTCGTCGAGCATAACTCCGTCCCATTATGTGATAGAGGGCGAGCATACCGCCATACCGGGCACTATTCTACACTCCGGGGTGATACTGAGCATCTCGTAATAGAAAACCCAATATCACTTATCCGACCCGCGGATCGAACCCGAGACCTCAGCGTCAGTCTCAGTCGTAACGCGTACGCATTACAACTGCGTCATCATACATATCCCCATATTAATTCAATAAATATCACTAAAATAAACCCGTAATACAGGCAAGATCCCAGACACCCTTTAAATAACCCATTCAAAAGTCTATAAGGGGCGAAATCTTGCCATGATTCAGAGAGCTTAAAGCCGTTAGCACCTATCAAATTTTATGGTTCCACTCAGCAATTTTAGATCAAGTGAAAACACATTTTATATTTTACAACCTCTTCGACCGCGCCTTGGGGGGTAATGAATTGTAATTCGATACTGTTTTTATCGTTAAGCTATTTGCAATATATTATCGACGACAATGGTTTTAAGTGTTTATTGAATGAAATAAGATAGTAATGCGTACGCGTTACGACTGAGGCTGATGATGAGGTCTCGGGTTCAATCTCCAGGTCGGGCTAAAGTGATATTGGGTCATACTATTTCGAAATGCTCAGTATCAGCCGGAGTCTGGATACGTGCCCAGTATGGCGATAGGCGCGCCCCCTATCACATCATGGGACGGCAATAAGATCGATGAACTGTGGGTGCACCACTGACTACCCCTTGTGGTTTACAGGCGTGAGCTTATGTGGATACTCGATCATTAACTATCGATGTCAACCAAGAATCGACAACAAACTGTAACTAATCTACACTAATAACAATAACATTATAAAGAGGAAAGATTTGTATTTTTGTATGTAACGAATAAACTTTAAAACTAGTGCACCGATTTCAAAAATTATTTTGCCGTTAGAAAGCTACATTATCACTGAGTAACATAGGCTACTTTTTATCCGAAAAGGCCGTTCACGCGGGCGTAGCCGCGAGCAAAGGCTAGTCACGTATAAAGAAATCGCCACTATACGTTCGCGGGCACCATGAGAACTAATAGTAACGCTTTTGCGTACAGGGAAACTCTTGAAACAGGAAAGTGTAGGGAATTTGCAACGATATATACATTAACAAAATCAGTTCATATTTATTTCTACCTGGCATTATTGGTCCGTCTTCTCGTACCATAGATACCAAATATTAATGATTCAATAAAATTGTACCGCATCAATACAAATTCAATGTAAGATCATCCATCCAGCCATCAATGTCATCGTATAATTTATTTTACGACACTTTCTATACAAGACACCTTTCAAGTGGCTTATAATCCAATCAGAAAGTTCAACATGTTACCTTTATTACATACATACGCACTCACGCCACCTCTGCCTACCCCTTTGGGGAGTACAGGCACCGTACACCCATATTTCACCGAGCCTATTTCCGTCCCATGATGTGATAAGGGACGAGCCTATCCCATACCAGGCACAATTCCAGACTCTGGGCTGATACTAAGCATTTCATGATAGAAAAACCTCTTTTTACTATTTTATTACACAAAAAAGTGAAAAGAACTAAGATCCTCCTTTTTTCGTTGGATAATAAGACGCCAAAGCCGATTGTGTACCTCCTATATGTATTGTAATTTCACATTATGAACACACTCATATATTATTTAAATGTTCAATGATACCCAGATAATTTCCAAGTTCGTGCCGATTCTGCCACAAAAGGCGTACATAATGACTGATTGTCCGAACTCGTCCCGCGCCTGGACATTTTTGGCCCGACCCGGACACTTTTGGTAGCGTGTTTAAAATTCGGCATATTTACATATTCACATGGAAGCCGAGTATCGACTTAATTGGACAAAATGATTTTTATAAGGAAAATTATGCATTATTGTTATATGGAATTTTGATTGATTTAATCGAAAATGTTATTTGTTGGTATGTAAATATTTTTGATTTGATTTCGGTAAGTAACATAAATATGACCCACTAATACATTATTTTAAATTTGTTTTTTTTTTAACAATGAAAGAGGATAATTCGCACACTTTTTTTAATAAAAAGGCATAAAAGAAATAACGTTAGAATCATCAAAATAGTAAATAAAAACTTCAAATAAAGTCAAATTCTGTATCACATTTGAAGTCTTTTAAAAATCTTAAATATTCCTGCTGCCATACATGAAACTCGAGCCTGTTCCGTGGGCTGAAAGGTGCCGTACACACCCCTCAATAATTCAACAAAACCTGTTAACTTCCTAATCATCGCAACAGATTGGCAACCCTGCTTGCATCTATTCCTTAATCCAAAAACCACATCAAATCTGTCGGATCTCCATCACCCACGCGCATTCTTGCCCACTGACCACTCTTACTGACACGAACTAAATTAGACTCTAAATTAAATGACACAAAGTCAAATACAGTAAACTTCGACTTTCGCAGTACCACGTAGTTTTGTAATGCATTTCCTAACAACGCCCACGGGGGCAACTGCCTACGTAGTGACTTTTTGGGTATAATATTCTTAACACAAGGTTATTGTGGAGTTACTTAGAAGGTCATGTGCTTGTTTGACCAGAGTTCTGTGGGATTTGACTTGAAATTGTTATGGTGTGTAATTTTTGGAAGTTGTTTGTCCGTCTGAAAGACTGTGTTAATCATATAAATTAGTGAGCATAATTTAATACGATTTTAACTGCGGTTCTCAGCAGAGATTTGTTTATTTTAAAAAGTATATTGATGATATGTAAAATCTATCTCGACATATCAAAACATTTTTATAAGTGTCTGTCAGTAATTTTGAAAAAGCTTTATCTTATTCGCCTTTACACGTTACCAAATCCCAAAAACACCTATTCAACACTATTCTTTGTCAGTTTATACGGGCTAATCTTCGGAACAGCTGAACCGATTTGAACGAGACTTTTAATGGCACATTCAGGACTTCTCAGAACGTAATTTAGACTATCTTGTATCTCGGAAATATTTCAGGTTGCTGCTGGAGCGAACCAGTAATATGCACGCGGGGGAAACCGCGAGAGAGTTAGATATTTAATAAATTATGTTTACGAATGGAATCTGACCAGGTATTACGTGAAATATAATATTCATCAATAATAATCAAACATTTAAATAAAACTAATTTTTACGGATTTTTTCGCGGTTTGGTTTTATTTTAGTCCCGACGTTTCGAAAGCTTTTCAGCCTTCGTGGTCACGGGAGACTGAGGTGTATGTAGGTCGTCTTGAAAAGTTAATGTTACATTGCCTACCTTCATTTTAAAATTATACATTTATTTTTAAAATGTTAGTTGATACTGGTCCGATCTATGCAGAAAGAGCTTCTTATGGAGAATACTGAGATATTTTTTTTTTTTTTTTTTTTTTACTAGCCCTTTATTATATACGTCCCACTGCTGGGCACGGGCCTCCTCTACTGAATGAGAGGGGTTAGGCCTTAGACTACCACACTGGCCTAATGTGGGTTGGTAGAGATATATTATATATTTTTTTAATATTATAATCTTATAATTAATATTCAAGAATTAGTCCAGGATTCGTTGACTGGTAGAGAATGCTTTTAGCATAAATATACTCCTTTTATATGAAGTGTAATAAATAAAAAAACATGTAAACTGTTTATCACACATAGCTCCTAGTTGAAGTGTCATTGCCATGTTTGTTTTTACACTATCTACATTTTAAATAATACGATATATTGATAGACTGCCTCGGTGGCGCGGTTGTAATGCGTACGCGTTACGATTGAGGCTAACGCTGAGGTCTCGGGTTCGATCCCCGGGTCGGGTAAAGTAGTATTGGGTTTTTCTATTACGGAATGCTCAGTATCAGCCCGGAGTCAGGAATTACTGCCCGGTATGGCGAAAGGCTCGCCCCATATCACATCGTGGATACGCTCGGCGAAATGTGGGTGTACTGGTTACACCTCTGCCTACCCCTTCGGGGATTACAAGCGTGAGTGCGGACGATATATTGACTATTTAATATAATTTTTTCCTTGCGAGTTGTGGGGGTCAGACAGCGGGTCGTTCCTATAATTCCAAATACCGTCAAATCTATGGTACCAGAAGGCGGACCCTGGCAGAACGCCAGGCAAGAAGAAAATATTCTAATACATGATCAGGGCACTAAATACATGTAAAAGAAATCGTAGTCTATAACCGGATCTGCAATAAACATCGTAGATGATAGATTTCGCGCTTAGCTTTTCGTGTAGCGCTAATAACTTAATGGGTAGACTGCAAACATCTTACATAAGGCTTTTAACTATAATCATAGCTAATAAAACGGCGCGAAATACTTTATTGCTCAATCACACCTACAAATGCTATGGAATTTTACATTATACATTTTAGGTATATTGATTACTAGTTTTTCCTCGCGGCTCCACAGTTTTTGTCATATTACTAGGATACTAAGTAGAGAAAAAAAATTGTTTGCTGGTGGGGGTTCGAAATTCTTATGGAAAATTCCGAGGTATGTAGATTTCCTCACGATGTTTCCGTCACGTTATAGCAAGTGATAAATAACACGCGTAACTTAGAAACATCAGACGTGCATGCTCTTGGGGCTGGTTTCGAACCTGCGATTTTTGACTCGGCAGGTCGTTCCACTCCCAGCTGAGCTATCGCTGCTATTAATTGTATATTCACACTAATTCGCAAAAGCCGAAAATTGCCGAATTTATGTCGTCGTACTATATGTAGAAAAATTATCCTTTCCTTCCACTTTCCCTTATCCCACTCGCAGTGGGGTCGGCGCAACATGCTTTTTAGCACATGTTACAAAAAGATTTGGCTTGTAGTTTTTACGACCGGCCGCCTGCCTGACGTTAACCCCTCTGGGGAGATGTTGAAACAAATTATGTATTAACAAACAAAAATACTGCGCCTGATATTAGAACAGATTTTTTTAAATTAAGTTTACATTAACCCCTGATTACCTTTACAATGGATAAAAATATAAAGTTAATGAATATTTAGTGGCTGTTAAAAACATTTTAGTATGAACTATGTTTAGTTACGTTTTTTGAGTGGTAGAGCCACGTTATAGACAGTATTGTCTATAGCGCGAATGGGCCGGTTCGACCGGGTTGTTACCACTGTCTTACAGAAAACCGTCGTAAATCAGCAGCTTGCTGCTGTGTTTCGTACGGTCTGTGAATCCTCCCTTTAACAATCCCTTAAATATCCCTTTCCTTTTAGGTAGGCAAGGCACTCATGATTGTTTTAGTATTGTGGCGGTGGAGATCACCATCATCACCCACTTGCTAATTTGCCGGTCTATGCTATATAAATACTTACATACCATATTTGAATTGGGTAAATGTAGAAGCGAAAGTGAATCTATCATGTTTTTAATTGACTTAATCACTGAAAACTAAACCGTTGAACTCCTCGTTGTTCCGTCCCATGATATGCGGTCAATTGACCGTAATTCAATATTACCATCTTGCTTACTCTCAACTAGAACTTGCGCTCCCTGTCGGTGAGCTGTCAAACTATGTGACGCAGTTTTACTTCTAAACAGCCCGTCTAGTAGTATACATTAAAGTCTTTGGCGGTAAATTTATAATTTAATATTCGTTTTATATGAATATAAATGCGTATCCTAGAATACGCGACATTAGTTAAAGGTATAATTCGTACAATTGTAAGAATCAATTAAAGCTAATGTTCGTATTTACACAATGCATTTTTGTTAACGAACTCGCCATCGCGGCATTTCAGTATTAAAACAGGTAAAGAATAAAACCGGTGGGATTTTAAACTTCGAACGGAGGTAAAATTCATCGAAGACGCGCCATTGTCATTGGGCGCAGGTAAAAATTAACTCTGCTTTTTAATACTCAACATTCCGAATGTTTTTTCAAATTTCAAAAATAATAAAACAGTTTTCGCTGTCATTTGTTATAATGAATTTTAGGTGCCCTAGCGTTTGTTTCATTGTTGTGAATCTCTTTCAATTAAACGATTTACAAGAATATGTGGTACGTAAAGCTTATACAGACTAATAGCGTATTTTACTAAAATTTATTCTAGAGTCGTAGACAGATAAAAGTTCTAACTGACGTCTAGACGGTATAAATATATTTTTTTGCTCATTTTGCGGTTACCGGACAGTCACATCGTTTAACAATCAATTTATGTTCTGTGACAATGTTTTACCGGCCGATTGGTATTTTTTATTTGCTCCATGCGGTTATCACAAGTGATTGGCCCCTAGCGTCTGCGTCACTGGTCAGGTGGGTCGGTTACTGCCTTAGTCAGAAGGTCCACTTTGGCACAGCAAATCAACAACACGGGTAGGTAGATAATCAACCCGCATTTGGTCAACGTGGTCGACAACAGGCCGAACGACAGAATGCTCTTAGAGTAGAGCCTTTATTGACTTGTTGGTGCATAGAGATAAAAAGCCGAGAAGCAAATAACACATCCAAATTACATTCGATTCACGTTCAGGTTTCCCTCACGATGTTTTCCTTTGTAGTTAGAGAGGTAAATATATTATGCTCAAATTGAACCCGCGGTACTCGCCAAGAACTCAACCCACGCCTCGTCTGTTGGCCCAGCAGTCTCGGCTCGTACATTACTCTAAACACACAGATCAGACATTAGTAGCTTCTAACGAGTCTGTTTTAATTGCGAAAAAATAAAACGTTGCTCCACTTTACGTGTTCTTGTGAAGCGATAAAAATAAACTAACGTACTTTTCGAAGGTGTGTGTATTCACTCGTGTGATACGTGTGCGCGTGTTGTGATACGTTTCCAATATATCGTATATTATCATTTATCATTATCGGATACAGCTGTTAAATGCCTCGTGATTCGTACCTGTGTTTGGTTGCGCCTGCAGGTCCACCATCAATAACATTCCTTTCTTTTCAAACAAGCTTTTCACATTTGCACAAGATACTTCGGCGTCGGCAGCCGACGTGACCGCCAACAAACTCATAGCCACCAATAAATACAATATTTGGCTACTCATTCTCAATCCGAAAATCGATTTTTTGTTAGGCGACAGTTTTACACTACAACACTCGTTCACAGCCATGTTCGCGGTATTATAAATTTTATTGATGTAAACAATATACACTTTATGTACAGTTTATAAATAAAATTATCGTTAAATATGACTTTTTATTTAAACTTAAATCTGCGGGGTACTGTTAACGCCACACGCACAATTCGCGGCGACTCAACTGCGTTCCATGATGGTCGCAGCACGACTGTACCGCAAAATCTGCCGAATACCGAATGCCGATAGAGGCTGAAGTGAGCCGAAAGCGAACCGGTAGCGGCGTTGCCAGTTCAGTAAATCGTACCGTAAATTAATCATTTTATGAAATATAATGAGTTGTTGGATCGTTATAACAAAATTAAAATGTAATTTTAAAAAGTGGGTTATGTATTTTTAGATGCGCATATTCTTGATTCCTGAAATCCTAACCTAAATTAATGATATACACGCCATCTATTTTGTATGCAGCGAAACATTGATTGGCATGTGATTGGCCTTTAGTGTTTGATTGTACGATCAACCAATGGCAAAACACTTGTTAGTGAATGTCAGTTTATGATTGGTTATTTAATAACAAAATTGCCCCATTGATAATATTTTGTTGTCGTTTTTGTATAACAAATTCATTCATTCTGCTGTTTTGAGCTATGAACTTTTGACGTTTACGTAAGAAGAACCTTATTCAACCACTATCATTTTTGGTATTTTTATATTTAAACTTTGGTAATAAAGACGCATAATAAACAGTAATTAGAAGTACCTATACTTGTTTAACATTGAAGTTTAAAACTTTTACATAACCGGTGCAACCATGAGGATATATTTGTTAAAAAGTGTGTCGAAAGCGATCGGTACGAGGTTTTATTCGACGAAAAATTTCAAAAAAGTCACACATTGTATATTCGACATGGACGGATTGTTACTGGGTAAGTAACAAGTGCTACGACTGTGCGTGCGACCTTTTCCATAATGATCAAAGTAAATGACCAGCAAGGTTATATTTACATTTGGACTTTAACATAATTGACACATACTTAGTAATCATATGTATTTATTTGATTCATAGTAATTTATTCCGCTGAACAAGAATTGATTCTTTATATTTATTCTATTTTCTATTTCTACCTTATTAAAATATTTGCTTTGGGCAATCAATTGAAATTTTAATATTAGAACAAGCATGATTTCTATAATTTCTTCCCAATAAATTTAATGTCAACATTAGAGAACTTTAAAACATCTAAACAGTTGAATGATGAATCTATTTTAATTATTTAGTAGGGATCTCAAAATGTTGTCTCAACTAGCTATTGCTCGCGGCTCCGCTCGCGTGAATATATTTTTCCGGGATAAAAGTAGTCTATGACCTAATCAATATCATGGTCCTATGAGCCCAATTTAATACTAATCTGTTGACCTGTTGAAAAATGATGGAGTACCAAACATTCAAACTTTCTCATTTATTGTATACTAGCTGTTGCCTGCGGCTCCGTCCGCGTGAAAATTAAACGTAGCCTATAACCGTCTCCAGGGTCCCATCTATCTCTACATTAAAATTCATCAAAATCGGTTCAGTGATTTAGGCATGAAAGCGTAACAAACAAATAGATAAATTTTTTTCATAAAAAGTATCTTATGTTACTTCTTATACCTCCAAGAATATGTGTACAAAGTTTCATGATGATCAGTTAAGTAGTTTTCGCGTGAAAGCATAACAAACAAACTTACATTCACATTTATAATATTAGTAGGATATAGTGTAGGATAGGATATCAAGAAGTAAGATTTACATACTGCTATTATTATTTATTTGCAGACACTGAACAAGTGTATAAGAAAATGATCACCCAGTTGTGTGCGAAATATGGCCACAAATACACAGATGAGCTGATGATGAAAATCCTCGGAGGTACAGAGCAGAGGCTCTCCGAGATCCTGTGCAAGGAGCTTAACCTTCCGGTCTCCCCTAAGGAGTTCAGAGACCAACTGTTGGAGTTGGGAGACACTATGCTAGCTGGAACACCTCTTTTGGATGGTAAGTGGTTTTAGAATGTCTAAATGTCAATACTATTAATATACTATTACCTCATTAGTTTAGCAGCATACTTAGGTTGAGAAACCTTGAGATCCTGAGTTCAAATCCCAGGTCAAGCAATCACAATTTGTGTTAAGGTTAAAGAAATCACACATGAGTTGCTCTTGATTGGAATGTGCCCCTTCATAATGAAAAATGTAAACTCCCCAGACTGTGAAATGTGTGGCAAGATGGATGATCTCCAACATATGTTAACAGAATCTAATAAATATCAATGAGAGAGGTATTTATTATTATTAAAATAAAAAAATTAATAATATAGAAGAAGAAAGAAATACATTACATACATTTGACTGCCTCGGTGGCGCAGTTGTAATGCGTACGCGTTACGATTGAGGTCTCGGGTTCGATCCCCGGGTCGGGTAAAGTGGTATTGAGTTTTTCTATTACGAAATACTCAGTATCAGCCCGGAGTCTGGGATTTGTGCCCAGTGTGGCGATAGGCTCGCCCCCTATCACATAAGGGACGGAGATACGCTCGGCGAAATGTGGGGTACTGGTTACACCTCTGCCTACCCCTTCGGGGATTACAGGCGTGAGTGCGTATGTATGTAAAGAAATACATAAATTTATTAGTCACAGATCACAAGTGCATTACAAAATAAGTAGCTGTTAGATCAATCAGTTGACTCATGACATTTCAGTATGTGAGTATATAAATGACATAATATAGTATTACTTATATACAAGTGATAATAGGAGACATATTTACAAACAGCCTCCGTGGCGCAGCGGGCGAGTAGCCGGTTGCGAAGCGCGAGGCCGTGGGTTCGATTCCCGCACTTAGAAAAATGTTTGTCTGATTCACAAATATTTGGGTGTTGTGGGACCGCAAGTTCCTCGTAGTTTCTGATACCCACGATACAGGTTAACCTAGTGTGGGGTCAGGACTATGTGTGTGACTGTTGGGTGTATTTATTTATATTTATTTATTTATATTGTATGTCTAGATTAAATAAAAATACGTTTGGGCCTTGGTCATTTAAAAGAAGTTGAAAACTTATAATTTATTTGCTAAAATATTACACCTGAACAGCGAAGTTTAGTTGAAAATATAAATTATAACGCGTACTAAAAATACATAGACTATTTTAAGCTGTGAGCCTTTTTGTTGATATATAAGATTCATAAATTTAAATTTTTCGTCAAAATACGTAAGGACAGATTTTGGTAATTTTTATTTTTTTATTTTACCAATAATATGGATATATATATTTGTCTTTTCATTTTACATTAGTAACTATATTTGTACTATGGAAACGTCCAGAATTATCAAATATTTTGAGTCGATATGGACCACAGGCATTTACCGAAACGGCACGTGTTTTAAAACTACCACCGGATCCAAAACGACCCAGCTTGAGAAGACCCGGCGAAACAAACTCAGTGGGCTTAATTTACCACCATTCAACGCGGCGCGACCCAAATTCTGAGAAGATCCAGCTACTCGAACTCAGGGGGCTTGTTTTTAGTCCGGATTTTCAATAATTTATATTTTGGAAAATACAAAGTCCTATAATTAACTTTAAAAGAGATTGAATACGTCCATGTGTGTCTCCGAATTGTTGTTTTAAAACTACCACCGGATCCAAACACGACCCTGCCTGAGAAGACCCGGCGAAACAAACTCAGTTAGCTTTTTTTTTGTCCGCTTACTATATGTATCCAGTACATCCACGTTCGTCGACCGTATCTCCGTATAGGGGGCGAAGCTATCACCATACCGGGCACAATTCCAGACTACGAGATAACACTGAGCATTTCGTAATAAAAAACCCAATCTCTTTAACCCGACCCACCGGGGGTCGAACCCGCGACCTCACCGTCAGCCTCAGTCGTAACGCGTACGCATTACACCACCGAGTCAATTTATGTCATCGTACTATAATGTACAAAAACCAATGCCTAACAAAGAGCTCAACGCAAGTGTTGTTCTTGAAGTCGGGCGTTTGTACAGTTAAAATAAACAATTGATATTTTAAGATACAACTTGTAGCAAAATTCAATATCCGTAAATACTCCCAATCCCATAATTCATAAATAATATCTATCTGCCAAATGTATAACAATAATATTTATATTCTTTATCAGTTATTATCTGATTATGTCATACACTCGTTATTGCAGTTGAAACTTTACAATCTAAATACCAAGTGATATTGTGATGTTGTTGTTTCTTGTGATGTTGATGTCGATCTTTTCGACACCAACAGTATTAAACTTAAAAAAACTATGTGCAATATATTTTTTGCCGCACATAACACATAATTTATTTAAGTCGCTGATTACCCTCGGCTTATTTAGTGTACTTATTGTTTATATCTGTGGAAACTTGTAATTGACCTTTCTTTGTTTAAACTATTTATTACTCAACATGTTAGTTGTAAGTTTTCCTAATAAAATAGAATAAAAATAATGTGCATAGAAAAACCTTGATAATTTATGACCCATACTCGACCATGCAATGCGTGCAATTTCAAAATCCAATCGGCACTCTGAGCACTGGCGTAATGGGAGGGCCTTCAAATACATACGTACATACGCACTCACGCCTGTAATCCTCAAAGGGGTAGGCCGATGTGTAACCAGTACACCTACATTTCGCCTAGCTTATCTTCGTCCTATGACGTGATAAGGCCGAGCCTATCGCCATACCGGGCCCAATTCTAGACTCTGGGCTGATACTGAGCATTTCGTAATACAAAAACCTCATACCACTTTACCCGACCCGGAGATCGAACCCGAGACCTCAGCGTTGGCCTCGAATCGTAACGCGTACGCATTACTACTGCGCCACCGAGGCAGTCAGTTTTCTTTTTGTCTGCTTTTATAATTGTCATTTATTGAACTATAAAACTAAAATGTGTCCAGCACACTGCACATGTGTCCAGTATATGTCTATATGCGAAAACGTTCAATGACCTTTTGTTTACGTGTAAACTAACACGTACTGTTCAGTATATACATTGAAATATGCGGGTTGCGGCACGTATCATCAGAGGTGGGCAATTGCCACGCTGATGTCGCAGACTTTTTGTAAATGACGTTATTTATTTTTTATTTAGAAACTAGCTTTTGCTCGCGGATTCGCCCGCTTGATCGGCCTTTTCCGGGATAAAAGTAAGCTATGTCCTAATCTAAGTCATGGTTTATCTGTGTGCCAAATTTCATCCAAAACCGTTCAGCCTTTAAGGCGTAAATGATTAACAAACATCCAAATTCACAAACTCAGAAACATCCAAACTTTCACATTTATAATAGTACTAGCTTTTGCTCGCGGCTCCGCCCGCGTGAATAGACTTTTCCGAAATAAAACATAGCCTATAACCGTCTCCAGGGTCCCATCTATCTCTACATCAAAATTCATCAAAATCGGTTCAGTGATTTAGGCGTGAAAGCGTAACAAACAAATAGATAATTTTATTTTCATAGAAAGTATACTATTTTACTTCTTATACCTCCAAGAATATGTGTACAAAGTTTCATGATGATCGGTTAAGTAGTTTTCGCGTGAAAGCGTAACAAACAAACTTACATTCACATTTATAATATTAGTATGATTAGGACTAGCTGTATCCGTCATGCGTAGCAATACCTCTTTTTCTTTGCAAGTTAGCATAGGTTTTTCATACAAACCTTCACGGACATGCGCACAACAACTTATCAGAGTTTCATCGCAGTCGGGTGAATGTTATAGACACGCATAGAAAACTAACAAACATACCTTCATTTTTATATATAAGAGAAGAAGATGAAGGCATATATGTATGTACCAAACCAGTACACCCACGATTCGCGCAGCGTATCTCCGTCCCATGATGTGATAGGGGGCGAGCCTATCGCCAAATTGGGCACAATTCCAGACTCCGGGATGATACTAAGCATTTCATGATAGAAAAACCCAATATCACTAACCGGCCCGGGAATCAAACCCGAGACCTCAGCGTTAGCCTCAGTCGTAACGCATACGCTTTACAACTGCGCCACAGAGGCAGAATATTTTATTGCAATTAATTATTACGTTTTAATATAATAAAATGAAATATTCCGATATAAACAAAACCATAAATTTTCTGGCCTTTATATGCAAAAGAATTTTTGTTACAAAATATTAAAACTTTGTCGCGTATGCAGTATAATCCGTGTTGGAATTTAAACAACTTCAATTGCAAATATGACACTGTTTTAAATCTTGACTTGTTATATATCTTTGAGACTATTGTTTAAGGTTTTGCATCTAAACGACAGATCAGGTTGTGTTTATAAAACATTGAACCTGAATAATTACTTGTAGACTCTTACTAGCTTATCGTCTTAGGCAGTTAAAATTAGATTTTTCTCTCTGTATTTTGTGGAACTGTTGAAATGCATGTTCTGCTCACTAATATTAGAAATAACACAGTGTATGTTTTGTAATTCTTAAAGTATGATAGTGTAAGTTATGTGTATATTCACAGTTGTGAACCAGATAAAAAAACAGTTACGGTAAGGTCACAGACATTCTACCTGTCTTTATGGCCTGCATTGGTTTTTTTTTAGTTCCGATGTTAGCAATAAGGTGATGCATGCACTTTCAATTCGAACATTAATGTAGAAAATAATACAAAAAAGGAACCCTATTACCAAAACAGAATCAACATTGGTTGCAAAATTAGACCACAATTAATATTTAAATAATTGATTCAAATACGCGTGATATAAAATGAAGAAGTAATGGGACCCCCTCACTATCTCCCTCGCACACGTGCGCCGCATTATGACCATCCGTAACCATCGTATATGTCATCGTACATGGCGTGTATCTATTGAAATAGTTTTGATACATCACGTAAAATGAATATTAGTACTGATTACTACCGATCAGTCGTGGTCATTAGTCAGAACAGAAAAATATTTACCTACTGTCACCGTCTTTCCCTACCTCGACACTGGCAAAATTATCGTACAGGATTATGGAGCCACAATATAAAAATGGATTGGATTGGAAATAGATTTGAGGGGATTAATAAAATTCTTTCTATTATGAATTATGGGCAAAGTGAACTATTGATTTAAATCATAAAAAAATACATGCATCGATCACCGGCCTATGCTATAAAAAAGCCACTACGTAATTTCTAAATACATAACATTACGTAGGACTAAATTCCCGGCTTATTGTTTTTACCACTATGGAGTAAAGTGCGACAGTTTAGCTTGTTAACAAACACGGATAATTATAGCACAGTATATGGGCCCATAAATAGACTAAATTAGGTAACTAGTTCTATAGTTTTTTTAATTATCCCACGGTCACACAAACCTTGCCTGCTGACTGCCTCGGTGGCTCAGCTGTGTTGTTGTAATCAATTTTACAAGGTGGTAGGTCCCTCGTACGCGAGAGGCCGGCTGGGTTGGTACCACCGCTTTGTCTATTTCTACCGCCAAGCAACAGTGTGTAAGCACTGTTGTGTTCCGGTTTGAAGGACATTGAAGCCAGTGAAATTACTGGCCATTATGAGACTTAACACCTTATGTCTCGGGGTGACGAGCGCAGTCTAGTGTCATGCAGTGCTTTGTTATTTAAAGTTTTGTGTGGCGTTGCTTCTGTTTATGAGCAGGCGTGGCGCTTACCATCAGGCGAGCGACCTACTCGTCTCGTCATTCAAGCTAATAAAAAAAAACATCATTTAAAATTAGTAGCAGTGCAGTGCCATACAGTACCTACCTACTTTGTAATCCCAAAAGGTGTTTTTACTATTCAGTTTTACTAGGCAGACGTTGCGCTTACCGTTATGCGAGCGATCTGCTCGTCCCATAACGCTGGTGGGTAATAAATTCTACTCATTTTCCAGGAGCCGAGAGGCTAATCAGACACCTTCATAAAACCCAAGTGCCTTTTGCCCTGGCCACATCGTCAAGCGCCCGGTCAGTAGACACCAAGATCGCTGCCCACAAGGAGCTGTTCACCTATTTCCACCACATGGTCATGGGGAGCACGGACAAAGAGGTCAAGTACGGGAAACCGCACCCGGACATATTCCTGGTGGCAGCTGCCAGGTTCCCAGATAAGCCTGATCCCTCCAAGGTGAGTTGGATGTTTCAAATGTTATTTTCACAGGAGATAAAAAAAAAATACACCCAACAGTCACACACATAGTCCTGACCCCACACCAGGTAAACCTGTATCGTGGGTATTAGGAACTACGACGGACTTGCGGTCCCACAACACCCAGACCCGAGACAAACATTTGTCTAGGTGCGGAAATCGAACCCACGGTCTCACGCTTCGCAACCGGCTACTCGCCCGTTGCGCCACGGAGGCTGTCAGAGATGAGGGCATACATCATGTTGGTCACGATGGAAGTGGTTACCGCCGCCCATGAACAATGCCAGAGAGTAGTTCTTCCAGTGGTAGAGCTACGCTGTAGACCGTATTGTCGACAGCATGAATGGGCCGGCTCGACGCGGGCGTTGACCACTGTCTCATAGAAAACCGACGTAAAGTAGCGGCTTGCTGCTGCGTTTCGTACGGTGAGTGAGATATCTCCTATCCACCTAAAGGAAAAGGGTAATTAAAAGGGATTGGGAAGGGCTCTCCCCTTTAGTATTTTTTACAAGTTAGCAAGTTGGTCACCTGATGGTAAGTGATCTCCACCGCCCATGTACCTACAATACCAGAAGAATCATGGGTGCGTTGCCGACCTTAAAGGAAAGGAAGGGTTTGAGAAGGGGAGGTTGATTTGGGTCTCCAGATATCTCACTCACCGTACGAAACGCAGCAGCAAGCCGCTACTTTACGTCGGTTTTCTGCGCGAGATACCCGGACCCGGTCAAACCGGCCCATTCATGCTGTAGACAAAAATCTCCACAGTGAGACTCGATCGCACAAACTTCCGACTTATCTATTCTATAATCAACCTGATGGTCACATTTGCTCCACAGTGCTTAGTATTCGAAGACTCGCCACACGGCGTGACAGCGGGTGTATCCGCCGGCATGCAAGTGGTCATGGTGCCTGACCCTCATCTCGACAAGAGACTCACGACACACGCCACCATAGTCCTGCCCACGCTAGCCAAATTCCAGCCAGAATTGTTCGGTCTACCGGCATTCTAGCATTGACAGACGACAAAACGAGTGATATCTGTACAATTTAGAGTACTTTTTAAATAGGATTTGCAACCGTGTTGATTTGTGATTATTATCAATAGAGTAGTTAGAGTAATTACTCATTTTTAATTACAAATTTTAATGATTAAGTTACGTTACCAAAAATATATAGTCGAAAGATTTTAGAAATGCGCTACAAATAAATAAGTTCTAGCAATTCAAATCTGGTTATTGTCAAATGACAAAAAAAACCTTAATCGGTATCGCGGCCGCTGGATAGCCACTAATACAATACATGCGTGCGACGGAGATAGTGAGATGCTGCCTCGACTAATAATAATAATAGTTATAATAAACTGTTAGGTACCTTGTTTTTAAACAATTTTGGTTTTGGTATCACAGTAGGATTTTTTTTTATGGTATAGGCCGGCAAACTAGCAAGTGGGTCACCTGATGATAAGTGATCTCCACCGCCCATGTACGCCCACAATACCAAAATATTCAATTTTTTGTATTAGTTTCTGTTTCATATAAAATAATGTACAAACTACAAAGCAGACCAATTAGAGACACGGGTATGACTCTAATATGGTCATTAGATTGCTATAAAGTTTTGTGTTACGATAAATGTGCAGTTTAGGATAAAGTGAATTGAAATCCAGTTTGAGTTAAACCACAGGCATAGATTGAAACAGACATCGTAAGTATACTTCGCATGCCGAGATGAAGTTTGAGATTGTGCACGCATAATCTGATTAGTTCCACTTTTCCGCTGTAAGAAGTCAACCGAAAACATGGAAAATACCTTTTCGTGTCGTATAGTATTGTTAAACTCCTGTAAAGTGCTTCTAGAGTGTTTCTCATCACTAAATTACTCTAGTGACGTTACAGCAGGTGCTAAATTGTGATAAGCAATTCGAAGTACACGCGTTGTCTATTTATTTATGTTTGTGATTAAAATAATAGTTAATGTAGTATGAAAGCTTATATTGAAATATTGAGTGTAATGTTTGTGTTCATTACATATATCCAAGTTCTATTAAAACATACTGTAATGTTGTATTTCATAGTATTTGGTGCACTTAGCGATTTTAATTGTTTTGTGTACAGTAAAGGAGAGCCATAATAGTAACTAATTTTATATAAGCGGTCAATTATTAGTAATAACTAAATCTTCTATTAATTTTTAGTTCTATGTTACCTTTAGTCGAACTGTAGGTGTTAGTAGACAGTTGTTAAAACAATAAAGCAATTTTTGTGTATGTTCAGTGCGCAATAGTGTTATACAGTATGTAACAAAAACCCTGTTGGCCCTTTCAAGGCCGTGAAGACAGACATATAGACAGCTTAATAAACATAGATAAAAAAACAGAAGCGAGATATTATCCTTACAATGGTAGCTTAGAAAAATGAACATATTTAAAACATGTTATTTTCATCTGAAAAGTCATGAACAGCTGACTCATGTGACGTACTGACGTAGACGGGCGCGCACGCGGCGCGGCGCGTTTGATGCACGTAGACGCCGCAACTTGCTATCTCGCTCTGGCTCCGAGTCATCGCTCTTACAGAGGTAATCAATCGAAATACTGTTCACTAACAATAAAATATTTAAATTATAAAAAATAAATATGATTATTTTTATAGTCCCATTTTCGTATGCGAGTTATTTCATTACGTTTGGATATCGATTCTGATATCACAGTTAAAACACCCAACAGGGTTTTTGTTACATATTGTATAAATTTATGTACAGTAATTGTATATGTGTTTTACAAGGTGGTAGGTCCCTCGTTTGCGAGAGGCCGGCTGGGTTGGTACCACCGCTTTGTCTATTTCTGCCGCCAAGCAACAGTGTGTAAGCACTGTTGTGTTCCGGTGTGAAGGACATTGAAGCCAGTGTAATTACTGGGCATTATGAGACTTAACACCTTATGTCTCGGGGTGACGAGCGCAGTCCAGTGTCATGCAGTGCTTTATTTAAAGTTCTGTGTGGCGTTGCTTCTGTTTATGAGCAGGCGTGGCGCTTACCATCAGGCGACCGACCTGCTCGTCTCGTCATTCAATCTAATAAAATAAAAAAAATGTGTACTAATATTTATCTATGACTAAACATATATTTGTAATATCGGTTATGTAAACAATTATATCTACTTCTGATGATAATGTTAGCGTTGCAGTTATACCAATCTGTAAGCTGAAGGAAGTTTATAAGAAAGTTGGTACATACAGGATACAAGGTGTCCCCAGCAATGTCACCTCCGTGCATGTTACTGCTCCGCTTCCGAGGGTCATAGCGTGAGTTTATAACAATGGCCCATCGACTCGACAAAATAAATACCTATATGGTGTGATTAGGGTCGGTCAAGTCGTACAAAAGTTACACGATCACAATTATATTTCCAGTGGACCCCCGCTAATCCGGCACCCCCTGTAACCCGACATGTCTATTATTATTTAATACTAGCTGTCCCGCGCGGTCTCACCCGCAACTACAACAGCGCCACCTATCGGGGCCATTTGTGAATCTAAACCATCCAGGGACCTACTCAAACACCCACAAAAACTTTCATCAAAATCGGTCCAACCGTTTTAAGTTTTAGCGAGACTAACGAACAGCAATTGTTTTTTATATATAAGATTTATTTGACAATCATCGCTAATGCATGATTGAACAGGTTACAACTTGTACGCGCCACTACTATTGTACTCGACGCGTAGGTATTGTTTTGTGTTGTCTCTATTGTGTTGTATAATTTACTAAATTCGACATACATAATGAAGTATGATTTGTACTTCAGAGTATAACATATAGAATCTTATCATTAGATCTGTAATTTGTCAGATTACAAGGTACTGTTTTGTAAAAACATCCGGACTATAGGGGGTCTTAGGCAGTACTCTATAATCCGACAAATTCTATAGTTCGACACTGCCCTGCAAAACGTTTGTCGGATTACCGGGGGTCCACTGTACCTACTTTTAATATGAAGATAATATTGGTCTACTAGAAACGTAAAAGAATCATTAATTACAACTAAATTTTGAGGAACTGCAGCAAATAGCATAATAAATCTCGCATATACCTAACGTATATAAATTTAAATGCATAACTTCTAGTATATAATTATGTACATAATAATTCAGAAAAAAATACATCTTAAAATCAACATAAAATTAATTCGAATTTGACGCAAATGTAAGGATAAGAACACATTGACAGTCAGTCATGACTGTAATTAATATTATCAATTACATGGTTTGAAAAGTGCCTGTGTCTACTTGTCGTTTAGATATTAATCTAACCAAATAATCGAATAAACGCAGTAGTTGTACTAGGAACTACTATAGTTTACTAGGTGATAGGTCCCTCGTATGCGAGAGGCCGTCCGGGTTGGTACCACCACATTGTCAATTTTGACGCCATGCAGTGTATAAGCACTGTGTTTCGATTTGAAGGGCATCGAAGCCAGTGAAATTACTGGGCATTATGAGACTTAAAATCTTACGTCTCGGGGTGATGATTGCAGTCCAGTGCCATGCGGTGTTTTGTAATTCAAAGTTCTATATGTTGTTTGTATTTATAGGCAGGAGTAACGCTTACCACCATGCGAGCGACCTCTTTATTTCGTCAGTCAGGCTAATAACGCTTTTCTTAATTAAACCTTTTCTGGGCAGCTACTCCCTACCATAATTATGTTTTATGTGCTGCAGACGCCAAACCCGGGTTAGAAGCGCTTTTACATATCCCTTCTCTGAGTTCAGACTTTACACACGGAACAATAAGCAAGAAGCACTATATTTTGATCTCGCTACATCCTATTTATCTCGGGCCGGCACTGTATTACGGCTATTCCTCCTTATAATTGCCAAATATTGAATAACCTTTAACTAGGAATAGAAATTACAGCCCATATTTTTATGTCGTACTTGAATTACAAAATTAGCAGCAGTCTTTAGCAGTTAAAGCTAAATGTAGTATGTGTGCTCTAAGCTTTAGTTTGCGTAAAATTTGGGTGATAACAGCGATTGATAAAAAACTTCCCAAGATAATTAAAAGTCCTTATCAAAATAGTAAAATCAAACAAAAGACATTGTAGAATTATATTTTCATATTCATTTTTTGCATATTTTTGGCGGTTTTGGTAAACATCAGTGATAGCTCAGCGGGGAGAGGTATGGACTGTCAAGATGAAAGACGCAGCTTCAAATCCAGCCCCAAGAGCATACACCCCTGACTTTTCTAAGTTACGTGTGTATTAATTGTTAATTATCACTTGCTTTAACGGTGAAGGAAATATAGTAAGGAAACCTAAATACCTGAGAAGTTCTACAAGAGTTTCCAAGATATGTGAAGTCTGCCAACCGCATTAGGCGAGCGTGGTGGACTAAGGCCTAACCACTCTCATTCAGTAGAGGAGGCCCGTGCCCAGCAGTGGGACGTATATAATACAGGGCTAGTATTATTATTATTTGGTAAACATCAATTAGTTATATAAGTCGTATAAAAACAAGGCTGGACTGCCTCGGTGACGCAGTTGTAATGCGTACGCGTTACTGAGGCTGATGCTGAGGTCTACTGACTGAGGTGTAATTAATAGTAGGTCATCCTAAAGAAAATAGAAGTTATAAAAAAAGTTATAATTTCATAAATCGACTTCAAAATCCGAGTTGCTTTGGGCTTGCTCCATTATCTAATTACTAAATATAGTACCGCGATGTCTATCGAATACAAAAAGGACCATCAAAATCGGTGCATACAATAAATAAATAAATAACACGTAATGTCTCGGGATGACGAGCGCAGTCCAGTGTCATGCAGTGCTTTGTTATTTAAAGTTCTGTGTGGCGTTGCTTCTGTTTATGACCAGCCGTGGCGCTTACCATCAGGCGAGCGACCTACTCGTCTCGTCATTCACTTATAAAAAATAGGCCTTTTTAAAGTCGGTAAATTAAATAGTTTTCAGAAATAGTCTGTTTTTCAGCTAGCTTCGCAAATCGCAGAAGAATTAACTTGAGTGAACAACTATGCCAGCAATATATGCACATAATATTATATTATACAGAACAAATACAAGACTACTTCATATATTTATACAGCTACAATAAATAGATAAACCGATATTGCAAGGAATTTTGAAGTGTTCGATTGTATCGAATCGTTTTACCGAGAAGTTAAAACTGCAATAGGTACAGATTCTAAACACTTGTTGTTACAACTATAGTCCGATTTTAGTTTGTGTCTACAAATAAGCCAATAATGTGTCTACAATGCCTACAGTTTGAAAATCATGCGTACAAATTACTTTACGGCCACTATTCTCGATTAAACCAGGGCCGTATTTGAATTTAGAGCCATAATAACCCCCTCTAGATATAAAATCTAATCCTTGCCTGCCTTAAATATAATCTATAGTAATCGAAATATAATGGCGAGATAAAAAGTCAAAATGCAGCCTTAATTTTCACGTCTGGCACTGGTATGATTTAGATATGGTCATGTTATATAAATATTATTTGTTTAGGTGTTAAAATAGATGTTTTGTATATTGTCATTAAAATTGGTCTTTATGTACAATTTTTATTATCACACATAGTTTAAGTAGTTAAGAGTTAAGCCTCATTTAGACGGTTAAATTTTATCGCAAGAATTTAAAAGAAAAGTCTTCTCATTTAATAGAAAAAGTTTTCGCCTATGTCTTACGAGAAACTGTTTCTATCTAAATGGGCATAATAAACCGCTTTCCTGCCATTTTAAAAACAGTAGTTTATATATCTTAATAGTGCCTACATAGAAGTACTAGAAGTGGAAATGTGAAACCACATCAAATCTGTAAATACATACATATGTACGCACGCACATATGTAAGCTTTATAGAAAACAGGGTACAATAAATAATAAACATGGTGAAAAACCCGCTGTAGTGGTTCGTTCCGGGGAATCGCGTTCCTGGGTAAGCCAGTGTACTTATATCCAGTAACATCAGGCCGGCATAATTCTACCGAGTATCAAAAGACTTTGCGTCCCTCGACAGGCGAAATTATATTTGGACTGCACTGTTCTTAACAACACGTGCAGATTACAGTGTAGTAATTTTGCCGGGCCAGGATAAAAAACAGTGTATTGTCTTTTTAATTGTATACGTATTTGTACAAACCATGAGAGTAATTATTGGGAAACGTGTTGATATATTTTTTGTGCGGGGGGTCTACGAAAAAAGGTAGCTGGCCCCCGTTAAGATTTCCCAAATCCATGCCAATAGTTCAGAATTTAAGACTCATGCGAGTCGTGGAAAAGTTACAGTCTGTTTTATTTGCAATTCCAAAATTATTTGACGCTTTGGGTGAACGTACATCTAAACTGCGAACCACATGCTTCGCAGTTTGTTGCGATGACTGCGGACGATGCGGCTCGTGCGACGCGGATAGGTGTGTTAGGTTGCATGTATGTAAGTAATGTCTTAGGTCATAAAACTAATTAAAAAAAAAAAACTGCGGCGCGTGCCTCCAGAGATGTGTACCTACGTTCACCCTTAGATGATTCCAACTTATTTTGAATTTGTAGGTATATTAAGTTATTATACTTACATACAAATACTGACATATTTTGAGCCTTTGAAAAATTAATAAGCTAAAATAAAGTGATTCTTTGAAAAAAATATAAATAAGTAATTATTTTTGCGATGTTCAATGTTGTGTTCATACTACAGTATTTAGTGAAACCTGTGTACAGTAGTACCTTTATATTATTACATATGAGTGTTGTCTGGTAGTTGTAAGCATAATAAATTATTCTTGTAAAATACTTGTTTTATTTCCTAAATCAATATTCAGGATCCAATTATAAGATGCTTAATTTTTTTTTTAAACATAAATTTAAACAAAACTGGTTTTGTTATTTACGCATCGTAACTAATGGCCATTTTCAATAAAAGATCTTAGATTTACTGTTCTGTTAGTCTGTCCTTACTTAATATCTGTTGTACATTTGGACAAAAATTAAGCACAACAGTTTGGTCGATCGATATTCCATCTGTGTAATGTCAATATAAGTTTCGGCCCACTTCACTCTTACATTCTTATCCACTGCAATGTACAGTACATGTTTTCTAGGTTTGGAACTACAATGGGCTTTGATCGGCGCCCTAATACTCAGTACTAGTAATCCACTTTATTATGCCATCATAATAAAAACATTTCATTAAATGAAACAATATATTATTCAATTAACTAAATTATATACATAAATAAAGGAAATCACTTTACTAATTGTTTGATGGCGGTCATTACATCTCCGGCTGCTAAGTTGGTGAGGGGAGTGCTGGTTTCAACACCACGATCTGAAAACAGTATAGACAAATGTATTATGAATAATATTAATAAATTAATTTTTAATATAAAACACTGCAATTGTATAGTGATTGTAGGGTCAATTGGCAAATTATATTATTAAAAACATTAATTTATTCTTTGAATGTGGACTGTGTCACAATGTCAGTTTAATATTTTTTCCGTTGGATAAAACAGATATATCAGACATACGCTTCTTCATGTATTAAGAGCTTGATAATTTCGTATTTTTTGTGTCTTATATTTTACCCGTTAAAAATAACATGTACTTGGACATTGTGAAACAGGCCATCAGTCTCCTGATTAATATTACTGCACCAAATTCTTAAAGTATTCTATTACAATGATGATGGTTCTAAATATAAATAACAAAACTGCTAATTCAATATGATACACTTTTAATACATGATGAACCATAAAGTAACTATGAAAGAGGGTTTATATTTTAATTAAAGAAAATCTATTAATACCGTGCCATATTTTTTAAAATAATAATAGTATTCATTGTTAACATATTTTGTGGAGTTGGTCTGGCTATTTTTGTATATGCAAATAAATGAAGAGACACACAATATGTCTCTCACCTGTGTAACCACTGCCCATAATTTTGAATTACAAAGTATTACATATGGCAGTGCATTGCGCTTGTCATCTCGAGACACATGATAAATCTCATAAACACAGGTTTACCTTTCAACTGGTATACATTAATGCTGTTACTAGAGATTTTTTTTCTGAATAAAGATTTTTAATATAACAACTATAATACATTATGGAGTCAGCCAAAATCTGATATTGTACTTGAGACTCCTGAATTAAAAAAACACAGCTTCTACTAGACTATTGTACTTAGGCAATCTAAATATATTTATGAAATATGAATATGTAATACCCCAATATGGACTTGTAACAAGTTACAACATGATGTACTTATTTTTCTCTTGAGTGACAGACCAGCCCCAGATGGCCAGACATTTGCATATTAATAATAATATAATTATACTTCAGAATATCCAAAGGACTCAAAACAAATAATAATAAACTTTGAACTGTTATTGAGCTAGGCCTTTAATGACGTCCATAACTTGCTCACAGCTTAAGTCATTCAAATCTTGACAAGATTCAACACCATGCTCTGAAATGCAGTAATTGCCTAAGTCGATGTAATTAAGGATTTAAGTTAATTGCAGGGGTCACATATGTATTATATATCTGAAGAAATTTGCAGTGTAATATAAATGATAATCTACCAAGCAAAACAACATACCGTAGCGAGCCCATACACGTGGCTGGACTCCACTGCACTCGCGGATCAAGATCGGGAAGTTAGGGTTTTCCTTCTTGATATTAACATAGTTGTTCTTAATGAATTCCCTAAAATAACATTCGTTTTAAAAGATTGTAGTTCGAGGTTATAATACTGTTTATGTAATCACAAAGTTTACCTCACGCCTTCAGATTGCTTGCTTGTCTGGCACAGGTGAATCCTGAGTTCCCTTAAAGCACCACCTAACCGTAGAGACATGTTTATTTAATTTATTTCAATAAAATTCAAATAACAAGTTAAAGATTTTTTCGTTTTTATAATGTCAAATTGTGACATTGACAGTTGTCTATTGACATTGGATGATCCAAGAAATAGACAAAGAAATTATGGTTCATACAGCCAACTGCTTCTGTCCGACATATTTTTTATAAATATTATATAATTATTAATCACGTTTAAATTCAAACGATATTGAACGGTAAAACTGAGGGGAGAACCTTTTGGGATGGGTATATGTTGGGCGTGGCTACATGAGATGCCAACGTACCAACACTGAAATATGAATATATGCGTCTGTACACATATATTCATATTCCATAATCTTAAGTACTGTTATTTACGACGATTAAAATTACCCAACGAAGAGCACTTGAATCCTGTATAGCAGAGTTCTTTCTTATCGGCATGTCTCTCTGCAATTGCGAAGAGCAAGCGAAGAGAGTATCTTTTCTTTGCATTCTTTATCATAATAATTTAATCATAACATTATCATGGTGTTCTGAGTGGTTTGTTTTGATGCTAGCTGCTGGAGTCCATAACAGCACAACGCGATACAAATTGGTATTCCATACCCGCCATCTAGATAGATGGCGCTATTCAACAATGCGATTTGCACGGAGTTTCCGTTCCATATGGAATCAGCTTGCGCCTGCGATATTTCCAGATTGATGAAAAATAAGAAACTTACAACATTCAATTTTACGTGGAAATATTCTTATGGATGTAGTTAAATAGGCTTACTCGAATCAAGTCAGAATGGAACAATCAAAGAAAAATTATTTATTTAACAATTTACTGTAATTAATACTCATTACATCAATTTCATCTTTTGTACATTAAAAACTAAGTACCAAACATTTTAATTACGATTTTAATGTTAATCTAGCAAGCAACAACACTTTTCTAGTAACATTAACAATTCTATAGAAATTAATTTAATCAGACGAGTCCACAAATTACAGAAACAAATGGTTAAAACGTATAATTACTATTTTTTATTGGTCTGTTATATGGGCATGGGTTAACGCACTTCCATTTGACTCATTTATTACAAAATAAAACACTTTAATGGGGACGTATAAAGTAGGAGCCTAAAATTAAATGAGACACTTAGCAGGGCTGAGGCATCTATGTGGATAACGCGGAGAAACGAATAAAATAGTTACAATATTATATAGGTGTTAATGTTTCACATTCATGTTAGATCACAGATCGAATGCCACACATTTTTACATAAATGATTGATTTTATGAAAATGACTATTAATTAACAGCTGGTGGCGGAGTTTGAGCGGCCACACACAACTTTACTCTTGTCTATAGCAACAAACGTAGTTGCAAGGCACATTTACTATCAAATTACATTAAAAAAATTATATTTATGCCACCAGCTGTGCGATGGTGCAATATTAATTCCAGTAAAACGATCAAAACAATCCTCAAATATGCAAAATTATAAAATTATTTCATGTTTTCAGTGCGTACATTTAATTGCACGTTTATTTTTCGTTAAAATTGCACAACATCCCCAACGGGTTATTATGTAAAAAAAATAATCGCAAAACAATGTGCGAATTCTAACAATAAATAAATGCGCCGTATTATTATGAAATTATTCAATAAATTAATGACGAGACGTTATGGAGCGCGTACATTGCATGAGGCACTGTCAGAATGAATAATAATTACTCATAAAAACCGCAATCTTTCGAAAACAAGACTATCATAATCGAAACTATATTTACATTTTTTATTTTATTATTTGCTCTGAGAAATCTTAACGATGAAAATCTTATTAATAAAATAAGACTCAAATTATTTACAAAAAATATATGCCAACATTCCGTCCGCCAATGCCACATGCAATTTAAATTGAACTTTATCTCATAAGAAATATATCCCCATGTCAAAGCTGCAAACCAAAAAACAACTAAACAGAACTAGGATTTTATAAAATAAAAAAATTGTAATATCATTAATTGTGTATATACATATTTACATTCTTAATTTACCGCCATCTCTATCATATGGACAACCATAAGAAGGTCCACGGCCAACAGTTGACACCGATGGCTTACGATCCGTTAAGCTTCAAAAATATCAATTTTCTAGACAAAATTTCAGGATAACTGACTTTATACATTTGATATAAACCTTTGATTTTATACCTCAACGGGTAAATAGATTCAACGAATGTCTATACGAATGAATTAACTAACGGACGATTACAAGAGCTTTATACAGTTGAGTGTAAAGTTATTGAAACTATAGCAAATTATGCTTTACACAGTACACATACAGTCTCAGCACTGTTGATGTGATATTCCTTTAAAAATTTAGACAGCTACCTATAATTTTCAAAATGTAGAGCCATTTAAAAGTATGGTAGACAGACAAGTGTAGGCTCAGCAATAGGGATGTACCCTCTGTGTATGGAACCCTAGATAAATAAAAGATAGAAAATTGATGTTATGGCGTAGGAGTCTGATTCGTATTCAGGCATTTTTTTACAGCAAATGTACAATATCTAGGGTTGTTTACCGTTTCATATTATTTCACAATAGAAATTCAATTTATACCAATATCGGCAATATGGAAAATTCAAAAATATCAATAAAATCGTACAACTTCATAAATTAAAAGTATAAGACCCCTCTACTGATCCCAATTTAGAATCAAAATCTTTAAAATTAATCATCATATCACATACAACAATACAGAGAGCATAGCGTGTACCTATCATATCCCCACGTCAATTTAGTCAGCTACACAATTCGAAAATGATGAGTATCGCGACCCACTCCACTGTACACAGCTCAAAGCCATACAGCACGAAGCGTGAGAGTAGCATCAGCAACCACATCCATAAACTGATGGCTTCACTTGGTTCCTCATCAGCATCATTGGTTGCCGCTTCGTGCCACTGGTGGCTGTAGGGTGTCAGCTAGCCGGACGCAGGCTCTAGAGCACTAAGGCCGTCCGCCGTGAGCCCTTGCTTCTGGCACCACTCTACGAAGTCGTCGATGAGGACTGGCCACGCGCCTTCTGCGTCGTAATTGCTCATGCCATCGTCGATTTGTGTTGCAAAGTCTAGTAGAAGATTCCATGTGTCTTTTGGTATAGATCTTTTGTGATGTTCCTGAAAATTTATTTATACAGTTTAATGGAATTATAGGTATATTGGAATTGTTTATTTATAATAGCTTCTGAATGGGCAGGGATGATAAATCCATTTAAAATACAATGTAACTAAATAGAATGGCTTCCATCACTTCTTTCAAGTCTTTACATACATCCTGTAATCCCCGAAGGGGTAGGCAAAGCTGTAACCAGTACACCCACATTTCGCCAAGCGTATCGTATGATAGGGGGCGAGCCTATCGCCATACCGGGCATAAATTCCAGACTCCGTGCTGATACGGAGCATTTCGTAATAGAAAAACCCAATATCACTTTTACCCGACCCGGGGATTGAACCCGAGACCTCAGCGTCAGCCTCAGTCGTAACGCGCACGCATTATAACTGCGCCACCGAGGCAGTCAAGTTCAAGTCTTTACTAAAAGCCAAAGTCGCTTTTTCACTTTTATCAGGCAGTTGGCAGACATAAGGTTTCTTAACACACGAGTCTGTTGCTTGACGCTATGATCGAAAATCTATCTTATTGATTCCATGACGAAATTGATCAGGTTTGTGACTACAAGGAATTGTCATATTGAATTACTATTTGTTTTTGACAGCTTCCGTGGCGCAACGGGCGAGTAGCCGGCTGTAAGCGAGAGGCCGCAAGTTCGATTCCCGCACCGAGACAAATGTTTGTGTGATCCACTAATATTGGTTTCGTGTCTGGGTGTTGTGGGACTGTAAGTTCCTGGTACTCACGACACAGGTTAACATAGTGAGGGGTCAGGACATGTGTGTCAGATACAAATGAAAATGAAAAAATCTTTATTTAATTAAAGAAAGATACAAAAACATTCGCCAGGGGTTCTCAAATTAGGTGGAGCTTGTATCTTGAGAAACCAATTAATTTTTTTTTTTTTGTTATAGTAAGTGAAGTCAATGAATATGTTTGTGTGTGGGGGGGGGGGGGGGGTGGTAATGTGAGAGTGTGTATATAATATAGTGACGACAATTTGATTTTAACAGTATTTATATATTGAATCAGTTATTTAAATGGATAGTAACTGGTTTAATTGAATACACAAACAAAAACTATCCCAAACAACCAATAAAAAGAGTTTAATGTTACGCCACTTTAGTGGCATTGGAACTGCCTTATAACAATCATTTTAATAAACATCTTAATTGAATATTTATGACATGGAAATGTCCAAAAAATTATTTATATTGTGAATTTACAATTGAAATCAATTTAAATAAATTCACACTCAGTAAACAATGCAAATGAGTTAAAAACAGACACTAGACCTGCTTTTACTATTAACAAAATATTTATAGTATCTTATGATAGACTTTATCAATCCTTAGATTATGATTAAGGCTTACATTTCCCTTCTATATCACAGAGGCTGAATCCAAAGATAGAAAAGCTTTTTTTATTAGTGTTCGAAGGCAAATGACCTGACAGCCCACCTGATGGTAAGTGGTCACCGTTGCTCAGACATTAAGCAATGCCAGGGGCACAGCTAAGCTGCTGCCTACCGTGGAAATACTTTTTTAAACCTTGTTTGAAGAAGGACATGTCATAACGCTGAGGAAACATCGCAGAGGGAAGTTCTTCCGTAGTCTGAAAAAGTGCGTGGGAGAAATGACCTCCGGAAACACACTGTATTGGAAGTAGGCGGTTCCAGAAAAAAAAATGGAATTTTCCTCCAGTGACGAGTGGTGCGGTTAAAAAAGGAGATGATGTGATATCTCAAACAGTTCCTCAGAGGATAAAAAGATGATGGGATCATCTCAAACCTCAGAGCTAATTTAATTTTGATAAGTAATAAAGCAGTGTTGCTGAGCCAATAAAAAAATTGGCACTACACCAGATACTAGAAACAGATTCCTTGTTAAATATATAGATTCCAGACTAGTGCCAGTATTAAGCCTAGTATTATTATTTAGTTGTTATATATTATTTAGTGTTATTGAAATAACCTAAATATTAATAATCAGTAAATTAGATGTACCAATGCTTCTTAGAGATATTTTAACATATTGACTACAACACACATTACGGTGTTTTTGAATGCACATTGCATATGCGGTAGGCACGTGCCTACATACTAGGCTTATGTGTTGTACATGTGAAAAATTAAAATTGAAAATAAAATTTGGTTAGCATAGTATCTATAAAGGAATAGAGTCACTAATCTTTTTTTTCAGCTTAGCTCGGCAAAGTGACTACTCTACACCTGATGGTATAATAATCCAAGAATAGTGTTGACCAACTACAGACTATGTGTCTATGGTAGATCGGCAAAATAATGCTGGCATGCGTAATTGGTTCTTCTCACTCCCTTCAAAGGACCCCATATTATAGGAAGGAGGGAACCATTATGGCACCACAATTATATTACATTACAAAATGGCTTGGTGTAATCCATCTTTAATGATAGAAGGTGTAATAAATCATGTTTGGTTTGAATTAAAACAAATACTTACTGTAAGAAATTTACACCAAGCATCAAGGAACTTAAATCTCCCACGAAGCACTATATTCCAATAAGCTATCGCCATGTCCAAGTCCAGACCTTTCTGACCAGCGTTTTTGGCATAATTAAACGTAAAATGATAGAAATCCTTAAATTTGTTTGTATCTTTCAATTCAGATTCTATTGTTGGCAATTTTGCTTTTAATTTATCTATACTGTCCACTCCCAGCTCCACCAGGCCCATCGTGAACTCGTCTTTAGTAAATTCACATTGTATTGCAGCTTTGCATTTCCACGCTATGATTAAAACTAATATGGACTCTGGACTAAGGTTTAGATCTTCTAACAATTTCATTACTCCATCTGCTGTTATTTTGTCATTCTCCTGTTGGTCTCTGTACTTGCTGAAGAGTTGCTCCAGCTTTTTCCTGTCTACTGACGCTTTCACAGGGTCTTTGTAATAGGCTTCGGGGTTTTGAAAGTAGTTGTCGCTAGCCAGATCCAGTTTCCAATCGTTTTGAGACAGGCAGTATATGGCGGTGCCCTCGCTCGTCTGCGTGAACGCGACAAACTTCTTCACTTTGTCTCTCTGTGACGATTTTAATTTATTCTGAAAATACGAACGTCACATCATAACCTTAACATTGCTTACCTGTCATCGACCTACGTAATCTAAACAATATTCTATATTTAATTTTTTTACCACTCACGTATCAGAATCAATTTAAATGTTATTTTTACACTTCTACTCACCATTTTCGTGAGATATTTGTTATTTTCTAAAGATTTTCACTGTTATTTCAACATCGGAACCAAAGTGAAATAACAACTATAGACAACTGAAGTGTTACCAGATCGGTATAATGTTTACCTAAATAAACTCCAAATCACCACAATTATATATTTTAGTTTTATTTAGCTAAGATTAGTCTTCGACTATTATTTAAAGCTTTGTACAGTCATAAAAAAACGCAAATTAAATCGAGTTATGTGTGCAACATTATGGCCGAAGCCAATCGCAATTCGCCATAGATTTCTTTGGACGTTCAGAAATAAACACACTGAGGTATTTAAAATAGTAAAATAATACTAAATTTAGTAGCTTTATAAAGAATAATAGCGTAACCTTAACTAACAATTTTCGATATTTTTTTCTTATTGATTGATTAGTTGCCTACACATACTACTGCAGAGATGCGTGCCTATCATTGCGTTATATATATATATATATATATATATATATATATATATATATATATATATATTCGTTGAAAGCGACCCTAATTTCTGAACGATGGTTAATGTCAGAGTTGTTAGAAAACAGCTGATTGTAGAAAACAACCTAAAAAAAGCATATTTATTTGGTAAACAATTTCCAAACGATTATTTTGATACGAAACTGGATTATGTCATTTAAAAAATAAAACAAAATAATAATGGTGCACATTTCATACACAAATCGCGTGTTTTACAAGTCCATACGTTACTTGCACCAAACCGTAACATCTACAACTCCTCGAGTTAGGTTTGCGCCAAGTCCCACTGGATATTTACATTTAGGTGGTCTGAGGACAGCGCTATATAATTTCTTATTTGCGAAGTCGCGAAATGGTACCTTTATATTGCGTATTGAGGACACAGACCAGACTAGAAAAGTGGAAGGTTCTGTGGATGCTCTTATAAAAGACCTCGAATGGGCGGGAATTGAGTACGACGAGGGACCGAAAAAAGTGGGGAAGTGTGGTCCATACATACAAAGTGAGAGGTTACGTATTTATAGGTAAGATTATTTGATCTTAGAATTAGGTAGCTTTACCTTTTTCTTTATTTCTGCCTGGCATTATTCCAGCTTAATCCCAGGGTTTGCCTTCTCGTACCATAGATTTGACTGTGGATTTGGTATTATGTGGGTCAACCAGCCGGCTATTAAAGCCATTATAACTATGCATGAACGCAGTCAATGCTCCACTGCCACACAAATGAAAACTTCATATATTTACAACACACATAGTAATACAGAGAGTAGGTAAAGAAGCTTAAGTATGTCTACAGCACAAATGGACAACTCAACCAGGTTGTTACCACTGTCCCACTAAAAACAGATGTGAAGTAACAGCTTGCTGTTGTATTTTGTTTAGTGAGTGAGATATATCAGGAGGCCCAAATCACTCTCCCCTTCACAATTTCTTAATCATCCCTTCCCTGCAACACATCCTTGATTTTTCTATTTTGAATGTCCTTGAGCAGTGGAGACCACTTACCATCAGGTGACCCAGGTGTTCATTAGTCAGCATATGCTAAAAAAAGACATCCATGAATGAATCAAACCATCTATAACTTTGGTTGTTAACTGTGTTAGAAAGATGGCATTGGTTTGAAGTGTTAAACTATCCAGTATTGTATAATCTTTTTTCAACCACATCTATTTCTTATAAATAATTTATTTACTCATTACAAGCAGTTTGGTTTTTACCATAAGATCATATTGTGGGTACTAGCCCTAGCTAGCCTAAAGCCCCTAGGGTGAAAAGGCATGAAGTGGCAAAATTGAATAATTTTATTTATTACCCAAAATTAGAATACACCTGGAATAAGCGTTATTTCATTTGCAATTGCTTTCTAAAAGAGCCCCTAAGTGCCATAGGGCCCCAGAATCTTGAAGATATTAGGGGTCTCTTGGCTCCTCGAAACTGTAAGATGTCGCTAATTATAAGATGAATCAAAGTGGTACTTTAATTATTCCACGTTTATTTATAGTTCACAATTCAATTTACAGGGATCACATAGAAAAACTCCTAAACAATGGCTCTGCATACAAATGTTTTTGCACTGAGAGAAGGTTGAACATCCTCAGGAGAGATGCACTGAAGACTCAGAGAATACCAAAGTATGACAATAGATGCCGTTCACTCACTGACGAAGAGATCAAAGAGAAAATTAATGCTGGTGTACCTTATTGTGTTAGATTTAAGGTACGTTTTATCCTGACATGTCTATGTGACTATTGTATTGAATTTATGGTGCAGACGTCTGCTAGTTGCACAGATGGGTGATCAGCTCACTTAAGTTGAACCATTTCACCCTTATTCCCGGTGTGAGTATTACCACTTTCGCTTCGGATCTCCACCGATAGGGTTTCGGCTGCAGCTCGGACAGGCCTTTGGGGCTTATATAGGTGACTATACTGTAGGCCTAGTACCAGTTACAAATACGTTCACAGTTTTCGAATTCGTATAAAATTACTACCATCGAAGTGTCAAACTAGTAATTCATACGGATATAAAGAAAATAATCGTTTGAAAATAAAATTCATATTCCACTAATATGAAATAAAATTAACCATAATATTAGTTTTACTTCATTATAATTCCCATTAGGGGCTACTAATACTTGAAGTATGGAGAGAAAACGAAAACTTTCATTGTTTACGAAAACTATTAAAAATTGTACTAGGCCTACTGTCGACTTTCGACTATTGAGAGACATTGCGTCGTCGTTGTTACGCGATATACACTGGTTAATCCCAGAAGGTGATTTGCTGGCAAGAGCCACTATAGGGATTTCACCATGTACAAATATAGGTTAAAAAACACTTGCTGGAATACCAAGCCAAGTTGACATTTGAGACATATTTATGCTCACTATATTAGAGATTAGACTGCATCGGTGGCGCAGTTGAAATGCGTACGCGTTACAACTGAGGCTGACGCTGAGGTTTTTCTATTATGAAATGCTCAGTATCAGCCCGGAGACTGCAATTTGTGCCCGGTATGACGATAGGCTCGCACCCTATTTACATCATGGGGACGGAGATACGCTTGGCGAAATGTGGGTGTACTGGTTACCCACCTCTGCCTACCCCTTCGGGGATTACAGTCGTGGGTGCGTATGTATGTATAATCAATAGATATGGTTAACGACACACTCAAATACTATAAAGAATCTCGGTAGAAGAGCCAGTGATTTTTGTAAATTGCGGGATACATCAACATTGCGTACTGAGATTTGTTGCCAAAGGGCCTACTTTTGCATATAAAATTTACCATTGCTGCCATGGGCGTAGCCACGGTGGGGCAACATGGGGCGCTGGCCCAACCCTGTATATCGTTGAGTATATCCAAACAGAAATATTTAAAAAAAATACCATTCGTAATTCGAAATATCGCCGCGTGGTGCGCGGTCCTACAACTTTGTGCTGCGTTACTGGTCTGGATTTTGGTATTTATTTTCCCGGTCTTTGCCCCCCTTGAAACAATATTCGCCCCACTATAAAATAAAACCAGTCTAAACCCTTGAGTACTTACCCAGTGGACGATTTGCAGTCCTGGCCGCCCTAGGCCCCAGGCTATGTAGTAGGTACCAGCCGCCCCTTTCTCAGCACCCATTATATAGACTCTTGTTATCATCAGGGAATTTTTTGTCACGATTGGCCGCTCCTAATATCAGACCGCCCTAGGCCCGGCCTACTGGGCCTTAGGGCAAATCCGCCACTGCCACTAGCTCACGATTCAAATCGTCTAATTTCAGTTAACATCTGACTGCCAAGCCTACGATGACCTGATCTTCGGTGGTATTGCTTATGACGTGTCTTTAAACGAAGGCGACCCGGTACTCATGAAGTCCGATGGCTTCCCCACATACCACTTTGCTAATGTGGTTGACGATTATTTGATGGGCGTGACGCATGTCCTGAGAGGGGTGGAGTGGCAGATATCTACCACAAAGCATCTGCTTATTTACAGGTAACATGTTAAATTATTTTTTTATGTCCCGCGCAGTTTCACCCGCTTGCATATTACTGCCCTGCTCCCATGAATCATAGCGTAATATACATATAAATCTTCCGGAAGAAATTGTCTAAATGATAGTTTAAACGAAAACGGAACCTTTTGGATAACACAATCAAAATTGGTTTAAAAATGAGCCCGCAATTATGATTTTATCAGTAATAGTGGGTGCGTAGTGGGGATATCTCACTATCTCGCTCGCACGCGTGCACGTTATGACATTTTTACAAGGTTTGCGACTTCGAACTTATTTATAAATGGACGGATTAACAAAATTCTTTCTGCAATAGGTTTTGGGTTATGTAACTTATTGATTTAAATAATAATAAAAAAAAACAAGTAAACTTACCTATTACGTATATATTTCCAGGGCGTTCGGATGGTCGCCGCCCCAGTTCGGCCATCTACCCCTTATAGTAAATGCTGACGGCACCAAGTTAAGCAAGAGACAAAGCGATGTCAAAGTGGAGGATTATAGAAATAAAGGTAGGTAGGTATTCGAGTGGTAGAGCCACGCTGTAGACAGTTTTGTCTGACGCACAAATGGGCCAGCTCGACCGGGTCGTTACCACTGTCTCACAGAAAACCTACGTAAAGTAACGGCTTGCTGCTGCGTTTTCTACGGTGAGTGGGATATCAGGAGGCCTAAAACCCCTTCCCTTCCCAATCCCTTAATTATTCTTTTCCTTTAAGGTCGGCAACGCGTCTATGACTGTTCTGGTATTGTGGGCTTATATGGGCGGTGGGGATCAGCAGCTCGCTCGCTTGATGGTAAGCGCCGCGCCTGCGAATAAACAGAATCAACGCCATTCAAAACTTTGAATAATAAAGCACTGCATGACACTGGACTGCGCTCGACACCCCGAGACATAAGACAGTCTTTCTTCTTTTTTAATAGCATGGGCCTGCAAGCGAGCAAGTGGGTCACCTGATGGTAAGTGATCTCGATTTTAGTATTTTGGTTCATACAAAAATACTAAAATAGTGATAAAAAAATTAAGGTAAAAATTTGGGGTGAATAGGTATTTTTGACGCCAATAAAAAAACAATACAAAAAAAATTATAAAAAATTTAAAATATAACTGAATAGGGACGCCCTAGTGACCTAGCGGTATGAAACATACTTTACGACCTACCAAATATACATAAAAAAAACATAAAAATCTGTCGAGCCGTTTCGGAGGAGTGCGACCACAAACACCGTGACACGAGATTTTTATAAATATAGGTTTTCGGGTCTGGGTGTTGGAGGACCGTAAGTCCCTCGTAGTTCCTGATACGATACAAGCGGCTATTGGGTATCCTTTTTTTATTATGTAATATATTTTGGAATTATTTGTTGGCAGGTATATTCCCACTGGCTCTAGTTAACTATATAACGATGTCTGGAGGTGGGTTTGATCATGTGTCAGGTGCCGGTGTCAGGTTGAAGACTATGGGAGAACTTGCTGAACAGGTACGAAATACGTGTATTTAATAATAATAATACACCCAACAGTCACACACATAGTCCTGACCCCACTCTAGGTAAACCTGTATCGTGGGTATCAGGAACTACGAGGGACTTGCGGTCCCACAACACCCAGACCCGAGACCAATGTGGTTCACACAAACATTTGTCTCGGTGTGGGAATCGAACCCACTACCGAACCCACAGCCGACTACTCGCCCGCTGCGCCACGGAGCTGAACACGTAGATACAAGGTGGTAGGTCTCTCCTATGCGAGAGGCAGTCTGGGTTGGTACCACCGCTTTGTCTATTTCTGCCGCCAAGCTGCTGCTTGGATGTAAGCACTGTTGTGTTTCGGTTTGAGAGACATTGAAACCAGTGATATTACTGGGCATTATGAGAAGTAACATCTTATGTCTCGGGGTGACGATCGCAGTCCAATGCCATGCAGTGCTTTGTAATTCAAAGTTATGTCTGGTGTTGTTTCTGTTTATGGGCAGGCGTGGCGCTTACCATCAGGTGAATGACCTGCTCTCTTACCATCACAATACCCATGCAAACTATGTTAGAAGAACTCACATTGTTTTGCCCATCTTGGGAATCGAGCGCTGGGCCCGCAGCTCATTCAAAGATTTCTATGATACAACTATGTACTTAGTTCATTTATACATATACTTACATTAATACATATTTAATATTTACAGTTTCACATCGAAAAAGTATCACCGCACCCAAGTCGCCTCAACTCGGATTTACTCAAGGAATGTAATCGATTAGAAATCAAACGTCGACTACAAGACACAGCACTATCGCAGCAGTTAGTATCACAACTACAAAAGTTGATCAACGAAAAGTACCCGCAAAATGAGAAACAACTAAGTGAGGAGCACATCAAATCTGTACTTCATTGGTCGACAGCTAGAGTGTCGAGAATCGATGATTTGGTATCGATGAAATACGGTTTTCTATGGGTGTTGCCGTCGAACAATCAAATTATCGATAAAGATATACTAAGTCAGCTAGTACGGCATCTAGAAGAGTTGGAAACGTTTGAGCAAAGTTCTGTGAAGGAATGCTTGAGGAGTTTCGCATCCAGTAGTGATGTGAAGTTTCCAGAGTTGATGAAGATGCTTCGATCTGTCCTTAGCGGGTTGAATGAAGGACCAAGTGTCGCGGAAATGATGGATTTATTGGGTAAAAATCAGTCCTTGCAGAGAATAAAGGCGGCTATAACATAAATTTATTTGTTTTATTTACATTTAATAAATAAATACACCCAACAGTCACACATATCGTCCTGACGCTATACTAGGTAAACCTGTATCGTGGGTATCAGGAACTACGAGGGACCTCCACACACGGAGTGACTTCCACGGTCCCACAACACCCAGACCCGAAACAAATATTTGTGAATCAGACAAACATTTGTCTAGGTGCGGGAATCGAACCCACGACCTCACGCTTCGCAACCGACTACTCGCCCACTGCGCCACGGAGGCTGTCGCAATTTTGCTTCAGAATGTGGCGAAATTTGCTTCAAGCCAGGTAAAGTAAATTTAATTACACGGAGACAGTTACGGAAAAGAAAAAAGTTAAATAAATTTGCGCACTAGGCCTCGGTAACTCGAATAAAGAGTGGTTATTTTGAAAGAATTAATGTTATTAGAGATAGCTCAGCGGAGAGTGGTATGGACTGTCGAGACGTAAGTTGCAGGTTCTAAATCAGCTCAAGAGCATGCACCTCTGACTTTTCTAAGTTACGTCTGTATTCATTGTTTATTATCGCTCGATTTAACGTCGAAGGAAAAATCGAGAAGAAACCTGCATATCTGTTCTCCATAAGAATTTAGAAGGTATGTGAAGTCTGCCAGCCCGCATTAAGCCAGCCTGGTGGACTAAGTGACCCCTCTGATTCAGTAGAGGAGGCTCGTGCCCAGTACTTCATAGTTCGAAGTTCTAATTGGTGTTGCTCTGTTTCTGAGCGTGTGAAGCACCATCAGGTGAGCGACCTGCTCGTCTCGTCATTAAAGCTAATAAAAAAAATGCTCCTGGTGCTAGACCCAAGATACTCATTGTGTTTGATCAGTAACAAATTCAGTCTATTTAGAAGTAAAATTGCGTCACATAACGCGAGAGTTTGACAGCTCTAGGATAGGGAGCGCGAGAGGGGTTCTAGTTTAGAGTAAGCGAGACGGCAATATTAAGTTACGGTCAATTGACCGGAACTTAGTGGCTCATTTTCTGTGGACCGCGCAGCCGGTCTAGTAGTACATATTAAAGTCTTTGGATACCTCTGATAAAGTTAGACCGTGTATTATTCTTTAACCTCCGACAAAAAAGATGGATGTTAAAGTTTGTATCTTTTGTCTGATTTCCTCTATTGATATACATATAAAAAATGCACTTCAACTAAAAAAACGGAACGTAGAAATCATGCAGATCCTATAGGTACTATTAACGAATGATCCGGTTCTAAGGATCCACACATCGAACGATGCCCAGGCGAGTATCGTCATAATCCAGCGAAATCGTAATGGCAAATGCAACTTACCGAATACATCATGATCCAGCAGAATGAAATGAAATGGCACGTTACCACTGTCCCAAACAACGCACGAGATATTGTCCAATGTCTACAAAACATATGCACAATTTGAAGCGAAAACTGTTACAGTTTACGGTAGACAGAGCCTTGGCTGTGCCTTGCGTTTCTGAAGTACCTACCTACATGGGCAGTGACCGATTACAGCATTAAGTTCCGGGTCTACTAAAAAAAAAATGCGCGCTTTCTAGTTGGAAGTGTGCTCGATCGATCACCAAAAGTTACAAAACTAACAAGTACCCGCGCTGAATTTGTATTATGTGGTAGAAATAACGATTACACTTCAAACTGCCACTATTAAAATTACCAACTTTATTATCTATTTATTTCCCGTTCCCCGTTCCCGTTGCGGGTTGTGAGAGACCTGCTGACCCCACATACCCCTAGTACATCCTGGTCGCCCCACATAATACCAAATCCACCGTCAATTAATGATGTTAATTAATGATGTTAAGTAAGGCTAGGGTCCGCATTAAGGCGTGATAACGTAATATATTGTTAAAAGTTGCGTGAGGCAAGTATTATTTTTTACAAAACAACAGTAGTCACTTCAACTCATGGTTTTATTGGCCACTTTTACAATGTTACTGCTTTACAGACCACAACCACATATCAGGATTCACTATGGGCCGCTCTATAATTAATATAACTAATACTCGAAAACTATTTGAATTGAATGGTTAACCGGCAGTACTACCGCGTAATGAACTCTTGGACTGTCGACTGAGCACTGATCTTAGTGAACTAGAGACTGACTGCGGGCAAAAAGGCCTCCAGTTAAGGCGACAACCTCTTTTATACCATTTAACTACCCTTCCACAACTATATCGTACCATTATTATTTCAGTGTACCCAACGTTGTTTTCTCAGACACCCTCAATACACCAATAAAAAGAGAATACCCTAAAATATCTACATCAGTGGTCTTAGAATAAGCAACATGAGATGATTTTATCGACTAAATTTTTCGTGAAAAACCAGTTTTATCTGGTTACATTTTTTTTCTATCTATTTCTATATTTCTTCTAATTCTATATTTTGAATAGAATACTCGACTCGTAATGTCAAAAGTAAAGAGAATAGTACCTACTTTCAACCTCACCGGGGTATTTTGTACATGACGACGTAATTTTATCAAATTATGATGGTTTTACCCTAAGGTTTTACCCGAGATATTTGTCGTTCATAGTTCTCAATCAAAATTTGCGCGCGAAATGTGTTGCATATCTTAAGCCCACTGAAGAAGTATTGGATGTCGTCGAGCTTATTTCCTACTTCCTCAATAAGTGGAGATAATAAAGTATTTAATCTTATTTTTCGCAACAAACATCAACGGGGAATTTTACGTCCGTTTATCGTATAAGGACAATGCAATATAAAGTGTACTTATTTCCGCTCTATTTGGTTTTATTGCGAGTGACCCGCGACGTAAAACGAGTAGCCATCTTTTATTCCGCCAATGATTTAATATGCTCGTAACGTATGATGGAATTATGGGTTTTTCTACTTCCAGAGATTGCGATAAAATGTAATATGTAGCCAATGGGACTTATATAAGTTGACATTACTTTCTTAGGTAAATATCTAAAAGGAAGTGTGTACTGTATGTTGAGCCTGAAGAAAAATGGCTACCATTTGCCTTATTTTTGCCGCCAAGCAGTAGTGTGTAAGGTTTGAAGGACATTGAAGCCAGTGATATTACTGGGCATTATGAGATTTAACATCTTCTTATTTTGCCTAGTTAGACAGACGAGCGGGCGGCCCACCTGATGGTAAGTGGTAACCGCCGCCCATGGACCTCAGCAAAGCCAGAGCACAGCCAAGCCGCAGCCTACCGTTAAAATATCTTATGTCTCGGGATGACGTGCGCAGTTCAGTTCCATGCATTGCCTTGTATTTCAGAGTTCTGTGCGACGTTGCTTCTGTTTATGGGCAGGCGGGATATTTAGCATCAGGCGATCGAGCTGCTCGTCTCGTCATTCAAGCACATAAAATAAAATGGATGGCTTTCTTCCTGCCTAGCGTATCCTTACCTTAATACCACCTTTTTATATCATAGATTTGACGGTATTTGGTATAATATGGGGCGACCCGCCGTCTGACTCCCACAACCCGCAACGGGAACCAAGTTTCGTCAATGCCTCGTTCGTTAATAAACAGAGTGTACCACGTGCAGGTAAGGTTGGCTTTGGGCTTAAGATGTTGGTGGCCCACAACCATAGTCTCACAAAAAATCGACGTGAAGTAACACCTTGCTGTTGCGTTTCGTACGGTGAGAGATCGGTGATAATCTCTTAATCATCCCTTTTCCTACTTCGGCATGAGTCCCATGAAGTATCGTGGATGTTCATGGGCGATTGAGATCACTTACCTACCATCAGGTGGTAAAAGATGTGTTGGTGTTGTTGGTGTCCTCCTACTTTCTCGTTCGCCATCCATTGCCATAAAAAATACCTATCGTAGAAGATTTATTTTACAAAATGCCTGAAGTAGCCACAAACAAAGATAGGTAGTGTATGGCGCCATAGAACTGACGAATTAATCTTATTCCCGTATTCAAGAACAACAATCAAGTGAGCTCTTTGCTGAGTGTCGATTTCTGTACCTATACATGATTGGTCTATTTTTAGCGCCAAACAAAAACAGACCAATCACGTGTACAGAAATTGACATGTCAGCAAAGAGCTCACTTGCGTTGTTCTTAATTTACATCTCGATAAAATAAATAAAAAACATCACATAATATCAGTAACAGTATATTTTATTGAATTTTCAAATATAAATATTAAGAGAAAATATCGAATTGTTACAATATGATCCACTGAGCTCCGGCTCACGAACAATTGGTCTTGTCACAAACGCAGATTAACATTAAAAAAATATATTTTTTTAACTAAGATCAAGCTATTTCTATGGAGGATGGGGGCAATTTCACAATGAGTATCATAGTACGATCCAGGGGTTTAAATTTCATAAAGTAAAGCAAAGAATATGGAAAAATGGAGGGAAGCAGAAGCCTCCCTCAATTTTTTTCATATTTGCGGACAATGAAGGCCGATTATAATAATATTTTATAATAAAACAGTGGTGAAGGCTAGAAACCCAGGTATAGTTCGCGGTATAGGTATAGAGCGCGATAGGGGTTCTATTTGAGAGCAAGCGAGATGATATTGAGTTACAGTCAATTGGTACCGCAACTTATTGGTACAATTTCTATGTACTGCGCAGCTTGTCTAGTAGTATACATTAAAGTCTTTGATTTTAACTTATATTCTTTACCTTTCTCCAAGTTGCAATAATTTTTATTGGATGCACCCCTTCCTCCATTAGACATTTATAAATGTTTTTCAACACGGTAGACACATTTTGACGATCAAATTATTTTTGAAATTGAAATTTAATTGAAGGAATACAATATACAATTCAGGGTCTCATCGGAACTGACGCCGCCGATCATCTATATTTATAATGAATTACGCGACGTCTCTTCGGTCACGTACGAATACTAGCTTTAAATGATATTATGTGTCTCGACGGTTGATCGGCGGCGTATGTTCCGTCGTAGCCCCGCAGTGCTATCAGCGAACATCAAAAGAATAGTTTTATTTTTTAACATCATTTTACAATCACGTTTTAGATTTTCCATAATGTTTCTTCATTATAAAAGTCTACGTCTGCGCTTAAGACTTAACACACACTCCACTCAAATGCTGTGCATTTACAATAATAACGTCTTTAGAAAGTGGTCGGAATCAATTACTGCGACTTTATGTACCTATGAAACTACATTCTTAGAATAAATCAATCCGATATTGGAAACTTCATTTGCGTTTTTTAAATCAATTAAAAAAATATAAAATAAGATATATTTTTAATGTTTTCTTAACTGAAGATGGAGTTTAGGCTTTTCGTTTAGTTATAAAAAAAAACTATTGGGTAAAAGGAATATACACTTTTTATAGCATTATTAACTATTGTTATCCATGGTTCCAATCGTTAACTAGACTTTTAAGATTGAATGTCTACTCTAAAATGGCTAATCTGAGAAAAAATATAAGTTTTTTTGACATCTAAATAACTCTAGATGCAATATTTACAGTTTTCATTTAATTAATCCGAAAAAAAAAATCCAGTGTGATTATTTACGCAAAATCATTTTTATCTATATTTAACCGAAGGATCCAGCTGCAATTTACAAAACAACCAAATTAAATTGTATTTCGCAGGCCAGTGCTGACATTCGACCTTAAGGGTCATTTACACGAAAAAAAATCTTGCCTGTTGCATGAAAATAAAATTGAAGCCAACAAATAATTTGCACCGCCTCAATAAAGCCTAAACGATACAAATTATAATTATAAGGCTTAAATTTTATTGATGTAACAGGCATTTATTATTCTAATAAAGAAAGTTACCAGAGCACATTAATAAATGACTAATCAGTTTCTATTATAGGTAAGTACTGTATTCTATACCTACATCTTTCAGCCCGCTTAGAATGCAAAAATAAAAAAATGAAACGTTCCATCGCGTCGTCTAAGCGATACCTATCGTATCGCGTTTATTCAGATACACGATACTATAGAGATAATGAGATGTTTTATATTTTAAAATAAACAGTTTTTAGTAGGTACCTACTAATATGCATTGTAATATAAGTCGCATTAATTATTTCCACCACTTCTCCGGATCGAAAAACAACCCATATTTCTGTATATACAGATAGATAGATATAGTACATCACACACAAAATACAATTAAAATGGAAGTAAAATATCATTGCACATCTTTCAAAAAAAAAATGTCGATAGAACAAAAAAATGCGTACTTAAATAGCTACCTACTTACTTAAATATGTTTAGGGATATCAACAAAGTTAGTTAAAATTTTAAAACTGATTTAAAAAAATATATTTTCAAATATATTTTTGTAGCTGGCAACACCAGCAGGTTTGTTCGTTTTGAAATCTTTGGCTTTGGAGCTTAATTACGTATAACAATTATATTGTCAGTAGAAGTGGTAGAGCCAGGCTGTAAGATAGTCTTGTCTACAGCATGAATGGGTTTGCTCGACCGGGTTGTTACCACTGACTCACAGACAACCGAGATGAAGTAGCACCTCTCTATTGCGTTTCGTATGGTGAGTGAGATATTCATTAGTCCAAATCACACCTCCCCTTCCCAAGCCCTTTCTTTTTTTTACGCGCCCATGATTATTGGCGTTCATGGGCGGTGGAGATCACTTACCATTGGGTGACCCACTTGCACGTTTACGGCTTATGTCATAAATAATAAATTTCAAATTAAATAGACTTTAAAGGTAATAATTATTCCATATCTAAATAGTAGGTACCTATTGAATATACAAATCAGCAGACTAGAATAATAATTAACGAATGAAAACAGTAACCCAGTATTTTAAAATAACTACATTATTATATGAAGTAGGTATGTATTGAAGAGTCTAATAAATATGTATTATTGTGATGTGCAACGATTACCTTATGAATAAAGATTACGACCAAGACGAATACAACAAACGAATTACAACTTAAAATTAACTTGAGCAAAATATTGTTTAACGTAACGTAAAACACATTTTTTTATTTTACACATCTAAGACTAAAAAAGGATTATCCTAACTTCTCGTGGTAACACATTATTTTTAAAATAAATATTTCGAAGTTTATTTCTTTTCTAAATTGTTTACTGCCAATAATTTTAACTGTATATTTTTGCTTGTTATTAAAGATTTCATAAACAAGTAGCTAATCATTTCTAAAAGGTTTTATAAGCATTCCATAGTAATAATTGTGGTTACATAGTATACCAAGGAAAATTAACATTATGCTAAATTTAAAAATAAATCGAATAATACCATTTGAACCATATCAGCAAAAACCATAAACATTTGGTATTTTTAAATAACATAATTGTTTTTATTTAAATTACTGCCGCATTGAGAGACGTCAATTGACTTTAATTATATATCATAAAGTCATTTCTTACAATTCGATTATATTACCACGCTCGTTATTGCTTTATGCTGCATTACTGAATACAGATAAAGTCAAAAATAATAATATGTTCTAGAGCTTTTTTGAGAGTCGTAGCCGGTGCTGCGGCCGCTGCCTTGTACCAAATTGAAAAAATATATATTTGAAGTAGATTAAAAATGCTTTATACTGCGTATAGAAATAATTAATTTTTGACGCTTTGGAAGTATGTATAACCGAATTTAAGAAATAACGATAATTAAAGTGAATTAACGCCACTGAATGTGGCAGTAAGGAAACTAAGTTGAGTAAGTAACTTAATTATTAATTTAGTATTTTTCGAAATTGTTAATAAATAAAACTTCACACACACACACGTATTATCATTAACCCAGTCTTAAATATTTATAATTATTAAAAAAAAGAAAATAATCGGTTATTATCTAACGGCGGTAATAGTAATAATTAATAATTTAGGGAATGGTTGGGGTAATGGGGTACAAGCAATTTATGGGGTAAAAATTAATTGACAATAAATATTCGAAAATTAACTACTGTAACAATTATGACGCTCAAAAGAACATTAATTACAATATTATAAATTGGAATAACGGCTTCAAAAATTGTTAAAACAATTTTTGTTTGTTAACAACTGTACAGTGGCGTGGGTCATACATTGTTATGTTTCCAATTTATTTTTCACGTGCCTTATTTATTAGATACAATGTGTACCTTTAAATTGAATTATTTTTTATATGTGGTACGTGTCCAAAGAGTTCCCTATGGAACTAAAAGTATGTTCCTTTTAAGTTACACTCGTAAATATTTTTTTTTATACAACCCTAATACCACTGCTACATAAAATCCGCGAGCTTAAAAGGGGATCCAGCCCCTTTATATTTATGATTTTACTGTAATTACCGATTTGGTCACACTTATATAACTGATTCGTATACTATCAGATCGTGTATGAAAAATACTAAAAATAGACGATACTAAGTTCCATAATCTAATGAATTCACGGTGACTGGTCGGTCACGCTGTTCGGCAGTTTCGATGAAATACTATCAACGTTACCAAAACCGCAATCAAACTGCATTTTAGCAGCTAAGGTGTTATGCAGTTTAAATGCAGTACCAAAGACCGATGGACTTTTGAAACACTTTCAAAACTGCGCTTTCGAGTTAGTTATTTCAAACCTTTTGTAGACAGATTATAAAAATTAGTATCACTTAGGATTTTGTAAAATATAGTTACTTTAAATAACTAACAAAGTTAACCTAAATAATCCGTTCACGATTTACGTAAAGAAAATAGATAAATTGACTAGACAACTTAATATAATATATAATTATACCAGTTTTCTCGTTTATTTCAATAAGTATTTAGTTCTTCATCCGTAATACATTTATTTGTAGCGTGCTACATGCCGCTTTCTTCCATGTTATATATTGTAACACAAACAGTCTAAGACCGATTCTTTTTCCTTTAGCCATGGCGGAAATATACAATAAACAATAAAACACGACACCAATATATAAAGTCGAAGCGTACTATCACTGCATATTGCTTATAAATCGTAAAACATTGTAAAGAATTCATCAATAAGGAGGATATTAAAGCTAAACATATTGATATGACTATATTTAAATATGGAAAATAAGAAAATTATGATTATGTATTACTGAGTACATGAAACTGTTTAAAACACATACCTATTTAAATTTTAATAAAAATGTATTTATTGCATTTTCATCACTTAAGAAAAGCCACATTTTATTATAAAATCAATGATGCTAAAGTAAAAAAATATCCAATCACACATCCCGTACATATTATACGTACCCATACGAATCCTTAATTTTTTTAAACACATAGATATTATGACATATTTTCGAAATTTATCAAAATACAAGAAACAATTTATACAATAAAAATTTGACATCGTTGGGACATCGTAAAAGTATTTAACATATGTAGAAGAAACTATGTCGATACAATATCTTTTAATAAATACCGATTATACAATAGCCCTAACGTAGTACATTATAATATGGAATAGTACTAAATCATCTAAGGCAATAAATGCCGTCTGTGAACGGCGGAAATATATCTATAAAAGTGATATTACACAGGCAATGAGAGTTTATGAACTACGGCGAGAGATGTCATACTAATTCCTGATATTAAAAGGATGCCTAAATAAAGAATATAATTACAGATTAGGTATGCGACTTGCAAGCAAAGATTACTTTCACATCTCTTCATTTTCAATAATATCTATCAATGATCTTGTCGTGCTTCCGTGGGTAAATATTGCTTTAGATACACGATTATTAATAAATAATTTATATACCTACTTCACAAGTATTTTCATTAGGCCTTTCATGTTTTCTTTATATTCGTAACAAAGCGTAGCGTATATAGGTATGTGCTAACCCTATAGTGATTTGTGAAGCTATTTATTGGAAGCTGAATATCCAAGGTAATTCCAAAATATGTTATTCATAATAATTAAAAATAACCCAAGCCTTTTAGTATTTTATAAATTGAAAGACCAACACGAATATAAAATCTTCGTATAATATAATTTGCCATTGTAATATCATAAGTCTCAATTGCCCGTGCACTAGTTTCGATTATTCCAAAGTTTCACGAATTACAAAACTATGATTAATATACATATAAATATAAGTATAGACATACACATTCTTTGGTACACACAATTACATACAGTAAAGTGGTTAGTCAGTAGAGATATATTTATAAAAACATTTATAAGGCAGATCGTGTAAGGAGATGCCATCGCGGCAGACGGGTGAAAAAACGTTTTAAAAATAATGGGGCACCACGTTAAAAATATTACCTTATATCAAGGTAAAATTATGTTTATCATACGCTGACCACTCAAATATTGAAATAGGAATTAAAACGGAAATTATGTTTTTAATCAGTGGAAGCACAATAAAATACAATACATATGAGACTCACACGTCTGACACGATCGCACCATTTTATCTAGAGATATTAAAATTTAAAAGTAAAGGAAAATATACGATAGATCACAATAAGGTGCGCACTCACTAGCCAGTAGTGACGTTACCCGTGCGCACGTCTATATACGATTACTTGATGTAATTGCTTGTCTATTTAGAATACCCAATAAATAGTAATAGAATCCAGGTTGGTATTATATGGCGTTGCACGGATTAACACTATAATTAAAATATATTATGCATTAATATAAATAAACCTTTGGTATCATTCATTGGTTGACTTTGAGGAAATAACGTACGTCCAGCTAAATGGAAATACAGTTTACTTCCATTTTTTAATAATTATTTAAATTTATGCATCCGTGCACCACCCTATTTTACCAGCCGTATAATAATTTTAGAGTACAATACCCGACCACTATGACTAGGCCTGCTCCCTCCTTTAATCTAAATATGCGTCCTCTATCCACTAGGTGCCACAGTACAGTGGCCTATGAACTTAAAAAACCAACTAGAGTAACTATTGACCGCAAGTGCTAGTCTAATCTGGTTCATTTAGTTTTATTGCTATTTCTATTGCGCTAATTAAATGGTCCTATAGTGAATCACAGGTAAAACATTACATTATTTGACAAATATTGGCACTTATAGGGGTATTCTTTTTATAAAACATGAACTTATTATTAAACAACTTCTTTGGGGTCAATAAAAAATAAGGTTTGATTTTTCCTATAGGTAATATCATGTTGTGATGCATCCGACCGTCATCGAAGATTCTTTTGTATGATAAAAAAGGAAGTATCGAAATCGGTTGGCGTGATATTGAGTTATTCGTCCATTTGTCGCGCACATACTTAATGCAAATTTAAGACTTATATGGTTTTCTCATGGATTCCATTGTCAGAACTGGACCAAATTGAAATGGGACCACACGGGAAGCACCAGCTTTCAAATCAAAAAAGAATTATCCAAATCGGTTCACCCAGTCGAAAGTTCTGAGGTAACAAACATAAAAAAACAGTCGAATTGAGAACCTCCTCCTTTTTTTTGAAGTCGTTTAAAAACTTGCACACTCTTCTGTCTCAGGACAACCAACCAACCAATGCGCCTTGACTTCAAGGTCAAGGCGCACTTTCGATGGCATTCTGATGCATCACGACCCGACACTTGTGTAGGTATTATGGTTTCACTAGTAACCGTGTACCGAGTTTTTCTCGGTTTTATTTTTAATACTTGGCCAAGTTTCTCGGTTTAACTTAACGCATATTTCGCGTCTTAGTAAAATGATAAATAACAATACTGAAAACACTTGATTCAGTTTTCTAAATTAAAGGCGTTGTCTTTGGTTGTCGCCCTGCACTTTTACAAACAAGCTTTATTCCACGATATTACAGTTAATACGAACCGCGTACTCGTACCTTTGAATTTATTCGGTATTTGGTCCAGTACGATTATTGAATAATAAACGAGAACTCGGCCCATCTGCCGTATTCCTTAAATACTACCTAACACAAGAACAAGGCTCTGTTTTTCCATTATTTATTTTAATTATATTCCATTTAATATCTAAATTTATAATCTAGTTGGGGCAATTTTAATATATGATTTTAGATTTAGAATTTTTCCCGTGATCCACAATATCACCATAAAGAATAATAGATATAAGTCTCCGCAAATAAATCTAAGAGAGTATAGTATATATTTACTATGTAAAGGGTTCCTGGAATGGTCAAGCGGTTTGTGCCAAACCATATGTGTTTAATGAAACCGTTTTATGAAACACCAAACAAACCTCGTTAATGTGAATTCGAACTCTGAATTCTCCGAATTCTCGTATGGACGCGTAACACGTCCAATTTAAACGTGATTTCAACACGTATATATGATAAACCTATTAACCACGTGGTTCGTATATGACAAAACGGTTTGACTTCAAAATCTACGTGCTTCAAGCAAACCGCTTGATCGTCTCGGGCCCATATTTTTTTTTATTATTTTTCTGTGTCATATTTGTGCATTACTTTGGATTACGTGTGAGAGTATAATGTTATTTAATATATGGCAAACGGTATTTGGAATTGTGAATATGAAAAACGTCGTAAAAAACTTTGTTATACAAGTTCATATATTTTGTATAAGTTGCTTCAGCCAAGCTTACTCTATGAATTTCTGTTATTTTAATGGTTCATGTAGGTATAAGCAGTAGGCACGCGTCTTTGGTTATTTTATTACTTAGCTTGAAGCGCTCGATTAGCTGTGTGCCTTAATAACATAAAATAAACAATTACAATTCTTCGAGCCAATGACTGGAGTAAGCGATTCAGCTGGGGTAACAAGTTATCGAGCGAAGTATCAAATCTGATAATAATAAGATTACAATACAATATTATTGTGTAGACTCTCCATAAAACTTTACATTTCGGATAAACACAAGAATACATTTCTTATCAACTGTTTGCTATTAAGTAGGTATTAGTTAATATTCACAATTCCATTTACTGTCAGAGATAATACACTGAATCTATATTTCTAGCTAAATCTTTTAATCGAAGTATATATTTTATTTGGAAAATCTAGTAGCGAACCAATAAATTCACTTCTAACTATTAATAAGATTTTTTTCTCATATCGGTAAAGTGAAGCAAAAAAAAACATTCGTTGTTTAAATAGTTCATCGTAATAATTCACAACGTTTTGGTTAACTTGTCGTTTTTTAATTCAAAGGCAAGAAATCAGCAGGTTCACTTTCGCTATCTAAGGTTTTATTTTTGTTTCGTAACGAAATTCTCTTAAATACATACAATATTTACATATCAGAATTTAAAAATGTTAAGATTTTGTGGTATTTAATTCAAACAATTCTTGACGTTTTGTTTTTCTAATAAATTCGCGCATATGTTCCCGATATCATATAATTATTTATAACATTTATTAACACATCCTCTGTCCATATCGCGAGATAATAATATGTTTATTTATTTATAGATTTTACGATTCGATAACAAGATACCCCAAGTTGAAAAAATGGTTGTCTGCTTATGAAAACTATTCTATATTATTATTAAGACATCAATATGAAATTGTCATAAACGTATTGGGATAAAAGTATGAACATTGTTTTAAAGTGGGTAAAATATTATCGTAAAAGTTGGGACAGAGAACGTGCTCAAATATAAATAGATACTGAAAATGCTGAAGTAAATTAATTATTCGATGTCAGAGGAGCTTTCGTGTGTGCATAAGGTAAAGTGATAAGACAACGTGCATAAATTGGGGCAACCCAAGTGTTTCGATACCTCATAATCTTTCATTGTAAAATATCGACGCACCTACGCTTTTGATTGGAGGTACATTTAACGTGATTAAGGATATAAATGCGTATATTTTACATTATATTTGTAATTGTAATAGTTGTGTAAAGCAGAGAAGTTCAGTAGAGGTAGAAAAATTCGATACACATTTTTTACAAAAGAACATTTTGAAACGAGAAATGTAGATTATAAAGAATAGAAAAAATAATCTTATATGCCAATCACTGAGACGCCTGCTCAGACAACGGTAACGCTTTGACTAGGTAATTTTACAAAATTGTACCATAGTTTTGTTTAAACAGAGTTTAGATTTGACAGAGTTTGTATATTGTTTCAAAAGTGTTTCGGTAGATTCACCCACGATTGACGGTCCGTGCGTCGGCAGTCCTTGTTTATAGATGGCCATCTCCCTCGGAGCGGCCGCGCCGTCGTCACTGAAGCTCTTTCACCGCTTGAAGGATCCTTTTCACGTGACCAACTTTCGTAACACCCAGTTCTCTTAAGTCCCTCCTGGCTAGCGACAGCAGCTCTCGTCCTGTGACGTCATGTTTTGCGAACGCGTCTGCGTACTCACCAAGCTGTAGTGAGTCGAGCCAAGTTTGGACCTCCTTGACTCCCCAGGAGCGGACCTGTGCGGCTGTGACGGCGGGAGTGGGACCCTCCGAGACGCTCCTACGTCCTCGCAGCCACCTTCCAGCGCCGCCTTTCTTCGGGATCTAGGATACATGGACATTGGTGAGGGTGACCAGAGTTCTACTTAGGTTACTAATGAGACATATTTTAGGAAAGTAATCTATTCGAAAATAAGGTACGGGTACTATTAACTACTGACAATCGCATCAACTATTATTGGCAGTTACATTAATACGAGATGTAAAATGACGACATCTAGCAACGTTAAAATTGATGCTTTTTTTGGATGCCATGACATGCTAATAATATTTTTTTATTCCATCTAGTGACCAGCGATGGTATAATTTAGGGGTCATAAGAGGTAGCGACTAGAGGGTCAGAAATAATGGCAACATAAAGAAGCATAATTAATATTGGTTTTATATTATTTCCCAAAATTGTATTTGAATCAACACAAACAAAAATTGCTAAAACATTATTCACTCAAAAAACATAATATATTTCATTTGTTTATTGATTTTTAGAAACAGTCACGCTTTTTATATTATTGGGGCAAATTTTTCGGATTGAGGGTTATGACTAGCCCCAAATAAGATTTGTGCCGATAAGTACAAATGTATCTTTCTTCCCTTACTTGCACTAAACACATAACTAAGCATTCATCAACATAACATCCTTTAATCTATTAAACATTAATTCATATAGTATTTTTCTGTTCCTTCCTGAATACAACCAATAACCAAATACCCCATCAACATAGGTAAATATAAAATATACCTAAATATACGTTTTTTCCAGAGTGGTAGAGTCACGCTGTAGACAGTTTTGTCTACAGCGTGAATGGGCCGGCTCGCCCGGGTCGTTACCACTGTCTCACAGAAAACCGGCGTAAAGTAGCAGCTTGCTGCTGCGTTTCGTACGGTGAGTGAGATAGATATCCGGAGGCCCAAATCCCCTCCGCTTCCCAATTCCATAATTATACCTTTCCTTTAAGGTCGGCAATGCGCCAATAATTTTTGTATTGTGGGCGTACATGGGCCGTGGAGATCACTTACCATCAGGTGACCCACTTGCTCGTTTGCCGGCCTATGCTACAAAAAAAAAGTCTTTGTCTGTTCTTTCCTGAATACAATTAACCAAATACCCCATCAACACAGGTAAATAAATAATATAAATATACGTACCTCATCTGCGTGTAAGTACGCGTGTCCATCCCTCACTTCACATCGTGAGAGCTGCATCCTCACAGCAGACGCGGCGCCCGCGCCCGCGCCGCTGATACCACCACTCTCAACTAGCTCCTGACAGCTTTCCACCTAATTTGATCATTTATATTTGTTTCATACATACATACGCACTCACGTCTGTAATCCCCGAAGGGGTAGGCAGAGGTGTAACCAGTACACCCACATTTCGCCGAGCGTATCTCCGTCCCACCATGTGATAGGGGGCGAGCCTATCGCCATACCGGACACAAATTTCGGACTCCGGGCTGATACTGAGCATTTCGTAATAGAAAAACCCAATAGCACTTTACCCGACCCGGGGACCGAACCCGAGACCTCAGCGTTAGCCTCAATCGTAACGCTGACGCATAACAACTGCGCGACCGAGGCAGTAGTTTCATATTGAACAATAATTCTCATGATATCATATGTTTCCGTGTAAAAATGGTGAAGTAACGGGGATTGCTTTCTATGGACTGACATTTTGTAAAGCACGAAATAAAAACAGCGTTAGCTCAGCGGGGAGTGGTACGGACTGTCGAAACGAAATAGCAGGTTCGAAACCAGCCCCAAGAGCATGCAATTCTGACTTTTCTAAGTTACGTGTGTATTCATTGTTAATTATCGCTTGCTTTAACGTAAAAGGAAACATCGTGAGAAACCGGCAGTCCTGCATATATGAGAAGTTCTCCATAACAAACTCGAAGGTATGTGAAGGTATCTCACTCAGTAGAGGCCCGCGCTCAGCAGTAGGAGTTGTATTTAATACATTTTTACTTATGATTAGTAACCGTCATCCACACGACGATATAACGGGTCGCCATTGCGAGTTAGGTTTTGGTAATTGAGAACAATGTAGTAATATTCCTCAATTTTCTCGTATGATTTATGACGTAGAAATTAGCAATTAGAATATGTGTAAATGCACCGCAAGAGCTGCACGCGTTGCATCTATGCAGTTATAGAGTTCTTTGTTTGAAATTAATATGCACGCTCGCGTACGGATCAACGGCGATTACTTTGATGCACGCTCACCCTCTTGTTAGATAGGAAAGTTTAAAGTATTCCCATAATGTTGATTATTTCAGTCACGCAGAGAGTAAGAGAGAAATTTAAAATTTAAAAATCTGAGATGAACAGTGGATGATGACCGCGATCTAAATTCACCTCGATTCACTGTTTTAATGAAAAGTGTCATTGCATAACCAAAAGATGATTGTAGACGTGAATTTATTCATCCTATAATTAAGACGACAATGGTTTTAGGCGGAAATATTCCTTATTATCGCATTATAAGTAAAATAAAATAAATATACCCCATAGTCACACACATAGTTCTGTCCTCTTACTAGGTCAACCTGTATCAGGAACTACGAGGGACTTGCGGTCCCACATCACCCAGACCCGAAACAAATATGTATTTGTGGATCACACAAACGTTTGCCTCAGTTTGGGAATCGAACCCATGATTTCTTGCTTTGCAGTCGGCTACCCACCTACTACGCCACGGAAGCTTCATAAGAGAATGTAGTCTTAAGCACAGGAATATCATCGGTTCTTATGCCTTCATTCCACTTACCTTCTTCTTCCACCTGTCCTTATTACACTCGCAGTGGGGTCGGCGCAACATGCTTTTAACACATGTTACAGAAAGATTCGGCTTGTAGTTTTTGCGATCGGCCTGCCTGACGTCAACCCCTCTGAGGCCAGACTTCATTCCACTTACCAACGTAGCCAAATGTCTTCGCAACTGTGGCGGAGGCAGCAGTTTTCCATCAGCGTCTTGCAACGCATCAGCCTGCGCGGCCACACGGCGGGCTGTTGACACCGCGCTTGACACTCCTTCCGACACTCCGCTCTCACTTATGCATGAGAGCTTCACCTGAATGGAGTGAATTAATTTGGAAGTCTTGTAGCCATAAGTTAAATCGTACGCACTCACGCCTGTAATCCCCGAAGGGGTAGGCAGAGGTGTAACCAGTACACCCACATTTCGCCAAGCGTATCTCCGTCCCATGATGTGATAGGGGGCGAAAAGTTAGTTAAGTTTAACAAAATATGAAGTATCACGCCTGTATTACCGAACTGGTAGGCAGAGGAGTAACCAATGCACACACTGTTCGTGGAGCTTATTTCTGTCCTATGAAGTGATATTAAGCGTGGATTTGAATCCAGGACCTGAAGGTATTCATACTAAGTACTTCCATAGATCAATGATGACGTGAAACAAATCTATTCATTAAATTAATCATGGTATCTGGTACGTAAATCGCAACAACTTAAGTAGCAGAAATGCAAAGACCACACTTTACATCACAAGAGTAGAGGTACTTAACTTCTTATCCGTCCGACTGATCTCAGATAAAATTAATTCAATTCAAAAATCTGTCAGATCTCAATTTGGCTTTGAATACTTACTTTTCCCTACATGATTTTAATGTTACATGAAAAACTTACACCAGAATTACTTCTATGTTAAATACGGTTCTCTCTGTATAATTCTTGTTGGAAATATTTTTCAGTCGACACCTGTGACCCAGGCTCCAATCACGCGGCGAAGGAAATGGGAATAATGTTAAGAAGTTAGAGATTAGCCATTTGCTGGCGATTTTTGATTCAACTACAAGACCAGTTTTATTGAAATTTGGGAGAGAAAGGATGAAGTCTTTAATCTCATACGTCTGAGATTCCTGATAAGAAACACATACAAATACTTACATGTTTCACCAGCGTATTGATGTCATCTAACAGAGCTAGAAGTTGAGCACTTTCTGCTGTTGTTAACGTATCTCGTACATTAACCACACTGCCACCAGAGCTCGAGCCGGCGAGTGCGTGTGCCTTCATTTGTTGCTTTTCATCCCATGTCCTGTTGCGATAAAGACTTATAAGTCTTTATGTACTACCCCATAGAGTTGAAATTGGATTTCACAATTAAGGGTAGTATACAATTCATCAAGTATTTCTGTTCAATATCCAGTTGTTTCATGAAATTAGATAATTTTATTATATTTCATTATTTTTTTTGATACAATACCGTAAGTAAGCGCCATATTTCGTCAAATAAAGGACAAAGATAGAAATAGATGAGTGAGATACTACCCCTTATAAATATATGGGATCAATATAAGCTAAGAGGTTTTTCTTACATGCTGTTTGTTTCATCTAAAAGGGATTTGTGGACTAAAACACTTTAACACGATTTATGTAAAAAAAAAAATGCAACTATACATGGACAAGATCGCGCGTGACCGTCCTGCGGGGTACAAGACGTTGGGGGGACGAGGTTCTCTAGATGTTAGCGGGAGTGGTTGCATTTGTTTCCCTTCCCCGCTGCACAAACCGCCCCCGCTAACATCTAGAGAACCTCGTCCCCCCAACGTCTTGTACCCCGCAGGACGGTCGCGCATGATCTTGTCCATCTATAGCAAGTTAGCTACGACAACATATAACAAGCAGACATATAAAGCCCAATATAAGAGTACAATTCTACAACCATGGCTATTCCATTAACGATAAGTGCACTAGTTGACACCGGTACGACTAAACATCAATTTAGTAGTGCATTGCCTACCTTACTTAGAAGTTTGCTTTGTATTAGCACCGGGACACAGCAATATGTACAGAACACATTCAGTGAGTACGGCAATATGCAGAGTAGTATTGAGATTTGGTAAGAAGTTTAACATAAGGTGGTAAATTAAACTTCTAACATCAAGCAATCGATTCATACAATTCCCAAGATGGCATAGGAAAGTTGCTTTCTTCATTTGTATTGATATCTTCGCGATATTTCCTTATAAATAAGATTATGATTTCATAAATCAACTACATTTTAGAACATGTCACCTTATATTTTATCAAATTACTCCATGGCGCATGATTTACCCCTTTTTGAACACAAACGGTAGAGTAATATTAGGCACATCTATAACTAGCCCATATTGCATAACTTACCCCATCGACCACACACATTGGGGTAAGATAGAGATGGTTAAGTGCCTGTCGCGCAATACACGTAGACCCTAGCAGGCGCAATACCCGCAGAATAATAATAATATCACGACCCTAAACGGTAGGCTAAGATAGGGAATTAGCTGTATAAGGAGCGACTCCTGCAAAGGCTACGGTTTCATGCATATTATTCATTTATTCTCCGCTGCGAGATATTTATATATATAAATTCGTATAATAGAGAAAGCGGAACACCACGCGGTTTTGGTCGGTAGGGCGGGGTAGTCTATTAGGGACGTAGTTAACATACTACCCCATGCTACTTTTACCCCAGAGACAAAATGCATCTAAATCTACACGTCTACAGACCTAAGGCTGGTCTCCAGAGCACGCGACCTGCATAGCATCTGCGCGCGGTTCTTGTGGATGATGCGCACGCAGCCGGGCGGCTGCAGCCATGCCTCGCCGTCCACCTGCACGGGCACGCACTCTTCCCCCAGAATGTTGATCTGGACCGCGCGACACTGTGCGATGCGGTGCTTTTGCAGGTTAATAAGCCGTGATGCGGCCATTTGTGCTGAGCCGAAGACTGCTACAACCTGTTGAGAATTCGGTATGTACACAAACGTATATCATTCTTTTAGCTTGAATGACGAAACGAGCACGTCACTGGCCTGATGGTACGCACCCCGCCTTCCTTCCTTCCCATTAACAGAGGCAACACAACACATAACTTTGAATTACAAAGCACATGCAGTGCACTGTACTGCATTTGTCACCTCGATACATAAGTTGTTAAGTCCAATAATGCCCAGTAATTTCACTGGCTTCAAACACTGATGCTTGGCGGCAGAAATAAATGAAGCAGTGGTACCAACCCAGACGGCCTCTTGCATACGAGGGACTTACGAGCTCTAGTAAAATCAGTATCAGATCTAAGTCCAGTTTAATGAAATATTTCGTAGAAAACTGCATCATAATGAATTATGTTGTTATTTGGCAACATTTTTAGAATGTTACTTAAGACTGGAAGTACTCTAGAGTTTAATTATCTAAATACAAATTTAAATGATCTAACTATATGTGAAATGAATTTACTAATAATTAAATTACTAATCCCGTATCATATATGTCTCGATCTTTCAAGATCTTCTATAATTTTACATAAAAATATAATGAAATATAAAAATCACCACACAGCGCATGTAACAAAAAATTCTCAATTTCTTCTCTTGGGAGGTACTCCAGTTACTTTCCCAAGTCTACAAAAAGACAAATAGAGATAAAAAGTGAAAACTTATACCCACGAGGCATACTGTACTAGTACATTTGAGATAACTCCATTCAGTTTATATTTGATGTGAAGTTAGTAGTAGTTCAGATTATATTTGTCAGCCTCGGTGGCAAAGTAGGAGAGTAACTAATTACAAGGTGATAGGTCCATCGTATGCGAGAGGCCGTCTGGGTTGGTACCACTGCTTTGTCTATTTCTGCCGCAAAGCAACAGTATGAAGCACTGTTGTGTTTCGGTTTGAAGGACATTGAAGCCAGTGAAACTGGGCTCTATGAGACTTAACATCTTATGTCTCTGGATTACGAGCGCAGTCCAAATGCAATGCAGTGCTTTGTAATTTAAAGTTATGTGTGGTGTTGTTTCTGTTTATAGGCAGGCGTGGCGCTTACCATCAGGCAAGTGACCAGCTCGTTTCGTCACTCAAACTATAAAAAAAAAAACTAGTTGTGAAGCCACGGGTTTGATCCCTGTACTAAGACAAATGTTTGTGTGATTTACAAATATTCTGTCAAGTGGGGGTGTTATGATGCCGAAAGTCTTCTACTTCCCGAATTAGTATGAATATAATTGTTTATTGATCATGTCACACCATCACCATTCGCTCTTAATTTCCAAGATTAATGCCCGCTGTGTCCTAGAGTTCACCATGACTTTATAAAATTAATTCATCGACGATTGACCTTTTTACCTTAATAATAGATTTTTTAACCTTTTTACGGTACGCAAGACAACGTATAGAGGTTGATTAAACACCCTTTTATACTATGTAATGGGTTAACCCCATTAATCATTTTATATTTGGTAGTAGAAGGCGCTTAATGTGATTAACCTAGATAAAGTTAATAAGCATTATATATGAAGAATGGCGCCGAAATGGTTGGCCGCTAAAATAAACTATATTGTTAGAATTTACGTAAAGAAGTATCATGAATAGGAAATACCAAATGATGGATATTTAGTTCTATTCACGGTTTATTGGTCACTTTTACAATGTCACACTTGGACTACCGACTGACCACACAGAACCCAGAGAACTGAGAGCACTCGCAGCACTCACAGCACTGTAGACCAATTCTCGTAATTTTAAATGTTCAAAATATCATTCCGATCTAGTCTCAGCGTCAAGAAACCAATAATCAACGTCAAATGTGAACATAGATCGTGATGAGATTGAATGTAGAATAAAAGTTGACTGAAGCCAAAACGGTATAATGCTACTGCTAATGCTAGGTGCATTTGACGTTGACTATTGGTTTAAGAGAATGTCATTTGCAACTTTATTGACGCTGAGACTAGATCGGAATGATATTTTGAACATTTAAAATTACGAGAATTGGCCTTCTGAGCTCCCAATGACGGAGCGCTCTCTTATAAAGCAACTATCACCCCACCAGGCGTACAACTTTTTTACTACTTGCACGGCTATTATTTCGATCTACCCGGCATTACATTCTCGGACACCTTCATTATCAATCGATAAGTGATAAATAAGGGGTCCCCAACAAGTCTGGTGTTGCGATCTAAAAAATGTTGCCTAACAATACAATAAAACAGTAGAATCTATACTGTCTGTATAATAATTTGTTCGCGCATCACGTAAAAATTGTTCAACAGAGGTTTCATTATTACGTTAAACGATACTTTAGTAAACATATCATCATCATCAGCCTGAACTCGTCCCTTGACGGTCCCCCGCCTTCCTCATCCAGCCGCTTCCCACTACGTGTATCAGGTCGTCGGTCCAGCGGTGAGGCGGCTCGAGGTCGGCCTACACTACGCTTGGATAGACGTGGTCTCCACTCTAGAGACGTGGACTCTAACAAAGGGCTTAATCCACCACTTTAAGGTCGCTCAACGAGCTATGGAGCGGGTTATGCTTGGTATCTCTCTGACGGATAAAATCCGGAATACGGAGATCCGTCAGAGAACTAAAGTAACCGACATAGCCCGCCGAATTAGCAAGTTGAAGTGGCAGTGGGCTGGTCACATTTGTCGCCGCAACGATGGCCGTTGGGGTCGAAAGGTGCTAGTAATAATATAACCTAAGAAAATTTTCACTGGGGCGGAGCTGCGAGAAAACATGTTTTTTTATGGCAAAGCCGTCTAACGAGCAAGTGGGTCAACTGATGGTAAGTGATCTCCACCGCCCATGTACGCCCACAATACAAAAAGAATCATGGGTGCGTTGCCGACCTTAAAGGAAAGGGAAAATTAAGGAATTGGGAACAGGAGGGGGTTTGGGCGTCCGGATAGCTCACTCGCCGTACGAAATGCAGCAGCATGCTGCCGGTTTTCTGTGAGACAGTGGTAATGACCCGGACGAGCCGGCCCATACATGCTGTAGACAAAAGTGTCTACAGCGTGGCTCTATAACTCATAAATTGTCAAGTTCGTTCCTTCAACTTTGCGGTCTTCCGCGACGTCTCCTAGCCATGTAGGGTTTAGTCCGTTACCAGCCCAGCTAGATATATAATAAAAAACACCCTACAACATTTCAAGTATATTTATATTATAATTATGTATATACAGACTGCCTCGGTGGCGCAGTTGTAATGCGTACGCGTTACGACTGAGGCTGACGCTGAGGTCTCGGGTTCAATCCCCGGGTCGGGTAAAAGTGATATTGGGTTTTTCTATTACGAAAAGCTCAGTATCAACCCGGAGTCTGGAATTTGTGCCCGGTATGGCGATAGGCTCGCCCCCTATCACATAATGGAACCGAGATACGCTCGGCGAAATGTGGGTGTACTGGTTACACCTCTGCCTACCCCTTCGGGGATTACAGGCATGAGTGCGTATGTATGTATGTATATATATATTTAAGTTTACCTCAAGTATACGATCATCAAATGAAGGCGCCAGAAAGATGTCATCACCTCTGGTGCCACCCCAGAAGTTTGTGCCGCCCATGAACGAAGGTATGTTGAGGACCACGATGCCTTGTAGTTCTGGAAGGGGTATTCTCTGCCCGTCGCATTCCAGCTGAACACGTTGACCTAAGTGCCTGATGGGTAATTGTTAGAATTAATTTCAGATTGGGGTAAGTAAACCAAATCACGAATTCTTCTTTCAAATTTACTTTTAGTAAGAGTCACGTCTTCGTAACTTTTTTAAAAATAATAATTTTGCAACTCCAAACACGAAATGGGGTAAACCATTAATTAAATTTTTCTTAGTGATTTGTTAGGTTTACGCAAATATTATACATTGCAATAAAATTAGTTTATACGGACTTTATCGCGGTTTAATTTTTATTTTAGTCCGACGTTTCGAAAGCCTTTCCGTGACCACGAAGGCTGCGAAGCTTTGCCATGCTGTGGAAGGGTTTGTGCCACTAACAAAACAAAAACAGAACTATCGGCTTGTGGTTACCCCGTCGTGGATTACAGGCGTGAGTGCGTATATACGTATGTACTTAGTGCACATTGCATTATGTGGTGTCGTTAAGCTTATCAGTGTATAAAGAAAAAAAAACTCACCTATAAGTCCTATTAACCCACTCCTTCGACCCTAGCACGCCATACCACATATAATTCCTAGCTCTTGATCTGCACTTCTCAGGGTGCTCTTCCCTTTTATTATGGAAGTCCAGGGTGATCTTTGCATCAATACCAATTCCGAAGTAGTTGTTCATCACGGCCCTTTCGTAGAACCCCTCCAGAAGGGTCTCATCAGGGTCCATTAAAGGGCTAACCGCTGCGCATAGGGCATCAGCGTTTGCTAGCAGGCATTGACTGATGAAGCCCTGTGTGACGTGGGGCCAGGCTGGCAGTTGGACTAGCGGGTTGATGATGGGCAGTTTCTTGGACTTCTCGCTGACGTCGGACTTGGATGAGACTCTTGGTGTTCCGCTGGCTCCTCCTTCTCCCCATATTGAGGATACTGATGTTGATAACCTGCTGAGATGTTGACAAATTGATTGTGATGCTTTTTGGGCATTTATAGCTGCCGTAATCAGACGTCAATTTTAAGTGTTCATAAGAAAATTTGTTAGTATTAGATGATTCCTCAGATAGGGCAATTAAGACGTTTTCTATACTCTATAAGTAAGCGTAAAGCATATTTTGTACTCAGTAACGAAGCATCAAGCATTAATTGGCTTTAAGTGTGGAAATAATCGAATTGTAAGAAATGGATTAGTAGTAATTAAAATAATTTGAGGTTTATGAGTGGGACAGATAATGTACAAATACATAGGTTCCATTCATTCATAGGTCCATTAACCTAAAAAAAGGCAAGTGAGATAGAATGAAGCCCCATTTACACGGGGAAAGTTTCTCGTGTATATGGTGAGTGAGCCGTCTGAATTCTTCGCACCGATAGTAGTCAGCTACGTAGTATAATAAAGTAGAAATAACACAACAATTTCTCGTTTTCCGCTGTTATAAAAAAAAAACGTTGAAGATTTATAAAACTTACTTGTCAGGTTCTCCGGGCTTAAAGAGGCTGCCACACGATATCCTCCTGGTCGCAGCTGGAGAACAGCTCAAGAACTTGCCGTACTCAGGATCAGACCCCAATAATTTCGGATTATCTGACTGCCTCCTTTCCCTAGTGGTCCCTATGCTGGGCTCTGGCGAGTGGACGCTCAAGGTATCTGTACCCTGGTCGAAGATATCACTTAGGACTGATGCCATACGACTTACGCATGTCTTTATACTTTTCTTGTCTTCACTGTGTGATGGAGACGGTGGTTCCACTACAACGCTTACTTGAGGGAATGTTGGAAGATCTAAACTTGCTTTCTGAGCGTCAGGTTTTATATCCTGATGTTTGGAACTATCATCATGCTTTATCGTCTCTTCAGCAGTCTTTGGAAGTAAATGTTTGAGACTAGAATCATCAGGAACACGCTTCTTAAAACTTTTCTTCATTTGTTTTTTGAAAGACTTTCTAGCGATGTCATTGCCTTCTTCAAATTGTGCTAAGCTGCAATACTTAATTTGCTCCTCTACTTTCGTTGCATTTTCGATGTAGAATACTCTGTTCTCGAACCCAAATTTCTCCACATCACCTTCTTTCTTCTTAATTTTTGACATATACTTTAATTTCGTTTCGTTGTTCTTCTCCAAACTTGGGTTTCTACTATCCATCGCTATATCGGACACCGTGTCTGATGTAAACAGCGTTGTATCATCAGTGTATGTTTCATTCTCTCCATTCTTCCCCATCATTGCCAGTAGTACTTCTTGTCCAAGCATCGAACTTATATCGTCCATAATAGATTCTCCATGCAATGTCTCCGAATTGACGTAAGTAGTGTCCGACACTTCTGGCGAGTCTATGTGACCTATACACGCTGCTTCCTCTATTTCTCCAGGTTTAGCATCTATGATCTCAGACATAAGACTGAAATCGTCGCTGATATTAGACCCTTCTGAACTACTAGCTTCAATTTCCAAATCAATACTCGACAGTTTTCGATCTGGAGAACATTCTCCACTAGTTGGCGTTACGCGTGCATTTATCTCTTGGAAATGTATATCATCCGTGTAAGGTTTGTCGATATCTATAATGGTCAATTGGTCCGATTCATAAGTGTCACCCTGTATTATTGAATCTCGTCTATCGCTATCGTCCGAAACAACTAGGTTCGGTATCGTAAGGCTGCTGACGTTAAGCCCGCGTTCCTCTGGCCTGAACAGATTCCTGCAGGAGCTAGTATCACAGGAGGAGAGATTGGACAGCGACAGTCTGTCCTGTGGGGAGGTTGAGCTGGTCTTAGTTCGATCTGCTTTATCCACTTCTAGAGTAAACGAATCTGGTGGGTTTGAACTTATTAATTTTGCTATGTCTTCATCTACGTCTGGAATGCTGTAAGAGATAAACGTGGGATAATTTAACACTCCAAGCTCGGTGTAAGTGGCTCTTGCGAGCTCTACGACCCGCGTGGCGGATATTTATATAATTAAAAAGATTAAAATCTTATTCCGTCCAGGTAAATAAGATAAGGTAAAAGTATGAAAACGTCGGTAATATTATTCACATTTGAGAAATTTGAAGATGAAGGAAAACATTGTTATCTTAGAATATGTTTATTTAAAGCGGGGAATAACTACTTTATTATGTTTCATGAATCTAAATTACTTAAATAAGCTTTACGCGTGTACTGTGCTACGAGTATATAATACCTACAGAAAATAAATTGGGTATTCACTGACAAGTCCGTACACCGATACAATATCGCTACGTGGGATTGTTTGTACATAGTTACGGGTACCGGCATATGTCGTGAGCAGAAACTTCATCTGGACAATCATTAATTTATAGATCTGATTGGCGGAATGAGGGAGGGTGGTACACTGACACTTCACATGATTGGTTCATCAGTGGATGCTCGTCGTTTATTGGACTATAAACCGCTCCAACCACTGTCCGTCTGTGCTCACGACTTATGCACTAACTATACTATTGAGTTTGTTGACACAGTGAGAATATTGACGATGTACTCTCTCGTGATGAAAGAGATGGCGCCTTAGTGAAATGGAGCCACGACATACATAAAGCTCTGAAATTAGCTAACCTAGAAAAGAGACCATATGCTGGACCTAGAAAAGACCTAGGCGTCTGTGCACTTACTTGTCAGGTTGCATGGACGCGGCGGATACCGCTGAAGCAGCAGACGAGCGACGGCTATCCGCGAACGCCCGCGGCACCGGTAATGACAGGGATGCGACGGGGATATCCGCGGGTATATCCGCTGGGATATCCGCTGGCGTATCCGAGGCACTGGTGGTATCCGCCGCCGCCTCCACCGCACCCAAGACCGGTCCCGCTGAGGTGTCGCATGTGTCACAAGATTCAGATTCTTGCGACACACCCTGTGTAGAGGATCGAGCTATTTGATGTCCTCTTATTTTTTCTAATATATATCTTATATTAAAATTTATCAGAAAACTTAGTCGAATTTAAAGTAAAACTTTTATCCAAGTTTAAATCCCGATAAAGGCTACAAATTGCATTTTATTAAATACGCACTCACGCTTTAGGCAGAGGTGTAGTCACATTTCGCCAAGCTTATTTCCATCCCCTGATGTGATAGGGGGTGAGCCTATGCCATACCGGGCACAATTCTAGACACCGGACTGATACTAAGCGTTTCATTAAAGACGAACCCAATATCACTTTTACCCGACGCGACCCGCGGATCGAACTCTAGACCTCAGCAATCATACCGCGTACGCATTACAACTTACAACTGCGCTACCGAGACATTAATTTTATACTGACTAGTACACTATACCTGATAGTAAATAGAGTGAAGACAAATATACCTAATGCCTATCATGCGTTCATGAAAGGTCGCCAGAATTGTGCCGGCCTAAAACAATCTAGAATATAACCTCTTAAGGGCAAGGACTTTAATGTATACTACTAATAGCTGCGCGGTACATAGAAAATGTACCACTAAGTTTTTTTTTTTTTTTTTTATAGTATAGACCGGCAAACGAGCAAGTGAGTCACCTGATGGTAAGCGATCTCCACCGCCCATGTACGCCCACAATACAAAAGTATTATGGGCGCGTTGCCGACCTTAAAGGAGAGGGATAATAAGGGATTGGGAAGGGGAGGGGGATTTGGGCCTCCGGATATCTCACTCACCGTACGAAACGCAGCAGCAAGCTACTACTTTACGCTGGTTTTCTGTGAGACAGTGGTAACGACCCGGACGAGCCGGCCCATTCATGCTGTAGACAAAATTGTCTACAGCGTGGCTCTACCACTCTATGAAGTTGCGGTCAATTGACCGTAACTCAATATTACCATCTTGCTTACTCTCTACTAGAACCCCTATCGCGCTCCCTGTCTGTGAGCTGTCAGACTCCCGCGTTATGTGACGCAATTTCACTTCTAAACAGCCCGTCTAGTAGTATACATTAAAGTCTTTGCTTAAAGGGTCAAACTTGGAACATCCCGCTTTTTGTTGGAGTTTAAAATATACCAGGTGTAAGCTGACCCGTTCCGAAACCCAAAACGGTAACAGAACACTACCTCAACATAAATGGAAAACACTATTATTTTGCAGCAATGCTAAAGTCGGGGTTAATGATCCGCACGCATTACGGCGCTCCAATTCTCAGTAGGTATATAACGGTTTTTTTTATTGGCTTTACATTAAAAATAAACTTTATATAAAAAAAAGGAAAGGAAAGGCCTATGTCCAGCAGTTGACGAATTCAGGCTGATGATGATGATGATGATGATAAAAAGAAAGATTTTAAATACGACTGCCTCGGTGGCGCAGTTGTAATGCGTACGCGATACGACCGAGGCTGCCGCTGAGGTCTCGGGTTCGATTTCCGGGTCGGGTAAAAGTGATACACTCGACGAAATGTGGGTGTACTGGTTGCACCTCTGCCTACCCCTTCGGATATAACAGGCGTGAGTGCGATTTTAAATATTATTTGAATGAAATTTTGCCTTTTTTTTTCGCTCTTACACCCAGTATAGTAACCTGCACAATCTGCCTTTAGTTAGCCAGCTGTTTGTGTCAAATAACTTTATCGCGGAAACTGCAATTGTGATTCGATATTTGGCACAGTTGTGGGAGACACTTTAATTAAGAACTAAAGGCATGATTCATCGCAATGCGGTAGGAAGCGATTCATTACGTAACTCGCGGTGCATGTGGAATGGAATCGGGGTAAAGTTATTATTATAGAACATCCTGTATTTCTCTTGTGTTTTATTTTAGAACAATGTAAGAAATGTTGATGAAATGTGGTTATTTTATTACACATCCTGTATTTCTCTTGTGTTTTATTTTAGAACAATGTTAGAAATGTTGATGAAATGTGGTTATTTTATTATAATTATTTTCGATTAGCGATATTCATAAATGACAAGACCAGCAGCTCGCGTGGCTCGCTTGATGGTAAGCGCCACGGCTGCCCATAAACAGAAGCAACACCACACGGAGCTTTTAATTACAAAGCGCTACATGGCATTGGACTACGCTTGTCACCCCGAGATATAAGATGTAAAGTCTTATAATGCCTACTGCTTTCACTGGGTTCAATGTCCTTTAAACATAAACTGACAGTGCTTACACACTGTTGCTTGGCCGCAGAAATAGAAAAAGCATTGGTTATTAACCCAGATGATCTCTCGCATAGGAGCGACTTACCACCTAGTAAACGTTAATAAATAAAATGTCGTGTATTCTATACCTACTACATTTTTTAAAGTACTGGTGACATTCAAGTTTTAATCGCATGGGAACAGCCAAAAAAACGTGTTTGAGAAAATTAATAAACAAGAATTAGAAAAACCAGACTTCGTAAAAATCTTTACCCGCAGGTCATTAACATAGCCTTTTAAGTATAAATAGATTATATAATTAGTATAATAAATAGATTTAAACTTTGCAAATATTTAATATAAAAGGCCAATTTTGTTCTGTCAAGTACATTGCTAACAATTCCACTAAATTATCAACTAGTACGAAACTAATTAGCTAAATTTAACATAAAGTCATTGTGTTATTTCTGACACTAAGTAGTTATAATTTGTGGCTAATAAATACTAAGTCAGACTAGACATATGAAATTAGAATAATTAAATTCCGTGGCGCAGCGGGCGAGTAGCCGGCTGCGAAGCGAGAGGCCGTGGGTTCGATTCCCACACAGAGACAAATGTTTGTGTGAACCACAAATATTGGTCTCGGGTCTGGGTGTTGTGGGACCGCAAGTCCCTCGTAGTTCCTGATTCCACGACACAGGTTTACCTAGAGTGGGGTCAGGACTATGTGTGTGACTGTTGGGTGTATTTATTATTATTATTATTAAATTATTTGGCGATATAAAATACAATGCCTCGGTGCCGCAGTTGTATTGCGTACGCGTTACGATTGAGGCTAACGCTGAGGTCTCGAATTCGATTCGGATAAAATAATATTGGGTTTTTCTATCATGAAATGCTTAGTATCAATCCGGAATCTGAAATTGTGCCCGATATGGCGATAGGCTCGCCCCTTATCAGCGTATCTCGTAGAGGTACCTCTGCCTACCCCTTCGGGGATTATAGGCGTGAGTGCGTTCTACATTTTTAAAACAACTGCCAAAATAAATAATATTTTTTTTAATTTAAATATCATTTTATCCGAATCGAACTCGAGACCTCAACGTCAGCCTCAGTCGTAACGCGTACGCATTACAACTGCGCCATCAATGCAGTAGAAACTATTAATGTAGTCTACAAACATTAAGGTTGTAGTGTATTATTATTCTTAAGTAGTAAGTTATAGTGACTGCCTCGATGGCGCAGTTGTAATGCGTACGCGTTACGATTAAGGCTGACGCTGAGGTCTCGGGTTCGATCCCCGGGTCGGGTAAAGTGGTATTGGGTTTTTCTATTACGAAATGCTCAGTATCAGCCCGAAGTCTGGAATTTGTGCCCGATATGGCGATAGGCTCGCTCCCTATCACATCGTGGGACGGAGATACGCTCGGCGAAATGTGGGTGTAATGGTTACACCTCTGCCTACCCCTTCGGGGATTACAGGCGTGAGTGCGTAGTAAGTTATAGTAGTATGCATAAATGTACACATATTATGTCGTTAATATTTTAGATATTTCATCCCTTATCTCCAGCCTTTATTAATAGATTAATGATTCTCATATTGGGTTAATATATTAAAGGTTTCACAGCACCACGACACTGGTAAATTAAGTATAGAAATATATATTTCGTCTTTATCTCGTCTCTGCATCACCCACAGTTAGATCGGTAGAGAATAACTTTGGCATCAAGTCCACCTATACAGTATGTAACAAAAACCCTGTTGGCCCTTTCAGGGTCGTGAAGCTATCTTCAATATTTATTTTAGTTAAATTAAAAAAATTATAAACTGTAGCGAGATATTATCCTTACACAGGTGGCTTAGAAAAATTAACATATTTTTCTGAAAAGTGATGAACAGCTGACTCATGTGTCGTACTGACGTATATGGGCGCGCACGCGGCGCGGCGCGTTTGATGCACGTAGACGCCGCAACTTGCTATCTCGCTCTGGCTCCGAGACATCGCTCTTGCAGAGGTAATCAATCGAAATACGGATCACAATAAAAATAATACAATAATTAAATTATAAAAAATAAATATAATAATTTTTATAGTCTCATTTTAGTAAGCGAGTTATTTCATTACGTTTGAATATCGATTCTGATATCACAGTTAAAACGCCCAACAGGGTTTTTGTTACATATTGTATACATGTTATGGTTATTATTATTATTATGTTGTAATCAGGCAGGCAGTTTGTACAACTGATGTGCCTGTATCCTGAAGATCTATATCTATCTTTACCTCTATAAAGTTTAAATAAATAATTATATTGACCTGTGGGTATATAAGCGTGAGCGTGCGCACGAGCGAGCGTAACGCGCGTCGCACGCTGTCGGCGCGGCCCGTCAGCGCGCACCCGCGAGCCGCCCAGTTCAACTGCTCCTGTCATACAACAATTACATATTGAACACCACTGCTTACATATTACCGTATAATATCGTTGGTACTTATAATATGTCGCCCATTTTTCGATGAATTATCTTACTAATATTATACAACGTGTTACAGAAAGGTGTGATCATATTTAATCAACGTATTTTACAACCCATAATACCAAATTTGATTGCATTGCTAAAACATAAATAAAACATTTTTGTCGAATGATTAACATGAGTATTCATGATGATGTTTGATACATGTTGTATTCGATTTGCAACTTAGGACAACATTAAATGATAATCAGCAAAATTTTTGTCTCACTACAGCATTGTTATTCTTGCTCAAGCACTTTACTTACTTAATAGGGATGTGATCCATCTTATCGATCGTAATAAACGAGTGATTAAGATTAAAAATACAGTTAAGGTGTAAAGTTTTAGGATGTCGAAATTTTAATAAGATCCGTTACATAAAGACTCACTGTCAGATGTATGTAACATCCCATAAATATGACCACGTCTTTCTGTAACACGTTGTATATGTAAAAGTGTCGATGTTGTGATTTTGAATGTTTATTCAAACACGCCTTATAACAGGCGAACGGATTTGGATGAAATTTGGCACAGACGGAACCATGACCCGAATAAGGATATAGGATAATTTTAATATTCTTTTAATTGGATAACGGAATAAACTTCCACGCAGGCGGAATTACGAGCAAAACCTAGTATAGTATTATGGCCCATATGCTGCGACCATGAATCAGCGTAAAACGTAACATCCATATTTTTTTATTATTACATAGCTTTTTAGGAGTTAATTTCAAAAATGAGAAACATAAATAATCATTTAAAAATTTCTCAACTTAATTTTTTTACATAATTTTTTTGCTTATGTCACACGAAGATATATTTTGAAGTAAAACATTTTTGGTCGCGATTAGAGTAAAATTAGAATTTAAATATGACGTTTAATTCTACTTTAGTCGCGACTAAGGGATCGATCATTTGTTTCACGTAGTGTCAAGTGAACTAAGTTGTACGCGTTCTTTTTCAAGTACCTCACAGTTACCGTTGTTTATTCTAAAGCAATACAAAAATAAAATCTCAACAACAATCATTGTTCTTGCCTAAAATAGAAAATAAATCTCCAATACCCACCTTTTCAGTCTTATCAATGCTTCCCTTCTCGGCAACGGCTTGCGCTTCCGGCTCGCTATCGCTTGTTGTCTCGAGTGGCTCCCAAGACCTGTACAAATATCGTATTACTTTTATTTCTCAATTTGTTTGGAGATATCGTGAATATTATTTACAGTGTTTCAAGCATGTACATGTTTATAAAGGGTATAAAGCAAAAGCTTCTAAAAATAAGACAGGTACCTAGTGCTGGTGATTACGGACATGATACAGCTAAAAAAATCGCGAAATAAAACTGACTACTTTTTTATGCAGCATCATGTTTGGATATATAAATACAACGGTTATGCATATCATTTCGTTAAAATGGGTATTTTTCTAAATAGAGGAATGTAACGCTAGTAAAAAAACAGCTGACACTTAGGGTTAACGGCCATTAGGCACGCACGAGCGGTGCGTGCGTTGTAAAAAGAATAGTAAGTTTTATTTCGCTCTTTTTAGTGTTGTAAAAAGAATAGTTCGTTTTATTTCGCTCTTTTTAAGTGGTATCATGCCCATCACAAGCACTATCACCTCGCTTAGTTTTCGGAAACGTTTCCTTTCAATATTTCTAAAAGTATAAAAGTTTACATATAACAATCTTCCGCGATGGCGATATTAGTAACTTCATATCATATTCATCTTCATCATTGTATTTAAGGCAAATCGTTATATCACGCATCTCACGCTTAGATACGAGTGCAATTATGTCTTCATCTTAACAAACATCAGATATATATTTTCCTAAATGTGTGTAATGGTAAACGCTATAGCTGCCCATAACAGTACACAGTTCAGGACTTTTAATCCTAATGTTTAAATACAACAGAGTTTGCATAGAGTTTGGTTTCCCAAGATACAGGCTTTGCCTAGTTTGGGAACCCCTGCAGTAAATCTGGTGTATATATTTTCTCATTCTATGAAAACATTGTATTAATTTTTAAGTCTATATAAGTCTGATGTTTAATAAATGATATTATTATTATTATATTGATTGCTTAAATCCAACTGCCCATTCCCAACCCCTTAATTACCACTTTCCTTTAAGTTTGAAGGACATTGTATGGACATTATGAGAACGTCTTATGTAGGGTGACGAGCGCAGTGCCATGCTCTGGTTCATAACTCGAAGTTCTGATTGGTGTTGCTTCTGTCTATGGGCAGGCGTGACGTTTATAATCAGGTGAACGACTTGCTCGTCCCGTCATCAACGCTAATAAAAAAACATATCAGAGATAATAACAGTTAATCAAAACGAATGTCATAAACTCACTTGCATCTCCCATGGTCATGCGCGAGATGTGCCCTAGCATGCAGCAGCAGCGACACAGCTCGTCGCAGGCGATGTGCCGCGCGCGCCGCCCCGCCCCCCGCGCGCTCCCCCACCGCCGCCAGCCGAGCGCACCCCGCGCGGAGGGACGAACTCGCCACGCAGCTTACCTCACCAGCCTAGGTATCGTAAATGCATACATAGATAAGTTCATGCCTCTATCCTCGAAGGGATAGAAACCATCCCATTCACACCGGCTACTGCAATTCTTGTAAGCCAGGATGGACAATGGCTCTCGTCAGGGCAGGTGAACTGACAAGATAAGTGAAGTGAATAACCTCGGATCAGTCATAAAGATTGACGAGATCTCTAACATTTATAGTTAGCACGATCCGGTTCGAAGGATCATGGTCCTTCAAGCCGGATTATAGTAAAAAATTATTATTCTAGTATGACAACATTACTTTGTGTACCATATTTATAAAAGGTAGAGCAACGCTGTAGACAGTGTGTACAGCATGAATGAGCCAGCTCGTCCGGGTCCGTCCACTGTCTCACAGAAAACCGGCGTAAAGTAGCAGCTTGCTATTGCGTACGGTGAGTGAGATATCCGGAGGCCCAAACCCCTTCCCCTTCCCAATTCCTTAATTATCCCTTTCCTTTAAGGTCGGCAACGCACCCTCTGACTCTTTTGGTATTGTGGGCGTACATGGGCGGTAGAGATCACTTACCATCAGGTGACCCACTTGCTCGTTTGCCGGCCTTTACCACAAAACAAATTTAAAAATAGTTTCGTATTATGATTGAAATATCTGGAGGCCCTCATCCGCCCCTTAATTAACCCGTTCCTTTAAGGTCGGCAATGTATCCATAATTTTTCGGGTAACTATCTATTGTGGATGTTCATGAATTACTATTAGTTGATCCACTTGCTCGTATGCCGGCTTCTGCTATAAAAAATCACAGAACAGAGAGAAAAATAAAGTAAAAATAGAAGCACAGAGCATTCCAAAAAATATTGAAGTAGCTCGCATCATCTGTCCACCGTTGTCAGATTTATAAAGGGTTACCTTAAATAGAACCAGTTGACCCCGGAAAACGCGTTTCATCCGAATTAGACACAACAGCGGACTTTGCATCATGTATACAATCGCCGCCAGATGCAAACATTATAATATTAAGTAACCTCTCTTAAGCGAATGTAAGATGTCATTTTCGTCTTTCATAAAGTTTAATACATGTATACCTATTATTTAAGAAATTTATTAAAACTTAGTGCACTTTTGATTTTAGTTTGAAAAGTTATTGCTTCCGTAATGAAGCTATTAATTATTTACAAATGAAGCTTATAAACGTCGGTATTTGGCAAAATTATTTTTCACCTTACCGTTCCGTATATTCCCCATAGTGCCTCAATACAACTTGTATGAAAAATGAATGTTATTAAGGTCGAATTTTGCTTGCTAAAATTCGTACGTGTGCGTGTGCGTGTACGTAGTGCGTCGTAACTGATGTAGTAACAAACCTGCATAATGTCCTGCAGGTTTCTAAGAAGCGTAGTTTCCTCGAGCAAGTCTGGCGGCACGGGAGGCGGCGGCGGGGCCGATAATGCTCGCTCGAACGTCATTATTGACCACCTGTTAGAAGAACGCTGCTGTAACTAAGTTATCTGTGAATCACGTCGTTTCTTTTAAAAGTCACGTTTACCCGCAATAACTTTCGAGTGGAAATAATATTTATTAAAAGATTCTGAATCAGCGGTCTAACATTGGTACCAACCTCGTAATCCTCATTTATACTACAAAGTTACACACGAGAAAGACCAAGTTAATAGTGTGCCAAGCGTAGTGTGACAAGGATCTTTTAGCACCTGGCAATCCAAACTTATGCCATCTTCACATGAATTATATACAATTTACATACTTTAGTTTCATATCCACGTCCCTTAGGAACGTCATCCATGCGTTAAAGATTCTTGTTGCATCATGTTAGTAAGGCGTGATATTCTTGTGTCATTGTACTTAGTCGAGAGAATAAATAAATAAATAAATACACCCAACAGTCACACACATAGTCCTGGCCCCACACTAGGTTAACCTGTATCGTGGGTATCAGAAACTACGAGGGACTTGCGGTCTCACAACACCCAGACTCAAAAAAATATTTGTCGGTCACACAAACATTTGCCTCGGTGCGGGAATCGAACCCACGGCCTCACGCCCACTGCGCCACGGAGGCTGTCCCATATCCAACAGTTAATCTACCAGTCACTAACAGTGTCAGGCCCTATTGACATACTACACCTGACCCTACATACTATTATCAGTTCTTACCTGTTGAGCATCGTAGTGGAGTGTAACGATGAATTAGCTGCTTTAAATTCAGCCCAGCCCCATGCCAAGTCCTCATCAGTTCTAGAAAAGACTAAAGTTCTCACCTGTCAAGCATCTTGGTGGAGGCGTGTTCGTACCATTTTTACTGCAGATTCAAGGCAATTCAGCTCAACACCAGATCCTCACCAGTGCTAAAAAAGACTATATCATACATTTAGTTCTCACCTGTCAAGCATCTTGGTGGAGGCGCGTTCGTACCGCTCTATCAGCTGTTGTAAGTTCGCAGCGTCATCGCATGAGGCTCCCCAGCCCAGCACCCTTGCCAAGTCGTTACCGGTGCCCAGTGGAAGGACCGCTGTTTGGACTTGCTTCTATGAATATCAAACATAATGATAGTTTAATCTTAATAAACAAGGAGGAACAGACGAGGTTGTAGTAGAGGTGGTTATCAGGCAGGATTTTTTTAATCTATCTATTTAAGCCAATATAGTACGAATGCCCTGAAAGAAGACGACAGAAGCAATTGAAGGAGTTCGGAATTAATCAAATAAAGCATTGTTTTAAGGGTACGGACAAAAATATTTACAGTCAGACTTACTACTGATTCCTACAACGGTCTTACTACAGAGGATGCTCAAGATCGGGCGAAGTGGAGGCGTCTTAGTGGGAAGGCGGACCCTTGCAATGGCCGGGATAACGCCAGGTAGAAAGAAAGAAAGACTACAAGATACAAAAAATATTGACGATATCTCACATGCATTTCAAGCTTGTCGACTTCCTGCAACACCCAGCCGACTGAACCATCCCCCGAGCACACCAGCACTCGTAGCGGTGCGAAGTGCCTGAACAGCCTCAGTCCAAGCCTCGGCCCCGCTCCACTTAGCTCGAACACTTGAGCAGGATTCAGTAGCTGTTTGAACCGACGGAGGAACTTCACACCTTGGTTGTCACCTGGTGGACACAAATATTGATTTATAGCGTAAAATATATCAGTTTTAGAACAGAGCAAAGATGCGTAAACATAATCTCTCTATTCTAAAAAAAAGTAATTGGCGCTGCCGCCGCCGCTGCCAAAAGCTTGTCACGCCATCTCCTCCGAAACCGCTGGGGGTCGAGACCGATACCAATCGATGCAGAATAATGTGGGGAAGAAAGTAAGATATGTCTCACATTCGTCGTACTTTAAGTTTTTTTTTATTTTATGTTTTGTGGAAAAACATGGGCAACGCCCCTAGTGAATTAAAATATGGTAATCATCTTTATTCGCTAACTGCTAGACACAGATCTCTTCTTTAACATGCCAAATGAAATTATCCCATGGACTAATTATACAATGCAGTTGTAAATATCATTTAAATATCTAAATATAACATAAAAGAAATGTTTAATTACATACAATGTTCCCATTGTAATCAGGACTTAAAACACATCCAAGTCCTAAACATATGAGACTTAACAATCTATGTCTCGGCGTGACGAGCACAGTCCAATGTTTATTGTTTATTGATCAGTATAACCCAGTACATAATTAGTATATATGGTACACTAGCCTCCACACTATTCACAAACTTCACAACAGTTCCAGAAACCAAATCCATCAACGGATCTACTGCTGACGAAGGCTAAGCGGCTAGGCATTGGGAGATCCGTCAGTCACCGAAGCCTGCTAAGTGGAGTCAAAGGTACCATAAACTAAATTACTTAATGCACTCACCAGATCTGCTGTTGACGAAGACAATAAGTGGCGAGGCGTTGGGAGGTCTGTCAGGCACCCATGCATCATCAGGTCCTACTGAGTGGAGTCTAGTAGGAGGTACCACGGACGCTCGCGCCGGGCCTAGAGAGCAACTAGCCCGCCAGTTAGGCTTGCAGGCCGCGTGCACACACTTCCTACACCAGACGCATCTGAAGTCTTGTAGTCTGGGGACAAGGTTGTTGGATGAGCTGAGAAGCGAGCGGTTGTCGGGTCTATTCCCGTGGCAAGACGAATTAATTAATTAATCATTTATTGACAGGCAAATCCATTAAACCAGCATGACTACTTATTAAAACAAGATATGTACGAGTATTTTAATCAAGATGTATCGTCCAAATGTTAATGAAACTGGTATGAGAGAGGTAATTTCATTATAATGAAACTTTTGCTCGCGGAATCGCCCGCGCGAACAGCCTTTTTCAGGGATAAAAAGTAGCCTATAACCGTCTCCAGGGCCCCATCTGTCTCTGTACCAAAATTCATTAAAATCGGTTCAGAGATTTAGGCGTGAAAGCGTAACAAACAAACAAACTCACTTTCGCATTTATAATATTAGTAGAATAGTTAGGATTATGATTTATTAAGTAACTCTTTATGTAACAGGAAAAACTACAACAAGAAAGAAATAAGTTGCAAGTAATTAAATTTATTTGTGAATTTTATCAAAAGCAATATTATCGTAAAGGTACAGTGTAAATACAAATGTTTTTATTTCAAATAAAGCCCTTCTTATAAAGACCAACTTAAACCCTTCAATTGGTTTAAAGTCTGCATAAATCAATCTCTCTCAAAGTACAGCTGAGCACTTTTCAACGCTGATAGCTAATCTGTCAGCGCATTGATTAATCTCCGGTTATCTCCAGCCATCTTCGGTCGATATCTAAGCTATTTCCCGCGGGCTTTGTGCCCGGCTAGGATTGTCGCAGTCACGATTTGCCAACATCAGGCAGTCGAGACAAATGAACTGATTCTGTATTGACCGTTCTCAATGTTCTGTCTATAGATAGATTTTCTTACTGGCAGTAAAATTTTAACACATTTTGTATGGAAGATCTGTCAAAATACTATTGACAGTAAGCAAATCGATCTATAAATAGAATATATGGTACGGCCAAAAGATGTTTCTTCTATCTAGCATTAGAACACTTACTCTTATTCACATCGGCCTTATTGACTGGTTAAATAATTATTTGTTTTCAGGTTTGATTAAACAATTTATGATATATAAAAAACGTTAATAGCATTAAGTTTTTAGTATGTAAATAAAGTATTGAGATTTATATTTAGAGATTATATTTTATTCTGTTGTGAAAGTGTTAAGATTTGGCTTAACATCTTTATTAAACTTTATTTTAAATATAGCATGTTTTCTCATAATTTTTAGATCATTAAGTTAATTGAAACGTAACAATAAATTTATATTGTAAATTGGTACGATATTATGATTAACCATACTATATTATTAAGGTTAGTTTATAACTTGTATATTTGTTGTGTTTTCTTTAAAATAATAAGTAGCTTACGCCCGAATACTGAAACGTAACTCAAGTATACAACACTGACAAGGTGGTAGGTCCCTCGTTTGCGAGAGGCCGGCTGGGTTGGTACCACCGCTTTGTCTATTTCTGCCGCCATACAACAGTGTGTAAGCACTGTTGTGTTCCGGTTTGAAGGACATTGAAGCCAGTGATATTACTGGGCATTATGAGCCTTAACACCTTATGTCTTGGGGTGACGAGCGCAGTCCAGTGTTATGCAGTGCTTTTTTATTTTAAGTTCTGAGTGGCGTTGCTTCTGTTCATGAGCAGGCGTGGCACTTACCATCAGGCGAGCGACCTGCTCGTCTCGTCATTCAAGCTAATAAAAAAAAGTATTTAAGATCGTGTTACACATGTCAAGAGTCTCTTATCTGTCTAAATTGTATGAAAATAAGTAGCCCTTAGACAGTCTGTCGTTGAGTAGCGTAGAGTGAACTGGTTATGTAAGTGAATCCACACTAATATTATAAATGCAAAAGTAATATCTGTCTATCTTTTACGTTTTCACGGCTGAACGGATTTTAATTATATACGCACGCACTCACGCCTGTAATCCCCGAAGGGGTAGGCAGAGGTGTAACTAGTACACCCACATTTCGCCGAGCGTATCTCCGTCCCACGATGTGATAGGGGGCGAGCCTATCGCCATACCGGGCACAAATTCCAGACTCCGGGCTGTTACTGAGCATTTCATAATAGAAAAACCCAATACCACTTTACCCGACCAGGGATCGAACCCGAGACCTCAGCGTCAGCCTCAATCGTAACGCGTACGCTTTACAACTGCGCCACCGAGGCAGTTTTAATTATATTTGATTAGGGAATAGCATATAACATGCCGGGGAAGGACATAGGGTATTATAGTCCCGGAAAAGACATTCACGTGAGCGGAGCCGCGAGCAAAAGCTAGTAAACAAATAAATAATTGTATATGAAAATTTACACCACACACACATCACATTCATTCATTAGTAAAATGCTGTGAATAAGCGTTTATGAATAAACTCCAATGTTAATGTATTCTAATTAAATATTATGCATGGCAATAGGGAGTAGGTCCCAACAGATAAGCACTTTAGTTTTTGTTGCTTATACCCGGTTTACGGCGCTTATATTATTTTCCTAGCTATCTTTTTTATTACGTTGTTATTTTTTTTTATTTCTAGGCATAGAGGCACTTAAATTTATTATACTCACACATACAACCTATTTTCTATTGAATCTTCGTGGCACGTCATATATTTTACGTAGGCAATGAAAATCCATATGGAATATAATAAATAAATTGTGTAGAATAAATAAGTAACGCGAACAAACTGTGCATTATGTTTGCCATTACCTTAAAAAAAATTACAATCCTTGCAACCCATGTGGGATTTTTCGAATCAAAATCGAACTGTAGCCCGATCTGGGCTTTGAACTCTGTACATCACCGGTTCGACAATAGCAAATTAAGCTTACTATAAATTACTAGCTGTTGCCCGCGGCTCCGTCCGCGTGAGTGCCTATTTCCAGGATTAAAGTAGCCTAGTGGGCGCCCCCAGTGAGAAACGCGCTTGACAAAAATACTAAAATGACTATTAAAACATAAGGGTAGAAGGGTGAAAATTTTGGGTTGTATGTATTTTCTAATGCCACATCATAAAAAATAAAAAAAAATGACAAAGAAATTAAATATTTTTTTTTGGGGTGGACCACCCTTTAGGAGGATGTAAAATTTATGTTGGCCGATTCTCAGACCTACTGAATATGCACACAAAATTTCATACAAATCGGTCCAGCCGTTTCGGAGGAGTATGGGAACGAACATTGTGACACGAGAATTTTATATATTAGAAGATTATAGTACTTGGGAAGGAGAGCAGATCCTCTCCGGATATCTCACTCACCGTCCGAAACGCACGTGCAAGTCGCTACTTTACGTCGGTTTTCTGCGAGACAGTGGTAACGACCCGGACGAGTTAGCCCATTCGTGCTGTAGACAAAACTACTCATAGTATTCAGCGATGCAGTTTATATTTTAGTGTGTGTGTTTAAGTTTAAATGAACAATTTGTTTAATTATCACACAATACACAACAACGAGTAAAATTAAACACGAAAGTCAACAAACGATCCTAATATTCCTCACGATTGATAATAAATTTTAATATTAAATATTATTCGCGAAATTATAACTATAAATAGAAGTAATGTGTACTGTCAGCCTCCGTGGCGCAGCGGGCGAGTAGCCGGCTGCGAAGCGAGAGGCCGTGGGTTCGATTCCCGCACCGAGACAAATATTTGTGTGATCCACAAAAATTTGGTTCGGGTCTGGGTGTTGCTGATACCCACGATACAGGCTTACCTAGTGTGGGGTCAGGACTATGTGTGTGACTGTTGGGTGTATTTATTTATTTATTATTATTCCGTGGTAGAATACTTCGGTAAGTACCCGTGTTGTACTCAACTTTGTTTAACCAACATTCAGAATTCAATAACTTTCGAAGACTTAAAAGTATTTACTCGTATTACTTAAGTTTACTTATCTATACAAATAAATAAAATTGAAGTGTCTGTTTGTAATATTAAAATAACCGCTTTTTACTACATGCATATGAATGTATATACGGTACATATACCAAAAACATGTTCCGGCTAATCTCTGGAACGGCTGGACCGATTTTGACGAGACTTTCACTGGCAGATAGCTGATGTAATAAGGAGTAACTTAGGCTACTTAGGTACTTTTTATCCCGGAGAATGACATTCACGCGGGCGGAGCCGCGAGCAAAAGCTAGTTACTAATATATGTGAAGGCGTTTTTGGAAATGCCACAACTAAACAGAATGTGTGTTAACTATTAATGATTTATTATTTTAAATGTACGTTACTTAACCTAACTGTTAAAGAACCTCGACGTCAATTAGAAAAACTTCTGTAACTTTTTAACGGAGCAGCCATCGAAATAACATGACAAGAAACGTAGCTGAAGCAAAAAAATTACCCCACCAAAACTCTGTGCAAGGGGGCGGGACTATAAATGTCTGTGCATCTCGTTCATTCATAAAAATTGATTCATGATCTCTAGTTGATAGTTAATACGTCTAATTTTTTTGCGCGGTGCAGAACGTCGTATCTCGATTTGATTGATTGTTGATTTTGAACGATCATTAATTTTTGTTGGGTGTATGAGTCATTTTATCTTTGCATGTGTAAGTAAGTGGAGCCGTATTTTTGGCAGATTCGTATGAGAGTTATCGTGCTAGTTATCTTATTTCGATGTTGGCAGAGCACAATTCTTCTGTTATTATGGATGTCTATAAGCCGTCTGTAACTATTGCCGGTCATTGTTATAAAAAATATCTTTTCGGGGTGTAATCTTCAAAAAGATTTTGTTTTAAAATGATAGCGCATTGTGTAAAAGTTTCCCAGACAACTCTTCGAATTAAGTACGAATAAAAGGATATTTTAAAACAAAGAGATTAATTGACACAATTTTATGCGTGACCGAGTTCAGACTGTTCTACGTAAATTGATTTGAAACGGTCTTTCTGATGGGAGAGTCGTTGAGTTACATTTTATTAATGATTGACCGCGGCTATTACTTTTATTTTGTGAATCCATTTGTTGTATAAAGATATATAGCATTTATTTTTATGTTGACTGCCTCGGTGGCGCAGTTGGAATGCGTACGCGTAACGATTGAAGTCAATGCTGAGGTCTTGGGTATGATCCCCGGGTCGGGTAAAGTGGTATTGGGTTTTTCTATTACGAAATGCTCAGTATCAGCCCGGAGTCTGGAGTTTGTGCCCGGTACGGCGATAGGCTCGCCCCCTATCACATAAGGGACGGAAATACACTCGGTGAACTGTGGGTGTACTGGTTACACCTCTGCCTACCCCTTCGGGGATTACAGGCGTGAGTGCGTATGTATGTATTTTGTTTTTATTATTAAGGATCATCAACGCAGATCTCAGTATTATCTATAATACTAAACATTTTTGGTATATTATTCATATTGCATCGTTAATATGGGCGACGATAAATCAGTCAAAGTTGTTATATAAATAACATCATCTACTCCTCCAATTCTCAATTTACTAAGTGATCAAGATCAATATCACTTTGCTAGGTGGTAGGTCCCTCGTTGTGAAGGGCCGCCTGGGTTGGTACCACCGCTTTGTCTATTTCTGCCGGCAAGCACCAGTTTGTAAGCATTCTTGTGTCTCAGTTTGAAGGATATTGAAGCCAGTTAAATTACTGGGCATTATAAGAATTAACGTCTTATGTCTCGTTAAAGTGCCGTCCAATGCCATGCAGTGCATTGTAATTCAAAGTACTGTGTGGTGTTTCTGTTTATGGGCAGGCGTGGCGCTTACCATCAGGCGAGCGACCTGCTCGTTTCGTCATTCAGGCTAATAAAAAACACTTTACGTACAATTTAATCAAAGTAAACTACTCAAGGCAAGCGATAGCTTAATGGGGAGTGCATATGGACTGTCGAGACGAAAGTTGCAGGTTCAAAATACACCTCTGGTTTTTCTAATTGATGTGTGTATTAATTGTTAATTATGGCTTGCCTTAACGTTGAAGGAAGCATTGTGAGGAAACCTGGATACCTGGGAAGTTCTTTATAAGAATTTCGAAGGGATTTGAAATCTACCAACCCGCATTAAGCCAGCGTAGTGGAGTCTAAGGCCAAACCCCTCTCACTAAGTAGAGGAGAACCGTGCCTAGCAGTGGGACATGTATAATACAGGGCCACAATACAATACAAACTGTAGTGTTTAGGATAAGCAGAGAAACTCCGATATCCGTTCTTAATCACATTTAATATACGACTGACGTTACATACAATTTCGCTCCTACCTTCTCTATACACTACATCTAGGGTTACCAACATTACACAAACAACACAAAGTAATAAGAAAACATAGTTCTGGAGGCCAATGTTCGTAATTTTAAATGTTCAAAATATCATTCCGATCTAGTCTCAGCGTCAAGAAAGTTGCAAATGGCATTCTCTTAAACCAATAATCAACGTCAAATGCACCTAGTATTAGGAGTAGCATTATACCGTTTTGGCTTCAGTCAACTTTTATTCTACATTCAATCTCATTACGATCTATGTTCACATTTGACGTTGATTATTGGTTTAAGAAAATGCCATTTGCAACTTTCTTGACGCTGAGACTAGATCGGAATGATATTTTGAACATTTAAAATTACGAGAATTGGCCTCCTGGTAGTCGCAAGCCATTTAGCCTCAAAGGACGGCTCTCTCTATATGTAAACGATACTGTCCGCTTGTAGAACAAAACTGAGTGGACGAAGGGACTCGTAACTACCTACTTGGGTTACAAATGGTGTATTGAATGTTACATGATATTGTCAAAGTCTGGCCACAGTTGAGTAGTGATTTTATATACGTATTTAGTCATCGCAATAAGATAATTAGAACGATAACTCTCATGTGAATCTGTCAAAAATACGGCTCCACTTACTTACACATGCAAAGGTAATACACGTAACACTCATACACGCAACAAACATTTATGAACGTTCAAAATCTACTTTATTTCATAAAAGCTAATATCTAAATATTAAATTTCTAAATCGAGATACGACGTTCTGAATGGTGCAAAAAATTAGATATATTAAGTGCCCACTTGCACAGTATTCTGGTGGGGTCATATTTTTCCTTGAGTTACGTTTTTTGTCATCTTATTTCGATGTACTTGTAATCATATCGTGATGCCAAGATTGATGAGCAGTTAGTTAGAGCTGCTCGTCTCGTCATTCAAGCTAATATAAAAAAAGTGAAAATTTGGATGTTTGTGAGTTTGTGAATTTGGATGTTTGTAAGCCAATCATGCTTTAATATCTGAACCGTTTTACATTAAATGGCACACAAGTAGACCATGGCCTGGATTAGGACTGTCGTACCGAGCGAATGTTTCGTATCCGCAAATATTTGTTTGTCATGACATAATTGTATATGGTCGCTAACCCGTAAAAAAATGCGTTAAAGACGAGACGAGCACCTCGCTCGTCTGATGATAAGCGTCACGCCTGCTCAACACAATAATAATAATAATACTAGCCCTGTATTATACACGTCCCACTGCTGGGCACGGGCCTCCTCTACTGATTGAGAGGGGTTAGGCCTTAGTCCACCACGCTCGCCTAATGCGGGTTGGCAGACTTCACATACCTTCGAAATTATTATGAAGAACTTCTTAGGTATGCAGGTTTCCTCACGATGTTTCCTTCACCGTTAAAGCAAGTAATAATTAACAATTAATACACACATAACTTATAAAAGTCAAAGGTGTATGCACTTGAGGCTGGTTTCGAACCTGCGACTTTCGTCTCGACAGTCCATACCACTCCCCGCTGAGCTGATAGCTCAGCTTTTTTAGCAACACAAGCAAGACCAAATAGAACTTCGAATTATGAAGTACTGCCTGGCACTGGACTGTGCTCGTCACCCCGAGGCATATGATGTCAAGACTCATAATGGCCAGTAATTTTACTGGCTTTAATGTTCTTCAAATAGAAACACAATGGTGCTTACGCACTGCTGCTTGGCGGCAGAAATATAACCAAACTTTAATGGCTTTAGAATTATCGTTATTATCGGTAATCACGAATAATAATTTAAACGAACATTCATTACCCGCACAATTTAACCCTCAAACCACAAACCGCCCATTAATTAATAACCACGGTTAAAATCCAATTAGCGAACCTCAAATAGAAAGGCCCCTTATGTCGAAAATGACATATATCGACGCTAAAATTAGAACTGGAAAGGTCGTAATCCAATTTTAAAACGGTGCCGCCGCGCCATTCCGAACCGAATAGAATTCTCAATTGTGTTCTGAAATACTCGTAGGAGCGATCTGTCGCAAATGTGTTCGGCGCGGTCGGACGGCTGCATCTGGAACGGGGTCGGGTTGGGCACGTGACGCGTGGAGGGTTGAGTCGATTTCACAGACATAGATATATGGTAGTGTAAACACTTTTATTCACAGCGCGAATGGGCCGTCTCGACCGGGTTATTTCCATTTTCTTACAGTAAGCTGATATGAAGGTAGAGCCACGCTATCGATAGTTTTGTATACAGTATGAATGGGCCGGCTCGTCCGGTTCGTTATCACTGTCTCACAGAAAACCAGCGTAAAGTAGCTTGCTGCTGCGTTTCGTACGGTGAGTGAGATATCCGGAGGCCCAAATTCACGTCCCCTTCCCAATCCCTTACTTATCCCTGTCATTTAAGGTCAGCAACACGCCCATGATTATTTTAACATTGTTGCCGTACATGGGCGGTGGAGATCACTTACCATCAGGTACCACCCACTTGCTAATTTGCAGGCCTATACTATAAAAAAACTGCTTGCTGTTGCATTTCGTATGGTGAGTAAGATTACCGGAGCTACAAATATCCCTCCCCAAACCCCATTTATTTCAGATTGGCAACGTACACATGATTCTAATAATGTGGGTATTTGTGGCGGTGGTGTATTTATTTACTTGCTCGCTTGCTGACTGCTATTATGAAACCTAGCAAGTGTACATTTGCATGATTTACATACAACTTTGCGGTGTCTTTACTCTTAGTTTCCATCCGTTTTGATTTGCACTCGAAGTGACCGCAGTAAGACGATAGCCGAACACCTGCAAAATGTCTATTCGTGTTGTAAAGTATTGTAAAATCTTTGCTAGAATATTTTCAGTATTTTCATCGTAGAATTGCTCATGTAACGTAACATCACGTACTAAAATGAGACGCGTTTGATTTCATCCACATATAATGAATTGCGACGTCTATTTACATCTATGTCTGTGATCAATTTATATGTAGCTAGCGGACTGGAGGTTTATTTTTAAAGTGGCTATTGTGGATCGTGGAAACGACTTGAGAGTGGCTCACTACGATTTTTCTAGCTTTGCTCTATTAAGTGAAGTGAATGAATCATTGGCTCAGTACAATTTTTCTATTTGCTCTGAGGTGGGTGAATGATCTTATCAACGCCTTACAAAAAAGAGTGGTGTTATAATTTTACTCCTTAGTCTGTATGTCTGTCATCGTAGTGACTAAACGAATTGACAGACTTGAAAGTTAAGGGTTAATCGTGTTGGTTCTTGGCTTTGTTTGAAGAAAATGTATGTAACCACTTAAAAAATCAGATTAAAATAGAAATTAATAATATTTATTGGATCCATAAAATGTTATACATTATTCAGATTCCGTCAAAATTCTACCACCAGTTCGGAAGGCTGTTTCGCTAAAGAAGAACGGGAAAGAAACTCTAGCGTTGCTCTTTTTAAAATTACAATTGATAATAAATAGGGCCTATTGTAGATGCCCTCATTCAGTAGAGGAGGCCTGTATAATATAGGGCTAGCAAAAAAACGAAAGAAAAATATATATTAGTTTAAGAACTATTATTATTGAGAGCGTAAAGGATTTACAATATTTAAAGCAGCTCAATTTGTATTATCTTTCTTTTACTAATTGATGTCGGAGGTATTTAACAGTTAGGTTATAAGTGTTGTAAAGGAGTTTGGATACGTTCTACGAGTCACTGCTTTGTATAATGTCTCGGAAATATCCAAGCCTATTCATAAAAAGTAGCATAAGTTCAATCTTGTGCCCCCGAAAGGGTACGGAGAGGTGCATATGATGTACCCACGGTTTGCCAAACTTATTTTCATCCCATGATGTGATAGGGGATGAGTCTATCGTCATACCGAGTACAAATGCCAATATCCCTAGCAACTGCTGTACGCTTTTTACGAATCATAAAACTCAAACATTAATTCGTGGTTGCCCGACCTGAGATTTGAATTTAGGACCTCACTGGTTTCCGAACCTGAAGACGCATATACTAGACCAGTGCGGCGATAAATATAGAAAATATATATTTACATGTATATAAGACTTTTCAACAGCTTTATTATAGGAAAAGAGCTTAACTTCCACTTCATAATGTGAAAGAAAATGTAAAAGCTAAAATTCTATTATATTTAAAATTCTGCTTTCTTTTGCCATGAATAAATTTACTTAGAAAAGGGTATTTCGAAATTGGAATAGCTTCATGCCAGCTACAGCAGCATTTTTGGTATCAGGAAAGTTTTAGCTATTAGTTAATAAAATAAATTTTACAAGTACATATTATGTTATGCTTATTATCCGCTATATTACATGATTTAATACTTCAAGCGAGAAAATGACTTAAACAAACTGAAAATGATCGAGCAGACACGTTTGATTGATATCTTGTTGTGTCTTTTTCAGTGCCAATGAATAATATTTTATGAAAGTTAAAAATATTTTTTATTGTATATTGGCGAATATGGTTACTTTCAATTATAAATAAATAAAATAAATAATAAATACACCCAACAGTCACACACATAGTCCTGACGCCACACTAGGTAAACCTGTATCGTGGGTATCAAGAACTACAAGGGACTTGCGGTCCCACAACACCCAGATCCGAGACAAATATTTGTGGATCAGACAAACATTTGTCAAGGTGCGGGAATCGAACCCACGGCCTCACGCTTCGTAACCGGCTACTCGCCCGCTGCGCCACGGAGGCTGTCAATAAATTAATAGAATAATTATTGTGTGTAAGTGGGCCACCAACATCTTAAGCCAACTTCACCTGTACGTGATACACTCTGCTGATTAAGGGATGAGGCAATGGCGAAACTTGGTGGCCGTTACGGGTTATGGGGTCAGACGGCGGGTCGCCCCATTTAATACCAAATACCGTCACATCTATAATTAAAGTGAGCAGACTGTGGTATTAATGTCTAAATATTAAATTTCTAAATCGAGATACGACGTTCTGCACCGCGCAAAAATTTTGACGTAATATGTGTCAACTAGAGATCATGAATCAATTTTTATGAATTGATGAATGAACGAGCTACACAGACTTTTATAGCCCCGTCCCCTTGCACAGAGTTTTGGTGGGGTCATTGTTTTGCTTGAGTTACGTTTCTTGTCATGTAATTCGATGCTGTTTAGTGACAATAATGTAGTTATCATTTGTTAAAAGTATACCTTAGAACCGTTTGTCGTTTCCGCTTTTGCACTACCTGCGTAGCCGATAACGTACGTTGCGTTGTCGTAGCTTTTATTATGTACGTCGTAGCACGTAATATCGATCGTAACCCTAATCGCACTCACGGCGTAGCCTGTGCGTAGCGCAGTTAGTGCTTACACGTCACGTAGCTCGTAGTCGAGCGTAGCGATATAATACCGAGAACTTATAAATAAATAAGCAGCGACATCTATGCGTAGCATTTTCTACATTTAATGCTTAGTATGCCGCTACGTTACATTAAAAATATATAAAAACAGCTGAACTTTAACATTTCAGAAATAAAATAACTTTAAAAGGTTAAAACGAAAATGCTTTTTTAGTACATTACTTTCAGCGGTATTATAAATTACATTCATAAAACATTACTCAGTGAGCTTGTACTTTGAAACAACGTAGCATTTGTTTAGGACTTTAAATTAGCTTTTTATACCTACCTTAGAACAGAGCCGCAAGTTTTATCGCAAACGTCGCATTTGGCAGCCACCGGAAGGTTCCCCTCCAGCCACTGATGAGGCATTATTATGTTCTGAAACAATAAAGTGAGTGTTAATATGCCTATATATAATCTCTATTGTGAATAAATCTTTTAGAACCTAAAACATGAGATAACGTACATACACATGTCATACATTTCCAGATTAAGGTGGTGATGGTGAATTTGAAGGTAAAATAAAATAACGTTTAACAAAACTTAGAAACCGACTTCAAAATAAAAACACTGAAATGTCAAAAATAACAATTTCTATAGGTTTCTTTAGAGTCGGTGCCTATGTCGTTGCCGGTCAAATTAAATTGCACTATTTATATTTTGACATCGTTTTCTAAGTTTTGTTAAACATTCTTTTATTTTTCAACTTTTAGTAGTAGTTACAGCAATAGCAGTGATAGCTCAGTGCGAGTGGTACGGACTGTCGAGACTAAAGTCGCAGGTTTGAAACCAGCCTCAAGAGCATACACCTCTGACTTTTCTAAGTTATGTGTGTATTAATTGTTAATTATCGCTTGCTTTAACGGTGAAGGTAACATCGTGAGGAAACCTGCATACCTGAGAAAATATTCATTAGAATTTCGAAGGTATGTGAAGTCTGCCAACCTGCATTAGGCCAGCGTGGTGGACTAAGGCCTAACCCTCTCATTCAGTTGAGAAGGCCCGTGCCCAGCAGTGGGACGTATATAATACAGGGCTAGTATTATTATTATTATGTATTTCATACCATAATCTCGGGACTACAAAGTCCCGGACCTTTGGAAGGCGTGCGTGGGGCCGAAGCCAACACGTAGAGGCCCGTTATACAATTTTAGTGTAATAAGGTGATGTGACACCGCCCGACGGCTATCCTTGTATATACTATAGAAGTGTATCCAAGGACAGTCCCCGGTTGGTGTAGGACTATTGTAGGGATGGGCGAAAATAAATATCTACTATTTTATTGAGGTGAGGTGTTGATGGATTGGATAACCGGGTCTATGGGAAGGACTATGGCACCTGCCTGACCTATGTTAAAAACATGGATAAAAAAGGCAGGTGGTAACTCGCCAACTCAGGTAGATGGGCTCCCCAAAATAATCACTAGAAAAAGCGACAAGGGAGCAACACCCAGATGAGTGGCTAAAAGGTGGAGAGGTGTCACTGGGCTTTAAACAACGATCATTTGCTCCCTTAGGGTCCCATCACGTTGCCCACTCACCACTTACGTTTCACATCCACCTTTCGAGCATGAAGCTCTCGCAACTCCACTCTGACCGGCCAGTGAAGGCAAGCCAGAGGTGGGGGACCTGTTCCTCATCAGTGTTCACTCCAGCCGGCCGGTGAAGGCGAGCCAGAGATGAAGAACAGGAGCCTCCCCCGGGAGCACTCGGGTACGTAGGGTCGCTACTCCCCAACAGCTCGCCACAAACTGCCACAAGGGCTTATTATTATTATTATTACAGCAATAGCATGTAAATTCCAATACAATACAATAACACAATCGCGACGAGTGTACTGTTGTCCGTTGAGGAGTTTTATTTTTTTACTCCGTATTCCGTCATCGGTGAATCACAATCAAAAATATATTTTCGACTGTAGAATATACTTAGGGTGGGTGGCACCATCCTACAGTAAACGTTAAAATAACAAGCAATGCTTCACGTTATTTAAATTTATCATGTTGTTTTCAGTATACAAGGTGGTAAGTGCCTCGTATAAGAGAGGCCGGTTGAGTTGCTACCACTGCTTTGTCTATTGCTGCCGCCAAGCAACACTGTAAGCACTGTTGTGCTCCGGTTTGAAGGCCATTGAAGCCAGTGATATTACTGGCTTTGTCTCGGTGACGAGCGCAGTCCAGTGTCATGCGGTGCTTTGGTATTTAAAGTTCTGTGTGGCGTTGCTTCTGTTTATGAGCAGGCGTGGCGTTTACCATCAGGCGAGCGACCTGCTCGGCTCGTCATTCAAGCTATCAATGCTTCTACTGTACGAGAGGAGTAAAAATGCACGTAACAATTTGTAAACAAGGTTTTCCATATAAAATATTGAAGTATATTGTGCTAACAAAAACATTGTTACCGGTACAATACTTTTATTTCATAACACTTTTGCAAAAGAAGTTCGTTCGAGCGTGTTAATGCAGCCAATTCATAAACGAGATGGGAAAATCTCCATTAATCATTAAGATTATACATACGTACTCTCACCTGTAATCCCCGAAGGGGCAGGCAGAGGTGTAACCAGTACACCCACTTTTCGCCGAGCGTACCTCCGTCCCTTATGTGATAGGGGGCGAGCCTATCGCCATACCGGGCACAAATTCCAGACTCCGGGCTGATACTGAGCATTTCGTAATAGAAAAACCCAATACCAGCTTACCCGACCCGGGGATCGAACCCGAGACCTCAGCGTTATCCTCAATTGTAACGCGTACGCATTACAACTGAAAGAAAGAAAGAAAAAAAGAAAAATGGTTTATTTTCTCCAGCGATACACATGCAACAAAACAAAAAACATAAATAAATTAAGAGTAAATAAAATAAAAAGATGCTGCACGGCTGCACCGAGACAACTAAGAGCTCAGCATGATGCTGTATTGCGGCACAAACCATAACACAGCGCTGATTTTCAGTAGCCATCTAAAAGTGACGTACGGAAGCTAAATCTGTAACTGCGCCACTGAGGCAGTCGAGGCAGGCAGGCGTTATGATTATGACGCTGAAAAACTGAAGTGAAGTAGAGTAATACGATTTGTATTTTGTCATCATTGGATCGTCGTTGGACAGTCTTCGTGGCACAGCCGGCTGTGCAACGAGGCCACGGGTTCGATTCCCGCACCAAAAGAAAATGTTTGTGCGATCTACAAATATTTGTTTTATCCCCAGAGGGGTTGGCGTCAGGCAGGCGGCCGTTCGTAAAAACTACAATCCAAATCTTTCTGTAAATCTGTAATCTTTGAAATAAACTACAAACATCACGGATTTAGCGCTTACAATATTGGCGAAATGCATAATAATACGAAGCCGATGTACGAAGCCATATATAAAAAAAGAAGAAATATAATTAATAGCCGCGACGCCGCGCCGCGCCGCCCGTGACTTACATCAGCCCGACGAAGTTGTTTTGCGCGTATTGTACAGCTAACAATGCATTGTTAAAAATCCGTCAGTATTGAAGTGCCGTTCTTATAAAAATTCCACGTAAATGTAAATTAATTATTCCCTCAAGGAAGGGAGAAAAATCGGTTCTGTTTTAAATCCCAATGTCTCGACAAAATTACGTTTTCATTCATTAATTTTCTTGGCGTATCTTTATTGTTATTTATATCCACGATTTAAATATTATGGAATTAGATTTACTATGACCTGATGATACACGGTATGATTGGGCCGACCCAACGATTGTCTCACGGAAAACCGAGGGTGAAGTGCCAGGTTGCTATTGCATTTCGTTCGGTGAATGAGATTTACTGAGACCCAAATCTCCCCTTTCTCAAAGCGTATACCTTTTTAAAGGCCATCAACGCACCCACAATCGTTCTGGTAGTATCAGGAATAGTGGATATCAAGTACCTAATCCATTTCCTCATTTGCCGACCTCTGTTATAAAAAAGCACCAGAGAGTTCTGTTAAAATTGGTCATATTTAAAACTGCAAACACTTCCTTTGACACTTTATAGGCAAATCCGAAAAAGACACAAGCCAATAGTATTTCCTTTTATGCGATTACAACGAGGCACTTCAATTACATTTCGTTTGATTACAATACAAATTAATAGCTTTAGTACCGTCCCGATACAGGGACCCGCGGGAGAGGGTCCCGGGGCGCGGGATGCGGGACACAGGTGCTTACATTTAACGGCGTCTAATGGCGACCGAACGGTTAGTCGCGCGCAGTTTGAGCTACAAATTATTTATATTCAGGTATTCAAAACGTAACTGCGACCCGATTACTGGCGAGAGGTTGCAAAACACAGCTGGTTGACTCTGGTTCCGGAAGCCAAGACCAAGATTCGGTGCTGAGCCAGTTGACTATAGTTCACGTTGATTTTTATACATCTGAATAACGAGATGACCTTCGGGGTAAATCCCAATTACAGATACCTTCCCAGCCCCGGGGAAGTGGGGATGGTTATGTTGGACTCACCAGTCTTCCAACCCAGTTGTCTGAAGCACTGCTGGGTCGGGCCCTTACCAAGAATTTCCTATTCTGTTATACTGACTAAAAACCCAGCGGTAACCCTCTTCAGCGCAAATGGGACAGTCCCGGGAGATCCTGAGTGTGATTTAGATCACTACTGGAACCGCCCCTGCTCTCTGCTGCTTCGTGACCCGTCTATTAGGGAATTTAGGATCCTCTCATAATAGGGACGTCTTCCGACGTCATAGGCAGCACGATATTTTGCACTGCCTTTGAATTACAAAGTATTGCATGACGCTGCGCATGTCACTTCGAGACATCAGGTATCTGAATAACGAGATGATGGTAAGCACCAGGCCTTCGGGGTAAATCTCGATTACGGATACCTTTCCAGCCCCGGGGAAGTGGGGAAGTGTTATGCTGGACTCACTAGCCTTTGGAAAAAAAGGATAAAAAAAAACATACTCCGTCAGGATCTTCGACGACGTGCGGTCCGAGCGAGGCAAGCGTGCTCCACTTGCAAGACGGAGGTGCTCGCGAGGCGCAGCGCTTGTGCGCCTTAAACTTGCACAGCTCACAGGCAAGCGCATGTGCTGTGCCCAACGCACCGAGCGGCTCTCGACACACATTGCAGAAGGTGGGCCGAGCGTGGGTTGCCGTGTACCTGTGGGACAAATTAATTTATTATGGGATGAATACTTAAAAACATAACAGCTTCCGTGGCGCAGTGGGCCAGTAGCCGGCTGCGAAGCGAGAAGCCGTTGGTTAAATTCCCACACAAAGACAAATGTTTGTCTAATCCACAAATATTTGTTTCGGGTCTGGGTGGTGTCGGACCGCAAGTCCCTCTTAGTTCCCGATACCCACGATATAGGTTAACCTAATGTGGGGTCAGGACTATGTGTGTGACTGTTGGGTGTGTTTATTTATTTATTTCATATTGAAAATGGTATTACCAATCTATAATACGGTCGATTGGCCATATTAACTGCAGATTGGATAAATGTGAGAATGGCTATGTCCTACAATGACCTGCAGTGGGTGTAGATCCAGAGAATGCAGTTGATAGCAATAGGGTGACTAGTCTTAGATCAGGCTTAGCCGTTGATCCCACATGAAGCAGTAAATAAAGCGGTACGAGACTATCCCGCCCACACACCCGCCACTGTAACTCCTGAAAACCAGGATCGACAGTGGCACGCATATTTCGACACCGAGCAATGAAGCTCGGCGAGTCTCTGGGAATGCAAATCGTGTCTTTATCCCGCAACGAAATTAATCAAATATAAAATTAGGATTGAAATAATAATTGTCCACTTCCCTCCATAGCAAAGCGGGAGACAAAATAATGAACTAAGGAGGTCTTAACCTCAGGCACAAGGACATTTACAACTGGAGAAGCCAGATGTAAAGTACCACGGATATCATTAAGTGGGTCCTATCACGTGAGCTGTTAAACTTGATTCCAATAATAGGTATGACAAAAAAGCCGGAATGCACGGAAATTCCTCCCAGTCTTCACAAGATCCATATAGTATACAACTCCAGATGTTATTTGCATACTGTCAAGCATAATGTTGCGCTCATCATGCCAGAGACTACACTCCAAAAGGTAAAATAAAGCGATAGGCAGCAGCTTGGCCGTGCCCCCTGGCATTGCCGACGTCAGCCGGGCCGCTAGCTCGTCTGCCTATCAGAGCAATAAAAAAAATAGCGTCGCATAGATTTACAGTAAATGTAGAATGTAGGATTCTAGATGACAGCGGGCGAGTAGCCGGCTGCGAAGCGAGAGGCCGTGAGTTCGATTCCCGCACCGAGACAAATGTTTGTGTGATCCACAAATATTTGTTTCTGGTCTGGGTATTGTGGGACCGCAAGTCCCTCGTAGTTCCTGATACTCATGAGGTTAACCTAGTGTGGGGTCAGGACTATATGTGTGACTGTTGGGTGTATTTATTTATTTATCAATCGTAGTAGATTCAAAACCTTAGTGTTGCACTATCTGACGCTTAGTGTTAAAGTGTTTGAGTGGTAGAGCCACGCTTGTAGACCGTTTAGTCTACAGCTTGAATGGGTTGGCTCGTCCGGGTCGTTTTACCACTGTCTGAAAACTGACGTGAATTAGCAGCTCGCTGCTGGGGTTCGTACGATGAATGAGATATCCGGAGGCCCAAATCCCATCCCCTTCCCAATTCCTTAATTATCCCTTTCCTTTAAGGTCGGCAGCCCACCCATGATTATTTTGGTATTCACCATCAAGTGAACCCCACTAGCTCTTTTAGTCTCAATTTAGAAATTTAATATTTAGACATTAACTTTTATGAAGTAAAGTTGATTTTGGACGTTCATTAATTTATGTTGCGTGTATGAGTGTTACGTGTGATTTTACCTTTGCATGTGTAAGTAAATGGAGCCGTATTTTTTGGCAGATTCATATGAGAGTTATCGTTCTAGTTATCTTATTTCGATGGGCGTAACTCACATTTAAATAACACCACATTTCGTTAAATCCCCTGTTATTACACTAACCCCTAATCGGTCTCAAAGCGTTTCCCAAAAAAAAAAAAAAACTCGTATTCAAAAATGTTATATCACAGAGGCGTATCATAATTGCTTTGAACAAAGCCTTCTGTATCGTAAAGAGGAAAAATTTCAACATTTCCTTATTTAATCCAATAAAAATCTCTTAATGAATTTCATTCGCGACGTCGGCTCGATGTCCTATTGTTAGGTTTGCCGAGGACTGGCCTATATACTGACTGAGGGGGAAAGAAAGCAAAATAAATACTCGTGTCTGTGTGTCAAGTGGGTTTGCTCTGGATATATGTTGAATCTTCGAAATAGACTTCAATTGATTAGATTAAAGGTAAAATCTTCAGGGGATACACAAGCTCATCAAACACCTTTGAGTGTATTGGTGGCATGGTGAGGCATCATCACCATACCTCATCCTGTATCTCCGAATGGGTAGGCAGAAGTTTACTTAGTGCATCCACGGTTCCACGGTGCATCCGTGCATGATGTGATAGGTAGTGATCCCATCGCCATATAGGGCACAAATTGCCGAGCAATTCATGTGTGATTTTTCGAATCGATAACTGAAACACAAATTATTGTACTTGCACAACCTGGGATTTGAACCCTAGACCTCGCTAGTTTTCAGCCTAAGTACTGGATTAGAGGTAAACATTCCAGCTGACACGCAAGCTCATCCGTGATGACTCATCAGCCTCTATCCTCAACGGGGTAGGCAGAGGTGCAACTTGTACACGCTGCCGACCTTGTTTCAATTTTTTTTCCTAGCTCGGCAAAGTGACTACGACAGACGATGTGTCTATCGTAGGTCGACAAAATTATGCCGGCCTGCCTAATTGCTTCTTCACACTCACATTTATATGATATAGAGCGACCTCTAGCCATATAGGGAGTATATCAGATATTTGGATCGAAAAAACATGGCCCAAAATTGATATTGTCCTACGTAGGGACAATACTGCGCTGTGGATGTGGGTCCTCCATCCACAGCGCAAGTTTGCTGGCACTTGTCCAATGTCGCGATTTCTAGGTGATGATATCATCGAAATAAGATGACAAGAAACGTAACTCAAGCAAAAAAAATGCATCCACCAAAACTATATGCAAGGAGGCGGGGCTATAAATTTCTGTGCAGCTCGTTCATTCGTCAATTCATAAAAAAATATTCATGATCTCTAGTTGACACTTAATACGTCTAATTTTTTGTGCGTTGCAAAACATCGTATCTCGATCTAGAAAGTCTAGTATTTAGACATTAACTTTTATGAAATATAGTTGATTTTGAACGTACATTAATTTTTGTTGCGTGTATGAGTGTTACGTGTGATTACCTTTGCATATGTAAATAAGTGGAGTAGTATATTTGTGCAGATTCATATGAGAGATATCGTTCTAGTTATCTTATTTCGATGGATGATATATTATTTTCAGTTTTTCATTAGTTATTAGTTGCGAGCACAACGTTGGTATACAAATTGATCTAAACGACAACGGTACACGTGCTAAGTTTTACACGCTAAATGCCTTTAATTAATTAGAATTTCCCAGTTCACTAGTTTATTAGCACACGTTAGCTAATTTGCTTCAGTCACCCGATCACAAAATTACGCTTGACTTAACAGATGATTGAGAGCTAGAACTTGCTTATTCAAGAGAGATAATATTAATAATAAATATACCCAACAGTCACACACATAGTCCTGACCCCACACTAGGTTAACCTGTGTCGTATAGAGTAATAATAGTAATACTGTAAGTCGGTATCAAGAAATGCCTCGGTGGCGCAGTTGTAATGGGTACGCGTTAAGACTGAGGCTGACGCCGAGGTCTCGAGTTCGATCCCCGGGTCGGGTAAAAGTGATATAAGCGCAGTATCAGCCCGGAGTCTGGAGTTGTGCCTGATATGGCCATAGGCTCGCTCCCTATCACATCATGGGACGGAGAAACGCTCGGCTAATTGTGGGTGTACTGGTTACACCTCTGTCTACCCCTTCGGGGGTTACAGGCGTGAGTGCGTATGTATGAAGTTTAAGCCTTAGCTGCACCCTGAACAATTCATTACCACCTTACCGTGATCGACTAGGTCGCCTGACAAGTCTGGCAACCTAGTCGGCAACGTATGCACCTCAATGGAGAGCTCCGCGCAATGTGACAAATGACAGCCTCCGTGGCGCAGTCGGATAGTAAGCCGGCTGCGAAGCGAGAGGCTGTGGGTTCTATTCCCACACCGAGACAATTTTTTGTGTGATCCACATGTATTTCTTTCGGGTCTGGGTGTTGTGGGACCACAAGTCCTTCGTAGTTCCTGATACCCACGATACAGGTTTACCTAGTGTGGAGTCAGGACTATGTGTGTGACTGTTGGGTGTTGTTGTAATGTACCAGCCCAAAGCTATCTGAGGGCCAATTCTCGTATTTAACTGACACTACGAATGAATTTTAACTGAAATGAGATAAGGTATTAAAAATTGGTATTCTGATCCTCTTTCATTTCATCTCAATCTCATTGCAAGGACAATTCGTTCACAATTTTGACGTTTATATAAGGACATGTGTCATTTAAAAATGTTAGGTGAATATCGTTTTGGTTTCAGTCAACTTTTATTCTACTTTCGATCTATGTTCTCATGATTTGATTATTGGTTTAAGAGAATACCATTTGCCACTTTCTTGACACTGAGACTAGATCGGAATGATTTTTTGAACATATTAAATTACGAGAATTGGCCTCCTGGTGTTACTCGTAACTCACCAGTGATGGTCACCGGAGGAGAGCCTCGCGACGAGGTCAGCCACGTCTGCGCCTCGATGAAGAGCTCCGCGCAGTGCTCCAGCCCAAGACTCCATCTCGCCGCGGCTGTCTGCACACAGCACCAGGCAACGGCTTGCTGTTATCACCTGAAATTAAATTTAGCTATAGTTTCAACTCCAAAATCTAAAAGCATATTAGTCACAATCTAAAAGTCACGATAAGATTACTAAAATATGTATACCTTGAAAAAGGTTATTAACATCAAAAAAGGAGGAGCTTGTCAATTCGGCGGGTTTTATTTGGCTTTTTTTATGTATGTACATCGATTTCTCCACCAATTGTGGACCGATTTTGTTGGAAAAAAAATCACTCGATAGAGTTTAGCTGCGATGTGGTCCCATATAAATTTGGTTAAGATCTGATGACAGGGTATGGAGTAAAAAATAAAACTTCTCAACGGACAACAGTACACTCGTCGCGATTGTGTTATTGTATTGGAATTTACATGCTATTGCTGTAACTACCACTTCAAATTGAAGTCGGTTTCTAAGTTTCGTTAAACGTTATTTAGAATACAGAATTGGTTTTACGACAAATCCTGTTAGGGTATTCTCTTTTTATTCGTGTATTGAGGGTGTCTGAGAAAACAACGTTGGGTACACTGAAATAATAATGGTACGATATAGTTGTGGAAGGATGGTTAAATGGTATAAAAGAAGTTGTTGCCATAACTGGAGGTTATTCTGCCCGCAGTCAGTCAGTCAGTCTCCAGTTAACTAACATCAGTACTCAGTCGATAGTCTAAGAGTTTATTACGCGGTAGCTCTGCTGGTTTACTTTTCGGTCCTAGTTGTTTTAGTTATCATTAATTAGAGAGTGGTCTCTAGAGAATCCTGACATGGGGTTGTGGTCTGTAAAACAGTAACATTGTAAAAGTAACCAATAATTGATTAAAGTGATTACTGTCGTTTGGTATTAATAAAATAATACACGTTTCACGTAACTTCACATTTTTTTATGGTATAGGCCGGCCAACGAGCTGTGGGTCACCTGATGGTAAGTGATCTCCACCGCCCATGTACGCCCACAATACCAGAAGAATTATGGGCGCGTTGCCGACCTTAAAAGAAAGGTATAATTAAAGGAATGGAAAGGGAAGAGGATTTGAGCCTCCGGATATCTCACTCACCGTACGAAAAGCAGCAGAAAGCTGCTACTTTACTTCGATTTTCTGTGAGACAGTGGTAATCATGGACGAGCCGGCCCATACATGCTGTAGACAAGTGTCTACAGCGTGGCTCTACCACTCAAAATATTACAAGGTTATTCACATATCGAAGTCATTTTAAGGCAACACCTAGCGCATTTAATATGATAAGTACAGAACTTCCGTGCCCCCAATTGGCTAAAAGCATAAAGGCGCGGCTCTACCTTTATTCGCGGTTGTGAATAATTTTCTCCCGTCATTACATACTAATGAATAGTAATATCGCTTTTAGGAGCACACCCGCGGCTGCCTACACACATTTAGAATGAAAAGGGTACATTAAATCGATTTTAATAATATAAAGTATAAACCACTATTTTCTTCTTCTTTTCTATTAAACGAACTAATGGATCATACGATGGTAACTAATGGATCATACGATGGTAACTAATGGATCATACGATGGTAACTAATGGATCATACGATGGTAACTAATGGATCATACGATGGTAACTAATGGATCATACGATGGTAACTAATGGATCATACGATGGTAACTAATGGATCATACGATGGTAACTAATGGATCATACGATGGTAACTAATGGATCATACGATGGTAACTAATGGATCATACGATGGTAACTAATGGATCATACGATGGTAACTAATGGATCATACGATGGTAACTAATGGATCATACGATGGTAACTAATGGATCATACGATGGTAACTAATGGATCATACGATGGTAACTAATGGATCATACGATGGTAACTAATGGATCATACGATGGTAACTAATGGATCATACGATGGTAACTAATGGATCATACGATGGTAACTAATGGATCATACGATGGTAACTAATGGATCATACGATGGTAACTAATGGATCATACGATGGTAACTAATGGATCATACGATGGTAACTAATGGATCATACGATGGTAACTAATGGATCATACGATGGTAACTAATGGATCATACGATGGTAACTAATGGATCATACGATGGTAACTAATGGATCATACGATGAAAAGTAATTTGCACCGTTCATGTATTTTTTTTTATTAGCTTGCGTGACGAAACGAGCAGGTCGCTCGCCTGATAAACATCACGCCTGCCATAAACAAAAGCAACATTACACAGAACTTTGACTTACAAAGCACTGCATGGCATTGGACTGCGCTCGTCACCCCGAGACAAGATGCTTAGTTTCATAATGCCCAGTAATTTCGCTGGCTTCGATGTCCTTCAAACCGGAACACAACAGTGCTTGCACACTGCTACTTGGCGGCAGAAATAGGCAAAGCGGTGGTACCAACCCAGACGGCCTCTCGCATACGAGGGAGGGAATATTGAACACCCATGACACCAAAAGAGTTATGAACACGTTACCCACCTGAAAGCGAAGGTATAATAAAGGGATTGGGTGGGTGAGGAGGTATTAGGGCTTCCGGATATCGTATCGCATCCCACTCACCGTATCAATCGCAACAGCAAGCTTTTTGCTCGATCCGGCGCATTTTTTTATTACATTGAATGACGAGACGAGTAGGTCGCTCGCCTGATGGTAAGCGCCACGCCTGCTCATAAACAGAAACAACGCCACACAGAACTTTAAATAAAGCACTGCATGACACTGGACTGCGCCGTCACCCCGAGACATAAGGTGTTAAGTCTCATAATGCCCAGTAATTAATTACACTGGCTTCAATGTCCTTCACACCGGAACACAACAGTGCTTACACACTGTTGCTTGGCGGCAGAAATAGACAAAGCGGTGGTACGAGGGGCCTACCACCTTGCATTCATGATGTAGACAATAGTGTGTACAGTATGGCTCTAACATTTCGAAAATATTCTCGCTATGTATCAAGAAAACTACTACCAGGTGTGTGTGTTACTAGGTGGTAGGTCCTTCGTATGCGAGAGGCCGTCGGGGTTGGTACCACCGCTTTGTATCTTTCTGCCACCAAGCAGTAGTGTAAGCAGTGATGTGTTCTTGTTTGAAGGATATTCAAGCCAGTGAACGTACTGGTCATTATGAGACTTGAAAACTTATGTTTCGTGGTGACGAGCGCAGTCCAATGCCATGCAGTGCTTTGTAATTCAAAGTTGCACGTGGTGTTGCACCTGTTTATGGGCAGGCGTTGCGCTTACCATCAGGCGAGCGACCTGCTCGTTTCTTCACACAGACTAATAAAAAAAGAATAATGCCGTTTAAATAGGCCATCCATTCACATCAGTTCCGCCGCGATCATCATTTCCGTTGAGCGCCAACCTTGCAATTCCGACAGGCTTTATGACGCAGTGGGTGAATAGTGTTGTGTTGCGAGGTCGCGAGTTCGACACCGGGCCGAGGCAAATATTTGTTTCGTATCTGGATGTTGTGAGATCGAAAGTCTCTCATAGTTTGTAATGCCTACGACTTTTGAGTGATAGAGCCACGCTGTAGACACTTTTGTCTACAGCATGTATGGGCCGGCTCGTCCGGGTCATTACCACTGTCTTACAGAAAACCGACGTAAAGTAGCAGCTTTCTGCTGCGTTTCGTACGGTGAGTGAGATATCCGGAGGCCCAAATCTCCTCCCCTTCCCATTCCCTTAATTATTTATCCCTTTCCTTTAAGGTCGGCAAAGCGCCTATATATTTTTTGTATTGTGAGCGTACTTGGGCGGTGGAGATCAGTTACCATCAGGTGACCCATTTACTCGTTTGTCGGCCCATGCTATAAAAAAAAACCTATCTTAGTGTGGGGTTGGTGTATTTACTCCTCTGTCTCTCTCTTACTTACTCTTTGTTTTTGAAGGTATAATAAGGTAGAAGAAGACTTTTCACATTCTAAACTTCCTAGCCTTAATCCTATATCCTACTACTATTATAAATGTGAAAGTTTGTATGTTTGTGACTTTGAGAATTTGGATGTTTGTTAGTCAATCACGCTTTATCAGCTGAACGTTTTGAGTGAAATTTGGCACACAGGTAGACCATGATCTACATTAGGACATAGGCTTATTTTTATCCCGAAAAAGGCCCGTCACACGGGCGGATCCCCGAGCAAAAGCTAGTTATAAATATAAAGGTCATGCCAAATTACCACAAATATCTTTAACACTATAAGAGTGACCCTAAACCATTATATAAGAGCCATTACACGAACCATTACAAAAGATAATAATAGCCTATAAGATATTTTTCGAGTCTTTATTAATAAATATAGACTCGAAAAATATTATTTAGGCTTCGGAATTATCGTTGGACTGCCTCGGACGCGCAGTTGTAATGTGTACGCGTTACGATTGAGGCCAACGCTGAGGTCTCGGGTTCGATCCCCGTGTCGGATAAAATGTTATTGGGTTTTTCTATTACGAAATACTTAGTATCAGCCTGGAGTCTGGAATTTGTGCCCTGTATGGCGATATGCTCGCCCCCTATCACATCGTGGGACGGAGATACGCGCGGCGAAATGTGGGTGTACTGGTTACACCTCTGCCTACCCCTTCGGGGATTACAGGCGTGAGTGCGTATGTATGTATGTATTATTATTTAGGCCTTGGAATTATCGTTGGGGAATCATCGTTAGACTGCCTCGGTGGCACAGTTGTGATGCGTACGCGTTACGAGTGATTTGTACCATCAGGCGAGTGACGTGCTCGTCTCGCGTCATTCAAGCTAATAAAAAAACAATGAATGACTTTTACACAAAATTAACGAATCACCGCGAATGTACATCTATTTCATGAATAATGCCCGTTGCAGACGATGCGCAGTAGCTTGCGCAAGTACTAATCATTAGTAACAAGAATGAACTGGCGCCAGTACTGACGGCGTCGTGTTCACACGATGCGCAATGCGAGCTGCGCGGGGGTGGAGCTGGCGTAGCGGGGGAAAACGGGTAGTACTCGCGCAAGGACCAGAGCGAGTACAACTAAGCAACTTGCACTCGCACTTTTACTAAGCAAAATATGTTCACACGATGAAACTTTATGCACAGTATTAGTACTTGCGCAAGCTACTGCGCATCGTCTGCAACGGGCATTACACAACGATAGTAGTACGACGTAAATTAGGGATATTAAAACGGGTGCAGAGTAGCACTTATACATTCACAAGGCCACTTTTAGAGTACTTGCAAATGATGCATAATGCTGGCAGGTGAAACTTTAAATGCAACGTGTCAGCTTATTACTTTCCGTGAGTTACGAGATAGCTCAAGGGGGAGTGGTAGGGACTGCCGAGACGAAAATTTCAATTTCAAAGCCAGCCCCAAAAGCATCTAAGCCAGTCCCAAGAGCATGTACCTCTGACTTTTCTATGTTACGTGTGTATTCTTTGTGAATTATCGCTTGCTTTAACGGTTAAGTAAATATCATGAGGAAATCTGCATACCTGATAAATTCTTCATAAGAATTTCAAAGGTATGTGAAGTCTGCCAACCCGCAGTAAGCCAGCGTGGTGGACCAAGACCTAACACCTCTAATTTAGTAGAGGAGGGCCCGTGCCCAGCAGAGAGGCATGTATAATACAGTAAAAAAACGTAAGTTGCCCAGTAAGCTGTAAGTTAGCCAATATACATCGGATCCAATAACTCGTCCAGGTGTACGCATGTCCGTAAAACATACAAATCCAGACAAATATTCAAAACTTTTCTCAATTACAACATACATAATTGTCAAAAAACAAGCAGTCGTTTCAATATAAGGTAACGAATCTAAAAGTTCCGGCCAAAATAGAAATGAAAAAACTATCACATGCCGCATTCCGGATCTCAAAGAAAGCAAGAGAGCCGCTCGACAAAAAAACGCCCTTCAAGCGCTAACGAGCGCGAACTTAGGGGATCAACACACGACCGATTTTTAGCTAAGCGACAGATTTGTCTAACGATTTCTGTAAATTTTCGATTCTTTCGCTTATGGTACCTTTTTTTATTTGAAATCTTAAAGCACATTTCGCAGAAAGGCTACCCAATTTAGTGACCAAATAAAACCTAAAACCTCATCCCATTGCATTCTAAACAAGATTTAATTTAGTTTTTTCGCTTTAATTAAGAACGTAGATGATTAACATTTTACTTTTCTGATATTTTTCGCAGTCAGTCCAAAAGGTATGACAAATAAAATTCTAGATGAAATCTGCCTCAGTGACTCAGTTGTAATGCGTACGCGGTACGACTGGTGTGTTGAGGTCATGGGTTCGATCCTCGTGTCGGGTAAAAGTGATATTGGGTTTTTATATCACGAAATGTTTAGTATCAGCCCAGAGTCAAATTGTGCCTGGTATTGCGATAGGCTCACCCCCTATCACATCATACGATAGAAATAAGCTCGGCGAAATGTTATTATACTGACTACACCTCTGCCTATCGCTCGATGATACATACAGTATGTATGAAATCCGAATAATTGGTAACAATACAACCTACGTGTTGAAGCCAATGAAATTACTGCTCTGGCTCCAAGTCATAACTCTTGCAGAGGTAATTAATAATCAATTGAAATACGGTTTACAAACAATAAATTAATTCAAGTTTAAAAATTAATATTTAATTTATAGTCATTTCTTAGGTTTACGCGAATATTACACATTGAAATAAAACTAGTTTATACGGAAATTATCGCGGTTTAATTTTTATTTTAGTCCCGACGTTTCGAAAGCTTTTCAGCCTTCGTGGTCACGGGAGAGACTGAGGTGTAGGTCGTCTCGAAAAGTTAATGTTACATTGGTACCTTCATTTAAAACTATACATTTATTTTTTTAATTATTTAAAACGTGACCGTCTCTCGGTCTCCTGTGACCACGAAGGCTGAAAAGCTTTCGAAACGTCGGGACTAAAATAAAAATTAAACCACGATAATTTCCGTATAAACTAGTTTTATTTTAATTTATAGTCTTTAAATGAATTAAATAATATTATTTTTATAGTCCAATGTTCGTACGCGAGTTTTTTGCATTACGTTTGAATATCGATTTTGATATCACAGTTAAAACGCCCAACAGGGTTTCTGTTACATACTGTATACGTTGATTACATTAAGTAAAAATAAACTAGCTTCAGATTTCTTCCACCCTTAGCCATTACTAGAAAGTTTAGTCGAACAACTATCGTTCGTGTGCAGTTTCTACTACCCTTTACTCTATTTAGTGAACCCTTACCGTTTCAAAATGAGAAAATGTTTTTAACCGTGAGGAAAACGAGCCATTTTACAACGTCATTTGGAGCAAGAAACGATTGGAGTGCTGTTTAAAAAGTCTTACGTTGTTGCCAAGTGGCAAATCAGTTGTATACGTGTTGTATTCAAAGACTTTTTTTTATTTTGGATGGCCAATGGCTGTACATATAAAACTTATTAAGTAACAAACAAATATAACATACTACCCAGTTACAGGCAAACACAACTAACACTAACTAACTAACTTTAATGTATACTACTAGACAAGCTGTGCGGTACAAAGAAATTGCGCACTTAGTTACGGTCAATTGACCGCAACTCATTAGGCGCCCGCGAGAGAGCGATAAGAGCAGTTGTTGTTTGAATAGCTGCGAACGTTAAATTCAATAAACTACCACGAAATTGTTTATTGTGACCCAAAACATTGTTAACATTGTTATTATTTACGTACATACTCGTATTATGTTATTCATTTAATTTGAAGTTATTTTACGGAAGTTACTATATTATTTCTTGGTTTTGATCAAAAAACTAATTTATTGTGAATGAAAACTAATAGCAAACAAAACAGCCGTCTCAATATTGCCATCTCGCTTACTCTCAACTCCTCTCGCTCCCACGCTTAGACGTCATTCCCGCCTCGCCGGCCGCGTTTGCAACACAATTTTACTTCTGAACCCGTCTATGGTATTAAAATCTTTGGTTGTATTACGTAGTTTTTTTGACAACCTTTGTGGTGTGGTCAAGTGGCGGTGAAACGAGAGGTCGCAGGTTCGATCCTCGAACTGAGAAAAATGTATATGCACAGACGGTGATTATACACGTTGCCTATACTTCTGCACTTGGTTCAACATGCGTCTTTCTTATTTCCCGTGCCTCTCGGATGACTGTGCGTGCTGCATTTCCTGTGAGCTTTCTTTCATTTCCTTATAACACATGTGCTATTGCTTGTGTTATGGTATGCTTCACAGGAATAGGTAGGATTTTTAAAATGGCAGAACCACGGTGTAGACAGTTTTGTCTACAACATATTTATGCTCGCAACAAACAAACAAATGGGCCGGCTCGTCCGGGTCGTTACTACTGTTTCACAGAAACTCAACGTAAAGTAGCAGTTTGCTGCTGCGTTTCGTACGGTGAGTGAGATATCCGGAGGCCCAAATCCCCTTCGCTTTCCATTCCTTTAATTATCCCTTTCTTTTAAGGTCGGCAACGCGCCCATAATTCTTCTGGTATTGTGGGCGTACATGGGCGGTGGAGATCACTTACCATCAGGTGACCCACAGCTCGTTTGCCGGCCTATACCATAAAAAAAATGTGAAGTTACGTGAAACGTGTATTATTTTATTAATACCAAACGACAGTAATCACTTTAATCATTTATTGGTTACTTTTACAATGTTACTGTTTTACAGACCACAACCCCATGTCAGGATTCTCTAGAGACCACTCTCTAATTAATGATAACTAAAACAACTAGGACCGAATAGTAAACCAGCAGAGCTACCGCGTAATAAACTCTTAGACTATCGACTGAGCACTGATCTTAGTGAACTGGAGACTGACTGACTGTCTGACTGCGGGCAAAAAACATCCAGTTATCCAGTTATTATTGCCCTTCCCAATCCCTTAAATATACCTTTCCCTTAAGGTCGGCAACGTTGCGGGTTTTGGGGGTCAGATGGCGGGTCGCCCTACACAATACCAAATTCACCGTCAAATCGTAATGATGAATCATAATTGATCCTGGCATTAGGCCGGCATAATGCCAGGCAGAAAGAAAGAAAAAGTTAATCAATCATGGCTAACGGCCGAATGGACTCGGATGAAAGGCACACAGATTCATCATGTCCAGGATTAGTACATAGGTTTACTTTTACACCGGAAAAAGACATTTCCGCGAGTAAAAGCTAGTGTCGAGTGTCCGGGTCGAACGGATGTGGGCTAGCCATAAATGGAAGGAGTGGGCTCGATTTCCGAATATATATTTTATGATATCTTTTTGGATATTGTATAATATATTGTGATGATGGGGCAGTTATCCCTTATTGATTCCTACTACTATTACAAATGTGGAAGATTGGATGTTTGTGAATTTAAATGTTTGTTAGTCAATTACGCCTTAACTGCTTAATGGTTTTAGATGAAAATTGGCACACAGGTAAACCATGACATGGATTAGGACATAGGCTACTTTTTATCCCGAAAAAGGCCGTTGACACGGGTGAAGCCGCGAGCAAATGCTAGTAGGTATACCATAAGTTCACACCTATTTTTTCTCTTTATTTTATATCATAGGCCGGTAAACGAGCAAGTGGGTGACCTGATGGTAAGTGATCTCCACCACCCATGTACGCCCACAATACCAAAATATCATGGGCGCGTTGCCGACCTTAAAGGAAAGGGATAAGTAACTTGGGAAGGGGAGGAGGATTTAAGCCTCCGAATATATAAAAATCATATTTTTTTTATTAGCTTTAAAGACGAAACGAGCAGGTCACCCGCCTGATGGTAAGCGTAACGCCTGTCTATAAACAGACACAACACCACACAGAACTTGGAGTTATAAAGCACTGCATGGCCCCGGACTGCGCTCGTCACCCCGAGACTTAAATATTAAGTCATATAATCTATATAAATAAAAATGAGTGGCAAAATTTGTTGCTAAGCGCAAAACTCGAGAACGGCTGGACCGATTTTGATGGTTTTTTATGTATGTGTTTAAGTGGGTTCCTGGATGGTTTATATTCACAAATGGACCCGTAAGATGGCGCTGCAATCGGGTTCTAACTATCAATTATATGTTGCGGGTGAAACCGCGCGGGACAGATAGTAATAAATAAAAATGTATTATAAGTCTTATAATGCCCAGTAATTGCACTGGCTTCAATGTCCTTCAAACCAAAACTCAACAATGCTTACACACTGCAGTTTGGCGGCAATCCTATTTAATCCTAATTTCATGAGTCATTTTTTTTTTAATGTATAGGCCGACAAACGAGCAAGTGGGTCACCTGATGGTAAGTGAACTCCACCGCCCATGTACGCCCACAATACCAAAAGAATCATGGGCGCGTTTCCGACCTTAAAGGAAAGGGATAATTAAGGGATTGGGAAGGGGAGGGGATTTAGGCTTCCGGATATCCCACTCACCGTACGAAACGTAGCAGCAAGCTGATACTTTACGTCGGTTTTCTGTGAGACAGTGGTAACGACTCGTACAATGTTTAAGTTACTAACACAATGTCATTTATTTCCATCAAATCCAAAATAGGGATGGCGTGGATACAAAATTCGTTTTCAATTCCACTCGAAACTAGTACTCCAAATACGTCACATGTTGGTCGATATTTTATTCCACGCTAAAATAGTGTATCAGAAGTGAGATGTAGGGATGCGACGTACTGTGTCATCGATATTTTCACTATATTGAACTTATGGATATTGTTCACTTTGTTTAATATGCAAATTATATTGTTTGAAACGAATCGTGGGCCAAACGCGTGTTTGACATGAAGATGTCAAAATAAAAAAAGACAATTGGTTCCTTTTCGCGACTCGCTACCTCCAGAACACCATCACCTCGGATTCCAGGCCTGGGGGAAGAAGCTTCCAAAAGGTGTCCACGTGAATTCTCATCTTATACATATTTCGGTCGCGAGATATGATTTTCGCATCGAAATAAGTTGACAAGAAACGTAACTCAAGCAAAAAAATTACCCCACCAAAACTCTGTGCAAGGGGGCAAGGCTATAAAATTCTGTGCAGCTCGTTCATTCGTCAATTCATAAAAATTTATTCATGATCTCTAGTTGACACTTAATACGTCAAATTTTTTGCGCGGTGCAAAACATCGTATCTCGAACTAGAAATATAATATTTAGACATTAACTTTTATGAAATAAAGTTGATTTTGAACGTTCTGTTGAATAATTTTTGTTACGTGTGATTTTACCTTTGCATGTGTAAGTAGTTAAAGAAATCTATAGATATTGTTATATTTGACTTTTCAGTGTTTTTCTTTTGAAGTCGGTTTCTATGTTTTATTATTTTCATCAAGAACTACGCCTACTTTCGGTCTCACAAGCGACCTGAAACATAAAGCGGATCACACTTTTGTCTCGATGCGGGGTTTAAGTCCACTTTCTCATTTCTGATCGCCACTACAAAACGAAAGCTGCCGTGAAATATAATAGAATTTCCTCATATTCGCGCAACACAACGCCGAATGTCTTATGATCTTATCCCTATAGTACAACAGGGATGGATAGACATCGGCATAAAATGTGAATTTATGAATACAACGTCGACCGAGCGCGTCTTCGTTCGAAATATCGCCTTATATAAAGTAAATCGAACTGTCTGTCTGTTTGGACTAAATAAATCAATGATGTAATATGTATCTTACAAGCTGGCAGGTCCCTCGTTTGCGAGTTGCCGGCTGGGTTGGTACCACCGCTTTGTCTATTTCTGCCGCCAAGCAACAGTGTGTAAGCGCTGTTGTGTTCCAGTTTTAAGGACATTGAAGCCAAGCGTGGCGCTTACCATCAGGCGAGCGAACTGCTCGTCTCATCAATCAAGCTAATAAAAAAAATGAAGAATGAAGTTTAGTGGCGAAAACCCCCGACGTCAATTGGAAACAAACATACATACGTAAGCATTCACGTCTGTAATCCCTGAAGGGGTAGGCAGAGGTGAGGTACGCCCACATTTCGCCGAGCGTATTTCGGTCTCATGATCACATCTATCACATCACATCGTGGGACGGAGATACGCTCTGCGAAATGTGTGTGTACTGGTTACACCTCTGCCTTGCCCTTCAGGGATTACAGGCGTGAGTGCGTATATTATGAAGCAAGCCAATTCACGTGCGAATACAAGTGGTGAATAAATTGGGCGCATCACTATACTGTGTGGAGACAGCGAACGTTCCAGAAACAATTTATGTTACGCTCCTGTATCGATTTTAATATCATTTCGTTTTGGTAATATGTTCACATTTTAGGCGTGTCGCGGATACCTGAGCGGATTCGTGTTTGACCTCCTTTTGATAGTACGCACTCACGCCTGTAATCCCCGAAGGGGTAGGCAGAGGTGTAACTAGTATACCCACATTTCGCCGAGCGTATCTCCGTCCCACGATGTGATAGGGGGCGAGCCTATCGCCATACCGGGCAAATTCCAGACTCCGGGCTGATACTGAGCATTTCGTATTAGAAAAACCCAATACCACTTTACCCGACCCGGGATTCGAACCCGAGACCTCAGCGTTGGCTTAATCGTAACGCGTACGCATTAAAACTGCGCCACCAAGGCAGTCCTCCTTCTCCTTTCACTTTTGATAGTGGAGCATATTTTTGCTTAGTATCTAACACCCGCATTCATTAACAACACTTAAGTGAACTCTTTGCTCAGTGTAGATTTCTGTGTACATTGGTCCGTTTTTATTTAGCGTCAAAATCTAACCAATGACGTATACAGAAATCGCCACTATGCGTTCGCGATCACTATGCGGTCTCATAGTAACGTTTATGAAGACGGGGATAAAGGTCGTACATTTTTTTTTATTGCATAGGCCGACAAACGAGCAAGTGGGTCACCTGATGGTAAGTCATCACCACCGCCCATGTACGCCCACAATACCAAAAGAGTCATGGGCGTGTTGCCAACCTTAAAGGAAAGGGATAATTAAGGGATTGGGAACGGAAGGGTATTAGGGCCACCGGATATCTCACTCACTGCACGAAATGCAGCAGCACGCTGCTACTTTACGTTGGTTTTCTGTGAGACAGTGGTAACGACCCGGACGAGCCGGCCCATTCATGCTGTAGACAAAATTGTCTACAGCGTGGCTCTACCACTCGTAGAATACGTAGCCTTTGGTCACGTGGTATAATACTGTGATACTGAAAAAAAGCCTCTCATTTTTGGGATCATTTGAGAACTCGATTTTTAGTCTTCTGAGCTGTTAGAATTAAGTTAGAATAAATAAACATGTCTGGCTAGCGCGAGGTTTTTGATGCGTGTCAGATTATTCGTTTTTTTATAGCATAGGCCGGTTAACGAGCAAGTGGGTCACCTGATGGTAAGTGGTAAGCCTGTAATCCCCAAACGGGTAGGCAGGGGTGTAACCAGCACACCCACACAGTACACCCACTTTTCGCCGAGCGCATCTCCGTCCCATGATGTGATAGGTGGCGAGCCTATCGCCTATCTACCGTCTACAATTCCAGACTCCGAGCTCATACTGAGCATTTCGTAATAGAAAACCCAATATCACTTTTACCCGACCCGAGTATCAAACCAGAGACGGCAGCGTCAGCCTGTCGTAACGCGTACTCATTACAACTACGCCACCGAGGCAGTCACACACTAGCAATATTTGATGAAAATCTGTTAAACAGTTCAAAAGTTATAGATGTTTTTCTAATTGAAGTCAGACGTTACCGGTTAGGTTAGACTTATAAAAAAAACACGTCGTGCCATTAAAGACCACAAAAACTTGCCAAGACATAACAAAAGCCAACTAAATAACAAACAACTCTTGTACGGATGTCGAGTATATTTCGCGCTGAAACCCCGCGGGCTATGCAAGACTTATTTATAAGAACACAATACAACTCCCTCGTTAACAATCTCTTGGAGTTATTTCCTTTTTGTTTAATTATGGCTTCACATTAATCACACTAGCTTTTGCTCGCGGCTCCGCCCGCGTGAATTGACTTTTCCGAAATAAAACGTAGCCTATAACCGTCTCCAGGGTCCCATCTATCTCTCCATCAAAATTCATCAAAATCGCTTCAGTGATTTAGGCGTGAAAGCGTAACAAACAAATAGATATTCTTTTTTTCATAAAAAGTATCCTATGTTTCTTCTTATACCTCCAAGAATATGTGTACAAAGTTTCATGATGATCGGTTAAGTAGTTTTCGCGTGAAAGCGTAACAAACAAAATTACATTCACATTTACAATATTAGTATATAGTACCATATAGCCCATGACAAGTATTTATAATCTTCTTATTTTATAAGTATTCACAAGAACGGTGAAACACCGGTGTTGTCGATTTCAAAGTGTTGTTGGAGTTTTGGTGTCAATTCCTTCCAATACGATGCTTCATAGATTATTTTCTTCAAGCGGATCGAACGCCAAGATCGACCAATATCACTTGGTCAAATATCACCTAAATTCACTTATTTTAATGTTTCCATACATTGTTCATCACCTTCAATGTATATTGCACAAATCCACACCACATTTATAGAACAAACACGACTTTGAACCAGTTTAGGAAATAATTTAAATAGAAGATAGACCGCACTGTCAGAATTGCCCCCAAGACTACACTTGTATGTTGGTATGGTGATATATTTGCGGTCATTACCTAGTTAATTGTGAAGTTCGAAACGGTTTTTTGAGTTTCCTCGTTAATTGACTATTTCTGTGTAACCACTGTTTTATTTCGGTTTGATGAACATGCTATTACTGGGCATTATAAGACTTAACAACCTATGTCGCGGGGTGACGAGCGCAGTCCAGAGCCATACAGTGCTTTGTAATTCAAAGTTATGTGAGACGTTACTTCTGTTTATGGGCAGGCGTTGCGCTAGATATAAAGCACCACAGATGTATATATATACAAGCTGTTGCCCACGGCTCCGCCCGCGTGAATGCCCAAGCGAGTCCCGTCATCGGTGTGCTTGGCAAAAATACTAATATCACTATTAAAAAATAGGGGTTGATGGTAGAAGGGTGAAAATTTAGGGTTGTATGTATTTTTTTATGCTGTATCATAAAAAAATAAAAACAAAAATTTTTGTCTAAAAAAAAAAAAATTGGAGTGGACCACCCTAACATTCAGGGGGGTGGAAAGTAGATAGTAGCCGATTCTCAAACCTACCCGATACGCACACAAAATTTCATACAAATCGGTCTAGCCGTTTCGGAGGAGTATGGGAACGAATATTGTGACACGAGAATTTTATATATAAGATGTATATATGTATATAGATAGATAATGGATTAGATAGATGAGGTGACTTTATTATGTTTTTTTTTTACACCCAACAGTCGCACACATTGTCCTGACCCTACACTAGGTTAACCTGTATCGTGGGTATCAGGAACTACGAAGGACTTGCGGTCCCACAACACTCAGACTCGAGACAAATATTTGAGGATCAGTCAAACATTTGTCTAGGTACGGGAACCGAACCCACGGCCTCACGCTTCGCAACAAACCACTGCGCCACGGAGGCTGTCAAAGTCATATTTTCAAACTCATCAGTTTCTAATGACCCTTCACAACATATTGTGGTAAATTAATGAATCCACTACCGTCCGCAAGCGACTCTTCACCCGAAGCTGGCATGTTGTGACCCAGTTAGTCGGTTGATAAATGACGCGCAGCATTGTTTAACTTTGAGAGCTGTTTTGTTGCTGTGTTTGATAGGGGGCGAGCCAATCGCCATACCGGGCACAAATTCCAGACTTCGGGCTAATACTGAGCATAAGCAATAGAAAAACACTGAGCAATAGAAAAACCCAATACCCGATAATATACCCACCCAATAATAACACAATAATACTTTACCCGTCCCGGGGATCGAACCTGAGAGATCAGCGTTAATCGTAACGCGTACGCATTACAACTGCGTCACCGAGGCAGTCCGAGGTTAGTTTAAAGATAAATATATTAAATGCATTAGTCAAGGTCAATGGCCTGAAATTTAGTAATTACCCCTTTAGCTTCCCTGATCAGGATTTTCTTAGGACTTTCAAACAATAAACATGCAATTTTTTATAGCATAGTCCCACAAAGGAACAAGTGGGTCACCGGATGCTAAGTGATCTCCACCGCCCATGTACCCTTTAAATACCAGAAGAATCATGAGCGCGTTGCCGACCTTAAAAGGTAAAATTAAGGGATTGGGAAGGGGATTTGGGCCTTCGGATATCTCACTCACCGTACGAAATGCAGCAGCAAGCCGATACTTTAAGTAGGTTTTCTTTTTTTTTATGGCATAGGCCGGCAATCGAGCAAGTGGGTCACCTGATGGTAAGTGATCTCCACCGTCCATGTGCGCCCAGAATACCAAAAGAATCATGGGTGCGTTGTCGACCTTAAAGGAAAGGGATAATTAAGGAATTCGGAAGGGGAGGGGGTTGGGGCCTCCGGATATCTCACTCACCGTACGAAACGCAGGAGCAAGCTGCTACTTTACGCCGGTTTTCTGTGAGATAGTGGTAATGACCCAGACGAGCCGGCCCATACACGCTGTAGACAAAAGTGTCTACAGCGTGGCTCTACCACTCTCTTTCTGTTGGTTATCTCACAAACATCCAAACTTTCAAAGTAAGATAGGGAACATTTGACCCGCATTCGGTCCCTGTCCCTCCATTTTTTATACAACTTTTACGGCCGGTGGAAGTCGTCGCTGCTTTTAGATGAAATGAGTTTTTTTATTATGTATTTAAAGGATACGAGATATTGTCATCTAAAGATTGACATCAAATTATATTTTTCCTCGGGGAACTATTTTTTTAAATTATTTTATTGCATAGCCCGGTAAACGAGCAAGTGGGTCATCCGATGTCAAGTGATCTCCACCGCCCATATACTCTCACAATACAAAACAATTATGGGCGCATTGCCGACCTTAAAGGAAAGGGATAATTAAGGGATTGGGAAGGGGAGGGGGGATTTGAACCTCCGGATATCTCACTCACCGTACGAAACACAGCAGCAAGCTGCTACTTAACGTCGGTTTTCTGTGAGACAGTGGTAACGACCCAGACGAGCCGGCCCATTCATGCTGTAGACAAAACAGTCTACAGCGTGGCTCTGCCACTCGTTAACTATTATTAACTAACTATTCAAAGAACCCTGTTATTGTTGGTACAATACGCAATATAGTGGGCTTATGTTTGTTTATTTTTATTTGTCTGTAGATCAGTAGCATTTCTAAGTGGTAAAGCCTCGCTGCACACAACTTTGTCCACAGCATAAAAAGGCCGGCTCGACCGGTTTGTTACCACTGTCTCAAAGAAAACATGTATAGCAGCTGGCTGTTACATTTCATACGGTGAGTGAGGGGATCGAACCCGAGACCTCAGCGTCAGCTTAATCGTAACGTGTACGCATTACAACTGCGCCACCGAGACAGTCAGAACCTCGATTTTATTAATAACTTATCATTAATAAAACAGAGGTTCTGCAGTTACTGGCGGTAGAATTTTGACGGATTCTAAATAATGTATAAAATTTTATGGATTTAATAAATATTTTAAATTTGAATTTTGAATCCACGAGCGAACTTAATCTGATAAAGCGCGGTTTTACTTGCCCATAGCTTGAATATGCTACCAGTAAAGATCCTAATGTATGGAAAATGATATCAATTAGTTTATTATTGTTTATATCTACAAACTACCACATACACGTACAATATCCCATATAAAGTCATCAATACACTAACCATAGTAAGGGACATTTGACATACTATTTTCACGCTTTTTTCCCCTCTGACGTGTTCTCGAGAGCGTGAAACAGAACCTATTCAGGTCACGTGTAGGGTTGCGAGCAAATCGATTTCGTGCGAATGCCGATTAACGATAATCGATTATTCATCTTGTACCTGAAATTTTGAGTGTTAAGGGTCGGTATCGTATTATATTGTGTATTTATGGAAACGATCAATTTTAGAATATTATATCGAAGTAAGGATACATGTTTGTATGAGCGGTGATCTACCTGTTAACACTAGGAGATAATTTTATTGTTAATACTAGCTTTTGATCGCGGCTAAGCCCGCGTGAATGGCCTTTTCCAGAATAAAAAATGGAATGGATGGATTTGGAGGTTATGATCTACCTCTGTGCCAAATTTCATCCAAAACCGTTTACTTGTTGAAACGTGATTGACTAACAAACCTCCAAATTCACAAACTCACAAACATCCAAACTTTTCCATTTATAATAGTAGGATTGAGAGATCAAGTTGCAGAATAGGAGAAAAGTGATATACACTTGGAAATCGATCTCTTATGAGTATATTTGTAGACTGGATAGTAGGATGAGTATCGATTCAACAAAGTAATATTTTTTTTTATTAAATAAGTACAAAATAAGTGACGAAAATCCATTTCATCACAGACGTAATATGTATAAAAAGATAAAAGATAAAGTAAGAAATAACATACAGTCACAGTGTTTTTTAATGGCGAACAGGAGTGAATTTTGGTATATTTAAAGAAGTTTGTTTATATTTTTATTTTAGTACCAAATAATATATCCTTAAAAAAATAATCAAATTTCTTTCCTATTTACTCCAGTTGATATTATTGTTTACGTGCACCCCTAGTGACGTCAGCGGCTTCACGGAGGGGTCTTCGCGACCCAACGCTCTCTTTATTGGGGTTACCGTAAAACCTATAGAATGGTGTTTTATTAACCGTTCTTATGCCTGTTGTCCACGATCATTGGGTTTCGTCGAATACTTATGTTATAACCATCGAAATAAGATAACTAGGTAGAACGATATCTCTCATATGAATCTGTCAAAAATACGACTCCACTTACTTACACATGCAAAGGTAAAATTACACGTGACAAAGATTAATGAACGTTCAAAATCAACTTTCTTTCATAAAAGTTAATGTTAAATATTAAATTTCTAAATCGAGATACGACGTTATGCACCGTGCAAGAAATTTGACGTATTAAGTGTCAACTAGAGATCATGAATCATTTTTTATGAATTGGTGAATGAACGCGCTGCACAGACTTTTATAGCCCCGCCCCCTTTGCACAGAGTTTTGGTGGGGTAATTATTTGCTTGAGTTACGTTTCTTGTCATCTTATTTCGATGGTTATAACGCGTAAATGCTTACACATTTTTTTCTTTATATAACAAGACGAGTACTACCAAGCAGATTTCGAACTATGAAGTACCTACTGCATGATATTAAACTGTGCTCGTCACCCTGAGCACAGTTGAATTTTACTAGCCTCAATATATCTAACAGTGTTTACACACTGAGGAAAATAATAATGTCACCTTTGTATTACATTGATCCACAATTAGGCACGGACCGCACCTAATAATGAGACCGGTTAAGCTTTAATCTTCCACGCTGGCCTTATACGGGTTGGCAGACTCCACATAAGTTAGAAATACTTATACAGAAGTGCAGGTGTGCAGGTTTCCTTGCGACGTATCCAACACCAATATAGCGATAAATGAATACAAAAGTAACCCCGAAAAGTCAGAAGTGCATGCTCTTGGTTTCGAACCAACGACCTACATCTCGGCAGTCCGTACCACTCTCTGCTGAGATATCGCTCCACAAATACTTAATACAAATTCCCTAATGAAACATGATACAAAATGTCCGTAGGTTGTGCCTAAAAATCACTGCGCTAATTGGCAACGTGCGGGTTAAACACGTGTCACACAGTCAACAAATTATCTAGACAAAATGACCTAACCGAATAGGGTTGTCAGGATTTTTGCTACACGTTTATTTTTATTTCTTAATACACATATGCACTAACGTGAAATCCCTGAAGGGATAGGCAGAGATGTAACTAATATGATATGATAGGGGGCGAGCCTATCGCCATACCGGGCAATATTCCAGACACCGTGCTGATACTGAGCATTACGTAGTAGAAAAACCCAATATCACTTTTACCCGGCCCGGGGATCGAACCCGAGACCTCAGCGTTAGCTTAATCGTAACGCGTACGCATTACAACTGCGCCTGCGGTATTGGGTTTTTCTATTGCGAAATGCTCAGTATCAGCCCGGAGTCTGGAATTTGTTCCTGGTATGGCGATAGGCTCGCCCCCTATAACATCGTGGGACAGAGATACGCTCGGCGAAATGTGGGTGTACTAGTTACACCTCTGCCTACCCCTTCGGGGATTACAGGCGTGAGAGTGCGTATATGTATAGTAAAATATCTTACTATTCGGATGAAACAGTACCTACTAACCTTTATCCCAACATGGACCTGCCCCGGGGCGGTTTATAATTATAAAACAACACGCGAAATGATTCTGCCATGTTGACGCAAAGGGAAGCTTTATTTGTGTGTAGGTGGCGCCTAATGAAACTAAAACAAATATTTTGTAGGCGAGTATATTTGAACACATTTATTAATAAAAAATACTCAAAAAATCGGCTCAGTTCCATCTTCATCCACCTATCCCACTCGGTGTGAGGTCGGCAAAACATGTTATTTAACACATGTTATAGAATGATTTGACTTGTAGTTTTTACGACCGGCCGTCTGCTTGACGTCTTTTGGAGAGAAAACAACCAGACCCGAAACATTTTTGTGGATAACACATACATTTTTGTCTCGGTGCGGAAATCGAACCCTCGACCTTTTGCTTTACAGCCGGCTACTCGCCCACTGTGCCATGAAGGCTGTCATGCTGGCAGGCTCAGTTCCATAGTTTTGTATATAAAAATTTAAAGATAGAATGTGTTTTATGAGAGTTAATGATATCCATTTCCGCATGCTTGAAATATTTGGAGGAGGTAGGTACCTCATAATTCATATGTAAGAGGCTGTCTGGGTAGTTACCACCGCTTTGCCTATTTCTGTTGCCAAGCAACTTGTTTCGGATTAAAGATTTACAAGCTAACAAGACGGGTACATCCTATGAACCACTGATTATTTGGATTGAACTGACTACCGTTACTGACCTTAAGTCATTGCGACCTATGAGTCATTCTATCTATTATATTATCATCAAGATTTTTATAACACCGAGGCCATCATCATTAGGCCTAATTGTAACGATTTGTCGGATAAAAAATCATAGGTCTGTACCTGAAAGCTGTGGTTAGCGTTGTTGATGCTGCACTCTGCAAACGTCGCGTCTTCTAATTCGAACTCGTCCCACAGTTGGCTCTGGAACAACCAGATATAAATAAATACACGCAACAGTCACACATAGTCCTGACCCCACACTAGGTTAACCTGTATCGTGGGTATCAGGAACTACGAAGGACTTGCGGTCCCACAACACCCAGACCCGAAACAAATATTTGTGGACCGCACAAACATTTGTCTCGGTGCGGGGATCGAACCCACTGCCTCTCGCTTCGCAGCCGGCTCCTCGCCCGCTGCGCCACGGAGGCTGTCCGACTGTTAACATTATATATCTACAAGGTGGTAGGGCCCTCGTATGTGAGAGGCCGGCTGGGTTGGTACCACCACTTTGTCTATTTCTACAGCCAATCGGCAGGGTGTAAGCACTGTTGTGTTCCGGTTTGAAGGACATTGAAGCCAGTGAAATTACTTCGTATAAGCTCTACCTATGTAATTACACTTTATCCAATTGGATACATACCTCAAGAAAGTAATAAAGTTCCCATCGATGTAATCTTTGAAACATATATAAAAACCCGGTACACCGACCTCAACCAGATTAAAGGTAGTTTCAACATATTGTAAATGTCAGTTTTTTTTTTAAGTTTCATTTGTTTTAAGAAGTAACGGTACGACAAAACTTGTAGATTTGATACATTCGTTCCCAAAGTGGTCCAGGTGGACCCCGAGGGATCCACGGGAGACTCGACGGGGGTTCATAGTTAGATCTAATTTTCACATTTTTTGTCAAGTGTTGGGAATATGGTAGAAATGTATCTGCAGGGGGTCCACCGGAACCAGATAAATTTTGAAAGTGGAATATCAGAAAAAAGTTTGGGAACCTCTGATTTGATAAATCATTACATGCACCATCGCTGTAGCTGTTAAAATTAACGGTTGAAACAACACACTTTAAGTAAGGGAGATGGCTTTACTAGAAGTCAAGAAATCACCAGTCATTTTCTAATGGGCTCTCCCAACTTAAGAGAAATGTTTCGCGCCGCTTCCCTCCCTTACACATTCCTGATATTTTATTCACGCGCCCAAATTAAGCAGCGCGCTTTGGGAGATAAATAGGGAATAATAGTAGGGTCTGTCCAAAGTTGTATTCATAATTTTATGTTTATTTGGAAGAGCTTTTAAAACCAAAATGAATTCCGTAAATTTTTCACTCTTCTACAAATTTTACCGGAACTAGTTTACCGGTTTTTTGAGTGGTAGAGCCACGCTGTAGACACTTGTCTACAGCATGTATGGGTCGGCTCGTCCGGGTCAATACCACTGTCTCACAGGCGGCGGCGGCGTAAAGTAGCAGCTTGCTGCTGCGTTTCTTTCGTACGGTGAGTGAAATATCCGGAGGCCCAACCCGCCTCCCCTTCCCAATCCCTTAATTATCCCTTTCCTTTAAGGTCGGCAACGCACCCATGACTCTTTTGTTATTGTGGGCGTACATGGGCGGTGGAGATCACTTACCATCAGGTGACCCACTTGCTCGTTTGCCGGCCTATACCATAAAAAAAACTAACATCCAAACATCTAAATTTACAAACTTCCAAACTTTCACATTTATAATTGTAGTAGGATTAATGACCATACCCTATGTAGAGAAAACTCACAATATTCCTTCCTATTTACATTATAAATGTGAAAGTCTGGATGTTTGATGAGTCTGTGAATTTGGATGTTTGTTAATCAACTTAGCCTAAATGGTTTTGAATGAAATTTGGCGCACATATATAGGTACCATGAGCTGGATTAGGGCATAGGCAACTTTTTATCCCGGAAAAGGACGTTCACACAGGCGGAGCCGCGAGCAAAAGCTGGCATGGAATAAAGTACAGAATACGAATAAGCTAATATATTTTTAATGGTGGAAGACGTTGGGTAATTACATACATACATACGCACTCACGCCTGTAATCCCCGAAGAGGTGTAACCAGTACACCCACATTTCGCCGAGCGTATCTCCGTCCCATGATGTGATAGGGGACGACCCTATCGCCATACTGGGCACAATATCAGACTGCTGGCTGGTACTGAGCATTTCGTAATAGAAAAACCCAATATCACTTTTACCCGACCCGGGGATTGAACCTGAGACCTCAGTGTCAGCCTCAGTCGTAACGCGTAAACATTACATCTTACTTTGTGCACTTATTGTGTAGGGTACAATTCCTGAAGGTAGGTATTGCTTGCATGATATAGACAACCTAAATCATGCAAACGGGGTACGGCTTAGGACTAGTACCTAATACATATTTTTTATATTCTCAATGAATATATTTACGAATATGTCATTTATGAATTGCCAGCCCTACACAAGCTCAGCGTTTCAACAGCGTCCCAACGCACCTCGGGTGTTATTTAATAAATAGAATTTTTAAACACATTACACTCGTAATACAGATACCTTACCCAGCTTTTGGAAACGACGCTCTTACATTTTTTATGTGAATATTTTCACTGTGTCTATATGTACCTAATATGACTGGGCTCGGAGAACAGAAATTCCTTTCTTGTATTTTCGTATTCATAATTGGTCATCATCGAAATAAGATGACAAGAAACGTAACTCAAGCAAAAAAATTACCCCACCTAAACTGTGTGCAAGGGGGCGAGGACTATAAAAGTCTGTGCATAAGAATCTCTAGTTTTCACTTCAAAAAACATGCGGGGCAGTCCTTGGGGACTGCCGATAGAAGTGAAAACTAATGGCCGTTCCCTATATTCTGTCTGTCTCTAGTTTTGCTATACCGGCGATATAAAATTTTATCTATTTTCCGTTTTACCGTCCCAATAAACTTACTAATGATAGGTAATCCTATTCTTCATTGCTGTCTACTGATGAGAGGACTGATAGCTGACTACAGATATACAACACTATGAAAATGACAGTTCAAGTGTCCCAATATTTTTTATGTGCTATCTGTCGATAAAGTTTTTCTTTATCGGTAGATTTTGACCGATAAACAGATATCCTCGGCTGTATAAAAACGAAATAAATAACGCATTTTGAAGAAATAGCCATGAGTATACAAGGCTTACATGGCACTTGCACTGCAATACAAAATACTAAATAAATTATGTAAAAATCTAAAAGAAAATATTAAAAAAATCTAAAATTCCCACAAATAAAAATAATGCACCGTTTTGATAATTAAATTAAGTGCAAGAGACATATAAATATTTGTTATTGTGAACAAAATAATTCCCCACTTCAGTAAAATCCCCCAAATTCGCTTGGGATTTTTGTTCAAAGGACTTGTATTCAGAGCCGTAATGTATTGACAGTAAAACGTTTCGTTATTACATTGTGTTTTGCAACATAATAAGTATTTCTCGTTATTATTATTTCATTTACAGTGGTAAAAAATAAGAATTATAGATAAATGTTAAATAAAAACTTATATTTCTAATCTAAATCATATCTTCATATTTTCTAACATAAATTAAACTATAGTTCCTCTTTCTCAGCTTGCATGAACATAACGCACAAGAGGGCCCAGATAGACTGCCTATCTATTGCTATCATAGTATCCGACGTGCATATCTAAAAAATAGGGACGATTCCAAGCAGTAGATAGAACAATACGGATGTTTGAATCTATCTATCGTGAAATTGAAGATTAATATTGGGAACGGCCATAAGTAACTTGTGAATTATATCGTCGAGCTATTAGATTATTATTACTGAATTATTTTTGGTTTGTAAAGAAGTGTTAATGACCAATTTAATATACATGTAGAGAGATGTACTCTTTGTATATATATAATGTATACTAATAACGCACGGAGATATATCTGGATGTATATATACAGTATATATATATATATCTTGTGGGGTCATGCTAAGCGGGCAGGACTAATCTCTAAAAACTATGACATGTGGTGCGCGTACATTATTACACGTGTATGCATACCGTAAACTCTTGCACAGAGCCAGTGTTGTGAAAATAATTTAACTACAGTTAGTTTGTAGGCGGTAGGCCATGCGTTAATAAATTAGAGTTTTCGAATGAGTAGAGTTTAACGTTATTGTTTCAGAATGATAGCGCTGGTCTACAGTGGTTTTGTTGCTCTAGACATGAAAATGATTTTGGGTCTATTTATGCACACAATTCATGAAACTATCAATGATTTTGTAAGATTTGCTCTGTATTTTTTTTAATTACCAAAATCAAAAAACAAAATCTATATATAAAAAAGCGAAATACCACTCACTGATTAATCACGATTTCTCAAAAACTACTGAAGCTGGGATCATGAAATTTGGTCAGATGATAGTTTGTGTAATGCAGACGTCAGCTAAGAACGGATTTTTGGATATTTACCTTTTAAGGGGGTAAAAGAGGGGTTTGTAAGTTGTATGCAACTTTTTTATGGAAGGGAATACGACTGTGAAATTGAGCGCAAATATTGCTTATAAAAATAATGAAATATGAGAGTCATATTTTTGGAAAAATCCACTTACAAAAGAGGGGGGAGGGGGGTTGAACTTAGTATGAAAGTATTTATTTTAACTTTTGAACAACTTGACCGATTGAGGTCATTTTCACACCGTACATTTGTTTTGTGGAGAAAATGGCTTATAACTATATATCATCACGCTACGACCCATGGGAGCGAAGTAGTAATCTATATATAAAGCGAAATACCACTCACTGATTAATTAACACGAAATATTTGTTCAAAATATAAGATGTGCAAAAATCATGGAAATACGAGCACATTTAGAACTTTCATGAATATATTCGTAATCTGGGCACTTGAAAACGTAAAAATTTGCGATGATATCTAGGGCAACAAAAAAAAAAGTTTTTTTTTTTAGAGCTGTGTAGTTTATTACATCCTAATAGATTAATAATAATATTTAGACCTGGCACACGAGGTTACTGATATGTGGGATGTGGACTCAACAATGATTGTCCCGATAATCGTTTCTGCTAATGGGTTGATACCAAAGAGCCTCGATCAACACCTCCAGAGACTCTTAATTGGTCGTTGGGTCAAGAGCCAGATTCAGAAAGCAGTGTTATTTGACACGGCAAGCATTGTGTGGAGGTTCCTCACTCTGGGGTCCTAACCACCGATGGCTTGGGTCCTAGGCCTCGCCATTGGAGAGTGATACTTTTTATATTTTTAAATGTTTTTTTTAGTAATGTAATATTTAAAAATGTAGAAAAATTCTTTTAAAATAAACATTACTGTACATAATGATTATACCAGCCCTGTATTATACACGTCCCACTGCTGGGCACGGGCCTCCTCTACTGAATGAGAGGGGTTAGGCCTTACACCACCACGCTGGCCTAATACGGGTTGGCAGACTTCACATACCTTCGTAATTCTTATGGAGAACATCTCAGGTATGCAGGTTTCCTCACGATGTGTCCTTCACTGTTAAAGCAATCGATATTTAACAATTAATACACACGTAACTTAGAAAAGTCACAGGTATGCTCTTGGGGCTGGTTTACTCTCTGTTTGGTTTGCTCTGCGACTTTCGTCTCGACAGTCCATACCACTCCGCTGAGCTATCATTGCTTCTAATAAAATAATGGTATTTTTGTATTATTAGTTTATCGAATGACGGAACGAGCAGATCGCTCGCGGCTCGCCTGATGGTAAGTGCCCGCCTGCACATAAACAGAAGCAACACGACACACAACTTTATATTACAAAGTACTGCATGGCACTCGATTGCGTTCTTCGCCCTTTGTTAAGTCTCATAATGCCTAGTAATGTCACTGGCTTCGATGTGCTGTAAACTGTACTTACACACTGCTGCTTGGTCGTAGAAATAGAGCGGTGGCAAAAGTTTTTATAATACACTAGCTGTCCCACGCGGTTTCTCCCGCAACTACAGCAGCTCCACCTACCGGGTCCAATTTTATAAGCGAAGCTAAGCTTTATATGCGAATACAAAGTTGTCCAATACCACGGGTGCGAACTTCTTTAGCCAAAAGACATTTTAACTATACGCACGCACTCACTCACGCCCGTAATCCCCGAAGGGGTAGGCAGAGGTGTAACCAGTACACCCACATTTCGCCAAGCGTATCTCCGTCCCACGATGTGATAGGGGCGAGCCTATCGCCATACCGGGCACAAATTCCAGACTCCGGGCCGATACTGAGCATTTCGTAATAGAAAAACCCAATACCACTCTACCCGACCCGGGGATCGAACCCGAGACCTCAGCGTTGGCCTCAATCGTAACGCGTACACATTACAACTGCGCCACCGAGGCAGGCACATTTTAACTATATTGCACCTAAATTATACAATTCAATAATATCACAATAATCAGTAACTATAGAGTAAAAAAGGTTTTTCTCGAATGGTTAAGCCATTACGACTGTGAAGAGTTGGAAATTTTTATTATTACCCGGTAATAATAAATGGACCGACGACTTGAAAAAGATGGCGGGTAGCGGGTGGATGCGGGCTGCTCAAGACCGGGATGGTTGGCGCTCACTTGGGGAGGCTTACGTCCAACAGTGGACGACAACAGGCTGAGATATTATTACCCTAACACATAAAACATGATTGGTATCACACGCACTCATGCACACAGACGGACGCTCACGCACTCATACTCACACACACACACACACACACACAAACGCACATACATACACACACAAACACACTTAGACATTTATTTATTTATTTTTCTCTTTTCTCCTTATGTTCATTTTGTGTAATTTGCTTTTTGCTATTAATACCATATCTCTAGCATCCTGTAACTTGTTACGCTTTATTAGTTGAACCTTGTATTGTGTAATTCGTGGCATCCGTCATACAGGGCAACCTAGTTCGGATGCCAAGGTTGCATGGAAATATTCATGTAAAAGTGTTACTAAATAAACAAAAATAAAAACAAAAAAAATGAAAAAAATGAACAATTGTGAATCTAAACCATCCAGGGCGCCACCCAAACGCATACAAAAAAAATTATTCAAATCGGTCCAACCGTTTAGAAGGAGTTCAGTCACAAACACACGTACAGTAGTATTATCTTCTTATATATAAAATTCTCGTGTCACAATGTTCGTTCCCATACTCCTCCGAAACGGTAGGACCGATTTGTATGAAATTTTGTGTGCATATCGGGTAGGTCTGAGAATCGGCCAACATCTATTTTTCATCCCCTTAAATGTTAAGGGTAGTCCACCCCAATTTTTTTTTTTACTTTTTAGATAATTTTTTTATGATACAGCATTAAAAACTACATACAACCCTAAATTTTCAACCCTCTACGATCAACCCCTATTTTTTAATAGCGACATTAGTATTTTTGTCAAGCGCGTTTCTCACCGGCTACTTTAATCCTGGAAATAGGCATTCACGCGGGCGGAGCCGCGGGCAACAGCTAGTATATATATATAAAGATAATCGTTGTAGGTAATCCTGTGAACAAAATAACCGAAGCAAAGTTCACACAAGTCATTATCAAGTAGCTTTAATCTTAATGTAATGCGTTCGACCATAATGAAAACAATTTACAAGTCGATAACCATGATAATGAGCAGTGGGATTACGGCCACGACTCAACTTGGTCCATTGCAGTAAATAGCATCACATATTGTGGGTTTAAGTGTAAAATTTTATAGTAACATTTTAATATAGGTAGGTAGGTATATAGTAAGAAAGAGAAACATTTTGATCATTGTTAGATTTAAAAACTTTAAACATACATACGCACTCACGTCTGTACTCTCCGAAGGGGTAGGCAGAGGTGTAACCAGTACACCCTTCGTTGAGCTTATTTCCATCCCATGATGTGATAGGGGGCGAGCCTTTCGTTATACCGGGCACAATTCCAGACTCCGGTCTGATATTGAGTATTTCGAAATAGAAAACCCCAGTATCACTTTTGTCCGACCCGGGGATCGAACCTGAGACCTCAGCACGACAGTCGTAATCAAACTTGTTAAATATTGCCATTTCAAATAGTCTGACAGTGTACACAGACGCTTTTAGTTGCAAGAGAATTACAAGAATATATTTAAACTTGACATATTTGGTTATAGGGTAAAATCATCGAAATGAGGTAACTAGAACGATAACTCATATGAATCTGCCAAAAAATACGGCTCCACTTACTTACACATGCAAAGGTAAAATCACACGTAACACTCAAACACGCAACAAAAATTAATGAACGTTCAAAATCAAATTTATTTCATAAAAGTTAATATCTAAATATTAAATTTCTAGATCGAGATACGACGTTCTGCACCACGCAAAAAATTAGATGTATCAAGTGTCAACTAGAGATTATTATGTACAGACTTTTATAGCCCCGCTCCCTTGCACAAAGGTTTGGTAGGGTAATTTTTTTACTTGGGTATGGGTAAAATATGTTACAAGTTGGCACATTTATAGATAAATCATATATAGATATCATTAGATACAGTGGCCTCATTTAAAGTGTGTCCTTCCACCTGCTCTTATCCCACTGGCAGTGGGGTCGGCGCTACATACTTTTTAACACATGTTACAGATGTTGATTTGTCTTGTAGTTTTTTTGGCCTGACATCAACCACTCGGCGAGAATTGCTACTTTCTCCTAAATAAATAAAACAAAAATATATCTGCACTGACTTTATATTTTTTATTAAATTTCGGCAAAGAGAATTAAAGTATATAGAGCGGCCATTGGAAACATTTTCACATAAAGTCTTTGATCCCAAGCGTCAGTAACGCTATCTAGTTTTGAATAGCATAAACAAGTATAGAACACAATTGAGCCATCACACAGTAGGTTGCGCTAATAACTAGTGTTGTGTTCAGTTATTTCTTTTGCCTTTACACACAAGCACGACTTGTCACATGGGCTCCTCAAACTAGACTGGGTGACGTTACCACAAGGTAACAAGTAAAGGATCAAAAATGCGTTCGCTTTATCCCGTCTATGATTATAACATTTGAATGTCTTTGAAGTTCGGTCAGTTTCACGATAACGCCAGTAAATGTACCCAACCCTGATTATTATACAGACCGCAATAACGTCTGAATCGTCGTCGTAATCTGTACAGACACTCGTGTATCTAAGGTCCGGTTCACACCATGATACCGCACATTTTCAGAAAAATATTTTATATTTGAATATATTCAACGTATAGATTATTGTTTACTCGATATTAATTGCAAGTTTTTATGGCATAGGTCGGATACGAGCAAGTGGCTCACCTAATGGTAAGTGATCTCCACCGCCCATATTCGCCGACAATACCAAAAGAATCATAGGCGCGTTGCCGACCTTTAAGGAAAGGGATAACTAAGGGATTGGAAAGAGGAGGGGGTTTTGGGCCTCCGGATATCTCACTCACCGTACGAAACGCAGCAGCAAGCTGCTACTTTACGTCAGTTTTCTACGAGACAGCCTCCGTGGCGCAGCGGGCGAGTAGCCGGTTGCGAAGTGTGAGGTCGTGGGTTCGATTCCCGCACCTAGACAAATGTTTGTCTGATTCACAAATTGTTGTCTCGGGTCTGGGTGTTGTGGGACCGCAAGTCCCTCGTAGTGCCTGATACCCACGATACAGGTTTACCTAGTGTGGGGTCAGGATTACGTGTGTGACTGTTGGGTGTAAAAAAAAAACCCCGGACAAGCCGGCCCATTCATGCTGTAGACAAAAGTGTCTACAGCGTGGCTCTGCGACTCAAATTTTGCATTTACGCGGGTCTTGTAGTAAGGAATGCTGTTTGGTGGCAGAAATAGGAACCGGTGGTACGTACCCAGATATACCTAGTGACCATTACCATCAGGTGACTCAACTGGCCATTTGCAAGCCTTCTGCTAAAAAAATATATCATGTACTTATAGTCATAATACCATGCACGTGTGCGAGCGAAGCATAACTACGCTCGAAAAACCCCGAATCTTTATTACACTGATTTCTGCAAATATTATTTTCATACGCACTCACGCCTGTAATCCCCGAAAGGGTAGGCAGAGGTGTAACCAGTACACCCACATTTCGCCGAGCGTATCTCCGTCCCATGATGTGATAGGGGGCGAGCCTATCGCCATACCGGGCACAAATTCCAGACTCCGTGCTGATACTGAGCTTTTCGTAATAGAAAAACACAATATCACTATTTACCCGACCCGGGGATCGAACCCGAGACCTCAGCGTCAGCCACAGTCGTAACGCGTACGCATTACAACTGCGCCATCGAGGCAGTATTATTTTCATTTGTATTATTTGGTATATTTATGGAACATTAAGCAAACATCTCCAGGGTAAATGGAGCCATAATCAAAGAAAGTGATAATTCGTGTAGCCGAGATTTTTGCGCTGATTTCTCTTTATAACTGTTTCTTTCGGTCTGGCGTTAGCTAGGGTCTGCTTTCGCATCATGATTTGACGATGGATTTAGTATTATGTGGGGCGACCCGCCGTCTGACCCCCACTACCCGCAACGGGAACCAAGTCCCGCCATTGACTCGTCCGTTAATCAGCAAAGGGTAGGTGCAGGTGAGGTTAGCTAATTTTATTTTATAAACTAGCTTTTGGTCGCGACGTCGTCCGCATGGAATAGTTACTTTAGCTATAGACATCGCGGACTTTTTTTTAGAACTTTTAAAGGGGAACAATTGTGTCATACATTATTTTAGTGAAACATCAACCGTTTCCGCAGCGCACGCATCTCAAAAGGAAATAAATTCTTCATTAGTGCTCCGCTCGTATTCGTCTTAGCGTGATGTTATATACCCTATAGCCTTCCTCAATAAATGGGCTATCTAACACTGAAATAATTTTTCAAATCGGACCAGTAGTTCCTGAGATTAGCGGGTTCAATCAAACAAACAAACTCTTCAGCTTTATAATATTATTATCTGTCCCTCAACAGATAGCAAGTGCCCAGGCCTGCCACGTCTACCCATAAACAATAACAACACCACTCAAAACTTGTAATTAAAAAGTACTTAAAGGAAAGGGATTGGAAATTTGAGCCTCAGAATATCTCACTCACCGTATGGAACGCAACAGTACGCTGCTACTTCACGATGGTTTTTTGTGAAACAGTGGTGATAAACCAGACGAGCTGGCCCATTTAAACTGTAGATAAGACTGTGTACAGCGTGGCTCTATATATATATTTTTTTCGTTGGATTGAATGACGAGACGAGCAGGTCGCTCGCCTGATGGTAAGCGCCACGCCTGCTCATAAACAGAAGCAACGCCACACAGAACTTTAAATAAAGCACTGCATGACACTGGACTGCGCTCGTCACCCCGAGACATAAGGTGTTAAGTCTCATAATGCCCAGTAATTACACTGGCTTCAATGTCCTTCACACCGGAACACAACAGTGCTTACACACTGTTGCTTGGCGGCAGAAATAGACAAAGTGGTGGTACCAACCCAGTCGGTCTCTCGCAAACGAGGGACCTACCACCTTGTAAACCATGTAATATCTTAGGTTCCATCATCGTCGTGCCAAATCAATCTCTCTTTATGCCATTTTTTTATTATATCTTACAGTAGGATTGCTGAAAAAATATATATGGATATTTTTATGTGATGCCAAAAATGACATGCCGATATATCGACATTAGTACTTTACGATAAATCGATCTTTTTTGCACTATTGTTAGGCCTATCATTACATAAATAACATTACATAAAATACTACAGTTAACTAACATTATTTCTCTTCAAATTAGCCTTATAATAGAACATGTACAACAGCCCAAAACAAAATGTTTAACTACCGAAATGAAAGCCGCAGGCTGTGTATAATTAACAGGAATCTGTTCGTGAAAACCTTTATAAAAGGTTTACAATCTTTCAGCCGTAATGTTCAACTTTCACCTTTGTGGGTGTAAACCCTTCCACGCACAGACTTTGTGTGGCTCTGACCGCAATAAATGTTTCTAATATATTTTGTATGGGGACGCGCGCGACCTTACACACTGCTGCGCTCCACACTGCGGTCTATCGAATTGAGCAGTCAGATTGATTGGATACAAAAACTGCATTTTATTAGGTGTATTTTATGATCCTATGCTCTGTTATTGTGGATTTTTAATATAGATAAATAAATACGTAAGCAAAATAAATCAATAAGAAATATATCCTAGTCTTTATTATTTTTTCCATAAAATACTATAATGTATCTATAACTTTTTGGATCTAAAAATTAAATACTGTAACAGCCGAAGAAATCTTAGCAACCCTATTTAAGACGACTGACGGAGGGTGACGGCATCTGACTGGTGGACGCTAAACAGATCGCAGCTGTGTGTAGAGATCGCAGATCGCAGATTACGGCAGTGCGTAAAAGGCTTTATAGTTGAAAAAACTTTATTATTATTCACGATTTTGTTTTGGATGTTTTAAAGAACTCTATGTAGCCTTTAGCGGTTCAGTATTATAGTTCGAATATTATAAAGAACGTAATTTTTGCAGTTATATATTTAGACAACGACACAACAATACATATAAGAATAAGTAACAACAGGTTACATGAAAAAAACAACACAGTTAAAAAAGTGACTGTTGAGTGTAAAAGGTCATAAAATATCAAAATCTTTTAAGAAATGTCAGATACAGGAGGATACCGGGTAAAGTATATAAAATGTTAATGTACATACATACGCAGTCCCGCCTGTAATTCCCGTTGGGGTAGGCAGAGGTGTAACCAGTACACAGACATTTCGCCGAGCGTATCTCCGTCCCATGATGTGATAGGGGGCGAGCCTATCGTAATGCCGGGCACAATTCCAGACTCTGGGCTGATACCGAACATTTCGTAATAGGAAAATCCAACATCACTTTTACCCGACCAGGGGATCGAACTCAAGACCTCAACATCAGCCTTAGTCGTAGCGCGTACGCATTCCAACTGCGCCACCGAGGCAATAATCCGCACAACTATTACAAATTTTGGACAATAACACTGTTGATGCCAGAAGGGTTGACGTCAGGCTGACGGCCGGTCGTATGAAGATTTAAAAAGCATATTGCGCCGACCCCACTGCGATTGGGATAAGGGTAGGTAGAAGAAGAAGAAGAACACTGTTGATGCCTAATGTTACTCCAGCCTTAGACAGCCTCCGTGGCGCAGCGGGCGAGTAGTCGGCTGCGAAGCGAGAGGCCGTGGGTTCGATTCCCGCACCTTGACAAATGTTTGTCTGATCCACAAATGTTTGTCTCGGGTCTGGGTGTTGTGGGACCGCAAGTCCCTCGTAGTTCTTGATACCCACGATACAGGTTTAACCTAGTGTGGGGTCAGGACTATGTGTGTGACTGTTGGGGTGTGTGTGTGTTACTCCATACGCACTATTCATTTCAAAGGATAATAATCGTTATGTTTAAATAATTATAATTATTTACTCGTATACTAAAAGGGAAACATATATGAAAGTACTGAATTATATTATGTAGAGGCGAGAACGCACTTTCTACAGTTTGTTTAACAAAGGAAATATTTGCTTATTGTTTGTTTTAATGAAAACCTAAAGCGTCGGTCACGCGGCAAGCGTGCGGCGGAAGCGACCATCCGTTAGAAGTTACTTTAAAGAATAAGTCAGCTACACGTAAGACATCGTAATGCGTTTTGTTTATTATTTGTTACAGTTTAATAATAATGTATTTGCATTTTGGTTTAATAAAATACGAGCATGTTATTGGAAGATAGATCCAAAATATTTTAGACCTGTACGCAAAGGTATTTTATTTTATTTTATATTTTTACGCAAAGGTAAGTTATGGGATAGGTAGTATTTTTAATTCAATTTGCATGCAGTACTATAAAATAAATAATAAATATTATTAAAATACTATAACAGGGAGCACTGGTCACTGCTCTCAACGGAGGATGCTCAAGATCGGGCGAAGTGGAGGCATTAGTAGGAATGCGGACCCTAGCACTAGCCGGGATAACGCCAGGTAGAAAGAAAGAACAAGGAGCACGGGGTTCCTGCATGGTTTCTGCCGTCACGTTGGGTCGCCAGATGTAACAAGGACACAAACACATTTGCCAACACTCATTTAATGACTACACATTAGATAGGGCCATTCGGCGAAAGGGCGAAAGGTCCGCGTATGCGTACACAAGTTGCTAAGCGTAGGTATATATTATCGCTCGCTTTAGCTCCAGCTGTACCTCTAGCTCAAAATAATATTAATATTTTGAAACGACATGCATGTATGAACAATTTTATGAGGGTGAATGAGGCCAAAGAGGTATGCAAGGATCGTAGCAAGTGGAAATCCGTTGTCTCTGCCTACCCCTATGGGAAACAGGCGTGAGTCTAGGTATGTATGTATGTATTTTGAAACTACTACTTATCAATAGAAATCGAACTCATGGGTCTGCCAATTCGTCGTATTGATTCAGATTTGGCAAAGTCTTTTAGCTAAAAGTTGTTTTACTACCGCTTGCCACTATTCGCTATCAGTGTTACCACATCCCAAACCTTTTGGTACATCGTTGATTATTTTCCTTGTTGAATTAGCGTATGCTCGGGGCGACGGCCGACACATATAAAAAGTAACGTGAATTTCTTTGTACATATTAAAATATTACGGTCGGAAAAGCGCAAAAAAATACAAGCTCCAATAACATTAGAAGGCCAATTCTCGTAATTTTAAACGTTCAAAATATCATTCCGATCTTAGTCTCAGCTTCAAGAAAGTTGCAAATGGCATTCTCTTAAACCAATAATCAACGTCAAATGTGAACATAAATCGCAGTGAGATTGAATGTAGAATAAAAGTTGACTAAAGCCAAAACGGTATAATGCTACTGCTAATGCTAGGTGCATTTGACGTTGATTATTGGTTTAAGAGAATGCCATTTGCAACTTTCTTGAAGCTGAGACTAAGATCGGAATGATATTTTGAACGTTTAAAATTACGAGAATTGGCCTTCTGGGCATTTGACTCGATTAATTTTATTATTTTAATCATGATGTTACGTTCCCCAAAATCTATTATTAAAAGAATTATATAAATCAAGTCAAAAATAAAAAAGTTAGAAGCTATTTAAATCTGCTGGGAGGGGTAATTGTCAAATGACGGAAAAAGGATGCACAACATGTCGTGTGACGTCACAAGACAGGTCACGCCATTAGTGGTGCATACGTGCGAGAGAGATAGTGAGACTTTCCCACTACGCTCCTACCTTTGCTCATACCTATATTTAAAACATGAATTGTTGCCTAATTTTTTACTCAATTTTAATTCTGTTTTTGCAAAATAGTTTCTTTTTCGTATTACTGTCGGGTGAATATAAAATAATGTACAAAATAAGACTTAGTCAAATACCATATTAGAATGTTTTATTTCCGAAACATTCAGGTATTCTCTTATGCTTTTGATAAATGTTATGTCCTGTATAATTAGAAAATATTTCGTCTTGATATTTTTCTACGGGTCAAAGATTATTATGATTGTAGACACTTTTGTCTACAGCAGGAATGAGCCGGCTCGTCCGGGTGGTTATCACTGTCTCACAGAAAACCGACGTAAAGTAGCAGCTTGCTGCTGCGTTTCGTACGGTCAGTGAGATATCCGGAGGCCCAAATCCCCTCCCCTTCCCAATCCCTTAATTATCCCTTTCCTTTAAGGTCCGCAATGCGCCCATGACTCTTTTGGTATTGTGGGCGTACATGGAAGGTGGTGATCACTTACCATCAGGTGACCCACTTGCTCGTTTGCCAGTCTATCGCCTCCTATCACATCATGGGACCGAAATAAGGTCGGCGAAATGTGAGTGTAATGGTTACACATTGCCTACCCCTTCGGGTATTATAGGCGTAAGTGCGTATTAATAACTTTAATATTTGAATATTATTAGAATCCGTATTTCCCAATCTATTCACAAAAAAAATCTAAATCTTTTATTATATCTGTAATTAAATATCAGCCAAAATTTCCTCGAAGTAAAGAAGCACCGAATATATAATTGGAAGTACTTGTAATATTAATTTCCTAGTGGATCAAAAGCGGTATATTTTCGCTGTTGGATACGAATCGTTCTTGGAATCGGTGAAATATATCAACAATCCGAGTTTATGACGTGACTTGGCTCAAAACTTACAAATCGAGATATTGTTTTGGTTTTATATTAACAATAGATTTAAATTGTATTTGAAGTATGTATTTACGCAAATTACGAATCACTTGATGACTAGACATACACACTTACTGTAAGCAGAGGTGTAACCAGTACACCTACATTTCGCCGAGCTTATTCCCGTCCCATGATATCGCCATATCGGCTACAATTCCAGACTCCGGGCTTATACTGAGCATATCGTAAAAGAATAACCAATATCACTTTTACCCGACCCGGGGATCGAACCCCAGACCTCAGCATTTTAATGGCTAGAATAAAAATAAAACTCGAAGATTTCGCAACTTCGCCTCTTAGTTGATTTTACAAAATCCAAAAGATAGAGGTCTTATTATTGGGTGCTCTGAAGTTACCCACATTTTCATAGCAGAGGCAATAATAGAAAAAGGATAGTTAAGGGATTAGGAAGAGGAGGGTTGTTTCGGGCTTCGGATATCTTACACACCATATGAAACGCAACAGCAAGCTGGTACTTTACGCCGGTTTTCCATAGACAGACTAAGAAGAATATAGGTTTTGTCTTATAAGACAGTGGTAATGACCCGGACGAGCCGGCCCATACATGCTGTAGACAAAAGTGTCTACAGTGTGGATCTACCACTCAACAGTATGTTATGGCCGAGATTCAGCCTATAATAAATTCACCTTCTAATTGCTAATAAAACATACGCTCCTTGATTACACTAACGAAGCAACATTCGACAATCATCTCTTGTTTATATTTTTCTAAGAATCTGCGTCAGTGGGCATCAGAAGGCTCGAGAGTGCTCTGGCAGCCGACGCACGTATTACGAAGTTCACGGCGATAGTGCCCTTGACATTCAAGGGCGACCTTGTAGCGAGTTTGAAGGAAATGTAAATGAAGTGAGTTACAAGCGACAAGCGGGAAAATATTTTAAATTTGGTAAGGCACATTGTTAGTATGCTCAAATAAAATGTTCTACGACCTGCATAATTCTCACTCGCGAGGTCAGCGCAACATGCTTATAATACATGTTACAGTAAGATTTGGCTTATAGTTTTTACGACCGGCCGTCTGCTTGACGTCAACCCCTTTGGAGATAAAGCATCTAGACTGGAAACAAATATTTGTTGATCACACAAACATTTGTCACAGTGCAGGAATCGAACCTGTGTCCTCTCGCTTCACAGCCGACTACTCGCCCACTGCGCCACGGATGCTGTAACTTATAAATAACAATTAATTAAAGAATAATGCATTTTTATTCCTATCTCATATTTTAATATTTTAAACTAATTTTGAATATTAAATAAAAAACAGCAATAACTCGGCGGGGAGTGGTACGGATTTCCAAGGTGAAAGTCACAGGTTCGAAACCACCTTCAAGAGCCACAGCTGACCTCTGATCCTCTGACTTCTAAGTTACGTATCTATTCATTGTTAACCATATCTTTCAGCCTGACGTTATACCAGCTTAATGCCAGGGCCCGCCTTCTAATTATTGTATTGTATGAATTTGGTATTATGTGGGGCGAGAAGATGTTGGTGGCCATTACCATATTCATTATTAATGTAATTATGTAATAATAATTTGGTAGGACCAAGGAGCCGGATCGCACATAATTAAAAACAGGACTTAATTGGATTACAAATTTGACTGCCTCGGTGGTGCAGTTGTAATGCGTACGCGTTACGATTGAGGTCAACGCTGAGGTTTCGGGTTCGATCCCCGGGTCGGGTAAAGTGGTGTGGTAAAGTAAAGTAAAGGGTAAAGTGGTATTGGTTTTTTCTATTACGAAATGCTCAGTATCAGCCCGGAGTCTGGAATTTGTGCCCGGTATGGCGATAGGCTCGCCCCCTATCACATAAGGGACGGAAATACGCTTGGCGAAATGTGGGTGTACTGGTTACACCTCTGCCTTCCCCTTCGGGGATTACAGGCTTGAGTGTGTATATATGTACAAATTTAAGTTAAATGGGAACTTGATATCATGTTATTTAAAACATATAATTGGATCGAGGATGTGTTACATTATAACAAAAATAATTATGAACTCTCTTCAGTGAAACAGATTTTGTAAACAAAACACTCCGAGGGGATTCATCCTCCGTGGCTAGTGGGCGAATAGCCGACTGTGAATCTAGAGGCCATGGGTTCGATTGCCACAGACAAATGTTTGTGTGATCCATAAATATAGGTGTTTAGGTGTTGTGCGACCGTATGCCCCTCGTAGTTCCTTATACCCACGACACAGGTTAGCCTACTGTGGGGTCAGGACATGTAAAGGAAATCCTAACTAGTATTATAAATGCGAAAGTGAGTTTGTTTTTAACGCTTTCACGCCAAAATCTATTTTGATGAATTTTCGTAATGAGATAGACGGGACCCTGGAGACAGTTATAAGCTACTTTTTATCCCGGAAAAGGCTGTTAACGCAAGCAGAGCTACGAGCAAAACCTAGTGATTCATTAAATTGTTCATCAAATCGCTATCTCCTTCATCTTCCGTTCGCAGCACGTAGGCGTTTGCTTCGCGAATGGTTGGTTTCCCAGCGAACCCTGAATCGGATTAAGAAATTCCTTTACCGCGGTGTGGGAGAAAATCATGCGTCAATTACATTATATATCACGTGAATTCATGACGCCAAAATCGACTCGCAAAAACTTAAAAGCTAAAATTAAAAATAGACAATTTTGAGTGTGTACTATTGTACTTTTCATAGCATTATTTTTTGGTTGGTTTCCTTTTTTAATAAAGAGCTTTATTTTACTATGTGAATGAATATTAATTTCAATTAAGTTTTATAAAATCGGCGCATAAATGTCGAAGTTTTAGTTTTTCCTACCTGGGTTTACATCCTTAGGGGTGAAATTTAAATGTGATCATTGAAGACAAAAGAATCATCCAAATCGGTCCACATTCGGTGAAGTTATGGGTGAACATACATTTAAAAAAAATATAGGTACGAGTATATACAGACGAATTGAGAACTTCTTTGTGTGTCGGTTAAAAACCGAATCAATAAATTAAAATGCTCAAAATGAATCAAACAATTTTGAGTTGGCGCTACTGTAGTTTAATGTTCAATAATTGATACCACCGACTCAACATTATAATAATAATAATATAATGCTAGCGCTGTATTATATACGTCCCACTGCTGGGCACGAGCCTCCTCTACTGAACGAGAGGGTTTAGGCCTTAGTCCACCACGCTGGCCTAATGCGAGTTGGCAGACTTCACATACCTTCGAAATTCTTATGCAGAACTTCTCAGGTATGCAGGTTTCCTCATGATGTTTCCTTCACCGTTAATGCAAGTGGTTATTAATAATTAATACACACGTAATTTAGAAAAGTCAGAGGTGTATGCTCTCGGGGCTGGTTTCGAACCTACGATTTTCGTCTCGACAATTCATACCACTCCCCACTGAGCTATCACTGACTCACCATTATTCATTTTTTTTTCGCTTTTTTATTTTTGAAACACAGTGTTATTTGTTAACAAACATTTTATTTTACTATTTTAGTGAAAGAAAGTTTGGCTTGACCTACAATGATAAAATCTACATAACACATGGCCAGTATAGTGGTTGTATATGCTAATATTGATTGACGTTGCGTGATATGAAGTTAACCCCTCACGCGATGAGTAATGTTGGGCAGTTAGACAGTTTTTTTTTATTAGATTGTATCGTGATTGTATAGTTTTTTTTTATTAGACGAGCAGGTCGCTCGCCTGATGGTAAGCGCCACGCCTGCTCATAAACAGAAGCAACGCCACACAAAACTTTAAATAAAGCACTGCATGACATTGGAATGCGCTCGTCACCCCGAGACATAAGGTGTTAAGTCTCATAATGTCTGTGTACTTAGTACTTTTTACTGGTGTACATCTTGTACTTATTTGTTCGTCTCTCTTTTTTGTAGGTATATTTGGTTATAAGTAAGTAAAGTATGTAAGTAAGTTCGTAAGCAAGTAAGTAAGTAAGTAAGTAAGTAAGTAAATTTGTAAGTCAACTTGCAAACTAAATGTCAAAATCATATGTTCTGTATCTTAATTGGTATCTATATTTGATTCGTAATATCTACGTGACACTCGCAGAATTGCGGTAGGGCAACGCCGCAAAGGCAATAAAAGAAATGAGAAGAAGAAGAAGAAAAATTAACTTTTTTTATTCTAGACACTTGCAGGTCGCTCGCCCGATGGTAAGCGTCACTTCTGCCCATAGCAGATTAAGCAACACCAATTAGAGCATTAGACTGCGCTCGTCACCCCGACACATAAAATGTTAAGTCTCACAATGCCCAGTAATTTCAATGGCTTCAATGAACTCAAACCAGAAGACATCAGTGCTTACGCACTGGTATTTGTAGGTAGAAAATAGTCTTAGCGTTGGTACCTACCTAGACGGCTTCTTGCTTAGGAGACCTAGGAAATATATATAACTGTATAAGTATAGAAGTAATCCTACTATTATTATAAATGTGAAAGTTTGGATTTTTGTGAGTTTGTGAATTTGGATGTTTGTTAGTCAATCACGCCTAAACGGCTGAACGGTTTTGGATGAAATTTTGCACACAGGTAGACCTTGACTTAAGAAATAGGCTACTTTTCATCCAAAAGCAAAAGCTAGTACCTCTATAATTTATAAACATTTTAAACGCCACGGTTTTAAAGACGGCGGGAAATGTCTTCGCCTTGTAAATTATGACAAATCCGGGGAAACTAATACGGATAGCAGCCCTACCACTGAGGGCGTACTACGAAATCCAACTGAAATAGCTGACATCAATAGGTTAGCGTATCGCAACTGAATTGATCAATTGACGGGCGAATATTTGTTCGAAATCAATCGATGACTGAATGAATCGACGAAGGAAACGTAAACTGCGTAATTTACGAGTTGTATGATCGCTCTATTTAGATATGAATAATCGTTTGCGATATACATACATACGGAGTCACGCCAGTAGGCCTAGTATGAGTTACAAATACGTTCACAGATACCGTCCGATTCCTTGGGAAAATACCGTCAAGTATCTAGGGGTTGTCCTTGATAGTCGAATGACATTCAAACACCATATCACCCGAGTCCGCAACAAAGCGACATTTATCCTTGGTCGCCTCTACCCTATGATCAGAAACAAAATGTCACTCCGCAACAAAGTGACTCTATATAAAACTTGCATTCTTCCAATTATGACCTACGCCTGTGTCGTATTTGCGCACTCATCTCCCTCAAACATACATAGACTACAAATGATCCAGAATAGGTTTATGCACAAAGCCACCGGAGCACCATGGTATCTGCGGAACTTGTATCTTCACCAAGACCTACGATTACTTACCATAAGCAGACACATGAAGAACTGTGTCCAATAGTACTTTGATAAAGCCACGCGTCATCGTAATCCTCTCATAGTGGCAGCCGCTGACTACATCCCAGTAAGCGATGTAATCCTCCGTCGTCGTCCCAAACATGTTTTGGCAGATCCCAACGACTCCATCACAGTCGCTATCGAAGCAGCACTTTCCCTGCCCAATCCGAATCGCAATAATAATACGCGACCCCGACATAGGACACGCCTACGAGTCCGTAGAACTCCCACAACTGACCGTCGGCACAATGATGTGCAGAGACGGCCCTAAACTATACTCCCCAGCGATTGCTCAAGCTGAGGACTGAGCCTTCTATAAGGCGCCTCTGTGCTTAATCGCTACTAAGTACATTATACATATTTCTGGCTAGAGCGCCATAAGCGCCGGCTTTATTGTCAGGTGAAGCTGTAAAAGCAATATAAGCTAACAGCACAAATCCATTCGAAAAAAAAGCGTTCACAGATTTCGAATTCGTGTAAAATTACTACTGTCGAAGTGTCAAACTAGTAATTCATCCGGTATTAAAGAAAAGAATCGCTTGAAAACTAATTTCATATTCTATGAATATGAAATAAAATAAACCATATAATTAATTTTAATTTGATGAATTAACTAGTGGCTACTAATATTTGACATATTGAGAGAAAACAAAAACTTTCATCGTTTTACAAAACTATTAAAACTTGTACTAGGCCTACTGTACTCCCCGAAGGGTAGGCAAAGGTATAACTAGTACACCTGCATTTAACCGAGCTTATTTCCATCCCATAATGTGATAGGGGGCGAGCCTACCACCATACCGGACTCGATTGCAGACTCCGGGCTGATACTAATAATTTCATATACATAGGCACTCACGACTGTATTCCCCGAAGGGGTAGGCAGAGGTATAACTATAGTACACCTACATTTAGCCAAGCTTATTTCCATCCCATAATGTGATAGGGAGCAAGCCTATCTCCATATCGGGCAAAATTTCAGACTCCGGGTTGATACTAAGCATTTCGTGATAGAAAAACCCAATATCACTTTTATCCGACCTGGAAATCGAACCCGAGACCTCAGCACAGCAGTTGTACCGCATGCGCATTACGACTGCCCCAATCAAGCTGGTTACAATAGACTAAAGGAATGCTTTACGGTGCGCGACCGAGACAAGAGACTGCGACTCGCAACGATAGCGAATTCTTAAAATTTTCAAGTGGTAGAGCCACGCTGTAGATCTTTTTGTCTACAGCAAGAAGTGACCGGCTCGACCGGGTTATTACCACTGTATCATAGAAAACCCCTGTAAAGTAACAGCTTACTGTGGAATTTCCTACGGTGAGTGAGATTTCCGGAGGCTCAAATCTTCCCTCCCCTTCTTAATCCCTTAATTATCCCTTTCCTTTAAGGTCGGCAACGCACCCATAATTCTTTTGGTATTGTGGGCGTACATGAGCAGTGGAAATCACTTACCATCAGGTGATCCACTTGCTCGTTTGCCGGCCTATGCTATAAAAACAAATCAAACATATGTAAAAAACTTCAAGTGAAAACAATATCAGTGTTTTGCATTTCTCATTTATAATTTACATGCACCCCATCCCCGCCATTTTTAATACCGCAGGCGCATTCTGTGCAATTTGACTCGAATTTCAAATTCAAAACGGGTCATTGACTTTCAAAATAGCTTTCGTCGTACAATTAATATTCTCACAGGAATGACCTGAGCAAACTAAAATGGCAAAATAATAAAGAAAAATAGCGTAAACAGGCTATATAGAGGTGTAGACTTTTTTAATGTACACGCAGTTTGGTGATTAAATTAAATAGATTTTTATTCTCAACTACCTCGGTGGCGCAGTTGTAATGCGTACGCGATACGACTGAGGTTCGGGTTCGGGTTCGCTCCCCGGGTCGAGTATAATAAGCGATATTGGGTTTTTCTATTATGAAATGCTCAGTATCAGCCCGGAGTCTGGAATTTGTACCCTGTATGGCGATGGGCTCGCCCCCTATCACATCGTGGGACGGCGATACGCTCGGCGAAATGTGGGTGTACTGGTTACACCTCTGCCTACACCTTCGGGGATTACAGGCGTGAGTGCGTATATGATTTTAACAGACTTCAAAAAGTCTGTCAACCCTTTGGGGAGTATGTAATAATGAGCAATAATCCCTTAGTTTTTTTTATAGTATAAGCCGGCAAACGAGCAAGTGTTGGTCACCTGATGGTAAGTGATCTCTAACGCCCATGTACACCCACAATACTAAAATAATCATGGGCGCGTTGCCGACCTTAAAGGAAAAGGATAAGTAAGGGATTGGGAAGGGGAGACGAATTTGGGCCTCCGGATAACTCACTCACCGTACGAAACGCAGCAGCAAGCTGCTACTTTACGCCGGTTTTCTGTGAGACAGTGGTAACGAGGCGGACGAGCCGGCCCATTCATGCTGTAGAGAATATTGTCTACAGCGTGGCTCTACCGCTCAAAAACTCAGTTTGTCTTAGCTTAGGCCTTAATCTACCACGCTATTCGTGTTCTGTCGAGCCTTACGCCCAAATCAATTCCTCCATTCACCTTACATGTATAAAAATAAATAAATAAATACACCCAACAGTCACACACATAGTCCTGACCCCACATTAGGGTAACCTGTATCGTGGGTATCAGGAACTACGAGGGACTTGCGGTCTCACAACACCCAGACCAGAAACAAATATTTGTGGATTAGACAAACATTTGTATCAGTGTGGGACTCGAACCCACGGGCCCTCGCTTCGCAGCCGGCTACTCGCCCGCTGCGCCACGGAGGCTGTATGAAAACCTTATACCGAAAATGGAAAATCAATTCTGCGTAACACGAGTGGAATCGTGTTAACTACACAGGGACGGGATTTGTGAAACGGAACGTTGCTTATCGAATATTCTGGGCCTAAACAAACTTGAACAAATCTCATCGGCGAAAACGTAAACCTGGATACAGTGGTGTACTGAGTGTTTATTGAAGGGGCAAAATCTAATTTGATTGTATAATTTTGTGTAAATATTTTATTGAAAATAAGATATTCCGGAATAAGATTTTTGTAGCTTGTTCAAATTTGGTTACAAAAATAAATAAATCAAAATAAATAGGTACACTCAACAGTCACACAAATAGTCCTGACCCGACACTAGGTAAACCTGTATCGTGGGTATCAGGAACTACGAGGGACTGGCGGTCCCACAACACCCAGACCCGAGATAAATATTTGTGGATCAGACAAACATTTGTCTAGGTACGGGAATCAAACCCACGGCTTCACGCTTCGCAACCGGCTACTCGCCTACTGCGCCACGGAGGCTGTTACAAAACAGTGCTAACACACTGCTGTTTGGCGGTAGAAATAGACAAAGCGATGGTACCAACCCGGACGGCCTCTCACATACAAGGAAACTACCACCTTCTAAAGGTAATTACTAATATAGATAGTTGACATTCATCAGGTTAAAACTTGCTTACGTATAACACTATTCTGTCAAAATTGAATTCAAGCGGGCGGAACCGCGGGCAAAAGTAAAAAAAAGTTAAAAGAATGGCCTTTATATATATCTCTACTCAGTAGTGCGATATGATGGTGTAAATTAATGATGATGGTACAACATCTAAGACGAGACGCTTCACGAACAATTTTACTGATTTCAATATGAAACCACCTAAATTCTGAGTACGCTCCTTTCCATCCAAAATAAGCTGTACACACGTTGCAATATCGGCGCCATATTTACATAATCGCACGATGTTTTGGAAACGACACGAGGCCGACACGATTCCGGCACGCGTGCTGTTACAATAAACAATCATAAATATCCTTCTGTTGCTTATACCCTGGTAGTTTTGCTAGTTAGAAATAGTAACAGCAGTGGCAGTTAGTGTACTAACTTTTTTAATAGCTGAGGTTAGTGTACACCCCTCAAGATCAAACACAGTAGCTGGAAAGAAAGAAAGAAAGAAAAATGGTTTATTGTCTCCAGTGATACGCATGCAACAAAACATAAATAACTTAATTAAAAGTAAGTAAAAAAAAAAAAAGCTGCACGCCTGCACCGTGACAACTAGGTTGCTAACTCAGCATGATGCTGTGTTGTGGCACAAAACCGTAACACAGCGCTGATTTTCAGTAGCCACCTACAAGTGACGTACGGAAGCTAAATCAGCCGACTATCGCTAAAATATTCCAGAATCAAACAAGGTACGTAGCATAAAATAATACTTACAAATCTAAACGCATGCTTTATATAGATATACACACAAAAACAACTAAGCACGCTTCTGCCGCGAACAATGGGCCATGGGCAGCGGGCAGCGGTACGGACTCCGGGGTCCGCTTGCGTCATACGGTCGTTGTCCTTGGACAACCATGGATGCGTTGGCCACCTTAAAGGAACGAATGAGGATTTGAAAAAAGAGGGGTTCTCCGGTAATCTCACTCACCGTACAACGCGGTAATAACAAGCTGTCAATTCACGTCAGTTTTCTGTGACACGGTTGATACAACTCAGTAAGGTCAGAGTAAGATGTAACCATCAATTAATGGATAAGATCATCTAAATAAGAAAACTAGAACGATAACTCTCATATGAATCTGCCGAAAATACGGCTCCACTTACTTACACATGCAAAGGTAATTAATTACACGTAACACTCACACACGCAACAAAAATTACTGAACGTTCAAAATCAACTTTATTTTATAAAAGTTAATGTCTAAATATTAAATTTCTAAATCGAGGTACGACGTTCTTCAACGCGCAAAAAAATTGACGTATTAAGTGTCAACTAGAGATCATGAATCAATTTTATGCATTGATGAATGAACGAGCTGCACAGACTTTTATAGCCCCGCCCCCTTGCACAGAGTTTTGGTGGGGTCATTTTTTTTCTTGAGTTGCGTTTCTTGTCATCTTATTTCGATGTATAAGACAGCTATTTCTGAAAGTAAGTAGTAGACACTTTTTTCTAGTACTATGATAAATGTAAAAGTGTGGATGTTTGTAAGTTTGTGAATTTGGATGTTTGTTAGTCAATCACGCCTTAACAGCTGTACGATTTTAGGTGAAATTTGGTACACAGGTAGACCATGACCTGGATTAAGATATTTGCTATTTATCCCGGAAAAAGAAGGTTACGCGGGCGGAGCCGTAAAGCTAGTAAATAAATAAATAATACACCCAACAGTCACACACATAGTCTTGACACTACTTTAAGTAAACCTGTATCAGGAGCTATAACGGTCTTGATTTCCAGACCCGAAACAAATATTTAAATAATAAATAAATAAATAATAAATAAATACACCCAACAGTCACATACATAGTCCTGACCCCACACTAGGTAAACCTGTATCGTGGGTATCAGGAACTACGAGGGACTTGCGGTCCCACAACACCCAGACCCAAGACAAATATTTGTGAATCAGACAAACATTTGTCTAGGTGCGGGAATCGAACCCACGACCTCACGCTTCGCAACCGGCTACTCGCCCGCTGCGCCACGGAGGCGCCAGATACTAAATCTTTCTTTAGATTTAGTATATTGCAAAGCGTGAATTCTGTATTTGAACGTGTTATAATTTATTAATTGACTTTTTTTAATGTATGCACGTCGATTTCTCCGCCGATTTTGTAGGAATAAATTTTACTCGATAGAGTTTAGCTGCGTTTATGTGGTCCCATATAAATTTGGTTAAGATCTGATAACAGAGTGAAAAAAAAACTCCTCAACGGACAACAGTACACTCGTCGCGATTGTGTTATTGTATTGGAATTTACATGCTATTGCTGTACATTGAAGTCTAAGTTTCTAAGTTTTGATAAACGTTATTTATTTTGTATATACATACATACGCACCCACGCTAGGCAAAGGTGTAACCAGTACACCCACATTTCATCGAGCGTATCTCCGTCCCATGATGTGATAGGGGGCGATTTTATCGCCATACCGGGCACAAGACTCCATCCAGACTCTAAGCTGATACCGAGCATTTCGTAATAGAAAAACCCAATATCACTTTTACCTGACCCGGGGATCGAACCCGAGACCTCGGCGTCAGCCTCAGTCGTAACGCGTAAGCATTACAACTGCGCCACCGAGGCGCATTTTATTTTGTAAGTAGCATTTACTCAGCAGCGGTAAACAAGGCGCTACATCGAATCTTTTAATTTCACTTCTTGGTTTCTTACCTCCGAGGCGTCAATATACGTTTAATATCGCAAGTAAATAATACAAAAAAAATGAATTTTACGACATACACCTGCCAGTGAGATTAATATTTCGTTTTATGGCGCATCATTTTTAGTAATCATTCGGGTCGTAAAATGATTCCGTTCTGCGTCTCTATCTCAACACAAACATCGACAAGGCCGGGGATTAACTAAAATATATTAATTATTTCATCTTTCAGCGGGTTCACACGGGTCGATTTTGTGCATCAACTGCTAAATTGTATGCGATTTCAACTGTCTAAACATACTTTCAATTGAGTTGATCAACAAAAACTATACATGCTTAGCAATTTCAGTAATCAATCTCAATCTACAGCTATAGATCGACCCTGAAAAGCAGCAGTGTGTAAACGCTGTTGTGTTCAGGTTTGAAGGACATTGAAGCCAGGGAAATTACTGGGCGTAATTAGATGTGAGGCGCTCATAGCTAGTTGCACTCACTAATTTGTAAGCGATAAGCGAGTTAAGCAACCCTTGGTTGCGCTCAGGTTACCGCTTAGTGGTATTTCAACAGAGCGTCTCCGTGCTTCGGAGGGCACGTAAAATGTCGGTCCCGGCTGTTATCAACTGATAGCAGTCGTTAAGCCAAGTCGGAGGCCTTCGGGTGGCTTGAAAAACTCTGACACTAGGTTGGCCACTAACCATTCGATAAGAAGAAGAAGATTAGATGTAACACCTTGTGTTGCGGTTCACACCATAGCACAGCATTACGCTGGGTGGTCACCAACCACTACTACCTGTCACAGCCACAACGTGCAATAATCCTGCCATACCTATTGCATAATTTAAATAGATTTTTTTTTTATCTGTTTTTATTTAGGGGTTTTTATCCAGTATGGACATGCCAACCCCATCGTACCTTATCACAATTTTACAATAAATACATATTTTTAACATTGAAATATGATTTGATGAATCACTGGTGAACAACTGTTACTAACCGACATAATTTCTTTGCTATTTCCGATTTTGGTTTTGATAAAATCCCCTGAATCAGATCTACATCCATTCTATTTAATTTCAATTCTTTCACCAGTGAGTCACGCTCATCTTTATTCCGGATACATTCCATCAGCAAATGTTGCACGTCTTCAATTTTGTTACAACTAATACAGTTTGGCGAATTTATTTTTTTCATTAGGTATGCAAACTTTGCTGATGGATAGTGTCCGGATCTAAGTCTAAAAGCTAGCTTAACGTAATTCCTGCTTAAGTTAGTGCCATCAAACCAGGGTACACGAGGAAGCTCACCCTGTATACTCTTATACCATATGCCTTTATCTATAGATATCATTTCAAATCGTTTGTTCCAGTCATCTGAACATAGTGTTTTAAATTTAGGTACTAATTCCCAATGGTCCGGAGAGTAGTTAATTAACTTGCCATCTTCTGCTGCTAACTTAGCTAAACGGTCAGCTTCCTCGTTCCCCTTTAGGCCAATATGTGCTGGAACCCACTGCAACTTTAAGTCTTTATTTAAATAGATGTATGCATGTTGTGCAATGTGTTGTGACAAATAAATTACTTTCTTTCTTCTTCTTTCTTATGTATCAGGTTAACGAGCGCAGTTCAGTGCCATGCGGTACTTCATAATTCGGAGTTCTGTTGGTGTTACTTGTTTATGGGCAGGCGTGACGCTTACCATCAGGCGAGCGACCTGCCAGTCTCGTCATCTAAAGCTAATAAAAAAAACTAAAATCGAACTGAGAACTCGCCATGATTCATGGTAGGATTCCCGCGCGATCCCGTCTATCATATATGTATCTATATAATTTATAAGCAACTGATATGGATATCCTCACCAATAATAAACATTGAAGGCTATAGGCACGGACCCGCAGTTCACCGACTTTTTTTAATTAGTCTGAATGATGAGACGAACAGGTCATTCGTCTGATGGTATATGTCTCGTTTGTCTATAATATACAGAAACAACTGGAAACAACCTTGAAATTATACCTTTTTCCGTTATAAAAATGGGAAAAGGAAACAGATATATACAGCCTATGTGAAATGAGCTCCGTGGCGCAGCGGGCGAGTAGTCGGCTGCGAAGCGAGAGGCCGTGGGTTCGATTCCCACACCGAGACAAATGTTTGTGTGAACCACAGATATTGGTCTCGGGTCTGGGTGTTGTGGGACCGCAAGTCCCTCGTAGTTCCTGATACCCACGACACAGGTTTACCTAGTGTGGGGTCAAGACTATGTGTGTGACTGTTGGGTGTATTATTATATTATTATTATTATGTTTTACGGCGACACACAACTTTAATTAATTTCATAAACTTTATAAAGTTTGGGCGTCATTCATTTCGTTCTGTGTGAAGGTTTATTATAATGGAAAGACGTCACAGTTAGGGTCCTGTCACATTACGATTGAAGCGTATCACCATGGGACGAATGTGGTATAACACTGAGGAAACAAGGTTTACAAGGTGGTAGTGTAAGCACTGTTGTGTTGAAGGACATTGAAGCCAGTGTAATTACTGGGCATTATGAGACTTAACACCTTATGGCTCAGGAAGACGAGCGCAGTCCAGTGTCATGCAGTGCTTTGTTATTTAAAGTTCTGTGTGGCGTTGCTTCTGTTTATCAGCAGGCGTGGCGCTTACCATCAGGCGAGCGACTTGCTCGTCTCGTCATTCAAAATAATAAAAATTATTAAAAAAAACAGTCACATATAAAAGGTAATTTTTGACAACCGTGTTAACATTGCCAAATGAAATCCTTGTACTATTATAATCCTACTAGGTAATATTTATTACCTAGTAGGATTAAAGTCTTGATGTTTGTGAGTTTCTAAATTTGGATGTCTGTTAATCAATCACGCATCCTTAATTACATTTTTTAATTCTCATAAACACACATTAACCCGTACATATTTTAGTAGAAAGTTAATTAAAATTATTTGTTTAGCTTTAATTAAGCTTTTAAACTAAGAAATAGAATCATAAAATGATGTAATATTTTGGAATTTTCCCTGATTATTAACACATTGCTATTTTGCACGAATGTTATGAGACGCGAAAAGTATATATTACTAGCTGTTGCCCGCGGCTCCGCCCGCTTGAATAGACTTTTCCGAAATAAAACCCAGCCTATAACCGTCTTCAGGGTCCCATCTATCTCTACATCAAAATCGGTTCACTGATTTAGGCGTGAAAGCGTAACAAACAAATAGATAATTATTATTATTTTCATAAAAAGTATCCTATGTTACTTCTGTTACCTCCAAGAATATGTGTACAAAGTTTCATGATGATCGGTTAAGTAGTTTTCGCGTAAAAGTGTAACAAACAAACTTACATTCAAGTTTGATGATGCGTCGTGGTTGCGTTGCTGCCCTTTAAGGAATGGAATGGGGATAAGGAAGGGAAGGGGTGATTTGGGCCTCCGGTAATCTCACTCACCGTTCGGAACGTAACAGCGAGTCGTCACTTTTCGTCCGATTTCGGTGAGACGGTGGTAATACCCGGTCGAGCCGGCCCATTCATGTTGTAGACAAAGTGTTTACAGTGTGGCTTTACCACTAAAATACCTTTTATTTATTACCCTTTATTATGAAATGAGCATGTCGCTCGCCCGATGGTAGGCACCACCCCTGTCCATAAACAGAAGCAACATCCCACATAACTTTGAATTACAAAGCACTGCATGACATTGGACTGTCAACCAACATCGTATGTCTAGTCACCCCGAGACATACGATGTTAAGTGTCATAATACACAGTAATTTCACTAGATTCAATATCCTTCAAACCGGAACACAACATTGCTTATTCACTGCTGCTTGGCGGCAGAAATAGACAAAGCGGCGAAACCAACCGAGACGGCCTCTCGCATACGTACCTACTAGGTATTTTAGAGGTAGATAAATCATAAAAGGAGTATACCTGCATATTGCTCGGTGGCGCAGTTTTAATGCGTTGGCGTTACGACTGAGGCTAACGCTGAGGTCTCGGTTTCGATCCCCAGGTTGGGTAAAAGTGATATCATCATCATCATCAGCCACAAGACGTCCACTGCTGAACATAGGCCTCCCCTAATGCCTTCCAGGCCGACCTGTTGGAAGCGGTCTACATCCATCGGCTTCCTGCAACCCTTGTCAGGTCGTCGGTCCATCTTGTAGGTGGACGTCCTCTGTTGCGCTTGCTCGTACGTGGCGTCCATTCGAGAACTTTTCTGCCCCATCGGCTATCAGTTCTGCGAGCTATGTGGCCTGCCCACTGCCACTTCAACATGCTAATCCGCTGGACTATGTCGGTTACCTTCGTTCGTCTACGGATCTCCTCATTTCTGATTCGATCACGTAGAGAGATACCAAGCATAGCCCTCTCCATAGCCCGTTGAGTGACAGTGAGTCTACGTATGCGGCCCATAGTAAGAGGCCACGTCTCAGTCCCATATGTCATCACTGGTAACACACATTGGTCGAAGACCTTCGTCTTCAGGCACTGAGGTATTTGAGGTAAAAGTGATATGGGGTTTTTCTTTTTACGACATGCTCAATGTCAGCCCGGAGTCTGGGTTTTGTGCCCGGTATGGCGATAGGCTCGCATTATCACATTATGTGACGGAGATACGCTCGGCGAAATGTGGCTGTACTAGTAGTCTGCCTACCCCTTCGGGGATTATAGGTGTGAGTATGTACCTGCATACCATAGGCACAATATGTAAACAAAACTTTCGCTGCGATATCATAAAAACTTGAGCGGAATTTCACCTGTTCAGTGGATGGACGTTGCCTGAGTTTGACAGTTAAGATAAATCACCTCCCTATAGAACAATTTTGACGATCTCCGACAGATATCCGCTTAATTTCCGCAAGGAGAAATCATTGAAAGCCACTGGAAAGTATTGATTAATGGCTAAAAATATCGTCCAAATTAAAAGGAAACGTAAGAATTTTCAGAATAAGATTTTGGCAATTTCAGCTTAAAGCGAGACGACGACGTAAAAGGATTTGATAACGGATGAATAAGCGTAATTTTACAATGGTGGCGACATTTTATAATTGATTTATTGCAATTTTAATTTAATTGGCATAGTAATTTGTCCAAATGTGTCGCGTATATTCTTACCTACCACCTAGAGTTTCATAAAATCACACCTTAAGAAGGGGTAAGCAGAGATGCAACTTATTACCTTCAGCCAATTCAAGTTCATTACCCAATATCTTTAAAAAAACAGTTCATATTTTATTCAAAATCGTCAAAATCATTACACTCGGTCGCATATCACAAAACAGGCCTTTAAGAACCACCATGTTACCAAATTAAGAACGTTTGCTACGTTCTTAATATCGCAGATATTGCCTAAGTTCCACACAAGCATGAAAAGTATTCCAACTTTATTATAAGACCATTATAACTTGAAATAGCTCAAATAAAACATATTTTAACTGCAATATCGTTTCAGCAAAGAAGTAAAGTTAAGGAAAATCTTTTCAATGAACAAACACCGAGTGTATGGAATACACGTTACAAAAAACAACTGACTGCGGGTATTACGCGCCGAGACGTGACCGTTTTGCACTCCTCTTTGTTAGAGAGGAGCGACTTTATCGATATTTTTAGTAACTAGAAATGTTTGTAGATTAAGTGACACACACAGCAGATGGTTTTTCGGATAAATGTCGATGATTTTCATCATTTTATTAATCGACGAAATAATCGGAAGTGGTTCTCAATTCGACGCGTATTTTTTGTATGTATTACCACGTACATCTTCTCATAGAGTAATCAGATTTTTGATCAGATATTTTTATCTCTGAAAGTTGTAAAATTAAACCATATCTTACTCGCAACGGGGTCAGCTAACATGCTTTTTAACACATGTTATAGAAAGATTTGGCTTGTAGTATTTCGACCGGCGCGCTTGCCTTTGGGGTCCCCTTCTCTTTATAACTTCAATAACAACCGATTCAATCATTAACTTCTTGAACTGCATAGACTCAAATTAGTTATGTTAGGAGCTAATATATTTTTTATCGGTTTAATTTTCGTTAAATACACTCTCTTTGAAAGAGTTTTAGCTCAGCGGGGAGTGGTATGTGCGGACTGTCGACACGAAAGTCGCAGATTCGAAACTACCTTTATGATACACATCTCTGCTAAGTCATGTGTATATTCATTGTTAACTATCGCTTGCTAAAACGGTTAAGGAAACTTTGTGAAGAAACGATGAGAAGTTCTCAGTAGCAGTGATACATCGGTATTCAGTATATCGCTTAGTGTATTGGTATTTTAATTAAGTTTGTTTAATAGAACGCATTATAATGATGATACGGTTTTAATTGTAGTTTAACATAATCGATATGGTTTACATTTTATAGTATATTGTTTAAAAGCAAGTTTACAATATAAATAAAGTATAAAATCAAAATTCCAAAAAATATTTATATGCAAGATAAAGCAATAAATTCTGACAAAAATAAATAAAAACATAATCGAACATCGACATCAAAAATCGACAACTGCGCAGCACAAGCACATCCACTAGTTTTACGGTTAGTCGGGCTAACCGAATCTCCTGTGTGCGGGTAGAATTGAAAAGCTACAGTTTTTTTTTTATTGTATTTGGTTCACAACTTGGAATATACACATAACTTACACAATAATACTTTAAGAATTACAAAACATACACTGTGTTATTAGTGAGCACAACATGCATTTAAAAACCAGTTCCACAAAGTATAGAAAAAAAAAAATATATTTAAAAATACATACATAGACTCACGCCTGTTTCCGATTGGGTTAGGCAGAGACAACTTACGCACTTTTTTATTGTAAAAATCTAATTATATAATCGCCTGAACCGATAACTTAGTAAGAGTCTACAAGTAATTATGGAGGATCACTAAAAGTTTTCAAAACACAATTTCTAGCAGAAGCCAGAGAACCGGAGAATATGTCGAACTTTCATCTCATCCCATTGCAGTAAGTACAGAATTTGTACAGTACAGTTATAGTAACTGTGGTTATACTGGGAGACACTGAATCATTGGCACAAGCGGGGATCTGATAATATTTGCAGCAAATATTTTTGAAATGCTGCCTCGGTGGCGGAGTTTTAATGAGTACGCGGCACGACTGCTGTTTTGGGGTCTCGGGTTCAATCCCCAGGTCGGGTGGTATTGGGTGTTTCTATCATGCAATGCTTAGTATCAGCCCGGAGTCAGGAATTGTGCCCGGTATGGTGATAGGCTCGCCCTCTATCACATAATGGGACGAAAATAAGCTTAGCGAAATGTGGGTGTACCCTCTGCCTACCCCTTTGGGGAGTACAGCGGTGAGTGCGTATGTATGTATATAATAATTTTTTAAATAGGAATAAATTTAATAGTACTACGGATAAAGCTATGTACTTTGCCAATCTTTTTTTTTAATTAGTACTAATATGTATAAAAATTAGCAATACAGCGACCGTGTGGACAGTTTTGTCTACAGCACGAATGAGCCGGTTGCAGTTATCTAAATAGACAAAGACACAAAAAATGCGGGTCAGTCTTTGGGGACTGCCGATAGAAGTGAAAAATAAGTAACTTGTTAAATTGTATCGTCGAGCTATTAGATTATTATTTTCGAATTATTTTTGGTTTATAAAGAAGTGTTTATGATCAAGGATTAAAATTTAAATTGCTAAGAGAGATATACTTACTCTTTGTATATATATAATGTATACTAATAACGCACGGAGGTATATCTATGTACATATATACGCAGTATACATATAGCTCATGGGAAGCGTGCGGTGACGATGACGCGAGTTCCATGATTTTTGCTCACCCAAAAAGTGCTCAACACGCCTAAAGAAGTTTTCATTTCAAAAAGATTTTCTAAAAAAACAATCAATCTTACAAATACCAATACTTATTTTCGATTGGATTATCCGAAACCATTTCAAACCTTAATCCCGAATAGATATAAAATAATAAAATCCATTGCGACAATGGTACCGTTTGAGTTATTGATCATAAACGCGACGTTACGAGGTGACAAACGACTCGACAATTGGATATTATAAATGTCGATGACCCCTGATATGTCGACGGTGCAAAATATTACTAGAGAATAATATATAATGCGGTATGGAGTTTGTTTATTGGGCTGTAAATTCGGCTTCAAGGGGAAATTTAAATGGTCGATGTTCTCGCTTTTCACGTTGAAATTAAATTTTAAAATTACTGTTCACATTTTGGTAAAGCATAGATTAAGCTTGTTTTAGGAATATTTAACTGAATTGGTAATGTAAAGTGGCTATTACATTAAACGATCTCTCGGACCCAATCTCTCGGGACAGGATGGTGTGTTTGAGGTATAATATTTAATTTTCATCAGTAAAACATAAGAGAGCAACAAAACAAATGAGTTAAAAAACAATATAGTAGCATTCGAAAATAAGGCTGGCATATTATTGGCATTTTTTTAATCTTTGGGCGCGTATGTCCTTTTTGTAATCGGCGAAAAAACCCGATGTGGTTCTTAATACGACGCGTGTACTTATATATTTTTTATATGTGTAATCAAGTATTAATTATTACGGAGTGTATTCGATTTAGATGTTTTTTTTCATTCGAAAAAGTATAATATAGTGTTGGTCTTATTTATATTTAAAGAATGAATTCGGGGAAGAAAGAGATATCAAATTGCGGCGTCTACGTGCATAAAACGCGCCGTAGTATAAAACTATTCCATTATTAAAACTTACGCCAACTAAATAAACACAACGAGATTTTAACAAACATTAATTAGATACAAAACGCAGGTCCATGCTATGATCCTCTCAAAGGCTTATAGTGAGGGATTCAAAACCACCTACCAGCTCGTTAGCGGCCGATATAGTTAAGCACATGTCCAACACGAGATCACCTGATCCGGGTCACGTGATCCTGGCCACGTGCCCCGGGCGAGGTGATCGATACGTGGGGCTATTACTCAGATTACAATTGACAAAAATATGTACTTTACTTCGTACAAAAAAAAGAGTGGTTGATGTTGCGCCGATCCTTCTGCGAGTGGAGAAGACTTCGTTAAAAAAAATACAGTATTACGATTAAAGTTATTCACTTTTAATATATAAAAAAAAATGCCCACATAATGAGTACGAACTCCTCCAACTAATCATTCAAGTGAAAATAAAGGGCAGGCCCGGTCTTAGGAGGATATCGTGGCTTAAAAGTCTGCGCCAATGGTTCAACATGAGCACAAGATCATTGTTCCGAGCAGCAGCTTCCAAAACTAAGATAGCCGTATGATCGCCAACCTCCGATAGGAGATGCCACTTATGGCCGTTCCCAATATTAATCTTCAATTTCACGATAGATAGCTATCGTCAAACATCCGTATTGTTCTATCTACTGCTTGGAATCGTCCCTATTTTTTAGATATGCACGTCGGATACTATGATAGCAATAGATAGGCAGTCTATCTGGGCCCTCTTGTGCGTTATATTCATACAAGCTGAGAAAGAGGAACTATTGTTTAATTTGTGTTAGAAAATATGAAGATATGATTTAGATTAGAAATATAAGTTTTAATTTAACATTTATCTATAATTCTTATTTTTTACCACTGTAAATTAAATAATAATAACGAGAAATACTTGTTATGTTGCAAAACACAATGTAATAACAAAACGTTTTACTGTCAATACATTACGGCTCTGAATACAAGTCCTTTGAACAAAAATCCCAAGCGAATTTGGGGGATTTTACTGAAGTGGGGAATTATTTTGTTCGCATTAACAAATATTTATATGTCTCTTGCACTTAATTTAATTATCAAAACGGTGCATTATTTTTATTTATGGGAATTTTAGATTTTTTTTATATTTTCTTTTAGATTTTTACATAATTTATTTAGTTTTTTGTATTGCAGTGCAAGTGCCATGTAAGCTTTGTATACTCATGGCTATTTCTTCAAAATGCGTTATTTATTTCGTTTTTTTACAGCCGAGGATATCTGTTTATCGGTCAAAATCTACCGATAAAGAAAAAACTAAATAACTTTATCGACAGATAGCACATAAAAAATATTGGGACGCTTGAACTGTCATTTTCATAGTGTTGTATATCTGTAGTCAGCTATCAGCCCTCTCATCAGTAGACAGCAATGAAGAATAGGATTACCTATCATTAGTAAGTTTATTGGGACGGTAAAACGGAAAATAGATAACATTTTCTATCGCCGGTATAGCAAAACTAGAGACAGACAGAATATAGGGAACGGCCATTAAAGTAGAAGACCTTTAATATTAGTTGGTAAGGTCTTTCGTGACAGTCTCTGTGGCGCAGTGGGCGAATAGCCGGCTGTGAAGCGAGAAGCCGCAGGTTCGTTTCCCGCACCGAGACAAATTGTTTGTCTGATTTACAAACATGTTTCGGATCTAGATGATTTCTCCCCAGAGGGGTTGACGTCAGACAGGCGGGAAGTTGTAAAAGCTACAATCCAAATCATTCTGTGACATATCTTAAAGAGCATGTTGCGCAATCCCTACTGTGGCTGGGATAAGGGCAGGTAGAAGAAGGTAAGGTCCTTCGTATGCGAGGGCCATCTGGGTTGGTATACCACCACATTGTCTATTTCTTCCGCCAAACAATGTGTGTAAGCATTGAAGGCCAATTCTCGTAATTAAAAGTATTAAAAATATCATTCCGATCTAGTCTCTTTGTCAAGAAAGTTTCAAATGGTATTCTCATAAACCAATAATCAACGTCAAATGTGGACATAGATTGAAATGAGATCGAACATAGATAAAAAGTTGACCGAAGCCAATCCAGCATTCTGCTAACATTTTTAAATGACCTAATGTCCTTATATAAATGTCAAAATTGTAACTGAATTGAGATTTCAATGTGATCGAGATAAGATCACAAACCGGAATGAACTTAAAGAGGAGCAGAATACCATTTTTTTGTCATATACATATACATATGCACTCACGCCTGTAATCCCCGAAGGGGTAGGCAGAGGTGTAACCAGTACACCCACTTTTCGCTGAGCATATCCGTCCCATGATGTGATAGGGGGCGAGCCTATCGCCATACCGGGCACAAATTCTAGACTCCCGATTGATACTGAGCATTTCGTAATAGAAAAACCCAATACCACTCTACCCGACCCGGGGATCGAACCCGAGACCTCAGCGTTAACCTCAATCGTAACGCGTACACATTACAACTGCGCCACCGAGGCAGGCACTTTTTAACTATATTGCATCTAAATTATACAATTCAATTATGAAGTACGCATTACAACTGCGCCAACGAGGCAGTTTTTTGGTCAAATTACAATTAAATCTCAGTTCGGTTAAAATTCAGTCGTAGTGTCAGGTTAATATGGGAATTGGCCTTCTGTTGTGTTTCGGTTTGAAGGACATTGAAGCCAGTGAAATAAATGGGCAAGAGACTTAACAACTTATATTATCTCGAGATGATGAATGCACTCCAGTGCCATATAGTGCTTTGTAATTCAAAGTTCAGTGTAGTGTCAACGAGCAGACGTGACGCTTACTATCAGGCGAGCAACTTGCTCGTCTCGTCATTCAGGCTAATAAAAAAAGGCTTTCTTTTTTGTTTTATTTTCTGTTGCGTATAAAATAATGTTTAAAATTCAACATAGGAAACCATCCTATTCTCGTGATAGCTGTGAGGTTACAAGACACGGCCGCCGCCTATATTGTAACCCAAGATAGATGTTCTATAATTAGTTAAAAGGCTTACATTTGCGAATTAATTCCAGGTTTAATGTATAGTTTTTCTTGCGCTATTAATGATATACTAGTTAGTTTATTCTACGAGTCTGTACATTATAAGGCCCTGGACTAGATTCTGAACGTGTTGATAAAATACCAAAAAAATCTTTATATCGCGTACGCTGAGGAAATTATTGACAATAGAGCAAAGTGATGCACTACAATTTTATAGAGGACATCAATATCTACAAAAAAGTCCGCGATACCATATGTCTACTTTTCGAGTGGTAGAGCCATGCTGTAGACAATTTTGTCTACAGCATGAATGGGCCGGCTCGTCCGGGTCGTTACCACTGTCTCACAGAAAACCGGCGTAAAGTAGCAGCTTGCTGCTGCGTTTCGTACGGTGAGTGAGATATCCGGAGGCCCAAATCCCTCTCCCCTTCCCAATCCCTTATTATCCCTTTCCTTTAAGGTCGGCAACGCGCCCATAATTCTTTTGTATTGTGGGCGTACATGGGCGGTGGAGATCGCTTACCATCAGGTGACGCACTTGCTCGTTTGCCGGCCTATACTATAAAAAAAAAAAAGTCTAATTAACATAAAACTGCCTCTGGCGCAGTTGTAATGCGTATGCGTTACGACTGAGGCTGACGCTGAGGTCTCGGGTTCGATTCCCGATCGGGTAAAAGTGATATTGGGTTTTCTATTACGAAAAAGCTCAGTATCAGCCTGGAGTCTGGAATTTGTGCCTGGTATGGCGATAGGTTCGCCCCCTATCACATCATGGGACGGAGATACAACATAGGCTAGGTACTTTTATCCCGGTAAAAAAACATTCACGCGGGCGGAGAGCCGCGAGCAAAATCTAGTCGTAAATATTTAGAATCCTTATAAAAGTTCCTAAGATTTGTCCGCGGCTTACTCCGTCATCCACTTACAAAGCCGAAACACCTTGCAATCTAAAAATAAACGTACAGGTAACTAACTTATATCATGTCGGCTGACACTTATCACCCCTCTCTCCTCACCATCGCCCCCTTTCCCACCTTTATTAATATCATTTTACACGGCTTAATGGATACATTAGAAAAGCTTTTAGTCTCCAGATTAAATTTGTGGCATCGTACACTGGTTGAGATGGAAAATTGACGCGTCTTTTGGTCACAATGGATGGAGGTGATTCATCGTCAGTGAACTACCAAGCTAATCTACGCGGAGTACAGCTTCTCTAATCCTACTACTATTATATATAGCTCTTGCTTGCGGCTCCGCCCGCGCGTGATGTTATATAGCCTATAGCCTTCCTCAATAAATGGGCTATCTAACACTTAAAGAATTTTTCAAATCGGACCAGTAGTTCCTGAGATTAGCGCGTTCAACCAAACAAACTCTTCAGCTTTATAATATTAGTATAGATTATACTATACGAGTACTATTATCCTATAACAATTTTGGCAATATTTTTTACAGTACCTACAAATTAATCAGCATCTGTAACCGAACTAGGCAATGCCTGTATTTCGGCTATTATTATTATATACTTATAATATACATATTATACAATACTTAGTATACTCCTATTATAAATGAGAAAGTTTGAATGTTTGTGAATTTGGATATTTCTTAGTCTATCACACTCTAACGGGTGCACAGTTTCGGATGAAATTTGTCTTTTTATCCCGTTTCGCGGGCGGAGCCGCGAGCAAAAGCTAGTCTATCATATTATTATTATGAATGCTTCATCACTTTAGGTATGGACTTACTGGCATGACCTTAAAGCGTATTGTCGTCCAGAGGGCATCCAATACCATGTACGCGTAGTGTCTGTTCTCATGCCAAAGAACGAAAAAAGAAAAATGCATTTGTGTGGTGCAGTACGTACACTCTGCTGGTTAACTGACGAGGCAATGGCGAAATGGTTCCCATTGCGGGGTTGTGGGGGTTAGGTGGCGAGTCGCCCCATATAATACCAAATCTACCATCAAATCATGATGGAAAGGCGGTTCCTAGCATTAAGCCGGGATAACACCAGGCACACAGATACTTGTAATGCGTACGCGTTACGATTGAGGCTATCGCTGTGTAACGTTTTTTTAATAAATAATACCCAACAGTCACACACATAGTCCTGACCCCACAGTAAGATACGAGTTTTGTTCATGGGTATCAGGAACTACGAGAGACTTTCGGTCTCACAACACCCAGACCCGAAACAAATATTTGTGGATCAGACAAATATTTGTCTCGGTGGGTGGATTGAACCCGCGGCCTCACGTTTCATAGTCAGCTACTCGCCCACTGCGCCACGGAGGCGGTCGTTTAAAAGTTAAATATGTTTTTGTTATGGATTTTTACACCATTACTGTCAAATATCATAATTAGAGCTGAGAATATCAGAGGCAGTGTACAAGATGACAGGCTTTCATCTTTTCAGATAATTCCGTAACGTTTAATCTGCCCAAATCTTCGCTACAGGCGGCGGCAACGCAAACACGAGAATATTACGGTATTTCGGTAATATTCAGTATGAACCTCTGACGGGTTTACGGAAATATTGAAATTCAGTTCATTAACTAGAGGGTTTCAAAGCTGGGCGTTGTGGTCCCTTCAAACAGTGGATTAAAATTATATTGCAAGTTATGAAATTAGTTTTTTATGGGCCGGCAAATGAGAAAATATCATGTTATCTTGGTTGCGAAATATTAGAGAGTGGACAGGCATCGCGAGTACTGCAGAACTTTTTCGCATCGCAAGAGATAAAGAAGAGTATTCCAAGCTGACAGCCAACCTTCACTAGTTACACAGACACACGAAGAAGAAGAAATGAGCAAGTTTGTCACCTGATGGTAAGTGATCGCCATCGCCCATGTACACCCACAATACCAAAAGAATCATGGGTGCGTTGCCGACCTTCAAGGAAAGGGATAATTAAGGGATTGCGAAGGGGAGGGGGTTTGGGCCTCCGAAAATCTCATTCACCGTACGAAACGCAGCAGCAAGCAGCAGCTACCGGCGTAAAGTAGCAACTTTACGCCGGTTTTCTGTGAGACAGTGGTAATGACCCGGAGGAGCCGGCCCATACATGCTGTAGACAAGTGTCTACAGCGTGGCTCTACCATACATTATAGATAGCTAAATAGTACATATACAACGTGTTACAGAAAGTTGTGGTCAAATTTAAGCAACGTATAGTGTACGATATATGTGCTTTACGCCCCGCAGTGCCAAACCCTATTGAATTGCTAGGACATAAATAAAGAATTTTCTTTTTCATCGAATGAGTAACATAGATTGATAAAATAATGACATAAATAAAAAAAAAAAAAAAAAATTAAATTAATTGATAAATTAATTAAATGATTGTATAGTTATAAAGTTGTACTAATGTATTGATTGTACTCTGTTTTGCGTCTTAAATAAATAAATAAAACATATCGACTTGCAACTTTAGACAACATTAAATGATAACAGCCGAGTTTTTATCTCACTCTAGCATTCTCGTTCACGCACTTTACTTTATTTATAGGGATGTGATCGCTTATAATAAAATAGTAATTAAAATTAACGTGAAATTTTATAATGTTTATGTGATCCGGGACATAGACATTCACTGCACGCTGTATGTAACGACCCTTAAATATGGCCATGGGTTCGATTCCTGCACCGAGACAAATGTGTGATGCACAAATATTTGTTTCGGGATAGTGTTGTGGGACCGTAGGTTCGACGTAGTTCTCGATCCCCACAAGTTACACAAGTGAGGGCTCAGGACTATGTGTGTGACTGTTGGGTATATTTATTTATTACTAGCTTTTGCTCGCGGCTCCGCCCGCGTGAATAGACTTTTCCGAAATAAAGCGTAGCCTATAACCGTCTTCAGGGTCCCATCTATCTCTACATCAAAATTCATCAAAATCGGTTCAGTGATTTAGGCGTGAACGCGTAAAAAGTATCCTATGTTACTTCTTATACCTCCAAGAATATGTGTACAAAGTTTCATGATGATCGCTTAAGACTGAAGTGGTTTTCGCGTGAAAGCGTAACAAACAAACTTACATTCACATTTATAATATTAGTATAATACTGGACAAGATTCGTTTTGGTAAGCAGTCTGCCTTAAATGCCAAAAAACAAAAGCCTATATGATATGCATAGCTGAAATATTTAAAGCGGAAAATATCGACAGGACGCAGGTTTTCGAGGCTCATTACTGCTCGCTCGGTTAAACCTTTATAATGAATGGCTCAATTTTATCGTAGCTTCAAATTTATTTTCAATCACTGCGGGGAAATGTACGTGTATTTTGGAACTAATAATTACGATACCGCCTAATTAGATCAGTATAGGAATTTATTATAATGGGAGCATGGTATTAAAAACATGACATAAATTTTAATAACCCAGTAAATATTTAATGTACTGTAATTTTTAACAAGGTAGGTCCCTCGTATGCGTGAGGCCGGCTGGGTTGGTACCACCTCTTTGTCAATTTCTACCGCCAAGCAACAGTGTAAGCACTGTTGTGTTCCGGTTTGAAGGACATCGAATCCAATGAAATTACTAACCATTATGAGACTTAACATCTTATGTCTCGGGGTGACGAACGCAGTCCAATGCCATGCAGTGCTTTGTAGTTCAAAGTTCTGTGTGGTGTTGCTTCTGTTTATGGGGAAGGCGTGTCGCTTACCATCAGGCGAGCGACTTGCTCGTCTTGTCACTCAAATTAATATATATTATTACTCAAATTATTATAATTGACAGCTCCGTGACGCAGCGGGCGAGTAGTCGGCTACGAAGCGAGAGGCCGTGGGTTCACACTGAGACAAATGAGACAAATGTTTGTGTGAACCACAAATATTTGTCTCGGGTCTGGGTGTTGTAGGACCGCAAGTCCCTCGTAGTTCTTGATACCCACGACACAGGTTTACCTAGTGTGGGGTCAGGACTATGTGTGTGACTGTGGGTTTTTTTTTTTATTAGCTTGAATGACGAGACGAGCAGGTCGCTCGCCTGATGGTAAGCGCCACGCCTGCTCATAAACAGAAGCAACGCCACACAGAAGTTTGAATAACAAAGCACTGTATGGCACTGGACTGCGCTCGTCACCCCGAGACATAAGTATTAAAACTCGTTGGATATTCGCAACAAACCAGGTAGATGGCGTTAGCAGTAACTAAAGCAGACTATATATATTTTGATACAAATTATTATTTATACTAACACCCCCACTTATCAAAATAAGCGAAACATTAAACACTTACAATACCCAACATGTTCATGAACTTATAATGTTTTAAATGATTCAAACCCTTAGTCAACATGTCAGCAGGCATTTCTTCAGTAGGAATATATTTAATTTTAATTATATTATCATTACTGACATTTCTAATATAATGGTAACGAACATCTATGTGTTTTGACCTATTGTGACACTGATGACTAGAGGCCAATTTCATGGCACTTTGATTATCACAATGCAAATCAATTACATATAAATTCCCAGTAATCTCATGAATTAAATTTCTTAAATAAACAGCCTCTCTAGAAGCTTCAGACATAGCTTTATACTCAGATTCAGTACTAGATAGACTAACTGATTTCTGCTTCTGGCTTTGCCAGGAAACTGCTGACCCTGACATCATAAAACAGAATCCAGTATAGGATTTCCTGTCTAAGGCATCAGATGCCCAATCACTGTCTACATAGGCTTGTAAATCCATATCATTACTGGTATACTTCAGACAATAATTTTTAGTACATTGTAAGTATCTCAATATTCGTTTGGCATAATTATAACAACCTACATTATAACATGTATTAAATTGGCTGAGATAGCTTACAGCATAGGCAATGTCGGGCCTTGTTAATAATGCCAGATACATTAAACTGCCAATAAGTTTTTGATAAGGAACATTAGGTAAACATTCTGTAGAATTTTCTATATTCAATTTTGGTTCAATAGGAGTACTTTGTGGTTTACAATCAGACATCTGGAATTTTTCAACTAATTGTTCAATGTACTGTGTTTGATCAATAGTAATAACATTTTTATCTTTGTTTACATTTATTCTCATTCCTAGATACTGTCTAACAGGACCCAAATCCTTTAACTTAAACTCTGAAGCTAATACATTTTTCAATTTTTCAGTTTCTTTGTCATTATTTTAAAAAATCAAAAAATCATCTACATACAACCCAATGATTATTTTAACATTACCCTTAGTTTTCGCAAACAAACATGGTTCATACTGACTGTTATTAAAACCTAATTTACAAAGACAATCTTTTACTCTCTCATACCATGCTAGAGATGATTGCTTTAAACCATAAATAGCCCGTTTTAATCTTAACACCTTTCCCCCACTTTTGTTTGCAAAACCTTCAGGTATTGACATGTATATTTTTTCTTTTAAATCACCATTTAGAAATGCAGTAGTTACATCTAAATGTGTTATGCTCATGCTCATTTTAACACTAAGAGCAAATAATAATCTTAAAGTGGAATGACGAATTACCGGTGCAAAAGTATTAGTATAATCTATACCTGGCTTTTGCGTAAAGCCTTTGGCTACAAGTCTAGCTCGGTACCGCACATTATTGTCAACATCAAATTTTTTTATAAGCACCCAGCGACACTTCACTATAGACACATCACCAGGGTTCTTGACAAGTTCCCACGCGTTGTTGTCCTCGAATGACTGTAACTCATCAGCCATTGCACGCCTCCACTGCTCCTTCTCAGACCCCTCCAGAGCCTCTGAGATTGAGACTTCCTCGGATGCTGGAACAGTACTGGATAAACACAGGTTGCTAAAGCCGTATCGTTCAGGCGGTTTCCTTTGGCGCTTTGTTTTGAGCTCTGGCTCTGGAACTGATGTTGCCTGAACCTCCTGCACCTGCACCTCACTTGGTGGAGAGTCATGAAGTGTGTCTTCACCGTCAGTGTATACTGAAGAATCTGAAGATCTATCATTTTGATCCTCTACTTCTGAAACACAAGATGCCCCCACTGAATCGTTGCTCTCCTGCTCTACGCTGACCTCTGGTGTTTCCACATTGTGCTGCGCTGTCTCGTCATATGGTATCCATATAGCCTCTTCACTAGTTGCAATATTATCTATCTCACCTTCCATCACAATGACATTCCTGCTGGTGATAATGGTGTTTTTAGTAGGATTATACAGCCTATATCCTTTGACATCCTCTCCATATCCAACTAAGATATGTTGTGTGGCCTTCTTATCCCACTTGAGGCGCTTCTCCTTAGGGACATGTACCATTACCTTGCTTCCAAACAATCTGATGTGACTTAGGTTAGGTTTTAACCTATACGGGGTGCGAAGTCAGGAAACCTCCACGTGGTGCACCCTGGGCAACGGCGGTCAAGTTGACCGACGGCTGATATCCTGACAACAGGTGGTTGACGGTCGTTGCATGTTGCGGCGGCCGTCGTCATTTGTGAGGGGCTAATTTTAGAGCCACCCCCGGGTTCTGTCTCGGGGGTGTCGACGGGCTCGGTGTGCGCTCACCCCGCCGCCGAGCAGGACTGCGGTCACCGTCGGAGATCGTAATCCGGTCAGGAGGTCTGTGGTTATGTCTCGCGCTCCTGATCGGACCGAGGGTCTTGGCTTAACCGCCTGGGCCGCGAGGTAGAAAACCTCTATAAAAAGTTACCCCGAATCCCAAGCGGCGGCGCACCGCGAGGGGATGCATGGCCGATGGGTAGTTCGGTCGTTAGTGCGAACCCCCGCCGGAGTCCAGCCGAAACTCCGAAAGCGGGTTACGCCTAGGCTTACCCAGGTACAGGGGTCTCTGCCTGGGTGGACCGTATATTTCCCCCATACTCGTGGGATTTATTATGAAAATTTCATTTTCAAAAAAACCCATTGTTGTGGTGGAGAGGCTGTCTGCCTCGGGGGGCACTCGTGGCCCAGAACAGACACTAGAGGAGGGGCGCAAGCCCAAAGGTGAGGTTGCCGAGGTGGCGCCCGTCCCGGTTCTCGAGTCCGAGGCCGGGCCGAGTGGCACTACCTCGCGCACGAAGAGGGGTCGCCGAGATCGAGATCGCGCTGTGGTCTCGGTCTCGAGCGAGAGTGACAGCGAGCCGGCTGAAAAGCTGATCGCTGTTTCCACGAGTCCAACACCGGGTCCGGAGTTGGACGTCGTGGAGATGGAGGAGGCCGAGGCGCCAGTCGACGAGCTGGACTGGCGCCTGCGATTGGCCGAGACGATCCGGGACGTCTCACACAAGTCCCGGAATTTGAAGGGGACGGAGCAGCGGAGGCTGAATCTCGCCGCCAACGAGTTGTTGGAGAGGGCGGGGGAGTCAGGCTCCGCTGAGGTAGCCCGCTTGGAGGCGGAGAAGGCGGCCTTGGTGAACGAGGTCGCCAAGCTGAAGGCTGCACAGGCGGAGCAGGCCAAGGTGTTGGAGGAGGTCCTGGCGACTGTTAGGTCGCTTGGACAGCCGCAGCCGGCGGCCAGAGTGGAATCTGCGTCTGGAGAGACGTTTGCTGAATTTCAGCAGCGTCTAACCTATACCATAGTTCATAAGGGGTCTTCGGTACTCCTGACACAATGGACCTGTTTTTCAGATAAACAGCGGTATTGGCTGCTTCCGCCCAAAATCTCTTGCCCAACTTTGCATCATACAAAAGACATTTGCCCTTTTCAACCACTGTGCGATTAGCCCTTTCACAGACACCATTTTGTTCGGGTGTATAACTATTAGTTTTTTTGTGAATAATACCACATTGTTTTAAATAATTTTCAAATTCTTTGCTGCAGTACTCAAGTCCATTATCGGTGTGAAAGATTATTATTTTCTTTCCTTGCTGGTTTTCTACCATAGATTTAAACTCTTTAAACCTATTTAAAGCTTCATTTTTCTGTTTGAGAAAATAAATAAAAGTCATCCTACTGTAATCATCTACAAATAGCATAAAATATCTGCTGCCATTTAGAGAATTCACCTCCATTGGTCCACACAAATCACTATGTATCCGATGACATGTCTCTGTACTTCTTTCACCAACATGATGGAATGGCAACCTCATCTGCTTTCCCTCACAACAAGTGGCACATTCAGCTTTTGTAATGTCAAACGAACCATCATATGACAAGCCATCTACAATGCCATTTTTCATTTTGTTCATATCTTGGCTGTTGATATGAGCTAGTCTTCTGTGCCACAATCGTCCGGTAACTGCAGAAGCTGCCAACACACAACTCGGCGACTGCAATCTCAATTTATAAACACCACCAGCTAAATCAGCTATCGCAACTAAAGCATTACCTCTGTCATAAATATAACAATGCTTGTTTTTAAATACGACATTGTTGCCATTCCTGATGAGCTCGCTAACTGATAATAAGTTTGTTGTCAAACTAGGTACACATAACACATTTTTGATAGTTATGTGACATTTCAAATCCGAAACGATGTCCACATCTCCAGAACAATCGACTGGCACTCGTTAGCAACTACGATTTCTGGTAAACACGGCGATAGGTTCATGTTTTAATCCAATCCTTGTTTACAGTCATATGCGCACTCGCACCACTGTCGACGTACCATTCCGTCTTACTAAACTTTCCGTTTATAAAAACAACATTGAAAACGCATTTATCAGCAGTTTTCTTCAATAATGGGCACTGGTTCCGATAATGTCCGCTGCCTTTACACTTATAACAAATAACTTCTTTTGTTTTTGAATCGGTAACTGTCTTCTTGTTTGACGTGTTAGACGTAACTGCACCGCCATTTTTCTTCGGCTTAGCGTTGCCAGAGAAATATTTATTTCTCGCAACGAATGCAGTGCCACTAACTTCGGATTCATTGGTAACTTCCATATCGAGCAACTTTGATTTAATGACATCAGCAGATATAGGTATACCCGAATGTTCTATTGCCATTATCATCGGAGAATAACGGTCGGACAAACCTGCTAATAATAACGATCCCACCCATTCGTCGGTTATTGTAAATCCTGTGCCGTTTAACCTTTGAGCTGTTTCGACTATTTGTGTGACATAGGTAGCCATTGAGTCACAACTATCCAGTCTTATGGAAATTAAATGTCGAAGCAAGGTTATCTTCCTCGAGAAACCGGAGTCGTCAAACATGGTCCTTAATTTAGTCCATAATGACGCTGAACTTTCCGTGTTTCTTATGTGCACGTACAAAGCTGGATCAATTGTCAATATTAATTTGGCCTTAGTTTTTGCATCTTCCGCTGGCTTGATTTCGAAATCGGCCGGTGGTTTGATGTACTTGTCCATCCCATCCAAGACTAGTAAGCTTTCGGCCGCAAAACACCACTCGTCATAATTTTCCCTGCCTTTTAACTTTGGCACACTTGCGATATAGTTCGAGTTCATTTTTCCGCGAATCCACAAGCACAATTTATCTATTTTACACATAAAATAACTGATAAATTCGGGAGAGGCCCATAACCTATTAAAACTCGTTGGATATTCGCAACAAACCAGGTAGATGGCGTTAGCAGTAACTAAAGCAGACTATATATATTTTGATACAAATTATTATTTATACTAACAATAAGGTGTTAAGTCTCATAATGCCCAGTAATTACACTGGCTTCAATGTCCTTCAAACCGGAACACAACAGTGCTTACACACTGTTGTTTGGCGGCAGAAATAGACAAAGCGGTGGTACCAACCCAGCCGGCCTCTCGCAAACGAGGGACCTACCACCTTGTACCTTATTATTTATTTAATAAAAAATATGTATACAATTAGTGTGTACAATCTGGATCTACGACTTGGACTGCACTTCATTCGTGTTCGCCGAGGCGGTCACAATGCAAGGCTGCACGCTATTGTATTTACAATGTTGTGCTATTGTAGTAGATACATCTCGACTGATTAATTCTCTCTCGAACAGATTCTATCTGATTGTCTGGGAGAGATTGTTTTATACAACAACACAGCCTATAGTCAGGACCGCCTGTATCCAAAAGATGCAAACGGCTCTTTGTCTGTCTCTTACTAAAAAAAATATAATAAGTAAAATATATTATTAACAAAAATAAAGACTGCCTAAGTGGCGCAGTTGTAATGCGTACGCGTTACGACTGAGATCTCGGGTTCGCGCCCCGGGTAAGGTAAAAGTGATATTGAGTTTTTCTATTACGAAATGCTCAGTATCGGCCCGGAGTCTAGAACGGTGCCCGGTATGGCGAACGATTCGCCCCCTATCACATTATGGGACATAAATAATCTCGGTGAAATGTGGTTTACACCTCTGCCTACCCCTTCGGGAATTAAAGGTGTGAGTGCATATGTATGTATGCTAACAATATCCAAAATTCGATGTTATTACATTTGAATGGACAATTATTAACAGAATTATTTTAAGTCTGTTTATTTTACGACTATTTTTAGTGATAGAATCATTAAAATCGGAGCATAAATGAAGAAGTTTTAGTCTTTTATCCTCGATTTAACCCTCTTAGAGATAGATTTCTGCTTGAAATTTGAACGAGATCGACTTAAACGCTTCCCTTTCACCCGATCTTCAGCATCTCTGGTAGTGAAACCATTGGCTCTCATCAGCACAATCTATATAATCCGATCAAATAAGTTTAGAATTGAAATACATAGAACACTGGCAACCCACGCGTTCGCTCCTCACAGAACAGTCAATCACATTAAATATAAACTTACCAATTTTTTTGCTTGAGTTACGTTTCTTGTCATATTATTTCTATGATAATGGTGGGCTTCTCTACTAGTCTACCTGTGGATGATGCAGAGACGAGATAATGTGGGTGTAAAAAGTTTTTTTTATAACATTTTTTTTATACTAGACCGGCATACAAGTAAGAGAACACTTGATGGTAAGTGATCTCCACCATGTACGCCCACAATACCAAAAGAATCATGGCCACGTTGCGACCTTAAAGAATTGGGAAGAGGAGGGGGATTTGGGCTTCCGGCTATCTCGGCCACTGTACGAAACGCAGCAGCAAGCTACTAATTTACATCGGCCTTCAGTGGTAACGACCCTGACGAGCCGCCCATTCATACTGTAGACAAAACTGTCTACAGCGTGGCTCTACTACTCACAAAAAAATATTATAAATCTAAGTTTCCTCCGTGACCGAGAGCCAATGTTCTCACTACGGAAGATGGAAAAGAGCGAAATGGAGGTGTCTTAGAAGGCAGAGGAACCCTGGCTCTATGCCGCGATAACACAAGAGCATATGCGAGAGGCCGTCTGTGTTGGTACCACCGCTTTGTCTATTTCTGCCGCCAAGCAACGCCAGGAAAATGTTTTGGTTTGAAGGGCATCCAAGCCAGTGAAATTACTGTGTAATTGAATTACTATGTAAAATTTATGAGGCTTAACATCTTACGTCTCGGGGTGACGAGCGCAGTCCAACGTCATGGTGTTGCTTCTGTTTATGGGCAGGTGTGGCGCTTACCATCAGGCGAGCGACCTGTTCGTTTCATCACTCAAGCTAATAAAAAAAAACACCAGGAAGAAAAAATGTTTCCTTCGTGTTCATATCACCATTACAGTTCAAGTCACGTTTACAACGCGCCACGTTTCAGCGAGATTATTTGCACATAACAAAGCAAAGCTGTTATAATACGCCATGATTTTCTTTAAGGAGTGAAAAACTTCGCTTCCTGTACGACCAAAGGTTTTTGTACACCATTAAACCTTTTAAGAGATTGCAAGTTATTCATGCGATATGTTTCATATTAAAGTAGTATTGCTCAGTAGTGGGATGAAGTCAAGAAAATCAACTTTATTTCATAAAATTTAACGTCTAAATATTACATTTCTATATCAAGATACGACATTCTGCACCGCGAAAAAAATTAGACGTATTAAGTGTTAGAGGTCATGAATCAATTTTTATGAATTGATGCATGAACGAGCTGCACAGAATTGTATAGCCCCGCCACCTTGCACAGAGTTTTGGTGGGTTTATTCTTTTGCTTGAGTTACGTTTCTTGGTCATCTTATTTCGATGGTAACACAAGAAATTTTTGTTGACTTTTCTTGTCGTGAAAAACCAGTTTCATCTGGTTATCTATATGTCTATCGACGCTAACATAGTTGCGTAGTAGACTCGACTCATTATGTCAAAAGTAGAGAAAATAATACTTTCAACTTCTCTGTGATATTTTTCTGCGAACCTTAACATGACGAAGTAATTTAATCGAATGTTGAAACTTTCCGAGATATTTGTCGTCGATAGTTATCTCTCTTGCGCGCGAGATATGTCGTGTTCCATATGCTCAACCCGCAGGGACATGAACCCAGAACCTCACTCTGCTACTTGAACAAGCAGGCGGTCAATAAAAAAAATAGAATACTTGGCTTATGACAATTAGTTAGAATTTAGCACAGCAACTCAACTTGATAGTTCAGTGGGGAGTGGTACGGACTGTCGAGACGAAAGTCGCAGGTTCGAAAACAGTCCCAAGAGCATACACCTCTGACTTTTCTAAATTATGTGTGTATTAATTGTTAATTTTTTTTCTTTCTTTCTTAATTATCGCTTGCTTTAACGGTGAAGGAAACATGGTGAGGAAACCTTAAGAATTTGAAAGATGTGTGAAGTCTGCCAACCCGCATTAGGCCAGCGTGGTGGACTAAGGCCTGATTCCTCTCATTCAGTAGAGGAGATCTAATACAAAAAAAAACTTGAAACCATATTGACACATAATATTCTGTGAAATTTTTCAGGTGAGTATTTATTACGTTTCAAAATATAGAGCTCTTTAAGGACAGACAGACAAAAACAGACAGTCAGCCTAGTCTTAGCATTAGGGTTCCGTTAGCAACCTTTAGCAACGGAACGCTGAAAACTGGTAAATAAAAACAAAACGGTTGCCTAAAGAGCTGTCCTCGGTCGCTCTATCCAGCAGACGGATCAACTCTACAGAAACAACGCTAGAGGTAAGAAAATACCCGAAAAATATAACAAAGCGAAAACTCACAATAAGGGCATAACGCTGCGGTCGCGGTCGGACCTTTATAATCTGAAAAAAATGAATAGGAAAAAATATTTCATACATTACATAGCCCGGGATCACCCGTGTTTACAGAATTGATACTTATGTGCGAGGGACGGCTTTTCCCTCAGGCGCAGATCTAAGGGGGGGGGTCTATAAGGGGAAATTCAATTCTAATCCCAGGCAGCTTTTGTGTAACTTTAAGAATCCATAACCTACCCGATTAAAAGCCCCGATGTCAGTTAGAAAAATATATTTCAATGGATTAGAGATTTTCATCAAACACAGCTAAGAACCATCTTTATTAAACCAGCTTTCAAATACAAAAAACCGCATTCAAATCGGGCCATTCCCTAAGCCAGTTTATGGCCGTTCCCTATATTCTGTCTGTCTTTAGTTTTGCTATACCGGCGATAGAAAATTTTATCTATTTTCCGTTTTACCGTCCCAATAAACTTACTAATGATAGGTAATCCTATTCTTCATTGCTGTCTACTGATGAGAGGACTGATAGCTGACTACAGATATACAACACTATGAAAATGACAGTTCAAGCGTCCCAATATTTTTTATGTGCTATCTGTCGATAAAGTTATTTAGTTTTTTCTTTATCGGTAGATTTTGACCGATAAACAGATATCCTCGGCTGTAAAAAAACGAAATAAATAACGCATTTTGAAGAAATAGCCATGAGTATACAAGGCTTACATGGCACTTGCACTGCAATACAAAAAACTAAATAAATTATGTAAAAATCTAAAAGAAAATATAAAAAAAATCTAAAATTCCTATAAATAAAAATAATGCACCGTTTTGATATTTAAATTAAGTGCAAGAGACATATAAATATTTGTTAATGCGAACAAAATAATTTCCCACTTCAGTAAAATCCCCCAAATTCGCTTGGATTTTTGTTCAAAAGACTTGTATTCAGAGCCGTAATGTATTGACAGTAAAACGTTTCGTTATTACATTGTGTTTTGCAACATATTAAGTATTTCTCGTTATTATTATTTCATTTACAGTGGTAAAAAATAAGAATTATAGATAAATGTTAAATTAAAACTTATATTTCTAATCTAAATCATATCTTCATATTTTCTAACATAAATTAAACAATAGTTCCTCTTTCTCAGCTTGTATGAACATAACGCACAAGAGGGCCCAGATAAACTGCCTATCTATTGCTATCATAGTATCCGACGTGCATATCTAAAAAATAGGGACGATTCCAAGCAGTAGATAGAACAATACGGATGTTTGACGATAGCTATCTATCGTGAAATTGAAGATTAATATTGGGAACGGCCATTAAGCGCTAAAATGCCACAGATAGATAAGTGAACAAACAAAAATAACACCCCTCTTGTTTTTCGGGGTTTATAAAGTCAAATAGAATTTGTGACCCGACCTGAGATTTAAAACCAGGACCTCAACCAAGTAGACTGCCGCTAGACCAATGAGGCCATGTTACTACGTCTTCTTATTCCACCATTTTTTTTTTTTTGTCGCGGGGAAAGCGAATTATTGCTACCGCCCCGCCCCGGGGGAAGGCGGAACGGTTATGTTGGGTTCACCGGTCTTACGACCCAGCGTTAAGCCGCCCGGGAGAGATGTTAAATCCGAGCGACCGCTGGGCCGAGTCCCTAACACTATATACAACCTACACCGGCATACCAACTAAAACCCCGCGGTGGCCTTCATCGGCGCATGTGGAGCGGCCCCGGGGTATCCTTAGCTTCTTATTCCACCTGCCCTAACCCTACTTGCAGTGGGGGACTTATGCTTTATAACAAATGTTACCGAAAGAATTGGCTAGTAATTTTTACAACCGGCCACCTTTTTTTTTTTTTTTTTTTTTTTTTTTTGTCGCGGGGAAAGCGAATTATTGCTGCCGCCCCGCCCCGGGGGAAGGCGGAACGGTTATGTTGGGTTCACCGGTCTTACGACCCAGCGTTAAGCCGCCCGGGAGAGATGTTAAATCCGAGCGACCGCTGGGCCGAGTCCCTAGCACTATATACAACCTACACCGGCATACCAACTAAAACCCCGCGGTGGCCTTCTTCGGCGCATGTGGAGCGGCCCCGGGGTATCCTTAGCTATATCTAAGGATTGCTACCGGAACTGCCCCTGCGCGGTGCCGCCTAGCGGCCCGTCTCCTTGTCGGGGGGCTCAGAAGCCCCCGCGCACCGAAGGACGCCCTCGGCGTCAACGGCAGACACGAGGCCGACCACCCGTGCTGCCGTCCATCCCGGGGTCGCATGTACAACAGTACCATAATGGCGCTACGACAGCCCCCGGCTGCGCGCCTACGACCCCCGATGGCCCCAATTAGTCGCCTCTTACGACAGGCAGGGGATACCGTGGTGGAATTCTCCAAATGCCCCCATTCCACAGGGCGGGAGACGCCGGTCAGTCGTCCACCCGACGCCTCCTACGTCTCCTTTGGCGGCGTGCGGGATCGTTCTGCTCACGATCCCGCTCGGCGCTCTCCTTTTGCGAGATGACGCACTCGCAAAAGGAGGCTACCGCCCGCCAAGACCTCCGGCTGCCGACCATGGCAGACACCACGGCCGGCAGCGACAGGTCTCCTCCGACGACTGCTCTGAGAGCGCTGCGCTCGTCACTCCAGGCTGGACACTCCTCCAACGTGTGTTGTGCCGTGTCCTCGCGGCAGTTGCCACAATGGTGGCACACGGCGGAATCCTCTTTTCCGGCTATGCGACACAGGTACGAGCCGAAACACCCGTGGCCCGTCAGCACCTGTGTCAGCCGGAATGTGGGCGCACCGTGGCGCCTGTCTAACCACTCGTCAAGTACAGGACGCACTGCCGCGACAGTCCTCACACCGGCACTAGGGCTCTCCAGCCTGGCATGCCACTCCTCCACGGCGGCTCTGCGAAATCGGGCCGCAATCTCCCTCGGAGCCAATCTCTGTGTTCGTTGGGACGCTCCCTCTCGCCAAAAGAACGCGGACGAGAGGTGCTGGGCGTCCAACTCCCAAGGGAGAGTACCCGCCAACAGGCAGGCCGCCTCATGGGAGACCGTGCGGTAGCCCCTGATAATCCGCTGTGCCACTAAGCGCTGCGGTTTACGCAGTAGAGTGACACAGCGAGCGTTCAGGGACCCGGCCCAAACGGGACAACCGTATAGGGCCATGGAACGCACGATTCCCGCATACAAACTTCGGCAGGGGTTGCCGGGGCCTTCCAGGTTCGGCAGCAGGCTTCCAAGCGCACCTGCTGCCCGCACCAGTTTCGGCGACAACTTCTCAAAGTGGGCGCGGAAATTCCACCGGCTATCTAGAACCAATCCTAGGTATTTCATGGTTGAGCCGATGGAAATCCGCACCCCCTCCACAATGATGTGGGCCTCCATAGGTGGCCCCCTCCGAGGCCCATGGAAACACAGGGCCTCGGTTTTGTTCAGGGCCACAGTGAGGCCCAGTCGCCGAATCCTGCCCACCACCTGCTCTGTACCCACAGAGGCGAGCAGGGCGGCATCCTGGAAGGATCTCGCCGTCGCTGTCACTAAAGTGTCGTCCGCGTAGCAGACGACAGCGACGCCCCGAGGATTGGCACCACGGAGCACCCAATCGTAGCCAATGTTCCACAGAAGCGGGCCCAGAACTGAGCCCTGTGGAACACCGCAGGCCATTGCTCTTCGGTGCCACCCGTCGGCGCCCGGATACAACACGTCCCTATCAGATAGGTATGAGTGCACCAGACGCCGTAAATACGGTGGCACCACGTGGTACCGCAGTGCTTCGTTTATGCAGGCCCAGGGCAGCGTATTAAACGCGTTGGCGATGTCGAGAGACACCGCCACGACCACCTTGCCCCGGGCTACTGCATCCTCCGCCTGTGCCTTGACCCGCAAAATCGCATGCACAGTCGATCGGCCATGCCGGAACCCGAACTGGCAATCTGCCAGGTCCGGCCCGACCCCTTCAAGATGCTCGACGAGGCGAGCATGAACAATCCTCTCAAATAATTTACAGACCTCGTCGAGCAACACGATGGGCCGGTAGGCCGATGGCGACTCTGCAGGTCGCCCCTCCTTCTTGAGCAGGACGAGCTTCCCGGTCTTCCAGCGCGACGGGAAGACGCCCTGCTCCATACAGGCGGAGAAAAGGCCGCGGAGCCTCGCACCCAGGAACTCGAGGGCTAGCACCCAGGCTTTGCCGGGGATACCATCGAGCCCTGGGGCGGTGTTCTTGCCCCGCAGCCGAACCACTGCCGCCCGCAACTCTGCGGGCGAAACCTCAGAAACAACCCCTGCCAAACTCAACGGCGATGGCGCCACTGGACCTGGCGCCATCGGTGGAGGAGTGACATCCCCGGTGGCCGGGAACAAAGCCGCGACGACCTCCTCAACTAGGTCGCCCCGGAGACTCTGCGTCAGCGGGGGCGCCCACGGGCGACACTTCTTCATCGCCACGCGGTACGGACGCCCCCACGGATCGTTATTGAGAGTACTCCGGAACTCCCTCCGAGCCGCAGACTTTGCTCCCGCTATAGCCACATGCAGCGCTCTCTTGGCCTCTTTGTAGAGGCCGTGAAGCAGCCGCTCCTGGTCCTCGTCGCCGGGCAGACGAATCCGACGACGACGGTGCCTGGCGAGACAACGGCGCGCGGCCACGCAAGAGACACGTAGCCGCGTGAGCTCCGCCGTCCACCAGAACACCTGGCGTTTCTCCGGCCGGCGTCGGACACGGGGCATGGCTGCGTCGCAGACATGCGACATCGCCGCCCCGAACCACGCCGCCTCCTCCTCGACCCGTACCGGCCCCTCCGGTACGGGGAGCCACGCCTGGGCCAGAGCGGCCACCTTCAGGGCCTCGACATCGAGGCGCTTCAAACTCCAACGCGGGCCATCCGATCGCGGAGCGGTTGGTCCTCCCCCAGACCGGGTAGTAGGGGACGAGGCGACGTCGAACCGAATGTATCGGTGATCCGACAACGTCTCCTCGTCCACCAGGACCCTCCAATCCCGGACACGGCGGGCAAGTGCTGGGGTGGCGAACGTGATGTCCACCACCGAACCGCCATTGTGCCGCACGCACGTGTCCACCGATCCGCGATTCACAATGGCCAGGCTGGACGAGATCGCCCACTCCTCCAGGGCCACGCCGCGCCCGTCGGTCCTCGACGAACCCCAAGCCAGAGACTTGGCGTTGAAGTCGCCGGCGACGAGGACGGGGCGAGGCTGACTGCCTTGCACCACCAGGGCCCCCAGCCGAGTGAGAAAGAGCTCGAACTCGGCCAGGGATCTGTTGGGGGAGAAATACACTCCCACAATCCAGACCCCCCCCAACAGAACCGCCACGCATCCCGAACCCTTCGCTACCTTTTCGAAGGGTGGGGAGCCGGCAGCGCCCCGAGTGATGACGGCCACCAAACCGTCTAGGTCCCCTGCCCAATCTTCCCTAGCAGGAACAAAATACGGTTCGGCGACCACAGCCACTTGTATCGACCACTGCGCCAGGCTTTGAACAAGCAGGTCCTGTGCTCTGGCGCAGTGGTTAATATTCGCCTGGAGGAATCTCTGCGCCATATTAATGGGCGATCTCCATCGGTGCGACGCGTTGGGACGGGTCCGGCTGGGTCACAGCCCCGCCGCGCCCACCGCGTTTAGAGCGGCGGGGACGGGAGGAAGCGACACATGCCTTGGCGCCCAACTGGTGCCCCGCGGGTTTTCCTGCAGCTGCGCAGACTGCGCAGTGCGACTCCGCGGAGCACTCCTTGGCCTTGTGGCCCTCTTGACCGCAGCGGTAGCAGATCCCGCTACGGTCGCAATCCTCGGTGCAGCGCATCCGGACGTGCCCGTTGTAAAGGCACCGGAAGCACCGCATGGGCCTCGGCTCAAGGAGGCGGACCTGTGCCGCCACCCAGCCTATCAGGACCCGCTTCCCAATAATATTGCTTGCGGCCTTGGCGGGGCACCGCACCCATGCCGCGCCAAGACCTGAACGGTCGGGGCGGATCTCCCCGACCTTAATCAGCTCCACCCCACAATCCCCAGCCCTTGCGAGGGCCGTGGCGACAGACTCCGGGTCGGCAGACGCATCCAACCCGGAAACCCGCAGTTCCGCGGTCTTGAAGGGGCGGGAGATGCGAACACCTCCCTCCAATTCTGTTCCACGGAACACCTCTCGGACTTTCTCCGCAAGGGAGTCGGCCCTCGCCTCCGAGTCCGGCCCGGGTACCTCGTAAAGGTACCCGCCTGTAGCCATTAGACGGGCCCGTGTCTCGGCTATGCCGAGGTCGGCGAGGCGCACATTACTCTGCACCTCCCGGAGGACTTGGACGTAAGTAACGCCCCGCGTCAATCCCTCCGGCGTCACCGTCAAGGTGACGGCCGCCCTACGGTGTAGCCGTATTTTCGGCTCGGGCCCGCTCTGCTTTGGTTGGGGCCGTTGCTTTGGCTGTGCCACAGCCGCAGAACTCGGTGCGGGCTGGGGATCCTTCCGCTTTCCCTTTCGCGCCACCACAGTCCAGCCCTCATCCATTGCCGTGGGGGCCGGAGGAAGCGGGCGCGGTTCGCGGGGAGGCGGAGCCGGAAGAGCACTTCGCCCCTTCCTCTTTTTCCCCCCCTTGCGTGTCGATCGCTGGGGGGGAATCGGTGGAGCGGCGGAGGCAGCCGCAACAGGAAGGACCCTAGGTGCAGGTCGGGGAGCCTCGGTTGGGGCGGGTATGGCGGAACTACCGCTCCCGCCCTTTCCTTTTCCCTTCCCCTTTTCCTTACCTGGGCCGGCAACAGCGGTAACAAGGGGCGGAACCTTTGATGTCTCAGCCATAGCCGCAGATGTTGCCGGCGGACTGACGACGGCACGCGGCCGCGGTTTAGGCAGCGGCGGCCACTCACCCGTTCCCGGTTTGGCCCGGTCGGCGGCCAAAGGAGGCCGAACTATGGGCTCCGGCGGGAGCCGCAATGATAATGACTCAAAACGGGCATCGACGATGTTGAGGAGTCGGCGCTGGAACTCCTCAAACGTCTCACCAGACGCATGCCCATTCTGAGACCATGACCGCGTCGATCCCATAGACTGGACAGTGGCCAGCAACTCATCCAACGTACGTTGCTGAGCCAACTGGGAGGCCTTAAGAAGGGCGATCTCCTGCGCCATCGCCGCCTTCTCGGCCTCCAACCGAATCACCTCGGCGGGGGCTGTCTCCCCAGCCCTCTCTAAAAGCTCAGAGGCTGCGCGATTCAGCCTCTGCTGCTCCGCGCCTTTGAGGTTCCGGGACTTGCGCGACACGTCCCGGATGACACCCGCCAAGCGCAGGCGCCAGTCCATCTCGGCCTCGGCAACCTCCATCGCCGCGTCATTGTCCTTACCCGTTGGAGTAGGACTCGCAGAAGTAGCGAGTAACTTCTCCGCGGGCTCGGAGTCACTATCGCTTGGGATCGAGACCACAGTGCAGTCTCGATCTCGGCGAACCCTCTTCGTGCCTGAGGCTGCGCCACTCGGCCCGGCCTCGGACTCGAGAACCGGGACTGGCGCCACCTCGGCAACCTCTCCTTTGGGCTTACACCCCTCATTGGTCTGTTTCTGGCCACAAGTGGCCCCCGAGGCAGACAACCTCTCCACTACTACTACAGGGTTGGATTTCGATGACAATATCATAATAAATCCCACGAGCATGGGGGAAGTATACTGTCCACCCAGGCAGAGACCCCTGTACCTGGGTAAGCCTAGGCGTAACCCGCTATCGGAGTTTCGGCTGGACTCCGGCGGGGGTTCGCACTAACGACCGAACAACCCATCGGCCATGCATCCCCTCGCGGTGCGCCGCCGCTTGGGATTCGGGGTAACTTTTTATAGAGGTTTTCTACCTCGCGGCCCAGGCGGTTAAGCCAAGACCCTCGGTCCGATCAGGAGCGCGAGACATAACCACGGACCTCCGTGACCGGATTACGATCTCCGTCGGTGACCGCAGTCCTGCTCGGCGGCGGGGTGAGCGCACACCGAGCCCGCCGACCCCCCGAGACAGAACTCGGGGGTGGCCCGAAATACGAGCCTCCACAAATGACGACGGCCGCCGCAAGGGAGCGACGACCGCCAACCACCTGTCGTCAGGATATTGGCCGTCGGTCAACTTGACCGCCGTTGCCCAGGGTGCACCACGTGGAGGTTTCCTAACTTCGCACCCCAAACCAACCGGCCACCTGCCTGCCGTCAACCCCTTTGCGGAAAAAACACCCAGACCCGAAACATATATTTGTGGATCACACAAACATTTGTCTCGGTGCGGGAATGGAACTCATGGCCTCTAGCTTCACAGCCGGCTACTCACCCACTGCGCCAATGAGGCTGTCAACCATGTTACTACGTATACGATTTAATTAGGCCATTCGGTCATTATGTATTTAACCCGCACGTGCGTGTCATTAAACAGAATTTTACGAGCCACGGCACGGCGCGCGGCGGCGAGACGGTTAACTGATTCTTGACGCAGTTTGATATACGACGCTGTTAGCTTTGTGTAATTTTTTTATTTGGCTGAGTGACGAGACGAGCAGATCACTCACCTGATAGTAAATGGCACACAGCACTGCGCCGCGAAGTGCTTTTAATTCAAAGTTCTTTGTGATGTTGCTTGTAATTATGAGCATGCATGGCGCTTTAAAAAAAACATCATAACAGATATCCTCATAATGCCCAGTATTTTCACTGACTTCAACGTTTTTCAAACCAGAATACAACAGTGGTTAGAAGGCACAAATAAAGTTTAAGTGGTAGAGCCACGCTGTAGGCAGTTCTGTCTACGGCATGAATGGGCCGGCTCGTCCGGGTCGTTACCACCGTCTCACAGAAAACTGGGGTAAAGTAGCAGTAGCTTGCTGTTTTCGTACGGTGAGTGCGATATCCGGAGGCCCAAATTCTCCTCCCCTTCCCAATCCTTTATTTATCCCTTTCCTTTAAGGTCGGCAACGCGCCCATGATTATTTTAGTATTGTGGGCGTAAATGGGCGTTGGAGATCACTTACCATCAGGTGACCCATTTTGTAGTATCCTATAAAAAAAACAGAGCCACCATCTTTCGTATAATTTACTGTGAAACAAACACAATTGACTGCCTCGGTGGCGCAGTTGTAATGCATACGCGTTACGAGTTACGACTGAGGCTAACGCTGAGGTCTCGGATTCGATCCCCGGGTTGGGTAAAGTAATATTGAGTTTTTCTATTACAAAAAGCTAAGTATCTGTCCGGAGTCTGGAATTTGTGCCCGGTATGGCGATAGGCTCGCCCCCTATCACATCATGGGACGGAGATACGCTTGGCGAAATGTGGGTGTACTGGTTACACCTCTGCCTACCCCTTCGGGGATTACAGGCGTGAGTGCGTATGTAAAAAACCCAATTGATACAAAGCAGTGGTATTATAAATCATATTGAGATTTATTCACCACATCGATATCCGAACGAACTGAGTGCGAATGTTTCACCGCAAATCGATCGTAAACTGTTGTTAATGGTTCGAGAGTGGCGCCCCTGGTGGTGTTTATGGGCCATTGAAAGCATTATGTACTAACGAACTAGAAGAAGGGTCTCTGGTTCAATCCCCGGGTCGGGTAAAAGTGATATTGGGTTTTTCTATTACGAAATGCTCAGTATCAACCCGGAATCTGGAATTGTGCCCGGTGTGGCGATGCCCCCTATCACAGCAGGGGACGCTCGGCGAAATGTGGGTGTACTGGTTACACCTCTGCCTACCCCTTCGGGGATTACAGGTGTCAGGGTATTTTTTAAAAATTCATATCGTAAATAGATTTTTGTATCATTGAATATTTTCAAAGCTTTCATATTTCTTTGTTAGGCTCACAAGTACCTTTACTCACATAGTTTAGCCCTTTGATCTGCAATATTGGAAACATGTAATTTAGGTTATTTCATAAAGTAATACAATCAGGATCTAACTCTTAACATTGTGTTTGAACATCAAAATTCCAAAAGGTAATTAAATATCAACTGTATGGGGAAATTAAGGTACCTTTAAATTATGGTACCTTTAAATTATGGTACCTTTAAATTATCGTACCTTTAAATTATGGTACCTTTAAATTATGGTACCTTTAAATTATGGTACCTTTAAATTATGGTACCTTTAATTATGGTACCTTTAAATTATCGTACCTTTAAATTTCTTTAAATTACTAAGTACAGCCTGGTACTAAGTACACTCGCATTTCGCCGAGCGTATCTCCGTCCCATGATGTGATAGGGGGCGAGCCTATCGCCATACCGGGCACAATTCCAGACTCCGGGCTGATACTGAGCAATTCGTAATAGAAATCCCCAATATTACTTTTACCCGACCCGGGAATCGAACCCGAGACCTCAGCGTTGGCATCATTCGTAACGCGTTCGCATTACAACTGCGCCACCGAGACAGTATTATTTACTATTATATATAGTATTATTCATTAATAGTAGTAGGATAATCTCCCCGGAGGGGTTGACGTCAGACAGGCGGCAGGTCGTAAAAACTACAAGCCAAATCTTCCTGTAACATGTGTTAAAAAGCATGTTGCGCTCACCCCACTGGGAGTGGGATAAGGTCAAGTAAAAGAAGTAGAAGAATAGTAGTAGGATAATATAATTTGCCCACGCTAGCATGATTACACAGTGACTATCAAGTGGCCATCTCAGCATAAAGCTACAACAAAGCGCTGGTTTTCATCTACCGGTCTCTATATCTTTTTTTATGGCATAGGCCAGCAAACGAGCAAGTGGGTCACCTGATGGTAAGTGATCTCCACCGCCCATGTACACCCACAATACCAAAAGAATCATGGGTGCGTTGCCGACCTTAAAGGAAAGGGATAATTAAGGAATTGGGAAGATGAGGGGGTTTGTGCCTCCGTATCCGGATATCTCACTCACCGTACGAAACGCAGCAGGAAGCTGCTACTTTACGTCGGTATTCTGTGAGACAGTGGTAATGACCCGGACGAGCCGGCCCATACATGCTGTAAACAAGTGTTTACAGCGTGGCTCTACCACTCATAAAAATCTCAATGAAATATCTGTCGATAACGGCGCATCAATAAATATTATAGGCGATACAATCAGTTATTGTTGCTCTCTTTGTAGAACAACTGTAAACAATCCAAACAAAACATTTGATGAAACAGCAAATCAAAGAGCAATTAAAACAGTTGCAAAAACTAAATTTAGTTTGACGAGTTCTCTCCAGCTGCAACTGAATGATATTTATGAACATTTAACTTCACAACTTGGTATTTCCAATGAAAACAACAACAGTACAGAATAACTGGTTAATTGAAAACGTTTTAAATACACCCAACAGTCACACACATAGTCCTGACCCCACACTAGGTAAACCTGTATCGTGGGTATCAAGAACTACGAGGGACTTGCGGTCCCACAAGACCCGGACCCGAGACCAATATTTATGGATCACACAAATATTTGTCTCGGTGTGGGAATCGAACCCACGGCCTCTCGCTTCGCAGCCGTCTACTCGCCCGCTACGTCACGAAGCTGTCATCATAATAGTGTTGATTATACATAACTAGTACACTCACATTTCGCCGAGCTTATTTCCGTCTTATGATGTGATAGTGACGAGCCTATCGCCACACCGGGCAAAATTCCAAACTCCGGGGTGATACTAAGCAATTTATGATAGAAACACCCAATTTAAGTAGATTTTTGAAGTTTTTAATTGAAAACGAAAATCTTGTTGACGGATTGCTGTCTATTCCGCGCAACCAAACCTTCTTTAATTCACTAATGGCCGTTTCCAATATTAATCTTCAATTTCACGATAGATAGCTATCGTCAAACATCCGTATTGTTCTATATACTGCTTGGAATCGTCCCTATTTTTTAGATATGCACGTCGGATACTATGATAGCAATAGATAGGCAGTCTATCTGGGCCCTCTTGTGTGTTATAAGCTGAGAAAGAGGAACTATTGTTTAATTTATGTTAGAAAATATGAAGATATGATTTAGATTAGAAATATATAACGAGACATACTTATTAAGTTGCAAAACACAATGTAATAACGAAACGTTTTACTGTCAATACATTACGGCTCTGAATACAAGTCCTTTGAACAAAAATCCCAAGCGAATTTGGGGGATTTTACTGAAGTGGGGAATTATTTTGTTCACATTAACAAATATTTATATGTCTCTGGCACTTAATTTAATTATCAAAACGGTGCATTATTTTTATTTATGGGAACTTTAGATTTTTTTTATATTTTCTTTTAGATTTTTACATAATTTATTTGGTTTTTTGTATTGCAGTGCAAGTGCCTTGTAAGCCTTGTATACTCATGGCTATTTCTTCAAAATGCGTTATTTATTTCGTTTTTTTACAGGCGAGGATATCTGGTTATCGGTCAAAATCTACCGATAAAGAAAAAACTAAATAACTTTATCGACAGATAGCACATAAAAAATATTGGGACGCTTGAACTGTCATTTTCATAGTGTTGTATATCTGTAGTCAGCTATCAGTCCTCTCATCAGTAGACAGCAATGAAGAATAGGATTACCTATCATTAGTAAGTTTATTGGGACGGTAAAACGGAAAATAGATAAAATTTTCTATCGCCGGTATAGCAAGACTAGAGACAGACAGAATATAGGGAACGGCCATAAGTAGTAGAAGCAAGCTGTAGACAGTTATTTTATAATAGGGCATGAATGGGCTGATTGATTTTGATTCGAGGATTGCAGACGTGAGTGCGTATGTATGTATGTATGAATGGGCCGGCTTAACTGGGTCGTTAACATTGTCTCCCAGAAATCCGATGTGAAGTAACAGCTTGTGTTTCGTACGGTGAGTGCGATATCCGGAGACCCTTCTCTACCGTTCCCAATTACTTAATTATCCCTTTAATGTCTGCAAAGCATCCATGATTCTTCTGATGTTATGGGTGTACATGAGCGACGGAGATTACCTACCATCAGGTGGCCCACTTGCTCGTTTTCCGGCTATGCTCTGCTGCTATGCTATAAAAAATCTTCCGTATAAGAGATTACGTCTTGGGAGGCACCTAGGTAGGTCGTTTGGTGGTTTAAGCTAATAAAATAATTAACAAAATTACATTATTTACTTCGTAGAAACTAGTGGTGGTTAATATAACGCATAGCGCCATATTACAGCGCGCTATTTATTCCCAACAAATCTAGTCCGCTGTCTCAATTTCCAATCGGCGTTAAAAATATCATCATGCTTTTTGACTAGCGTAGGTATAGAAAGCGTAGCGTGGCAATACTATAGCGCCGCAGCGCGCGGCGGTCAGTCGTACTGCTGTATCGCACGCTGAATGACGTATGCGCATCACCGGCTACAACGAATCGTGCCCGCGCTTCATGCTATATTAAAGCATATAAAAAGCGCGTTAGAAAAATACAGCGTATAGTCCGTAGCTAACTAATAAAATATATTTGATATGAAAACTACTAGTAGAGACGCGGCTTTAGAACACGAAACAATTGTACACAATTATTATAATCACTTAATTCAAACTTACAACAATACATTACCAAATACACAAACACGGTGTAATGACTCGGCAAAACTAAAGCCTATGTTATAATTAACAAAGGCTTTTGTTTCGAAGTTGGCGCACTGGGTACCGTGCACTGTGTACCCTTGGCAGCGGGCCAATCGAGTTCAAATCGGGTCACAGGACGACCGAAGTGCGAACACCTTTGGTAGGGCTGGCAATGCTCGAAATATTTATCAATAAAGAGTAATAGAATAAGATATAGAATAGGGCTTTAACAGGGTTGTCAAACTCAAAATTACATAAAATTGCAGTCGATAAATTTTAAAGTCTATCAACATGGTTGATAAAAGCCGATATTGTGTGTAAGTTTTAGAAGTGAGTACCATCACCCAAGAAATATTAATGCATGATAGTGGCCGTTCCCAATATTCTATCTATCGACAGATTTGCTTACTGGCAGTAAAATTTGGCACTTTTTGTATGGAAGATCTGTCCAAACAATACTGATAGTAAGCAAATGTGTCGATAGACAGAATATAGGGAACGGCCATAAGAAGCGACTTGGTTGCGTACCGTCTGTTTCGCCTCTCAATGCGCTGCGCGATTGCCCCGTCTAAATTTGTAATACTAAATGACGAGGAGCGCAGGTCACTCGCCTGATGGTGATTTCCAGCGCAGAAACAGTAGCAACACCACTCAGAACTTAGAATCACAAAGTACTATATGGCACTGAGCTGCGCATTATGGCGAGATGTAAGGTGTCAAGTCTCATCTTCTTCTTAGTCGTATTCTTCATTACTGAAGGTCGTGTCCTTGAAAGGCCTTCGTTGACCGTTGTATTAGCTGTTTCCACTTTGTCCGGTTCTCAGCTTCCTTCAGGGCGGTTGTCATAGGAAGACCAGTGAGGGTGGTTATTTGGTCACACCAACGGCTAGGCGATCAGCCGCGGGGTCTCTTTCCTTCCACCTTACCCACAACAACTAACTTGTCAAGGTTGTCCGGTTGTCGACGGGCAATATGACCGAAATAACCGAGGATCTTTTGGTAACAAATTGTCGAGAGTCTAACACTCACATGGAGTTGGTCCAAGATAAATTTGTTAGTTTTTTTGGCAGTCCATAATAAGTCAAGTCAAGTCAGTCGAGTCTCATAATAAACGATAATTGCACTGGCTTCAATGTCCACCGAGATGGAACAAAACGGTGGCTACACACTGATACTTGGTGGGAGAAATAGACAAAGCGCATAGCAAATGATTCTAACATATGATAGAGGTATTTTTTATTTTTTTATGGCATAGGTCGGAAACAAGCAAGTGGGTCACCTGACGGTAAGTGATCTCCACCGCCCATGAACGCCCACAATATCAGAAGAATCATGGACATGTTGCCGACCTTAAAGGAAAGGGATAATTAAGGGTTGAGAAGTGGAGGGGGATTTGCGCGTCCGGATATCTCACTCACCGTACGAAACGTATCACGGAACCAGTGTGTGTATTAATTTTTAATTATCACTTGCTTCAATAATGAACGAAATATCGTGAGGAAACCTGCATAGCTGAGAAGTTCTGCATAAGAATTTCGAAGGTATGTGAAGTCTGCCAACCCGCATTAGGCCAGCGTGGTGGACTAAGGCCTAACCCTCTCATTCAGTAGAGGAGGCCCGTGCCCAGCTGTGGGACCTATATAATACAGGGTTAGTATTATTATTAATACAGTGGTAACGGCCCGGACGAGCCCATTCATGCTGTAGACAGTTAGTAGCCTTTAGTATGATATGTTTTCTTATGGATCACGTTCCAGCGGCGTATTTACTATATCAGGAGGCCAATTCTCGTAATTTTAAATGTTCAAAATATCATTCCGATCTAGTCTCAGCGTCAAGAAAGTTGCATATGGCATTCTCTTAAACCAATAATCAACGTCAAATGCACCTAGCATTAGCAGTAGCATTATACCGTTTTGGCTTCAGTCAACTTTTATTCTACATTCAATCTCATTACGATCTATGTTCACATTTGACGTTAATTATTGGTTTATGAGAATGCCATTTGCAACTTTCTTGACGCTTAAACTAGATCGGAATGATATTTTGAACATTTAAAATTACGAGAATTGGCCTACTGATTATAAATGGGAGTTGAGCGGCCTCTAGATAATATTTTTTTTACAAAGATGCGAAGGCCACTGGCTGAATGGGTCCTGGGAGAAATTCACACCTAACAAAAATCTGAGATGAGCTTTTATTTTCGGGTGTAAAGTTTATTATGATCAAATAGCTTTCACCTTATAATGAATAGCGTTATAAATCTGATCCGAGTTTTGTTAGGAACTCTTGTCAAATCAATAGCATTTTTTTAACACTAAGAAAGAAATATCACTAAGCAGTGATAGTTCAGCGGGGAGTGGTATGGACTGTCGAGACGAAAGTCGCAGGTTCGACACCAGCCCCAAGTGCATACACTTCTGACTTTTCTAAGTTATGTGTGTATTAATTGTTAATTATTATCACTTTCGGCCTAAATTAGCATACCTGAGAAGTTCTGCATAAGAATTTAGAAGGTATGTGAAGTCTGCCAACCCGCATTATGCCAGCGCGGTGGACCAAGGCCAAAACCCCTCTCATTCAGTAGAGGAGGCCCGTGCCCAGCAGTGGGATGTATATAATACAGGGCTAGTATATTATTATTATTTAAGAAAAAAAGAAAGCATTTATTGGCAGGCGTTAGGTGGTACATGTACAATTGATGCGGTTTTTTTTTATAAGTATTAGGTGGGGGGTACCTAGACACCCACCCACTGTGGACGGTATATGTCCCACCACGACCGCGTTATATGGCTCCAAATCAGCATATGCCAAACATTAAGTGCTTAGCGCTGGTTTTCTTTTGGATACTAGATGTTGTTCGGACACTAGGTGGTAGGTCTCTCGAATGCGAGAGGCCGTCTGGGTTGGTACCACCACTTTGTTTATTTCTGCCGCTAAGCAACAGTCTGTAAGTACTGTTGGGTTTCGGTTTGAAAGGTAGTGAAGCCAATTAAATTACTGGGTGTTATGAGACTTGACATGTCATGCCTCGGGGTGACAAGCGCAGTCCAGTGCCATGCGCTATCTATGTGGTGTTGCTTCTATTTATGGGCAGACGTGACGCTTACCATCAGACGAGCGAAAAAAGTAATTGAAACACAAAAATTAATTGCCCATAAAAAAATCTAATTAATTTTTATCCCTACTAATATTTCATTGTCTACAGCGTGAGAGAAAAGGTAAACAAACCGTAAAAAGGTTTTTTAAATCTGAATTTTCTAATTAACAAAATAAACATTTTGATTATCTACAACGAATAGGTTTTTGAAATAATGCGATTTTGTTTCAGTGGTGTTTACATTAGAATGATTTCTTTGCATTTTTTTTATTAGCTTGAATGACGAAAAGAGTAGGTCGCTCGCCTGATGGTAAGCGCAACGCCATCCCATACAAGGAAGCACACAGAACTTTAAATTATACATTACTGTATATAGTGTAATCCCGTGGGATTGCGCTCGTCAACCCGAGATATAAAATGTTAAGTCTCATAATGCTTAGTAATTTTACTAGACAGAAACTACCTACGCCTACTACTAGAAATAGACAAAGCGGTGGTACCAACACAGACGGCCTCTCGCATACGAGGGGCCTACCACCTTGTAAAACATTTATAGTTAGGTATGATTTAGTCAAGAAAATAAAGTAGTAATCTAATCCTCCCGCTACACTGACTCCGAACGATAACGCTGTTTTAAAAATAAACCCTCGTTTTAAAAGTCATTCCGAGTAAATCGCTACATTTTTATTTAGCTAGATTATACAAAAACTACTTACTTTAGCTCAGTTAATCCGCTTGAGAATAATTAATAACGCCATCACGAAAAAATATTGCCAAAAATGTGGTTGTAAGCAATGTTGCTGGATTTTTTGCCAGACAGCGGCCTGACACTGAGCTGTATTATTTTTATCCCTAGATGGTTATAAGAGGCTGAAAACTATTAAGAAAAAGGGCCTTTTCATTTTTAAAAGGCTGGTAACATAAAACGAGAGTGACATCTGCTATTGTCGACGTCGATGATCACTTACCAACCTGCGAATCACTGCCTTTATAAATAATAATAATACTAGCCCTGTATTATATTATACGTCCCACTGCTGGGCACGGGCTTCCTCTACTGAACGAGAGGGATTAGTCCACCACGCTGGCCTAATGCGGTTTGGCAGACTCATATACCTTCGAAATTCTTATGAAGAACTTCTCAGGCATCCAGGTTTCCTCACGATGTTTTCCTTCGCCGCTAAAGAAAGTGATAATTAACAATTAATACACACATAACTTAGAAAAGTCAGAGGTGTATGCACTTGGGGCCGGTTTGAACCTGCGACTTTCGTCTCGACATTCCATACCACTTCCCGCTAAGCTATCACTGCCTCTATAAAAACTGAATTAATTTTTCTGTCTGGAATATATGAATATATGTTTTTGAGCCGCATGCAAGAGTTTGCAATCCATAAAATTTTACTGAATTATTAATTACTAAATTATTTATTACCTCTCGCATACGAAGGACCGATTACAAGGTGGTACCTTGTAAAATGCAAACGGTCTATGCAAGTTATATATAAATAATTTATATTTCCATATATTGTCTGGAATATGGATGGATGACTGCCTCGATGGCGCAGTTGTAATGCGTACGCGTTACGATTGAGGCTAACGCTGAGGTCTCGGGTTCGATCCCCGGGTCGGGTAAAGTGGTATTGGGTTCTTCTATTATGAAATGCTCAGTATGTGCCCGGTATGGCGATAGGCTCTCTACCTATCACATCGTGAGACGGAGATACGCTCGACGAAATGTGGGTGTACTGGTTACACCTCTGCCTTCCCCTTCGGGGATTACAGGCGTGAGTGCGTATGTATGGATGGCAACCAAATAGCAGACTTTCCTTTTATTTTTCTCATTCCCGTATTGGTCTTTCGGGAGTCGGCACTACAAAAAATATCACCTAAATTGCACTTTAATATTTATAACACCAAACTTGTCACATTTTTAGTACCCGCTATATGCTAGAGAGCGTCTGGGAAGTTACCACTGCTTTGGTCCATTTCTGCCGACACGCAACAGCTTGTAAACACTGTAGTGTCTCAGCTTGAAAGGTAAAGCCAGTAAAATACTAGGAATTATGAGACTTAACACCTTATGTCTCGGGGAGACGAGCGCACCGCCAAGCAGTACTTTGCAATTCAATGTAATGTACTGGCAATTATATTTGTTCTCGTCTGCTGCTATTTATGGTTGGCGTGGTAGTTCTTTACGAGGCGGCATCTCATTACAAAGGCGAATAAAAAAACATAACCACACTTTTATTCCACCTCATTACACATATTGCCAAATCGCACGTTTCAGATACAAAATAAAATATTAAAGAAATGTATATGCGCGGGCAAACACCGCCACGACCTTTGACATTTGTATCAGAACGAATGTATTATGTCACAGAATCTTTTCGATCAAAACATACCGCAAACATTGTGAAAAAACGGTCAACAAGTATCGATGGAAATTGATAAAAAAAATTGCGTAGCGAATGTTTTGGTCGTGAGGTGATGGCTTTACAATACTAGACGAGCAATTGTTAAATGTTGTAGCAAGAGCCAAAAATTTAATTAAATTTATTTTTATTTATTTATTCTTGAAGTAGGCTTACAGACTTATTTAACTAAATTAAAAATTACCATATCTACCATAAGAAAAAAAATGCTAATTACAAGCCTCCATATTTGTATATCATCATAGTAATATTATAAATGTGAATGTAAGTTTGTTTGTTACGCTTTCACGCGAAAACTACTTAACCGATCATCATGAAACTTTGTAAACATATTCTTGGAGGTATAAGAAGTAACATAGGATACTTTTTACGAAAAAAATAATATTTGTTTGTTACGCTTTCACGACTAAATCACTGAACCGATGTTGATGATTTTTTATGTAGTGTTAGATGGGACCCTGGACACGGTTATAGGCTACGTTTTATTTCGGAAAAGTCTATTCACGCGGACGGAGCCGCAAGCAAAAGCTAGTAAACCATATGTGCACTATTTTATGACTATTTGAGGACTAAGTTAAAGAAAAATAAAAAGACACAATGATAACAATATTCTTCACAAAAAAGATATATTACAGCAGCACAACATAGTACAATACCTAAAACATAATCTATATTGAAATAGGAAAAAGAAAGTAATGTAGAACAATACTATCAGTTGAGAGTCATATATGTCAAATAATCTGCATGTACGGTGCAAGTTGGATGGAGCTAGCGTAGTAGATAGATACAAGATGCAGGTTGTCTACAGGTAGTTTCGAACTTAAAACAAAAATAGACAGTCACTGGCGTGCAAGGTTTTTTTTATTAGCTAGAGTTAACGAGCAGTAGTCCTAGTACGAGTTTTAATACGTCGAGTATAAGTAGCTACTAGTAGGAAATATGATGAATTAAAATTAATAATATGGTTATTTTTATTTCATATTAGACGAATATGAAATTTGTTTTCAAGCGATTCTTTCCTTTACTACCGTATGAATTACTAGTTTGACACTTCAACGTAGTAATTTTATACGAATTTGAAAACTGTGAACGTATTGGTAACTCATCCTAGGCCTACAGGTCGCTCGCCTGATGGTAAGCGCAACGCCTGCTCAGAAGCAGCACCTCACAGAACTTTGAATTACAAAGCACTGCATGGTGAAGGACTGCGCTAGTCATCCCGAGACATAAGTCAAGTCTCATAATGTCCAGTAATTTCACTTGCTTCAAAGTCCTTCTAACCAGAACACAGTAATGTTTACACACTGCTGCTTAGCGGCAGAAATAGAAAAAGCGGTGGTACCTACCCAGACGGTCTCTCGCATACAAGAGACCTACCACCTAGTAAACGTAATTACGTTTACTAGATGGTTGTTGTATAAACATATCAACAGCCATTTTGGATCCGGTGGTAGTTTTAAAACACGTGCCGTTTCGAAAATGCCTATGGTCCACATATGGACCCATAAATAATAATAATACTTAACAATTCTGGACTATAAATAAAATTTACAGTTGCCCAGTGTATTTTGATGATGCTATGTATGTTATGTATACATTAGTTGATATGATTTCTATACATAAGTTTCTTTATTTTGTTCTGACTATTTATATGATTAATAAAAAACTATTTCATTTCATAACAACGTACATATTACAAAACAACAGAGTTAAAAACACCAGTGTTATTTGTGATATTTTGAATTCAAAATAGCAAATGTAAATGGAAATGTTTGCTAAGCTTGTGTTTCGTATCTTGTATCCACGGGTGTGGTTAATTGAAGCAAGATGTATTTTATTGTGCATCTCGAATGAGGGCATTATACATCTACGTTGCACAGAGTTCTGAACAGTGGATTACCTCTGATGTGAACAAGTTTTGACTGGTTTAACCGACGCAAAACAAAGCGGGAGCTTCTCAATTCGATATGCACACATACATACGCACTCACGCCTGTAATTCCCGAAGGGGTTGGCAGAGGTGTAACCAGTACACCCACATTTCGCCGATCGTATCATCGTCCCATGATGTGATAGGGGACGAACCTATCGCCATACCGGGCACAAATTCCAGACTCCGGGCTGATACTGAGCTTTTCGTAATAGAAAAACCCATTATCACTTTTACCCGACCCGGGGATCGAACCCGAGACCTCAGCGTCAGCCTCAGACGTAACGCGTACGCATTACAACTGCTTCACCGAGGCAGTTCTCAATTCAACAAACATATATTCATATTTTTAACCACACATATAATGTCACAGGTTGATGAATAAATCCCTGAACGTGTACAGAATTTCAGCTCGAGCACAATTCTTTTAAAAGGTTACATTATTACACACTCGCCAGACCTTCTTCTTCCACTTGCCCGTATCCCACTCGCAGTGGTGTCGGCGAAACATGCTACAGAAAGATTTGGCTAGTAATTTTTACGATCGGCCGCCTGCCTGACGTCAACCACTCTGGGGAGAAAACACCCAGACCCGAAACATGATATTTGTGGATCACAGCTTCACAGCTGGCTACTCGCCGAGTGAGCCACGGAGGTTGTCTACATACGCCTAATAATGACATTATATTTTTTAGTTTGAATGACGAGACGAGCAGGTCGCTCGCCTGATGGTAAGCGCCACGCCTGCTCATAAACAGAAGCAACGCCACACAGAACTTTGAATAACAAAGCACTGCATGACACTGGACTGCGCTCGTCACCCCGAGACATAAGGTGTTAAGTCTCATAATGGCCAGTAATTACACTGGTTTCAATGTCCTTCAAACCGGAACACAACAGCGCTTACACACTGTTGCTTGGCGGCAGAAATAGACAAAGCGGTGGTACCAACCCAGCCGGCCTCTCGCAAACGAGGGACCTACCACCTTGTTATATCCCTACTGAAGTGTATTCTCTTAATATTGGCATATTGAGGGTGTCTGAGAAAGCAACGTTGGGTACACTGAAATAATAATGGTACGATATAGTTGTGGAAGGGTAGTTAAATGGTATAAAAGAGGTTGTCGCCATAACTGGAGGTCTATTGCCCGTAGTCGGTCAGTCAGTTTCCAGTTCATTAAGTACAGTGGTCAATCGATAGTCCAAGTGTTCATTACGCGGTAGCTATGCTGGTTTACTATTCGGTCCTAGTTGTTTGAGTTATAATTAGAGAGCGGTGTCTAGAGAATCCTGACATGGGGTTGTGGTATTTAAAGCAGTGATATTGTAAATGTAACCAATAAACTATGAGCTAAAGTGATTATTGTCGTTTGGTATTAATAAAAGAATACTCGGCTCACGTAACTTCTAGCAATACCAGCACATAAACACAGCAATGTCAAATATTCCATTGTGTCCAAAACAGTCCCCAAATATACCCGAAATACTACACGGGTATCAAATTTAAACCGCCTTGAACGACACAAAGGGCCCTGTCAAAGGCTTTAACGCTATTTAGTTAATAGGGACAATAATGCGGTTCAGGACGCTCAGGCATTCCGACAAATACGGCCTTGAACATTCCGAATTTACAAATCAACAGACACAAGTTGACAATTGGACGGTTCGGTGCCTTTGTTAGGCGCTTGTTGATTAATTAAAAAACTTTTTGACCAATAATGAAACCGACTCAAAATACTAAAAATAAAACTAAACTATTTTGAGTCGGTGATACTGTAATTTAATAGGTAATTTTTTAGCTTTTGAGTCGGTTTGTTTTTGATTGAAATATACTATCGATATAAAAATAATGTTACATCGGCACTCGGCATATAGTGTACGAGGCAATCAATGAAGAACGCCGAACCAATCCGTAATAAATATTCAGGGTGCCTATAGTTCCGAGTTAGATAGGAGTCTATGATATAGTTTATCGACATAGATATCAGTAGGTAGATGAAGCATTTTTATCTGTAAGAAAACCAAGCGTGACATATTTTTACAACTGTTGCGACGACCCAAAATCAAAAGAACCTTCATAATATCGACATAAGAATAATGTAACATCGGCACTCGGCGTATAGTGTATGATACAATCAATGAAGAGCGCCGAGTCAATCCGGTATAAATTATTCAGTGTACCGACTTAACAGACACCCTATCCTCGTCGGCTTTATTATTTGTACTCGTTCCGATTGACTGCAAAATCAATCGAGACGCGAAACGCTTGGGTTGTGTTTACTTTATAACGAAGCTCGACGTTGTGAGAACGAAAGCGCTTAAGACTGTAAAAAAAGTTATCTTAGGGCGCAACCATACACTATCATAGCAGTGATAGCTCAACGGGGTGTGGTATGGACTGTCGAGACGAAAGTCGCAGGTTCGAAACCAGCCCCAAGTGCATACACCTCTGACTTTTCTAAGTTATGTGTATATTAATTGTTAATTATCACTTGCATTAACGGTGAAGGAAAAACATCGTGAAGAAACCTGCATACCTGAGAAGTTCTTCATAAGAATTTCGAAGGTATGTGAAGTCTGCCAAGCTGCATTAGGCCCGCGTGGTGGACTAAGGCCTAACCCCTCTCATTCAGTAGAGGAGGCCCGTGCCCAGCAGTGGGACGTATATAATACAGGGCTGGTATTATTATTAAATTATTAACCACACACTGGCTGGTACCTGTGCCTGTACCTGTAGCTCAAGTACCTGTACCTCAGTCATCAATGACTCGGCTATGTGCTGTAATTATTTCTGTAGCCAGTAACGAAGCATACAGCATTAACTGGCCTGAGTTTGGTAATAACCGAATTTTATGAAATAAACAGTTGTAATGCATACGCTGTACGACTGCTGTGCTGAGGTCTCCGGTTCGATCCCCGGGTCGGGTAAAAGTGATATTGGGGGTTTCTATTACAAAATGCTCAGTATCAGGCTATCAGCCCGGAGTCTAGAATTGTGCCCAGTATGGCGAGAGGCTCGCCCCCTATCACATTATGGGACGGAGATATGTGGCGAAATGTGGGTGTATTAGTTACACCTCTGCCTACACATTCCGGGAGTACAGGAGTGAGTGCTTATGTATATGTATATGTATGTACTTAATGGAAGTTAATTTGAAGTCTCTGAATACGGCAGATAATCATGAGAAACTAATCTCTCTATTCTAAAAAAAAATAACTGCCGCCGCCGCTGCCAAAAGCTTGTCACGCTATCTCCTCCGAAACCGCTGGGGGTATGGCGTCGAGGCCGATACCAATCGATGCAGAATTATGTGGGGAAGAAAGTAATATATGTCTCATATTCATCGGATATTTAAGTTTTTTTTATTTTATGTTTTGTGGAAAAACATGGGCAACGCCCCTAGTCAATAACAAAAATCTTTATAAAACCATATGATATATTGTATCATCGGCTACAAATCATCTCTATAAAAGTATGGTATGATAAGCCATCTAATCTGCGGGCACGTCGCCGAGTGAGATATTAGCTGTCAGCAGGCTCCGTTTGTATCAGGATTCCTTTTAGTTGCGCTGATATGCAGGGGATATATTATGGTGTGGGCTAAGGCTGATCTGGGTTGAAATATTGTATTGTAATAAAACTAGTTTATACGGATTTTATCGCGGTTTAATTTTTCTTTTAGTCCCGACGTTTCGAAAGCTTTTCAGCCTTCGTGGTCACGGGAGAGACTGAGGTGTAGGTCGTCTCGAAAAGTTAATGTTACATTGGCTACCTTCATTTTAAAATTATACATTTATATTTGAATTATTTGAAAAGTTAGTTGGCACTAATCCGATCTACGCAGAAAGAGCTCACGAAACGTCGGGACTAAAAGAAAAATGAAACCGCGATATAACCCGTATAAACTAGTTTTATTTCAATGTGTAATATTCGCGTAAACATAAGAAATCACTATATTGTATTGTATTACAATGTTTTCCTTTACCGCCAAAGCGAAAATTGCATACATAGCCTCACGCCTGTTTCCCATAGGGGTAGGCAGAGATAATGGATTAACTGATTAAGCGAAAATTAACAATGAATATTGGCCTGGCCTTGGGCCAAAACCGCACCCGTCTCGGAAGTTCGTTTCACTCCATACCAACGATATTGCTAATCTATTAATGTTATTAGGTTCATATTTTATTATTCGAAAATATTAAAAAAGAAACTAATTTTAAACCGATTAAACGCATCTGTATGTAGAGTTCATATTGGGTAAAGTTTGATGTCGTACAATTACGTATTCGTACAAAATCGGAATCAATCAAATAAAATATGCTACAATTACATCGAATCTATACGCGCATGTACGTAGTGAGAAAGATAACATTAATGATTGAACGACTATGACAATAATAAATAAAATAATACGAATGGGTCTAAAACAGAAAGTGCACACATTCGTATCTACCACACATCGCCACCACGGTGGGCGCCAGTAACCGCCGCTACTCCGATTTTACTTGAAATGAAAATTTAAAGTGGGTCACGCGGCTACGGACCCGCGGGGCCTTTTGTGTTGTGCAGCTTTAACATCGAAATTATTTTTTGCGTTAAAAAGCCTCAGAATGGATTTTTAACTACGCACCAACTTTTTTGCTTAGTCATGAAATTGTCGCTGATTAAAATTCCCGTTGTTAATGAGGTTTAAGTTTTTTCATATGCGAATGAGTTTAATGATTATTGACCTGGTTAGTGGAGTGGGTCGACGATATAATTTTTATTACTCTACATAATGCCTATAATGACTGCCTCGGTGGCGCAGTTGTAATGCGTACGCGTTACGATTGAGTCCAATGTTGAGGTCTCGGGTTCGATCCCCGGGTCGGGTATAAGTGATATTGGGTTTTTCTATTACGAAGAGTTCAGTATCGGCCCGGAGTCTGGAATTTGTGCCCGGTATGGCGATGGGCTCGCCCCCTATAACATCATGGGATGGAGATACGATCGGCGAAATGTGGGTGTACTGGTTACACCTCTGCCTACCCCTTCGGGGATTACAGGCGTGAGTGCGTATGTATGTATCTACATAGTATAGTAAATCGTAGTATAACTTCATAGTTTCGCTGTAGACTGTTTTGTATACAGCATGGATGTGTCGGCACGACCGGGTTAATACGTATGTCTTACAGAAAACTGAGGTAAATTGGCAGCTAGCTATTACGTTTGATATGAAGAGAGTTCCAAAGCCCTAAATTCCCCCTTCTTCGTAATCTCCATTGCTCTCTATGGCCGACAATACATCTCTAAGTCGTCAAGTATTATGGAGGTCATGGGCTATGGAGATAATTAATCTTCAGGTATTTTTACTTTTATCACCATGTCAGAGAGCCTGCGTAGCGTAAGAGATATAAGATGTATTGCACCTTTAATACCGGACAGACTACTTAATAGCTTCTAAAATTGAAATTTATTTTTCTTCTTCCAATTGTCCTTGACCACTCGCAGTGGGGTCGGCGCAACATGTAAATACACCCAACGGTTACACACATAGTCCTGACCCCACACTAGATTAACCTGTATCGTGGGTATTAGGAACTTGCGGTCCCACAACACCCAGACCCGAAACAAATACTTGTGGATCACACAAACATTTATCTCGGCGTGGCGCAGCGGGCGAGTAGCCGGTTGCGAAGCGTGAGGCCGTGGGTTCGATTCCCGCACCTTGACAAATGTTTGTCTGATCCACAAATATTTGTATCGGGTCTGGATGTTGTGGGACCGCAAGTCCCTCGTTGTTCCTGATACCCACGATACAGGTTTACGTAGTGTGGGGTCAGGACTATGTGTGTGACTGTTGGGTGGTATAAAAAAAATGTAAAATTGAATTAGTTTTACTGGTGTAATTAGCTCATAATATGAAAGATCCGTTGTCTGAAAGAAATCGCCGTTCGCGATAAGACCGCCCATTGTATCACCCTTACTGTATGATCAAGAAGAAGAAGAAAAGAAAAGAAGTTGGTTTCTTGATGGGTCACGACCCTCCAGCGTTGGGGAATCGACGCAAGGGGGAGGAGGACTGTATGATCCTCGTTTATAAGCTACCTACTTTATTCGGGGTGCAATAACGAATATTCTATCTATCTATCTATGCGTTAATTTCCCATGCCATCCAAAATCATTAGGATAACATATTACTAAAATGGCTCTACACGCGCCACTGCCAGACAAGTGACAACGCCGAATCGTGTGACGAGGGACCGGTGACATATGGATGTGTCACAAAAAGGCACACGAGGGTTGAATGTCCTACATCTATCCTCCACTTAAAACATAATCAGCGCAACGTTTTACATATGATGTATATTTCCTTTAGTGCTCATATTTCAATCTTCAAGTAATCGTTATAACAAATAAAATATACGATGATAAAATATATGTAATTTTGAGTGGTAGAGCCACGCTGTAAACACTAATGTCTTCAGCATGAATGCTGCGTTTCGACGAGCAAGTGGGTCGCCTGATGGTAAGCGATCTCCATCGCCCATGTACGCCCACAATACAAAAAAGCAATACACTCATAAAAATAAGATAATACCTATAGTTCTTAATATTCTTGATTTATCTCATACGATCCTTTTTCCCCAAATATAAGTAGCATGGATACGTGACTTACGAACAACAAAGGGCCTCATAAGGGCTCCGTTTCGCACAATTGAGTTAGGGAACCCTAAAATTAGACGCACGTGATATGAGAACGATATTGAATACTAAGAACCATGTGATATACTATATAAACCCATAATTTATATGTATAGTTATATGCTCATACTTATCACATCATGGAACGGAAATGAGGAAATATGTGTGTACTGTAAACTCTTGACTATCCCTTCAAAAAGACTTTATATGCGTAATAAATTAATAACGACTGCCTCAGTGGCGCAGTTGCAATGCGTACGCGTTACGATTAAGCTAACGTTGAGGTCTCGGGTTCGATCCCCGGGTCGGGTAAAGTGGTATTGAGTTTTTCTATTACGAAATACTCAGTATCATCCCGGAGTCTGGAATGTGTGCCCGGTATGGCGATAGGGTCGCCCCCTATCACATCGTGGGACGTAGATACGCTCGGCGAAATGTGGGTGTACTGGTTACATGTTATCGTTGTCTATCTCTACCACTATATCAATTTCAAACAATAAAACAACTTTGCTCATTTAAAAAGTTGACGTTCCTAATTAAACTCAGTTTTCATTAACACAAAACGCGTCAAACACAAAGGCTTCACAATCCCCCCCTTTTCATGGCTCCCTCCCCTTCGCTCTGATAACAGATAAATGAGGCATCAAAGGGCAAGTTGTGGAGGAGTGGGATCCTTTTAGTCGGTTGTTATCAACGGGTCGCGAGTTTTATTTCAACCGCAACCGCGAAGTACGGTGACTGAATTGCTGTAGTTTTTTTGTAGTAGGTGTCTGATTTGGATAAAGACCTAGGACATGACTCCTATTTATTAACCTAAGGAAAAAAAGAAAGTTGTTATAAGTGTTGGTTTTTAAGTTTGCGTCAAAAAAATATCCTTAGCAGATGTTCCCGACCTATAATCCTCTAAGAAACTACCATGGAAATAATACTTTGAATTTTGAAGTATATAGTTTGAAAATTCATGAGAAACAAATTTGTTGAGCATAGATTTAGGTTCATCCCCACGAGACCTAGTTTAAGTAAAAACTTACTGTCCTCAACTAGAGTTCTGCAAAGTTTTTGATTTACTGTGAATACCAAAACTTTGCACTTTGATCTTGCGATTCGTGAATATAAAATATTCGAATATTTGGAATACTTATACAAATCTATGTATACTAGTAATATAAATCGCCTCTTTGTCTCGTGAGTGTACTTAGGCTTAGCAACCCTGAGGTACTAGATTCAAATTTCAGGTCAGGTACTCATAATTATACATGATTTGCCTAGGACTGGAATTTGTGCCCGATATGGCGATAGGCGAGGTCTCTATCGATCCTATCACGTTCTACCAAGGAAATAGGATCGGCGGACTGTGGTTATACTTCTAGACTATCCCTTCACAGCCGTTTGATTATATTATGCTTTTCCTAGCGGCTCCGCCCTCGTGAACAGCCTTTTCGGAGATAAAAAGTAGCCTATAACCGGGATCAAAAATAGCCTATAACCTTCTCCAGGGTCCCATCTACCTCTGTACCGAAATTGATCAAAATCGGTTCAGCGATTTAGGCGTGAAAGCGTAACAAACAAACTCACTTTCCCACTTATAATATTACAAGTTATTAATCGGCTCTGTATTATTATACCGTCAAACTGCTAGGAACGAGCCGGGCCCGCTATGGCGTACAGTAATATTAAAAATACAAAAGTGTATTGTATTGTTTATCTTTTAAGCATAGAGATAGTTTACATACAAAGAATCACGCCTGTTTCTCATAGGGGTAGGCAGAGACAACGGATTTCCACTTGCTACGGTCCTTGCACACCTCTTTGGCATCATTCACTCACATTATATTTCATACATGCACGTCGGTTTAGGGTACTCCTGACCTGGCCTTTCTCTAGAATATCTCTAACTTGATCTATGAAAGTTTGCCAAGGCCTTCCCCTCCCAACTGTACCATTCACACTCGACATGTATATTTGTTTCGTCAATCTTATTTCATCCATCCTCTCTACATGCCCAAACCATCTCAGTATTCCTTTCTTAATCTTCATCACTACATCCTCTCTGACACCACACCTCTCTCTTACCTCACTATTTCTTACTATATAGTTTATGGACCGAAAAGTGACAGAGGCTACTTTTTATCCTGGAAATATGACGGAAAAGTCTTCTAGGGGAGCCGAGCTGACAATAAGGGATTACCGCCGCTTAAAAACGCCCACAATACTAGATGACTCGTGGGTGCGTTGTCGAGCTTTATAGTAGCAAAGGGGTAAACAACGGGAGGGTGGGTTTTTTCCAACTAAACTTTCCATGAATCGTCCATCCCGGCTGAGTAATGATCGACTCTATTATTTGCATCATAAGTCGACTTATGATGCAAATAAAACTTTCCCCAGCGTGGCTCTATCACTTAGGGTAAGATTATGAAATGTAATATCGAGATATACCTCGGTGGCGCAGTTGTAATGCGTACGCGTTGCGACTGCGGTTGACGCTGAGGTCTCGGGTTCGATCCCGGGTCGGGGTAAAAGTGATATTCAGTTTTTCTATTACGAAATGCTCAGTATCGCATACTTTCAAAAGTACCCATAAATTGTATACAAAGCCGACGCGTCGCTGAGGTCACGCGTCGCGATCTCTTGTCTCGGACGTGCACCTCAAAGTCTACCTTTATAAACACAGTATTGTTACAACTCTAAAAATAGAATTCTAATCATATTCAGTGACTGCAATTTGATTTGACTTTGCATACAATGAATTTAGGTACTCTATTTGCATTATACGACGGCGCCTGGTTTTGACATGTAGGAGTGGAGACATATAATAGAGATGTACTCAAGCTGCAACTTTATCCGATAACTATAAACTAACGTTTAACAAAACTTAGAAACCGACTTCAAAATAAAAACACTGGAAAGTCAAAAATAACTATTTATATAGGTCTCTTTAGAGTCGGTGCCTATGTCGTGGCCGGTCAAATAAAATTGCACCGACTCGTCCTTTTTTGAAGTCGGTTAAAAATAAATACAACCAACAGACACACACACATAGCTCTAGCTCCACACTAAGATACTAGTCTTGAGTCTTAGATACTCGAAACTACGAGAGGTTTTCGGTCTCACAACACCCGAAATAAATATTTCTCGATCTAAACCGTGGCCTCTCGCTTCATAACTTCTCGCCCGCTGCGCCACGGTAACCATCCTTGAAAATGGAACATGGCAATTATTCTGATTTAGTGTTGTCTGGCATAGTATATCTTCATAAGTAATTGTCACTCCTTGCAACAATAAATTCGCGTGTGTTATTTACCGCTTCGGAAACGGTCTCCTTACACCCGGTATAACAATAGCAAAACCATATAACCATGCAAGTACAATCAAGTGAGCTCATGTCAGTCTTTGTGAGAACAAATTATAGACGTAAACTCGATTCACAATCCCAATAGACACTAGTTTGATACAGCAAAGCAAATCAACCTACAGAAATATCAGATAAATCACTGTAACCGATTAGTCGGCAATGCGCTCATCCCTAGCATTCCTCTATGTACATAAAGCATAGTACACACTGACAAGCACCATGTTGTTTGACATGCAAGTGTATCAGAAAACCGTGCAGCGTGCACACGATAGCGCATACTCGCCGCATATTTTTACAAACCATATTATGTTTCGAAATGCATAGTGCGTATCATTGTCCAATACGATAAAAGCTTATTGAGGCTTTAAAAACGTTGTTTTATTGATCTTTTTGATATAAATAGAAAACCATTATGGTATATTGGAGCTCTATGTCGATTCGTTGTTTGTATATGGTCAGTTTATAGTTGTAAATATTATAATTAGCAATAAAGTACAATAGGGTAGTTTCCTATATTTAATTTTATACATTATTTTATAAGCAACAGAAAAATCAAAGTTGGTTCAGAAATGTGCCCGCAGTAATGACTTTAAATGTTGGTATGAGGAAAAGTGGGTGCGTAGTAGGGATATCTCACTATTTCGCTTGCACGCGTGCACCATAATGAACATTTTACACAGTGACGTCAACGTTTCAGTGTCAGTGACGTCTGTCATTTGACAACTACCCCTTCTACAGCATTTGTATGGCTTCTAACTTATTTATTTTTGGTTCGATTTGTAAAATTCTTTCTGCAATAGATTTTGAGTAACGTAACTTATTGATTTAAATAATAAAAAAAAATTTAGTCAACTACCCTATTAGGTAAATAGAATAAACTTCACGAATGAAAAAATACCATATACGACAGTAGTGAAGGGTAAAAAATAATCCAAATAGTTATTAATAATAATAAATACAGTGCCTTGGTGGCGCAGTTGTAATGCGTACGCGTTACAATTAAGCTAACTTGTCGGGTTCGATCCCCGGGTCGGGTAAAGTGGTATTGGGTTTTTCTATTACGAAATGCTCAGTATCAGCCCGGAGTTTGGAACTGTGTCCGATATGGCGATAGGCTTACCCCCTATCACATCGTGGGACGGAGATACGCTCGGCGAAATTTGGGTGTACTGGTTACACCTCTGCCTACCCCTTCGGGGATTACAGGCGTGAGTGCGTATATATATATGTATAAAACTACAACATCTAATAAGGAGAAAGTTACCCAACTAGGAGTCCAGTTTAATAACTTAAGTAATCTCAGTTTGAAGACCGCTAAGTCACGGAAACCATCAAAGTTTCCCGCTGTTTAAACATCACAAGTTTCAGAGACGTATTCCAGTAAATGGGTTGTCAAAATTTTACAGTTTAATTATTTCAATGGTCTAGTGGTCACACTTGGATAGCGACTGGGAAGATCCTGGATTTGATTCCTAGGTAGAAATCAACGCTGCAATACTGTTTAAGCCGTCCTACAGTATGTAGCTGAATGGGGAACCTTTAGACCTCTTTTAACACAAGAGGTGTTACAAGTTTGATACCTTCTGTCTGTGGCTGTGTAGCTCCTATCAGATTAGACTGAGTTGAATGCGTTTTTTTATTTGAAAGGTGGTTTATCGAGGTGGTGTTAGTTTTTAGGTTTTAAAATGTTCAAATAACAAAGTTTTTTTGTGGGTTTGCCAGATGTATGGTGTGCTTGGTACAAATTTTGTCACTTTCTACGCCACTTATATTCCAATATTTAGATCCTACTTCACAATGTTCGAGTATGATTTAACCACAAATTTCACGTATAAGGCATCCATTTTTGAATGTATCTAGATAAAAAAATCTTCCATATATATTGTCGGAATGTGACTTTTGTTATTTTGTACGTGTATTTGAACGTATCATCGTGAAATAGGTGCTTAACAAAAAAAAATAAAAAAGGCGCCGAATTGAGAACACGTCCTATTTTGAAGACCATTAAAATAAAAAAAAACAACACACTTATTATATAAAATGTTAAACGTTTTTAAAGACATTCATTACTTTGTAATAGAAATGGTTATTATTACAGACATTTATTAAAAGTTCAACAACCCATAATTTTGAATATGTTTTGTCATACATACATTCATTATATTCATTATATTCATTACATCGACAAACTTTCCTGATCCTCGGTCCCGCAAATTTCAGATTACACCCAGAGATTAATTTCTCCCTCGGATTATAAGCGAAAACGGATGACCCCACAGTAAAAGAGATTACATATGCGACAAGCATAATTTTGGCAAAATATATATTTCTTCATATTTGTATGAGAAAAACGTCTGAGCTTAGAGGCTTATGGTATTAAGGTTGTATCAAACTAAAGAAAAAGTTCCTTTTCAGGGTTCTCTAACCACATTGAAAAAACGGAACCCTAATAATTTGATTGATTCATGATGAATGATTTTTATTCCCATTGCACTTATTTTATTAGCTTTAGATGACGAGACGAGCAGGTCGCTCGCCTGTTGTTAGGCGCCACGCCTGCGCATAAACAGAAGCAACGCCACACAGAGCTTTAAATAACAAAGCACTGCATGACACTGGACTGCGTTCGTCACCCCGAGGCATTAGGTGTTAAGTCTCATAATGCCCAGTAATTCAAACGGGAACACAACAGTGCTTACACACTGCTTGGCGGCAGAAATAGACAAAGCGGTGGGACCAACCCAGCCGGCCTTTCGCATACGAGGGACCTACCACCTTGTAAAACTTGCACTATATGGATGAAATTTGGATGGTGGATATATTCTATGACCCGCTATACAAAAGTGTAGTGAATTTAACGGTGGCTCTCCATGCAACTGAGAGCTGAGCCGTAGACAAAACTGTCAAATTTCAAAATAATTTTCTTACATGTATTTTTTTATGGCATAGGCCGATTAAAAAAAATCACACTCAGTCTACAGGACATAAAAGTAAATTACGGTCACACTACTCGTATACGATGCGCGTAAAATTTCCAGGTCCGACGGCGATTGACACTTTAGGTCTCATGGATACCTAAAATCTAGGCTTAGCGTAATCTGGCCTCTTTAATAGAATCTGGCCTCTTTTTTGTCTATTTCTGCCGCCAAGCAACAGTGTGTAAGCACTGTTGTGTTCCGGTGTGAAGGACATTGAAGCCAGTGTAATTACTGGGCATTATGAGACTTAACACCTTATGTCTCGGGGTGACGAGCGCAGTCCAGTGTAATGCAGAGCTTTATTTAAAGTTCTGTGTGGCGTTGCTTCTGTTTATGAGCAGGCGTGGCGCTTACCATCAGGCGAGCGACCTGCTCGTCTCGTCATTCAATGTAATAAAAAAAAAATATATAAATAGTTATAACGGCGGGTAAGCATTGAGGATACCACAAATTTAAACATAATCCTTATAATGAAACGGCATCTTCTTATAAGGTCAATTAAAGTGTTAAATAAACAGAGACGAAATCAACTGAGAGACGGGGGGCTAATTAAAAAAGAGATAGATGTATACAAAATTGAAAAATATCAATTTGTGTCTTAATATTGCCTAATCATCTAAATTTATCTAAGTAACAAATTTAGTTGCGGAATAAAGACAGCTTCGAAGTCCCAGTAACTCGCCGCTGTGCGGTGTCAAAAAAGAATGTTATTATTGACCCTGACTTAGGTACAGGAGTCACAGTTGCTGGCGGGATAGTCTCTTAACATAATCTTATCAGAAATAATTTTATATGTGTAATTAGTACATCGACGTTTACTGTTATTTACTACATGTGCAATGACATTTATGTATACGACAAAAATTACACGAAAAATACATACATACATACGCACTCACGCCTGTAATCCCCGATACTGAGCATTTTGTAATAGAAAAACCCAATACCACTTTACCCGACCCGAAGATCGAACCCGAGACGTGAGGTCTCGTTAGATGTTAGCTAAATCGTCACACGGACGCATTACAACTGCGCCACCGAGGCAGTCTCTTTGATTGAGAAAAATCTCAATAATAATATTTTTTATAGTATTACTGAGTTATAATTCCACCAACATAATATAACCATATTCTTTGTGCAATCGAGTAAAAATATATTGCTTTATATTGTCACTTTAAAAAAAATATTAGTAAAATTACTTTGATTAAGCCATTTAACACTTTAGGTCTCTTTTACGACCTTTAATGATTTGAATTTCACGCCATTTACCCGTGTAATAGAATTTAAAGCATAATGGATGCAATGTGTTGAGCGACGTCAAATTGAATTATAGGCTAATCAAGTCAGTGCCACGGATCGCTGTCTCCTTTCGAGGTGAATTAAACAATTAACCTGGCTCGGAATTAGGTGCTCATTTGGGGGGCTTGAGATGGGAAAATAAAGATTTTTTTTTATTGCATAGGCCGGCAAACGATCAAGTTTGTCACCTGATGGTAAGTGATCTCCACCGCCCATGAACGCCCACAATTCCAAAAGAATCATGGGTGCGTTGCCGACCTTAAAGGAAAGAGAGGAATCGGGAAGGGGAGGGGGTTTGGGCCTCCGGATATCTCACTCACCGTACGAAATGCAGCAGCATGCTGCTACTTTACGCCGGTTTTCTGTGAGACAGTGGTAATGGACGAGCCGGCCCATACATGCTGTAGACAAAAGTGTCTACAGCGTGGCTCTACCACTCAAAAAATGAAAATAATTGTGGTAAGATCAAACTTAAATAATGATTACTCTCACGGAACACTGTTTCCCTTTAAGTAACCAGAGACAGACTAAGTGTCCGTTTGGGGGGCTTCAGAATAGAAAAATTTATAGGTATAGTTGGGTTAAACTGAAATAATATGACAGCCGCCGCGGCGCAGTGGGCGAGTAACCGACTAGAAATCGAGAGTCCACATGTTCGATTCCGGCATCGAAACAAATGTTTGTGTGAAGAAGAAGAAACTGAAATATTATGATGACCTTTGATCAACATAAAAAGTTAAACGCAGATGAACTAATGATTAAGTTTGAGAGGATTAAAAAAAAATACATAACAATTGCTATGGTGCGATGCATATAATACATCAAGTTGTAGATATTTACAATAAGAACAATTTCTATTGGTCTCTTTACAGTCGGTGCCTATGTCGCTGCCGGTTAAAGAGATCTATAGAAATTGTTATTTTCGACTTTTCAGTGTTTTTATTTTGAATCAGTTTCTAAGATTTTCTAAACCTTGTTATTTTTGAAAAAAAATGTGTTAGTTTCAGCAATAGTATGTACATTTCAATACAAAGACACAATTGCGACGAGTGTAATGTTGTCCGTTGAGGACTCTCATTTTTTCACTACGTACTCCGGCATCAGATCTTAACCAGCTTAACTCTATCGAAAGAATTTTCAACAAAATCGATCCACAGTTGGCGGAGAAATCGATGTACATACATGAAAAAAGAAAAAAAACCACGCCGAATTGAGAACCACCACCTTTTTTAAAGTCGGTTAAAAAAGGAAAAAAATAATCACATGGTAACTAGACCTTAACGTTGCTTTTCCGATTTCATAAACCTACTTGTTGTTGACTGCCTCGGTGAGCTAACGCTGAGGTCTCGGGTTCGATCCCCGGGTCGGGTAAAGTGGTATTGGGTTTTTCTATTACAAAATGCTCAGTATCAGCCCGGAGTCTGGAATTTGTGCCCGGTATGGCGATAGGCTCGACCCCTTTCACATGGGTGACGGGTGTACTAGTTACGCCAACCCTTCGGGGATTACAGGCGTGAGTGCGTATGTATAAACCTACTTGTAAATTTTGGTGACATTCATTGTTCCTTAAAAATATTGGCGTCATAATGCAAGATAAAACATGCGCAATATTTTATTATTAAACATAAGAAGCTGTTTCAGCGCCTTGTGCGAATCCATAACCTTAGGGCAACATATCAAAACTTTGTTAATTAACATAAATAGGCTATTGTACTTAACTAATGTGAGTTTGAAGGTCGAGTTTGAACTAAGAGCCGACGTACAAGATAGGGGCGGTACCGGCTAATTCGCCGAACTTCGGATTCGCCGAACTGCAAATCGATGTTCGATTAGAGAGCCAATGATTCTGTCGTACCGCCGAACGACCATCTAATGTCCAAAACAATGGACAACGATTTATGACGTCACATTAACTTCAATAAAACAGATTGATTTTAATTAATTAATGCCTCCGCGGGCGATTAATCTGAATGGACTTGAACGCCGGCAGAGTTGATGAAGATGAAGTTCGGCGAATTAGCCGATACCGCCCTAGGTCATGTCCTGTCCATGCAATGTTCAATCATACAATGAGCACATACTAGACATGACTGGGGGGACGAGGTTCTCTTGATGTTAGCGGGGGCGGTTTGTGCAGTGGGGAAGGGAAACAAATGCAACCGCCCCCGCTAACATCTAGAGAACCTCGTCCCCCCAACCTTGTAACCCGCAGGACGGTCGTGCACGAACTTGTCCATCTATAGTCTCAGCGTCAACAAAGTTGCAAATGGCATTCTCTTAAACCAATAATCTAATTTCTAATTGATGATCTATTTCCGGCGAATGTTTGACGTCATGTTCTAATTGACTGTTGTATTATTTCTACTATGAACCTTTCTATTTACTATGTATATCACTATTGCTATAGACCTTTGTATTGTTTTTGGCATGTAGCTTAAGTTAATACCACGAATAAAATTGCTAAGTCATAAACGAATAATTAATTCTCCATTTAACAAACATTTTAATTAACACTGACAAATCGTTAGATGAAACAGACTCAAAAAACTGAAAAGCAAAACTTTTTAACAAACTTTCATTAATCATATAATTTAAAACGTTGTTGTCAAAAAATATGTTTTGCTATTACAGTGCGGTCAAAAAGGATTTACAACAGGATTTTGTTGCAACAAAATGGTGTAAAATAAAAGAGTACTTAATAAGATTTATGCATCGAAATAAGATGACAAGAAACGTAACCCAAGCAAAAAAAATGTCCTCACCAAAGCTCTGTGCTAGGGAGCTATAAAAGTCTGTGCATAATAATCTCTAGTTGACACTTGATACGTCTAATTTATTGCGTGGTGCAGAACGTCGTACCTCGATCTAGAAATTTAATATTTAGAATGAAATAAAGTTGATTTTAAACGTTCATTATTTTTTTTGCGTGTATGAGTGTTACGAGTGATTTTACCTTTGCATGTGTAAGTAAGAGGAGCCGTATTTTTGGCAGATTCATATGAGAGTTATCGTTCTAGTTATCTTATTTCGATGAATTTACGTAAATTTTACATTGGAAACATAACTTCAAACGTTTTGTAAACACGTTTCAAACGAATTGAATGGTGATTTAGAGACGTATGCTGTCAAAGCACGCTTTGTTTGTCAGATGTAGAGTGGATTTGATGGAAGCACTTTGATTTGTTATGTTGCCTTTCGGGTTTAATCAATCACAATAATTGACCATGATTGTTATCATGTATTATTTTCAATACAAAGTGGTATATTGGCAAATATTCAGTGCTGTGTTATGATCAGTTGAATATTTATTTTTAAATCTACTTATCGTTTATATGTTGCAGTTAAATGATGCGTTTGAGCGAGCTACGGCCGAAGCGCAACCAATTACTTTTACACGACGCCGCACAACTGATGGTAAGTGATCTCCACCGCCCATGTACGCCCATAATACCAGAAGAATCATAGGCGCGTTGCCGTCCTTAATGGAAAGGGATAATTAAGAGATTGGGACAGTGAGGAGGATTTGGGCCTCCGGAAATCTCACTCACCGTACGAAACGCAGCAGCAAGCTGCTACTTTACGTCGGTTTTCTGTGGAACAGTGGTAAGAACCCGGACGAGCCTGCTCATGCTGTAGACATAACTGTCTACAGCGGGCCTCTAGCAATCTTAAAACTTTACCACAGTTTTCACAAGCACTATGAAAATGCGGTATGCGGTCAAGTATATTAATCTACCTGGTTGATGCTGAGCCTGTGTTTTTGGCCTAACTTGAGACACGTGTAGTCTTTATGAGGAGTGGCGGGTTTGCTCAGGGTTTCCCTAGTTATTTTTGATTTATTCAGATTAATAAGTAAGTGCATAACACCCCTCTTTTCTGTAGAGGGTTAATAATAAGGCAAAGGAAGCAAGTCTCGTATTCCAAAGCCACGAATAGATTTAATTACGTTGAAGACCGAAGGACGCAAGCACGTAAGGACGGCACGACTACGTTGTAATTATTGTAATACTATATTGACGTTGTTAAACGCTATCAGAGTCCATTAATTGTAGTCACTGTAATAAGCGCGTGTATCAAATAATCCCTTCAGAGATGTTAGACTGAGGCCAGTGAGGCAATTCTCGCGCAATTCGAATTCGAGAAAAATCTCGGATTCGAACTTTTGTCGAATGTAATTCACGTTGAGTAATTCTGGAAATCTCGGGCTCGAAATATCTCGTAGGTTGCTGATAGTTACTTCGAATGGTAGGGAGCGTTCGAAACGTAAATGTCGAATACAGATGACAATGTCAACTGTCAAAATATTTAATTAATTAAATTAAATTATTTATTAATTACAATTTTCTTTTTAAATTCGCTTTACAATCCTGCCATGTCTGAAAATGGATAAACAAAGTAAATATTACAAACTAGCCCCCTATTACAAAATGGGACGGAAAGAATCTCGGCGACATGTGGGTGTACTGGTTGCAACCAGTACATTAGGTAGCAAAGAATATTATACTCTGTTAGGTAGTATTAATCTGGTGTCCACATTAATACAGATACAGAGGTGACTTCTGCCTACCCCTTCAGGGAATACAGGCGTGAGTGTATAGGCATTACAAACAATAAATATGCTAAAGGAAGCTAGCTTGTTTGCGTGTTTGATATTGTTGATGATTGCAATTGCTTGCGACTATGCTTGTGGTACGAGTGCAACATATTAGAATAATATCTAATTAATTGGAATAATACTTAAAAAACATATTTTTTTATAGCACAGGCAGGCAAATGAGCTTGTGGGTCGCCCATGTACGAAATAGGAATGGGATAATTGAGGGATTGGTAAGGGGAGCGGGAATTTAGGCTTCAAATAGTAATTTGGTCTGTATTTTATTTACTTTACGCCATTCAGGGCATTTAATTTTTCTGAAATTTATTTTCACCTTCACGCTTAGAAAATATTGGTGAAAATTTTCCACTTCGCAGATGTAGATCCGCTTCTACCATTTGGATAAGAAAATGCTTCTGCTGGGTACTTGGGTAGTTTTTTTTTGTAATTCCATTCAATTTGGCGAGCAAAAGACACAACGAGAATAACATGATATCTAAACTTAGATAAATTAAGTTTCCCGCTTAAACTATGTTTTCCATATTACGTTCCATTACTGCAAATCTTGGGAATTGGTAATATAAAAACTTATTTTAAAATCTTCTCATAATGATTATCTCATTATTTATGTTATAATAACAAAAAAACGTATACTACACTTATTGTAATACGTTATACATCTAAATATATTTATCAGTCTAATTTTCATGGTAAATTATCGCATGCGATTAAAAATCGCATTACTTACGTTGAACGGAACGTCTCGCGCGCTGTATAAGTTTTATAATGGCAACATTTTGCTCCTACGAATAGAGATTTTTTCGATGTTTATTTCGATCGGAGCTGAGAATACAAGATTCGAGAAAATTACTTGGACATTCGAAATTTTACAGTAGAGATTCGCTGATTCGAATCCGAGATTATTTCGAGGGAAGTGAGAATTGCCTCACAGACGTGACTAAAGTCGTACGCGTAATTGGCGCTGTATAAAATTTTATAACCAATTTAATATTATTTTAAATCGTAGAGCCATGCTATAGACAGCCTCCGTATTGCAGTGGGCGAGTAGCCGACAGTGAAACGTGAGGTCGCGGGTTCGATTCCCACACCGAGACAAATATTTGTCTAATACACAAATATTTTATCGGGTATGGGTGTTGTGAGACCATAAGTCTCTCGTAGTTCCTGATACCCACGACACAAGTCTCGTATCTTACTGTAGGGTCAGGGCTATATCTTGGGTGTTATTTATTAATTTATTTACAGTAGTACCCGGGCACCTCTGTTATTGCAACGATATAGCTTTCTGCACTTCTACTCCATAAAATCTTTAAATATGGCAAACATCACACAATCCTCCGTGCGCGAAAATTGCTTAAAAATGAGTTTTCTCTTCACGTATAAATATATAGAAGATTTTAATTATTATATTATGTAGAGCACTCTTTATTTTGCCTTCCAGGCCGACCTGTTGGAAGCGGCCTGCATCCATCCGCTTCGTGCAACCCTTGTCAGGCTGTCGGTCCATATTGTAGGTGGACGTCCTCTGTTGCGATTAAATGCGCTTCCAACAGGTCGGCGTGGAAGGCATTAGGGGAGGCCTATGTTCAGCAGTGGACGTCTTGTGGCTGAAAATGATGATGATGATGATGATGACTCTTTATTTTAAAAAAAATTTTACATTTAAAAATATACAAACAAAGACATTTAAAAATATACATTAGTAGCTTTCGTCCACGTGAACAGCCTTTTCCGGGATAAAAAGTAGCCTATAATTCTCTAGAGTCTTCGTATATATGTAGCATTATAACAGAAGGGCCAAGCTCGGTCGGTGTTAGTATTCATTTGTTATACACGCGTCTGCCCATGATCTGATCAATAAACGAACATGATCTGATCAATAAACGAACATGATCTGATCAATAAACGAATTTAAATTACATGACAGATTTTGCGCAAAGTGGATTACTCTGACCTGGTCAAATCTTTACAATAACATGTCAACAGGTATGCGAGTACGGTTGTTTAATGTCTGCCACTATTTGACCATAAAATTGGAGGGTCCTGGACAGTTTAACGTTAAATTGAATTTACGGACGTGCTATCTACACTTTATGTTTTAACTATTAAAGCCTATTATGAGGTGCGCGACAGAGACAAGAGTCCGCGACACACGTATCAGCAACACGCTCGCTGTGTATGCAATTTTATAAGAACGTTTTGAAGTGTGACCGCGACAAGGCATCGCGACCTTTTCTATACATATTTATCATACAAAGCGGACTTGTCGCTATTGCTTGGCTTGATGATGATATCTCTGTCTCGGTCGCGTACTTCAGAACAATGCTCTAAGCATTCTCAACCCCTATCTGAGATGCAATGACGCGAATCAAATTAATCAACGTCGATTACCAAAATTATTTGATTTCCAAAATATTTAAAAGAAATCCACAACTGTATAACCATCTCCAAACATATTAGCGACGCTCGGTTCAGTTTTAAACTCCAAAATTGATTTAACTTCGCAAACAACTCCATTCATATTAATTAAGAGGCACATAAATTTGCATATTATTAACGCATTACATAACCTCTTTAAAAACTTTTGCCAATTGCCAAAAGTAAATGTGGCGCAGTTGTAATGCGTACGCGTTACAATTAATGCCAACGCTGAGGTCTCGGAATCGATCGCCGGGTCGAGTAAAAGTGATATTGGGGTTTTTCTATTACGAAATGCTCAGTATCAGCCCGGAGTTTGGAATTTGTGTCCGGTATGGCGATAGGCTCGCCCCTATCGCGTAAGGGACGGAGATACGCTCGGTGAAATGTGGGTATACTGGTTACACCTCTGCCTACCCCTTCGGGGAATACAGGCGTGAATGCGTATGTATGTATGTTAATTTTTATATATTTATGAGCGACCTTTTAAAACAAATGTGGCATTACAATATAAGCTCTCACCTATATCCCCAGAGAGGTAGGCAACAAGTACATCCACCGTTCGATATTATTTTATTTTACTAGCTTTTACTTGCGGCTCCGCCCACGTGAACGGCCTTTTCCGGGATACACAGTATGTAATCCAGGTCATGGGCTACCCATGTGCCTATTTTGTACGTTAATCATTCGATAATAAAAGTTTGGCACTACGGGGTGCTTAATACTTGTCGTACACTACGTTGCTTAAATTTTACCATACCTTTCTGTAACACGTTGTACCTATAGACTAACCATTAAACGACCGACATCAATTATAAGATCTGTAATTTCCAATCGACTGCACAGATTTTTCAAACATTGTTAAGAAATGTCTAATTAGTTAAAAAATAAATGTATAATTATAAAATGAAGGTAAGCAATGTAGCATTAACTTTTCGAGACGACCTACACCTCAAGTCTCTCCCGTGACCACGAATGCTGCAAAGCTTTCGAAACGTCGGAACTAAAATAAAAATTAAACCGCGATAAAATCCGTATAAACTAGTTTTATTTCAATATGTAATATTCGCGTAAACATAAGAAATCACTAAGAAATGTCTCGATAAAACCAGCTTTCAAACAAAAAGCCGTATGCAAATCGGTCTATTCCTTCAAGGGCTACAATTTCATAAACTGCATAGACAGGTACTCAGACAAACAGTGAGCGAGTGTTGAGTGGTAGAGCCACGTTGTAGACACTTTTGTCTACAGCATGAATGGGCTGACTCGTCCGGGTCGTTACCACTGTCTTAAACAAATCCGTCGTAAAGTAGCAGCTTGTTGCTGCGTTTCGTACGGTGAGTGAGATATCCGGAGGCCCAAATCCCCCTCCCCTTCCCAATTCCTTAATTATCCCTTTCCTTTCAGGTTGGCAACGCGCCCATGATTCTTTTGGTATTGTGGGTGTTTATGGGCGGTGGAGATCACTTACTATCAGGTGACCCGATTCAAACTTATCTCTTTTTATATCGAGGGTTAATAAACATAAGACAGCAAATCAGAAATTAATTTGATTAACAATATTGTTTTATCTAATTGGCAATGAGAGCAGACGAGAGCCAGTCGTTCTACTGGTAATTAAATTCGTAATCAATTACTCACAAATCAAATAAATCTCTGAAATGGCATCGCATTTACATTGTTCAGTAGGATTTTAGACCTGAAAATTATTACAGTGAAATTAAAATACGTAAATAACTTATATTTTATTTATATTGGCTGGGCAAAGTATTTTATTTTATTAGCTTTCGATGACGAGCAGCTCGCTCGCTTGGTACTAAGCGTCACGCCTACCCATGAACACGACCTACACCAATCAGAACTTCGAAATATGAAGTACTTACAGCATGGCAATGAATTGCGCTCGTCTATAAGGTGTTAAGTCTCATAATGCTCAGTAATATCGAAGCCCTTCAAGCCGGAGTATAACAGTGCTTACACACTGTTGCTTGGCGGCAGAACTAAATAAGGCGGTGGTACCAACCCAGACGGCTTCTCGCAAACGAGGGACCTACCACCTTGAAAATTGTGATGGCGTAATTCATAAATCCAACCTAAAATTTTCTTAGACTTCCATTAAACTCAGTCAAAGTATTCGAAATCATTAATCGAAATGAAGAAACTTTTCCTGAGTTGTGCAAGTTAAAACTTTCAAGTTTTAGTGAGACGAGCCGAGTGTGACGGCAATTTTAAACTTCTCTACGGAATTGTGACAATCGTTTTTGAAAAACTTTGGTCGACGCGGATTTTAATCGAAGTATTTTTCCACTGTAACTTTAGTATTTTTTTTTTATAACATAGGTCGGCAAACGAACAAGGGTGTCACCTGATAATAAAGAATCTCCACCGCCCATGTACGCTCACAATACCAAAAGAATTATAGGTGCGCTGCCGATCTTAAAGGAAAGGGATAATTAAGGGATTGGGAAGGGGAGGGGGTTTGGGCCTCCGGATATCTCACTCACCGTACAAAACGCAGCAGCAAGCTGCTATTTTACGCCGGTTTTCTATGAGACAGTGGTAACGACCCGGACGAGCCGGCCCATTCATGCTGTAGACACAAGTGTGTAGCGTGGCTCTATCACTCAAACTCTTGAACTTTGTATGGAACGGAATTTCACGCAGAAAAAGCCGCGGGCAACAGCCAGTCGTAAGTAAACCTTTCTGCTTGCTGACGCGGAATATAATATCAATAGAATCACATTGATATTTAAATCATGCGAGGAGCAAAACGGGTCGCAAGTAAATGAAGCACAAAGTAAAAGAGCCCCATGTGGAACAGAATTAGTGCGGTGTTACGTGCTTACCGACTTACGAGACGAGACGAGACGAGACGAGACGAGACGGGACGGGTAATTGGAGCAATTGTACCGACTCCGTAGTTCTGAGAAAGTCCTTGTTATAAGATACTATGTAGTTAGAAGCTTGGAAATGTTATAAGTTTATAATACACTAACATTTACAAGGTGGTAGGCCCCTCGTAAGCGAGAGACCGTCTGGGTTGGTTCCAACGCTTTGTCTATTTCCGCCGTTTGTTTCGGTTTAACAAAATAAATAAATAAATACACCCAACAGTCACACACATAGTCCTGACCCCACACTAGGTAAACCTGTAACGTGGGTATCAGGAACTACGAGGGACTTGCGGTCCCACAACACCCAAACCCGAAACAAATGTTTGTGGATCACACAAACATTTGTCTCAGTGCGGGAATCGAACCCACGACCTCTCGCTCCGCACCCGGCTACTTGCCCCCGCTGCGCCACGGAGGCCGTCAAAGTTTAAAGTTTAAAGGACATTAAATGAGAGTGATATTACTGGGCATTATGAAACTTAACATCTTATGTCTCGGGATGACTAGCGCAGTTCAGTGCCATGCAGTGTTCTGTAATCCAGAGTCCTGTGTGACGTTGCTTCTGTTTATGGGCAGGCGTGTCGTTTAATATCAGGCGAGCGACCTGCTCGTCTGGTCATTCAAGCAAATAAAAAAATATTGTAAAATTCTCATTGGGCTGTGACTCCCAGACAGACAGGTTGATTGAAGGACATTTTTATAACTCAACCAACAGTTCGTGCCCGGCGTCATCCGAATGAATTTTATGTCTTTATCTCCAGTGGTTTAGGCTCTGCTTTGTCTGTTAATACAAATATACCATCCGAATTTCCGACATTTCCGGTGGATTTTCCCAAAAAAATGTTTCATACAAACCTTGTCCTGACAATTACGAACACAATAAATAAGCAAATCGGTCGAGCTGTTCTCAAGTAGATCTTTCATACATTTGTAATAGATTTTTATTTACATACATTTGAATTGGAATACCTACTGGATTAAACATCATGCGTCATAAAGCGGCATTAAAAATGTAAATAATAATAAATAAATACACCCAACAGTCACACACATAGTCCACACTAGGTTAACCTATATCGTGGGTATCCGCTACTACGAGGGACTTGCGGTCCCACAACATCCAGACTCGAAACTAATATTTGTGGGTCACACAAACATTTGTCTCGGTGCGGGATCGAACCCACGGCCTCGCGCAGTGGGCGTATTCGCCCACTGCGCCACGGACGCTGTCAAAGTGCCGCGGAGTGTTTTTAAAGGTAAGTTGTTTGAAAATGTCAGTAAGAATTAGAGAGTTAGTAAGAACTAAGCTCGCTCTGCTCACTCGTGCGTTGTCAATACAAAGAGTTCATAAACACATCCAAACCAAAAGGTCTATACATCGTGTATCGTAGTATAAGTGGTATTCATACCGTTCTATTCAAATAAATAAATCCTAAGATATACACAAGTTGCTCCACAAAATGAACGTCAAAATAGATGAACAACGTAAAAGGTTGAAATTATCTGAATACTAGATTTTCAGAAGCTTGATCCGAAACTTAATGTGTTTTGAGAAATATAGAAATTTTGCTATATTACCATTTACCACAAACAATTAAATTGTAATTTGATTATCATATTTAATATAATAAGATAATTTTGTGAGTCTGGTGTTATTTGACATTTACGATGTTCAGAAGGTCAATTCTCGTAATTTTAAACGTTCAAAATATCATTCCGATTTAATCTCAGCGTCAAGAAAGTTGCAAATGGCATTCTCTTAAACCAATAATCAACGTCAAATGCACCTAGCATTAGCAGTAGTATGTTATAAGTGCTGGCAGTACTAAATATTAACACAACGGTTATGACGTCACACTATTATTGTAAAACGTTATATTGTCTGTTAATCCATAAGATACTCTGATTTATTTAATTATTCAATTATAAATAATATACACGTTATTTAGAACGATCTAACATGTTCAATAATAAATACAATTACTAATTTGAACTATTTGTGAAAAGGTATAAATAAGGTCTAAGTCTCGACGCCTAACTACGAATGACATCAACATAGAGGGTTTATCCAGGAACATTTATTTTAACGAACGGTTAACTCGAATAAATAGAATTTTATTTCGTGAGTGCAGAAATCGCTTTAAAGAAGCTGGCTTCAAGTTCTGTTGGACAAAGGGTGGTTCCATCTTTGTCAAGAAATATGAAGGTAAGGGCTCAGAAGTCTTTACCATCAGATCCAACGAAGACATTGACACTATCCTTCAAAATTTTCCGAAAGCATCTACTTCGCACTATTATGTTGCAGAGTAAATATATTATACTCTGCTGCGTACCACAATTAAAATATTGTCATGATTGTTATAACTTTCTATATTGTCTTAATATTTTGCCTTTGTACCTATATAACAGTAATATATATTATTTTCTAAGTTTCTACATTATTACACTCTACACTCATACACTGAACACACAACATATAAACACCAACATACACTGCAAAACTGTATTAACGGACCCAAAAATTACCCAAACACTCACTAGTCATAATATAATGCTTTGCAAGACCTATCACTGTAATAACTGCATAACAACCCAATTTAAACAACAACCGCTTTACTTTTCCTCAGGATGCTTATGGCAAATACTCTTGTACTCTTTTAACTCTTACCATTTGGATACACGTATTTTAAATGGCTAATTCTGACATCATAAGAGAACTCGATTCGTCTGAAATTTCTTGCCATATAGCAAATAGTCCTGAATTATGTAAAGCATTGTTACCTGACAAATGTAACCTCAAAATTTTAACCTTTAACATTAGAAGTTTACAACATAATTTTGATATGTTTTTAACAACCCTTGTGAGATTAAATATGACGTTTGATGTTATAATTTTAACAGAGTGTTGGATACATGATGGCTCTATCATTCCGCAAATAAAAGGATATAATCACTTCAGAACAACGAAATATATAAATAAAGCTGGTGGGGTAGTTGCATATGTAAGCAATCAATGGTCACCACAGGTTACTGAACCTTTGGTTGAAGAAGCAAATTGTCTAATCATCACCATAAAAAACTACTTTACAGTACTAGCCATATATCGATCACCATCATTCGTTGACATTACGCCTTTTCTAACTTCCCTCTCTACTACTGTTCAACCTATAAAAGACTCACAGTGTGTGATCGTGGCTGGCGACATCAATATTAATATCTGCTCTGAAGCTGTTTCGAATATAGATGTAAACACCAACTATCTTTGTTTATTAGCTGAACTGAACTTGATGCCTGTAGTCAATAAGCCCACACGAGGAAATGCATGCTTAGATCACATTCACATCACCTCTTCGTTTCAGTCACAATCAATTATATGCAAAACAGATATTACAGATCATGATATTGTTATTGCAGGGGTAATCACAAAGAGAAATAATTATTCAAATAAATGTAGATTGACAACAAAAATTGATTATAACTCGGTTAAATCAGATTTAAGCAAAGTTGACTGGTGTGTGGTAACCGGTATAAATACTCTTGACGAAGCTGTCACCGCTTTTGAACTTGTTATTACTGACATACTAAGGAGACACTCTATAAATAAGAGGGTAAGCCGCTCAAAATTCACGTTCATGCCTTGGATGACCCCGGGCTTAATTAGATGTGCTAAACATAAAGATCACCTTCATTCTAAAGTACGCAAGAACCCAAAAGATGAAACCCTAAAACTGATTTATACTCGATATAGAAACTTTTATGGTGATATTTTACGCAAATTGAAACAAAAACATGAGTCATTAGAACTTGAACACAATAAATGTAACCCAAAAATGCTTTGGGACACCATTAAAAATATTACACATACCAAAAAGGTAATGCACAATCCATTAGAACTTACACAAACCAGGAATTTGATAACAGATTCTTTAGATCACTGCAATAAATACTTTTCTTGTATTGGTAAAAACTTAGCAAACGAAATACTCTCTACTTCAAATGAAAGTCAGGAGTCACTAACGCGTAAAGTAGTATTAGATAATACACCATCACAATCACTATTTCTTGAGCCCACTGATGAAGCAGAGATTGAAAGATTAATTAATAGTTTGAAACCACATAGTGCACCAGGTCTCGACGGCATCACAAACCGCCTAATTTACTCTATCCGACAACACATAATTATACCCTTAGTCTTTATTTGTAACCTCAGCTTATCACACGGCATATTTCCAAGTGCCTGGAAAATGGCTGCAATCACTCCTATACATAAATCAGGAGACAAGTCTGAACCGAGCAACTACCGCCCGATATCCCTGTTAGGATCATTTTCCAAAATTTTAGAAAAGTTAATGCATAGACGGCTGATCAAATTTCTCGATCAACACAATATTTTATCGGAAAGGCAATTCGGTTTTCGGGCAAATAAGTCAACAGAGAATGCAGTTCAGTTAATGACTAAAATTTTGGCGGAGCATCTTGACAAAAAACATGCTTGTATTGGTGTATTTCTAGACCTAACTAAGGCATTTGATACGGTTTGTATTCCCATATTGTTGCGGAAACTGGAACTTCTAGGTATTAGAGGAAACTGTCTAGATTGGTTCCGAAGCTATTTAACAGATCGTAAACAGTGTGTCAAAGTCAACCAGGATAAGAGCAACCCATCTGTGTTAGAATTTGGCGTCCCTCAGGGAAGCATATTGGGGCCTATATTATTTATTTTGTACGTTAATGACATCAAGACTAACATTAGTAATTCTGAAATCATATGTTATGCCGACGATACGGCTATTATATTTTATGCCAACACCTGGACAGAAGCATTTGAAATTGCGGAAAGGGGTATGAAAAACATTGCAATTTGGCTACATAATAATTTATTAACATTAAACTTATCTAAAACTACATACATATGCTTTCACAAAACTAAAGCGTCGGCGCCTCCGGTCCTCACAAATATTAAAATTCATACATGTACAACAACTCCGCAGTGTAGCTGTAAAAGTATTAATATATCTTCCACAATTAAATACCTCGGTGTGCTAATAGATGAAAAACTGAATTTCAAACAACATTTAATAATGTCCGCAAAAAGAGTCCGGAAATTGATATATATATTTAAGAACTTGCGTACATCAGCTTCTATAGATTTGCTTAAGACTGTTTACTATGCAATTTGTCAATCTATTATTTCATACTGCATTGTAATTTGGGGTGGAGCAGCAGCATCACATATGATCCTCCTAGAAAGGGCGCAACGATCGGTGCTTAAAGTCATATTTAAAAAACCTATAAGGTATCCAACTTCTAGCCTTTACAAAGAAATGCAAGTACTCTCTGTCCGTAGTATCTTTATCTTGAAGGTTATGCTGATTACACACCGTGCCGTTTTAAGCTCAGCGAATTATGAAAACATGTTACTCGATCGAACATACAAATTACCAACACCAATGGTTAATACATCATTTGCAAGAAGATTTAGTGCCTTTCTTTATCCTTATATATACAATAAAGTCAATACAAAATGTTCCATTAAATGTTGTTCAGTCAGAGAAACAAAAATAAAGGTTCAGAAGTGGTTAAGCTCTCTTGAACACAGTGACATAGAAGAGCTTACCAAAGTGAATGGGTAGTTTACTGGAAAGTGTTTAATATAAAGCTGTACTCACACACACACACACACACACACACGCACGCACGCACGCACGCACGCACGCACGCACGCACGCACGCACGCACGCACGCACGCACGCACGCACGCACGCACGCACGCACGCACGCACGCACGCACGCACGCACGCACGCACGCACGCACGCACGCACGCACGCACGCACGCACGCACGCACGCACGCACGCACGCACGCACGCACGCACGCACGCACGCACGCACGCACGCACGCACGCACGCACGCACGCACGCACGCACGCACGCACGCACGCACGCACGCACGCACGCACGCACGCACGCACGCACGCACGCACGCACGCACGCACGCACGCACGCACGCACGCACGCACGCACGTCTTATATACGTCTAACTGCTGGGCACGGGCCTCCTGTACTGAATGAGAGGAGTTAGGCCTAAGTCCACCACGCTGGCCTAATGTGGGTTGGTAGACTTCACATACCTTCGAAATTCTTATGTAGAACTTCTCAGGTATGCAGGTCTCCTTACGATGTTTACTTCACCGTTAAAGCAAGTGATAACCATTAATACACACATAACTTAGAAAAGTCAGTGGCGTATGCACTTAGGGCTGGTTTCGAACCTGCGACTTTCGTCTCGACAGTCCATACCACTCCCCGCTGAGCTATCACTGTTTTATATATAAAAGTGAAAAACCACTCATTCACTCACTCACTAATTAATAACGATATCACAAAAGCTACTAAATCTAGCATCATGAAATTTGGTCAGATCATAGTTTTTGTAATGTAGGGATCGGCTAAGAAAGGATTTTTGGAAATTACATTTTCAAGGGGAAATGGCCCCTCCATTCACGCGGGCGGCGTTACAGGCAATACCTATGAATTATAAAAGTGTTCATAATGGTAAATTTTACAAGTGGCACGTTGTAGACGGTTTTGTCTATATCATAAACGCTCAACTGGGTTGCTGCCACTGTCTCACAGAAACCATGATTCTACTGGTATTGTGGGCGTAAATGAGCGGTGATGATCATTTACCGACAATATCCACTTACTTATATTCCTGTTCTTTATTAAAAATAACCAACAAAAAGTAGATCAATCAAAATTTTAAATTTTGTCTGTTACCCGTGAACAAAACCATCCTACACCGAGTATCATCATCGACAACTCGTAAGTATCACATCCCCTGCATTTAAAACAAATTATTAACTTATTGAACAGCCCTAAAATAGCAAAACTAAAATGTTAAAATACGTTGTGAAAGCTTCTACTGAAACTAAACTTAGTTTTCATACACTAGTTGATAAAACATGAACGAACAAAGCAAGCAAATTGTTCGGGATCGGACCGCGGATGGTTATTTGGTTAAATAAACTAAAAACAGTTTAATTTTATTTTAAGCTTGTTGATTTTTGTCTATTTTATTTTTTGTTTAAAAGGTTGTTTTCATTTTACTTTTTTTTTATAAAAGAATAATCAAAGTCGGTGCATAAATGTCAAAGTTTTACGCCCGAAGAATGAAACGCAACTAAGGATTTAAGATCGTTTTAAACATGTTAAGACCCACTTATCTGTCAAAATTGTATGAAAATAAACAGCCGTTCGACAGTCAGCCGTTGAATACCGTTTCAGTATTCGGGTATTAATCTATCATACCCGATTTCACCCCCTTACCCAATTCAAATTTAAAAGGAACCACCGCCTAAGTATACCCTGTCGAATACAAAAAAAAAATATCCAAATCGGTCCACACTTCTCGGAGTTGTGCGTGATATGCGAGAGGCCGTCTGGGTAGGTAACACCGCTCTGTCTATTTCTGCCATAAAGCAACAGTGTGTAAGCACTGTTCTGTTTCGGTTTGAAGGACATTGAAGCCAGTAAAATTAATGGGCATTATGAGACGTTGGCGTGGCGCAGTCCACTGCCATGCAGTACTTTATAATTCGAAGTTCTGTATGCAGGTGTTGCTTCTGTTTATGGGCGTGATGCTTACTATAAGGCGAGCGACCTGCATTATGAAAAAATATACAATATACATACAGGCGAATTGAGAACGTACTTGTACTAACAAAGCGTTGGTTATAAAACATTTTCCAACGAGCTATGGAAACTTGTTTTATAAAACTTTATGCATTTTGATATAAATCGTCGGGCCTTATTGATGATTGAGGCATCTGCACGAGCTATGAACAATGGCATTTTTTATCAAACTTTCTGATTGCGATTTGCGAAGCAGGTTATCTGTTCATAATGAATTAACTTTTCATTATTTGCAATATGAAAAGGTATTATATGTTGACCTCTGTTTCTTTTTTTTTATTAGATTGAGTGACGAAACGAGCAGGTCGCTCGTATGCGTATGTAGCCGTTAGTCCATACTAAGAAGAAATGAAGATGTATTTTTAACCGACAAATAAAAACGGAAGGTTCTTTGATTGTATAACAACACATAACTCCGCCGAATGTGGACTGATTTGGTAATCCAAATCAGAACACATTCGGCAGTCCAGTCCAAAATGATTGATTTTCATTCGAAGAAAATTAACTGAAAGCTGCTCTCATTTTATTTCAAGAAGAAATTTTATCCTTTAGGGGGTGAAATCGGAGATGAAAGTGTCAAACTTCGTCATTTATGCACCGATTTTGATTTCTTTCACAAAAAATAAATAGAAAAATTAAAAGTTTTTTTACAAAAATAAATCTAACTAAAAACAATAATTTTTCGTCGACGCCGTCTTCTTATAATTGACCACTACATTGCAAAACGACCGACTCAAAAATGTATATTTTTTATTTTTAGCTTCCTAGTTCTTAGTTAGACTGCCAACGTTGAGGTCTCGGGTTCGATCCCCGGGTCGGGTAAAGTGATATTGGGTTTTTCTATTATGAAATGCTCAATATCAGCCCGGAGTCTGGAATTTATGCCCGGTATGGCCATAGGCTCGCCCCCTATCACATAAGGGACGGAAATACGCTTGGCGAAATGTGGGTGTACTGATTACACCTCTGCCTACCCCTTCGGGGATTACAGGCGTGAGTGCGTATGTATGTATGTGCGTATGTAGCTTCTTAGTTATTTTTGAGTCGGATTTATAGATAGCTTTTGCTCGCGGCTCCACCCGCTTAAACAGCCTTTTCCGTGATTACAAAGCAGCCTATAGCTGGGATAAAAAGTAGCCTATAACCGCCTGCAGGATCCCATCTATAGCTGTACCAAAATTCATCAAAATTGGTTCAGCGATTTAGGCGTATTTTATTTGTCTCTTCCTGAAACGAAATGAATCAAATAGAAAGTTAGGGAGCAATTAGAAAATAAATAAATACACCCAACAGTCACACACATAGTCCCGACCCCACACTAGGTTAACCTGTATCGTAAGTATCAAGAACTACGAGGGACTTGCGATCCCACAACACCCAGACCCGAAACAAATATTTGTGGATCACAAACATTTGTCCCGGTGCGGGAATCGAACCCTCACGCTTCGCAGCCGGCTACTCGCCCACTGCGCCACGGAGGCTGTCAAATGGAAGTCCGGTACAGTATTATACAGAACATAGTACATAAATGTCAAAGATCTCGTGACCAAATGAAACCACCAAGTACAAAGGAGCCGGTACCAAGCTACCCACACTGTGAAACTTGAATCACAGCGGACACGGCTTCAGAACAATTTCAATTAGCAACCGCCACGAGGCGCAGTTCCACAACAGTCGCATAATATTCCAGCTATATGTTTCGTAAGAGTTTGTTGGCATTTGAAATGTTAAAAAAAAGAGATGAGAGATTTATGTGTGGTAGAGCCACGCTATAGACACTTTTGTCTACAGCATGCATGGGCCGGCTCGTCCGGTTCGTTACCACTGTCTCATAGAAAACCGACGTAAAGTAGCAGCTTGCTGCTGCGTTTCGTGCGGTGAGTGAGATATCCGGAGGTCCAAATACCCCTCCCGTTCCCAATCCCTTAATTATCCCTTTCCTTTAAGATCGGCAACGTCCCTTAATAATTCTTTTGGTATTGTGGGCGTACATGGGCGGTGGAGATCACTTATCATCAGATGACCCTCTTGTTAGTTTGCCAGCCTATGCTATAAAATAAAAAAAACAGATGTCGTTTCGATTATTAATAATTGGATTATTTAGTCACATTTGCAACAATTTCGTTCGGCGAAATGTGGGTATACTAGGTGTAGAGGTGTACCTCTGCCTACCCCTTCGCAGAGTACAGGCGTGAGTGTGTATGGTATGTACCTATTTGTAAAATCAACGACTATGTTGTTTTCTTCTAGAGTTTCATACCTAGTTGCAGAAGATGATTTTTAATATCCTTTTTTTATTCGTTTCAATGACGAGACGAGCAGGTCGCTCGCTTGATGGTAAGCGGTATGTCTGTCTGTAAACAAAACTCAACATCACAAAGTACTTTGAATTACAAAACACTGCATGGCAAGGGACTGCGCTCGTCACCCTGAGACATTAGTTTTAAGTTTCATAATGCCCGCGGCCACTCGCTTCACAGTCGGCTACTCGCCCACTGCGCCACGTAGGCTGTCTATTACACATGTAATAAGAAATAAATACAATTATTTACTTTCTTCTTCATTCTAATATATTGTTGCCAAAATGTAAGTGTGGATGCATTTATTCCTTTGAGTAAAGTTCTCCAACATAATATCAAGGGTATTTTTCCTCGAAGCGTGGTCCGTTTTATACACTTATATAGTGACTTCGTCTTTTACAGAGATTTTAATCAAACTAAGCGCGGGAAAGTCAGACTTTTATATCTTTAATAAGTTTTTATATTTTTAATGATATTTGCGTGACGCGCGACTTGATTAAATTACTTTTGAGTTCAGGTATCATTCAAATAAGATAACTAGAACGATAACTCTCATAAGAATCTACCAAAAATACGGCTCCACTTACTTACACATGCAAATCACACGTAACACTCATACACGCAACAAAAATAAATTAACGTTCAGAATCTACTTTTATATCGAGATACGACGTTCTGCACCGCGCAAAAAATTAGACGTATCAAGTGCCCCGCCCCCTTGCACAGAGTTTTGGTGGGCTATTTTTTTTGCTTGAGTTACGTTACTAGTCATCTTATTTTGATGTCAGTATATCTATAAAACACTAGTTGTCCCCCGCGGTTTCACCCGCAACATCTATCGCTTGCAGCGCCACCTACCGGGTCCAATTGTGAATATAAACCATCCAGGGACCTACTGAAATACCCACAAAAAGTTTCATCAAAATCGGTCCAACCGTTTTTAAGTTTTAGCGAGACTAACGAACAGCAATTGATTTTGATATATAAGAAGATTACATCAGTTAGTTTTTGTTAATATTGACAACTTCAGTGCATCTAGTGTGGGTATATTTATGAAAATTATGTTTATAGATACATACAAACCCACTCACGCCTACACCCCGAGGGGGTAGGCAGAGGTGTAGTACTCCCACATTTCGCAGAGCATATCTCCATCCCATGATGTGATAGGGGGCGAGCCTATTGCCACACCGGGCAAAATTGCAGACTCCAGGTTGATTCTGAGCATTTTGTAATGGACAAACCCAATATTACTTTTAGGCGACCCGGGGATCGAACCAGAGACCTCAGCGTTAGTTTAATTGTAACGCATACGCATTACAACTGCGCCACCGAGGCAGTCACAAACAAGTAAAAGGTATAAGTTGTAGCTCTATATTGATCATCATTATCGCACGACCTGTTTGTGTAGATAAACGAAGATTGCCAAAGCGCATGACTTAAATCGCAGGACCATAGATACTGTAGACGTGATGTAAATTTGTTACAACTCGTTAGGGACCCGATTATTTCAAAAACCCTTCGAAGTTTTGGAGTGTTGAGAGTTAAAGCCGTGGTGCGCAATCAGCGTTTCGGAATGGCAGCGTGAATTATCATACGCTTGTAACCGAAAACGAGAAAAATAAAGTTATTTGCAAATGTGTGGTGTCGTTTTGACACGAAATCTAATTCATATTATGCATGTAAAGTTAAAAATTTCAAAATTAAGTTGCCTTTTTGCGGTGTTTCTGACAATTTATACTTAATGTAGAATGAATTAACCGGCCTTTTAATGTTTACTAGATGGTAGGTCCTTTGTGCGAGAAGCCGTCTGGGAACGTGCCACCGCTTTGTCTATTTCTGCCGCCAACTAGCGGTTAAAGCACTGTTGTGTTCCGGTTTGAAGGACGTTGAAGCCAGTGAAATTACTGGGTATTATGTAAATTAAAATCTTATGTTTTTTTATAGCATAGGCCGGCAAACGAGCAAAAGGGTCACCTGATGGTAAGCGATCTCCAAACAACAAAATAAAAAAAAATGGGCGCGTTGCCGATCTTAAAGGAAAGGAATAATAAGGGATTGGGAAGGGCAGAGGAATTTGGCCCTCCAGATATCTCACTCACCGTACGAAACGCAGCAGCAAGCTCTACTTTACGCCGCTTTTCTGTGAGACAGTGGTAACGACCCGGACGAGGCGGCCCATTCATGCTGTAGAAAAAATTGTCTACAGCGTGGCTCTACCACTCGTAAAACGAGCGCAGTCCAGTGCCATGACACTGCATGCAGTGCTTCATATTACGAAGTTCTGATTGGTGTCGCTTCTTTTTAGGGGCAGGCGTGACGCTTATCATCAGGCGAGCGACCTGCTCATCTCGTCAGTAACGCTAAACAATGGAGACTACATTTTCTAACTTATAGCACCCTCTTTTTCGTCGGCGGTTAAACATATGACGATCCATAAAATCCAGCACACAAACTATTATAAAGTTATAAAAAAATATATTTAAACGTCACAAACAACTGAGCCACGTTCTTTCTTCCCACCTGCCCTTATCCCACTCTCAGTGGGGTGCAACATGCTTTTTAACACATGCTACAGAAAGATTTGGCTTATAGTTATTACGACCGGCAGCCCTCCTGACGGCAACCCCTCTGGGGAGAAACACCCCGGCCCGCAATAAACATTTGGTAATCAAACACCTCGGTGCGGGAATCGAACCCGCGGCCTCTCGCGCCACTAAGGCTGACTGCGCGACTGAGCCACGTTCGACAAGTACTTACTTTTAAAAGACTGTGCACGTTTGCAATTTATTCGAGTTTAATTTGAAATACAGCCCGCCCAAGTTTACCGGAAACAGGAAATATTGTTGTTAACTTTACAAAATGTTCCCACGGGAAATTCTTTCTTTTACCCTAAAATTAATGTGAAAACTTTGTGAAGCATTTTTCGGCTTGTTTTCAGAAACATTGTTGTATACATCATTTTTAGGGCTCCGTAGCCAAATGGCAAAAACGGAACCCTTACAATTGTTAGCTTATTCTCTTAATATTGGTATATTGAGGGTGTCTGAGAAAGCAACGTTGGGTACACTGAAATAATAATAATAATAAATAAATACACCCAACATTCACAGACATAGTCCTGACCCCACACTAGGTAAACATGTATCGTGGGTATCAAGAACTACGAGAGACTTGCGGTCTCACAACACCCAGACCCGAGACAAATATTTGTGAATCAGACAAACATTTGTCCAGGTGCGGGAATCGAACCCACGGCCTCACGCTTCGCAACCGGCTACTCGCCCGCTGCGCCACGGAGACTGTCAAATAATGGTGCGATATAGTTGTGGAAGGGTAGTTAAATGGTATAAAAGAGGTTGTCGCCATAACTGGAGGTCTATTGCCCGCAGTCAGCCTCCAGTTCAGTAAGATCTGTGCTCAGTCGATAGTCCAAGTGTTCATTACGCGGTAGCTATGCTGGTTTACTATTCGGTCCTAGTTGTTTGAGTAAACTATGAGTTAAAGTGATTACTGTCGTTTGGTATTAATAAAATAATACTCGTCTCATGTAACTTCTAGCACAATATCGTCATGTCCGTCTGTCTGTCTGTCCGTCCGTAATTATGTCACAGCCCTATTCCTCGGAAACTATTAGCACTATTTAGATAAAATTTTAATCGTAGGTGTATTTTATGAACCGCTACATAAAGTTGTAGTGAACATAAGAAAAAAAATGGGGTGGCTCTCCATACATGTAACCAGAGACTGTAACAGAAGGGTGTATTTGTCTATTTCAAAAATGCATGTGTTGTATCATTGGATAGTTCTTTAAAAAAATCAGTTTGTGACGTTATCTCACGCGCGTAAGATAAAAAAAAATGAAAAATGTATCCCCCCTCTAATTATACTACGATATACTGACTGCCTCGGTGGCGCAGTTGTAATGCGTACGCGTTACGATTGAGGCCAACGCTGAGGTCTCGGATTCGATCCCCGGGTAAAGTGGTATTGGGTTTTTCTATTACAAAATGCTCAATATCAGCCCGAAGTCTGGAATTTGTGCCCGGTATGGCCAAAGCGCCGCCCCCTATCACATCATGATGTGATATCCCATGATGTCCCATGGGACGGAGATACGCTCGGCGAAATGTGGGTGTACTGGTTACACCTCTGCCTACCCCTTCGGGGATTAAAGGCGTGAGTGCGTATGTATGTATGTATAAACATACTGAAAAATTCAAGGTAGTATAACTTAAAAGTTACTTCTAACAAAAATTGGATCTAATAAGCTAAGTTGTATAGTTTTTGAGATATAGACTATTTTGTGACTACGGAATCCTTTACTGTGCGTGGTCCGACACGCACTTGGTTTTCTTTAGTTGCGTAATCTACTCCGTCTGAAAAGTTGGTCGTAAAAATATTTTATAACAGAAGCCCGGCAAACGAATAAGTGGGTCACATTAGAAAGTGAAGATGAATGAAGATCTTCTTGTTGGAGGGAGATAACTATCGATGACAAATATCTCGGATAAAACTGTTAACATTCGATAAAAATACTACGTCATGTTAGGGTTCAAAGTATTAATTTCTCTACTTTTGACATAACACATACGTACACATACGCACTCACGCCTGTAATCCCCGAAGGAGTAGGCAGAGGTGTAACAGGTACACCCACATTTCGCCGAGCGTATATCCGTCCCACAATGTGATAGGGGGCGAGCCTATCGCCATACCGGGCACAAATTCCAGACTCCGGGCTGATACTGAGCATTTCGTAATAGAAAAACCCAATACCACTTTACCCGACCCGGGGATCGAACCCGAGACCTCAGCGTTAGCCTAAATCGCGTACGTGTATGCATTACAACTGCGCCAACGAGGCAGAACGTTTTGACATAACGTATAGAATATTTTATGCAACCATGTTAGCGTCGATAGACATATAGAGATAACCAGATAAAACTGCTTTTTTCACGACAAAACGAGTTGACATCATCTCGTGTCGCATATTTTGAGTGGTAGAGCCACGCTGTAGACAATTTTGTTTACAGTATGAAGGCGCCGGCTCGTCCGGGTCGTTACCACTGTCTCACAGAAAACGGGCGTAAAGTAGCAACTTGCTGCTGTTGTTTCGTACGGTGCGTGAGATATCCGGGGGCCCAAATCCCCTCCCCTTCCCATTCCGTTTCCTTTAAGGTCGGCAACGCTCCCATTATTCTTTTGGTATTGAGCACGTACATGGGCGGTGGGGATCACTTACCATTAGGTGACGCACTCACTCGTTTGCCGGAAAATACTAAAAAAAAAATGCTAAGACCCTTACTATTTTTTTTAATATATCAATTATAAAAATATCTAACAAAAACTCTCCCTCGAACATTCACTTAGCACAAATCAACAAAGCTGTCAGAGACACTTACACGCCTAATTTCGTTTCACAAGAATGCCTTCGACAATTCGACCGTGCCTTATCAAACGAATTGAAGTGTACCCTCTGATCCCATGTCATTTCTCTTTACTTGAATGACACGGTGTCATCACAACGTCTCGATGCGAATGAAGAAATGACAAATTTTCAAGCAATTACAAGAGCTCTTGCGCCTCGAGGCATTTTTTGTGGAATTATAAGATTTTTCTTGAAATGATGAGGGTTTATTATTGAGTTTTTTTTAGAACATAGTCCGGCAAACGAAGAATGGGTTACCTGATGGTAGGTGATCTGGACCGCCCATGATACTATTAAAAGAATCATGGGCCGCTGTCAAACTTAGAGCGAAGAGATAATTTTGACAGCCTCCGTGGCGTAGCGGGCGAATAGCCGGCTGCGAAGCGAGAGGCCGTGGGTTCGATTCCCGCACCGAGACAATTTTTTGTGTGATCCACAAATATTTGTTTCGGGTCTGGGTGTTTTGGGACCGCACGTCCCTCGTCGTTCCTGATAACCATGATACAGGTTAACCTAGTGTGGGGTCAGGACTATGTGTGTGACTGTTGGGTGTATTTATTATTATAATTAATGCATTGGGAAGAGGAGAGGGGTTTCGGGCCTCCACATATTCTTAAAAAGCAGAATGGCACGGACTGCCGAGGCGAAAGTCGCAGGTTCGAACCAGCTTCAAGAGCATCCTCCTCTGACTTTTCAAAGTTACGTGTGTATTCACTGTAAATATCCGCTTGTTTTAACGGTGAAGGAAACATCGTGAGGAAACCTGAGTATTCTCCATAGGAATTTAAAAGGTATGTGAAGTCTGCCCACCCTCATTACGCCAGCGTGGTGGACTAAGGCCTAACGCCTCTCATTCATAAAGGAGGCCCGTGCCCAGCAGTGGGATTATATAATACAGGGCTGTTATAATTATTTATTATCGATTCTCATAAGTAGGTACAAAGACACAAAGACTTCGCTTTAAAATAAAATACATAAGAGTTATAAGGCGAATGTAAAGAAACCACGCAAAAACCAGCAATTAAAATTATCAAAAGAATAAACGCACGTTCACGCAAAATGAATAATTTAATAAAGCAACAGGGAGCCGGATTAATCTGAGATTTTGTCGAAATCTTTCTCGAAGCGTGGCTACGCCGCGGTGTAATTTATAATTTGTAATCCTACGTTACGCGTAATGTGCTGATTTCGAGATAAAATGATTTACTTGGGGCTGCGAAGGTCGCAATATCTCAAGGTGGATGAAACTGTGATTTTGAAGCTCAAATTATAATTAAATTAGAAATCAAATTATAAAATTAATTCGTGGTAATCCGTTGTCTTTGCGTACCTCTATGGGAAACAGGCGTGAGTCTATGTATAGATACATAGAGTCACGCATTAGGCCGCTATTCCACTATCATATTTGCATCATAGACATATGAAGTCTATCATGCAAATATGATGACGCTCGCCTGATGGTAAGCGCACGATGTTGGTAAGTAATTTTCACCGCGCATGTATACCCACAACACAAAAAGAGTCATGGGCGCGTTGCTGACCTTAAAAGAAAGGTATGATTAAGGGATTGGGAAGGGGAGGGGATTTAGGCCTCCGGATATCTCACTCACCATACGAAACTCAGCAGCAATCTATCTCTCTACTACTCTACCACACTCTATATGTCTATCTTCACAACCAATAAAGGGCCAATAGGGTTTTTGTTACATACTGTATAAGGGTATGTGGCATTTAAAAGTGATAGCAGAATCCCGTTTTAACTTCAGTTAACTTTTATTTTACTTTCGATTTCATTGTGATCAATGTTCACATTTGACGTTGACTATTGGTTTAAGAGAATACCATTTGTAACTTTCTTGACACTGAGACAAGATCGGAATGATATTTTGAACATTTTAAATTACGGAATTGACCTCCAGATCCAGTGTAGTATTTTGCCGTTCTAGAATAAAAAATAACAAAAGTGCCTACGACGTTGCTATGCCAATAACTTTTAAACGACCTATTAAACCCTACCCAATTGTAAATGCTTATAATATATTCGGTGTAATTTGAAGCACTTTCAGACCTCAAGAAAGGTTTTGTAAGACCGTTGCCGGCATCTGTCCACTAATTTACGATCTACACTCTGATTACAGAGCCGAATTCGAAGACAAGTTTGGGTGTCAAATTTTAATTGCTCTTTTGGGGCAGATAAAATTACATAATAATAGGTCTTTTAAATTGCCGTTCCTTACTAAAAAAGTATTTTTTTGTTTCTATTAATCTCTGTAATCACCCATGCTATCGATGCATCTTTGCCAGCGCAGTGGCAATTTATCGATGTCCTTCTTGAAGCGAGCTTTTCCATTATAACACAATGAATAGCAATGGAGAACTTTATGGCGGAAAACCACCTATTATTATATTGTTAGAACTATCACCCATGAGCACTCTGAATGAACTGAATGCTCCTAGGCAACAATAAGTTCAACTGAGCCAGCGTAACTTCATTGTAATGACAGTACTCACAGTACTCACAGCACTCACAGTACTGCAACACTCACAGTACTCACAGTACCGCAACACTCACAGTACTCACAGTACCGAAACACTCACAGTACTCACAACACTGAGCTCTCAATTTTTTTTTTTTGTAGATGGACGCTTGCTGATAGCCTGACAAGAGTCGGCTTTACTCAGCGACACCGGACTTTCGGGCGAATGCTTGTAGGCACTCCAACCCTAATAACTCTCAATGACGGAGCGCTCTCTTATAAAGCAACTGTCACCCCACCAGCCGTACAACTTGTTTACTACTTGCACGGCTACTATTTCAATCTACCCGACATTACATTCTCGGCTACCCTCGAAATAGCCGATAAAGAGGAATGTCTGCCAACAATATAGACTTACATACATACATACGCACTCACGCTAATCCCCGAAGGGGTAGACAGAGGTTTAACCAGTACACCCACATTTCGCCTTCGCGGATTATTGGCATGAGTGCGTATGTATGTATGTATGTATACAAAATCTGCACTGCCCAGTGCTTCTTCGCCTGCACCTCAACAAACCTCTAGCTAAAGCAAGCATTAAATTGAGTAATGCCCTTTAATTATTTCGCCGACCAACGAAAACCTCCAATGGAATAATTTATTATTTCTACTCCGAAAGTCAAACAACAATTTGGAAGACGCAATTTTGGTACCAAGTTTTGGGCAAAATAATCAATTAAATTTACTTACTAAGACAAAGCAATTTATTATTTAGGTGTCGACGTTGTTGCTCAGTTAACAATGAGTAGGGTTCCAAAATTAATTGGCATAGTTAAAGGAAGTGACATTAAATTATGTATGGATAGCTTATAATAAGAGTCCATATTGACACGCATATTTTTTTTATCATAATTTAAAATCTCATAACTGTTTTTGGCATACTCATCTCGCGCATAACGTTCAAATGTAATAACCGATTTGGCATATTTTTTTGCATAATTATCTGTTGTCATTATAATCTGTAGCCCTAAATTTTCGCATACCTAATGTTTTAAGCATAACACTATTAAGTCTAAATTGTCACAATACCCATTATATTATAAATATTGTTAATTATACACACATGTTCGTGGCTTGAGATGGCCCAAATACAACCACAGCCGCATTATAACTTATTAAAATTGTCCAGAGCTAAGGGCACATACGTTTAAGCATTTTATTGTTTGATTAATGCACTATTAGGCGATCCGATATTAAGACTTTCAAAGTTATGTCAACTAAAGCTATGCTAAAACAAAATTATGACTAGTTATACATACTTATGACAATGAATGCTCAGAAACAGTTGAGCCAAACAATAAATATGCAAAAAATCTTTTCACTAAAGACATCTTACAAGACATCTTGCTTTTCTCACCCCTAGATTTTCTTACAGATGTCCCTATAACCAACGGTTGTCCAAGTTCAAAATGAAATCTCTTTGTAATCGACGTAAACTACAAGATATGTGTCAGTTGCACAAAATATTAAATGGAAAAATTAAGTGCAGCCATCTACTTGAAAGATTGCTTAGTCTATCGGTTCCACGAAATTACCCTAGAGGCCCAATACGCAACATTCTACACACACCATTTTCTAAAACAAATTTAGGTCTACAATCACCATGTACAAGAATCTGTAATCAATACAATCTGTTCACAAAAGTTAACGAAAAAATTGATGTATTTCACGAATCATATTCAGTATTTAAACGTAATATATATAAATTACTTTCATAATTATTTTCGCACAATATTATTTCACTATAATTTCCGTAAACATAATAATAATAAACAGTTATTTTAATTTTATAATATTTTTTACATACTAGTTCTAGTTTTTATTTAATTTTTAATTTTAGTCGTAGTTGTTCTTAGTTTTATATTCTATATTTTAGTCCTACATAAATTTTTTATTGAGTACTATGGGGAATGCTATGTACGCCATACTTGTTGTACATATCAGTCATTGTCATTTACATTGTAACAACAATAATATGTAATTGTAAAAATATGTACAACGTGGCAGTGCTTTATTAAATAAATAAATAAATAAATAGATAATAGGGCTTTCAGCATTATGAAAATCAATTTTATGCGAAATTAGACGCGCTTCATATAATATGTTCTGCTGTCTACAAAAAATATACTAACTAAAAGTCTAAAATTGTGGCAATCACGTGGTAGGTACATCAAATAGTATTTTATCACTACGCCTACATAATGTTAATTGGTTATCATAGCCTATATTTAGGTCTAGCGTGGTGAGGTCTTTGTAAAAATATTTTATAATTGACAAAATATAAGTACTCTTTCCTTGGGGCGTGTGGTCATAGCCATCTAGCATAGGGTCCATTGACCCCCCCACTTAAAACTCCAAGTACTTTGGCATTATTTGCAACAATTCCCCAACTTAATAGCTTCGCATTCAGCTGATGCAATTATGTAGCTCAATTTACTGGGGTGATTGTGGAACGTCTTTTTAAGAACAACGCAATATGAATACTACTTAACTAATCAAATTGTTGCATATCTAAGTGGATACTGCAACTTTTCTACGTACCCTTTGAAGCTTGGTACGTGAATTACATTAAGGTATGCGCAGATCCAAAACAGCTTGAGCTAAGTAGGTTATGACCTGTCCTTCTTTAAGCAAGGCTTAAAAAGAGTTTCCCTTCAACGGTAGGCAGCGGCTTGGCTGTGTTCTGGCATTGCTGAAGTCTATGGGCATCGGTAACTGCTTACCATCAAGTGGGCAGTCAGCTCGTCTGTCTATCTGGGCAATAAAATAATAAATAAAAGAAATTAGGTACCTAAGCTGAATGAGCTAGGGATCTCAAAAATGAATGAGTAAATACGAATGGTGGCTACGCCGATAGTAACTCTAGTCTTAAATGTTGAGGGTTCACTTGAGTGGTAAAGCCACGCCGTAGGCAGTTTTATCTACAGCATGAATGGCCGGGTCGTTACCACTGTCTCACAGAAAACAGACGTAAAGTAGTGCATTGCTGCGTTTCGTACGGTGAGTGAGATATCCGGAGGGCAAATCCCTCTCCCGTCCACTCGATACTATTGTTTGTCCCGATTGCACTGCTTTACAAAATTACCCGAACATACACACCATTTTCCCTGTAATCGCATAAAAACAAACCCTACAATTGTGAACCGTACCAAATCCGAAAACTAGGTAAGAACAAAACTATAATCTTTGTGTAGTTTTAGACAAATGACTTCACACCGACCTTAACTGCAACCTGTATTCCAAAGGCATAAGGTTGATTTTTGCGTTGAGTTCAGCTGTAAGAAAACTGATCGGCACGAGCGCCCTCAATGTGTCTTGGAAATTATGTCACGTTGATTAACCTGTTGCGGTGCGTGTTCGGGGCTGAAAGGGCCAGTAGAACGCTCTAAATAAGACATATCAACGGTTGACAGTACCTAGTGTTGCCATACGAACATCTGATATGAAATGCGACTGGGACAAAAAATCGGGTATTACTTTTTTTTATGAAAGAGGGGGAAACGGAGCAAGCGGGCCACCTGATGGTGAGTGATCACCGCCGCCCATGGACACCGTCAATACCAGGGGATTTGTCAGTGCGTTGGCGGCCTTTGAGGAAAGAGTAGGCTCTTTTCTTAAAGGTTCCTAAGTCGTATCGGTCTGGAAATACCGCAGGTGATAGCTGATTCCATAAGGATGTCGTACGGGGAAGAAAATTTCGCGTAAATCGCACCGTTGAGGAACGCCAGCCATCCAGATCGTGTGGATGGAATCCCAACTTGTGACGCGTTCGGCGGTGGTGGAATTTGGCCGTTGGTATTAATGCAAACAGCTCCTTGGAACACTCCCCATGATAAATACAATAAAATATGCTCGCAATAGTAATATACTCAAGCGAATAGTAGTTTAGTGCCCAGCACAGCCCAGTTACCGTACCCAAAGGTTGCTAATGGAACCCTATTACTGCCTGCGCCGCCGATCCGTCTGTTTGTCCTTTCTTTAAAAAGCTCTGGTTTTTTTAAGCATATCAGACAAACGGCTGAAGTTTTCATAGGATATGTAGGTATGGGTGGTGGTGGGCGGTGGCAATTACCACCAGTTGACCCAATTACTCGTTTGCCGGCCTATGCTATAAAGTTGTGTGTTCAACTAGCACTTGACCAACTTTTTATACTTCGCTTATACTATTGATGTGAAAAAAAAACAGTATCAGTGCTGTACCGATTTTCAGTATCTCGCTTATAGTACTAGTGAGAAGCGTCCTGACTCCTGAGACCTCCAATACGTGGTGCGTATGGAGAATTGAAACGCCATGCAAAAACCGTCTAGCAACACTGTTGACAGCAATGGGGAAACTATTAAGGTTTGCAGGTTAATAAGGCACGTATTGCTAGCTGGCGGGTCAGGAATCCCCTTTTTTATAGTTATTGAAGTGTTCGGGCTCGGGTCTGAAAAGGACAATGGTTTCATATTATAAGTTGACAGCTATGCAGAAGCTATTAAGGTTTGGGGTTATAATATAGGTTTTATGTTTGTGAGAGTCGCAAGCGGTGATAGCATAAAGGGGATAGGCACGTACAGCTAGGATGAAAGTCATGGGTACGAAATCAGCCTCCAAGATACGCACCTCTGACTTTAAAAAGTTAGGGGACCTATATTTTTCTTTTTTTATAGTATAGGCCGGCAAACGAGCAAGTGGGTCACCTGATGGTAAGTGATCTCCACCGCCCATGTACGCCCACAATACTAAAATAATAATAATATTTATTGTTGTTTAATGTAAGGGATAAGGAATGTTTAACCATGGATGGTGGAGATCACTTACCATCAGATGACCCACTTGCTTGTTTGCCGGCCTATAATATAAAAAATACTCACAAAACAGGTTAACTTAATGTGAGCTCAGGACAATGTATGTGACTGATGGGTGTATTCAAAATATTCAATTTATAAATACGCGACCATTTCAACGAAATCTTACACTTATTAATACACCAATTTGGTAATGTATTAAATTTCATTTTAATATAGGTCTGGAACATCCCCGACCTCATTAGTGAACTTATAAACTTTTCAGGGTTCTCACAATAGAAATGTAATATTAAATCTTGAATCCTAGACCCTTAGGGCTTAAGGTTTAGGCGAATCCAGAGAGTAAGAAATTGTGAATATTTACATATGACTTTAGACATTATGTAAGCAATAATAGCCGACCCTATATCTTTTTGTAATTTATCGGTTGTACGCTCTGAGAGCCTTCTTGGTGCAGCAGGCGAGTAATCGGCTGTGAACCGAGAGGCCGCGGGTTCGAGACAGAGATAAAATGTTTGTGTGATCTACAAATATTTTTTTCAGGTTTGAGTGTTTTCTCCCCAAAGGGGTTGATGACAGGCAGGCGGCCGCTGTAACAGTCCATACCACTCCCCGCTCAGCTATCGTTGCTTTTTATACCCTACTTTACACATATAATACCTGTATAAGGGTAGGCAGAGGTGAAACTCGTGCTGCACCCACGGATCGCTGGTTCCGGTACACGCCGCCAAGAGACAATGGCAAACCCATATAAGCGGTAGATAGTGGACAAATAATATTTCCAACTCCTCCTTAACTTTCAATTTGATTAATTTCGTTTCGGGACAAAGACAATTTAGCATTTCCAGAGACTCGCCGATCTTCACTGCTCGGTGTTAACAAATATGCGTGCCACTGTCGATCCTGATGCACAGGGGTTACAGTGGCGGATGTGTGGGCGGGATAGTCTCAGAAGCGGTAGAGCCGCGCTATCGTCAAATTTTCTACAGCAGGAATTGGCTGGCTCGGCCGGGTTACCACTATCTCACACAAAAACCAACGAGAAGTAGCAGCTTATTGTTGTGTTTCCTTTAAGATAATCAACACATCCATCATTCTTCTTGTACTGTGAGTGTTTATGGACGGTGGCAATCACTTACTACCAGGTGACTCCCTGACTCGTTTGCCGGTTTATGCCATAAAAAAAAACCCACATTGAACCAGAGTGGTGTGATAACGCTCCAAAGCACACCAATATGACAAGGTGAGACTTTATCCCCAGCAGTGGGACAGCGAAACTGAATAAGACAGCGAAAATGAAGATTTATACAAGAAAATTTATATTGGCAACACATTTTTCACCAAAAAGTCAAAATTAAAACACTAATTGCCCACTTAAGTTACCCCGAGGGAGAGTCAAGGAGCTAGCGAGAAAATCTACCTAACTTTTCCCGAGGGATTGATTGGTAATTAAGTGTCTGGAAAAATTCCCACTCATTTTCCCGAGTGAATGGTAATTAAGTGGCTGGAAAAAATCCCATAATTTTTCCAGAGGCGATTGGAAGAATCCAATAAGACCGTCGATCAGCTTGGGTAGACAATTTGTTACCGTCTGAATAGAAAACACATAAAATACAGCAAACTAGCCTATGCTCGCGGCTCCGCTCTGGTGTCTTTTTCTGGCATTAAAAGCAGCCTAACCCTTTACAACCGAGAGAAGAAACTTTTCCATAGTTTGCTAAAATCTTATTCTGTAGTCCACGTTACAGACTGCCTGTGTGTCAAATTTTATCCAAATAATCAAGGCAGATGCAACACGACTCAGAACTTTTACATTAAAACATTGCATGACATTGTACTGCGTTATCACTATCACGAGTTTAAATTTTTTATAATGTTTTTCACTACAACCAATCCGCCAGATTCTACGGAAAAACTGAATACCTTGACCCACTTCTTAACTGAAGAGCCCGATCAAGACATAGTACACGATGACTGCCAATATGTAGAAGCAAACTTGGCAATAGAAACTGTTCAAGAAAAAGTTATATGAACAAAGTACCTTGTCAACGACGGTGCGCTTAAATTGCTAAAGTTGTTCAGGGACAAGTAGCTTCTATTAACGTATATAAGATCACTGTTGCATTGTATACAAGCAAGGCTGCAGTGGGTGAGAGTCAATAACTAGCGAGACTGCCCTGAACTTACAATCCGATTTGGTTGTTATTTTTTTTTTAGCATAGGCCGGCAAACGAGCAATTTGGTCACCTGATGGTAAGTGATCTCCACCGCCCATGTACGCCTATAATACCAAAAGAATTATCGGAGCGTTAAGTTAAAGGAAAGGAATAATTAATGGATTGGGACGGGGAGGGGGATTTCGGCCTTAGGTTGTCTTACTCACCGTACGAAACGTAGCAGAAAGCTGCTATTTTACGCCGGTTTTCTGTGAGACAGTGGTATGAACCCGGTTGAACCGGCCCATTATTGCTGTAAACAAAATGTCTACAGGCTTTACCACTTGAGAATTACATAAATATGTTGCAAAATCTCCGGTGTGGCTTGCAGTCTATCAGTACCACCTACCTTAAATAAAAAGTCTGTATTTTTACCACGGAGTTATATCATGTTTGTTAATTGCCCGCTTTAATTTTCAACCTCACTATATTGTCAACAAGGTGGTAGGTGGTATCACTGCTTTGTCTATTTCTGCCGCCGAAAAGTAGTGTGTAAGCACTGTTGTGTTTGAGTTTGAAGCCAGTGAAATTACTAGTTATTACGAGACTTAACATTATATAATTTCTTATGTTTACGCGAATATTACACAATGAAATAAAACTAGTTAGTAGTAGTGGACTATAGTCCGTGACCATGAAGGCTGAAAAGCTTTCGAAACGTCGGGACTAAAATTAAATCTTAATAAGTCTCGGAGTGACGAGCGCAGTCATATGTCATGCAGTGCTTTGTAATTCAAAGTTCTGTTAGTGTTGCTTCTGTTTATCGACAAGCGTTGCGCTTACCATCAGGCGAGCGACCTCATTGCACTCATTGCTCGTTTCATCGCTCAAGCTAATAAAAAAAAAACACACCATCATAACATCGATACGACCGCATCGTAAACCTAGCACGAATATATGGATAATATCGATATAATCAGTCGATAAACTATTATTTAAACGGTCGTAATATGGAACGTTTACGCTTGGTCTCAACACTGGCATGTGGTTGCGGTCATGTGCTATAACTATGTTGTAGGCACAGAGTGGTATTAGAGTTTGTAAGATAGGTCTGAATAAAAATTTTGGGAGGGTAATCCTACTTATTATTATCTTACTACTATTATAAATGTGACTGCCTCGGTGGCGCAGTTGTAATGGGTACGCGTTACCACTAAGGCTGGCGCTGAGGTCTTGGGTTTGATCCCAGGGTCGGTTAAAGTGATATTGGGTTTTCTATCATGCAATGCTTAGTATCAACCCGGAGTCTGGAATTGTGCCCGATATGGCGATAGGCTCGCACCCTATTACATCATGGGACGGAGATACGCTCGGCGCATATTGTAATTGCGCAAGTAGACAATGGCCCGAATCCTAATACATCGTAAAGTAGGCTACTTTTTATCCGAGAAAAGGCCGTTCACGCGGGCGGAGCCGCAAGCAAAAGCTAGTCTCACATAAATATAATTGAAATATACGACAAACGTATTGTATATTTTCAACGTTATTATCGTAGACTACAAATCGAGAAATAAAAGTATCTTACTGTTTTAACATTTATGGTTTTTTTTCTGCGTAGCATCATGCCTATCCATTATTTATGAGTGATAGATCCACGCTGAAGACAGTTTATTTACAGTGTGAAAAAATTATGTATATATGCTGGATTGTTTTTTTTTTCTTTGTTTTTTACAGAAAATTGACGTAGCAGCTCCTCTTTTTCCTCTTTTCTCGCGGATTCACTGGCGTGATTATATTTTTGAAATGTTTCTTAATATAGGTCCTGTATTACCTTGGCAAATATGTCATCTAAATCTTTTCATCCGTTAAGGCGTGATTCACATTTATAATATTAGTAGGAAATAGAATGGTACGAAACTATACTACGTCTATTAGCGATCAGTTACAGTATAGTACATACGCACTCATCCCCGAAGCGGTAGGCAGAGGTGCAACCAGTACACTCACATTTCACCGAGCGTATCTCCGTCTCATGATGTGATAGGGGGCAAGCCGATACCGGGCACAATTCCAGACTCCCGGCCGATACTGAGCATTTCGTAATAGAAAAACCCAACATCACTTTTACCCGACCTGGGGATCGAACCAGAGATCTCTGCGTCAGCCTCAGTCGTGACGCGTACGCATTATAACTGCGCCACCGAGGCTGTCAATATAGTAACTTTTCTATAAAACATCCAGCAACCATACGTTAACCACAACATAAATCCGACCCGTTTACAACAAAGCTTACGTTTTATTACGCACCGCGACGCTACACTATGTTTATTACACATAACATCGTATTAACCGTTTTACGATACAACCGAGATATTACTATGAGTTATTGAAATTAGTTATAGATACATGTATTCATTTTTGCGTGTATTACTATGTGTGTGTGAGCTTATAAATACAGTAAGTACGATGACATAAATTATGCACTTGGGCCGTGTTCGCTCGACTGAGTCATTACCTGTAAAGGTTGTCTGGTAGAAAACCCTATTAGCGATAAGACCGCCTATTGTTACATTTATAATTTTGTTTTATCTTTACTGTAATACTCTGCATGGTGTACAATAAAGTGTTATCTATCTATCTACCTGAGTCGTTCAATTGCACCGTATTTACGATTATTATTTATTAATTAATATAGTTTTGAAAGAATTATTATTTTAGTGATACATGACTGCCTCGGTGGCGCTGTTGTAATGCGTACGCGTTACGATTGAGGTCCCGGGTTCGGTAAAGTGGTATTGGGTTTTTCTATTACGAAATGCTCAGTATCAGCCCGGAGTCTGGGGATTTGTGCCCGGTATGGCGATAGGCTCGCCCCCTTTCACATCGTGGGACGGAGATACAAGATACGCTCGGCGAAATGTGGGTGTACTGATTACAACTCAGCCTACCCCTTCGGAGATTACAGGCGTGAGTACGTATGTACATAACTAAATCCTAACACCCACAAGCTTTTATACAATCCAGTAAGTAATAATTTCCATTTCAAATTGTGAAATAAAGAAAGCATTTATCGGCAGGCCGGGTAAGTCCCTCATATGTAAGAGGCTGTCTGGTAGGTATCACCGCGTTGTCTATTTCTGCCGCCAAACATCAGTGTGTAAGCATTGTTGTGTTTCGGTTTGAAAGACATTGAAGCGAATTAAATTAATATGCTTTATGGAACTTAACATTTTATGTCTCGGGGTGACCAGCGCAATCCAATGCCATGCAGTGCTTTATAATTCAAAGTTCTGTTGTGTTGCTTCTATTTATGGGTAGGCGTGAAGCTTACCATCAGACGAGCGAACTGCTCGCCTCATCATTCAAGCTAATAAAAAAAATTAAGTATCGTAGTCACATAGTCCTGACCCCACACTAGGTTAACCTGTATCGGAAACTACGAGGGACTTGCGGTCCCACAACACCCAGACCAGGAACAAATATAATATGTAGATCACATTAACATTTTTATTTATTTTATTTTATAGCACAGGTCGGCAAGCAAGCAAGTGGGTCACCTGATCGTAAGTGATCCCCACCGCCTATGTACGCCCACAATACCAAAAGAAGCATGGGTGCGTTGCCGACCTTAATGGAAAGGGATAAGTTAGGGATTGGGAAGGGGAGGGGGATTTGGGCCTCCGGATATCTCACTCACCGTACGAAACGCAGCAGCAAGCTTCTACTTTACGCCGGTTTTCTGTGAGGCAGTGGTAACGACCCGGACGAGCCGGCCCATTCATGCTGTAGACAAAAGTATCTACAGCGTGAATCTACCACTCAAAACCGCCACCACGTCTCGGTGCGGGGATCGAACCCGCGATATCGTTTCACAGCCCCTACTCGCTCACAGCGCCTCGTAGTAATAGATTTACGAAGGTAATACAATCTTATAAATATTTATATGTATGCACGTGTATCGGCCGTCCCGGTGGAGTCGAAGGGGTGTCAAGGTTCGATACAGATGGGGGCAAATAGTCTAATATTAGTAATCAGAGCGCCGAGGGAACATCGTTAATACGATAAACCGACCCCTAATAGGATTATGTTAAATAACTCTGAACGCTCTTTGGGGATGTAAGAGAATTACTCGTAACTGTTAATTTACACTCATACGCGTTTGGATTCTGATGGTTTAGTTTGCTATTTATACTAATTAGTGGTCGTATAGTGGTCGAAACTAGACCTTTGTTTTGAATTTTGTACTATTACGTCGGCTGCGAGATTTGACATTCAGACATTTAGTGAGCGTAAACCATGAATGTTTTATTTCATTTAATTAAATGCATCAAAATAAGATGACAAAAAACGTAACTCAGGCAAAAAATTTACCCCACCAAAACTCTGTGCTAGGAGGCAGGACTATAAAAGTCTGTGCATAATAATAATCTCTAGTTGACACTTGATAATTTTTTGCGCGGTACAGAACGTCGTATCTCGATCTAGAAATTTAATATTCAGACATTAAATTTTATGAAATAATATTTCAATGTTCATTAATTTTTGTTGCGTGTATTTATAGTATAGGCCGGCAAACGAGCAAGTAGGTAACCTGATGGTAAGTGATCTCCACCGCCCATGTACGCCCGCAATACTAAAATAATCATGGGCGCGTTGCCGACCTTAATGGAAAGGGATAAGTTAGGGATTGGGAAGGGGAGGGGAATTTGGGCCTCCGGATATCTCACTCACCGTACGAAACGCAGCAGCAAGCTGCTACTTTACGCCGGTTTTCAGTGAGACAGTGGTAACGACCCGGACGAGCCGGCCCATTCATGCTGTAGACAGAACTGTCTTCAGCGTGGCTCTACCACTCAAATAACTCACACCTTTGCATGTGTAAGTAAGTGAAGCCGTAAGTTTTGGCAGGTTCATATGAGAGTAATCGTTCTAATTATCTTATTTTGGTGATTAAATGTACTGTAACGAAGTAGAACAATTGAAACACAATGTACACGACCTTCTCCATTTATTTGGGCAGAGTAACACTTTATATTCCGTTTAGCAACCGACTGACTGCCGACAATAATTATTCCACCTTATTTATACCTTTTCACAAATAGTTCACATTAGTAATTATATTTATTATTGAACATGTTAGATCGTTCTAAATAACGTGTATATTATTTATAATTGAATAATTAAATAAGTCGAGAGTATCTTATGGATTTAAGAGACAATATAACGTCATACAATAATAGTGTGACGTCATAACCGTTGTGTTATTATTTAGTACTGGCGGCACTTATAACAGTACATAATTTGTTACAATCATTATATGTAAATAGCATTCTGCACTCCTTCTCCATATAAACTTTAAGTAACTCAAATCTCACAATCTTTTATGCGCGATATATCTTGCAAAAGGAGATTGAAGTTTTCTCTTCACATAATGATACAGAAGATACTAGCTTTTACCCGCCTCTTCGACCGCATGAATGTCTTTGATGAAAAATCGCGAAATACGTGCTTTTTTATATGTATATCATAGGCCGACAAACGAGCAAGTGGGTCACCTGATGGTAAGTGATCACCACCGCCCATGTACGCTTATTTATATTTAGGAGTACTCTTACGAAGTTTCAAGTCGAAATATCTATTTAATATTGTTTCTCCATACAATCTTTAAACCCCCATTTTGCCCTTTTAGGGGTTGAATTTCAAAATAACTCCTTATTCCTTGTAAACATCATAAAGATAATCTCTGTACAAAACATTTGATAGCTTTGACCCGGGATCGAACTCCAGACCTCAGCACAGCAGTCGTACCGCGTACGCATTACAACTGCGCCAACCGAGACAGTCAGAAAATATGATTGTTCTGTTTATTTAATTATTACTTTAACTTACTGCCTCGATGGCGCAGTTGTAATGCGTACGCGTTACGATTGAGGCTGACGCTGAGATCTCGAGTTCGATCCCCGGTCGGGTACAAGTGGTATTGGGTTTTTCTATTACGAAATGCGCAGTATCAGCCCGGAGTCTGGAATTTATGCGCGGTACGGCGATAGGCTCGCCCCCTATCACAGCGTGGGACGGAGATACGCTCGGCGAAATGTGGGTGTATGGGTTACACCTCTGCCTCTGATTACAGGCGTGAGTGCGTATGTATGTACTTTAACAAAGAAATAGCAATACCATTCCCAGAACATACAACAAAAAGTATAAAATTTTCAACAAGCAATTATTGCTTGTAATAAACATTGTAGTTTTCTTGAAACAAATTAACTTGTACAGAACGAACCTTTGGGTATTATTTGTATGAAAAATGTAATTTCGTGGGCAAAATGCAAACTTACCACCGTATGTTTGTGTTTAATTATAAAAGCTTTTTCTACTTTGTGTTTGTTTCATTTAATTTTATGTTACTCGATGCCGGCGGGCGGCGGCTTTGCGAGTTATATACCATTTCGATTTTAGGACATTTAATTACAAAATACAAGTTCACGCCTAAATGTATAAGGTGCAAATCTATAAAGTCTACGTAGAAGTTAGGTTAGCTTTGGGCCTAAGGTATTGGTGGCCCACTTATACTCCAATTAGTTATAAGTTATCCGTGAACATACTAAAATAATATACAAACGAATTGGGATTTGTTTTATAGTATAGCCGGCAAACGAGTAAGTGGATCACCTGATGGTAAATGATCTCCACCGCTCATGTACGCCTACAATACCAGAAGAATCATGGGCGCGTTGCCGACCTTAAAAGAAAGGGATAATTAAGGGATCGGGAAGTGGAAGGGAATTTGGTTTCCGGATACTCCGGCCACCGTACGAAACGCAGCAGCAAGCCGCTACTTTACGTTGGTTTTCTGTGAGACAGTGGTAACGACCCGGTCGAGCCGGCCCATTCGTGCTGTAGACAAAACTGCTTACAGTGTGGCTCTAGCACTCAAAAACTTCAACCTCAACTCAAATTTAAAAACCAACATAATAAATAAATAAATAAATACACCCAACAGTCACACGCATAGTACCGACCCCAAACTAGGTTAACCTGTAACGTAGGTATCAGGAACTACGAGGGACTTGCGGTCCCACAACACCCAGACGCGAAACAAATATTTGTGGATCACACAAACATTTGTTTCGGGAATCAACCCACGGCATCACGCTTCGCAGTCGGCTACTCGCCCACTGCGCCACGGAGTCTGTCAAATAATTTTGCTCGTTAACATAATTTTAATTAAAAACAAACAGTTCTTTACTGAGACGCCTAAACAATATGAAAAATAATGAGAGCAGATACCGATGGTGTTATACAACGGTATATTATTAATTAGAAAGCTTTTTTAATTAATGTTTGAATAGAGGAGCGGGCATCAATGAACACGATCACATAAATCTATATCTATGAAATACATACATACGTACTCACGCCTGTAATCCCCGAAGGGGTAGGCAGAGGTGTAACGAGTACACCCACATTTCGCCGAGCGTATCTCCGTCCCACAATGTGATAGGGGGCGAGCCTATCGCCATACCGGACATAAATTCTAGACTCCGGGCTAATACTGAGCATTTCGTAATAGAAAAACCCAATACCACTTTAGCCGACCCGGGGATCGAACCCGAGACCTCAGCGTTAGCCTCAATCGTAACGCGTACGCATTACAACTGCGCCACCGAGGCAGTCAATATCTATGAAATAAAAATACATAATATTGTGCCATTCACAGGCCATGTGGCACAGCGGGATGGGCCGATTGTAAAACGTGACATCGGGGGTTCGTTCCTTTTTTTATTAACTTCAATGACGAGACGAGCAGGTCGCTCGCCTGATGGTAACGCCACGCCTGCTAATAAACAGAAGCAACTACACACAGAACTCTGGATTACAGAACTCTGCATGGCACTGAACTGCGCTCGTCACCCCGAGACATAAGTTGTTAAGTCTCATAATGCCCAGTCATTTCACTGGCTTCAATGTCCTTCAAACGGGAACAGAACAGTGCTTACACACTGTTGCTTAGTGGTAGAAATAGGCAAAGCGCTGATACTATCCCAGACGATCTCTCGCATACGAGGAACCTACCACCTTGTACCTGCGTAGTATTAATATTACAATGTAATTAAGATGACTAGCATAATTATAATACCTTGTTTTTATAGTATAGGCCGGATAACGAGCAAGTGGGTCACCTGATGGTAAGTGATCTCCACCACCCATGTACGCCCACAATACTAAAATAATCATGGGCACGTTGCTGACCTTAAAGGAAAGGGATAAAAAAGCGATTGGGGAGGGGGATTTGGGCCTCCGGATATCTCACTCACCGTACGAAACGCAGCAGCATGCTATTACTTTACGTCGGTTTTCTGTGAGACAGTGGTAACCACCCGGACGAGCCGGCATTCATGCTGTAGACAAAGATGTCTACAGCGCCTACAATGTTTTTATTTTTTCTATGTTACTAGTAACAGGTTATCTTATAGCAGATGCCGACAAACAAGCAAGCAGGTCACCTGATGGTAAGTGATCTGCACCGCCCATGAACACACACAATACTAGTAGTATCATGATTGCGTGGATACTTAAAGGATTGGGAAGAGAAAGGGGATTTGGACCTCGGAAATCTTATTTACCGTATGAAAAGCAACAGCAAGCTGTCAATTCACGTCAGTTTACTGTTAAAAAGTGGCAAGAATCAGATCGAGACGGCTCATTCATGCTGTACAAGAACTCTACAGCGTAGCTCTACAACTTACAAATTCCAATGCTGTAGATTTTGGCATTGACATATCACGTTTTAATTTTCTATTTTAATTATATTTACTTGAATTACGAGACGAGCGGGTCGCTCGCTTGATCGCCATAAACAGAAGCAAATACTCCACCGAACGAGGGACCTACCACCTTATTTGTAATATCTAGAGAAACAACTTAGCGTCAGAATATTTATGCTATTCACAGAATTAATAACAGTTTGACTTCCAGGTAACTTGATTTATCAGATAGTTACCAAGATCGACGGTTGAGCTAACTTGCTTGACGATACAGTACTGGGATTTGGAAGTAATCTAAGCAATACCTTTTGAGTTGCCTCTTACAATAGCTTGCATAGCTGCTACAGCTCAGCGGGGAGCGGTACGGACTGTCGAGACGAAAGTCGCAGATTCGAAACCAACCCCAAGAGCATGCACCTCTGACTTTTGTAAGTTACGTGTGTAATAATTGTTAATTGTCGCTTGTTTTAACGGTGAAGGAAACATCGTGAGGAAACCACCTGTGAAATCTGCCAACCCGCATTAGGTCAGCGTGGTGGACTAAGGCCTAACCCCTTTCATAGAGTAGAGCGGTATCCAGCAGTGGGACGTGTATATACAGGGCTAGTATTATTACTAAAGCCTGCATCAAGCCAAGCATAATCGGATTGGCGCCCTTTTCATCAGGCTGCTTCTATCGCCCTCGGATCTATCCTAGGACCACTAAGAAGGTATAGATAGTCTTTATTTGACCAAGAATTACACGGCAATATTAAGCACTTAATACCAAATGGGAATATTAAAAATAATCCCCTTTTACTTTTACTTTTGAATAGTTCGTGGCATAGAAACGTCGAACGAGATGAAATATTTTCCATAATTTAGAACGGATATTTAAATTTTACACAAAATTAATATGTAATATATGACCGTAGTGACCTATTTAAACGTGTTCGAATGTGTTAAGTATGTTCGCTGATAAATTTGCGATCAACTTCAATTTGCTATATTATTTATTACCTAATTCGATAAATCAACCTTTTGAAACATGCCCATTTCAATGGCGAATTGCGAAGTAAATCAAACGTTACAATTATTAACTATAATTAGATGAATGTAATTGCTAGTTAGCCGGCAGATCGTGTCCTAAATATAATTAGCGAGTCTGTAAGACGATTACTTAAGTGTTTCTTAAGATGCAAATGTACTTACGTTTGAAATGCAGCCAGAGAACGCTGAACAAAAATTGTGCAACTGTACATCAAAATAAAAATCAGGTCATGTACCAAAAGTAAACACAACACACGGACAACATAATTTACACTACACTACTGAGACAGTTTAAGGCATAGACTATTGCAAGATAAGTGAAATATAAGGAAGATTTTCATTTATGTTTTTTATGACTACAGATCGCACTATTGGCACCGACGAGCGATACTAATACCACGTCAGAACGTACCAGCGCTCGGCGCGCGACTGAATTCTGTACAGCCAGGCTGGGCGGCGGGCGCCCAACAGTCTCGGCCAGGTGTACGCCACGGATGTTCAACAGAATAGATGTGCACATAGGAGCTGTCACTGTTGTTGTCTCTTTCCCTCATACATATTCAATACACGACAGACAAGGACAGCATCGCTAAACTCTCGATACATACACATCAAAGTACGCTCCAAAGCTCTTCCAGCGCAACACGCTTCCACGACAGTTCCCGCCCTACAAGCAATTACTGCAGGCTCGTTTAAATATTCAGTGCGGGTTCGAATTCGAGCGAGCCATGTGGGTATTAGTTATGTTCGCGAGATGTTTGATCAAATTACAGTTGCGGTCAAAGTTTCAGACAATTTCACTAAAATACTACAGTTAATGGTTGTTTGTCTGAACGTTTTAGTGTATTTATGGCGATAAACTTGCATTAGAGTGGACGTAATCAGGAGGCCAATTCTCGTAATTTTAAATGTTCAAAATATCATTCCGATCTAGTCTCAGCGTCAAGAAAGTTGCAAATGGCATTCTCTTAAACCAATAATCAACGTCAAATGTGAACATTGATCGTAATAAGATTGAATGTAGAATAAAAGTTGTCCGAAGCCAAAACGGTATAATGCTACTGCTAATGCTAGGTGCATTTGACGTTGATTATTGGTTTAAGAGAATGCCATTTGCAACTTTCTTGACGCTGAGACTAGATCGGAATGATATTTTGAACATTTAAAATTAGGAGAATTGGCCTTCAGGTTTAATCTACTATTGGTACTATTGTTAGATAGTTATATCGCGAATTAAGTTATCGGGGTTGCAGTTGCATATAGTTCGCGCGCAACTACCGGTCAAATTCTGCTTTATGTGCGGGGAATGCGTCATTCACAAAACCTAGTATATTATACAGAATGTACCACGATTTTATTTTATTGGCTTGAATGACGCGACGTACCATTCGCTCGCCTGATTGTAAGCCTGCTCAAAAACAGAAGCAACACCACACAGAACTTTGAATTACAAAGTACTGCGTGGCACTGGACTGCGTTCGTCACCCCGAGACATTAAATGTTAAGTCTCTTAATGCCCAGTAATTGCACAAGCATCAATAGCTTTCAAACCAAAACACAACACTGTTTTAATTTTTTTGTATTACCTTGACCGTTTTTTATTAATACGAAATTATTTTAACACAAAAAAGTCCAGGTAAGGACCGACGTGCATGTATGAAAAATGTGATAGTGAATGTGACGAAAGAGGTATGCAATGATGGTAGCAAGTGGAAATCCGTTGTCTCTGCCTACCCCTATGGGAAACAGGCGTCAGTCTATGTATGTATGTATTTTAACACATGGGTTACTCCAAATCATATTCGGGTTTGCGTTTAAAGAAACGTAATCTAGTCTAACCATATCTCTATGAGTCGTAAACTGGCAACATTTTGGCAACGAGGGAAATTACCAGTACTTCTCTTGATGAATGCACCGCGCATGCTCGTAATAAACGAACAAAAGTAGACAGACATTGAGAATACGGTATAGCGGAGTTTTCTAGTGCCTTTTTAAATAAACATAATTAGTAAATATAAAGTATTTTTGAACAATAGTATTTACCTGCCTGTCCATTTGTTTGTAAGTTGTAATAAAATCGTAATTTAAATAATAACTTATATTTATAAAATTAGGGTTCCCACAGTATTTTTTGCCTAAAACACGGTATTTTTAACCTGGTAACACGGTAACTTTATTTATTCACATGGAGACACTGTAGTGGTCTAAGTACTTACGTCCTTCACCTTGGCGTAGTAGAGCGTGCGGCCGCGCAGCCTGAAGTATCGCCGCTGCCATCGCTGGAAGCTGCGAGTCTGCTTCATCAGGTAACCTTCCTTGACCACGGGCTGAGGACAGAAAAAACTATATAAGCGTCATGTCTTTGGACATCCTCCGTGGCGCAGCGGGCGAGTAGCCGGCTGCGAAGCGAGAGGCCGTGGGTTCGATTCCCGCACCGAGACAAATGTTTGTGCGATCCACAAATATTTGTTTCGGGTCTGGGTGTTGTAGGACCGCAAGTCCCTCGTAGTTCCTGATACCCACGATACAGGTTAACCTAGTGTGGGGTCAGGACTATGTGTGTGACTGTTGGGTGTATTTATTTATTATTTATGTCTGAACTTTATTAACTACGATTTGAAACACAATAGACTAAGTTTGATTTTGTATAGCATAGGCATACGAGCAAGTGAGTCATCTGATTGTAAGTGATCTTCACGGCCCATGTACACCCACAATACCAAAAGAATCATCGGCGCGATGCCGGCCTTAAAGGAAACGGGTAATTACGGGATTGGCAAGATGAGGGGGATTTGGGCGTCCGGATATCTCACTCACCGTACGAAACGCAGCAGCAAGGTACGCCGCTTTTCTCTGAGACAGAATAACGACCCGGACGAGCCAGCCCGTTCATGCTGTAGTCAAAACTGTCTACAGCCTGGCTTTACCACTCAGTTTTTTTTCTTTCTTTGTACCTGGCTTTATTCCGGCTGAATGCCAAGGTCTACCTTCTCGTATCATGTATTTAGTGATACGAGAACTGACAACAATACGCTCGGTGAAATACTGGTTACACCTCTGCCTTCCCCTTCGGGGATTACAGGCGTGAGTGCGTATGTATGTATTTAATGGTATTTGATATTATATGGGGCGACCCGCCGTCTGACTCCCACAAACCGCATCGGAAGCCAAGTTTCGCCATTGTCTCAACCGCTAATCAGCAGAGTGCACCACGTATAGGTGAGTTGGTGGCCCACTTATACTTCGATAAAATAAGATTTAGAAATGCATACAGTTTCGGTCATGACGACGGTAAATTTTCAAAGTTTTGTTTAATCAATAAAAATAATATTTGAATTTATATATATATTTATTGAATATACAAAAAAAAAATATCACTCTAAATACAGATATTTTCAACGCCAACGTTTATTTTTGGGGGTTAATTGAAGATTTTATAGAATAATAAACCATTGTTGGAAACTATTGAGTTAAAACTTTACTTTTTCTTCACATATTATTTTTATTATATTGGTAAAAGTTCATTAGTTACAGCACGCTCGGAGTTCAAAAATAATCTTATTGCTGGATTTGATTGGCCTGGCCATAACTACGTTGTAAATATAGCTATTATGGTCTTCCAGAATCGTCCTTTAGAACGTACTTATAATAATTGGACTACACTAAACTGAAGTTCAATTTCGATCATATTATCGCGTCAGGATAAAAAGCAAAACAATTGCGAAATTATTTCTGATTCCCTAAAAACTTTTTAACAAAAAATAAAATCGACTCAAAAAACTAAAAAGCTAAAAATAAAACTAAATAGCTTTGAGTCGGTGGTGTCAATCAATCATTACGACCGGCCACCTGCTTGACATCAACCCCTATGGGGAAAAAACATCCAGACCCGAAACATATATTTGTGGATCACACATACTCGTACATTTCTGTCGGTGCTGGAATCGAACCCTAGGCCTCTCGTTTCACAGCCGACTGCTCCACGGAACCTGTAAAGTCTATTTTAAATAAGAAAAGATATATTTCCTTTCCACTGGCGAGGTGTTCCTTGGCGATGATGATCACTTACCATCAGATGACCCACTTGTACACTTTGCTATTCTTCTCTTTCTTGTACTGCTTCTCCAACTAGTGAAGGTTGGCAGTCAGCTAATCATACTGTCTTATCCTTTGCGAGACGAAATAGTTCAGCAGCGCTTGCTATTAAATATGAAATTCAAGTAAATAGGTACTATATAAATTTAAATATTTAACGTACCTACTCACCATGATGCATTAAAACATTTCATTTTGAATGTCAACTCTGTCGGGGACAAATGAAAGGAAAAAATTACCGGTCACGTCGCAAGAACGCTACTCTTTGTGAATAAATGTTTAATCTTATTACACTAGTTAAAGAAACATGACTGTTCGCCTATTTATTCCGAGTGGCTACTGATTTCATTATACTAGAAAGAAGATGGGCGCATGGGGGTGAAATAAGAGGGGTGTTGATAAGTGTTAGCGTATTCTCTTAATATTGGTATATTGTGGGTGTCTGAGAAAGCACCGTTGGGTACACTGTAATAATAATGGTGCGATATAGTTGTGGAAGGGTAGTTAAATGGTATAAAATAGGTTGTCGCCATAACTGGAGGGCTATTGCCCTAAGTCAGCCGGTCAGCCTCCAGTTCAGTAAGATCAGTGGTCAGTCGATAGTCCAAGTGTTCATTACGCGGTAGCTATGCTGGTTTACTATTTGGTCCTAGTTGTTGTAGTTATAATTAGAGAACAGTCACTAGAGAATCCTGACATGGTGATGTTGTCTGTAAAGCAGTCATATTGTAAATGTAACCAATAAACTATAAGTTAAGCATTTGTCTGTGTATGTGTATGTGGGGGTGTGTGTGTGTGTGTGTGTGTGTGTGTGTGTGTATGTGTGTGTGTGTGTGTGTGTGTGTGTGTGTGTGTGTGTGTGTGTGTGTGTGTGTGTGCGTGTGCTTGTGCCAATGAGTGAGTAAGTGACAGCCTCCCTGACACAGTGGGTGAATAATCGGTAAGTAAAGTAAGAGGCCGTAGGTTCGATTCCCGGACCGAGACAAATGTTTATGAGATCCACCGATGTTTGTTTCTGTTCTGGGTGTTGTGGGACCAATTCTCTCATAGTTCCTGATACCCACGATACAGGTTAACCTAGTGTGGGATCAGTGAGGCAATTCTCACTTCCCTCGAAATAATCTCTGATTCGAATCAGCGATTCTCTACTGTAAAATGTCGAATGTCAAAGTAATTTTCTCGAATCTTGTATTCTCAGCTACAATCGAAATAAAATGCGTAAAAATCTCTATTCGAAGGAGCAAAATGTTGCCATTATAAAACATAACAGCGCGCGAGGCGTTCCGTTCAACGTAAGTAATGCGATTTTTAATCGCATGCGATAACTTACCATGAACAATATACAGATAAATATATTTAGATGTATAACGTATTACAACAAGTGTAGTAGACGTATTTTTTTATCATTATAACATAAATAATGAGATAATCATTATGGGAAGATTTTAAAATAAGTTTTAAATTGCCTATTCTCAAGATTTGCAGTAATGGAACGTAATATGGAAATCAAAGTTTAAGCGGGAAACCTAGTCTATCTAAGTTTAGATTTCATGTTATTCTCGTTGTGTCTATTTTGCTCTCAAAATGAATACAATCCAAAAAAAAACTACCCAAGTACCCAGCAGAAGCATTTTCTTCCAAATGGTGGAAGCGGATCTACGATCTGCGAAGTGTAAAATTTTCACCAATATTTTCTAAGCGTGAAGATGAAACAAGATGGATAAATTTCAAAAACATTAAATGCCCTTACTGGCGCAAACAAATAGTAGGAGGGTTGGTGTAAAGTAAATAAAATACAGACCAAATTACTATTTGAAGCCCAAAATTCCGCTCCCCTTACCAATCCCTCAATTATCCCATTCTTAGGTATTATGGGCGTACATGGGCGGTGAAAAGCACTTACTATCAGGTGACCCACTAGCTCGTTTGCCTGTGCTATAAAAAATATGTTTATTTAAGTATTATTCCAATTAATTAAATATTATTCTAATTTGTTGCATTTGTTACAAAAATAGTATATTAAATACTTTCACTGCTATAAAATCCATCAGTCATTTGTAACCATCTAATTTACTGCGATATTTTAACTTCTCAAAGCAAGTAAATAAGTAGCTAAAACTTGGGTGAAACAGGAAATAAAACATAGAACATAAAGTTAATATACTCGTATTTCAATAAACTACCACCACTTCGGAAATAAATAGGTTTATAAATATATATATCATTATTTGTTAAATTGCCATATTCACTTTTCCCGACACACTCGTACTACAGGCTTAGTCACAAGCAATTGCAATCATCAACAATATCAAACACGCAAACAAGCTAGCTTCCTTTAGCATATTTATTGTTTGTAATACCTATACATATGCACTAACGCCTGTATTCCCCGAAGGGGTAGGCAGAAGTACACCTCTGTACCTGTATTAATGTGGACACCCACATGAATACTACCTAATGTACTGGTTGCAACCAGTAGGCCACAGTAGGCACACCCACATTTGGCCGAAATTCTTTCCGTCCCATTTTGTAATAGGGGGCGAGTTGTTTGTAATATTTACTTTGTTTATCCATTTTCAGACATAGTATGATCGTAAAGCGAATGTAAAAAGAAAATTGTAATTTATAAATAAATTAAATTAAATATTTTGACAGTTGACATTGCCATTTGTATTCGACATTTACGTTTCGAACGCTCTCTACCATTCGAAGTAACTCTATCAGCAACCTACGAGATATTTCGAGCCCGAGATTCCAAGAATAGCTCAACGTGAATTTCATTCGAAAAAAGTTCGAATCCGAGATTTTTCTCGAATTCGAATTGTGCGAGAATTGCCACACAGGACTATGTGCATGACTTTTGGGTGTATTTATTTCTTTTTTGAGTGCGTTCGTGCGTCTGTGTGTTTTATTTGAAAGCTTTCATTGCTATATCTGAATAACAGCTAAGTATTTTAAAAAATCATTAGTTTTTTAATTTAATTGTTAGGTTTTAATTTTACTTTACTATATAGAGTACCTACTACGATTAAAGTTATGCGCTTAGACAATCTACTAATAGACTAATGTTGTACGTACTTACTATTTCTTCCCTGACGTATCAGACCATGCGCTTACGATAGGAAATTGGTTGCATATTCGTAGTATTCCTAAAAGATTGCCGAGGCGCATAATTTTAATCGTACTGTACTTGAATTTGTGGAATAATCTCTTTGAAACGTCCAAACCACATTCTACATAATATGCACGAGCATTAAATACATTTAATACAATTATACATACGCACTCACGCCTGTAATATTCCCCGAAGGGGTAGGCAGAGGTGTAACCAGTACACCCACACCCACATTTCGCCCAGCGTATCTCCGTCCCATGATGTGGTACGGGACGAGCCTATCGCCATACCGGGCACAATTCCAGACTCCGGGCTGATACTGAGCATTTCATAATAGAAAAACCACTTTTACCCGAGCCGGGGATCGAACCCGAGACCTCAGCGTGAGCCTCAGTCGTAACGCGTACGCATTACAACTGCGCCACCGAGGCAGTCGAGAGTCGATAACATTTATACATATAGTAAAATTAATGTTGGTGCGGCGAAGCTCGGTCCTCGCCATCTCTCGCCGATATTTGCATCGTACTTAAATATTATTCATGCAATTTCAGTGTACACGGCGGTTACGGAACAGCGGACACGTTGGATAGGACGCAGCGATTTAATACCTTTTCTTTCTTTTTACCTGGCGTTATCCCGGCTAGTGCCGGGAAGTCAAGTAATATTTCAAGAGAAACGTTTCTGATGCAAAACAATATCTTGTCAAAGAGAGAGAGAGATAGAAGGAGAGAGAAAACGAGATTACAATGGCAACGTTTCTTGTGCCTACATATATTAATTACATCATGTGTCGGAAATAAGCTCGGCGAATCATGGGTTCACAACAACACTAGTTCCACGTCTGCCTACTCCTTCGGGGATAAAGACGTGTTACAGTATGTAACAAAAACCCTGTTGGCCCTTCCTAGTTCGTGAAGATATTAGTCATTTAGACAGCTTAATAAAAATAGTTAATAAAAAAAACAGAAGCGAGATATTATCCTTACACAAGTAGCTTAGAAAATGAACATATTTAAAAAAAAAAAATTTCATCTGAAAGCTGATGAACAGCTGACTGATGTTACGTATTAACGAAACCGGGTTTGATGCACGTAGACGCCGCAAGTCGCAACTTGCTATCTCATACTGGCTCCGAGACATCGCTCTTGCAGAGTTAATCAATCGAAGTACGATTTACAAACAATAAAATAATAAATAAATATGATTATTTTTATAATCTTATTTTCGTATGCGAGTTATTTCATTACGTTTCAATATTTCATTACGATTCTGATATCGCGGTTAAAACGCCCAACAGGGTTTTTGTTACATATTGTATAAATCGCGTCTAAATATTTAACATTAAATCGCTCCTCTCGGTTCCATAACCGCGCGTCCTCCGAGCCATCTAATGGATGTCGAGTGACTCAAGAGCTCCATTACAGTCGGCTAGCGAGCGAGCGCTTTGTATACATGTATATATACGTGTATACACGCCTATATACACGTACTAGCTTTTGCTCACGGCTCCGCCCGCGTGAATGCCTATTTCCAGGATTTAAGTAGCCTAGTGGGCGCCCCTGGTGAGAAACGCGCTTAACAAAAATACTAATAGGGGTTGATGGTAGAAGGGTGACAATTTAGGGTTGTATGTATTTTTTAATGCTGTATCATAAAAAAATAAAAACAAAAAATTTTGTCTAAAAAATGAAAAATAAAAATTAGGCGTGGACAACCCTTAACATTGAGGGGGATGAAAAATAGATGTTGGCCGATTCTCAGACCTACCCGATATGCACACAAAATTTCATACAAATCGTTCCAGCCGTTTCGGAGGAGTATGGGAACGAACATTGTGACACGAGTATTTTATATATTAGTATGATATACGGTGACATTACACTGTGAGCTGTTAGAAAGCCAATACAGACGTAATGGAGCGATCTGTTAACTCATTGGAGATGAATTTAAAGTTGTTACTGGATTTATTACTGTACTAACTTTGTACAGCGAATTTGGTCTGAAAGCTTATTTGGTTTCAAACTAACTTAACATTGTAACGTGGCCGTAAATGTACTTTATAGTTTTTTTTATAGTAGAGGACAGCATGGGTCACCTTATGGTAATTGGGCGGCTCATCGTCAGCACGTCATATTGAGCCCTCTTTGTAAATCAGCGCTGCAATATTGCTTGAGACGTACTGCAACATGTAACTCAATATTGGAGCAACACGTTTTCAACAGTATATATTTTGAACCTAAATGTGTCACCGTGTGTGCTTTTTGAGTGGTAGAGCCACGCTGTAGACAGTTTAGGCTACAGCACGAATGGGCCGGCTCGACCGGGTCATTACCACTGTCTCACAAAAAACCGATGTGTAGCGGCTTGCTGCTACGTTTCGTACGGTGAGTGAGATATCCGGAGGCCCAAATCCCCTTCCCTTTCCCAATCCCTTTCCTTTAAGGTCGGCAACGCGCCCATGATCCTTTTGATATTGTAGGCGTATGGAGATCACATACCATCAGGTGACTACTTGCTCGTTTTCCGGCCTATGCTTTAAAAAAACACATTGAATAAAAAAAAACATCAAAATCGGTTCAAATTTAGCGGAGTTATGCGTAAACATATGCACATAAAAAATATATGTACATACGAAATTAACCTTTGTTTTTGTGTCGGTTAAAGACCAGCATAATAAATAAATACACCCAAAAGTCACACACATAGTCCTGATCCCACACTAGGCAACCTGTATCAGGAACTACGAGGGACTTGCGGTCCCACAACACCCAGAACCGAAACATTTATTTGTGGATCACACAATCATTTGTCTCAGTGTGGGAGTCAAACCCACGGCCTCTCGCTTCGCAGCCGGCTACTCGTCCGCTGCGCCTCGGAGGGTGTCTAATAATCTTTACAATATGATTCATTGGCGGTCGTCCAGATTCCGAACACCAGTATAACACATGTCACACTGAGGGCGTTGATCCTAGGCTGATGGATGACCCGAGCTCTGGAGGCGGGGTGTGTCCTACATGACTGGGCCTTCCATTCATCTTCATCGTCTAAAGGAGGGGTGTTACAAGTTTGACCCCTTTTTCTGTCTGTAGTCGTGTATGTGTGTGTGAGTGTGTATGTTGCATCGTAACGTCTAAACGAATGGACAGATTTTAATAAGGTTTTTTTTATCAGCTTGAATGACAGCCTCGGTAGCACAGTGGGCGAGTAGCCGGCTGTGAAGCGAGGCCGCAGGTTATATTCCCGCACCTAGACAAATGTGTTTATGATCCACGAATATTTACTTCGGGCTAACGCCAACGCTGACGTCTCGGTTTCCATCCCCGGGTCGGGTAAAGGGATATTGGGTTTCCCTATTACGAAATGATCAGTATCAGCCCGGAGTCTAGGATTCGTGCCCGGTATGGCGATAGGCTCGCCCCCTATCACATAAGGGACGGAGATAAGCTCGGCGAATTGTGGGTGTCTTGGTTACACCTGTGCCTACCCCTTCGGGGTATGTACTTATTTTTCTATTGAGTGACCGACGGGACCCGGATGGCCGGGATTCTATATTGGTATTCATTTATTTAAAAAAAAACATATTTAATTAATTATTATCAATATTATTTCAAGATAACAAATTTTACTTATTTACATGATAATAAAACTTTCATTGTGTAAAAAGTAATAAAATATATACTTAACTTTCAAAAAAAATAATACATCTTGTTAAATAATTATAATTAACTAGCTGTCCCGCGCGGTTTCACCCGCAACTACAGCAGCGCCACCTACCGGGTCCAATTGTGAATCTAAACCATCCAGCGCGCCACCCAAACGTATACAAAAAAATATACAACGTGTTACAGAAAGGTGTGGTCATATTTTAGGGTCATTACATACACCTTACAATTAGTACTTATGTACCGGACCTTTTCAATACCAAGACATCCAAAAATTACACATTAATTTTGATCACTCGTTTATTAAGATCGATAAGATTGGTGACATCACTATCAATTATTATGAACGACACTCAATTTTTAATAAACTTAAATAAGTTGTACGTAATTCTACGAACATACGTACGTAACTTGTAATTTAAACACAAAATAACACCTGAAAGAGATTGTGTGCTGAAGACGATATTGGTACCATTCTCTAGAAGCATTTTAAAGACTTCATTCGCGGGTCTTCCATCTATGAATTTGGCTCAATACATTCGACGATCCTCTTAAAAGCTGTTATCAGTTACACCAACACAAAGTACCAATACATAATACTTATTTTTAATTAAATACAACATATTTTTTGAACTCTTAAACATACTTCATAAAATCAGAAATTACCGAACTGACTGCGTCAAATAAATATTGACATTTGACAACTGTTTAATGTTTTTTTAATTATAAAATAATTAAATGAAAGGAGTTCTATAGTATCATTGTTTATCATTTAGTGTTGTCTAAATTTGAAAGTCGATATCGACATGTTACTCATTCGATAAAAAAGAAAATTCTTTAATTATTGTCCTAGCAATGCAATCGGATTTGGTACTATGGGAGATAAAATACTTTGCCCTACACTATACATTGTTTAAATTTGCCCGCCCCTTTCTATAACACGTTGTATATTCAAATCGGTCCAGCCGTTCAGGAGGAGTTCAGTGACATACACACGTACAGTAGAATTATATATATATAAAGGTATTTATTTTATAACCGAACGATAAAAAGTTTGAGCACCATTTCCGTTGCATTTATCTACACCCCAACTGCTTCAAATTCATTGATATAAACTCACGAAATACTCGACGAGTGTGATAATGCGATACGCTAACGCTATCTTTGATACATTCTGATTGATTGCTTCCATTATACGGAAGAACAAGCTGTTCTCAACATTTTAATACCTACTATTCTAAAACAGACTTTTTATAGTTAGATTTTTATATAAAATTAAATATCTTGAATAAGAGTAATTCGCGTTTTGGTTCTTGAAATCAAATCAAATCAAATCAATTTATTTTGCAAATAGAGGTACAATATTTGGTGGTGCATTTACATTATAATGTGTCTTCTGCCATATTTTGCCTTGAGGCGTGCAAAATTATATAAAACAATAAGCAATAATCATTACATGTTCTTCCTTGTATATCAAAGTGAATGTTACGGTATTGTAAACTGAATTGAAATGAAATAAAAGAGAGAGGGAGGGAGAGTTGGGAGAAGGAGGGAGGGGGGCAGAGACTCAGAGAAAATTAATTCGACATGTTGTATTTATAGTTCGAGTTCGTCCAATATCAAAGAAATTCTCCAACCTCACAAAGTTATCAAAAAGCCCCTGTTATTTGCATGTTTTTGGACATATATTCTTTCTTTCTACCAGGCGTTATCCCGGCCATTGCCAGGGTCCGCCTTCCCACTAAGACGCCTCCACTTCGCCCGATCTTGAGCATCCTCTGTAGTAAGAACGTTGGCACTCATATCTCCCTCTAATACGTCAAGCCAGCGTTTTTTGGGCCGTCCGCGGGATCGTACTCTGGTACGTTCTGGCACAGGCACCTGCGACCGACGTACTCCTGTGGTTTACGGACATATTTTTTCGACCATATATTATTAACTCTTATTATGAAAAATCAAATGTATGTATGTATGTAAAGGTTGTCTGGTAGAGATCGCTATTAGCGATAAGACCGCCTAATGTTAAATTTATAATTTTGTTTTGTTTTTTCTTTACTGTAACATTTTACATAGTGTACAATAAAGTGTTATCTATCTATCTATTTATAGAAAGAAAAGAAAAATAAATTTATTTGTCACAACACGACATGTACACGCTACTTGCTAGGATATAGAAGACAATAAATTAAAAATAAATAAAAAAACAATAATAAGTAAGCAGTTGCATGCCAAGGCTGTGACAGGCAGGTGATCACTCAGCATATCGCTGTATTGCGCTTGAGCCACAACACAGCACTGATTTTCAGTGGTCACCTTAAGTGACGAACGGACGCCAGCTAGCCAGTAGGGTCAATACATTTATGATCATTAATAATAAATATGCATATATATGATATATAAATGTACTTACACAATTTTATTTCAAATGACCTTATACAAGCTACAATATATATGCATTATAAATAAGAATATGTGATTGCTCGAGAGGCCAACGAGTGACGCTATGCGTTACAAAGCTGAGACGACGCGATGGAACGATTTTTTACATTTTAAGGGGCCAGATAATTATTATTATTACGTCCACCATCTCGCACATCCACGCGCGCCAGTCTGCTATCTAATGCGCAGCTATATAGCTATATAGTTATCTATGTAGCTGACGTTTCGGATTTACCCAGGCAGTTTGCGCAGTCTATAACCGAAGTACTCTACATTTACACGAAATATATATCGACAAAAATTGTATACTGCTCTAGACACAACTACAATAACGTTACTACGTTAATAAACACCCGTAAATCACAAAGTTTTGACACCGACATCCCAAATAATATGAAACCGGGGCAAGGGGAAACAGTCGAAAGATTGACACGCGCAGGAAACGCTCGCGTTTGCGGGCGAGGGGGCGTCACCGCTCACCGGTGACATAATATGACGGGGATTGTTGATCATACTAATATTATAAATGTGAATGTAAGTTTGTTTGTTACGCTTTCACGCGAAAACTACTTGCCGATCATCATGAAACTTTGTACACATATTCTTGGAGGTATAAGAAGTATATAGGATACTTTTATGAAAAAAAAAATATCTATTTGTTTGTTACGCTTTCACGCCTAAATCACTGAACCGATTTTGATGAATTTTGATGTAGAGATAGATAGGACCCTGGAGACGGTTATAGGCTACGTTTTATTTCGGAAAAGTCTATTCACGCGGACGGAGCTGCGGGTAAAAGCTAGTAGTGTATAAATATAGTACAACGCAACTACAGGAGCGGCACCAAACGAAGTCACTTGGGACGCACACTTTATTTATGTTTGACCGGCGGCTTGGATAACGTCAACCCCTCTCGGGAGAAAACATCCAGACCCGAAACAAATATTTGTGGATCACACAAACATTTGTCTCGGTGCGGGAATCAAACCCACGGCCTCTCGCTTCACAGCCGGTTACTCGCCCACTGCGCCACGGAGGCAATATATTCATTGTATCTATTCGTATTCGATGGTAATTACATCGAAATAAGATGACTAGAACGATAACTCTCATATGAATCGCCAAAAACACGGCTCCACTTACTTACATATGCAAAGGTAATCACACGTAACACTCATACACGCAACAAAAATTAATTAACGTTCAAAATAAACTTTATTTCTAAATATTAAATTTATAGATCGAAATACGACGTTCTGCACCGCACAAAAAATTAGACGTATTAAGTGTCAACTAGAGATCATGAATCCATTTTTATGAATTGATAAATGTACGAGCTGCACAGGCTTTTATAGCCCCGTGTCCACTTGCACAAAGTTTTGGCGGGGTCATTTTTTTGCTTGAGTTACGTTTCTTGTCATCTTATTTCGATGGGTGACCATAAGGTGACCCGGTTGATTTTTCACTCACTCTACTGGTTAACTATACGTGTAACCCGACCTCGTAAGATAAGGGTAGAGAAGCAACGAAGACTTTGAGTCATGACAGGTACATTTGTTCGTTTTGTTGACCGAGAACAGTGGGAAGACAGACGTGTGCCGGAAGATACGGACCGCCTATAGGCACTGTAGGATGACCATCATGACTACACATCAAGAATGGACTATACATTTTTCTTAGGATAAAATTGTTGCATGGGCGTTGCCCATGTTTTTCCACAAAACATAAAATAAAAAAACATAAAGTCCGACGAATATGACACATATCTTACTTTCTTCCCCACATTATCCTGCATCGATTGGTATCGGTCTCGACCCCATCCCCCAGTGGTTTCGGAGGAGATAGCGTGACAAGCTTTTGGCAGCGGCGGCGGCGGCGCCAGTTACTTTTTTTTGAATAGAGAGATAGGTCGCTCGCCTGATGCAATTGCTCGGTGTCGAAATATGCGTGCCACTGTCGATCCTGGCTTACAGGAGTTACAGTGGCGGGTGTGTGGGCGGGATAGTCGCCTGATGTTAAGCGTCACGCCTGCCTATAAACAGAAGCAATGTCACACAGAATTCTAGATTACAGAGAACTACATTGCACTGGACTGCGCTCGTCATCCCGAGACATAAGATGTTAAGTATCATAATGCCCAATAATTTCACTGGCTTCAATGTCTTTCAAACCGAAACACAACAGTACTTAAACATTGCTGTTTTTCGACAGAAATAGACAAAGCGGTGGTACCAACCCAGGCCGCCTCTCGCATACAAGGGACCTACGACCAAGTGTATTCTGTTTAATGTAGTTTAAAAGTAATATTCAATTAAGTGGTAGTGCCAGATTGTAGACAGTTTTGTGTAACGGTTTGGCCTGAGTAGTACCACTGTCTCACATAAATCCGATGTAAAGTGACATAATTTTCTTTCATATTCGAGGGCGGCAAACGAGCAAGTGAGTCACCTGGTGATAAATGATCACCACTTATAAATGATATGCCACAAGAATCAAGTAAGTGTTGCCGACCTTAATGGAAAGGGCTAATCAAGGGAAGGGGGATATCTCATTTACCGTACTCGTACGAAACGCAGCAGCAAGTTGTGTAGTGAGATCTAATGCCTACCGGCTTCACCGGGGATGACATGACAATATTTCATATTACTCCTACATATAGTACGTAAGCGATATAAGTCAGTTGTTGTGTGAAAACACCTATATATTTACTAATTAATCATCATATCTAAGTTCTTATCCAAATCAGTAGTTTAACGTGTTTTTATCTTCCATTTCTTGTTGTCATCCATCATAAAGTCAAACACACCTTTTTAAACAATGTATTTTTTCTCCTCGTCGCCACTATCTCTTATATTATACCTGACTACTAATTTTAAGTCGTAAAGACACACTTTAGATAAGTAATTTTTCTACGTCCGATTGTTTTTAATGGCATAGGCCGCCAAACGAGCACGTAGGTCACCTGATGGTAAGTGATCTCCACCGCCCATGTACGCCCACAATACCAAAAGAATCATGGGGCGTTGCCGACCTTAAAGGAAAGGGATAATTACGGAATTGGGACGGGAAGGGGGTTTGTGCCTCCGGATATCTCACTCACCGTACGAAACGCAGCAGCAAGCTGCTACTTTACGCCGGTTTTCTGTGAGACAGTGGTAACGACCCGGTCGAGCCGGCCCATACATGCTGTAGACATAAGTTTCTACAGCGTGGCTCTACCACTATCATCAACGTCAAGAAAGTTGCAAATAGCATTCTCTTAAACCAATATTCAACGTCAAATGCACCTAGAATTAGCAGTAGCATTATACCGTTTTAGTTTCAGTCAACTTCTATTCTATATTCAATCTTATTACGATCTATGTTCACATTTGACGTTGATTATTGGTTTAAGAAAATGCCATTTGCAACTTTCTTAACGCTGAGACTAGATCGGAATGATATTTTGAACATTTAAAATTACGAGAATTGGCCTCCAGGTGAATCACTAACTCGTTTGCCAGCTTTCTGCTTAACAAATCTAAAATATTTACAAAAATCATAATCTGATGAGCGTGTAGTGTTAATACTCCATTTTTTTGTCCGAACACATTTTGATCACGGTTTATGATAATAAGAACATGTGTATGGTAATTCAGACCACATGTGATATCGTAAATATGCACCATTGAATTAGCATCAAGCTGAGTCACGGTTGAGATTCTTTCATCCGTGATTTCATTTGGAATTCGACGTCGGGGATAAGTGTATAGTCAATTAAGGAGTTCTGTTAACCGGTTTTATTTTCCCATGTGAGACATAAAAGACCTTATTCTGTATGACCGCACAAACACGTAACGCGCATGTTTTACGTTACCTTCGTGAAATCAGAGGCCATATTCCCCATGACTGCCTCGGTGGCGCAGTGGTAATGCGTACGCGTGACGACTGAGACTGACGCTGAGGTCCCGGGTTCGATCCCCGCGTCGGGTAAAAGTGATATTGGGTTTTTCTATTACGAAATGCTCAGTATCAGTCCGGAGTCTGGAATTTGTGCCCGGTATGGCGATAGGCTCGCCCCCTATCACATCAAGGGACGGAGACACGCCCAGCGAAATGTGGGTGTACTGGTTACACCTCTGCCTATCCCTTCAGGGATTACAGGCGTGAGTGCGTATGTATGTATATTCCCCATGATCGTATAAATTCGTAACGCGGTCGCGTTACGTGTTTAAGCCTATGTCAAATGTTCATAAGAAACACGTAACTGCGTAACGTAATACGTTAATAAAATTATTATAAATTATTGAGTGGTAGAGCCACGCTGTAGATAAATTTGTCTACAGCATGAATGGGCCGGCTCGTCCGGGTTGCTACCATTGTCTCACAAAAAACCGGCGTAAAGTAGCTGCTTCGCGTACGGTGAGTAAGATATCCGGAGGCCCAAAATGATGATGATTCTCTTTCCGCGTAAGCCTTCTCAAGTTAGACAAAAACGGATCATCGGAATCAGTTTTGTGAGGCCGTAAATGGTCCTATCTCAGTATAAAAATACAACAGCAACGCTGACTTGACGTATTAATGGGAGACATGGGAGCCAATAGTCTTACTACAGAGGATGCTCAAGATCAGGCGAAGTGTAGGCATCTTAGTAGGAAGGCGGACCCTGGCACTAGCTGGGATAACGCCTGGTAGAAAGAAAAAGAAAGTTCATGGTGTAAACATAAGAATATACTTGTGTGTTATTTTAGTCATGAAGTGTGAGTTAGCAATCGTATTTAGCCGCCCTAGGCATCTCTACGGCCTAAACACCTGTTGTAACACGTAAGCTTGTCCTCGTCAGGATTTTAACGCATCATTAAAACGTTTGTTTTATTATAGGGGTCGTATTAACTTGCATTTATAAACCAAAGTGGCAGTGAAATTACTGGGCATTATAAGTAATCTTATGTCACCGTTCAGTGCCATGCAAAACATTGGAATTCAAAGTTTTTATCAAAGTTGAATCCGATACCTATGCCATCAGACGAGTGGCGTCCTCGTCTCGTCATTAACACTAAAATATTTGGAAGTGCGCTTCTTAGTGTGATGTCAACGTGATAATTTTGTATTTTGGTGTCTAATATCGTATCTGTGTGAAACAAGCCCTAAGTGTCTCATACAGCGCAGACAATGCATTGATGTATAAGTGGTAGAGCCATGCTGTAGACAGTTTTGTCTACAAGATGAATGAGCTGACTTCACTGGGATATTAGTATCGACACACAGAAATGACGTTGGATGGTACTTGGCCGTTGCGTTGTGGAGATATCCGGGGGGCCAAGTCTGGGGTGACTATCTTTCCAATCCCCATTTCTTTTTTTTACGATAACGGATCCATGATTCTTCTAGATCTAGTACGATAGTACTAGTATAATAGTAGGACTTAGTAACGGTGTTCATGAGCTGTGAAGAACACACCTTCAGGTGACCCATTTGCTCGTAAAAAAAATATTGCACAAAAATATTGTTTTGCATTCCTGCACTAAAAGCGTTCAAATTTTAAAAGAAAACGTCGTGTGAATCCCGGAAACCGTCGGATGAGCCATTAATATCATCAGAAGAATGTTTGTACAAATGTATCAGTTAGCGACACCAAAAGGAGTTTCATTGGCGGGAATTCACTGATTGTGTAGAGTTATATATAAAAATGTATTGAGGATGATAGATACGCTAGTAAAATAATTATCGGAATTAAATTCATCAATTTAATTTATTTATTTCTACCTACGACTTATTTTAAGAAAATAGATTCGTATATTTTCGTTTTTTGGCGACCTGAAACACAGTCTCTATACAAATTGTTCTTATATACTTTATTATTAGTACATTAATGTACAGTAATTGTGATGACGAGAAAATAAAGATTTATACTATTTTTTATGTACAATACTCTTTGTTTTAGACGGTGTTTTTTACATTTTTAAATGTAACATTTCTCAATTAAGTATTATTGTTTGTAAAGATTTGATTCATATACGATTAAACTTATTTTATGATATTTTACAGGATGGTAAATAAATTCATGAGAAGAACGTAGAAGTCGGTATTCGATTAATTTGAACACTGCGATAAACAGCTGATGCACGATAACATACCCTCGTATTTATAAAAAAACAATTGCTAGAATTTATATACATTTAATTTGGTCTTGTTTTGCTTACTATGGTCATTATGTTTACTTTAATTCTTTGTGGTTAGAAACATCTTTTGGTTAAATTTGCTAGTGTTTTGCATGGTTTAGCAATAACTTACTGTTATACGTCTATATTGGTAAAACATTATATTTCATAATTGAATGTTATAAATAAACGTTGCAGCGGTGAAACGTACGGTGTCGTTGAACTTAGACGATCGAAAAATAACTTAACAAGATAATAAACAAATAAAATCCCGGAATCTGACCGGTGAATCGTTGTCACCTGAGAGCGCATTCCCCTCTCCTCCGGATCTAATTCTCACCTAAATAGGTCAAACGCCTCTGTAACTCATTACCTAAACGCACAAAACTCTTGTGCCAAAACAAACAATTTATACAAGATTTTCAACACCATACACTATGTATTGAGTATTGACGGCATCGGAAGCGAGTTAGCGCTAAAACACATTCGGCGATTGATTTTAAAACAATTAAATATTAGTAGTAAAAGAATTTTGTTGTTAAAAAAATTGATCTTTGAAAATTGAGTCCGCCAGCCCGGGCACATGGGCTTGCACCCCCGCCCCCCGCCCCCCGCTCGCCGCCCGACGGCGACGTTTGACAGCCCCGGCACGCCCAACTATATAACCGATGATCCTCGCAAAACAGGGACGTGGACTCACCAATCTACCGACGCATTTGCTGGTGGATATCCTCCGCAACAGCGGTTTACGTTCCGTATCATTCTCATTATCACTATCCGTGCTGTCCTCACAATAACCTGTTTTTTTTTCATCTGCGGCCGCGGTAGCACCCACCTCTGACATCACTTTGCGGTCGAACGCTCACCACACACACCGCACGCGTCTATTGCAACTACATCATACAGGATTATCAAATTATTTATGTTGTATAAACGGAATCGCTACCTCGCTGACATTTCGAGCGAGCACCGTAACAATAATGACATTATGCCGCCACTGAAAACAAAACAAGCTGAAAAGGCGGTGGCGCCATCTTACCAATTGGACGGGAACTATTTAGAACGTCGGTAAAACCTGAAATACAGTTGGCAGTTACGAACAGTGTATGTCTGTGAAAGTGCCTATAGATGTCTCTAGCTAGCGTACGTAGCGTATCTGTTATTCATAAATCATAAATTAACTGGCATTCATTATATCTGGCTGAAAATAAAAATGTATTCTTCTTGAAAAACTGAAATACATTCTAGAATATCAATTTAAAATCCTGGAACATCGAACAATCATTGTCGGGCTCATTTCTCTGAAATCCGATGTACGATGCACACAGTGTGAATTTGCGCTAGAATTTTCTACTTTTTTTATTTAGTTTTAAGCTAATGTTAAGCTTCAACTTTGTAAAATCATTTTGATAATTTTGAGATAAATTTACAAGTATTCCGAATCTTAGAGATAAATTTCCAAGATGCGGGAGATCATTAATCTGCAAGTTGGTGCCTGCGGGAATCAGATCGGTGGAAAGGTAAGAAAAGGCTAGAAAGTAATTAACTTTGATAGTTTACCGTACTTACTAGCTACGCACCCTCCCGTGATTAGGTCACGCTTTACTAAATATACCTGTTTACTAACGGCTCCAACGGTTTGGTTTGTATTTTGTACACCCTAGAATAGTAAAATACACACAAAATAACTTTCCCGGCTCAGCGGCCGGTCGGCTGGTGTGTTCAGGTGCTTCACCCCCCGTCTAAACCTCCAGTCACCGTCGAAAATAATTGCGTCGGCGGTCGTACTAACTTCAAGGCCAGCCAAGTTATTGTGCGCGTTTTCACAAATTTTCCCATCGTAGTGACTACCGTAAGATTAGCATTTGCGCGCTTGAGTGGTAGAGCCACGCTGTAGACATGTTTTATCTACAGCATCAATGGGCCGGATCGTCCGGGTTACCACTGTCACAGGAAAACTGGCCTAAAGTAGCAGCTTGCTGCTGCGTCTCGTACGATGTGCGAGACTTCCGCGAGGCCCAAATCTCCTTCCTAATCCTTTTAAGGGGTCGGCAACGCGTCTGATTCTTTTGGTATTGTGGGCGTACATGGGCGGTGGAGATCACTTACCATCAGGTGACCCACTAGCTCGTTTGCCAGTCTCTGCTATAAAAAAGGAGTAACATTGAGTTAACCGTCTTTTATATAAACCTACGATACGCACCAATAGAGTACTAAAATTCAAATGTTTCAGTTCTGGGAGGTAATCTCGGACGAGCACGGCATCGACCCATCGGGCTGCTACCATGGAGACTCCGATCTCCAACTCGAGCGTATCAACGTGTACTACAATGAGGCGTCAGGTGGCAAGTATGTCCCGCGCTCCGTCCTCGTCGACCTCAAGCTGGCCACGATGGATGCCGTGCGTTCCGGACCTTTCGGCTGCCTCTACCGCCCCGATAATTTCGTCTATGGACAGAGCTCGGCCGCCAACAACTGGGCCCGAGGTCACTACACCGAAGGAGTTGAGATCCTGGAGTCTACCCTGGATGTTGTCCGCCGCGAAGCAGAGGCGTGCGACTGCCTTCAAGGCTTCCAGATGACACACTCGCTAGGCGGCGGCACCGGTTCTGGTTTAGGCACGCTGATCGTCAACAGAATCCGTGAAGAGTATCCCGACAGGATTATACTGACTTTCTCTGTATTTCCAAGCGCTAGGGTGTCTGACTGCGTAGTGGAACCATACAACACGACGCTGGCAGTGAACCAGCTGGTGGAAAACACCGACCACACTTTCTGCTTAGACAATGAGGCGTTGTACGACATCTGCTTCAGGACGTTGAAGCTGACGACACCAACGTACGGCGATCTTAACCATTTGGTCTGCGCTACAATGTCTGGCGTCACGACGTGCTTGCGTTTCCCCGGCCAGCTGAATGCTGACCTTCGGAAACTGGCGGTCAATATGGTACCGTTCCCCAGATTACATTTCTATACCCCTGGATTTGCGCCGCTGACGTCACGAGGCGCCCAGCAGTACAGAGCGCTAACTGTACCGGAGTTGACTCAACAGATGTTCGACGCGAAGAATATGATGGTGGCTTGTGACCCAAGACATGGCAGATACCTGACAGTTGCCACTATATTCAGAGGACGCATGTCAATGAAAGAAGTGGACGAACAGTTGGTCAACATCCAGAATAAAAACAGCACATACTTTGTAGAATGGATACCGCACAATTGCAAGATTGCGGTATGCGATATACCACCCAGAGGTTTGAAAATGGCTTCTACCTTCATCGGGAACACAACGGCTATCCAGAGCGTATTCAAGAGGGTAGCGGAACAGTTTGTGGTAATGTTCAGGCGGAAAGCGTTCTTGCACTGGTACACTGGTGAGGGTATGGACGAAATGGAGTTCACTGAAGCGGAGAGCAATATGAACGACCTGGTGTCCGAGTACCAACAGTACCAGGACGCGACAGCTGATGATGAAGGGGAGTTTGACGAAGAAGGCGAGGGGTTAGAAGAATGATGTTTCGGTTTTCATTTGTGTATGTCCTTGTTATGTTTGAAATAAACCGGAATCATAATAATTTGCTTTATTTCACAAATAAGTAGGGTTCGTAGGATAGTTCTCCAACCGCTTCTAATTACTAGCTACTAACATTTCAACATTACCTTGGTAGGATATGGTCCTACCATTATTCGAGAATTTAATTCAGTTTTATTAACTAAATAATTTTGTATTTTGATCGCATCTAATAAAATGTTTATTTGCCGATATTTGGTCATTGTGAAACAGACCCTAAGTGTAGATTGCAACGACGCGACACGCATCAAGAAATAGTTGCAATATTTTGTCAATTTTGGCATTTCGATAGTATACGTACCTATAAATTAGGATCTTTAAGAAAATCTTAATTATGGTAACCAAACTAAAAATGATACCTAGTCTTTGAATTAACTTGAGAACCAAGAATCAGGGGCGCGTTGCCGGCCTTAGAAGAAAGGGATAATTAAAGGATTGAAACGGGAAGGGAGATTTGGGTCTCCGTATATCTCTCACCGTACGAAACGCAGCAGCAAGCTTCTACTTTACGTAGGTTTTCTGTTAGACAGTGGTAACAACCCAAACGAGCCAGCTCATTCATGCTGTAGACAAAACTTTCTAGAGCGTGGCTCTACCACTCAAATGATATGAACATGGATGAAATATCGATGAAATCGATTATAACGTTGAATATTATCGACTACATTGAGATATACCTCGGTAGACCGCGACTTATTTTAATAAGTATAATAATTATTACATACGCACTCACGCTTGTAATCTCCGAAGGGGTAGGCAGAGGTGTAACCAGTATACCCACATTTCGCCGACCGAATCTTCGCCCATAATGTGATAGGGGCGAGTCTATCGCCATACCGGGCACAATTCCAGACTCCGGACTAATACGGAGCATTTCGTAATAGAAATACCCAATATCACTGTTACCCGACCCGGAATTCGAACCCGGGACCTCAGGGTCAACCGCAGTCGTTACATATGGATTATAACTGCGCCACTGAGGCTGTCTTAATAATTATTATTAGGTAATAATAATCAAATATATCGATACAATGTGCTAAATACCCAAAGAACATAGCGACTTTTAGTGGCGATGAAGTAACACAAAAAAACCGCATTACTGCAACAGTGACGTAGTACATCATAAGCCTTCGCATAGGCAATCACAACAGACGCGATGCACTCGCGAAGCAGCATCGATACATTCGGTTTCCAGTAGTGGTGACTAGAGAAGTAAATAAAAATGGCAGACTGCAGTGCCTTAAAGATACTACGAGGACAAAAAGCTTACTGGAGGAACCAAAGAAACTGTTCAAGAAACTACTGAGAACAATCTGTGGACATTGAGTAACTGTTTTACGAGGAACCGCACGACACGATGACTCCGTGCGTCATCTTAATTCGATGATCCGTGCGCCATATATTTCTATGAACCGTATTCTTACATACGCCTGTAATCCCCGAAGGAGTAGGCAGAGGTGTAACCAGTACACCCACATTTAGCCGAGCGTATTTCCGTCCCTTATGTGATAGGGGGTGAGCCTATCGCCATACCGGACACAAATTCCAGACTCCGGGCTGATACTGAGCATATCGTAATAGAAAAACCCAATACCACTTTACCCGACCCGGGGATCGAATCCGAGACCTCAGCGTTGACCTCAATCGTAACGCGTACGCATTACAACTGCGCCACCGAGGCCCTTTTCTTATGCCCCAAATATATGCCTGAAGGGACTGCTCGCCTAAAATACGCGATGTTCTAAGTATTGGTAGCTTTCAGTAGAGCTCAACGCCTTGTTGACAGATCTTTAATGCTATTAAACACAATAATCGACTATAAATAGCAATGATAAATAGTAAAGTAGTTTGGTTTAGACGATTATAAACACATAAAGTAGGTATAACCAAAGAGAATGGTATAACATTAGGAAGCTAAAACTGGCTTATAAAATATATAACCATTAATTCAAACTTCGAATCGAAATCGGTGTGTCGAATGACAAAAGAATGCGGGCTCATTATTGAAGAAATTTTCACGTAGTATGCACGTGCATTAACATTATCGCATTTTTTATATATTTTTTTATGACAAATTTGTAGAAGTTAAATATTGACTAGATTTTGGCGCTAAATTTTTTGTGTACCTAATCATCATGAGGGAAATCGTTCACATCCAAGCCGGGCAATGCGGGAACCAGATCGGAGCCAAGGTATCGAGTATTGCATTATTAATTTTCCACACAAGACTCCTCACTTCCATACCTGTACCATTCTAAGCCTGTACCTAACACCATATAATAATCAGACCCAAGAACGAACATGAAATGCCATAACTAAAATCTCGGGTCATTTGATTCACCAATTTTTAAAAGCACATCAAACATAAACTTGACAGACCAAAGTGTGCGTTGTTATCAATATTCACGGCATCAGTCTTACTATGTTTTTTTTTCCACAGTTCTGGGAGGTGATTTCTGACGAACACGGAATCGACTCCACTGGAGCATACAATGGCGACTCCGACCTGCAACTTGAACGCATTAACGTCTACTACAACGAGGCATCCGGCGGGAAGTATGTCCCGCGCGCCGTTCTGGTAGACCTCGAGCCCGGAACCATGGACTCGGTCCGCTCGGGGCCGTTCGGGCAAATCTTCAGGCCAGACAACTACGTCTTCGGCCAATCTGGCGCGGGCAACAACTGGGCCAAAGGACACTACACTGAAGGAGCAGAATTGGTGGATTCTGTACTGGATGTAGTCAGGAAAGAAGCCGAAGGTTGTGATTGCTTACAAGGGTTTCAACTGACACACTCTTTAGGTGGAGGCACAGGATCTGGTATGGGAACGTTGCTTATATCCAAGATAAGGGAAGAATACCCTGACCGTATAATGAACACTTTTTCAGTTGTACCAAGTCCTAAAGTGTCAGATACTGTAGTCGAACCTTATAATGCGACATTATCGGTACATCAACTGGTGGAAAACACTGATGAAACGTACTGTATAGACAATGAGGCGTTGTACGACATCTGCTTTAGAACACTGAAGTTGACGACGCCAACTTACGGAGACCTGAACCATCTAGTATCTGCAACGATGTCTGGCGTGACTACATGTCTGAGGTTCCCGGGGCAACTGAATGCGGATCTTCGCAAACTAGCGGTGAATATGGTTCCGTTTCCACGACTGCACTTCTTTATGCCTGGCTTCGCACCGCTAACATCAAGAGGGAGCCAACAATACCGCGCTCTGTCTGTCCCCGAGCTCACCCAACAAATGTTCGACGCGAAGAACATGATGGCAGCCTGCGACCCGCGACACGGCCGCTACCTGACTGTCGCTGCTGTCTTCCGCGGCCGCATGTCCATGAAGGAAGTGGACGAGCAAATGCTCAATATTCAGAACAAGAACAGTAGTTACTTTGTCGAATGGATTCCTAATAACGTCAAGACGGCTGTATGCGATATACCTCCGCGTGGTCTTAAGATGTCCGCTACCTTTATCGGCAATACCACAGCCATCCAGGAGCTTTTCAAAAGGATATCTGAACAGTTTACAGCTATGTTCAGGCGGAAAGCGTTCTTGCACTGGTATACTGGGGAGGGTATGGACGAGTTGGAATTTACAGAAGCGGAGAGCAACATGAACGACCTAGTGTCTGAGTATCAACAATACCAGGACGCGACAGCTGACGATGAAGGAGAATTTGACGAGGAAGTTGAGGAAGAAGAGTAAATGTTTGTCCTGTCATTGTATTGTGCTGTAATCTGTCATTGTTTAGTGTTAGACGTACTTAAAGTTTGGATGTTGTATCATAAAAAATATACATTCTGATAAAAAACGTTTGTTTAGTAGTCCCTGACTTAGGCTTATAATCCCACTGTCTTGCTATGAGTGGGAGCATTGAAAACTTCATGCTTCCACAAAGGATCCAGACATTCATCGTTCCATTCTAATCGCACGTGATCTCAAGAAATAGGAAAATATAAGCTCACGCCTGTTTTTCCGACAGAGGGGTAGGCGGAAGTGCAACTTACCCCACTCTTTGTCGATCATATTTTAGTCTTTTTCGAATCGACAGACAGACGAATTAAACGAGTATGATTGCCCGATCTGATATTTAAATGTTTCTTGTCATCTTATTTCGATGAGAATATTAGTGAAAATATTGTTTTCCGGAAGAACTCCACATACACTGTTACATTCAAAGATTAATAATATGAGGCAGAAGCCTATGGCAAAATAAAATAACCTAAATGAAACCCAAAATTTTAGAAATAATTTATTAAGACATTTTCCTATTCGTCACTCTCGTCGTTGGGTTCATCGCCTTCTTCTTCTTCAAAATCTTGGTCGTCTATGGTCGCATCTTGATATTGTTGATACTCAGATATCAAATCGCTGATATTATTATCAGCATCGGTAAAGTCTGTTTCATCCATACCTTCACCAGTATACCAGTGTAGAAACGCCTTCCTCCGGAACATCGCCGTGAATTGCTCCGCAATACGCTTGAACACCTCTTGAATTGCTGTAGTATTGCCAATAAAGGTGGAAGACATCTTCAAACCTCGTGGGGGGATGTCGCAGACTGCTGTCTTGACATTATTAGGAATCCATTCGACAAAGAAGTCTTTGTTCTTTTTCTGGATGTTTAGCATCTGCTCATCTACTTCCTTCATGGACATGCGGCCTCGGAAGATAGCAGCGACAGTCAGGTAGCGGCCGTGGCGTGGATCGCATGCCGCCATCATGTTTTTTGCATCGAACATTTGTAATGTCAACTCAGGGACAGTGAGGGCGCGGTATTTCTGATTACCTCGCGATGTTAAAGGTGCAAAACCTGGCATGAAGAAGTGTAACCTCGGGAATGGCACCATATTCACTGCTAGCTTACGAAGATCAGCATTCAACTGTCCTGGGAACCGTAGACATGTGGTCACGCCTGACATCGTCGCAGAGACCAGATGATTCAGGTCTCCATAAGTCGGTGTCAGAAGTTTCAAAGTCCTGAAGCAGATGTCATACAACGCTTCATTATCAATGCAATAGGACTGTGTTGAATTCTCTATAAGTTGGTTGATTGACAGCGTTGCGTTGTACGGCTCGACTACTGTATCTGATACCTTCGGACTTGGCACAATGGAGTATGTGACAGTTACTCTGTCTGGATATTCTTCGCTTAGATTGGCTAAGAGTAAAGCCCCCATACCAGACCCAGTTCCTCCACCAATCGAATGCACTAATTGAAATCCTTGCAAGCAATCGCAACCTTCAGCTTCTTTCCTGACCACATCGAGAGCAGACTCAAGCAAATCTGCGCCTTCTGTGTAGTACCCTTTAGCCCAGTTATTGCCTGCACCTGTCAAGCCATAGACGACGTTATCAGGTCGGAAGAGGTTACCGAAAGTTCCACCACGGATGGAATCCATGGTCCCTGGTTCAAGGTCAACTAGTATAGCTCGGGGGACATATTTTGAAGAAGAGCCTTCGGTGTAGTAGACATTGATACGCTCCAGTTGAAGGTCCGAGTCGCCATTGTAACAGCCATTGGGGTCGATACCGTGTTCGTCTGATATCACCTCCCAGAACTGAAACAGATATTATCTTGTTTATATTATGACAGCTTCTGTGGTGCAGTGGGCGAATAGCCGGCTGTAAAGCGAGAGGCCGCGCGTTCGATTCCCGCGCAAATTATTGTGAGATACACTTATATGTATATGTTTCGGGTCTGGGTGTTTTCTCCCCACAGGGGTTGACATCAGGCAGGCGGCCGCTCGTAAAAATTACAAACAAGCGATAATTAACAATGAATACACCCATAACTAAGAAAAGTCAGAGGTGTATGCTTTTGGGGCTGGTTTCGAACCTGCCAGTTTTGTCTCGACTATCGGTCCCCACTGAGCTATACATACCAATCCAATATTCTGAATTATTTGACACTATTGTTAATAAGCGTCACTGTATAACTGGATAAAGTTCACCCATACTTGTAAGTAATGACAAGGGGACACTGATTCCAGCTCGTGTTGGTACTTGGTGGTCATACTTGCCTCGTCTGGTGGGCTCCAGGGCCTGACTTGGAGTCCGAAAATTGTTGGTTGAACCACTTACAGCTCTATTCTTTCACGAAAAATAAGGGCTACGTGGATCTTACCTTAGCTCCAATCTGATTTCCACATCTTCCAACTTGCACATGAACTATTTCACGCATTATTAACTAGAATTTATTAATATGAATAAATTATTAAATAAATTAATAAAAAATAATTTAATAGAATAAATTACATCTACATCTAACTTATAAATAAATTATAATAAAATTACTTCATGGCTTCATGGATTAAATAAAAAAATCTACATGGTTGTGTAGTGCGTATACTACGATCGCAATGACTACATGACGTAGTTCTTGCTGGAAGCAGGGTCGGATCCAGGATTTTGCTAAGGGGGTCAATATTTGTTCTGGATTTTAGGTTGGCTATTTCACTTGTTTCTCAGATAAAGTTATGTTGTTATACTTGGGGTTGTTCACGTTATAACCCGCATTCCAACAAAAAAAGAATAACTGTTACACGTCAACTGGAATGAATATTAATGAAGGGGTAATAGATACGAAGGGGTGAATTGAAATAAACCGGATTGTTGTAAAATTACTAAAATTTATGAACTAAAAAAATAAAGACTTCTATAAATTTTGGCCAAAAACTAAACTTTTGATCCATATGCATTATAGTTCCAATATAAATGTCATCCCGATTCACGCCTTTATCCCTATGCAACTCATAGACATTATATAACAAAATGCTATACTAGTATTCAAACTACGAAACTTCAAACAAAAATACTCCTACACATACATACATGGTCCATCAAATCTTTTTTATTGCGAGGACACAGGGAGGGTATAAAAACGACACACACGGTATAAAAATTTATTTCACCAAATGATAACAAATTAATTGCACTGAAATCCTTACAATTAATCACGATTTATTTTAATTATGACTAGGCGACTTATTATAAGCTTATGTAGATACAATATGATGACTAAGGCGTGTTCCCACTTCTATGATATAGTTCATAAAATCTAAAACAAATCCATGACAAAAATCATTTTCGATAGCATTAATAAATATTTAAAAATAAAATGCACCACGAATAAACAGCCACAATAACAGTAGAACTATTGCCAACCTTAAAGATAATTAAGGGATTGGAAAAGGGGAGGGGGATGGGGTCCCCGGTAATCTCCCTCACCGTACATAATGTAACAGGAAACCTGTCAAACTAAAATTCGATTAGTCCTGTCATGTTAGTTCGTTACCAATCGACAGTAGTACACTAGCATTTTCGTCAAGTAGTTAACAACAGAATACGCACAAACGCCTGCTATAGAAGCTCAACAATAATACTTAAATTATCAAGAAATTAGTGTTTTAAATTTGTATTTATTCCATTGATTGAGGGCTAGGTTATGATAAAATATATCATAGAATAGTAGTGGGAGCGCATCTATGAAAAAAGTGTCACATTTATTAACATTAATTTGATAAATCATCGATTATTTTGATTCGCTGGAAGATACTTTGTAATTTCCCACATAAATATGTGTGGGTGACCAGTGGGCACAAATTATGTAAACCTCAGCATATGTATATCTCTGACAGAAGCTTACCCTAAATATCAAACAAAAATCTTTAGAGGTGTAAAGTATGGTAACTGAGTTTAAGATAGTAATTATTATAAAAAAACACTATTTTTCGGCGCTTGACCACACAAAATTCATTAATCGATCAAATCGATTTATTTTGTTAATAAAATATTCATAATAAACATTAAACACGTAGATCTATATGATTAGGTACAGAATTTGTCTACGTGAAATCGCTAGCCTATCTAAAATCTTGCAATTGCAAAGTTTATACATGAAATTAATTGCAATAAAATGTGTTAAGTCCATTTTCACCAACTTTCCCTCCAACTAAGGTGACACCAAACATTCAACATACCAAAGTGGTGCGCCGACGCAACTCAAACAGGCTAACGGAAAGTGGTAATAGCTCTCTTAACAATTCATGGATTTTTTCTGCATAAGCCAGTAAACGAGCAAATTGGTAAATGAACTATACCACCCACAATACTAGAAGAACAATGGACGCGTTGTAGACATTATGGCGACGCCAGACAGCAAGTTTGAGCACACATTTTAAAACCTCTTGTGCAAATATTTGCTCAAACTTTGGACACATACGCAAATGGCCGTGCCAGACTTGGCGAGTTTGTAGGTAGTTGCATATTTGGACTAAGTCTGGCGACGGCATTAAAGCGAAGGAAAAGGGGAGGGGTGATTTAGGAAGTGTTTGTTATTTTTATAGATACCTGGCTGATACGATACACGCAAAGTAACTTGGCCAGCCTAGAGCTAGTAACGCTTACATTTTTTTAGGGTGACAGAGTGACGTCATAGCGTGTAAGCTATTTTACTCGTATTGTATATAATTCCAATAAAATATAATCAATACTAATTACACCAACCACACATGATATGTATTGTAATCATTGTACCATATCATTGACCTTGGCGATGTATTATAAATTATAATACCGTGGATTTAGATTTATTATTCATATTTTATCGATTTTAGTTAAATTATAATAATATACAAAATTACGAGTTTAAGCACCATACCTGTTCCAGAAATGTAAACATATATCTATAATTTTTTTTTAATTAGCCGATATCTCGCCTGTCCGTAAAAAGAAGCAACACCACACATAACCTTGAATTACAAAGCAATGTATGGTATTGGACTACACTCCCTGAGACATAAGATGTTCAATCTCATAATGCCCAGTAATATCAATGGCTCCAATGTACTTTAAACTGAAACAACAGAGTTTACACACTTCTGCGTGCCGGTAGAAAGGCAAAGCAGTGGTATCAACGCAGACAGCCATTCTCGCATATGTGAGATCTACCACGTAGTAAAAAGTCCTATTACGCTAAATACAAGTGATCATTTTTATTTTTATTAGATTGAATGACGAGACGAGCAGGTCGCTCGCCTGATGGTAAGCGCTACGCTTGCTCATAAACAGAAACAACGCCACACAGAACTTTAAATAAAGCACTGCATGACACTGGGCTGCGCTCGTCACCCCAAGACATAAGGTGTAAAGTCTCATAATGCCCAGTAAATACACTGGCTTCAATGTCCTTCACACCGGAACACAACAGTGCTTACACACTGTTGCTTGGCGGCAGAAATAGACAAAGCGGTGGTACCAACCCAGCCGGTCTCTCGCAAACGAGGGACCTACCACCTTGAAAACACATTTGAAAGAGGGTGGATATTTGATTACATTTTTGAAACAGATATGGCGAGTACACACTGCATCTCATACCTGATGGTATGTATCACGGACCACAGATCTATATCCGCGGTCATACAGACCTCGTATGTGTGTACTTCTTTGACGTCCCACGAATAACCGTAATATATAGCGCAAAACATCAACGCACACTCTTAAATTTACCCACCGCGATGACATTAGCCTATGTAGTAAACACTGGTACACTTGGTTTCTACACAGATCGGCGCATATGATGACGCGTACCTATTATATTATCTGTGATCTGTAGTAAGTACAGTCCAAGTATAAAGTCAACTAACGAGACACGTTGCATTTTTCAACGTAGATATTACATGAAATTTTCTAGAGCTATTAATATGATTAATTTTAAAGAAGACATTATTGAAGACAACATTTGCTCGTAATTCTATAGATTTAACACAATTTCTAGCGTACCTTACAGTTTAGACTCTACTATCGCTCGTCTTATTTAAAATATCGCGCCACCAATCCTAACACAACTCTATTTTGTGTGCAGTAAGATACAAAATTGAATAGCGGCGCGCATTATTTTAAATAATACTATATCTACCTTATTTTTTAAATCTCAGACAAACCTTGTATCAATTACCTATCAAAAATTACAATCCTAAAGTGCGGATTTATGATTACTTTAGGTAGGGTTAGATAAAAAATATATTCATCACAATTCAGCACAAAAAGTCAAGGTACTGAACATAAATCTTACAAAACTCCAATCAGATCATATAAAAAAGGAGTGTCTGTTCTGAAGGTCCACTTTACAAAATATCAGAAATTAAAAATTAGGGTAATTTTTAATTTAATTTAACTTTTTGAATCATAAAAAGACACATTTCATTTAAAACTGTTAAAAGGCCTTTTTAAATTATATAAACCCAAATAAAAAATATGATATAAAACTTTTGAACACACACTTCTCAACCATCTGCATTTTTGGGGGGGACACCCCCCGGGATATATCTAAATCCGCACCTTTCTTTACACACACAACCGTCACCAACTCACAATTATAATAACTTATTTTTCAACAGAAACAAATTCCCGAACACATTATTTCTATATGAAAGTACCGGAACGTAGAACGCTCTTAGTATTTTGTGCGAACGGTCCGCATTCAGTATCGGGATGGTGGTAACTATATCCCATTTGGTGGTATCTTTGTGGTAGGCTGGTTGTAAAGAAGTGGGTTTGGTTAAGTCCGAGTCGACTAGGTAGTGACATTGGGACGGATGGTAGTACGTACTGTTATCTCCTTTGTTGAGATCGTTGAAGTATGGATGGATGAGACGGGTTGCTGGAAAAAAAAATTAAATAAACATATAATATATCAATTATAAAGACCATATTAAGTAATTTACAAGTGCGTTCTCATTTCTATTATACGATCTAGCTGAGTGGTTTTGAGTGGTAGAGCCACGCTGTAGACACTTTTGTCTACAGGGCCGGCTCGTTACGATTGTCTTACAAAAAACCGACGAAAAATAGCAGTATTCTGCTGCGTTTCGTACGGTGAGTGAGATATCCGGTGACCAAAATTCCCTCCCCTTCCCATTCCTACACATATATCCCTTTCCTTTAACGCACCCATAATTCTTTTGGTATTGTGGGCGTACATGGGCGGTGGAGATCACTTACCACCAGGTGACCCACTTGCTCGTTTGCCGGCCTAAACTATAAAAAAAAACTCACCATTATGTTTATCAGCATACGGCGCCGGCAACTGTCCGCTAAACTCGCTAGGTACAAATCTGATCTGATATCCTGGCGGCAGATGGAAGCTGGACGGAGATCGGTGCCACTCCTTGCCGAAACATACAACATACGCGCCCTCACCTTCAGGTAACGCGTGGAGTATGCTCATTGGAGCGCGGTAGTTTGTGTACAACGCGTAGGTACGAGACACGCCTGCAAGTATAAAATAGCAATTTAATTAGCCATAAGCTAAATAGGTAGGTCGCCTGATGGTAAGTAGGGATTATGAAAAAAATTTTTTTTTTTTTTTTATAGTCATGATATGCCTTGTAAATCTAAAGCTGATATATTTTATAACATGCCTAAATAGCTCCTTTTTCTTTTATATAGCGAAATCTTATGTTCAGTATATTTTTTTCTAATAAGTTTTATAAGGTACTTAACCATGTTTGATTAAAATCTTTAAACTAAACTTTTACAGTTAACTAAACTAAACTTTTACAGTTTTTCTAATTGCCGTCGGTTTAATTTTTTCTAATTAAATTAAAAAAAAACCTCATTCAAATCTGTCCTCATGTTTTAGCGCTACAATGCAACAGACAGATACACAGACAGTTAAATGAATCAAAGCAATTATTACAGATAATATAATAGATATTACGAATACACTCTTATACATTGGTCTGTGTGGAAACCAAGCGTGTCATTTTACTACGTGGATCATCTAGGTGCGTATAATAATAGTTTAAATAGTGGGTGCTGACGCGTTGCGCTTAATGTTGCACGTAATCCTGTCTCGTGAAGGGAGACACATACAAAGTCAATATACCTATCATCTGTAGTCCGTGGGTCGAACTTATAACTTATCTTTTGTCGGTCGTTAAATAAAGTACTCACCGGTTATCCCAGCCACTACAACGCAGAGTATCATCAAAGGTCCAGTGTAAGCGAGATAATGTCGACGTTCACGCTCCTTCCTCCAACGGAACAGCTCCGTGCCCACTGCAAATGTCATCTTTTGGAGACAGTCCAGTCCTATGGCACCGGCCAAGACTATCAGACTGTAGACTGGATATAGGAAGCTGAAATTAAAGCAAATACTGGTGGATACCTGATACATTTGTGTACCTGACTGGATAGTGACCGCCATACACATAGAGAAAAACGCACCATTTTGGTTCGTTCTTGCCAGCCCATCGAAATAAGATAACTAGAACGATAACTCTCATATGAATCTGCCAAAAATACGACTCCACTTACTTACACATGCAAAGGTAAAGTAACCACACGTAACAAAAATTAATGAATGGTCAAAATCTACTTTAATTCATAAAAGTTTGTTTAAATATTAAATTTGTAGATCGAGATACGACGTTCTGAAGCGCGCAAAAAATTAGACGTATCAATTGTCAACAAGAGATCATGAATAAATTTTTATGAAAGGATGAATGAACGGTCTACACAAACATTTATAACCCCACCCCCTTGCACAGAGTTTTGGTGGGGTAATTTTTTTGCTTGAGTTACGTTTCTTGTCATCTAATTTCGATGGGCCAGTCACATTCCAGGGTCAGCAAGTGTACAATACTATGATTTATACCTGAATACCCGGTCATACGGTTCAAGTTAGTTATAAAAAAAAACAGACTGTATGTGGTTTGAATACCTACTCTACCACCCTTCAGTATCACCATGTAGATTTAACAAAAACAATCTGTATTTGATTCGAGTATTATAATAATACTAACCCTGTATTATATACGTCCCACTGCTGGGCACGGGCCTCCTCTACTGAATGAGAGGGATCAGGCCTTAGTCCACCACGCTGGCCTAATGCGGGTTGGCAGACTTCACATACCTTCGAAATTCTTATGGAGAACTTCTCAGGTATGCAGGTTTCCTCACGATGTTTCCTTCACCGTTAAAGCAAGTGATAATTAACAATTAATACACACATAACTTAGAAAAGTCAGAGGTGTATGCACTTGGGGCTGGTTTCGAACCTGCGACTTTCGTCTCAACAGTCCATACCACTCTCCACTGAGCTATCACTTCTATCACTGTTATGCTATCGAGTATTATATAATAGTATATTATATAATATAATATTTTGTAATACCCTGTAGACTAAAAAACGAGCCTGTACTGGATATTAATAGCATACTGTAACACCATGAACATCAATATACGTTTACGACAGCGCTCAATAGATGTCGCTCACGCAAAACTACATCGCGCTATGGTTTACAACGCAAGTGTATTATAAGTAGTGCGGGAAAATATTGTCAGTGTGTACCCCGTCTCACGGTTCCAGCGCGGAATGTCACCATGCACGGCGTGGTCATTCCCTGGACCAAGACTGTCAAATATTTAGGAGTGATCCTTGACCAGAAGTTGACCTTCATGCCACACGTAAACGCGGTACGCGCGCGAGCCGCATTCGCGATGGGTCAGTTATATTGGCTCTTGAACAAAAAGAGTCCAATGTCCGTCCGCAACAATATTAGGATATACACAACATGTATTAGGCCGATTATGACGTACTCATCGCCGGCATTCGCTCATGTACCCGAAGTCCGATATAAGCGTATGCAAACTCTGCAGAATCGCTTTCTGCGTAGAGTCCTGGGGGCACCGTGGTTTGTGCGCAATCACAATCTCCACGTAGATGCCAATCTGCCTACCATCAGGCAAGTCATGAAAGTGGCTAGCAAACGCTATTTCGATCGCGCCGCGCATAATCCAAACACGCTCATCCGTAGAGCGTCGATATATACTCCCTTTGACCGCGCAAAGTGGAGAAGACCGCGTTCCGTCCTCACCGATCCCGACGATGCGACCACTCTGGCCATCCGAGAGATGGAGGAAGTTCTCACTCAATTACACTCCACAAGACCGTCATTCCGTCCTCGCCGAAGAGGACCTCGCCGCGCTCCCCGAAGCACCCCCGACCCTTCGACCGGCCCGCGTGCCGATGAAGTACAAAATTAGATTATAAGTAGATTATAAATCCCCCTAAACCCCAATCGCAAATGTCTTTGCCCCCCTCCAGTGGCCGTCCTGAGCCGAGGTCCGTATCCCCCATTAGGGGGGATGCCCTCAGCGAAGGTCACTTCAATTTTAGGGCTGGAGTGCCTACAAGCATTCGCCCGAAAGTCCGGTGTCGCTGACCAAAGCCGACCCATGTGTCAGGCTATCAGCAAGCGTCCATCCAAAAAAAAAAAAAAATATTGTCAGTGTGTGCAAGACTTAAGAGCTGATCGGAATTAAAGAGTTAGTACGGAGCTAGTACGGGATACTAAGCGTTATTACTTGAATGTACTGGAGTGCACGTTTCCGGGCCTCCATACATACACAGTACGCTTACGCTCGCTAATTGTGTACGCATACGCGGACCTCTTGTGTCCGCTTTTCGTGTGAATATAAAATGTCGGTTAAAAAATATCTCACCGCTCCTCCTTATGCGGTTGTATCATGAAGACACCGAGCCACAGTGCTAGAGGCATTAGATCCAACCAGTATGGCGCACAGAATGACGCGCGTGATGTTGAGCGTGTTGCTATAGCTGTGCACGCCACCAGTAGTAACGGACAAGACAGAGCCAGTACCTGCAACAAACCGGATAAAATCAACATATTTAATTAGTGACTGCCTCGGTGGTGCAGTTGTAATGCGTACGCGTTAAAATTAAGCTAACGCTGAATTATCGGGTTCGATCCCCGGGTCGTGTATTGGTATTGTGTTTTTCTATTACGAAATGCTCAGTATCAGCCCGGAGTCTGGAATTTTTGCCCGGTATGGCGATAGGCTCGCCCCCAATCACATTATGGGACGGAGATAAGCTCGGCGAAATGTGGGTGTACTGGTTACACCTCTGCCTACCCCTTTGGGGATTACAGGCATGAGTGCGTATGTAACTAATTTGTATCTTTTTTCACCAATATCAATGTTTATTATATCATACGCTACTCTGCATATTGTCATACATAATATAACACATTTGTCGACAGCCTCCGTGGCGTAGCGGGCGAGTAGCCGGCTGCGAAGCGAGAGGCCGTGGGTTCGATTCCCGCACCGAGACAAATATTTGTGTGATCCACAAAAATTCGGTTCGGGTCTGGGTGTTGTGGGACCGCAAGTCCCTCGTAGTTCATGATACCCACGATACAGGCTTACCTAGTGTGGGGTCAGGACTATGTGTGTGACTGTTGGGTGTAAAAAAAAAAAAAAAAAAAAAACATAATAGGGTATTAGACTCATTTTTTTTTTATCATTTTATTTAATAAGTTACGGTCCCCAAAATGTATTACCGAAAGAATTATATAAATCAAGTCAAAAATGGATAAGTTAGAAGCCATTTAAATGTGCTGGAAGGGGTAATTGCCAAATGACTAAAAAAGGATGGACGACAAGGCATGGCATACTTCGTGACGTCACGCCTATTACGGTGCTGCGTGTGAATGAGATAGTGAGATATTCCCACTTCGCATCCAGCTTTGCTTAAACCAATATTAAAAACGTAAATTGCAGCTTAATTTTTTACCCAATTTTAATTCTGCTTTCAGAAATTTGTTTCGTTTTCATTTTTGTCTACAGCATGAAAGGGCCGGCTCGACCAAGTCGACCACTGTCTCTCAGAAACCCAACGTAAAGTAGCAGCTTGCTGCTGCGTTTCGTACGGTAAGTGATGTCTGGAAGCCCAAATCCCCTTCCCAATCCCTTAATTATCCCTTGCGTTTAAGGTCGGCAACACGTCCATAATTCTTCTGGTATTGTGGGTGTATATGGGCAATAGAGGTCACTTACCATCAAGTGACCCACTTGCTCGTTTGCCGACCTATGCTATTAAAAATTGTTTCATTCACCAATATGTGATCTAAATCAAAGTTCTTAGTAAAATCAAGAATATAGTAATTAATATTTACTAAGATCACACTTACCCACACAATATTGAAATTCAAAAATCCATTGACGAAATAATACGTCCACGGCTCAACACCGTACAAATCCGGTCCATGTTCGGTGAATATATTGTATGCCACAATGTTCCACGGAGCTACGACCAGTCGACCATAGTGCCACGAGTCGACTACCACGGTGGGCACCAAGATGATGACCAACGATATCAGCGACCATTTAAAGAAGTCCAAAAATAATCGCTTCATGAGGAGCATGTCTATTGCTATTGGAAGGCCCAAGAGTGCTGTGAATGGCCAGCCTGTGGAGAAAAATATAAAAAATATTTTTTTTAATCCAATATTAATTACTATTATAAAAAAAATTGCGTCATCGTCATGTCTTACATTTTTTCTGTGTATCTTTCGCCTCAAAGTATTATTTAATACTAGCTTTTGCTCGCCCGCTTGAATACACTTTTCCGCAATAAAACGCGGACTATAACCGTTTCCAGGGTCCCATCTATCTCTATATCAAATTCGGTTCAGTGATTTAAACGTGAAAGCGTAACAAACAAATAGATAATTTTCATAAAAAGTATCCTATATTACTTCTTATACCTCCAAGAATATGTGTACAAAGTTTCATGATGATCGGTCAAGTAGTTTTCGCGTGAAAGTGAAACAAACAAACTTACATTCACATTTATAATATTAGTATGATAATAGCTAGGTAATTTGTTCTGGACTTTTCATACTTTATGGTACCCTAAGGACAACGGAAAAAGACCTCGGGGTCGTTCACCTATCCGTTGGTCAAACATAATAAAGAAGATCACTGGCCTGCCGATATCTCAGGCAATTAAGACCGCCGAAGACAGGACCACATGGAAGAGTATAGTGCATGGGGTGATCACTACTTCAAGCTAGACACGACCTTCTGCAATGAAGAGACCGACTAAGAAGAAGAAGAAATAAGGACACATTTTGATGTGCCCCAAACTCGCACACAGGGTAAAGTCGGTTGAGCAGTGTCCAGTACTGACTGAGTAAAGCAGTGGCGGCAGTGAAGGCCACGGCGAGCGCGTACCGCCGCCGGCCGCGCCACCAGCACGCCAGCGCCGCGCTCGCCAGCGCCGCCGACCACGCCGCCGGCAGCAGCGCGCTGCACGCCGCCGCGCTGCCCGCCGCCGCCAGCGACAGCGCCAGCCACACGCGACCTACGTGCACGCCGAACTCGTGGCATACCGCTCTGCGGACAACTCACATTTCGCTGATGGAAGGTAACCTCATAAATATTTGTAATACTAGCCCTGTATTATATACGTCCCGCTGCACTTAGACGCACGCGACTCGCGGCACGACGTGACAGATGTAAACTATATTACTACCCATTGGATGCAGAAACGGACCTTTTAAAAACACGCCACTATTTTTGAAAATGAGGTAAAGCAAGCTGTGATGTGTCTTGGCGTATTGTGGTATTGACATAATATATACATACATACGCACTCACGCCTGTCTTTATATATAATAATAAAATAATACTAGTCCTGTATTATATACGTCCCACTGCTGGGCACAAGCCTCCTCTACTGAATGAGAGGGGTTAGGCCTTAGTCCACCACGCTGGCCTAATGCGGGTTAACAGACTTCACATACCTTCGAAAATTCTTATGAAAAACTTCTCAGGTATGCAGGTTTCCTCACTATATTTCCTTCAACGTTAAAGCAAGTGATAATTAACAATTAATACACATGTAACTTATAAAAGTCAGAGGTGTATGCACTTGGGGCTGGTTTCGAACCTGCGACTTTCGTCTCGACAATCCATACCACTCCCCGCTGAGCTATCACTGCTTCATAATAATTATATACTAATATTTGTAACTAACTGTAATCAACAAAGTAAAAAAAACAGTGGCTCATTCTAAGAGGCAGATAGTGTATATCCAGTTACTGAAGTGACTTATACGAGCTATAATGCTGGTAACTATAGAAGGATGCAATGTTTTATTAGAATGAAATGAAATAGTTTTATCAATCAAGTAGGCAATTAAAATATCGCTTATGACAAGTCAGTACAAAATAAAGAAACTTATGTATAGAAATCATATCAACTAATGTATACACAACATACATAGCATCATCAAAAACACTGGGCAACTATAAATTTTACAATATTTTTAATATGGAATAGTCCAGAATTGTTAAGTATTATTATTATTATATTTTTTCTTCTTTTTATGGGTCAATATGGACCATAGGCATTACCGAAACGGCACATGTTTTAAAACTACCACCGGATCCAAAACGACCCAGCCTGAGAAGACCCGGCGAAACAAACTCAGTGGGCTTGTTTTTGGTCCGGTTTTTCAATCCAAAATTGCGATCTACTTACCATCAGGTGCATGTTGTCAAGCCAGGATAAAAAAGTACTAAAACAATGTTTGCTAAAGTATGAAATGCAATCCAGACCACATAAAAAATAACGTAAGGCTGGCTGGAAAAAATTGACAGCCTCCGAGGCGCAGCGGGCGAGTAGCCAGTTGCGAAGCGTGAGGCCGTGGGTTCGATTCCCGCACCTAGACAAATGTTTGTCTGATTCACAAATATTTGTCTCAGGTCTGGGTGTTGTGGGACCGCAAGTCCCTCGTAGTTCCTGATACCCACGATACAGGTTTACCTAGTGTGGGGTCAGGACTATGTGTGTGACTGTTGGGTGTATTTATTTATTTATCTCTTGTAGAGATAAGTCCACCTTTGTTTTTTATGTAACAATTGTCCTGTTATTTGTTGTGTACAATAAAGAATAAAGAACATACTTGTAAAACATGAATTCAGCGCAAGCAGTGAGCACCGCCAGCAGCACCCTCAGGGTGTAAAACACAGATACAGGGCTCATCATGAGGGACAGGATCTTAGCGGGCACGGCGAAAAGCCACAGTGGCATGTATGAACGAATCGCGTATGCTGGACTGTACTCCCATGTTTGTAGGCCAGTGCCGTACACTGAAATATAGAAACTGGTATAGTAATTTTATTTATAGCAGATTGGAGGTTAAAAGATTCATGTAATTTAAGTGTCGGGTTCGATTCAATTTGTTTTTTTTGTTACATAGGCCGGCAAACGAGCAGTGGCTCATCTGACGGTAAGTGATCTCCACCGCCGATGTACGCCCACAATACTAGAAGAATCATGGGCGCGTTGCCGACCTTATAGGAAAAGAATTAAGGGATTGGGAAAGGGAAGGGGATTTGGGCCTCCAGATATCTCACCTTTAGGCCAGTTTTCTGTGAGAAAGTGGTAAAGACCTGGACGAGCTGGCCCATTCATGCTGTAGACATAACTGTCTACAGCGGGGCTCTTCCACTCTAAAGTGAAATGACAAATTATCAAAAAAGTTTCATAACAAACAACAAGTACCCTATGTCCTTCCCAGATTTCATTAAAATCCATCCAGTTGTTTAGTCATGTAAATGTAACAGATAGACAGAGTTACTTTCGCATTTATAATATTACTAGATTTTGCTTGTGGCTCCGCCCGCATGAACAACCTTTTCCATGGTAAAAACTAGCCTATAATCAGGGTAAAAAGGAGCCTATAACCGTCTCCAAGGTCCCATCCATCTCTGTACCAAAAATCATCAAAATCGGTTCCGCAATTTAGCCGTGGAAGTGTAACAACCAAACAAACTTACTTTCGCATTTATAATATTATATATGGATAGGATATATGGATAAATAGGACGCACTCACGCCTGTAAACCCCGAAGCGGTAGGCAGAGGTGTAACCAGTACACCCACATTCCGCTGAGCTTATTTCTATCTCATGATGTGATAGGAGGCGAGCCTATTGCCATATAAGGCTCAATTCCCAACTCCGTATTTCAAAATAGGAAAACCAAATATCACTTTTACACGACCCAGGGATCGAACCCGAGACCTCAGCACAGCAGTCGTACCACGTACATTACAACTGCGCCACCGAGACAGATAGATGGATAGACAGTTATATAATAATAACATCATTTAATTTACAATTACATTATGTTCAGAAAATTAAGGTTGGGACAGCCTTGAATTACGTAAAAATTCGCTATTGCATGACATCATTTGAAACTCTTATTCAACTACTTATGAAGGGAAGCAATTAAATTAAAGAGCACTTTGACCAATACTATGTATATTAGAATAGCTATAGCTCACAGAACAAAGACATTAAATAGATATAGTGTATGTCGTAGACCAACAACACAGTTTTATCTACAGCATTACCACTGTCACATTGAAAATTGACTTGAAGCAGCGGTTTGCTGTTGCGTTTCCATAATGTAACCAAGATATCCAGAGGTACAAGTTGCTCCTTCCCTTTCCATTCCCTTAATAAATATTTTCTTTTATGGCCGTTCCCTATATTCTGTCTGTCTCAGTTTTGCTATACCGGCGATAGAAAATTTTATCTATTTTCCGTTTTACCGTCCCAATAAACTTACTAATGATAGGTAATCCTATTCTTCATTGCTGTCTACTGATGAGAGGACTGATAGCTGACTACAGATATACAACACTATGAAAATGACAGTTCAAGCGTCCCAATATTTTTTATGTGCTATCTGTCGATAAAGTTATTTAGTTTTTTCTTTATCGGTAGATTTTGACCGATAAACAGATATCCTCGGCAGTAAAAAAACTAAATAAATAACGCATTTTGAAGAAATAGCCATGAGTATACAAGGCTTACATGACACTTGCAGTGCAATACAAAAAACTAAATAAATTACGTAAAAATCTAAAAGAAAATATAAAAAAATCATAAAATTCCCATTAATAAAAGTAATGCACCGTTTTGATAATTAAATTAAGTGCAAGAGACATATAAATATTTGTTAATGCGAACAAAATAATTCCCCCACTTCAGTAAAATCCCCCAAATTCGCTTAGGATTTTTGTTCAAAGGACTTGTATTCAGAGCCGTAATGTATTGACAGTAAAACGTTTCGTTATTACATTGTGTTTTGCAACTTAATAAGTATTTCTCGTTATTATTATTTCATTTACAGTGGTAAAAAATAAGAATTATAGATAAATGTTAATTTAAAACTTATATTTCTAATCTAAATCATATCTTCATATTTTCTAACATAAATTAAACATTAGTTCCTCTTTCTCAGCTTGTATGAACATAACGCACTAGAGGGCCCAGATAGACTGCCTATCTATTGCTATCATAGTATCCGACGTGCATATCTAAAAAATAGGGACGATTCCAAGCAGTAGATAGAACAATACGGATTTTGACGATAGCTATCTATCGTGAAATTTAAGATTAATATTGGGAACGGCCATTAATGTTCAAAATACGTACACATGACATATCTATTATACAGTATGTAACAAAAACCCTGTTGGCCATTTTTGGGTTGTGAAGATAGACATATAGACAGCTTAATAAAAATAGTTAAATTAAAAAAATAATAAACAGAAGCGAGACATTACCCATACACTTAGAAAATGAACATATTTAAAAAGATGTTATTTACATCTGAATTTCCGTATGTATTGACGAAAGGGGGGGCGCGGCACGTTTGATGTGTGTGGATGACGCAATCTCTGGCTCCAAGTCATCGCTCTTGCACACTTAATCGATCTAAATACGGTTTACAAACAATAACTTAATTGAAAATAAATAACTACGATTATTTTTAATGACCAATTATCGTATGCGAGTTTTTTCATTACGTCTGAATATCGATTTTGATATCACAGTTAAAACACCCAACAGGGTTTTTGTTACATATTGTATATCTTTAATCTGTACTATAACTACATATATTCCGATCTCAGCATATTTTTGCCCTAGCACTATAGGCAAGTTTAAAAAAGAACTCACCTAAATAATGCAACGGTTCCCAATAATTGTATGTCTCGTCGCAATCTGATATCTGCCCCCAATATGCTGATATAATACGAGTGATCAATAGAAGAGCCAAGGCGACTGCTCCACCAGGATATGATATGCTTCGTAGGTCTGATGGTGCGTTTGTGATGAGGAATTCGCTGAAAAAGTTTTATTAAGTTACTTGTAATAATAATAATAATAATATATACACCCAACAGTCACACACATAGTCCCGATCCCACACTAGTACCTAGTGGTCTGTATTGTGGTTATCAGAAACTATGAGGGACTTGCGGTCCCACAACACCCAGACCAGAAACAAATATTTGTGGGTTAAACAAATATTTGTCTCGGTGCGGGAATCGAACCCACGGCCTCAAGCTTCGCAGGCGGCTACTCGCCCACTGCGCCACGGAGGCTGTCAGGTAAGAATAACTGTTACTGGTTTTTTCTTTGAAAGATTATTTTTATTTTTGAAACTTGACATCAACATGGCAATCTCTAGATACAATGAGCCACTCTATTGATGAACCATATATATACTGGTCTTGTTTTAAGTAGCTTGAAGGAGGCTCCTGTGAGTACTCTTTCTATTGTATGCACTCTAATTCTGTAAAATATGCTTTTAAGTAGAGATTAAAGTGACATTTCACTTCAGGTTTTTAAAGATGTATTCAATGCAAAATATTTTGTTGTGAATCTGGCTATGAATATAGTTTCTGGACTGCATACACGGTCAAAACAAGTATTATAAGATTGAATCAATTAATGGAGTGTATGACGAGATCCTTCTGAGGTACATTCTGTACATTCTTTACCTTAGCTTTTTTAAGTTTTATTTACTTGAATGACGAAAGAGTAAGTCACTCGCTGATGGTAAGCACAACAAAACAGAAGCAACCCCTCACAGAACCTTAAATTACAAAGCACTGCATGGCATTGAACTGCACTCATCATCACAAGACATAAAACGGTAGGCAGCGGCTTGGCTGTGCTCTGGCATTGATGAGGTTCATGGGTGACAGTAATCACTTACCATCAGGTGGGACGTCTGCTCGTCTGACTATCTAGGCAATAAGAAAAATATATTTATAATAAAGAATAAAAACCTTCAAACCTAAGCATAAATGTGCTTACACACTACTGCTTACAGCAGAAACACAAAGTGATGGTACCAACCCAGACAGCCTCTCGCATATGAGGGACCTACCACCTAGTAAATAAGTTACGTTGATTAGTTTTATAATTAATTATAATTAAATTTTAATTATTTAAATAAAATAAAGAAGATTACAATAAGTGCAAAATAACATAACCAGGGTGAAGTTATTCACATCAGCCATCCTCTACGCCTTCAGTCACCCTTCAGTCTCTGATAACAATAGCTGTGAATATTTGTGAATAACTACAGGCTGGCTGAATTGAATTATTTAACACTGACTACTAATAGTTACTTGTGAATAACTACAATACATGTCAAATAATTCAGCCAGCCCGTATTTATTCACAGTAGTTACTGTGATTATTGGAAGTTGTTTCCTTGAAGAATAAGGTTTTTAATGGCTATTAAATATACATCGACATAAACATGTTTTTCATGCTACTACAATAACACAAAATTAACCACAAATAAAATTTTAATAAAAGCTAATGTTTAATGAACATTGGAACTAGTACAGCTAATAACACGTCATTGGACAAAAACTACACTATTTATTAGATTTCATGCCTAATTAACGTCACGAGATAGACTTTACCTTCGCATCTAAGCTGGATACGCGCCAAACTGCAGTATAGCGGAAAAATAAAAATTAACTTGCGTGCACAAGAGAAATTATAACCTATTAGTAAAGCGACGTTTCAATTAACTAGATAATATTTGAAAAATCACGTACAACGATTTTAGCGTGTTAAAAAGTATGACAAACATATTACCCCTCGGCAGCTTTTCGTTTTCCTTTACTGAAACTAGCCGCTCTTTTAGCACCATTTTTATTGTGTATGCTTCTCTGGCGAGCTGTCAGGGGCATAGTGATAATAAAAAGTTATCAAAAACACATAAATAAATACATTAAACCTGAATATTGAATTTTCATGAAAATTAATTGCTTTCAGAATTTTCACTGATTTTCACAAGACCGAACACAAGACCGAATGAATTGAACGAATGATTTCGGATTTCGGCTGTCACGTTGGCATAAGTTGTGCATTTACGAAGCTAGCTAGCGTTGATAACTAGCTACTATTCATCTAAGCTCGCTACAGTACAACCACAGACTAAATAAAACTAGTTTATACGGATTTTATCGCGGTTTAATTTAAATTAAACCGCGATAAAATCCGTATAAACTAGTTTTATTTCAATGTGTAATATTCGCGTAAACCTAAGAAATCACTAACCACAGACTACTTAGAAAGAACTGACGTTAGTACAGCTACCGAATATTTTTTTAGAGCCTTAATTATTCTATTTTTTTAATACATATGCATAAGCACTCACGTCCCTCAAGTCTGTAGTCTCCGACGGCGTAGGCAGAGGTGTAACCAGTACACCCACATTTCGCCAACATTATCTCCGTCCCATGTGATAGGGGGCGAGCCTATCGCATTTTTTATTTTATCTCCTATATAGATAGATTATATACAGAATAATATTATTTAATATTTTTCACATTACCTATGTGCTATTTGGTCTCGTTCGTGTTTTTTTATGAAAGAGCGGCAATTTTGGAAATTTGTGTAGATAATCTATTAGCTCGATTTAAAAAACATGATTTGCACAGCAAGCCGCTACTTTACGTAGGTTTTCTATAAGACAGTATAAACGATCCGGTCTTAAGTGGCGGATTTGCCCTAACACCTAATAGGCCCCGGCCTAGGGCGGCTAATTGTGATAAAAAATTAACTGATGATAACAAGAGTCTATAAGATGGGTGTTGAGAAGGGGCGGCTGGGACTTACTACATGGCCTGGGGCGGCCAAGACAGCAAATCAGCCACTGCCGGTCTTCATGCTGTAGACAAAAAAGTCTACATTGTGGCTCCACCACTCAAAGGCGTATAAATCAAGAGTTTAAACTAGTTTGGTAGGTATTTAAATAAATGTATGCGGCTATGGTAGTTTGTTGTGTTTAAACATTTCGATTGATTTAAAGATACTTTTAAAACTTTCTATATCAATTGATGAAATGGTAGGTACAAATACAAATAAAGAAACATCAAAATAGTTTTAATCTGACAAAAATACAAATACATTGTCAACGGAACAGCATCCATACATCCTACACATTTAGGGATATTACTGATATTTGCGGTACAACACATAGTAACTTACTACGTAGTACAAGGGACACATAAACAGCTAAGTGCTAAATATGTTAGAATATCAAAATAGAAAATCCTAAAATATTACATAGGTAGGTACTGATTATCCCACTCATTTAGGGCTACGTCTTTTGCAAGAAAACTATATAGTATATTGATTACTTTCAACTTGGTGATTTAAATTGTGATTCCTACATTATACCCATTTACTGTGCAAGTATCCATTTCCTACATTAATTTTATGAGTTGCCTAGCCTCAAACATCATCAATTAAATGATAGAACTAACATTTTCCTTAATCTACACAGGGCTGGTCTCACCATATCAAACGGAATGGTGGCGATAGGCGCTGAACTTAGAGAAAGGCACTATCAAGATGTGCCATATTTAGATTTATTCTATTTTAAAGTTTGCCTTGTGCAGGCACTGATATTATCTGATAGTTGATGTTTACAAGGTTGGTCCCTCGTATGCGCGAGGCTGTCTGGGTTGGTACCACCACTTTGTCTATTTCTGCCACCAAGCAACAGTGTGTAAGCACTGCTGTGTTCCGATTGACGCCAGTGAAATTACTGGGCATTATGAAACTTAACAACTTATGTCTTGGGGCGACGAGCGTAGTTCACTGCCATCCAATGCTGTATAATTCAAAGTTCTGTGTGGCGTTTCTTCTGTTTATGGACAGGCGTGGCGCTTACCATCAGGCGAGCGAACTGTTCGTTTCATTATTCAAGCTAATAAAAAAAAAGTACCATGTCCATATTAATCTCTTACCAACATAGTACCTACTTATAGATAATTCGCTTTTAAATATATTATTCTTCACTTACTAGAAATAATCAATAACAAAAACTTATTTTCAAACTTACTGAGAAGTCAATGTCAGTTCAATCAAGTTCAATGTTGGGCAAGTAGTTTCATATCTAAATACTATATTTTGAAGTTTTTTTTTTTTTTTATTAGATTGAATGACGAGACGAGCAGGTCGCTCGCCTGATGGTAAGCGCCACGCCTGCTCATAAACAGAAGCAACGCCACACAGAATTTTAAATAAAGCACTGCATGACACTGGACTGCGCTCGTCACCCGAGACATAAGGTGTTAAGTCTCATAATGCCCAGTAATTACACTGGCTTCAATGTCCTTCACACCGGAACACAACAGTGCTTACACACTGTTGCTTGGCGGCAGAAATAGACAAAGCGGTGGTACCAACCCAGCCGGTCTCTCGCAAACGAGGGACCTACCACCTTGTATTTTTGTTGCATATTTGTATATCTACAAATATGCAACAAAAACCCTGTTGGACGTTTTAACCGCGATATCAGAATCGATATTCAAACGTAATGAAATAACTCGCATACGAAAATAAGACTATAAAAATAATCATATTTATGTTTTATACTTTAATTATTTTATTGTTTGTAAACCGTATTTCGATTGATTACCTCTGCAAGAGCGATGTCTCTGAGCCAGAGCAAGATAACAATTTGCGGCGTCTACGTGCATCAAACGCGCCGCGCCGCGTGTGCACCCGGTTTCGTCAATACATTATATCAGTCAGCTGTTCATCAGTTTTCACATGAAAATAACATTTTTTAAATATGATAATTTTTTTCTAAGCTACCAGTGTAAGGATAATATCAAGCTTTTGTTTATTATTTTTTAATTTAACTCTTTTTTTAAGCTGTCTATATGACTATCTTCACAACCTAGAAAGGGCCAACAGGGTTTTTGTTACATACTGTATAGAATTATTGACGTACACTAATGTATTCATTGCACAATCTTTGAAACTAGACAACCGTTAGCTAATCTTCATAGTCTTTATTTCTTCCTGCGTGTCCTAACAACCGTCCAGCCTGGCTCTACGTCTTCATCCATTGGTTCCGGCTCTTGACTAGGGTTAGAAGATGTTTCACCACCATTCATTGTATTTTCAGGATCATCTTCCTCACTGCTACTTGTTGTGTCATCGTCAGGGTTGCCATGGCACTAGAATTGCAAAATATGGAAGTTTAATCTCAAAAAATCATTAGTGGATAATATAAATTAGTAAACAATGATTTTTTACATATGGAATCTTACTTATTTGGAATTTTTTACAAACTCAACATGAGAAAACCAAAATTTTACAGTACATTATGTATAGGTATATCAGAATCTAATGGCAAATGGGAAAATGAAATTTCTATAGTATACAACACTCGGGTAATTTGAATAAAACTTGATACTTTTCATTTAGAATCTATATTTTTTTGTGCAAACAATGTAATTTTTTTTATTACACTGATTTCAATATTGTCGTAAACTATATTCATATTACTTATATGCAGTACTCTTATTTTACATTATTATATTTAAAAAAACATTACAAATATAATATTATTACTCCAATGGCGAGGTCTAGGAACCAAGAGTGAGGACCCTCCTAAGAATGCGTGAGTGTGACGTATCTAATAACACCACCTTCTGAATCTGGCATTTGACCCACCAACCAATTGAGAGCCTCTGAATTGTATTATTATTATTATGCTTATTTTTAGTCATAAAAATAACTTCATTTAAAGCTAGAAAATGATTCTAAATACTCTACTTGGTTATCTTGTTCTCTATTTGATGAAAAGGACTATGAAGATACAGAGGTATTTATGATAAATTTTTCCTCTTGAATATCAATTAATCTATTGCTTTATGAAATTACATGTTGGACAACATTTTCGCCATTCATTTGCACCAATTTGTGTGAAAGCTTCTTCTATTATCGATTCAATATCACATTTCATTATACTCAAAATCATTTCTATAGGGTTCAGTGTCAAATGTGCAATCCCTTAATACATGCTGAGTGGTTTAAAAATTTCATCTATTTTATATATGGGTGCAGACTGCTGCAGACTTATTTTCTCACACTGCTGCAAATAATTAACATTTACGCCAATGATCATCATAATAAATACCATATCTATGGAGACATTCAACATGGTTGGCTTGAGTAGGCTATTAACTGTACAGATTGAGAATTTGTGTTATCCATTACAATCATACATTTTGTAAGATTTGGAATCACCTTCTGTGACCCATTTTATGAAGATTTCCTTTTTCATGTTGTGATAGTAGATGTGCTTTTGAATTTATATACTTTAACAACTGTTCTTTAGAACAATATGGTACATAGACTTTTTCTCCAACAGCATGTATAATAATCCATAATACTTTTATATATATCTGCAAGTACAAAAAGACATAAATTATAATAACTAAGGTATTTTACTGTCTAAACAAGTATAAAATAAAAATACTGTTTAGTTACCTCAACAATCCTCTCCCTCCATTAATCAATAAAGTATAGAATTCTTTTACTTTATTTTATTTAATTTCTAAGTCAAAACTTTTTTACTGGTCATACACATTACACCTACGTTTGATCCGCCTTCACCAATGACTCCTCATATGATAGTAGAAGAAACTCCTGCAAACAAGCAATAGCTTAATAACTATAATAACTTAGAAAACCATAATAATATGAATTTAAAAATGAAGTATCTAGATTAGTCAACCCTACTTACCAATCAATGTGCTTCAAAATCGAAGATTGTAATTCATTTCCAACTTCTTCACATATTTTACAATTATATATAAATTATAAACAATGTTTTGAACAATGCTTGTGATCGAAATGGTTTTTTTTTGACATCACCATGAAATATTTGGTATTTTCAAGAAAACTTATGATAAAATCTCAGAATGTTTGATACAAATTGTACTTTAATTTTCATTTGACAGATTTCATTCAAACATTATAATATGAAAATCACTAGTTCTTATTTTTTTATGCCATGAGATTCTGGTATGCCTATAGTAGCTTGTATCACAGAAAATATAATACAGTAGAATTCGGATATAACGACCTTCAAGGGACCGGCGATACTATGTCGTATTAACCGGATGACGCACAAAACGGCGGGATTATTTCATTATAATCCATACATACCTAAATTGCGAATACATATTGTAAATGCTAAGGGTATTTTAGATAAATAAAACATTTTATAAGAATCACATATGCTTTATTTTAGGTCGCGCTGAAGCTTGAACCACTGTAACAATGCCTTATCCACCTGTTTAAGAGTAGAAGTCCTTACGCGTTTGCATTTCAAAATATTGGCATTAAACAGCGGATCGATCTTATCTTTATTGTGGATATTGTAGAATGAGATACGCCAAACTCCTTTGCGAGTAAAAAAAAAATTGTAAAACAGTTTCGCTTCACAGAACTCATTTTGTCAAGCTTTATGAACTTCTCATAACAGGTGACAAACGCTAACTGTGATTTACGCGCGCCAATAGCGAGAGGTGAAGCGCGCGGGGCGGGGTGAATTGGGGAGCCGAGGTATTGGTGCGTAGGTTGTGTAAACAAAAATTGCGCGTCGTTTTAACCGGATGTGTTAATATAAATAATTGTCGCTATAAGCAGTTGGTCGCTTAACCGGAGTCGCAATAAACGGTTATATTTTCTTAGTAACTAATTATGAAACCTAACTTGAGTAAAAATTATCGTCGCTAAAACCGGTTAGTCGTTATAAGCAAAGTCGTTATATCTGAATTCTACTGTAATATAATATAATATCATTTTGCCATGCCAGGAAAAATTTGCATCTTTTTTATTACCTATACTATAATCAGAATGGAAATAGAAATTCTACATACTTGTGGAGGCACTGACTCATGTATAGGCTGACTGAGCCACTTTTGACATTTCGGCATGGCCTCAATACTTGCCCGGAGCTCATCATGTCTGCCATCTTTAAGCATTTCAAGGTATAAAAGAAGTAATGTTGCAACTTCTGAAAAAATTAAAGATTATCACAGATTTTTTCTAATGGGATTGTAATAAAATCGTAGTTTTGAAAGCAGACATATAAACATAATAAATATTAATAGTTTTATTAAATAGTGCCAGTTTCAGGAACACTTGTCATAATTTAATTGTTATTTACTTACATTGAATTTTTTTATTGGATCAATATACACCACAAACAAAGCACTTTACTTATGATATAAAACTGCTGATTTAAAAATTCTTAAGCTGACCTAATAATGCAAAACACCTAAATTCAATTTAGATTAAAACAATTTAAACATACCTTTAGGTGAGTTATCATGGCATACTGTATCAAACTCCTCGTCCATCAGATCCTCAATGACTTCAGCCAGTTCATCCTTGTCTACAACATTCTCTACACAGTGCCTCGCTATATACACTGACATGAGTTGCGCTGTCTGAAACATATAAAATTATTTGTGAATTAATAACAAAATGATTGATTGTACAATTAAACATTAATTTATTAACTTTATTTGTATTCTTCAATTGTAACGTTTCCTAAAATTAATAGTGTAAAATTTATTTTTCAATAGAACAAGAATATATCCTGCAGTCAAACTGTTTGTACAGTTTTGTGGGACATTGTAGTAGCTCATAAGTTTTTCTTTTCTTTTCTTGTATTTTAATAATTAAATAAATAAATAAAGAAAAGTTCTATAAAGCCAAACCTTTGTAATGTATACATAATTTTACGATATCGTACAAAATATCACCTTTTCACCGCCCGGAGCGCCCATCCCATGTTCAACAGCAAGTTGCAGAGCTGTCCAGTTGTTAAGAACTAAATCAACAATAGGTTTAAAATCGTCGTAAAGCATTTTCACTGTTATATTATCTCATAACAAAAAGCTTATTACAAACAAATATCGACGATCTCACATTTTCTAACCTATTACACTTTAATTACATACACAGAAAAATAATCGATGACAGAAGGAAGTCCGTTCTGAAATATAGTTAACCTAGGCTACACTCAAGATCTAACACTCCCATTAAAATCATTTTGTTAAAGTTTATTATATGCAAATCACTTAATTGCTAATTAAAAACAAATATTTATATTTTGTTCAACTCTCTTTTGTTTAATACCAAAACTGTGTTTTCTTAGGTTTTCTTGCCCATTATGTTTTTTTTAAATCTATGGCTGACTTCTAAATCATTCATTAGTTCAATCTGTATATATATCCTATGACATAAATCTCAATTTATTTGTCACTTTGTCAGTAACATTCAATTTTCAAAAATTTTTGTAAACAATCTGCATTCTGGTGATTATGACTCTTGATATTACCGAAAATGTTTATTTAATATTACTCGTTGTTCATCGTAACTAGAAAATTTAAACAGCTATGACTGAAGATATAAAAGTTACGTTTATTATACCGACTGATTGTAGCAATGAAAATGAATGCTCGGAAGACATGCAGCTGGCTTTTGCCGTAAGTACCCCTTAAAATACAAAACATTTTATTAAATTGCATAATATTGTCTACATAATCGCAATGAATATTGAATAATCGAAAAAGTTATGCTTTTTAGCCCTAGACAGTCACTGTCCATGCCAAAATTTTGCCGCGCTTACAATATTTCCTGCACCGTGTACGTCAGTGCAGCGGTCAGATCATAACCTTTGTGAAAGCTTTAGTCGAACTAGGACACTGTATACATAAAAATATTTTAACAAAGAAGCTGCATGGCTCTTTCATGGATAATCTTTTCAGTTTCAAATGCCCAAGAAGCATTCACTTTCGACGATTATTACGACGCGAAAATAATTATGTTTAGTATCAGTCGCTAATCCATAATTTGGGTACCTATTATAATTGATGGAATCTTTACTCATAGAGAGTTGTAGGGCCATACTGTTACATAACTGACAGTTTAGTCAACACAATAAAAAGGCTGGTTCAACTGGTTATGTTACCATTGTCTCTCTAAAACTGATGTAAAATAGCAGCTTGCTGCATTTCTTTATATGTTGAGTGAGATATTCGGAGGTAGTAACCATCAGGTGATCATGCTACTCAACTTGTTATTTAGCTGGTTTATGCTATAAAAAAGAAGAGTTTGATAGACAGTCTATGTTCTACTACTACTAGAATTATGTTTATTATTTAAATGTGAGTGCAGCATTAGTTGCACCTCTGCCTACCCTTTTGGAGATAAAGGCATAGGCTTATGTATGTAGATATATGTATATACATTTCTAGTATAATGCTGGAGATTACCTTCTATTATTATTCCCATAATAAAAATATTGTAAAATTAATAGATAAATAAATAGATTTAGTACAATTGCCCAGTGTATTTTGATGATGCTATATATGTTACATATACATTAGTTGATATGATTTCTGTACATAAGTTTATTATTTTTTATTAATTAAAAAATAACACAAACATATAACACATACACAAATAAAAAACACTATTTTAATTGACATACCTTGATAAATTAATTTATAGACATGTGAGCAGCACAAAGGTAGTGGTCTTCAAGCAAAATGGATAAAGGAGTCACAGTGGAACAAGTTTGAAGGACTCTCCAAGAGAGATGTATTTGTGTTGTCCGAATTTGAGGGGGAACTCTTCCAGAAGTTGAGGGCTACCAAGTGTTTGTAAGTATTTAATAGTTTATATACAACATGTAACAAAAACCCTGTTGTTCCTTTTAACCACGTTATCCGAATTGTTATTCAAACGTAAAGAAATTTCTCAATTCAGTAAATTCTACCATAAAAATAACGATTGGCGATCACCTGGTGGTTTATCAAAAGTGGTAGTAATTCGTGGAGAATATTTCGTTTGTAATACCACTTTCATTGAGCTGCTGGCCCACCATCTGTCTCTTTTTATATTAGATTTTTCTCATTAGTGATATTTCTTTATGTTTGAATATCGATTCTTATAACACAGCTAAAAGGACCAACAGGGTTTTTGTTACTTGTTGTATATAGATATATCGATTCTAATGAGTCCTTAACCAAAATAATCATTGTTCTTAAATAAAAAGACATCATATATTACTTTTAAAACATTTTAAACAAAAAGTTGAAATAAAAATCATTATACACGCACCTGTCATGCTGCATTTCAGTAGCACGAAACATCCGATTCAGTATATTTTTTTATTGACAGCCGAGCGTGTGGACTGCCTAATGGTAAGCCAGCGTTCATTCTTACCACGTACGTGCAAGCTCTGGAATGAACTCCCTGCAGCGGTGTTCCCTGAGCGCTATAACATGTCCTTCTTTAAACGAGGTTTAAAAGGAGTAATCCTTCGACGGTAGGCAGCGGCTTTTCTGTGCCCTGGCATTGCAGAAGTCTATGGGCGGCGGTGACTACTTACCATCAGGTGGCCCGTTTGCTCGTCTGCCTATCCTGGCAGTAAAAAAAAAAGCGGTTACCACCACTCATGGACTTCAGCAATGCAAACAAGCACAGAGCACAGCCAAGCCGCTGCCTGCCTTTTTGTATGGCACAAATCGACAGGGTTATTGGCATAGGTTACAGTCTTAAACAATGAGGTTGTGTCATCACACTACCTCACCATATCATTTGTTAATAATAAATGCTTAATTTTTAGGATTTCATATTCGAAGGGTATAATCAAAACCCAATTACAGAACCACTTTGTTTGTATGTCTGTAGGTCTATTTGTCTGCCCTACATTTAAAGGGCTTTATCTTTTATGTACGCTGGCTGAAATCTTCACAGAATATGTGTTAATATGGCAGATTTCTTAAAAAAAAAAGCAATAAGTGAAAATGTTAGGTACAGAACTCAATGTGCAAGTTTGACTTACGGTTTTTGTACTTCAGGCTAGTAGGTCCTCGCTGTCTGTCATGCTGCTTAACAGAAGGTGCACCAATACCATCAGGCCCAGAGCCTGTCTACACTGTCGCCATGAGGGGCTTGGTGGTGACTGCTAGTGGGTTGACTAAAGATAAGAAGGTATGTATCTATCTTGGTAAATTAACGGCTGGATTAAAGGATGAGGGGAAGCCATCTATAGTGTCTCCATCCTCAATGAAATAAAAATATATTTAAATGCTTCATTGACTTGTATTAATAATAAATGTCCCTTTTATAATGTTTTTATATTAGTGATTTCTTATGTTTACGCGAATATTACACATTGAAATAAAACTAGTTTACACGGATTTTATCGCGGTTGTTACGGGTGTTTTCTCCCCAGAGGGCTTGACTTCAGGCTGGTGGTCGATTGTAAAAATTACTAGCCAAATCTTTCTGTAACATGTGTTAAAAAGAAAAAGCCTGTTGTCCTGCGAATGGGTCAAGGGTGAGGTGGAAGAAGAAGAATCTAATTATCTATGAATTTAGATAAAATTATTAATAATTAATCATTAAGACTGTGCTACCTACGTGGCAGAAAGGAAAACAGTTATATAGCAGTAAATACAAAAAAACTAATGACCGCAAACAATATGTTATCAAGGGAATTCAATAAATATATTAACACTTTGCATTGTTTTCAGGACATCATTAAAATCAAAGTGCACTGGATGGGTGGAATTTATAACACGGTATTGACGGATGAGACCACACATTTAATATCTGATACAGTTTTATCTGTCAAGTATGTGGTAAGTTGTGAATTCATAATTGCGGAAGAGGTTTTTGTTTTTTTATCCTGACAAAGTGACTACACTGGACTTGATGGTAACTATACTGCAGTCGAAATATAAAGGCGACCGTCGGGAGTCATTCGAAGGTCCCCAGAATTATTGCAGCCTGAAGTTACTGTTTGCTGTGCACGTGAAGTACTCCCCGAAGGGGTATGTATAGGTGTAACTATTACACCCACATTTCTTCGTGCTTATATCCGTCCCGTGATGTGATAGGGGCGAGCCTATCGCCATATCAGACACAATTCATGACTATGGGTTGATACTAAGCATTTCATATTAGAAAAACCTAATATCACTACTCGATCAAATCCGAGACCTCAGCACAACAGTCGTACCGCGTACGCATTACAACTGCGCCACCGATGCAGTCAGAAATATATTATTATACTCATTGACAGCCTCCGTGGCGCAGCGGGCGATTAGCCGGTTGCGAAGCGTGAGGCCGTGGGTTCGATTCCCGCACCTTGACAAGTGTTTGTCTGATCCACAAATATTTGTCTCGGGTCTGGGTGTTGTGGGACCGCAAGTCCTTGATACCCACAATACAGGTTTACCTAGAGTGGGGTCAGGACTATGTGTGTGACTGTTGGGTGTATTTGTATTTGTTCCAGAGATCAGTGGAAACCAGCATACCAGTAATGTCAGAGGCATGGGTAGACGCGGTATGGGAAGCCTCGCTACGTATCAACATAAACGGATCGTCGTCAGATTTCGACGCGTACCGTCTGCCACCGTTCGCTAACTTGGAGGTGACCACATCAGGAATACCTAAGAAAGAGAAGCAGGTCATCATGAAGCTGGTGAACACGCACGGTGGCATGTTCTCGGGAGCATTTCAGAGTGAGACTACTGATGTGGTTATTTTGACAAAGTAAGTTTTTCTTCAGTAAATTAGTTAAAGTAGATAATAGTCTGTGTTTAAGTAGATAATAATCTGTTGGATGTCTTAACCCACACTAATATTATAAAGAGGAAAGATTTGTATTATTGTATGTAATGAATAAACTTAAAAACTACTGGACCTATTTCAAAAATTCTTTTGCCGTTAGAAAGCTACATTATCACTGAGTAACATAGGCTACTTTTTATCCCGGAAAAGGCCGTTCACGCGGGCGGAGCCGCGAGCAAAGGTTAGTAATTAATAAAACAGTAATTGTAATTTTTTTATACTACTCAAATGAGACGAGTAGGTCGCTCGCCTGGTGGTAAACCGTACCTGCTCATAAATTGTTGGTAACGTATATGAGGGTAGGTCAGGGATCAGGGTCAGGGGTAGGTAGAGAAGAGGTATAGTAATCAATAGAATTTTGCAAACAATATTGCCAAGGCTGTATGATATAATAGTAAGCTATTATAGTATAAACTGGCAAATGAGCAAGTGGGTCACCTTATGGTAAGTGATCTCTACCGTTCAATGAATATCACACTATCAGAAGTATGATGGACGCGTGTCGACCTTAAAAAAAGGGATGATTAAGGGAAGAGGAGGAGGTTCTGGCCCTGTAGAGAAAACTCTACAGAATGGCTTCACAGCTTGCGGCTGATTTGATTTCATCTCCATGATTCTCTAATGCAAAGGTTCCTAAACTTTTTTTCTCATAGACCACTTTCAAAATTTAGCTGGTTTCGGTGGACCGCCTGCAGCTACATTTCTACCATATTCCCAAAAATCGACAAAGAATGTGAAGATTAGATCTAACTATGGACCCCCGTCGAGTCTCCCGTGGACCCCTGGGGGTCCTCATGTACCACTTTGGGAACTAATGCTCTTATGTGATAATGTGAGATTACTCACCTTGAGGTGCTCCACGCAATTGTTTACCGGTTCATGTTATAAATAGGGCTTCTTTTACACAGTTCAGGAGGTTAAATAATAATAATTGTACTAAAGAAAAATACGGAAATTTTCAATAAAAGTGAATCCTATAATCCCTTTTTTAATATAAATACTTGCAGGGAAGGTTTAGGCAGCGAGAAATACAAAGCTGCGGTAGAATACGGCAAAGTATGTGTATTACCTTCATGGGTGAAGGATTCAGCGGAGAAAGGTGTTGCTTTACCAGTTGCTAAATACAAAATAGTAGGAGCGTCTACCTCATCACCTCTGTCTGAACATCGACTGCCTGATATGAGTAAGTGGTAATAATATCATCGATATTTAGGTTTTGGTGAAACGAGAGGCTGAGGGTATGGTTCCCGCATCGAGACAAATGCCCACAAATTGTTTCGGGTCTGGGTGTTGCGGGACCACAGTCCCTCGTAGTTCCTTATACCCCCAATACAGATTAACCTGGTGGGGTCAGGACTCTGTGTGTGACTGTAGGATGTATTTTTTTCTATGGGCGTTTTATTGGACGCGAATTTCTCTGCTCTTACTGGAAGGTGATGGCGATGCTGCTGCACTGCTGGTGGAAGGGAGAGGAAACATGTTTGTAATCGATTGGATAGCGTTCCCGTACTCATGGTGAATAATCCGCTATAATGGATTGTTCCTTCGAGTCGTGTGTACTGGTTACACCTCTGCCTACCCCTTCGGGGATTACAGGCGTGAGTGCGTATGTATATCTAGTAATTTCAAGCCGGCATAATCCTGCGGGCTGTTGAGAGACGCGATGTCTTGGTTTACATTGTGTTTGTAGTTTGGACCGCACTATACTTACCGCCAGGACTTTGCCTGACCAAGATAAAATAGCGTCAATCCGGCCGTTGCCAAATTATCTTTAAACGTCACATGATTTTTTAAGAACAAGTCAATATTCACAAATTTTAAAAAGAATTCCTTTTATTTTTAAGCTGCGAATATCCGCACAGTCCCATCTTGCCCGATGAATCTTCCCCGGTGATGGAGGAGATGGGGAAAAGTTTCATCCTGCCTGATGAGACGAGTTTTGGCGTTTACAAGGCGGGGTGGGGCAGATCAACTAATGGCCGTTCCCTATATTCTGTCTATCTATAGATATGAATTGTATTTTGACAGATCCTCTATACAAAATGTGTCAAAATTTTACTGCCATTCTGTCGATAGAATGTTGGGAACGCCCATAAGAGTTTAATTTGACGTTGTGTGTCGCTGTCACATTACTAAGTAGTTCCTTTAGCAAATAACATGGTACTGGGGAAGTTGCACCAAGTGGCATGCTTACCTAACTCCGAATATCAAAGATGGCAGGGTAATTAATATATCATGCCTGTGTTTTGCGGTTGGACAGTGTCATTGTTATGTTATATTTCAGGTTGAAATAAAATAAGTTTATACGGATTTTATCGCGGTAAAATTTTTATTTTAGTCCCGACGTTTCGAAAGCTTTTCAGCCTTCGTGGTCACGGTAGAGAACGCCGGGAATAAAATAAAAATTAAACTGCGATAAAATCCGTATAAACTAGTTTTATTTAAATGTGTAATATTCGCGTAAACCTAAGTAACCATTATATTTCAGGTTTAAATTTCTCTAGAATAACAAATCTGAGACCGCCGAGTAACTATGTGGATGAGACTAGATCCGCAGATGTGTCTGCAATGTCTAGCAGGATGAAGGTAGGAATAATCGATGATCATGAGTATTATAACATTTGACAACAATAAACCCAACCCATAAAATCTGAATAGCCGAAAATAAAATCAGCTCTTAATGCAACTAATTTCGAGTTAGTGTCATGCAGTTTTTATCGGCAAGAGAGCGGTTCGAATAGAGTTTCGGATACCTAAATATAGTTTATTTAAAAAAAAAGAGTTTTTTTATAGTATAGGCCGGCAAACGAGCAAGTGGGTCACTTGATGGTAAGTGATCTTCACCGTCCATGTATGCATACAATACTAAAATAATCATGGGCGCGTTGCAAACCTTAAAGGATAGAGATAAGTAAGGGATTGGGAAGGGGAAGGGAATTTGGGCCTCCGGATATCTCACTCACCGTACGAAACGCACCAGCAAGCTGCTACTTTACGCCGGTTTCCTGTGAGACAGTGGTAACGACCCGGACGAGCCGGCCCATTCACGCTGTAGATAAAATTGTCTACAGCGTGACTCTACCACTCAAAGAAAGAGTTCAAGCGAGGCTGACTTTCTTGGTGCTTCTTCTCACACTAGTGGGCACTTCCGAGACATCTTTAAATTTTTAACATGACGTGTAAAATGCCCTTGGCGCCCTAATTACTTAGGACTGAAGGATTTAAATTTGAATTCGTGTCATTATTGTGTTCAAATTCTTTTTTACAGTTGTCTCAAGAAGGTCGGAAAGCCAACGATACTTCTGTCGACAAGGAGTTACAAATGGAGGTGGATAGCTTCGACGTCAACGATATTAAAAAAGCTGGGCCTATATTCGATGGATTTTGTGTGAGTGTATTTTATTGTTGTGACTGCCTCGCTGGCGCAGTTGTAATGGGTACGCGTTACGATTGAGGCCAACGCTGAGGTCTCGGGTTCGATCCCCGGGTCGGGTAAAGTGGTATTGGGTTTTCTATTATGAAATATCAATATCAGCTCGGTGTCTGGAATTTGTGCCCGGTATGGCGATATCACATAAGGGACGGAAATACGAAATGTGGGTGTACTGGTTATACCTCTGCCTACACCTTCGGGGATTACAGGCGTGAATGCGTATGTATTTTGTTGCTGTTAGTGATGATGCTTCAGTAATTAATTATAACAATTTAAAATAACTTCTTTTCAACTTTACGTCACTGTTTTGTACTTTTTCAATTTTCAATATTATTTTTTATTTACGGAAAATCTACGGTTTATTATAATAAACTGGTCAAATATACAACGTGTTACAGAAAGATGTGGTCATATTTAAGGGTCGTAACATGTACCTGACAGTTAGTGTTTATGGCGTTTATTGGAGTGTGACAGCCTCCGTGGCGCAGCGGGCGAGTAGCCGGTTGCGAAGCGTGAGGCCGTGAGTTCGATCCCCGCACCTTGACAAATGTTTGTCCGATCCACAAATATTTGTCTCGGGTCTGGGTGTTATGGGACCGCAAGTCCCTCGTAGATCTTGATACCCACGATCCAGGTTTATCTAGCGTGGGGTCAGGATTATGTGTGTGAGTGTTGTTGAGTGTATTTATATTATGTACAGGATCTTACGTAGACATCCTTCAATTTTACGTTTTCATGCTAATATAAATCACTCGTTTATTACGATCGATAAGATCGGTCGCATCCCTATACATTACGTGAAGTACGTGAGCGAGAGTAACAATGATGGAGTGAGACAAAAGCTCAGCTGTTTATCATTTAGTGTTGTTCAAAGTTGAAGACGAATATCGACAGGTTAGATACACATTCGTTAAAAAAGAAAATGTTTTATTTATGTCCTAGCAATGCAATCGGATTCGGTATTAGTAGTGAAATACTTATATCGTTGACTATATGTTGCTTAAACGTAACCACACCTTCCTGTAACACGTTGTAAACAAATTCATCTACAAGGTCTATTTCAGATTTTAAATTAGGTATATAGTTTGTTTAAAACTATTTCAATTATTAGAATTTATCTAATAATTGAATTTTTTCACTACTAATAGGCCCACTGTACAGTAATGATTATCTGTTTTGCTATTTTATCACATTTCGTTTTACTCATCCCATCTTAGCTTATCACATTCCATACCATCCCATCCCATCCCTTCGCATCCCATCCCATCCCATCCCATCCCATCCCATCCCATCCCATCCCATCCCATCCCATACCATCCCATCCCATCCCATCCCATCCCATCCCATCCCATCCCATCCCACCCCACCTCACCCTATCTCATCACATTCCATTTTATTCAATTTAATTCGGTCTCATCCCACCATGTAAAATGTTATCTGAGTAAGTGGTGTGGGATGTGCCAGATCTGGCTGGTGGAGCTGGAGGGTCGCGCGCGTGAGCTGTGCGCAGCGTCAGTGTCGCGCTGCGGCGGCGTGCGCTACGACGCGCCGCACCCGCGTGTGACGCACGCGCTACTAGCGTCCAGCACAGGGAGCGCGGCGCTGACGGCGTCGCGCGCGCTGGCCGGCTCGGCGCGGCTGCTGTCCCCGCTGTGGCTGCTGCGGAGTGTGCGGGCTGCCAGGCCGCTCGATGAAACGCCGGTCACTTTATTTTTATAATTTCTGCTTTTTCATTCATTCATTCATTATTTTTTTTATTTTTATAGTATAGGCCGGCAAATGATCAAGTGGATCACCTGATGGTAAGTGATCTCCACGGCCCATGTACGCCCATAATACTAAAATAATCATGGGCGCGTTGCCGACCTTAAAGGAAAGGGATAAATAAAGGATTGGGAAGGGGAGGGGAATTTGGGCCTCCGGATATCTCACTCACCATACGAAACGCAGCACCAAGCTGCTACTTTACGCCCGTTTTCTGTGAGACAGTGGTAACGACCCGGGCGAGCCGCCCCATTCATGCTGTAGACAAAATTTTCTACAGCGTGGCTGTACCACTCAGAAGACTTAGTATCGAAGACTTTAATATCGATGTGTAAGTGTCATAACTGAGTTATAATGAGCCTGATCTAGTGAACCAACCAATTGAAATCCATTTCAATTAAGGTGTGATCTAATTTTAGATATGTTTTGATAATGTATAAAAAAAAACAATTCTTTAATTATTATTTTTTATTTTCTACAGTTCCTAATGGACACAAAACCATCGACACCGATAAAGAGTGCTCGAAAGCAACCAGTGGAAGCAGCATCTCCCATGAGCAAGAGGAACCTGCAGTTACTGAGACGAGAACCACTGGACCTCCCACCGCCAACCGCGGAGGAACCTCAGGATGAACTGGTCAACCATTATTTGAGCCGTGAGTTGAATTATGTACTAGTAAAAATACGCTAAAAATTCAATCAAGAAAATATTTTTTTATTGTTACGAGCTAGGGGTTCAATAAATGTGTAATGAATAATAACCGATTATACACTAAAGACTAAAGACACTTTATTTAAAACTAAAACACATATCATTTAACAGTATTGTCACACAATACATTATGCAGTCCATTCACTTCGCAGAGTACGCTGTCGGTTCAGTTTTTCGCTAGGAGATGTTTCCATAATCGACTATCGATAAAGTATGACTGTGCGCGTCGATTACAGAAATTACAGAAAGGCGTAGTCAAATTTAAGCAACGTGTAGTGTACGATATCAGTATTTCACCCCCTATAGTAGCAAATCGGATTGCATTACTAGGACATAAATAAAGCATTCTCTTTTTTTATCGAATGAGTAAAACATCGATATTCGACTTGTTAATTTACCAGGTGTAAACAATCGTAAAAAATAATTTAGCAATCGTATTTTATAATGTGTACTCGTACAAATTACTTTTAAACAGATTTCCCAATAAATACTAATGTTCTTGCTAGAAGCCGCAATAGAAAATGTACCGTTAGAAAAAGAGAAAACACCGGAGCCAGTAGTACCTAATGTTACCAATCACGAACAACCAAACATCACTGAAGATGTCACTGAAGATCCTACTGAAGAAATAGAACAGATATTTAGAGGTGAGTTGATATATAGGTAGCTAGTGTGGTTTGTTTGACTAAATGATGGCATAAATGAGTTGTAAGTACAGTTTATCGTCGAGTCTAAAAATCGTCGCAACACCGCGTAACTCGAAAATGGGCCATGTGATATGTCATTGAATAAATTGTTTTTGCCGCGTATCCAATAAATTTAGACAACAATTTTAACTAACCATACAAAGTACGATATTCAAACACTTCTGTCACCGCGTAATTCAATGGTTACATCAAACATGTTCATTAAAAAAAATCATAATATGTCTTTCCTAAAAACTAAGACAATCTAACTTGCGCAGTGACCGGACATATAAATTTAAAAGATAGCATAAATAAACCTGTAATAACGGAAAGACTGAAGAAGGGAAGTCGGTAACATCAGATTGAATAGGTAACTAAGAAACACAAATAGGAAGACAAGGAGAGAGAAGCAGAGATGTAAAGTGGAATAAGACTTAAGAACATTGGCAGAAGAAACGAAACTAAATAAATAACTATAAGAAAATAAATAAGTTAATAGCACAAAAAGTGAAACATACGAGAAAATACAAGAAAGGAAAAGAAGATACAAATTTTATAAATTTACATAATTTAGTTTTACATATTTCAATTGAAAAAAGAATATATAGACAGCAAAAATGGACAGACGAGGAAAATCTAACATAAGTATTAGTTATAAAACATGTAGATGTAAAAAGGCCCTATCCACCCATATGGGGGTACTAGAGTGGGGACATAAAAAGCCCCACATTAAAAAAAAAAAAAAAAAAAAAACTTGCGCAGTGTTGTTAGCTAAGCGACGAAATTTATCTTCTAGAATTGGTAATGTTGTGTATTTATTTACCTGTAGATTAAGTATTTTAAGTTATTTAAATCTGTATTTTACCAAGATATACAATGTTTTCAGTATATTTAGGTTAATGATAAATGTAGTCTGTGAAGACTTGGGCGCGTATCCCGCTGTGAAGCGAGTTCGATGCCTTCCCGCACCGACACAAATGTTTGTGTGATCCATAAATATTTGTTTTCGGGTCTGGGTGTTTTCTCCCCAAAGGCGTTGACGTCAGGCACGTGGCCGGTTGTAAAAACTACAAGCCAAATCTTTCAGTAGCATGTGTTAAAGCATGTTGCGCCGACCCCGCTGCGAGTGGGATAAGGGCATATGGAAGTAGAGGAGATAAGTGTAATCTTTGTAACCTTTTCAAATAAATAGATAAATATTCCACCTTACAGTATTGATATTTTTTGGTCCTTCGAACTCGATCTGAGGAAATCACAAAGAAAAATTGAGTTCCTTTGAACACCTTCCTATTCTAAAATATTGACATTTAAAATCGTGTTCCCATTTAGGTATAAAGCTAGAAGTGCAAGGATTGGATGAAGAGGCTATAATCGAGATAGGAGCGGAGGTGTCAGCGGCGGGGGGGACGCTCTGTGCAGCGGCGGCGGGGGCGGCGGGGGCGGCGGGGGGGTCACATGCACTCGTGCCGCTGGACTTCGACCCTGATGAACTGCTCAATGCTGATGCAGAGCCTGTCACTGTCTTCTGGGTGGTGAGTCTTAAATATCTTGATGAGCTTAGTGTACTAGTGGTCCTAATCTTATGTGTCGGGATGACGAGCGCAGTCCAGTGCAATGCAGGATTTTCTAAATCTAACTTTTCTAAATTAATGTTCTTTGATCCAGAAAATGCATATGTGCTTTGATTTTACTTTCAGAAAGACTGTCTGTCCCAACAAGAGCTAGTACCGATCCAGTACTACCACCGTCCGGTGCGGCTGAGTACATGGAGCACCGCGCCGCTGCTGGGCGTGGTGGCCAGTCTCAGTACCTATAGCGGAGTGGAACGGGCCTTTCTGGATGAACTGGCCAAGTTGCTGGGAGCTACGTGAGTATTGTACTATATCAACAAGAGCTAGTACCGATCCAGTACTACCACCGTCCGGTGCGGCTGAGTACATGGAGCACCGCGCCGCTGCTGGGCGTGGTGGCCAGTCTCAGTACCTATAGCGGAGTGGAACGGGCCTTTCTGGATGAACTGGCCAAGTTGCTGGGAGCTACGTGAGTATTGTACTATATCAACAAGAGCTAGTACCGATCCAGTACTACCACCGTCCGGTGCGGCTGACTACATGGAGCACCGTGACCTTTCTTCTTAATCATCATATAAGAAATGATAAGGATTTCGAAATTTTGAGCGGTTTAATAAGAAGAAACTTGAAAAAGCTTAATTCTGATATTTAAAAATTTAAAATTAATTGAATTAAAAACAAATACAGCTGTTTTGGGAACCTATTTTATTCATGTCTGTTAAAACCACAATGAATGAAAAATATACAATACAACAAAATTCCTAAGTTCCCCTGGTCACTGGCCCTGGAATATTAGAAGGATGAAAAACTATAAATCTACAACGTGTTACAAAAAGGTGTAGTCATATTTAAGTGTCGTTACGTATACAGCTGACAGTTAGTGATTATGTACCGGATCTTATCAAAATGTAGATATTTCAAAATTTCACGCTTATTTTAATCGCTTGTTTATTATGATCGATAAGATCGATCACATCCCTATAAATTAAGTAAAGTGTGTGAGCAAGAATAACAATGCTGGAGAGAAAAGAGTTGCTGTTAATCATTAAGTGTTGTTCAAAGTTGCAAGTCGAATATCGACATGTTACTGATTCGATAAAAAATAATGCTTTATTGATATCTTAGCAATGCAATCAGATTTGGTACTACTACTTGTGAAATACTTATATGGTATACCATAACTTACTTAAATTTGACCACACCGTTCAGACTTCAGTAACACGTCTGCAACGTGTTGCAGATAGGTGTGGTCATATTTTAGGATCCTTACATACAGTACACCTGACAGTGAGTGTTTATGTACCCGATCTTATCAAAATCTAGACATCCTAAATTTTCACATTAATTTTAATCACTCGTCTTTTAAAGAACGATAAGATTGATAAAATCACTATTAATTATTTGCACTACCTCTGCGCGCCTAGTAACGGATTCATTCGTATATATGTTGTTTATCTTTGTGTTATCCAAAATTGTAAGTCGAATACAGAGTCATGTTACTCAATACAATCGGATTTGGTACTACTTATGAAATACTTATATTATCATACACTATGCGTTGTTTAAATTTGATCACACCTTTCTGTAGCATGTTGTATATAGAGAGAAGCTAGGGAGAATTTGAAGCTTTGGCTCTGGATCCGTCCGTGAATTAGGTCTAGTGAAATTAATTTGTTAAGCTATGGTAATTTTTTTTTATTTCTATAGACCGGCAAACGAGCAAGTGAGTCACTTGATGGTAAGTGACTTCCACCGCCTATGTACGTCTATAATACCGAAATAATCATAGGCGCGTTGCCGACCTTAAAGGAAAGGAATAATTAAGGGATTGGGAAAGGGAGGAGGATTTGGGCCTTCGGATATCTCACTCACCGTACGAAACGCAGCAGTAAGCTGCAAACTTCCACCGGTTTTCTATGAGACAGTTGTAACGATTTGGACGAGCTGGCCCATTCGTGTTGTAGACAAAAGCATCCACAACGTGGCTCTGCCACTCGGCAGAGTGAGTTTGAGTAGTATTGTACTATTGTACGCAGGACGCAGCTGCGTTTCTGTCGTCGCAACACAGCGAACGCATTGGCGTCGACGCACCTGATCTGTCCCGCGGCGGCCGGCGACAAGTACTGCGGCGCGCTCAAGTGGGGGCTGCCGGCCGTCACCGCGCAGTGGTTGATGGCCTGCGCTCAACAGGGGAGGAGGGTCAGTGAACGGGGATACCTTGTTGGGGATACTAAAGGTATGTACTACACTCAATGGAATGGTAGAATAGGTGGACAGACATCCTCCGTGGCGCAGCGGGCAAGTAGCCGATTGCGAAGTGAGGTCGTCGATTCGATTCACGCACCTCGACAAATGTTTGTCTGATTCACAAATATTTGTCTCCGGTCTGGGTTTTGTGGGTTGGCAAGTCCCTCGTAGTTTCTGATACCCACGATACAGGTTTACCTAGTGTGAGGTTAGAACTATGTGTGTGACTGTCGGGTGTATTTATTTATTATTAATAATAACTTCAGGCCGGCATAATTATTTTTGACTGTTGATGTCTTGACGGTCGACATCATATTTTGACTACACTGTAGTTAGCATCAGGTTCAGTGTTGTCACTTTGCCAAGCCAGAATAAATAAAATATAGTTAACTAACGTTTCATATATATGTATTAACTAAGTCTTTTTCCATTTCGAAAAACTCTAACCCTTTTTTATACTTTCAGCATCTTCATCACCAGCTAAACAGTCAGAAGAGAACAAACTCGAAGGAAGCTCAATCGAACAACCCATAGAGTCTGTAGACAAAGAGAACGCAATGTTACCGCCGCAAGGAGCCGTCTCTGTTACGTCTGTACCGCGCCGTGGCTCTGTACCTAGTGCCGAAAATACGCCGAAAAATACACCTAAAGCGAAAACGGCGAATGGTAAGTACATATTTATCGTCATATCACAGAGCTTATTTCCGTCACATGATGTGATAAAGGTCGAGCGTTTCCATGAAACAACTCTCTTTTCTTTCTTTCTTGCTGCTTGGCGCTTCTGTCTTCCTTTTGGTTTAGCGCCAAAAATGGACCAATCACGTGTACAGAAATCGAAACTTAGCAAAGAGCTCACTTGAGTATCGTTCTGTAATACGGGCCTTAGTCCCTGACACTCAGAGACCCAAAGACCCTCATACCTCCCGACAGCCACAACATATGACTTGTATGTTTGTACGTCCGTATGTTGATAGATGTCTATTTATTATAATTAGTTTTAGAGTGGTAGAACCACGTTGTAGATACTTGTGTCTACAACATGAATGGGCCGGCTCGTCCGGGTCGTTACATTGTCTCACAGAAAACCGGCATAAAGTAGCAGCTTGCTGCTGCGTTTCGTACGGTGAGCGAGAAATCCGGAGGCCCAAACCCCCTCCCATTCTCAATCCCTTAATTATCCCTTTCCTTTAAGGTCGGCAACGCACCCATAATTCTTTTAGTATTGTAGGCGTACATAGGCGGTGGAGATCACTTACCATCAGGTGACCCACTTGCTCGTTTGCCGGCCTATGCTATATAAAAAAAAAATATAGTTTTTTTTTTTTTTTTATCTTTATTTATTTAGGGGTTTTTATCCAAAAGGATATGTCAACCCCATCGTGAAAAAAAAAAAAAAAAAAAAAAAATATATAGTTGCAGACGGTGTAGACGAGATGTCCCCAGCATCGAGGTACATAGCGATGGCTCGGCAAGGATTACTAGGCGGCGATTCACAAGAAACGCCTAGTAGGCTTCATGAACTTAAGGAAGTTGGGAAACTAGGTAGGCGGTATCATATTATTATAGTTTAATATAAATAAGTATCTACGAAGGGTTGGCAGTGGTGCCACCAGTTTTGCCCCACGGTTCGCCGAGTTTATTTCCATCTCATGATGTGGTAGGGGGCGAGCCTATCGCCAATATAGTTTGGATGTATTTTTTGTTAATAAAGTCTTTTAAAATTATTGGGAATGGTCGAATCCTAATTTGAAAGTGGTCAAGGTAGATCGGTAGTAGATCGGTGGTAATCAGTTATATTGTACTCTCTGATGCTCAAAACACAGACAACCTTTATAATATAGTGATATTTAGATAATACTATATTTTATACGTAACATAAATAAATACAAAAAAACCCTATATTGTGAAAATGGAATGAAAAATTGTGCCGCAATTAATATTTTAAATAACGATAACACGTAAAGCTGGGCGCATAGTGGTAACATCTTACTGTCTCTCTCGCACACCTGCACTGCGTAATGGCAATCACTGCCGATTACTTAACCATATCGTGCATTCTATATTGTTATTTGATAATAACATTTCCGCCAAATTTAAGTGGCTTCTAACTTATTTATTTTTGAAAGGTTTTATATATTATTTTCGATAACGTATTTAGGGTGAACTAACTTATAAGATAAAATGATTAAAAATATCGAGTCAACCACCCTAATTTTCACAGACGGCGCTGCAGTTCGTACACCACCACTAGAAGATGCTTTATCGACTCCAAACTTACAACTACTGAGTCCCACCACGAGACGTCGCCTGCAAGCTTTAAGGAGAGGAGATATGCCTTCAGATCCTATACGGACCCCGCGGGATCCATGTGAGTCACCCCATAAACGTGAATAATCCAAAAATGTATTAGTAAAATAGTTCCTCTTTGTTCTAATACAACGTTCAGGGGCTGTAACTATTTATTATTATCAACCATAATTTAGATCAAGCCGAGAAGATATTTCGATACTTGGAGCATCGCTATCCGATATTCAAGAGTCGATTAATATGCATGTATCGAAACTTTTGCCTACGATTTTCCCATACATTGTATAAATGTTTTGAAAAAAATCCGTGCAGTATTAAGTATTCACTTGATTAAATCTCGTCTTGAAATATAGATGAAATACTTTAAAAACTTTGCTCCATGTTAACTGCTTTTTAAAAAATTATACTTTACTTGATAGTGAGTATACACATTAATACTCGACACTGTCAATAATTTGGAGATACGGGCTGAATAGTTTTTTTATTTTTATTTTTATTAGCTTGAATGACGAGAAAAGCAGGTCGCTCGCTTGATGGTAAGCTTCACGCCTGCTCATAAACAGAAGCAACGCCACACAGAACTTTAAATAAAAAAGTCTGCGCTCGTCACCCCGAGACAAAAGGTGTTAAGTCTCATAATGCCCAGTAATTTCACTGGCTTCAATGTCTTTCAAACCGGAACACAACAGTGCTTACACACTGTTGCTTGGCGGCAGAAATAGACAAAGCGGTGGTACCAACCCAGCCGGTCTCTCGCAAACGAGGGACCTACCACCTTGTAAAATGAATGTATTTAAATAGTATTTTTGAAAGTTGTAGGAAGTATGTTTGTCTGTTTGCAGTCGACAAGAATCTCCCCACTCCTGACAGTGCATTCGGCGCTGCGCTTCGTCCAGGCTCGGGCAGATTGTCGCCGGACGCACGAAAACGATTGTGGAGGGTGGTCAATGAACTACCATCCAAACAGGACAACACTCCCACCAATGTACACACTGTGAGTGATCAAAATAAGTGCTTAGTGGCTGTGATATCGATATTTTGGGTGTCGATACTAAATGCATAATAATTTTACACGTAATATCGATAAATTATTGATACTTTTGGCTTCGATAGTATACATTGATTAGATACATTGTATTTCGATACTTTACTGGATACATTGATTTGACGAAAGGAACCTTGCCTATTCAAACAAACGCCCGAAACTGTGTCAAAAAGTACCCGACATTTGGTGCAAATTATCGATACTCAATTACGGGTGGTATCGATATTTCACTGACGATAGTTTTTAGGTTTAAACTTATCGGTGTTGTCCAAACCAATCAAACTACGTAATAGGTTTCCTAATTTTATTATACATACATACGCACTCACGCCTGTAATCCCTGAAGGGGTAGGCAGAGGTGTAACCAGTACACCCACATTTCGCTGAGCGTATTTCCGTCCCTAATGTGATAGCGGGCGAGCCTATCGCCATACCGGGCACAAATTCCAGACTCCGGGCTGATACTGAGCATTTTCGTAATAGAAAAACCCAATACCACTTTACCCGACCCGGGAATCGAACTCGTGACCTCAGCGCTGACCTCAATCGTAACGCGTACACATTACAACTGCGCCACCGAGGCAGTAATTTTATTATATGTGAGCTAATTATTGATTTTTGTCAATAACAGCCATTATCAGAGATCCGCAATCGATTCCTGGCTCAGTTCAACGGAGACGCGGCTTCTACTGCCTCCGATCATCATCTAGCTCCGAGAAAGTTACACTTGCAGGTTTGTTATATACTAATATTAAGAACGTGGATATTCAGTAATATACAGTGTTTAATCTTTAACGTGCTTCAAAAAGGGAAGTTCTCTATTCATCCCGTATGTACGTAAATTTGTTCGCAATTTCTTAAAACGAATGCATCAATTTGATGGTAGAGCCACGCTGTAGACATTTTTGTCTACAACATGTATGGGCCGGCTCGTCCGGGTCATTACCACTGTCTCACAGAAAACCGGCGTAAAGTAGCAGCTTGCTGCTGCGTTTCGTACGGTGAGTGAGATATCCGGAGGCCCAAACCCCCTCCCCCTCCCAATTCCTTGATTGTCCCTTTCCTTTAAGGTCGGCAGCGCACCCATGATTCTTTTAGTATTATGGGCGTACATGGGCGGTTGAGATCACTTACCATGGGTGACCCACTTGCTCGTTTGCCGGCCTATGCCATAAAAAAAGATTGTTTCGATAATGTAATCTACATGTATTCAGAAAGGTTTTAGTGTATAATACATGAAGATATTTTAATTAATCTGGACAATTTACAATCGGTATCTGGAAATTAATTAGGGTCTTATTCATAATAAAACGCTTATCGAAGGTATAAACCTTCATTAGTTAAAACGTATTTTAAGCCTATAGAACGTTCAATAAAATTCTTTATTCATAATCGTTTGATAAAGCTCCGATAACTAAAATAGGTTTATCATACACAAAGTTGCCAGTTTACAGAAAATGATTGATTGATTGAATGATTTTAATATGGTTTGTCTCTAGAAAGACTGGAAACAAACTAAATAATAAGAAAATTGACGGAGTTTTGGCGTGAATTCTGACAGTGCGGTGGCTCTCTTGATTTAATTATACAGATACAGAAACGTTTATTGCAGAATGTAGGTGTATGTACAGGCTGTTAAAGGAATAATAAGTTCCATTACATTCTACCGGACCAGGTACCGGTGTGCAATACTATTTACTACTTTTAAATAGATTTAGAGACATGCAATAATTACATCTAAACATTTAAATATTATATATTCTTAAATGTCAAAATTTAAAAAAAAAACAAATTTATTTATAATTAAAATATTCTTGCATATTATAAAAACAGTTCAATAAAAGCCAGTTGTTAATTTTATTTTTAAAAGAAACCATACAACCAGTGTCTCTTATGTTACGTGGTAATTTATTATATATTTTTATAGCCATACAATACATATTGTTCCCAAACATGGCAGTTTTACACTTTGGAAAATATAGACGATTCCTATGTCTCGTCTCTCTACCCAATACTTGACTATGTTTTTCAAAGCAGCTCAGATGTTGTCTTACAAAAGTACAAATTTCCCTTATGTACAAACAAGGCAGTGGAAGCACATAAAGTTTTTGGAAGAGCGGCTTACAACTCTCCAAGAACCAAGCTCCACAGACAGCTCGTATACATTTTTTTTGTACCTTAAAAGCCCTAATTAAATCCACTGAGTTTCCCCACAATGGTAACCCATACAACAATACAGAAGATACATAACCATGGTAAGCGGCCAATGCTGCCTTCTGTGATACTATTTTTCGAAGCCTCTTTAACGCATAAACAAACCTATTTAATTTATTACATACATGATCTATGTGTGGCTTTCAATTTATGTGTTGGTCAATTTTCAATCCCTAAAAGAGACTTGATTCAACACTTTCAATAACCATTGATTGATATTTTATATTTAATGGTACAGGTTTCATTTTATAATTCTTGAATTGTATTAATTTAGTTTTATTTATATTTATCATTAATTTATTAGCATTTAACCAGGTAACAATGTCATTAATTGAATTATTTATGTCCGTTTCAAATCTATTTTTATTGGTACATTTAATTATTATAGTTGTGTCATCGGCAAACAAAAGGCATTTATGATTGGTAGCATTAGGCAAATCATTTACATATAGCAAGAAAAGTAGAGGCCCTAAAATGCTTCCTTGCGGAACACCTCGGTTCTTGTCACGAAATTTGGAGCGATAGACTTTTTTATTATACTCGTTTCGAGATACAGTAATTAAACGAGTTACTTCTGTGCATTGCGTTCTTCCTGATAAGTAACCGTTCAACCAACCGCGAGCTACACCTCTGATACCATATTTTTCAACTTTACTAAGTAACATGTTATGGTCAATGAGGTCAAAAGCTTTACTCAAATCCAACATTACTGCCACTACAGGCATTTTACTATCTATACATTCTGTCACTTCTTTCACAAGATTAAAACATGCTAGAGTTGTCGATCTGCCTTTGCGAAACCCAAATTGGTTAGTGGTTAAAATGTCATACTTATTTGTAAAACGAATTAGTCTATTGTACATAGATTTTTCAAATATTTTAGACAGTATTGTGACAAGTGTTATGGGCCTATAATTATTTAATTCCTTTTCATCACCTGCCTTAAAAAGTGGTTTGACAATTGCTATTTTAAGCCTGTCTGGAAAACATCCTTCAACGAATGATAAATTTATCAAATAACTCAAAGGTGTACAAATAAACTCTGCACAATTATTTCCTAAACTAGTTTAAAGTTGTGTTTGTTGTATATAAAAGGTGTGGTTTTGTGCAATAATCATTTACGATGATGAATAGCGTATGGAAACATTAAAAATAGGGAATTTAGGTGATTTTTGATCAAGGGTATTGATCGACCTTGTGCTTTCGATCCACTTGAAGAAAGTCGTCTAAGAAGCATTGAACTGAAAGGAATTAAAACCAAAACTCCAACAAGACCTTGAAATGAGCCACACCCCCGTTTCATCGTTCTTGGAATATAAGAAAAGAACTAATGACTTGGCAGGATGGTCTCTGACCTTAGCCGGTTCCTTGAAGAACAAACAAACAAAAAAAAAGAAAATTGACATCTCATCAATGTCAAATGTCAAGAAAGGTAAACAAACAGGAGTTATAAAATTCCACAAGACCTTGAAATTGACCACGCCGCGCCGCTGCGCTGATATTTCGTCGTTCTTGGGAAGAGTTGAAAATATATAATATAGTACTTGTCATTGGCGAAATGTATAATAGGGCGAAGCTGTTATAAATAAACAAAAAGACATAAATAAAAAAATAAAAAATGACAGTAGACGTAAAAATAAACGTCAATTATGAAACAGCTGACCGATGTCGGCCATGTTTTTCACTATCGAACGCTTAAAATAGGTTTATAGAAGGGTTAAAGCTTCTATAAAATAGTGACACTTTATAGGAGAGTTAATGAGCGTTTTAGCGTTATTGAACTATTATGAATAACCATTTTTATCAATCATCTAATAATGGCCTTATAAAGCTGCGATAACTTATTATGAATAAGACCATATGTGTTGTATATTAGATCAATGATTATAAATGTACAGGACCAAGAAGATACGCCGCCGGCTAAAATGGCGAAGATGACGGAAGATCAGGTTAGTTTTATTTACACATTTTTAAGTAGATAGTTTATAATATTTGTATTAAAGTATGGGTTAGACTTAACAAATCTCATTGTTACTCAGGAATAATGTAGCTTTCTGTTAGTGAAAGAATTTTTAAAATCGATCAATTAGTTTCACAGAGTACCCCTACATACTAACAACAATAACAAAATATTTCTTTAAATAATAAAATTGATTATATTGAATCTAATGTTTAAAGCTTTGTTCAAAATAGGCTACATCGACCCTCTGGAATTTTATAAGAAGACTAGCCTTTGCTCGCGGCTCCGTCCGCGTGAACGTCCTTCTCCGGGATAAAAAGTAGCCTATGTTACTCAGTGATTATGTAGCTTTCTAACGGCAAAATAATTTTTGAAATCGGTGCACTAGTTTTTAAGTTTATTCGTTACATACATAAATACAAATCTTTCCTCTATAATAATTTTAATTATACATTTAGTGTGCAGGCGGTGCTTTGAATTCAAGTTTAGCTGAAGACAGAGGCAAGCCCGAGTCCCCAGCTCGTACTGTTCCCACATGTATAGTGGATGCACAGCTTCAGAGACTCAACGCAGTGTTGGCAGGAAGACTGAGTTCACAAAAACCGAGGCGAAACACCCGGGACTCTGTCTGTCTCGCTCCACAGACAGGTTAGTCATAACATCATTGTATTGAAATTGTATCAATATATCGAAGCAGTGATAGCTCAGCGGGGAGTGGTATGGACTGTCAAGACGAAAGTCGCAGGTTCGAAACCAGCCCATACACCTCTGACTTTTCTAAGTTATGTGTGTATAAATTGTTACTTATCACTTGCTTTAACGGTGAAGGAAAAACATAGTGAGGAAACCTGCATACCTGAGAAGTTTTTCATAAGAATTTCGAAGGTATGTGAAGTCTGCCAACCCGCATTAGGCCAGCGTGGTGGACTAAGGCCTAACCACTCTCATTCAGTAGAGGAGGCCCGTGCCCAGCAGTGGGACGTATATAATACAGTATTATATTATTATTATATATTGTAACACAGTTTTGTCTACACCATGAATAATGAGTGTGTCACAAATTAAACTGAAATAAATATACAACGCGGTACTGAAAGGTTTAGTTAAATTTAGGCAATATATAGTTAACTTTTTTTTTAAGGGTCGGGTAGGGTGGTATTTTGTTTTTCTATTACGAAATACTCAGTATCAGCCCGGAGTCTGGAATTTGTGCCCGGTGTGGCGATAGGCTCACCCGCTATCACGGGACGGAAATATGCTCGGCGAAATGTGGGTGTACTGGTGACCACACCTTTTTGTAAAACGTATAAATATTAGCAGAATAGGAAGAAGTTGGACTGCCCTTTTTGATAGCATGTACTCGTATGTAAACTGCGAAGTGAATACTTTCCTGTCATCTGACTAAGTTAGTAACTTGCTTAAGTGTGTATTATATACGACGTCGATTATTTTGCCCGTTTTAATGTAATCTATGTTTCCAGCTCAAGAATCCGAGCCGGGTCCTGAATCCCAACCAAACACCGTGGGATGGGATGATACGTCCCCACCACGTGCACAAAAGCAACCCACAGAAACGCAAATTAAACGGTTCATGCTCTCATCCAATGTTGATGTGAGTATAATAATATTCTCTCACTTCTTTAATTTTTCCAATTAACTTTGCACGCAGCTTCGCCCGGGTGAATGAATGTATGTATTTGAGGGTTAAAAGTAGCATATGCTTTAATCCAGGAGGCCAATTCTCGTAATTTTAAATGTTCATAATATCATTCCGATCTAGTCTCAGCGTCAAGAAAGTTGCAAATGGCATTCTCTTAAACCAATAATCAACGTCAAATGTGAACATAGATCGTAATGAGATTGAATGTAGAATAAAAGTTGACTGAAGCCAAAACGGTATGCTACTGCTAATGCTAGGTGCATTTCTTGACTTTCTTGACGCTGAGACTAGATCGGAATGATATTTTGAACATTTAAAATTACGAGAATTGGCCTTCAGGTCATGATCTACCTGTGTACTAAATTTCATTTAAATCAGTTCAGCGTGATTGATTAACAAACATCCAAACTTCCAAATTTAAAATACTAGTAAGACTCCCCCAAATTATTTGAAGTAAAACTCCTTTGGGCATAATGAGAATAAAATTGAAAGGTCGAATTTGAGCGCAACGTTTTCGTGTCACATAAAGTAAACCTTGTAATGTTAGAGTTGGAAAAGTGCCCGCCATTTTGTAGGTTTTGTAGATTGTATAACTCGCTAGTGTATATATAGTGATAGCTCAGCGGGCAGTGGTATGGACTGTCGAGACGAAAGTCGCAGGTTCAAAACCAGCCCCAAGTGCATACACCTCTGACTTTTCTAATTGTTAATTATCACTTGCTTTAACGGTGAAGGAAACCTGCATAAGTACCTGAGAAGTTTTTCATAAGAATTTCGAAGGTATGTGAAGTCTGCCAACCCGCATTAGGCCAGCGTGGTGGACTAAGGCCTGACCCCTTTCATTCAGTAGAGAAGGCTCGTGCCCAGCAGTGGGACGTATATAATACAGGACTAGTACAAAGACTTTAATACCATAGACGGGCTGTTCAGAAGTAAAATTGTGTTGCATACGCGGCCGGCGAGGCGGGAATGAGGTCTAAGGCGTGGCAGCGAGAGGAGTTGAGAGTAAGCGAGATGGCAATATTGAGACGGCTGTTTTGTTACGTATTAGTTTTCATTCACAATAAATTACTTTTTCGATCATAACCAAGAAATGATATAGTTACTCCCGTAAAATAACTTCAAATTGAATTAATAATATATGCACGTAAATAATGACAATGTTTTATGGGTCACAATAAACAATTTCGTGTTAGTTTATCGAATTTAACGTTCGCAGCTACGAGTATTCAAACAACAACAACTGCTCTTGTCGTTTTCTCGCGGGCGACTTAATGAGTTGCGGTCAATTGACCGTAATAAAGTGCGTAATTTTTATTGTACCGCACAGCTTGTCCAGGAGTATACATTAAAGTCTTTAATTAGTAGCTAGTATTATTATTATAACTCGCTAGACGTTTACCGATCAGTGAATGCCACTGGCTATGAGCGCCTCAGACGTAAGCTTCAATATGTATGTGTATGTAACAACTATTAAAACAGTATTATTTTCTAGAACCGTGAAGAAATAATCGAATTGATCCAGCACCTGGGCGGTGAAGTGTGCTCGGGCACGGAGCTGGAGCCCGACGCGACGCACCTGCTGTGCGCGGCGCCGGGCCGCAGTGAGAAGATGCTGGGCTGCATCGCGGCCGGCCGCTGGGTGCTGCATCCTGCCTATATCGCCAGGAGTCGACAGGCCAACAACTTTCTGCCAGTCAGTATAATAATAAATACACCCGAAAGTCACACACATAGTCCTGACCCCACACTAGATTAACCTGTATCGTGGGTATCAGGAACTACGAGGGACTTGCCAACCCACAACACCCAGACCCGAAACAAATTTTTGTGGATCACACAAACATTTGTATCAGTGCGGGAATCGAACCCACGGCCTCTCGCTTCGCAACCGGCTACTCGCCCGCTGCGCCACGGAGGCTGTCAGTATATGTTTGAGATTTTGACTGCCTCGGTGGCGCAGTTGTAATGCGTACGCGTTACGATGGAGGCAAACGCTGAGGGCTCGGGTTTGATCCCCGGGTCGGGTAAAGTGGTATTGGGTTTTTCTGTTACGAAATGCTCGGTATTTTCCCGGAGTCTGGAATTTGTGCCCGGTATGGCGATAGGCTCGTCCCCTATCACATCGTGGGATGGAAATACGCGCGGCAAAATGTGGATGTACTAGTTACACCTCTGCCTCTCCTTCGGGGATTACAGGTGTGAGCGCGTATGTATGTATGTATGTATTTTGATTTCAAAAGGACACACTTATTGCCCGTGATTAAAATTATTTTATCACATCGTGGGACGGAAATAAGCTTGACGAAACGTGGGTGCAGCACGAGTTGCACCTCTGTCTACTCCTTCGGCGATAAAGGCGTGTGGTTATAAATTAATTCTAATTTCAGGAGGAAGAATACGAGTGGGGTAACCCATTAGCCACCTGCCTACCCTCCGTCGCAGGAGCAGAGCGCATTCTTGCTGCTGCTGCACATCGATGGAGACACAAACGAGCTGGTGGTGGTGGTGTGGGTCCGTTCTACGGCGTGGTGGCGTTGTTACATGTGCCAGCACCACGACGTCGCCTGCTGCAGCGACTGGTGGCGGCGGGTGATGGACACGCGCCTGATGATGAGTAAGTATTCCATCTGTTGCCGGCACACTCGGACACACACACAGTCACATTACAGCCAAAGCATAACCAAATTCCAACCATATTCTAGTCAAAGTCCTTTCAAAGCTTTGAGTTTTTTTAGTCAAAAAGTAGCCTATGTCCTTCCCTAGGGTTCAAGCTTTCTTCGTACTAAATTTTATCAAAAGCGGACCAGTAGTTAAGCCGTGAAAAGGTATCGGCCAGACAGAGTTACTTTACCATTTATACAAGGTTAGTCGAACAGGGTGTAGGAAGCAGGAAATCCATAGAAGTACCCGTAATTCTGAACAACATTATCATATTTTTTTTTTCAAAATACCCCATTTTTGCAGATATATTGCTGTTCAAAGATTTTAGAAAAAAATACGCACATGAAACCCTAAGATCAGCTGTTTTTATTTGAAGCTCACGAAACTCAAGAACCGCGATAAAATCCGTATAAACTAGTTTTATTTCAATGAAACTCAAGAATTGCACATTTAGGGGACATTCCGACAGGCGGCATCCGACAAACGGCCTAGAGGTAAAACAAAACGTTGTCAAAGAGTTCGCTGATACGAGTAAATATGTAATAAAAGAAATAGAGACGACATTTCTTTTAGTACAGTTACGTGTGCGTATTTTTTTCTATAATCTTTGAACAGCAATCTCTCTAAATATGGGGTATTTTTAAAAAAGTGTAAGTATGAATGTTCAGAATTACGGGTACTTTTATGGATTTCCAGCCACCTACACCCTTTCCGACTATCCTTATATATTAGTAAGTATGGATGGAATTAACTAACTTGCCCGTTTGCACCCTCCCCTTTCATAAAAAAACCTATTTGTTACAGGCCACCATACAACAATAAGAGTATAACGGTATGCTTCGCGGATGTCAAACGATATCCGTTGTCACCTCGCGACGCTCAATGGCTCAAAACAAGGAAGATTCCAGTTTGTGCGCCAGTACTACTGAGCTCGTACCTCACTGACGATCCACCGCCAAAACCTGAAGAACACTGTCTACCCGAGTTTAGGTTGTGCTAGCGGCGTGAAGATATTTAGGGGTCATTCGCAAGGGCTTAATCAGCGGTAGTGGTATTTGGCAATATTGGGGGAGCGGCACAATCAATATATTGTCAATCCCCACCCCTTCCCAATCCCTTAATTATCCCTTTACTTTAAGGTAGGCAACGCGTCCATGACTCTTCTGGTATTGTGGGCGTACATGGGCGGTGGTGTTCACTTACCATCAGTTGCTCGTTTGGCGGCCTATACAATAAAAAAAATAAGGCTGGGCCACATTAGGATGAAATTGTGACGGCTGTCACAAACACATAGCGCACGGATTATATAATAATTATAGTATACAAGGTTAGTCAGAAAGGGTGTATAAAGCTGTGGCCAACTTAAAGTATTGCTGATTTAGATTTCTACCATTCTACTACTGTTATAAAGTGAGTGTGTGAATCGGTGAATCTGGATTTTTATTAGTCAACCACGTTTTAACGGCTGAACAGTTTTGGATGAAATTTCTCACACAGGTAGACCATGACCGGGATTAGAACATAGGCTATTAATTTTTATCCTGGAAAGGTTCACGCGGGCGGAGCTGTGAGCAAAACCCAGACCCGAAACAAATATCCGTGGATCTCATCGTGGGTAAACATTTGTCTCGGTGCGGGAATTGAACCTACGGCCTCTTGTTTCCACCTATCACATCATGGGACTGAAGTAAATATGGCGAACTGTGGGTGCATTAGTTGCTTTGCCTACCCGTTCGGGGATACAACCGAGTTTATGTAATATTTATATATTTAGTGTCATGGGTCAATAGTATAGTAGTTTATATTTAACTCATGTATTTTTTTATTTATGTATGATATTGTATATATTATGTTTGTGATTGTTACTCAAATATTTTAATGACAATAAAAATAATTTCTTATTACGTTATTTCGTGTTTTATTTATCACATTTAATGTTACTTATAATTATAACAATATAAACAAAAATAAAATAAATAAATACACCCAACAGTCACACACATAGTCCTGACCCCACACTAGATTAACCTGTATCGTGGGTATCAGGAACTACGAGGGACTTGCCAACCCACAACACCCAGACCCGAGACAAATATTAGTGGATCACACAAACATTTGTCTCGGTGCGGGAATCGAACCCACGGCCTCTCGCTTCGCAGCCGGCTACTCGCCCGCTGCGCCACGGAGGCTGTCAAAATATTAGCACAACTAAAAGATCAAAATTAACTTAACGAGTCTATACAACCTCAAAACGCTTCAGCCCCCGTAGAATGCAAAAATTCAATAACGTTTCATCGCGTCTATGCGAAGAAAACGATTTCTTAATATCACGATAGAAGAAAAACAATTTCGTCTAAAATTACAATTAAATAGATGTTAATTAAACAACCACTTTATATAGAATCGAAAAAATGTACGAAATAACTAATGTCCGATTACAAAAAACAATCTTCATCATGATTTTTTTTTATGAAGTGATGAATGAACGAGCTGCACAGACTTTTATAGCCGCGCTCCCTTGCACAGAGTTTTGATGGGGCCATTTTTGCTTGAGTTACGTGTCTTGTCATCTTATTTTGATGAGACCAACTGCCAGACCTCAAGACACCGTGAGCTCTTTCTGCGTAGATCGGACTAGTGTCAACTAACTTTTTTAAATAATTTAAAAATAAATGTATAATTTTAAAACGAAGGTAGGCAATGTAACATTAACTTTTCGAGACGACCTACTACACCTCAGTCTCTCCCGTGACCACGAAGGCTGAAAAGCTTTCGAAACGTCGGGACTAAAATAAAAATTAAACCGCGATAAAATCCTTATAAACTAGGTTTATTTCAATGTGTAATATTCGCGTAAATCTAAGAAATCAGTAGGTAACTAACTATATTTCGTCTGTTTCCTTATTTATATGCCTATGGTTGTAACCGTCTACTTAACTATATCTCGTTTTACGAATGATGTGCTTAAGGTGGTAGATCACTAGCCTTCGAATTTAAATGTAATTTTGTTTTTTTTTTAAACTGCAGCTCGATCCTTCGATTATAGTTTATGCATAAAAATTATTTTGCGCAAATAATTAACATGGATATACGGAGTAACAAAGGAAACTATGAATATTGCTTCTAGAGTCAATTAATGTCTAAAATCACTAATCTGAGGCAAAATAGTTATCATCGAAGGATCGAGATGCGATTTTGGAAAAAATATAATATCTAATTGAATTTCGCGAGCTAGTGCTGACATTCGAACTTAACAAGTAAACTTTAGGCAAAGGATATAATTTCTCTATTCAAATTTCTTGACCATAAATTTGAGGACTCTGTTATCGTCCCTAGGGTAATCGAGCCCGATCTCAGCTAGTTCATTGATGCGGACTTCCACAGCCGTTGTAAAACCGCATCTAGTCGCGAGTGTTTGCGAAGCTATTCCGGTGAAGACCGTCGCTGTTCCTTTAACACCTTGTGATAAGGAAAGTGGTGTCCTGGAATTGTACAATTTCATTAAAAAGGGGAACTATATCTCTCTATTCTAAAAAAAAGTAACTGGCGCCGCCGCCGCTGCCAAAGCTTGTCACGCTATCATCTCCGAAACCGCTGGGGGTATGGGGTCGAGACCGATACCAATCGATGCAGAATAATGTGGGGAAGGAAGTAACATAAGTCTCATAATCGTCGGACTTTAAGTTTTTTTATTATTTTATGTTTTGTGGAAAAACATGGGCAACGCCCCTAGTAATAAAAAAAAAACTACTTAAACTAACTGCCTCGGTGGCGCAGTTGTAATGCGTACGCGTTACAACAGGCTGACGCGAGTTCTGGGGTTCGATCCCCGGGTCGGGTTAGAGCGATATTGGGTTTTTCTATTATAAAATGTTCAGTATCAGCCCGGAGTCTTAATTGTGCCCGGTATAGCGATAGGCTTGCCCTCTATCACATCATGGGTGGAGGCACGTTTGGAGAAATGTGTGGTTTTTTTGGCGTGTTCTTGGATTACAGGCGTAAGTGCGTATGTGTATGTACACAAACATTTGTCTCGGTGTAGGGACCGAACCTACGATCTCTAGTTCCATAAAAGTGTTTTATACCTTACCTAGCATTCAGCAGTCTTGCGCCGAGTTTCGCTCCTCTGTACTCCCTGGAGACGACAAGGCCTAACGCATGGAGTACTTGGTCCATACCCATGTATTTATACACGTCGTACTTTGTGTCCCCATACTCCAGAACTTTGTACACATTCTTCCATTTCTCGCCTACGATCTGTAAGGTTTATTATCATATGAAGTGGGTCACTGATGGTAAGTGATCTCCACTACCCATCCTGAAATCCGTGGGTACTTGAAAAAACATGGACGCGGTGTTGATCTTAATGTAACGGATCGCCCCATATCAGTGGCAGATCCCGGATTTTGGTTTATGGGGGGGCTTGACGCAAAATTAGAATTTAATTTTTTTTTGTATATGCCTACTTAAAATGGAATAAGTAAGGATAAGCGATGAAAATTATATTGTAAGTATTATATAGTAGTACTAAGAATGTAGGATAATATCAAGATTAATTTGAGATTTGTCAGTGGACCCAAATGCTTTTGCTTGTGCTAGCCCCTCTGGAGACGCTACTGCCCCATATAAACCCAATCCCTTCCCTTGAAGGTCGGCAACGCACCCATGATTCTTTTGGTATTGTGGATGTACATGGGCGGTGGCAATCACTTACCATCAGGTGACCCACTTGCTCGTGTGCCGCACTATGCCATAAAAATATATATAGTCCAAATACTTTCAAATCTATGATACGAGAAGGCGGACCCTGACCATTAAGCCGGGATAACGCCAGGCAGAAAGAAAGATAAATACGAATAGAGAGCCCTTACGTTTGGAGTCGATTAAAAATATAAACTTTCAATAGGTATCTACTTATTACTCGTTTCTCACCTCTACATCATCTTCCTCGCCCACACACCCGACGTAGCACACATTCAGAGCCACCAGTTTTTTGACACCATTTTGTTCAACATAGCAACCCAGGCTCATTCTCTTAGCCAGGTAATACCGCCAGAAGTCTGAGATACCCCGAACACTCTCCGGGTCTTTGATGAGTTCTGTGAACATAATTATAATAAGTTTAATTAATCCTGACTGCCGCGGTGGCGCAGTTGTAATGCGTACGCGTTACGATTGAGGCCAACGCTGAGGTCTCGGGTTCGATCCCCGGGTCGGGTAAAGTGGAATTGGGTTTTTCTATTACGAAATGCTCAGTATCCCGGAGTCTGGAATTTGTGCCCCGTATGGCGATAGGCTCGCCCCTATCACATAAGGGACGGAGATACGCTCGGCGAAATATGGGTGTACTGGTTACACCTCTGCCTACCCCTTCGGGGATTACAGGCGTGGGTGCGTATGTATCTTCTAAGTGGCAAAGTCACGTTGTAGACAATTTTGTCTTCATCATAAATGGTTCGGCTCGACACGGTTATTACCACTGTGTCAGAAAACCAGCTGTAGTGTATGGCTATTGAGTATACCACCACTACCAATTATGGTAGACTTGATAGTGGCCGTAGATAAGAATAAAGATGACATCTACGTCAGACGGCACCTTATAAATACGCTTGTCACTACGGGGAGCAGTTCTCTCCCGACTGGCGAGGTACCCATAACTGAGAGATACGTGTTCACAAGTGTGCTGAGTGACAGGACTGGGTGTACGGGACGGATGGAGCCCAGGTACAAACACAACAGCCATGGAGCATTACAGCAGCTCGCGCCCATTCCTAAACTCCTAATTATTCCTCTCCTTTAAAGTAGAAATCACTATATATCATCAAGTGATCCAGGACCCACTTACCTGGCCTAAGTTAAAGAAACATGTACAGAAAAGGGGTCAATGTAATAACAGCCATTTTTTATCAGAGGTTAGTAAAGATAAGATGCCTAAGATTGGGGGCGACTGGAAAATTCCACCACGGTATCCCTTGCCTGTCGTAAAAGGCACTGGCAAAGACACATTAATCTATGGCACTGGGAATAAAAGAGGTCGCGGGCGCGCAGCGGGGGCCCATTGCACTCTTGGACGTGCGACCTCGAGATGGACGGCAGTGTGGGTGGTTGGCCTCGTCGCTGCCGTTAACGCGTCCTTCTGTACGCTGGGGATTCTTAGTCCCCCTCCCCCCCTACATACGGAGACGAGCCGCAAGGTGCAGGGATGTACCGCTGATACCTCAAGGGCGCGTCTCGTCTCAAGAACCCAGAGCCGTCCCTATAATTGCGCCAAAGGGGGCAACCGTGGGGTATTTTGGTTTGTGATTACCGGTAATGATAAACCGCTTTTCTCAGGACAACAAAAAAACAAAATTCGTTGCGATCTGCGGGGTTACATAGACATTATTTTTAAATAATTTAGGTGCTTTATTATAATTACACAAAAAAAACCTACTGGTTTAATATAAAAATACGTATTGAGAGTTTTTGTTCCTTGTATTTTTGATACGTAGTTTTTGCCGATTGTTTTTTGACTGCTGCAAATGCAGTAGTCAATGTTTATACAAATTACGTTGTTGGCGACTACGGCCTTGTAAAAACGATTAGACTCATCTAATAGCGGGTTCACACACTTCGATTTTAGTTGACTGACTTGAATCAACGACTTTGTATTGTTTTTGTTGATCTATTCGATTGAAAGTCTGTTTAGACCAAAGACTTTAATGTATAAGTACTAGGAGACGGGCTGTTTAGAAGAAAAATTGCGTCGCATAACACAGGAGTTTGACAGCTCACAAATAGAGAGCACGATAGGGATTCTAGTTGAGAGTTAGCGAGATGGTAATATTGAGTTACGGCCAATTGAACGCAACTTAGTGGTACAATTTCTATGTACCGCGCAGCTTGTCTAGCAGTAGTTATACATTAAAGTCTTTGGGTATAACGCCGTATATTTAGGTTGAATTCCGTTCCGACTTCTGGACCGTGATAGTCATGTCCCGGTCGCGTTTAGAAGTCTGCCATTAGCAGGTAATTCGTTTTTCTGATTTTACCCAAAGTTACCCGTCTAAACCAAAGAAAGCCGAAACGAGGGTGTTTCTAATTTTTGTTAGCGTATTCTCTTAATATTAGTATATTGAGGATGTCTGAAAAAGCAACGTTGGGTACACAATAATAATAATGGTGCGATATAGTTATGGAAGGGTAGTTAAATGGTATAAAAGAGGTTGTCGCGATAACTGGAGGTACACGCTCATCCGTAGAGCGTCGATATATACTCCCTTTGACCGCGCAAAGTGGAGAAGACCGCGTTCCGTCCTCACCGATCCCGACGATGCGACCACTGTGGCCATCCGAGAGATGGAGGAAGTTCTCACTCAATTACACTCGACAAGACCGTCATTCCGTCCTCGCCGAAGAGGACTTCGCCGCGCTCCCCGAAGCACCCCCGACCCTTCGACCGGCCCGCGTGCCGATGAAGAGAATAATACAAATTAGATTATAAGTAGCTTATAAATCCCCCTAAACCCCAATCGCAAATGTCTTTGCCCCCTCCAGTGGCCGTCCTGAGCCGAGGTCCGTATCCCCCATTAGGGGGGATGCCCTCAGCGAAGGTCACTTAAATTTTAGGGTTGGAGTGCCTAAAGCATTCGCGCGAAAGTCCGGTGTCACTGACTAAAGCCGACTCTTGTCAGGCTATCAGCAAGCGTCCAAACAAAAAAAAAACTGGAGGTCTTTTGCCCGGAGTCAGACAGTCTCCAGTTCACTAAGAGTACTCAGTCGATAGTCTAAGAGTTTATTAGGCGGTAGCTCTGCTGTTTTACTAATCGGTCCCACTTAGTCGTCTTAGTTATAATTAGAGAACGGTCTCTAGAGAATCCCGACATGAGGTTGTGGTCTGTAAAGTACTGATACTCGTATTGTAAATGTAACCAATAAACTATGGGTTAAAGTGATTATTGTCGTTTGGTATTAATAAAATACTACTCGTCTCACGTAACTTCTAATACTATATGAGATAAAATTATCAGCAGACCAGCTGATGGCGGATATTTGCAATAAATGAAAATTAAAAGAAGACAATGATACCTGCTATACGGAAACTTATTCAAGTGTACTTGAATGAGAATGAGTTGAAGGAAATGCATTGATAACAATCTGTACAAATATACAATACCTACATACAAGAAGCAAGTACTAACACAATAACGATACGTACATATATAATATCACGCCTGTATCCCATAGGGGTAGGCACAGACTATGGTTTTCCACTTTACGCGGTCCTGGCATACCACTTTCGCTTCATCTACTTTCATTAACCTCTTCATTCACTGTACAATAATTATATAAAAAAAAATAATTGTAAGTAGAGCCCGGCTGTAGTCACGTTTTTTATTAATTCACTTGAATGACGAGACGAGCAGGTCGCTCGCTCTATGTTAAGTGCCTGCCTATAAACAGAAGCAAGACCACACAGAACTTTGAATTATAAAGTAGTGCATTGCACTGCATGTTTATCTAAGTACTAAGTTAAGTCTCGTAATGTCCAGTAGGGAATTTCCTTAATGTCCTTCAAACAGTATTCCACAGTGCTTAAACGTTGCTACTCGGTGGCAAAAATAGAACAAATGCGAGAAAATAGTTACCCGACAAACTGCACAGCACTTCGTCAGTGCACAGATGGTCCACCAAGATCTTGATAGCTGCCTCATCATCCTCCGCAGGCAGGTCCTGGATTATGTACTTCACTCCATCCGTCTCCCATTTTTCATATACACAAGGGTAAGATTCGCTGAAGATTCTTTGGAATGGCATCTTATGTTATCTGAAATGATAAGATAGATTTTTATGATACTGTTAGTGAGATTAGCAGATTACCGGAGTCACCTGATGTTATTTTACGAGTGGTAGAGCCACGCTGTAGTCAATTCTGTCTACAGCATGAATGGGCCGGCTCGTCCAATGATCCATCACTACCACTGTCTCACAGAAAACGACGTAAAGTAGCAGATAACTGCTGCGTTTTGTACGGTGAGTGAGATTTCCGGAAGCCCTAATCCCCCTTCCTTTCCCAATCCCTAATTACCTCTTTCCTTTAAGGTCGGCAACGCGCCCATGATTAGACGCGCGCGCACACACACACAGACACACACACATAATCACTCACACACACATAGGGAAAAAAGAAAAACAACTTATTTATAGCGAAAAATAATAGCGATAGGCTCGCCCCCTATCACATCGTGGGACGGAGATACGCTCGGCGAAATGTGGGTGTACTGGTTACACCTCTGCCTACCCCTTCGGGGATTACAGGCGTGAGTGCGTATGTATGTATATATGTAAGATAAAACTGTTTTTTACAACAAAACGAGTCAACAAAATCATCTTCTGTTGCATATGCATTGCCCCGTGGTCTTCCTAACTCAGTCGCGTGCCTCAAAACGTGCCTTTAATTGTGAATTGTGGCTAATGCTGTCACGTGGACAATGATTGCAACGACAAGGTTATTGCGTTGTTTACCTTCATTAAATGGCCATGTTTCAGAAGCGGACGTAATTTTAAATACTTACCTATGTTTAGAATAGGTTATAGCCTTCAATATGTTTTTTAAGATGAAACCTATGTTAATTAGATATTATATATACTAATGGTCTTATTCATAATAAGTTATCGCAGCTTTATAAGGCCGTTATTAGATGATTGATAAAAATTGTTATTCATAATCTTTCAATAACGCTAAAACGCTCATTAACTCTCCTATAAAGTGTCACTATTTTATAGAAGCTTTAACCCTTCTATAAACCTATTTTAAGCGTTCGATAGTGAAAAACATGGCCGACATCGGTCAGCTGTTTCATAATTGACGTATATTTTTACGTCTACTGTCATTTTTTATTTATGTCTTTTTCTTTATTTATAACGGCTTCGCCCTATTATACATTTCGCCAATGACAAGTACTATATTATATATTTTCAACTCTTCCCAAGAACGACAAAATATCAGCGCAGCGGCGCGGCGTGGTCAATTTCAAGGTCTTGTGGAATTTTATAACTCCTGTTTGTTTACCTTTCTTGACATTTGATATTGATGAGATGTCAATTTTTTTTTTGTTTGTTCCTTAAGGAACCGGCTAAGGTCAGAGACCATGCTGCCAAGTCATTAGTTATATACTTTTCTTATATTCCAAGAACGATGAATCGGGGGTGTGGCCCATTTCAAGGTCTTGTTGGAGTTTTGGTGTTAATTTCTTTCAGTTCAATGCTTCTTAGACGACTTTCTTCAAGCGGATCGAAAGCACAAGTACGATCAATACCCTTGATCAAAAATCACCTAAATTCCCTATTTTTAATGTTTCCATACGCTATTCATCATCGTAAATGATTATTGCACAAAACCACACCACTTTTATACAACAAACACAACTTTAAACTAGTTTCGGAAATAAAGCAAAAGCTAGTAATCGATATAAATCCCCGACGTCAAATAGAAAAACGTCTGTAAATTTGAAACGGTTAAACATATACAAGGTGGTAGGTCCCTCGTATGTGAGAGGCCGTCTGGGTTGGTACCACTGCTTTTTATATTTCTACCGCCAAGCAATAGTGTAACTGTTGTGTTCCGGTCTGATGGACATTGAAGCCAGTGAAATTACTGGATATTATGAGACTTAACATCTTATTTCTCGGGGTGACGACCGCACTCCAATGCCATGCAGTGCTTTGTAATTCAAAATTCTGGGTGGCGTTGCTTTTGTTTATAAGCAGGCTTGCCATCAGGCGAGCGACCTGCTCGTCTCGTCATTCAAGCTAATTAAAAATATAAATACTTATACTTATATATAACAATAATTAGTGCAAGGGCCACCGTCCTATTGATTAAGTCTCAACAGTATTTTGTTATGTAATACTTTAAGTCTACTCCTAAGAGAAATATGGTATGGAAATAAAATTTATTATTATTATTATAATAATACGAGCATATCAGCTAGTTTACAAGCTCACGCACACACAAGATGCAGAGGTACACCTACGTCACGTAAAGCCAAACTAAACATAATAATTACAACCATAGTGATACATTTATTAATTTAAGCTGTAACCATGTTGGTATGACTATTTAGGTCATATTCTGATAAGATTATTCTAAAACCCAAGATAAAAACCAGAGTAAAGGGGTGTCCACATTTCTGACATTTCGCCTATGGGCTGGCTGTCTCATGTACTTGTTTTATGACTGGGAGAGAGGCGTCTTGCCATTAGGTTCCCCTATGTAGGTACTTAGAATATGAAGCGCAAAATAAAGAAATGTCTAAGGATTTCTAAATCCAAATAAAGATCATGAACTTTTGAATTTGGAATCACAGCCGTCTTCTTTTTTTTTAATTATTTTTTTCATTCGTAAGAGTAAAGTAAGGGGCATTAATGTTTCTAGAGTGTTTACTCGTGGTATTTTTGCCAGGTCACACCTTTATAAACTCGCTAAGACCCTTCCCAAGCTCGGGTCTTGACGTACGGGTCAAGCCATATGACAAATTACTTTCTGCAATAAAAAATACAGGCTTTAAAGCGATTGTATATCTTGCACACCACACCGCACATGTACACCTCAGTTATCGTTTTTTAATCAGTTGTAACTTGTATGACACAAAATATGATTTCGCACACATATTCGCGCCGCATGAGCCGCATCGTCCGCAGTTGTATTAAATTTGATGACCGAAGCGTGCGGATCATGCGGTGCCGGCGCGGGTAGGTGTATGTCATGTTTTGAGATACGCGAATGAGATAGTCTCTCTCTCGAGTCAGGTGATGACTAGTCTGCTTTGAATGAAATTGTATAGAAATGATGGCGCATCGCGATGCTCTGTCTCCCTAAAAATGTACCTATACAATTGCATACAAAGCGTCTAGCGTAGATTCTAGCGTAGGTTCATACTTTTATCTTCTTTATCTTTAAATTTGAAATTACATACGCACTCACGCCTGTAATCCCCGAAAGGGTAGGCAGAGGTGTAACCAGTACACCCACATTTCGCCAAGCGTATCTCTGTCCCACGATGTAATAGGGGGCGAGCCTATCGCCATACCGGGCACAAATTCCAGACTCCGGGCTGATACTGAGCATTTCGTAATAGAAAAACCCAATACCACTTTACCCGACCCGGGGATCGAACCCGAGACCTCAGCGTTAGCTTAATCGTAACGCGTACGCATTACAACTGCGCCACCGAGGCAGTCGAAATTCAATAAGTCAAATTTGAAATTATAAGTACATACTTTCAAAAAAGTAAAAAGAACGTTTCATACGGAGTTTGTAAATAGATATTATTACGAAGTATCCTAGAACCGAAACGAACCGTTACACGGTCTCCTGTCTCGATTGCGTTCCCCAAAACGGGTTTCCAGCAGCTAAAAGTAATTCCATTGACTTTGATAGCACCTAATCGATTGTTAACCAACTAGAGGTAGTCGTACCTACTAATCAAATATGTATACCGGTTTAATTAATTCCTAACCTAGGAAGCTGTTAGGCTATATCCGTAACATTGCCGATGTCCATGAGCGACTATCAAGTTGACTGGCAGCTCTGTTGCCTTATCAACAATAAAAGTACCTATGCGGAATATTTCTTGCAGATATATTTAACAATATTTTATTTTATTTTTTTCTAAGAGGGGCTGATGTCAGGCAGGCGGCCAGTAGTAAAAACTACAATCCAAATCTTTCTGTAACATATTGTGTTAAAAAGCATGTTGCGCCGATGAAGACGGGTGGAAGACGAATATTTTAACAATGGGCTTCGTCTAACAACAATTTTGCTGTTTTAATCGCTGTCTTTTCAGGTTGCATAAATTAATATTTTATCAAGATATACCGTAATAATTTAATCAAAATGATATGTACACGCTTGTATAATTTCATGGTGTTTTGAAGTGAAATTAATTATCCAATGATTAAAGTTTTAGTAAAAGTAAATTTATTACGTATTTACAAATGACTATTTTGTAAATATCTAATTAGTTTCATAGAAAATGAGTTCCAATGTAACTTTTATTAAAAATTCTTCGTATAAAGCCGGTGTGGAGAGCTCTACATATTCTGTATGCGTTAAAATATCATACATAAAATTAAACAATGCATTTTCGTTCATCTTTTGTTATTTTACATTTTATATTTATATTCAGAGTTTCGAATTTGTAATCATGGTCACTGGGGATCTATAATTTTATTTAAAAACAAAACTATTTAATATTGTTTATCTACGTAGTAACGTAATTTAAAATAAGTTTTTCAACTTCAACTAGGAGTACTGTTCTTCCGATTGTTTTTGGCGAAAACCCAAATGTATTCTATTATAAAATTGTAACCAGGTCAGTGGCCGTAGATAAGATATAATTTTAGATTTTTGTATAATTGTAAAATCTATTTAGAGCACGTCAAACATATTTAGAATTTGCCTATTTATTTAAATTGTATTCACACAGCAATTAAAGAAATTGTTTTTATTACCACATTTGCTTTTTAAAACATAGTCTTTACATTTTTCATAAATTAGTTACAATTGTACACTCCTTTCCCGCGGTTATTCATTGGGAAGGTGAATTTTAAATGGCTCATACGGCAAGGATCTTCCCGCGTACAGCCAGAACACTATACATGTACACTTTTTTTTACATGTACACTAAATATATACACTCACATGATTCCAATGCGCCACAACTAAAATACACGTCTGTTTATGAGCACAGCACGAAACAATCTCCTTACACTGATCTACACAGTTAGGCCATCCACTCGCGAATCTTGTTTGCTGACTAGTATTATTTACTTAAATACATACGCACTCACGCCTGTAATCCCCGAAGGGGTAGGCAGAGGTGTAACCAGTACACCCACATTTCGCCGAGCGTATCTCCGTCCCATGATGTGATAGGGGGCGAGCCTATCGCCATACCGAGCGCGATTCCAGACTCCGGACTGGTACTGAGCATTTCATAATAGAAAAACCGAAAACGAGTTTTAACCGACCCGGGGATCGAACCCGAGATCTCAGCCTCAGTCGTAACGTATGCATTACAACTGCGCCACCGAGGCATAGTATTATTTATACGGTGAAATTTTAAATACACAAGCGAAGTAGCAGCTTGCTGTTCCTTTATTGCTCCCCTTTCCAATTCTTATTATTTTCCTTTAATGTTGGCAACGCATCCATGTATCTTTTGATTGGTATCGTAGGTGTCTATGGGCGATGGAACACACTTGCCATCGGTGACCCACTTGCTTGCTTGTTACCCTCTGCAATAAATAACAACACGAAATATATTTCAGAATCCTGTCGAGGGGGGGATAATTTGAATATTTTTTGTTAAATAGAACGAGGAGAGGGGCCATTTCGGTTTAATTTATGGCGCCCAGGAGATTTTGCTTTCAAGTACTTCGTATTTAATTAGCTATTTGACAGCCTCCGTGGCGCAGTGGGCGAGTATCCGGCTGTGAGATGCCGTGGGTTCGATTACCACAACGTGCTAGTGTGATCCACAATATTTGTTTCTGGTCTTGGTGTTGTGGGACCGCAAGCCCCTCGGAGTTCCTGGTACCCACGATACAGTTTAA